>OX940737.1:13962500-15305000 GCA_954870855.1 Scutellaria minor
CTATACTGATAATTAACATGAGTAGATAATTTTTTAAGCAGGAGATTGTCTAAGTAATTAATATCTTTAATTAATTTTTATACTTTTTTTTCTTTTTAGTTTTGATTCTTACTTTGACGATTTATGAATATATTCATGTCATAATTCAGAGATTTTGTCTCAACTATTTCCGTGAGATTAACAATTCATGTTTCTGAGCAGAATTAACGATATTATGTACTGCTCGTAATCACAGAGCCACAATAATTTAGTTTTACTCTAAAAATCTTAGAATATAAAAATAAAAAATCAAATGAAAAATGAATTCAAATATGGTTTATTTGTCAATGTTTATTCAGCCATCAACAAATTCTTCATTCACAACAATGGTGTCCTTAGAATTCAACCCCATGAATTCTATATAATCAGAATTGGATTATCCATTGCTTAATTTGATTAATATGTTGCTTATTGAAGTTAAATTACAGATATATACCAAGAATGATCATGAAGAATGTTTAAATAAACAACCACACATAATGAAGTTTTTCACTCATTTAGGAATTCTATCGAACACTTGGTGTACTTAGTTAAAAGGAAATCATTCGAACATGAATTTTCTTACAAATCAGCGAAGAATAATCACAAAGGCGGAATCATGCTCCCAAATATGTGACATAAAAAACTAATATCAAAAATTTTGACAGAAAAGGGAGAAAATCTCACCCGAATTATCTTCGAACATGTTGTCTTCGTTGCGAGAAAGAAACCTTTAACTTTTCGAATTATTTTTCTGATAGCAATCAAGAATAGAGTGGCGATCTTCATGATGGTTTGTTTATCGGAGCAAAATCGAAAGATTTTGATTCTTTCCAAAATTGAATCAGAAATCTGAGTTTCCTTATTGAATGGTTTTAACACTGCTTGCCCTCCATTTTCTTACTGTTATGTCTAACATCCTCTCTTTCCTATGTGTCAACCATCTAATGAATGTAATAGGAGATGTAACAGGTGAGTGTAACAGGGCATGTAGTACCCCGAACCAAAAAACGAAGCATAATGGATTAATTAAATATTTAAACCTATAATTTAAAATTTTATTTCGGATGTATTGACATGCGTTTTAGATATATATTTAAGGCCCGAGTTAGATCGACAATTTTCCTAGACCTGGAACATAGAATATTTTGATACCATGAGATGCGTAACAGAAAAATAAGAAAATAGAAACAAACTAGAGGTCAATCGGAGACCCGTAGCTCAAATGACGAAGAAAAAAGCCGAATACGAAGGATCGGTAAAACAGAAGGGGTAGAATCCGGACGAATGGTAAAATGGAAAAATAATATTTTAATGAATGGTAATTAAAATTTACTTGGTAAATAGTAACTTTGAAAATCTATAAATAGGGGCTCAGTCAGTTCAAAATATTCATTCAGCCGACGAAAATGAAAGCAACGAAAACAAGTAAGTTTCTCTCTCCTCTCTTTTCTTCCCGTTTTTCGGTCTCCGACGCCGCCACCGTGGACAGAAAATTCGCCGGAGCGCCGCTGCCGGCGGTGGCCGGAAAAATTGGAAGTTGTCGGTTTCGGCCGATTTTCGCACACGACGTTCGTCTCATCGAGACGAGTCTAGAATAGGTTTCGGATTTCAATTCCGATTTCTCGTTCGCCGGGAAATGGCAAAAAACCGACCCAAAAACCCAAACCCTAATTTTGGTATAGCGAATGTGGTGACGAAGGATTTTGCGGCGAAGTTTTGGGTACTATTCACCGCCGGAATCCGGCAAGAGGTGGTCGGAGGTGGTAGCCAGCGGCGAGAGGTTTCCGGCGGACTTGGTGGCGACGGCGGAGGGCGGCGCCGCCGCAGCAGGTGGCGCCGGGAAGAGGGGCAGTCGAGCAGGCCGGCGACGGGAGAGCTGGGCGCGAGCTGCGCACGCCGAGTAGCCGCCTGCCGAGCGCCGGGTGCCGTTGCCGAGTTTTCTCGGCCACCTGCCGAGATCCGCGCCACGCTGCCGAGTTTTCTCGGTCAGTTGCCGAGCGGGGCGCCACGCTGCCGAGTTTTCTCGGCCACCTGCCCAGCCGGGCGCCACCTGCCGAGTTTTCTCGGCCACCTGCCCAGCCATGGCCTAGCCGCCGGGTTTTTTCACCCCGTGCCGGGTCTGCGCGTGACCCGTCGCTCGCAACGCCGTGTTTTCGATCCGAACCCCGTTTTTTCCACCGTACATCAACATCGAGTCGTCGCCGATGAGATATCGTTGACCGAGGGTCGTGGGCCCGGTCAAAGTCAACCCTTTGACCAAAATTACGAAAATGCCCATCAATCTTAAAACGCTCCGTTTGAGCTCGTTTTAACTCCGATTGAGCTCATTTTTCTTCCGTAGCGACCCTACTCATTCCCTCTTCCTCACCTTTCGATCAAAATTACCAAAATACCCCTGAACCTAAAATGCTCCGTTTGAGCTCGTTTTAACTCCGATCGAGCTCATTCTTTTCCCGCCGTGACCCAAATTTCATTCTCTATCGTCTCAGCTACATGGATTGATTATCCATTCTCGTCTCTTCAACTTCGATCTTTAGAGCTTTAGATCCATCGCGTATTTAACGATTATTTCTCCGCCGGAGTCTTTTACAGTTTTAATTATAATTATTAAGGATCTAAGAAACGTTATAACTTATGTAGGTTACCTATTGGATTGAGCGTTGAGTTATCAGACTGTCGAGACTCGCTACTCGAGCTCTGAATTATCAGACCTTTGGTACTTGCTACTCACGTGGTAACCACCAAACAAGGTGGAGGTAACTTCTAAATCTTTATCTGTTTACTATTTTCTAGTCAAAGCATGAACTACAGGATATTACGTGCTGTGATTTTACTTGTTGTGCCATACTTATACTGTGAATGGGCTGAGGTCCACTCTGATCATGCATTCTTCCCTGCTTCTCTTCTACTACTCTTGAGGTTTGGTGGTCCTCATGAAATACACCAGTGGTATTGAGACCGTTTAATTGGGTGGCGGGCAGATCCTGTACCCTGGGTGGCGGGCAGATCCCGTACCCATCCGTCTCCCCTTTCTAATATCTGTTATGCATTTTACGTGATGTGGCAACGTGCTGGTAGATGTTTTACTTTCTTTTGATTATCTGTCGTGTGTCATAAAATGCAGATATTATTCCCACGAGTGTATTCAACGCACTCACCCCTTAATCTGTACTCACACTACATGAAATGATGGGCTTGATGAACCTTAGAAGGAGAGAGGGAGTGCCATATCTGGACCTATTTTGTTAGGTTGAGGTCGCACAATATTTTCAAAACAAAGTCTTATTTAATTCACATATTATAATATTTGATACATGTGACAAAAGTAAGGTCCTGATGGTTTGTTTCCGCTGCTATAATTTTGTTGTGTTGTCGGTATTGAGACCGATTGCTATCAGCAGAGGCTGATTGTTGACATGTGTATGATTCACATCACCCCTTACCTCTTTCTTCTGTCGTCTTTAATCTTCTTCTTGCTGTGTATAAAGAAAAAAAAGATGTCTCTTATCTTTTATTTCTTCACGCCCGTACGAAAACTCTGATATTTTAAATGAAAGAAAACGGGGCGTGGCAGGTGGTATCAGAGCTTAGTTCTACCCTTTGTAGGGCTTTGCTCGAACTGGTTTCAAAGTGGGAAAAGTGTGATTTTAAAACGTAAATGGGTTTTTGAAAAAACACAGATAGACACCATTCTCTCTCCATAGGTGACTCTCCCTGAACATAAGACTTGTGGAATATGAGTGTTTACCTGATATGTGTTACTTTGTTGATATGATATAACCTGTTTGGGACTGATGGGGGGTCAATGATACTGTTTTACGATGAAACAATCTGTTAAAACCCTCTTGACGTCATTACAATCACGATGAAAGGATTTTGTGAAAACCTCTTGAAGTCACTATAATCAACACACTACTCTGAGCCACCGCCACAAACCGCTGACTGCAGCAGCGTAAGCTTGTGTGCGAGTATGGCCATTGCAGGAGTGGATATTGTGTGACTAAAAGTTGAAACTACCATGGGCCCTTGTTTATAACAGGGTGTACCAATGAGTGAGTTTTCCCATTCTGTGGTTGTAATACGTAAGGTCGGTTTTGATACCTGAGGACTATGAAAACTCTGGGAGGGTGTCACTAATGTAAATTATAATGTTTTACGTATAATGCATATTTCTGGTTGGTTTATGCTAGTTATGTATCCGTTAAACGAATAATAGAAAAACCTATTGAGGTTCTTACATGATTTATGAAGTAGCATTTCTTGATACCATGACCGTTGCTATTAGTTTATCTGTTGTTATAGATTGTTGGGGTTACATGGGGTATATTATAAGGGTTAGTTTCGTATGTCATCTATAAAACGATATGCCACGGGGTCAACCATGAAGGGATAAACTATCAATGGAGAATTTGTTTGATCACGAAGTAAGCACTGCGAGGAGAGTGATTACAGATATAGGCTGATAATAGAAACTCGTGTAAACTCCTACATGACAGATGAATGGGGTTTATGTTACCGCTAAGATGTGAGTACCAGTTATGGAAACGCGTAAGGAGAAACTTTGACGTTATTTTTAGGAAAGTAGAGTAACGGATGATAGGTCGGTAAAGGAGCACATTGTCAGACTTCTGCACTGCTGGAGGAAGTTAAGGGATGTTAGAGGTAGGATCGGTGGGGTTCAGGTGTCTCTACATATGATCCATACCTTACCAAGTTAGTAGGAGACTAGGGTGTGTTTAGTATACGGGGGTGAGCTTGTACATTCATCGATAGATTTTATACCCTTCGTCGACTTTAGGAATGTAGCGAGGACGATGCTAGAGTTGTGAGGGTTGACACGACCTTCCGACTGTTCCTGAGCCGGGACCCTATGATCCATCCAGCAGTAACCCCGAGTTGAGGGACGATCCTTGGTGGGATCCAGAGGAGGATGATCCGGAGATGGGTGATCCTAGGGACGCAGCACTAGGATTACCTAGGGCCTCCGCTACTTTCCCCAGCTATAGTATAGATGACCTTGAAAGCTTTGATATATGTATTATATATACATGCATATTACCTGTCTATCTTAAGAAGTATATGTTTACGTCTCTTCACGGGTACCACATTTTTCTTATACCTATAGTGATATTATGAAATCTCAACGACTTATATATATATCGCAATAGAGTTATGCTGAGAGGAAGACCTCGAAAGGAGCAACCACAGCTGGTCAATCAGCCAGAATGTGAGGAGACCGCACAAGCCATGCTGCCACCATCATTTAGAAATGATGCCAAGCAAATCATTGAACAGTTTCGATGATTCGGTCCACCGACTTATAATTGAGAAGGAGAACCCATCGAAGCCGAAGAATGACTAAGATCGCTAGATCGACTCTTCGAACATTTAGCATGCATAGAAGGGCAGAAGATCTCCTGTGCCGTATTACAACTCACCGAAGGAGCCAGCTACTGGTGGGAATCACATGAAAGGACTATGACACCAGAATTTAGGAATGCTATGTCATGGGGAGTCTTCAAAGAGGTGGTTAGACAGGAATTTTTACCTCAGTCGTACCGTAACCTAAAGGAAGCAGAGTTTGTACATATTCGTCAATGAACCACCTCCGTAGAAGAGTATGTGAAGAGATTCAACCTATTAAGTAGATACGCACCCCATCTGGTGGACACGAATGTCAAGAAAGCCCAACACTTTAAGAAGGGTCTTCGTAGGGAGATCAGCTCTATTTTGGCAGGACATGGGGAAATGTCTTATGTCGCGGTCGTTGAGAGAGCCCAAGGGATCGTCTCTCGTCTCTGTTTAGATAGGGAGCCGTCCAAAAGAGTGGAGGTAGCAACAGGAAAGAAGAAACTGATCAATCCTAGTCAGAACTTTGACCAACATCAGTTTCCATGGATCAACAGAGCCCCGATCCTCCCTACTCCCAGGCTAGAGGACTCATGTGTCAAGTGTGGGAAGTCGCATACAGAACCCTGCCTCTATAAAATCCGAAAATGTTACCGGTGTAGAGAACCGAGACATATTGTAGCCAATTGTCAGAAGTTCAGGAACACAACAACAACAAAGAAGCCGAGGTTGCAAATAAACAAGCCTCAGAACTGTTATAGGTGTGGAGCACCTGGACATATCGCGTTTTATTGTCAGGAGTTTAGGAATCTGGTGGCTACATCACCAAGGCCAGGGAATTCTTGTTCCAAGTGTGGAAAATTACACGGGGGACCGTGCCAACAGGAGACACGGAGTTGCTACCAGTGTGGAGTGTCAGGGCATATCTCCACAAACTGTTCACGGTCTAGAAACTCACTAGCTATCACACCAAACTCGAAGCCAGGAGCAGACCAGGCTTGAACCTTTGTCCTCACTCGCTTAGAGGTTGTCGGGAGATAGATTGTAGATGATAAACTTTTAATATTATATGTATATAGATAGATATGTAGTGGCTCATACCTTGTAGTAGTGTGTGTAATCATTTTGGTACGAGGTACGAGCTGACCACCTTTGTATGTATAAATATATTCTATACCAGTTTGTATTTTGCTATACGATGGAATCCACGTCTACTTCTCCCTTCGCGTTACGTATATTATATTCTTCAGCTATACTATGGGGTGGCACCGGGTCTGTTAAAGCAGGTGAATGATTAGGTAAATGCTAAAACTTAGAAATTAGTATTCCATCGGGAAGAAAGATACAAATGAAACACCTTGGTCTAGGTTTAAGGATCGCGCTTGGAAGAGGAATTCTGTTAGCCAATCTGCATGTGTTGGAGATGGAGGGTTAAGATATAATCCTAAGAATGGATTGGCTTAAGGTAAGATCACACGGTAATCAGGTGTCGTACAAGAGAAATTATCTTTCAAATACCTGGAAATTGGAGTTCACCCTTCATAGGGCCCGAGTAAAGTTGACTCAAGGGTTATCTCGGCCATGAAGGCAACCCAAATGCTTAGCAAAGGGATTGCGAAGTCGGGTTGGTCAACATGATGAACTCCGAGCAAGGATCGACTTCCATCGAGGAGATGCCGATGATGAATGAATACATGAATGTATTCCCAGAAGATTTATCTAATCCCCCACCGGATCAATAGATGACTTTTGAGATCGATCTCATCCTAGGATTAACACCGGTGTCAAGGGCTCCTTATCGGACGACATCGAAAGATTTGCCAGAGCTCAGGTCCGGTTACAAGAACCTTTAGATGAAGGCTTCATTAGACTGAGGGTGTCACTCTAGGAAGCTCCAGTGCTATTTGTAAGGAATAATGATGGAGGCTTCCGGATGTGTATGGGTTATCGAGAACGGAACAAGCGGACCCTAGAGAACAAGTACCCACTGCCTCGAATGGAAGATCTTTTGATCAAATAAAAGGTATCAGTGTATTCTCGAAGATTGACTGAAGATCTGGATCTCACCAGATGAAAGTCAAAAGACGCAGATACATCCAAGACAGCAGTCAGGATAAGAAATGGCCACTGCAAGTTTGTAGTAATGCCATTTGGACTGAGTATGCCGGTTGGATTAAGCAATGCTCCAGCTGTCTCTAGGACTTGAGAAATTGCGTCTTCTATCTATAGTTCGATCTTTTCGTCATCATGCGATAAAACGCACCGTGAATCATATCTCAGGAACGCGTGGGAGATTCGACGAAAGAAGTTGTCGCATCCAACAGGAGTATTAGAGCGTTATTCGACAACTCTTCCCCCATCTCTTCAACTTTCTCTCTCTTATTTCTTTTTTCGCTTTTCATTAACCTTATCGTAACCGTACCTGCTTCTTCGACCGGGAGAATACGACTCCTCAGCACCAACTACTTCTCACCCTACTTCGCAAGTAAAATGGTGAAAAATGAGAAGTACATAGGATGATATCATAATGACTAGTATTATAGGTTGAAGAAGGAGAAGAACGAAAAACGGAAGTATGGTTCGATTAGGAAGGTTCGAGAAAGAAATGGAGAAGCTCAGAACCAACAAAAGCTTAGAACATCGAGCTTAGTCATATAATCAAGGAACTTGCAAGCCTGAGTTAAGTTCCTTGATAAGAAATGGAAAGATAGGAGCAACAAGGAAATAGGAGGACGAAAGTTTTGACGAAGTACCTAATTACGCTGTTCTTGGTACGCTTTCAATTTCGAGGATGAAATTATTTTAAGGGGTAAGGAATGTAATACCCCGGACCAAAAACGAAGCATAATGGATTAATTAAATATTTAAACCTATAATTTAAAAATTTATTTCGGATGTGTTGACATGCGTTTCAGATATATATTTAAGGCCCGAGTTAGATCGACAATTTTCCTAGACCTGGAACATAGAATATTTTGATACCACGAGATGCGTAACGGAAAAACAAGAAAATAGAAACAAACTAGAGGTCAATCGGAGACCCGTAGCTCAAATGGCGAAGAAAAGAGCCGAATACGAAGGATCGGTAAAACGGAAGGGGTAGAATCTGGACGAATGGTAAAACGGAAAAATAATATTTTAATGAATGGTAATTAAAATTTACTTGGTAAATAGTAACTTTGAAAATCTATAAATAGGGGCTCAGTCAGTTCAAAATATTCATTCAGCCGACGAAAATGAAAGCAACGAAAACAAGTAAGTTTCTCTCTCCTCTCTTTTCTTCCCATTTTTCGGTCTCCGGCGCGCCACCACCGGCACCGCCGCCGGCGCCGCCACCGTGGCCGGAAAAGTCACCGGAGCTCCACCGTCGGCGCGGCAGCGCCGCCGCCGGTGGTGGCCGGAAAAATTGGAAGTTGTCGGTTTCGGCCGATTTTCGCACACGACGTTCATCTCGTCGAGACGAGTCTAGGATAGGTTTCGAATTTCAATTCCGATTTCTCGTTCGCCGGGAAACGGCAAAAAACCGACCCAAAAACCCAAACCCTAATTTTGGTGTTGCGAATGTGGTGACAAAGGATTTTGCGGCGAAGTTTTGGGTACTATTCACCGCCGGAATCCGGCGAGCGGTGGCCGGAGGTGGTAGCCGGCGGCGAGAGGTTTCCGGTGGACATGGTGGTGACGGCGGAGGGCGGCGCCACCGCGGCTGGTGGCGCCAGGAAGAGGGGCAGTCGAGCAAGCCGGCGACGGGAGAGCTGCGCGCGCCGGGTAGTCGCCTGCTGAGTTTTCTCGACCACCTGCCGAGCGCCGGGTGCCGCCGCCGAGTTTTCTCGGCCACCCGCCGAGACCCGCGCCACGCTGCCGAGTTTTCTCGGCCACCTGCCCAGCCGGGCGCCACCTGCCGAGTTTTCTCGGCCACCTGCCGAGCCATGGCCTAACCGCCGGGTTTTTTCACCCGATGCCGGGTCCGCGCATGCCCCGTCGCTCGCAACGCCGTGTTTTCGATCCGAACCCCGTTTTTTCCACCGTACGTCAACATCGAGTCATCGCCGATGAGATGTCGTTGATCGAGGGTCGTGGGCCCGGTCAAAGTCAACCCTTTGACCAAAATTACGAAAACGCCCATCAATCTTAAAATGCTCCGTTTGAGCTTGTTTTAACTCCGATTGAGCTCATTCTTCTTCCGTAGCGACCCTACTCGTTCCCTCTTCCTCACCTTTCGATCAAAATTACCAAAATACCCCTGAACCTAAAATGCTCCGTTTGAGCTCGTTTTAACTCCGATCGAGCTCATTCTTTTCCCGCCGTGACCCAAATTTCATTTTCTATCGTCTCAGCTACATGGATTGATTATCCATTCTCGTCTCTTCAACTCCGATCTTTAGAGATTTAGATCCATCGCGTATTTAACGATTATTTCTCCACCGGAGTCTTTTACAGTTTTAATTATAATTATTAAGGATCTAAGAAACGTTATAACTTATGTAGGTTACCTATTGGATTGAGCGTTGAGTTAACAGACTATCGAGACTCGCTACTCGAGCTCTGAATTATCAGACCTTTGGTACTAGCTACTCACGTGGTAACCACCGAATAAGGTGGGGGTAACTTCTAAATCTTTATCTGTTTACTGTTTTCCAGTCAAAGCATGAACTACAGGATATTATGTGATGTGATTTTACTTGTTGTGCCATACTTATACTGTGAACGGGCTGAGGTCCACTCTGATCATGCATTCTTCCCTGCTTCTCTTCTACTACTCTTGAGGTTTGGTGGTCCTCATGAAATACACCAGCAGTATTGAGACCGTTTAATTGGGTGGCGGGCAGATCCCGTACCCTGGGTGGCGGGCAGATCCCGTACCCATCCGTCTCCCCTTTCTAATATTTGCTATGCATTTTACGTGATGTGGCAACGTGCTGGTAGATGTTTTACTTTCTTTTGATTATCTGTCGGGTGTCATAAGATGCAGATGTTATTCCCACGAGTGTATTCAATGCACTCACCCTTTAATCTGTACTCACACTACAGGAAATGATGGGCTTGATGAACCCTAGAAGGGGAGATGGAGTGCCATATCTGGACCTATTTTGTTAGGTTGAGGTCGCACAATATTTTCAAAACAAAGTCTTATTTAATTCATGTATTATAATATTTGATACATGTGACGAAAGTAAGGTCCTGATGGTTTGTTTCCGCTGCTATAATTTTATTGTGTTGTCGGTATTGAGACCGATTGCTATCAGCAGAGGTTGATTGTTGACATGTGTATGATTCACATCACCCCTTACCTCTTTCTTCTGTCGTCTTTAATCTTCTTCTTGTTGTGTATAAAGAAAAAAAAAAGGTGTCCCTTATCTTTTCTTTCTTCATGCCCGTACGAAAACTCTGATATTTTAAGTGAAAGAAAACGGGGCGTGACAGGGCATCCCGTCCAGCCTATAGATTTCCCATTTTTGTAACACCGTGTTAACCCATACTTGATTTGTCAAGGACAAGAAGAAGAAGTAAAAAATTTATTCATTTGAGCATCATCAAACAACCAAACATCGATAGATAGTCGAGGCCCCAACTTTTATAAGCTCTCTAATCTCCTTCATATCTACTGGAATTACCACATTCTTCACCTCCATTTTCGTCACATCACAGCTCATAACACACAATTCTTCATCAACTTTTACAAGCCAATATACATTCTTCTTCATAGATAAACATAACTCTAGAATAAAAATCCAACTCTATTGTTATCCATGAATCTGATTTGGAAGAATAGACTTCAACCCCAATCTCCAACTTATTTTTGTCAACATAGTAAACTATAACCACCTTATAATCATCTTTCTCACCATCATAAGCAAATCCTGGTGAAACAAACCAACAACCTCAAAGCAGGTTTTCAAATGGTTCGTAATAAATGAGGCAAATCAATCCATTGCAACAACCCACGTAATTCACTTGTCTCGGGCTTCTAGGATATGGGAGGTCCATATACTTCACATTCTCTGCATTTGAATCCATGGTCAAGAAAGATATTTCCACCCATTGCACTGCGAGAAATAATAGATAATAAACGATACGTCTTTAGGTCAGTTTGCTTGACCTTATTAAGGTTGATAATATATCAT
Organism: Scutellaria minor; assembly: GCA_954870855.1. Classification (NCBI taxonomy): domain Eukaryota; kingdom Viridiplantae; phylum Streptophyta; class Magnoliopsida; order Lamiales; family Lamiaceae; genus Scutellaria; species Scutellaria minor. The sequence goes on from OX940737.1 coordinate 13,973,993, forward strand.
ATCAACAAAATTAACGTGTTTGTTTGAAAAATGTGAGTTCATAACATAAAAAGGGTCCGTTATTGAAAAATAATTTATCCCATGTATTCAAGTCAATACATTATCTCTTTGATATAATCAATAATTGAAGTAAACACACTTTTAGGTCATGATTACGACGCATATTCAGACCCAACGCTTGTCTCCACTACACTACGCCTCCTCCCCATCCTCCAAGTGGAATATAGTTTGGGCTTTTTAATTTTGAATTATATATCGAGGCCCAGGCCCGGCCCATTCCTCGTCCACCGTTTTTGTTCAGTAGGCACAGCGTCATGTCTTTCTCTCACATGCCACAATGGTTTCTAACCATCTCTTAGCCCGACTCCGAACACTGACCCGATCGGCATGTTACTGTTCACGACCCTACCCGATCTCTGCGTTTCACCATGATCGGTATTATTCAGATGCTCCGAATCCGACTCCAGCAGCTCCGGTTACTGCTTCGCCGCCGTCTAGTCTACATTCTAAGAGCTCTTTGAATGCAGCTGAGCTCAGAAAATTCGCCATCATTGCCGAGACTTGGTATTTTTTTAATTTTGAACATCTTTCTTAATTTAATTATGTTAATTTTGTCAATTTATATTTGATTTTTTTTTTTTTTTTTTTTTTTGGTGTTCAATTAATGGTAGGTGGGATGCCGAAGGACCGTTTAAGCCATTGCATGCGATGAATCCGACGAGGCTTGCTTTTATTAGGTCCGCATTGTGCCGGCATTTTGGGTAATTTTAGTATTCTTTTGACAGTTTAATGTTTTCTGTGATTGTACTGCTCTGATTGTCTAAAAGAAGGTGAAAATTTTGTTATGATTTTTGAGAAGTGATTATTGATTTTGTTAATTAGTCTCCTAGAGCATGTTTTATTTTATACTTTAGTTCACTTTGGTGGAGTTGATTAAAAAAAAAAAAAAAAAGAAGAGGGTTGAATATTTTGTTATTGGTGCTCTGCGATCTTTAAGGAGATTTCTTGAGAATTTAAATGAGAAATGCCTCTGTGTCACTGTGTGTTTGTCCGGGCGTTGCTTGCTTCCCGCGGAGTAGAACATGAGACTTCCCTGTTTGTCTTTGTACACTAGAATGTGGAGGATATTTATTCTGTGCTGAAACAGTGGCCAAAACTGTCTTGGAGCATGCAATGGAGTATATGGCTTCCCCTAGATTTTGCTACATGTATTGGATATGTTTATACCTTTTGAACCCATAGTTATTAGCATAACTGTATGACCATCTTGGGTCCTTTCAATTTGTCAACATGTAGACTAAGATAAACAAGCCATGAGACCAACGTTTTGTTCTCTCTATAAAAAGCTTATGAGGTAACAAAACAGTTGTCAGCACTAAAGTTCTTGTTAGTTTTAGTTCGTTTTAGTTCTATAATCATACTCTAGTAGCAATAGTTTCCATTGACGTATCTAGGCTAGAGGCTGTTAAATTATTCTAATTTACTAGAATCAAGACTAATCAAAGTTCTACACTTGATGATAACATTCACCTAACTCTTCAAAAAAATATATTTGCTTATGCTAACATAAAATAATTGAAACAAAAGGTTTAGAATGTGTATAACTTTCTCAATTGGGTGTAGATCACATCAAGTTATTTGGACTGGTACATACTTAACCATTGATGCTTAACAGCCTAAATCCTTAAGTGGTGCTTATGATGTTGTCATAGTGAATTGGACACAAATTAATGTAACTCTTGATATGTGAATGGTCTGGTCATCATAGAAATTGCATGAAGCCATCAACGGATGGACATATCCATCTTGGTTTAGAAAGTGTGGCAGAATTTAGCTTTTATTGTTTACATGTGCTTTCTTCACTATCTATGTCAAGCCAAGTGTTTTCTTTCTCATGTATAATAGCATACCCTTTTCTCCATTAGTATTGTAACAATTGCCAAAGAAAGTTGTTTATTCTTTTGAGGACAAGTAGGCATTTTTTGTGTGAACTTTGTGGCTCATTAAGCATCTCAGGTTTCTATCTCTTTTTTGTCGTTGAACTTTGACCTGAAGCATTCTGTGTTCTTCTATCTGCCCACCATAATCTTAATGCGTATGGAAAATACAATTTTGCATATTCTTTATCTTTTTAATAGATAAACATTTAATGACCTTTAGTTATGGACTATGTATGATTGACTTGGACTATGAAGTTTGGACGTATGCTAACTGAAAATGTTCACATATTCTATATTCTAATCAAATTCATTGTAGAGGTACATATCAGCTGTTTTAGCCTCTTATGCAAATAAATTTCCATAATTTATCTTACAATTGTTTTCATGTACTTAAATAGTGAAAATGTGGATCAATGCACTTCTTCAGGATCCATACAAAACATTTAGAGATAATTTCGTTTTGTAGATTGAGTGAGGAACCTCTAGTGGCTGTTTAATTGCAATTGTAACTTTCCCAATCATGTGATTGAATTCCACCAGGATATCAAAGCTAGTCATCTGAGTAGAAAATGGCAAAAGGATTTGTACCAAGGTAGATTATGTTGTGAAGAAACTCTTCTTATTCGTCTATTAGGGAAAATGAGTAATATATTCAGAAAATAAAAATCAATCTGCTCCTTAAATTATGCATCAGAATTAATCTCTTCCTAAAATTCAGAAAAGGGAACCTTTCCAACAACTACATAGCTCATTAAAGGAAATCATAAATCAGAATCCATTAATTTATGAACTCATTTATAACTTTTAACTTTACTCATGATGCTGTTTGTTCTTTATTAGCATGTTCATGACCTTAGCATGGATAATAAGAATAACAGTATTGAATTGGTGTTGCTTGATGAAATCATTTCTTCCACTTCTTCTTTGAAGGTGCAATATCATTTTAGGGTGCTTATTTCTATGCCATAGATAAGTTTATTCTTTTGATGTTCCTGCATTCATATGACTAAATGGAAAGGAATACAGTATTTTTGTGCCACCTAAGAAATACTGATAAATATATTTTCCACTCTTGATTGTCTTATATAAACTCATTAATATAACATGTTTCAGTAAGGATCCACACTGTGCAAGACCATTCGAAGGGTTGAAATTTGTAGATGTTGGCTGTGGTGGAGGTATATTATCTGAGGTATGCATTTTCTAACTTTTTGGTAATATTAAAATTGGCATGATTCATTAATTGATAATTTGAAGATCTTATACTCTGGACAATATGATTTATTGACACCTGTCTCAATAATAACCATGTTGGTAAATTGAATATGAATGGATGTAAACATGTCCTATGCAGTTTGTGATGTTGGCTCGTATTTACTCGTGTGTACTGGAAGTGACTCTTTTCTGACTTAAATGCTTGTTTTCTGTCACAGCCTTTGGCTCGTATGGGTGCAAGTGTTACAGGAATTGATGCTGTGGAAAAGAATATCAAGATTGCACAGCTTCATGCAGTATGTAAAGTTAAATTAGAAGAAGAACAAGAAAAACAATCCAGTCATAAACATGCCAGGCACAAATACAAGAAGCATATACTCTATCTGCATGTTTGTAATGCAAAAATGCATGTCTCTAGTTTTATCAGCTATCTATGTAAATTGCAGGACTAACATGGAAAACCAATTCAAACCAGTATAAGATAGTGGTGAACGGTTTTAATTAAGAAAATTTGAATGTAGTGGAGACAAATTCATGTCTGTGAGTTTGAACAATCTTACAATATTTTCACCAAACTTTATCTATGAACTCAAATCTGATATAAGAATGATAAGAGCTGAATTTTCAAGATGTAGCTTGATATATACTGTGCTTACAATTGGGGGAATGCACATGAATTTTTAGCTTAACCTGTTCATACTTGAAAACAGTAGTGATCTCAACTTTCTTTTGATAAGATTTTTTTTCATGTGCTATATATCAAAAGATGCATGACATTTATATAACAGAAAGATCTTTGCATTTGTTGTTTATTTCAGTGGGTGTGTGCATCTTTTGCAGGATTTGGATCCAGTAACTTCATCTATTGACTATCGTTGCACAACAGCTGGTACACGTCATACTTATTTGTTGAATATGAAGGTTAAAAAAAAAAGATCAATTACTTTGACTTATTTTGCATATTTAAATAACTCTTTTAAGTGCTTATGGAATCTTCCATCTTTCTGTTTGCTCTTAAACTTATTAACTTTTAATTGAGCTATCCTACAAGTCTTCAAATCTCCACCAATTTATTCCTATCTAAAACATGCTTAACGCCTCAAAATTGAAGCTTCAACAAGCATAAGTTGTTTTCTCTTCTTCCATAACTACTAATCTGCATCTCCCCATTGGTCTTGTTGGTCCATCTTTCTTTTCTTTCAATTTCACATTCTTTTGCAATTACTATGAACTTTCATTTCTCTCTTCCAAGTTTAGTGGTCTGCATCTTTTCTCTAGGGTTCTTTATGATTTGCATCTGTTTTTGTTCCATTTCTTTGTTTATTTATTTATTTGTGTTTAGGAGATGGGTGTGGGGGTTTGACCTGAGTGGTGGGTGGGTTGATCTGAACGTTACAGTTGTCTGAGTGTCTGTCTCCCCTTATTCATGGTTATTACTTATGACAGTTTGACAAGATGTATAATTTTCTCATTATTTATCACATAGTTTCCACATATCAGCTTTTATGTTGGTGTGGTTTAACAGATTGGTGTATTAATCAGTGAACTTTTGTTACTTCCTATTCTGATTTCTTGCCTTTTCTTTTGCTGTTCACCATGTCTGGTTATCAACATTCATCCCTTTGCAGATCTAATATTTAACACATTTCAAAACCATACTTTGAACTTCTAAAATATCCTTCCTTAGCTGATGCAATTGCTTTGTTTAACAGAGAAATTGGTGAAAGAGCAGAGGAAATTTGATGCTGTACTTGCTCTGGAGGTATGTTATTATTGATTAAAACGAAGATTTTCAATGGCTTGAGTGCTAAAAATAGCCAGGCAACTTGTAATATTTTACCTGAAGTGATTTGTTAAACTCTAGTAAGTCTACATATCTGGTCTTTCCATGTTCTCTGACTGAGCTGATGTGGCTGTTAGGAATGTGTTATTTCGAAGCAATTTATCTGATACCATGCACTTGTATTTACTAGATTGTGTATATACATCTGATAGTTTGTATGCTATCCAGGTAATCGAGCATGTAGCGGAGCCTGCTGACTTCTGCCAATCCTTGTCAACTTTGACCAGTTCGGGTGGAGCTACTCTCATCTCAACAATTAATCGTTCAATGAGAGCATATGCAACTGCTATCGTCTTGGCAGAATATGTCTTGCACTGGGTATTTTTTGATGCCATATTTATTGCTTGAGCTTGTCTTGTCGGTGTTCAATAATTTGAGATCCATAGGGTGTAGTATATAGCATTGTTTTGATAATAAGATTGAGACGTGGAAAACATTCAGCTGCCTGCAGGCACACATGAATGGTCGAGCTTTTTAACACCGGAAGAGCTTGTCCTAATTCTTCAGCGAGCTTCTATTTCTGTAAGCTCCAACCAAATTCAATTCTAATATGTGTCCCAAACCCCACTTCCTTTCTGATATATGCTTTGTATACCATTTTCAGGTCCAAGAGATGGCGGGGTTTGTTTACAACCCTGTGACCAGGCGATGGTCTCTTAGTGATGATGTCTCTGTCAATTTCATTGCATATGCCACTAAGAACAGTTAATACATTAGCTGAGACCCTGTATTATCTTCTCTGCTTCAAGTTTTGTTATACAAATGTTCTAACTATACTTTGTTTAAATCTTGGAAATTTTGATTGGTATCTTCTTTCAAATTTTGTGATAAGTTCCTCACATTAAGAATATCTCCTCTACAAAGTAAATAAAGTGCAAAATATGCATCTCTCGTGTAAAGATGAACATTCTCATGTATTTTAAACTTGAAACATTTTATAACTATATCCATATGCTAGTTCTATTCATTTATTCACTTTTTTTAATTTAAAAAACAGGCAAATTTCTATTTATGAAACGGAGGAGGTGATTTATTGAAGTGAATAACGATCAATATGAAAAAGAAACAAAAAAAAACAATAGTAAACTAAAATGCATGCATGATCCAAACTCTAATGTCAGACTTTCTTATGAATTTTTGATTATCCAATAGGGTAACATATTGTGCATCCCAACACACCAATACGATTCTCATAATTCCAATACATGCACAACTCAGTTGTCTCTGAATATTCATAGGCAACATGTTGAGCTTCAAACAAACAACCTGCTCGAATTCAACATGTAGCTTGCTCGAAAGCGAAGTTGTTGCATTTTAATGGCACAAGAAAAGATCGAAAGCTTGAATTCTATTAATGCGAAAACGATATGATACAGCTATATTATTTCCCAATCTGCATCTTGAATCCAGCTATCTCAGCCTCACGGCATATTTCCTTACACTTTGCTAACCTCCCAGAAGTCATATAAATCTCCATCACTCCCTTGTATATATCATACGTTGGAGAAAAACCAGACTCCTTAACTTTAGAAAAATATCTAGCAGTCCTTGCAAGATCATTCATGGCAATAAAAAGCTTTATCAGCACACGATACGCTGGGAGGTCAAGCAAACAATCCGAACCCTCCATTTCCCAAACAACAGCCATAGCATCCCTATATCTCTTCTCCAAATACCGGCTATGGATCAGAGTGGTGTACATAACCACACTAGGAACTCTCCCCGACTTTCTGAACCAATCATACAATGCCTCGACAATATCAAACTTCCCCAGCCTCGTGCACACTTTCATGATCGATGTGCAATCCTGTGGGGTCAGTCCAAGGTCCTCTCTTTTAGCTAGCTCCTCAAGCAATGGCAACACAAGCATTCTTTTATCGGGATTTTTTCCAAGCTCTAAAATTAGTTTAGCATATACGCCGACGTCCAACATTCTTTTACTTTCGGTGGCAGCCAAGAGAAGCCTCCTGGCAAGACTCAAGTTTCCTCCTTTAATGCAACCTTTAACCATTGCCTCACAAACGCTTTTACTTGCCAAGGTGATGAACTTATCCAAATCAAACGGCATTTTGAGCTCATGTTGTCGTGCTAAGACCCCAACTGTGGAAGCAAGGATCCGATCATCAGGGAACAAATGAGGCTGGTCCTGAACCCAACAGAACACGTGCAAAGCTCGGTGCGGTAGTCCCATATGGCCCAACTCACGAACTGTCAACGACAATGAACCTTTTCGTAGAAACCGAGTCCATTGATCCAGAACTGTGGACACTTTATCCTCAAGAGACAGGCTTCTGATTTCCCTGGCTAAACTGATCAAGAAAGCTGGATTCTTGTAAATCTGATTCGAAACAAGCCGCCTCTCGGAACAAGCAAGATGAGTTCTGATCAGCTTCTTGGGCATGGGGAGTCCCAAAGGTCGAATCTTGTGAGGGAGAGAGAGAGGGAGAGGCCTTTCCCTATTCAACTTTCTGGGGTTCTGAGGAACTCTTCCCCGGAAAAGGGATGAAATGGCTTCTATCTCATCCGATTCCCATTCTAAATTTCCATCATATCTATTGCAATCAAATTGAAGGGCGTCTGAATCGGGTGAATCCTCAACAACGTGAAGCTGAGGATAGAAATCCGGTGGAGCCTCGATGTGTCGACGATGACGAAGATTCTTTGGAAGCTGCAGTTTTCTGTGGTTATTCTTTTTGCTAGTTGCAAATGCTATACCGTGAGAGAATCTAGAGACGCTAGAGTAGGCAGATGGGCATGAAAACACGTAGCAGAATAGGCTCTCCATCCATCAAATTTGAATGATCAGGGAAATCGTCAGGTGCGTGTTAAATCATTCTAACAGGCATTTCATCGAACAGTTGGTGGTTGTTACCGCCGGAATTTCATAATCAGTGAATAGCCGTATCAGTGACTGTAACCCCTGGAAAAACTCAGAGAGAGAGAGAGAGAGAGCACTTCCTAGCAAATTCAGGGGATAAGACAGAAACTCAGAGATATAATGAGTGATTTAATGTTGGCCGCGACGGAGCAGATGGCGGGTGGAGACGGCGAAACTTGCGGCTGGAGAAGACGGCGGCTTGCGTGTATGGCGAGTACAGCGGACGGCGGGGACGACGGAGTTGGGTGGCGATTGACGTCGGAGATGTGTGAACAGGCGGGAGGATATGGGTCGGTGGATAATCTGCTCTGGGTTCTGTATGATCATGGGCTATTCATTTTCATTAAGAAACTTGCGTGTATGGCGAGTACAGCGGACGGCGGGGACGACGGAGTTGGGTGGCGATTGACGTCGGAGATGTGTAAACAGGCGGGAGGATATGGGTCGGTGGATAATCTGCTCTGGGTTCTGTATGATCATGGGCTATTCATTTTCATTAAGAAGATTGGGCCTCAATTGTAGATTTTTTCAAAACAAATTGACCCATTGATTTTTATGGGCTTTTTGAATAATAAAAATTGGGATTCATTTTATTTCAATGTTCAAACATTCTTGATAAATGATGAGGTACCAAATTACAATCACATATTTAATTTGTAAGATCAGAATTAATTTTGAAAATATGAAATTAAAATTAAACTAGTTTCAAAATAATTTTATAAATCTAAAAAAATAAATATGAAAATAAGTATTTTTTTATTTTTTGAAAATGAAAATAAGTATTAAATCTAAAAAAAGCTATTAAAAAATATAAATAAAACATTGACAAAAAATAAGAAAAAATGTCTAAAATTTCCAAAATCATTATAAAACTCTAAAAATAACAAAAATTTCTGGAATAATAATTATAAGGTGACAATAAGAGAGCTAAAAATGTAAAATCAATAAATACATTTATGATATTAAAAGAAAAAATAATATATGTTGTGAAAATATATAAATAAAACAAAATACATTTTGAAAAAATATTAAGGTAATTTTATAAAAATAATTAGTTGAAATAATATAAAATTATAGTTTATCTAATAATTTTTTTGAAACAAAATTAGTTTTTGAAAAATCTGAAATATTAAAAAAACATCTATATATTATTTTAAAATCTAAAAACTATTTTATGAATCTAATTTTTTTTAAATATACACTAAAGTTTGGATATTTGTAAATATTAATATGAATTTAATATATATAATTTTTATTAATGTAAAAACTAAAAACATTTTATATTTTATGTTACAATAACATTCAAGTACATTATGTTATAAAAAATTAATATTATTTAATATTATCTGACGAGTCGTGCAACGTATTGGAAAACTATTAACATAAAAATTCACAATAATGTTATTTTTCCACCTAATGCCTTCCAATAAAATAATATTATAAAAAAAGAAAAAAAAAAAGAAAATGACAACTTTGTAGGTTGCGTGGCACGGGACTGGGGATTGGGGAGGACAAGGGAATAGGGCATAATTTTTTTTTTAATAATATTTTAATGACATTTTAATGTTTTGTGAAAATCAATCCAACTTTTATATATATATATATATACACACACACGAGGGGATTATATTTTAGGATGCAATAGTATGAAATATATTTTGCATTCATTGAAAAAAAAAAGGGTTAATATCACACAAGGTGAAAAATATGTAAATATTTCTATAGCCTTCTAGAAAATGCCTTTAAATTAATTAATTATTATTAATAAGATGCTGATATTTGTGACAAAATTATATTATAATTTTATTGGTGAGAAAAAATGGGTTATAGTTACTTAACCATAACTCACATTCATTGTAGGAGTACAATGTTGGTGTGCGCACAATAACCAAGGTGGGGTGAGTTCAAAGGTGTTAATTAGAAAAAAAAAAAAAAAAAAAATTCAAAGCAATGGAGAGTGAGGGCACGCGGAGCTGTGATTGGCGCGTGGAGGGAGAGAAAAAAGAAGCTGCGGCGCTTGCCCAATCTATTTCCTTTTTATTTTTTCTTTTTTTTTTTTTTTTACATATTTTGGATAATATTTAATGAATCTTTAGTTATCTATATATCTCCATTTCTAATATACAAAACTTATGTATTTGTCATTTTATTTTTGATCAAATAATGATGGTTGATTTTTTTTATTCCTTTTTTAAATATGTACTTCATTAAATTTTTTAAAAAATATGAAAGTCTATCAAGTAAAATTAGAGCCGTTTATAGCCGTTGCAAATAGAGTTGTTTCTAAAATTATTAAAAGTTGTGATACAATTTCAACCACATGATATAAGAATCTTTCTCAATTTGAAGAAATGGTCATAAACTAGAGTCCAAATATACATCATGACAAGCATGATAATTCACATATGGTCTTTCCAAAATTATTGAAAATTGTGATACAATTGCAACCACATGATATAAGAATCTTTCTCAATTTGAAGAAATGGTCATAAACTAGAGTCCAAATATACTTTATGACAAGCATGATTATTCACATGTGGTCTTTCCAAAATTATTGAAAAATGTGATATAGATGCAACCACATAATTGGACTTCCAACCACATGCACTCTAACCTTATAAATACAAGGTTATATTACTTTGTTATTCACAACAAACATTTGAATCAAAGATATCACCTAGAGATTTCATCTAATACACCACAATGTCTAATTCTCAAAACTCCAATGAATCCAACACTGATGATGAGACCTACAATCAACCGGGTTCACTTGGCGAACAAATGATGCATACAATTATTCAACTCCTTGAAGTTTGGATACAAAACAACACTAGGAGAAGGTTCATTGAGAGAAATCGTGAAGAGGGACATGCTAGACTCTTTCAAGATTACTTCTCACAGAATCCGGTGTATCCTAACAATATGTTTCAGCGACGATTTCGCATGCGTAGGGATTTATTCATGCACATAGTTAACACATTGGGGAATAATTCGGTGGAATTTCAACAAAGGTCCGACGCTACAAGTAGACAAGGTCTCTCACTATTACAAAAATGCATTGCCGCTATTCGTCAATTGGCATATGGAATCCCTACCGACAGCCTTGACGAGTACTTACATATGGGAAATTCCACCGCTGTAAGGTGTCTATTCAAATTTTGTGAATGTATTTATTCAATATTTGGTGACAGATATTTGAGAAGGCCGAATAACAATGACGTTCAATGTCTTCTACAACTTCACGAGTCAAAACATGGCTTTTCGGGTATGCTGGGCAGTCTTGATTGCATGCATTGGAAGTGGAAGAACTATCCAGTTGCTTGGAAAGGTCAATTTTCCAGAGGCCATGGACCTCCAACAATTGTGCTTGAAGCGGTCACATCTCAGGATTTGTGCCTTTTTTGGGGTTGAAGGTTCTCGCAACGACATCAACGTGTTGAATGAATCGACTTTGTTCAACCATGTTTTACTTGGGAACGGACCAACGATGCATTATAGTGTGAATGACACACACTATACTCATGGATACTATCTTACAGATGGAATCTATCCCGAATGGTCGACTTTCGTCAAGGCTTTTCCATGCCCACGGGATCCAAAGAAACGATTATTTAAGGAAAGACAAGAAGCTGCAAGGATGTCGAACGAGCATTTGGGGTGTTGCAAGCACGATGGGCTATTGTCAGGGGTCCCGCTCGTTTTTTCTATAGGAAAAAATTGAAGTTGATAATGTTATCATGTATTATTTTGCACAACATGATTGTCGAAGATGAGGGAGAAATGATTTCTCACTGGAATTCCGATGAAGTTGATGAGCCCGCACAACCAATACAAGGACCCACACGAGATTTTGCCAATTATATACGGATTAATTACGAACTACGTTCAAACACAACTCATCACCAACTCCGTGCGGACTTAGTTGAGCATATTTGGACACGTACCAACGCAGAGAGACATTAATTGGAAGATCATTTTATGATCAAAGAATGTGTTAGTCCGTATTTTCAATTAATTGTCTTTAAAATTTTTGTTCAATCTAATATACTACTTTATTAAGTTCTAGTTTAATTTGATGTACTACTTCTTTAAATTTATAATAAATATTTTATGGTTATAAATTTTCTCAAATGTATAAATTGAGTTTTTAGGACTTCATTGAAATAATAAAAATAGTTAAATTAAATTTAATAATATCAAATTAATATGAGGTAAAAATAAAAATGTGATTTGATTGTAGATAGTGTTTAACCAATGATATGGTTGGAGGAGTTAAAAAATGTGAGTTATAATTAATGGAATGATGGGGTGTGAGGGTAGGTGGAGGAGAGAGAGTGTAACTATAGTTCAAATTTTTTTGATTGTTGTAAATGCTCTTAAGAAGATTGGGCCTCAATTATAGATTTTTCAAAACAAATTGACCCATTGATTTTTATGACCTTTTTGAATAATAAAAATTGGGATTCATTTTATTTCAATGTTCAAACATTCTTGATAAATGATAAGGTGCCAAATTACAATCACATATTTAATTTGTAAGATCACAATTATATTTGAAAATCTGAAATAAAAAATAAACTAGTTTCAAAATAATTTTATAAATCTAAAAAAATAAATATGAAAATAAGTATTTTTTTTAAAAATGAAAATAAGTATTAAATCTAAGAAAAGCTATTAAAAAATATAAATAAAACATTGACAAAAAATAAGAAAAAATGTCTAAAAATTCCAAAATCATTATAAAACTCTAAAAATAACAAAAATTTCTGGAATTATAATTATAAGGTGACAATAAGAGAGCTAAAAATGTAAAATCAATAAATACATTTATGAAATTAAAAGAAAAAATAATATATGTTGCGAAAATATATAAATAAAATAAAATACATTTTGAAAAAGTATTAAGGTAATTTTATAAAAATAATTAGTTGAAATAATATAAAATTATAGGTTATCTAATAATTTTTTTGAAACAAAATTAGTTTTTGAAAAATCTGAAATATTAAAAAAACATCTATATATTATTTTAAAATCTAAAAAATATTTTATGAATCTAATTTTTTTTTAAATATACACAAAAGTTTGGATTTTTGTAAATATTAATATGAATTTAATATATGTAATTTTTATTAATGTAAAAACTAAAAACATTTTATATTTTATGTTACAATAACATTCAAGTACATTATGTTATAAAAAATTAATATTATTTAATATTATCTGACGAGTCGTGCAACGTACTGGAAAACTATTAACATACAAATTCACAATAATGTTATTTTTCCACCTAATGCCTTCCAATAAAATAATATTATAAAAAAAGAAAAAAAAAAGAAAATGACAACTTTGTAGGTTGCGTGGCACGGGACTGGGGATTGGGGAGGACAAGGGAGTAGGGCATAATTTTTTTTTTAATAATATTTTAATGACATTTTAATGTTTTGTGAAAAATCAATCCAACTTTTATATATATATATATATATATATATATATATATATATATATATGAGGGGATTATATTTTAGGATGCAATAGTATGAAATATATTTTGCATTCATTGAAAAAAAAAGGTTAATATCACACAAAGTGAAAAATATGTAAACATTTCCATAGCCTTCTAGAAAATGTCTTTAAATTAATTAATTTTCATTAATAAGATGCTGATATTTGTGACAAAATTATATTATAATTTCATTGGTGACATAATTAGTTGAATTAACTACATAAAATTATAATTAAATCAATTAATAGAATATCAATTCTTAATTTTAAATATTATTTCAATGTTACACATTTAGATCATTCTCTTCAATGAGTTATATTCTACTATAACATCGATAGGTCTAATCTAATAATATATGTAGGTTTGGCAATGGGGCGGTGAATCCCTGAAATTTACCCCTCATGAAATTTACCCCTCATGTGGGCGGATATATATATGTATAACACTTTATGATATTTTAATTAACTTATTTAAATATTTATGTCAGAAAATAATATTTTTATTGAATGATGAAAATTCATGACAATGTAATTGAATATATATCTTTATGTTCTAATTAGATCCGCTTATTTAGCTATACAGATTGTACTTTCATATAAGTCTTTTTTTTATGTATTTTGAAGATATCTTATATGTCATATGTTTTTAATGTAATTTTATGGAATTCTTCAAGTATTTATTTGACTAATAATAAAAAAAATTAAATCAAAATTTTGGTGTGAGGAATGAGGATCCCACCAGGGGACAGGGATCCCCACAGGTAGGCGTGCTCAACCGTTTCAAAAAATCGGGAGCCGGCCGGTTCAGAACTGGCGGTCAACGGTTCCGAAAATCATTGGCCCGATTCCGGTTGGAACTGAAACCGAAAACCGGGGTTTTCTTGTTCGGTTTCGGTTTGTGATTTTCCAAACCGCCGGTTTCCATATTTTTCTTTTTAAATAAATGGTGCATGACACGTGGATGGCTCAGATTAACTAGTCGTTGATGATCAACGGCTCAGATTAACTAGTCGTTGCAACCAAACCGCCGGTTCATGATCATTTGTGGAGATCGGCTGAACCACTGGTTCACCGAACCAGAATCGGCCGTTCGAACCGATCGATTCTTTTTTTTTTTTTAATGAAATTTATAAATACCCCCATTTCATTTATATTTTTCACACCAATCTTGATTCAATATCTCTCTCAATTCTACTCTCTCAAGCTCACAAACACCATCTTTGATCAATTTCTAGCTCACTTTATTTTTTTGTTGTTCTTCAATTTGTTCTTCAATCTCTCTCTCAAAAAACAGGTCTCGAAGAGGTTCTTCATCTGCCGGTTCATCTCGTGGGAAAGAAAAGAGTCCGATGCCAATGCCGCCACCACAATCTTTCCACGACAATGATGATCTTAATTATATTGATTCGTATCAATGTAATCAAGATGATTTGGAGGCAATGTTGGGCCCTAACACCACCTCCGCCTTTGCCGAAGAAGAAGAGGTGCCAAGAGAAACACAAGAGAGTGGCAACACAACACGCACATCTACTCCTCGACAACCTTCTACCCTTCGGAGTGACATTTTCTCCTTCCATTTTAAGAAGGAGAAAGTGCCGAATAGCAACACCGACTACATTGTGACGTGCAATCATTGTTCGAAGATGTATAAGTTCAAGCATGGAGGAGGCTATGGGACATTCAACAACCATATGATGAAAAAGCATCCCGATAAGGTGGGGCTCGATCGAGGGCAAACGCAACTCCGGGGATTTACCAATTCTTCTCAAGGTGGAGGTATGAATGATATAACTTTTAAATTTAGTCAATTAAATACTAGGAGAGGCGTAGTTGAATTCATAAGCAAAAAACATCTTCCATTTAATTTTCCTTGTGATGATGCTTATGAAAAATTCACTAGTAAATATTTACAACCGGCAAGTAGAAAATTTTCTAGAAACACCGTTACTAGGGATATAGAAAAAACCGTAGGAGAATATAAATTTAAATTAATTGAAGACTTAAAAATTTTAAAACAAAAAGTTTCTATTTGTAGTGATATTTGGAAAGATCCTTATAAAATGCATAGTTATATGGGTATTACTTGTCATTGGATAGATGATGCATAGAATGTTCAAAAGCGTTTAATTGCATATATTGATTTCGATGAAACACATAAGGTTTTTCACATTGCACAAAAAATGCGACATGTTTTAAATGATTACAGTATTTTAAGAAAAATATTTTCCATAGGATTTGATAATGTTGGTGGTAATACGGCGGCTTTACCTTACTTGATTGACTTTTGTCGACCTCCGATTGGAGGAAATTTTTTTCTTATTCATTGTATGTGTCATTGTTTAAATTTATGTATTCAAGATGGATTAGAATCATTAGATAAATATATTAAACCTATTAAAGATGCAATTTATGAAATTACTAACTCTACGGTCTATCATAAAAAATGGGCTAGGTTTTGTAAGAAAAATGGTGTTATAGTGAGAATTAAGTGGTTGTTATTATCCTGTTTTTCCTATAGTTATAGATAATTGTGTTAAAATTGCTCTTATTTTAATTGAATATTCAACATGTGATATTTTAGGTTCAACATGCTTAGTAATGAAAACAAAATGGTTAAAATATTTTCATGAAATACCCGATATATTTTTATGTGCTAAGTTATTAGATCCTAGGATTAGAGAAGATGGCTTAGAAGAATTGCTAAATATATATTATAATGCATTGTTCTCAAATATGATATTAAATGATTATGATTTATGTGATTATATTCCTAACCCTTGTGAAGTTGTAAGTAAAACTAAGAAAAATTTATACGATTTGTTTAAAGAATATAAACAAATGTTAGGTGATTCTAGTAATGATATAAGTGATCAAAATGTAGGAGATAATAATCAATATTCGACACAATCATCTAGTTTTCAAGCGGCTCCGACACTTGGTAAATTTTACAATTTTTATGATGTTAGAACACAAAAACGAGCTAGAGGTAGTAACCCTTGTCAAGAATTAGATAATTATTTAGGTGCCACATTTGAACAAATTGTATTTAAAAATCATATGGATTTATTGAAGTGGTGGTCAAGAAGGACCACCACTTATCATATTCTAACCACTATTGCTAAAGAAATTTTTGCAAGTCCCGCCTCAACCGTTGTGGTTGAACATGCTTTTAGCAAAGAAGGACATTAGCAAAGGAGGACACATGTTGAATCCAAGAAGATCCAAGTTGACGAAAGTGAATGTACAAAACATTACTCTCCTTGAAGATTGGGTGAGAGCAAGCAACCGTCAACAAGATCTCGATCTCTCAAACTTAGACTCTGATGGAGATGACACATATGGATGCGATTCAAACACGTCCTCCTCTGCCGGAACCAATGAATGAAGGTAAGTTTGGGTGAGTTAGAGAACTACATGAGCTTTGATTCCTTCATTTTGACAAGGATAGATTGGCAATTTCATTCTAAGTTTGGAAGTTACACTTTCAATTTTAGAATGAAACTCAAGCTCTTTCAAAAAAAAAATCCTCTTCTTCAATTTATTTTATACAAAGATGAAAAGTTGTAATATTTTAAATTCAAGTCTTCAATATTGTAGTATGATTCAATGAATCATGATTGTAATATATTGAGTTGTAATATATGATTTTGAACATATATTGTACTTGTATTTCTAAATTTATAATGTTCTATTGTAATTTTTTAATTGATTGTATTTTATTAATTTACACTCATTTTACTTTGTTAAAAGTCTTCAAAACTTTATATAAAAATCAAAAGACTAAAATTATGAAATATTACACAATTCATGCCAAAAAAAAAAAAAAAAAAACGGAAACCAAACCGCCGGTTCTGAACCGGAACTGAAACCGAACCCCCACGGTTCGGTTTCGATTTGCACTTTGGCGGTTCGCCAAACCCCTGGTTCGGAACTGTGAACCGGCGGTTCATGAACCTTGAGTACCCCTACCCACAGGCGGGGAATGGGAGAAACTTTTTATTTGATAAAATTATTTGGAATAACATTTTTCATATTTGGTGTTTATTATTATTTATACTGATTTTTGAAAATTTAAAATAATTTTCATGCATTGTTTTTCAGAATTTGTTTGGCTTAGATAAGTATTTATAGATTCTTAAAATTAGTTTCAAATTTTAAAATAGTATATAAATGGTTTTAAAAACTAATTTAAAATTTTTAAAACAATTATCTGATTAATTATAAATTTCTATTTCTTTCAACTAATAATTTTCAAAAAATATTTATTTTTATTTTTTCACACTTCATATATTTTATTTAATTTTATTTTTATTTTTTGATTTTACATTTTTTTGATTTATTCTTATGCTCTTATTATGATTATTCCGGATTTTCCTTTTTTTTTTTTTATAACAGGTTTCAAATTTATAGACATATGACATATCTTTCCTATATTATTTTAATGTTTTATTTGTGTGCATTTTAACATTTTTTAGATTTAAAACTAATTTGCAGATTTATTTTCTTTGATTTCTATAATGATTTTGAATTTTTTTTAATTCTAACATAATTTTATAATTTTGATCATACAAATTATATATGTTATTATTATTTGCTACCATTATCAAGAATGTAATTTATGGATTGGGCTGTATTCAAATTATTATTAAGGTGCTTTTATATAGTGCCAAAAAATTTCTCAATATAGCTACAATATAAATGAAATCTCACTTTTATCCTTATTATTGATTTTTTCTATTTTTTTTTCCTTTTTGATGAATATTTTCTAGTTTCTACGGGCTACAACCACATTCTCTCTTTTCCTCTGCACAACCGCCTTTTTTTTTTTTTCCCTTCACAATTTACGTAATCATCTATACTATACATGAAAGCAAGAAAGCAAAAATTACAAGAATGTCATTTTCCAGCCTAAAAATGTTATGTCAATTAAAAAAATAGTAAATCTTACTTGATAAGCTATTCTTTAATAATAATTAAAAAAAAGATCAATCTTACTGTATAAGCTATTTTATAATCTATATAAAGCTAAGAAATGAAGAGAGATACATTGATTTCTCAAATTTATGTAAAACTAAAAAATGGAAAAAAAATATTGATTTCTCAACAAAAGATAGATTTATAGAGAATGGAAAAAAAATCAAGATATGCAAAGAATGAAGGGAAAAAAAGAAAAAACCCTAAATATATTTATTTTTCAGATCTATATCAAACTATTGGAGAGGTATGAAGAAGGATATACAAGAGTACATCTCATGTTGTGATATTTGTAAAGCTTGCAAAGATGAACATGTAGCCTACCCTGGGTTGCTTCACCCACTTGAGATTCCTACTCAACCTTGGAGTAGCATATCCATGGATTTCATTGAAGGATTACCAAGCTCTGAAGAAAAGAAGGTCATTTGGGTTATTATCGATCGTCTAACTAAATATGCACATTTTATTCCTCTCTCCCACCCATATACTGCTGAATCCTTGGCTTCTCTATTTATGAATAATATCCATAAGCTCCACGGAATGCCGGACAACATAGTCAGCAACAGAGATGTTGTCTTTCAAAGCTCATTTTGGAAAGAACTCTTCAAATTGCAAGACACCAAACTGAGTTTTAGCACTGCTCACCATCCACAGTCGGATGGCCAAACTGAAAGGCTTAATAGGTGTCTAGAAACCTATCTGAGATGTATGACTCACATCA
This sequence comes from Scutellaria minor, assembly GCA_954870855.1. Lineage (NCBI taxonomy): Eukaryota > Viridiplantae > Streptophyta > Magnoliopsida > Lamiales > Lamiaceae > Scutellaria > Scutellaria minor. Next base: position 13,993,066 of record OX940737.1, read on the forward strand.
AGCCTAAAAGTTGGGTAAAATGGTTAGCTTTGGCAGAATGGTGGTACAACACAAATTACCATCAATCATTGAAGACTACTCCTTTTACTGCTCTATATGGTTATCAACCCATGCATCTCTCCTTAGGGCCATTCTTGCAGAGCACTCAAGAAACTGCAAATGTATTTGTGCAAAGTAGGCAACAAATGTTACAAATCCTCCGCGAGAACCTCCTGGTTGCCCAAAATAGGATGAAGCAATTTGCAGATAAAAAAAGGACAGAACAAAGTTTAGAAGTAGGCGATATGTTTTTTTCTTAAAATTCAGCCTTTTAAATCCTCACAGGCTGAACTCAGGCGTCACACGAAACTTTCAGTTAAGTTTTTTGGTCCATTTGTAGTTCTCAAAAAAATCGGACCAGTGGCCTACCGCCTTAAACTACCAGCAGGAACGAAAATGCTTGATGTTTTTCATGTTTCTCTTCTCAAGAAAAGTATTAAAGGGAAGTATAGTGTTCAACCTACACTACCAAACACTGATGGAGAAGGAGCACCTCATGTTTATCCTGTCAAAATCCTTAACTGCAGACTGATCAAGAAACGTAACTTGCCAGAGATTGAGGTCTTAATCCAGTAGAGTAACTTACCACCTGAAGCTGCTACTTGGGAAGGATGGAATTCATTCACCAAACAATATCCTGAATTTTCCCAGCCTTGAGGACAAGGCTGATTTGAGAGGAGGGCAGTGTTCTGGCCGACCTTCCTTAAGTTTTTTAAGAAGAATTCATTTACAGTCTTTTAAAGTCGCATTTGGTATTCAGTAATTTTGCAAAAGTCTTCATTTTTTTCTATCAGTAATTTATCATTCAATCAATGGGGGAAATCACAACACGTGTCCAAGATCAGCTGGGGGAGACCGTTAGAATCAGAGTATCAATTCGTGAAGGGGTCTATCATTTTGTAGGGTGTGAGTGTGAGGCACAATTATCATTCGACGTGATTCCGACATGCTATTTCCTACTTATTTTTTACATGTTTGTTGAGATTCCCCCTGTAATTCAGACTTTCAAGTTACTTAGCAATGATATATATCCAAATTGAGAGTAGTCTTTACACTTTCTCTTTTCACAATCTATCTAAGAACTAAGGACAGAATGCTCGCTGGAAAAATAATGGCAGCAGCGGCGGCAGTTAAGGTTCCGGTGGCGGCGATAGTTTAACAAGAGAAGAAGAAAAATAGGTTCCACCTTACCTTTTAATATCTTGATCATCTTCCAAATCTTATTGTTTGAAGAAAAAAAGAAACTAAAAAATCATAAATATAATGATTTCTCAAATCTATATACAAGATTTGCTAAACATTCAAAGGTAAAAAAGTTCTTTCAAATCTTATTGTCTCATATCTTCATCTAAGGAGATCTCATCAAATTGTCTTTGTACACTGAACACAAATTAAACTAATAATTTTGTGAGAGACAAATGAAGAAATGACATAAGAAAACTATATATGATGATTGGAGAATGAGAATGGAATGTACAAATAAAAAATATAAAAGAAAAGATTAATTATTATAATTGAAAGAAATATTATTGTATATAATAATTTTAATTTGACAAAAATATAAAATCAACAAATAAAATAAAAATATTTAAAAATAAAATTAACAACTTAAAATTATTAAAGTTATATGACAATTCGTGCAACGCACATGAGTAATATGAAAAATCATTTGTATATGACACATGTTTTAAATTAAAATAATAAAAGAAGTTATGAATAACCTATTAATTTATACAATTTCATTATATTATTACAATTTGTAAATATTAACACAATAAATAATAAACCATGCATCACGCGGGTGGACTGCTAGTATATATAAAATGAGGAAAGTTGACAAATATTACTGATTTGCCATTTTCCCTCCCAAACTATTAACCAATAAAAAAAGAAAAATAAATAATTTTTAAGTATCTTATACAATAAGCTTCACATATATCTTACATAATAAATTATCTTATAATTTATGACAAAAACTTTTGAGCATCTGGTGCACAAACTCTAGATCCGAGCACTGGAGTCGATCTGACCTACCACGTGCCCATATGAGTCAGCACATGCCACTAGGTCGCGGATAAAATTCGCTCAAACTTGCTCCAGGTGTCCGACCTTTATGTTATGTTAACTATACATTTTAGTAGTGTTAGTCATACATTTTAGTCATGTTAGTCATACCTTTTGTAAGGTTAGTTGTACCTTAACATATTTTTTAAACAGACATATTAACATTTCATTTATTTTTAGTTATAATAGTCATACATTTTAGTTATGTTAGATATACCTTTTAGTTATGTTAGTTGTACTCAAGGATAAAAATATCGGTATTGGTAGAAATATCGGTACCTTGATTTTATGGAAATATCAACGGATATATCATTTTTGGTGGAAATATCGGTTTTTTACACAAAAAATTTAAAAATTTTGTAAAAAAATTGAAAAATATCTAGTACTTTACATAATATTATAAGTAACATTAATAAATATATTGAACTTAAAACGTGTAATACCTCCACTCATAATCGCAAGTTTACAAAAGCTACAAAGAGTGACATTTTTTTTGTCCAGAGATGGCTGTGCAATATTTCCATGCACCTCTTCCACCAAAACCACTTTCACTTGTCATTCCTTATTTATTCAGATATAAGAAAATATAACATATATTTACTTGATTTGAACAAATTATAATAAGCTTATTCAAACATCTATAACATATAAGAAACAAATACAGGGCATTTAATAATAGAGAAAATACCTCCAAATACCCAATTTTGGTTTTACTAATTATTTTATCTTTTTCTTTTTCTTTTACTATTCATTTACTTACTTTGATATCAAATATATATCATATACCGTATTATTTATTTATGATATTATTAAAATTTTCATATTGTCCCCAAATACCCAATTTTGGTTTTACTAATTATTTTATTTTTTTCTTTTTCTTTTACTATTCATTTACTTACTTTGATATCAAATATATATCATATACCGTATTATTTATTTATGATATTATTAAAATTTTCATATTTTCGTTAAACCCTAAAAAATAAGAGTTTAACGAAAATTAAACTAAAATTATACTTATTCGTTAAACCCCTACTTTTAGGTATGATTATACTTATGGTATGATTTTCGTTAAACCTTTTTGGGGTTTAGGTTTAACGAAAATCTCCAAAATCAGGTATTAAACCACGAAAATTATACTTATTGTTCGTTAAACCCTTATTTTTAGGGTTTAACGAAAATATCCAAAATATATATATTTTCGTTAAACCCCTACTTTTAGGGGTTTAACGAAAATTATAAATTATACCATAATTTTCGTTAAACCCTTATTTTTAAGGGTTTAACGAAAATATTGTCCCTAGGTTTAATTTTCATTAAACCCTAATTTTTTAGGGTTTAATGAAAATTAAACCAAAATTAAACAATACCCTATTGTTCGTTAAACCCTATGTTGGTCCCAAGTGGTCAGAGGTTCAGGGGGGTGAATGAACCTCTATCGATTTTGCAAAATTTTTGTAAAATCCTTTTGACTAATAGATTCCTGTCCCAAAAGGGGTAATAGAATTCTGTTTCGAATCAGTATGCAACGCAGCGGAATAAACTTGATAGAGTTTCTGATGAAAAATAGTTTTCTTTTCCAAATATGATTTTAACACAAACCTTTTAACAGGATGCTTATGATAGATGCAACAAGATAGATATGCGATAATGCAATGTAGCAAATACGATAAGCAGTAAACACTTATGGCTTATAATGGTTCGAAGGTGGTGTAATCCTTCTACGTCCACTCTACTCCTTTACTGAGGAGGAACTTCGTTATGGTCAATTTGATTTACAAGACTCGTATTGACAAACCTCTTCCACACAAGTTACACCTACTGAGTCCCACACAAAAACACACTCTCACACAGGTTACACTCACCCACACAGGGTTTACAAAATAGCCTATACAAGACTATAAACTTAGCAAGGATCAAATCATATCAACTAAGTACACCTAAAACAACCTAGCGCACACATCACAAATGTTTAAAAGAAAATTAAGGTTCTTCAACTGGTGCAGAGCAGTCTTGATCTCTGAAAGCTTCATTGCTGTTGTAGACTGCTCCTAGAAGGTTGAGTGGTTAAACATGTATAAGCTTGAGAAGCTTTGGGAAGTATATGAGTTTCCTCTCGACTCTGTTCAGCATCTTCCCCAAAGTGCCACACCTTCTATTTATAGATCTTGAGAGTTTTATCCGTTGGGAAGTATCCGTTGAAGAGGGATACTTCTCCTATTTTAATTCAAACTTTGATCTCTAAGATCTTCTTGGTGGTCGCATTAAATGCATCTGGGCCGCTCCTGACATGAGCATTTAATGCGCCTACTATTTGCTCCTGGACCTTTCTGACATTCCTGTTGACCTGTCAAGTCGATATGGGTCCATAGCTGAAGTTCATGCAATGGCTACTTGATGTCAGTTAGTTTTGCTTCTCTTTACGCTGCATGTTCTTCCTAATACTGCATGAGAGAGAGTAGCACTTATCTTTCAAAAGATTCATTGGTTACTTCCTACTTTCTCTGTAGATAGCAGTAGGTCCTCCTTGCTTGCTGCTTAGGATGTGGTTCCATGCTGCTTCTTGTTCTGTATCAGGATTCTGTTTCAGAACAACTTCATGTTCCTGAAACTTGTAGCCAGCTTCCTGTCTGTTTTGCTTTATGTTCCGTGCCAGCTCCCTGATACTGAATAGCTTCATGTTCTTGCATCCTGATGCTGCTTGCTGCTGCAGCTTTCTGATGCTGCTTGCTGCTTCCTGTTGCAGCTTCTTGATGTTGTTTGCTGCTTCCTGTTGCAGCATCCAGCATCCTATACCAGTTTCCTGCTTCCAGCTTCCTTCTTTCTTTTGTACAGCTTCCTGTTCGAGGCTTTTCTGTTTTCTGTTGCTCTTTTAGCATGTTGTCCACTTTTTACAGTATCCTATCTGCTTCCTATGCAGATACTTCCTTTTAGCTTGTTGTTTCCTACAGTTTGCTGACCCTTAGAAGATGTATCCTTATTTCTTCTAAGGTTGGTTTTCCTTATCCTTTGGAAAACTATTACATGATCTTATTCAATGAAAGATAAGCTTGTGATCATGTAATACATGGAAACTTATTTTAGCAAACTTCATTATCTTATTATACATCCTGTTCTGTCTTATCAAGATAACTACTGAAATATCCCAACAATTTTCCCCTTTATCTTGATGATGACAGAACATAAATAAGATCAAGAGTCATTAAATAAAAATGCTCTTTCATATGAAACTTAATGAATATACAAGTACAATTATATTTTAGTACAAAAGCAAGTAAGTTGTTACTACTTCATCTAGCTTTACTTTTTTCTTCAGTTTCATCAGTTTGTTGTTTCCACGTTTTTCCACCAGGGAGTTCTTCTTCTCCCTCTCTACCATCTCTGATCTCTGCATGCTTTCATCAGCATGTTTTCATCAGCTTGCTGCATCTTTCAATCAAATCTTCAGATGGTAGGTGACTCCTAATCGTCATAATCTTCTTCCCCCTTGCTCTAAGGCTTCAGCAGTGACTCTTGACTTGAAACTCTTCCCTTTTTTGTCATCATCCTCTAGGTAGTTACACAGGAGTGGAGTTACAACGCCAAATATGACAAGTCAGGTTTTCTCTTGTTCATCAATTACTGCTCAAAACCAAGAAACAGTAATCTGTTCGTACCCTCTTCTGAGCAACCTCCTTCTTATTCCTACCCAAGAGAATAAGCTGCTCAGTCTCAGTACGCGACAAGAGATCAGGAAACTGATCGGTGGATGATCAGTTACCTATGCATCTTCATCAATGTCCAGGCACGTTCATCTTGGATCTTTGACTGCTGGTCTGGTTTGTAATTTTGTCTTTTACTTTGCCCGGAACCCAGCTCAAAGCTACTGACACAGTATTCTTGGACAGGTAGCTATCACCCTTAGCTTGTTTGGGTTTTAGCTCCATGAATGGCAGCAGATGCTGTCAATGTCCGAAGAGGGGCCTCATGAAATAATAACTTTCATCTCGTATTATGAGAGTGGAAGCTTTTCTCATGATTCTCAGTACCTCATCTCTCCTTTTGAGATGAAGTCGGCCTTGTGTCAATGATGAATGGAGGATGGACGCCTGCTCCTTTCTGATAGCATCCATTTTGTAGAGACTCGTCTCCTCTTTTGAAGACCTTCTCTGCTTCTTGGCAAGCAGACCCTCTATACTCAATTCTTCTGAAGACCTTCTCTGCTTCTAGGTCAACAAAGAATTGTCTTCATCATCGTCTTCATCTCCATCCCCTTCTCCGTCTTCTTGGGTCTCCATCTTTTTCTTTATGATAGTAAATGCGACTCACATGGGAATCTTGTTGTTTGTCGAGAATTTTAGTGAGTAGTGAATGCGTAGAAGAATGGTGAGAAGTCGATACTATACAAAAATGGATGAGCAGTTTCTTTGATCAACGGTTGGGAGACGAAGCGCACAATCTGACGGTTGATTCTACAAAGGTGGAGGGACCTTTTTGTAAAATGATACCGCCACTTACCGGTTTTTCTTGGATAGATTTTCATAACCATCTTTTGATCTTCTGAAAAAGTAGATCTTACTTTTTTGTTAATTTGATGGTCAGCCGCCTATCTAGATCTTGATAGATACCCGTCACTTCTTCTGTTGATAGCTTGTTATTCATTTTAAGCATCCTATGATACAACTTTTCTTTGAGAATCCCTTATATATCCTCCGCAGGAGCTGTCTCAACAACATCCTTGCCCGAGGTCTTCGCTTGATATACTCTTGTTGATGATACTACTTGTAGGTATCACTTTGTTGATAAGAAATCCTGTAAGGCTGTGATACTGTTTTGATTTTCTCTCTCTTGTAGTATCCTCCTTCTAGTTGATTTCTTGGTTTCTGTCACGTCTTGATGTTCCTGTTATATTCTTGCAGAAACCTGTTATACCACAAGATAGCACTTGATGATCCAACAAATACCACTTGTTGGTCCTAAAACTAAGTATTGTTAAGAAATGTCGTTCTCAAATGTAGATAGCAGTAGGTCCTCCTTGCTACTTCCTACTTCCTACTTTCTCTGTAGATAGTAGTAGGTCCTCTTTGCTTGCTGCTTAGGATGTGGTTCCATGTTGTTTCCTGTTTCGTACTAGGATTCTATTTCAGAATAGCTTCCTGTTCCTGAAACCTGTAGTCAGCTTCCTGTCTGTTTTGTTTTCTGTTCCGCACCAGCTCTCTGATACTGAATAGCTTCTTATTCTTACATCTTGATGCTGCTTGCTACTTCCTATTGCCGCTTGCTATTGCAGCTTCCTGATGCTGCTTGCTGCTTCCTATTGCAGCTTCCTGATTGTAGCATCCAGCATCCTATATCAGCTTCCTGCTTCCAGCTTCCTTCTTTCTTTTGTACAGCTTTCTGTTCGAGGTTTTTCTGCTTTCTGTTGCTCTTTCAGTATGTTGTCCACTTCTTGCAGTATCCTATCTGCTTCCTATGCAGATACTTCCTTTCAGCTTGTTGTTTCCTACAGTTTGCTGACCCTTAGAAGATGTATCCTTATTTCTTCTAAGGTTGGTTTTCCTTATCCTTTGGAAAACTATTACATGATCTTATTCAATGAAAGATAAGCTTGTGATCATATAATACATGGAAACTTATTTTAGCAAACTTCATTATCTTATTATACATCATGTTCTGTCTTATCAAGATAACTATTGAAATATCCCAACACCATATAAATTTATAATGTTTAACGAACAATAGGGTATTTTCGTTAAACCCTCAATTTTAAGGGTTTAATGAACAATACCCTATTGCTCGTTAAACCCTATAATTTTAGGGTTTAACGAACAATAGGTATTGTTCGTTAAAAAATAAAAAATATTCGTGCATAATTAATTATTCATTCTTTTTTAATTAATTATTCATTTTTTTAATAAATAGGTATTGTTCGTTAAATAATTAAAAATATCGTGCATAATTATTCATTCTTTTTTAATTAATTATTCATTCTTTTTTAAGGTATTGTTCGTTAAATAATTAAAAATATCATGCATAATTAACAAAATATCTATCTACCTACCTTAAATTTCAATTAACTTCAATTTTATATCTATCTACCTTATCTAGTTTTACTATATACCTCATATTTATTTCCTTTTTTTAAAATATTTGGCGATATTATCACCGATAAATCGCGACTTTTTGATAGAATTAATACACTTCTCATCCGATACGATATTTTGGTGATTTTTTCCTAAATAATGTTTTGACGAAATAATATGTCAGTGCATTTCTGTATTGGTTGTGCATTTTGGGTGATTTTTCAACGATAAATCACCGAAATATCGCGATTTTTTTTACCCTGATTATACCTTTATATATTACATAAAGGTATGATTATGTTGATATAAAGGTATAAGTACTATCACATAAATGTATGAGTAATATCACATAAAGGTAAACATGTACAAATTGTGGCGAAATTAGGGTTTTTTTAGAGTTAAAAATATTAAATAAAGGTATGATTTATATAAAGATATGATATCTTGACATAAATGTATGACTAATATAACATAAATGTATGACTAACATAACATAGAGGTCAGGGTCAAAATATATAAATAAATAAAAATACGCGGATCTGGGTCAACCCGCATCCAGAACCGACCCGCGTGCATGTATGCATCAAGTGCACAAGAATGCTACTCATGATTTATATATAGGAATACATATGAAAAAAAAAGTTATCTTAAATGATATGATTATATTTAAATGATATGATTAAATTTTTTAAAGTAACGAAATTTAAACATTATCAAAAAATTAAAAAAATTGAAAATTAGTTTATAATTTTAATATATAAATGTGGAAAATAGTTTTAAGATCTAAATTTCATTTTATGAAAGGTTGTAAATGTTTAAAAGTTTGAAAACTATTATAAAAATATTAAAATAATAATGAAATCTGAAATTAATAATAATAATAATAAGGGTTAATTGCGCCAAATATCACGAACTTTCAAAAAATTGCAAATTTAACACGACTTTTGGGAATTAGCAAATTCAACACAACCTTTTATATCTCGTGCATTTTTGACCAATTTTTAAAATTCAGGCACTGTTCGTTGACGAGTCAACTGACCAGACACGTCAACTTGCCAACATGTATTAAAATAAATATACAATCCAAGTGGCAAAAATGACTCATATAATTTAATTAACCTTAATTCTCTCTCATCACTTTCTTCTCCCTCTCATTTACGCTGCTGCAATTTTTATAGAAACAAACTTGTGTTTTCCATCTCTTTTCAAAATTGAAGAAGAAAATCTCTCCAAATTCAAGAAGAAAATGTTAAGGGTTTCTCTTTCTCTCCCACTGAGGACTCAAATTCGAGGTCGTTCACCTCTGCATACTTGAAGGTTTGTGGACATGGTGTTGAGCCTCTCCACTTAACCTCCATGACTAATGAGAACCCAGCTTAAAGACTCATAGATATCGTTTCTATAAGGTTTTGATTATTCCATTATTTTATAATTGTTAAACCGGCCCCCTGATTTTCCTAAGTATTGTGTTGTAATTTTCTTACAAAAATATCCCCTAATTGTTGATTTCAATTTGTGTATTTATTGACTGTCGAAGTGTGCATAATTGTCTTAATAAAAAATTGTGCTTGGTTACCCTAATTCCATGTGTGTAATTGCCCTAATAGATTTTTACCCATGTAATTATTACGGTTATTTTTTATATTTTGCCCTAATCAATTTATGCCCTAATTTAGATATTTCTATTTTGTGTAATTGTCATAGTGAAATGCTAGTATAGAATGCATATTTGGATTCCAGAACAATTGCATCTCAATTATATATGCTGAAAAGGATATACAAAGTGGAAGTTAAGAAGGACAAATACCCCACTCACTATCACAATTCACAAATTCAATGTCCAGCTTTATGGGGAATATCAGGAGAGACCCTTTGCATTATACTATATTAACCTTCATAATTGTTTGAATTTAATTGAATTTTATCCAATTTTTAGGATGATGATTGTAAATATTTTGAGTGGATTGATCCGAAACTACCACTATTCCAAAGGGGTTGTTTTTTTGAAATTGAAGGTTGAAAACGAGGGTTTAAAAGAGCAATTGAAGTGTAAAGGTGTCATGGAGAAACTATTATCAGAAAGGTTAGAGTTGAAGAAAGCTAAGATCGTCAAAATGGAAGAACTCATCCTTGAGGTCGAGAGAAACAAAACTGTAATCGAAATGAGAAATGTCGAGCTCACGCAGAAGATACAGAAAAAAAAAGAATGGAGAAAAAGCTCATGGGTGTGTTCATTTGCATTCTTGTTTGTTTGGTGGTTATACTTGGTGGTCATTTTAAGGGTGTTACAAGTGATAATTTGATGTTGAAGTAATTGTACGATTAAATAGAACCTATTATTAGTATTTTGTATGTTGGAATTAGACAAGACAATTCTATTTTGTAATTGCACTAATTATCATTGTAATGCTTTATGATTTGTAGTCTTGACGGCCTTTTAGAATCAATATTAGTAATTATTTTAGTGAAAACCTGCACTTTCCTCAATCTTGCACAAACTAGCTCATTCTCCTAGAGTCTTGGCACTTGGAACAGTTATAAGGTTCACACTGTGATCAACACATAATGCACAACAATCAATCATATAATAAGGTAAAAAATCAATCTTTCAATAAGGCGAATAATTGTCTAAATAAAAGGCGAATATGAGATGCCTAAATATAGTATTTGCTTTAGCCATTCACAAAAACCAAAAAATTATCTACAACTATTTAAGGGATCGAACTCTCTTGAGTCCCAATGTTGTCTCTCTTTCTTCCTTGACCTCTTCCTCTTCCTCCTCTAGAGTATGTTGAAGCCACAAAGTGAACCCTATTATCTTCGGGCATCTGAATTCCAAAATAAGAAAACATCATGTCAGAAAGTAGATACTAACTCTCGTATAATTAGAAATAATAACATTTGATTGACTATTCACATACCCTCATATAAATATTTATAGTCTCCACACCCACATGTATACCATATCCTTTGGCAGCCTATACCATTAAATAAATAAAGTTTGTTTCAATGACAATTATTCACAATTAACTACTGGAAATGGATAAGCTACACACTAACCATGGCTTTATCCCTAGCTCGTGCTGCAGATGTAGCATTTGATTGATTTGTTCTTACTATATCTCTTGTTTCTATACTTACACCTATAAGATCTGAAGTCTGTGGAGTTGTAGATGATGGTGCTGCAGATTTTGTTGGGTGTTTTCGGGGTCTTCCTCTTTTTTTCTTTAAATAAAATTGAATTAGTAAACTGTTATATTTATATATTGAAATAAATTGCAAAATAAAGAGTAGGCACCTTAGGTGGATGAGGAACTGCTTCATTTGTACATGATCTTTTGTTATGGCCAGTTTGTTGACACTTCATATATGTCATTTGAATCCCAAATCTCCTTAGTTTAATGTTGTCTCTATTCTCTTCTTCTTGACCTCTTCTTTTTTTCTTCGGTCTTCCTGGCATTTTTTTCAATTGCGGAGGCTTGATTGGGAGTTCTTGTGCCTCTGGCCACATCTTCCAGCCATTAATAGGCTCAAGTGCATTCTGATATGTCTTAATATACCTCTGAATAATGTAGTAATGATCTACATAATCTGTCACATCTTTTTTCATAAAAATGATGACTGAACATGCATGAATGCATGGGATACCAGTTAAGTCCCATGGCCTACATGAACAAGTCATACATCTCAAATCAACTACAAACTGATGATCTTTTATGGCAACTTGAAATTTATCCCCAACAGCTTATTTTGTACTACACAATCTACTCTTATATTTTGCCTCCTCAAGCTTTTCCCTTATCCTAGGACATATTTTATCAGTAACATCTTGCATTTTCAACAGATTCCTATGTTGTCTTTCCATCAATATAGACCTAATTGACTCTAGCGTATCAATTATATATGTCCCTCTTGCTTCAACAATGTAACCATTAAAAGTTTCACTAACATTATTGTCAATCATGTCTGACCTAGGCATAATAGAAATGAAAGCCTTACAAAACCTATGAGACTCTCTTTCAAGAAAGTCTTTGTAAGCCTTTTCATTTTCATCTTTTATCTCCTAAAGTGCTTCATTGTAAGCTATTATGTAAGTGTTGCGTACACATCTCCAGAATATATTTTTCAGTGTTTGTCCCTTGAAGTCCTTCCAATTCATATATATGTGTCTGGCACAGTTTCTATGTTCAACAAGTGGTGTCAACTCACAGATAGCTTTAGAAAGACCTAAGATACAAGAAAAAATTGTAAGTAACACAATGTATTTCCAGTAAACAAAAGATAATTTTTGTGCATGAAATACATATTATAAAGTTTACAAACCTTTTGTTGATCAATTACAAAAGTCCATCCCAATCCATCTACAATGCCCAAATCCTCCAATAGATTGGTAAAAATCCATCTCCAACATACTTCATTTTCAGCCTCCATAACTGCCCAAGCTAATGGAAACATTTGATTGTTTCTATCTTTTCTAGTAGCACACAACAAAGCACCTCCAAAAAATGCTTTTAAAAAATCCATCAAAATCAATAATAGGTCTACATCCTTGCAAAAATCCTTTTTTTAGTGCACTAAATCTCACATACATGCCCCTAAATACTTGATCATCACCCAATAGGAACTCAAATCTCCCTTCCTTATCTACCCTCTTCAATTCAGCCATGTAGTTCCTCAATCTAGCATAGTGCTCACCTACTGACCCACTCAGCAGCTCAAGTGTCTTCCACTTTCCTCTATAAAGCTTCCATCTTGTGTTTTCACTGCATAATTCTTAAGTAAATCAAAATCCAACTCTTCAATTTTTCAATTGGGATTCCTCCTAAAATGCTCAATGTACTCTCTAGCAATCCACTCAGTTGTCAACAGTTTAGTGTGCATATCCCTGCTACAACTGTGCTTATCTACATATACCTTAATATCAAATCTCTCTTCTCTTTCAATTACACTTCCATAGAGTTTCCAAGGACATCCATCAACACACCTTGCCTCCAATTGCTTGTTGTTATTCCTTACTATTCGAATATTATACCCATTTACAATAGTTATCCTCTGAACTGCATCTTTACACTGTTTCTGGCTTTCAAATCTCATGCCTAATATGAATTGCAATTCTTTATGATCACACATAGGATCATAGATTACCATGTTCATTTTTATTCCATAACCAGACCCCTCTTCAACCATAATGTCCTCATTGCAAATCGAATCAATGTCAACATCTCTCTCTAAGTCATCATTCTCTTCATGTTGTTCACCCATATCTTCATTTTCAATTTCAGTTTCTTGCTCAATTCTTTGGAGTCTGTCATTCACCCTGATCTGTCTAGCCTGAAGGTGTTCATCATCATTCATATTGACCACATTATCAAATAGTTCTTCTTCACTATTACCTACTGGAAAATAATCTTCATCATCACAATTTTCTTTTCCATTGTGTTCATACCCATCCATCTCTAACTCATTTTCATCCTTATTACAACTCTTATCCTTATACTCATACCTACTTTCATCCCCTTCTACAGAAACTACATTTTCTTTTCCTAATATAGCTTCCTTTATGTAGCGTCTCGTTCCCCTTAATTAGAAATAGGTCGTAACCCTTTATTTATTTAGGAACTAAAGAAATCATAATTACTTTTCAAAATATAGCGGAAGACTTAAAATGAAGACACAAGAGCTATATTATTATTATTATTTTTAAAACGTAACATATATACATATATATCAACATATCATTCTCAAAAGGAAACCTTATACTAGTATAACAACTTTAAAGGGACAGTGAGAAGTCAGCCCAGTCTGCTACACGTCCATGTCATCATCTGTCGAGCCTGAAAATATAAAAAACAACATCATGAGACACCTCCGGAGAGGGATCCCAGTGGGATAACCTTACTGTCTAATACATTGAAGCAATTAAATCATTAAGCAAGTACTACATGTCCTTCGGGTACGCTCACCCTAGACCATAATCATAAAGGAATGTGGGAATCGCTCACCCACTAAACCTTGCTTTCATAGAGGAATGTGGGAGTCGCTCGCCCACTAAACCTCGCTTTCATAGACCAGGCACTCTCGCCCTTATGGTTGTTGCCCAGTATGGAAGTTACATACTGGTTATAGCTACGGACTTTAGCCGTAGATTTTCATACATAACTTATCAATTCAATTATCAACACATAGTAGAGAGTAGAAGTTACCCACTTGCAACCGATAGATTTGACTTTACGAGGATATCTCCGGATCCACCGACCGTCTCGAACTACGCTCGACATATATATAATTATTCAGTTTATTAATTCATATATGAAAAATAAATATGATCATATTATAGATAAATCATTTAAACATATAAATCAAAACATGCTTATGATATGCTTTTTAGTCACCTAAATTAGCAATTTTGGACATAAAATAACACATAAAGATGTAATAATTTTAATAATTCATACATAATTCCTAAAATCACAAAATTATTCATATAATCACATAATGGTATCAATTATCATGTTCTAAAAATTCACAATTTTCCAGTGTATATAAATAAATAAAAATAGAATCCTAAACAAGATTTTGACTTGAATTTCAGCTCAAAATCAGTCTATATTGCAAAATTCACCATACCCTATAGGATTGATGAAAACTTTTCATCTTCTTACAGAATTTAGAAAACATGCTGAAGTATAACATATAAAAATATCAACTGAAAATAAGCTTTACATATTTATTTATGAATTTTCTAAATTAGCAGAAAATAGTGCATAGTGTATGCTGAAAACAGGTTATGTTGTAAAATTCGGCATAAATAGTATAAGACTCAAAAAAATACATATTAAATTTCTACACGTACCTAAGAACTGGTTCTAAAACATAGTAAAAGATCATACATAAACACGAAGGATACAGTTCTAAAAAATTGTTTGATTCAGACTTAAAAACGGGACAAAAACTGTCTCTGAACAGCTTATCTTAGAAAAATCATAAAAAATCGGGTTTAACTCTAAATCTTCTTAAATTTAACATGCATATTCAACACTTCATATACTAGACTGTGGTAAAAGGGTTTAGCCTAATTCAACTTCTACAAGTCTACGAAAGCTCTCGAACAGCAGAGAAATATACCCAGCAGTAGTAGAAAATATGCACAGCAGCATACACATGCACGCAGGGTAGCAGGACAGGGCCAGTGGCGGCTGGAGCAAACAGAGAAAGAGAGGGAGAGAGAAAATCGAGAGCGAAGGCTGGAGAGAAAGAAATATGTGCGTGAGTTTCTGCTCTCTTTTGCTTCCTTTTCCTTTTTTTTATTTTTCCTTCTTTTTCTCTTGTTCACACCTAAACTAGTTATGTGGGTGTGTGTGTCCTATTTTGGGGAGAGGGAGGGATGAGGTGGCGTGGGTGTGATGATGAGCAGGCAAACTCATGGCTTTACTTCCTTAATTAAAATTCTTAGCTTAATTAAGAATATCATTAATTAATCAATTCTTAGCTTAATTAAGATTATCATTAATTTAATTAATTATTTCTTAGCATAATTAAGATTATCATTTAATTAATCAATTCTTAGGCTTAATTAATTAATTCTTATACATAGTTAATTAAAAAGCAAAATATATATATATATATATATATATATATATATCATTACACCTTAGTTAATTATTTAGGGTGTTATAATTTTACTTGTGTGATGAGGAGATATTTTGATACACAATGAATTAGGAATGCATATAAATATATGTGCTTATGATCACAAAAGAGACTAAAATTAATACTACATGCATAATTCATTTTACTAAATAATATTCATCATAAAAAGATACAATTTCCATTTCATGCATGTACGTTCAAAATTGCATACTATGTCTTAAGATTTTATTTTAAAAGATATATATTGTTACGCATTATGATGTATGTGTGTGTGTGTTCAAGTAAAATGATTTATCATATAAAATCACATAAATAGATCATAATTAAATTTCATAAAATAAAAGCATTTTCAACACAAATGAATAAGCTTAGCATAAAGCCTAATATATTCTTAATTAATTTAAATTTTTCTATTATCTTATCTTTTTACTTCCATCCATGTTTGTCGAGTGAGTTGAGATCAAGCTCGGTTTCCTCCGTGAGCAATCCTGCAAAATCCCTTAAAATCTCGAAAGAAATATATGTTATAAAATCTTTAAAATTATCAAGCACAACGTAATTCATAAATCATAACTTTAAGTAATATAAGAATCCACACTTAAATCATATATAATTGGATGCTAAAGGAATTCTTATAAAATATGCAATGCAGGTTTTCTTGAAAACGGGGTGTTACACTTCACACTGCAGTTTTCAAAATCACATAAAAAAATAAGAAATTTGAATATTTTTAATACATAAACATGAAATTTGAAGAACCAAATAATAGAAAACACTCACAAAAAATAATTTGCAAAGCACATACTTTATTGATTTACATTTCTGCCAAGCAACTTCATATTTTCAGAACGTGACAATACTATATATTTCTCAAACTAAAACCAACTACAATTATAATATTCAAAAATTCAAAATTAATTTGCAATATAATCTATATTAACAGGTATTTACATGTAATCAGCTTATATTAATTAACCTAATTTTAGAAATCCCCAATTAATTAACGTGGTGTCAGAAAACCCTAATTTCAGAAATCCCCAATCAATTAACCTAATTAAAGAGAACTCTAAAACCCCAATTTTCTAGAAATTATAAAGAAAATATTCCCCAATTGATGATAATACATGTAATAAACAAATATTTATTATTTTAGAAACACAATTTATACCATCAATTTTGTAGAACTAAACCCAAAATCTCCAAATTTTCAGAAAACCCATTCATTTTCAAAATAAGAAGGGATAACTTAATGGGTACCCATCCCTTATTACCCATTTTTCATATAACCACATACCTTTCTACCCTCAAATATAACCTATTATCCCAATATACCCCTTTTCATTAAAGCACATCCCCATCTACCCCTTTTCAATCATTAGCTTTTATGACATTTATCCAAATTCCAAGATTTATCTTTAAACATTTAATGCTTTCTCTCTTAATTTCTATTTCCACTCCAAATATCAATTATATCCGGATAAAACGTAATTAGATCGAAATCAGGCCCAACATGCTTCCGTAAAATAAATTCATCCCCTAAAATTCATACCTTTATTTGACCGCAACAGCACCGGGTGAGATGGTTTGCAAAGCCACCAGCTGGAAAATCACTGCCCCCAGCTGGAAAATCACTGCCCCCAGACCGTTCTAAGAACAGCTCCTCACTGTTCAACTTCAACCTTCAGGGAAGATGGTCTGCAAGTTATCCAACTCCTTCAGTAACTGTACAACACAACCTTGGTTCGTTTCCTACGCCATGTGTATAAAGTATTCCTTCCAGGGGACGAGCTAATTGTACTAAAAACGCATGTTGAAAGCAAAAACCTTTCTTTTATTAAGAAATTAGGAAATATTTATTACAACATATGTAATCTCCTTTTGAGAGGATAATTATTGGTTTAGCCTCTCATAGAGAAGGCTGGAACTCGTAAACACATAAACTATAAACACTCAAACTATTACAGAAACTAAGAATGATAGATATTTTGAAGAAAACTGAGGGGAATCGTCCATGTCCTCAGCTTCCTTCACTCTTTCTATTTATAGAGAGAAATCCGGACATGAAATGCGGATTTCAAATCTTCTTGAATGAGCTGGCTGGCTGCTTTCAATTGTGGCCAATCAGTACTCTCTCTTCTTAGTGCCTCGTGACTCAGCCATGTGAAGTCTGTCGGGGAATCTCTTGCTTTTGACTCAGCCTACCATGTGATAGTAGTTGGAGAATCCCTTTCTCGTGGCCTATCCCATTTAACTTTGTCGGGAACGCTTTAATAATTTGGTCGTTGTGGTCCCCAAGCATATCGTTTCTTTTGTGCTGGGCCCTTATCTTTATTGGTTCCAGCTACCTGTCGGTCGGGTTTGGGTCGGAATCCTTTCCCAAACTCGGGCTCTTTCTGTTCGAGGCACGCTTGACAGATTCGGTCGATCCATCGTCCGATGTATGCCATATTACAGAATTTCCGGTAAGTTTATTTGCTTGCCGGAATCTTGTTTTCCCAGAGGCTCTTCCTTTTGGTTTCAAAAAGTTCCTCTGCAAATCCTGTTGTCGTTCCAGTCATTGAATTCAGCATGAAGGATCCATTGGCTGAATTCTGGAAGACCTTAAATGGGTATTTGACTTTGTCCATTTCAGTCAGATAAGTCCAAAGCCCCCAAGCTCGTCATGTAGAAGCTTCGTCTTCGGTAAATGCTCCTACAAGTATCGGAACTTCTTCCGGGGAGGTTGCCTTTATATATTTTAAGGCATTCCTGTAGCACCCCAAATCAAAACGAGCATAATTTATTAATTAAATATTAAAAACGCATAATTTAATAATTATGTGCGTATGATTTATCTATTTAATTTATTCCGTGCGTTTCAGATATGTGTTTAATGCATGTTTAGGATGGAAGTATTTATCTAGACGTGGAACGTAGAATTTTATTTTATCATTAGATGCGTAATGGAAAAACGAGAAGATAGAAATGAATTAGGGGTCAATCGGAGACCCGTAGCCCGAACGACGAAGAAAGGGGCAAAACTCGAAGTTTCGGAACAGAAAATCGAAAGATATTAACGATGAATAGTAACGAGATAGACATGATGAATAGTAACCCGGAAAAGTCAACTATGAACAGTAACTTAGATTTTTTACGTGAATAGTAACTTTCGGATTTCTATAAATAGAGGTGATTTCGATTCAATAATCACCGTTTCTTCGATCGAGCCGAACCCGACGAAAACACGTAAGTCCTCCTTTCTCATCTTTTCTTTTCTATCTTTCTGATGATTTTCGCACATGACGTTCGTCTCGACGAGACGAATCTAGGATAGGTCTCGGATTTCAAATCCGATTTCTCGTTCGCCGGAAAATGGCGAAAAACAGCCCCCAAACCCTAACCCCTTCACCCTTTCTCTCTCCTCTGATTTCTTTCTCTCTCCTCGTCCTCTTGCCGGAGCGGTGGCCGGAGAAGCTGCTGGTGGTGTGGTGGTGATGTCGGGGAGGTAGCGCCGCCGTGGGTGGCGGCGCATGGCCGGAACAGTAGGTATATATGTATGAACGTGCATGTGTGTGTGGGTTTAGGTGTGCTAGTGTGTGTGTATGTTGAGTTCGCTGTTGTGGGCGGCGCATGGTGGCGCCGCCATGCGTGACCAGTGGGCCGGCGACAGGAGGTCGCCGGCGAGGGCTCAGGTGGAGGGGGCCGGCGGCGGGTGGCCGCCGGCCAAGCAAGAACCGTGGGTGTGTGTGTGTGATAACACCTTGCGATGTGTGTGTGTGTGTGTTTTCCTGTGTGCGTGTATGTGTGCATGGACGGCGGTGGTGGTGGCCGGCGACTGGGGTCGCCGGCCAAGGTCTGAGTGGACGGCGGTGGTCGCCGGCGGCAGGTGGCCGCCGGCCAAGGAAGAGAGAACAGTGTGTGTGTGTATGGAACGGGTGTGTGTGTGTGGTGTTCAAGCATGCATGGTTGTGGTTGTGTTGATGGGTTGGGATGGCCGGAATAGGTGGCCGGCGATGGGGGGTCGCCGGCCAAGGCTCCGGGAGTAGTCGCCGGCGACGGAAAGTCGCCTGCCGAAGTTTTGGTTGGAGTGGAAACTTTGGAAAAATGTGACTTCGAAAGATTTTACGGCGAAGTTTCTGGGCACTATTCATGCCGGAATCCGGCGATGGACGGTCGGAGGAGGTAGCCGGCGGTGCGAGGTATCCGGCGAGATAGGTGGTGGCGTCTGGAGGCGACGCCGCCGCACTGGGCGACGCCGGGAAGGTGGCGCGTTGAGTAGCCTGGGCGCCGGGAACCTGGGAAGAGGCTGGCCGAGAAAACTCGACCAGCCTGGCCGAGCTGCGCGCAGCTGCCGAGAAAACTCGGCAGCCGTCAGGTGCCGGGTGCCGGCGCGCACCGTGCGCGCCTGTCGGGTGCCGACGCGCGTCCGACACCGTGTTTTCGATCCGAACCTCATTTTCTTTCCGTCGTTCAACCGTATTGAGTCGTCGATGATGAGACGTCGTTGATCGGGGTCCGTGGGCCCGTTCAAAGTCAACCCTTTGACCAAAATTACCATTTTACCCCTAAACCTAAAATGCTCCGTTTGAGCTCGTTTTAACTCCGATTGAGCTCATTCTTTTTGCGTTGCGATCCTTATTCCAATTCCTACCATCTTAGATCCTTGGTTTGAACTTTCAGCCTTGTCTCCAAAATTCCAATCTTTAGATCGATCGATCCATCGCGTATTTAACGACCGTTGTCCGACAGAATCATTTACAGTTTTAATTATAATTTATTTAAGATCTAAGCAACACCGTAAATGTGTAGGCTAATTGTTGTACTGAGCTTTGAGTTGAGCTTTGAGGTTTCGGAGTTTACAGACTTACTGTTCAGGCTACTCACGTGGTTATCACTATACGAGGTGGGGGTACATTCTAATCTCTTATCTGTTTACTGCTTTCCCTATATATGCATGATTGAGGAATACTAAGTGTTGTGTTTATACTTGCTGTGCCATGATATAATTGTGGAAGGACAGAGGTCCTTTGATCATGCATTCTGTTCGTCCCTTGTTATTTTCCTACTACTCTGTGGAGGTGTCGTGAGCCTCTTGAAATGCACTAACGGTGAGATACCGTTATAGGATAAGATGGGGGAATCCCGCACCTATTCTTCCCTTGCCATTTCTAATATCTGCTTTGCATTTTAATTGTTGTGACGACGTGGATGTAGGTTAGCTTTTTGGTATTTATTTTCTGTCTTGATTCTTATGAGGCGGATGTTATCTCCACGAGTGTATTCCACGCACTCACCCCTTAATCTGTACTCACAATATAGGAGATGAGGAGATTGATGAACCCTAGACGGAAAGAGTTGGTGTTGACTGATGGTTTCCTTTGATAGAATGTTGTAACTAACATTTCCAAACACGTTTTCAAACAATGTATGATCTGTATATATTTTGAGTACTTGTGAGGATGGGAGATCCTGATGAATAGTTTCCGCTGCATATGATGTATATTATCGGTGAGAGACCGAATGTTATCGGATGAAGCCGATTTTTGTTATGAGATGGATTCTCATCGTCTCTTACCTCTATCTTCTGTTGTCCCTTGCTTAATTCTTTCTGTATATGTTAAGCGTCCCTTGCTTTTCTATCTTCACGCCCGGGTAAAACTCTGATATTTTAACAAAAGATTTCGGGGCGTGACAGATGGTATCAGAGTCGTTCTAATATTGAGAGCTGGCTCGAACTTGTTTTAAAAAAAAAAACGGGAAAGATGTGATTTCAAAAGTGTGTTTTCAAAATGTGAACGGGTTTTCAGAAAAGTATAAGATAGGCACTAGACTCCCTCTATAGGTGACCCTCCCTGATATGTGACTTGTGGAAGTAGCATGATTGTTTGCTCTGTGTCTTTTTGCTTTGAACTGTTAGGTTTCGGGGGAAACGTATCAGATATGGATATATGATGTTAGGAACTCGTGTAATTTAATTCACAGATGAATAGGATTTACCGCATTGGTAGGGGGAGGATGAGAGCTCCTGTGATAGAGACTAGGGAGGAGCGATTGCGACGTTGCTTCTTTGAGAGTAGAGTTACAGATGATAGATCTGTAGGAGAGCATGTAGCTAGACTTCTCCATTGTTGGAGGGAAATCGGAGGTGAGCGGGGCAGGATTAGTGGAGTGGGAGCGTGCCAGCACTTGATTCATACCCTACCCCCGGCATGGCAGGAGAGAGCACGTCTACTGTATCGTGATGAGTTGGTGTACTCGGGGGTCAACTTGGTACCGATTGCCAACTTTGGCAACTTGGCCAGGGCGATATGGGAGTTATGGGGCCGGCATGGCCTTCCGACTACTCCGGAGAGATCACCGTACGATCCTTCTAGTAGTAGTTCCGATCCAGATCAAGAACCGGAGGAGGAGCCGAAGGAGGATCTCGAGGAGAATGACCCAGAGGAGGAGGATCCTCAGGACGGACCGGGGCCTCCATCGTCTCCTGCTGACATAGACTAGATGTTTTAGAAGATATGTATATGTATATATTATGCTACTCGGGATACAGTACTCTATATGTATATGCTCCTACGCGTGTGTGTTAGGGTAGTTCATGCTTCATAGATAGTGTACATACACCCTTTTGTTATGGTGTAGTACTACCCTTATTTTTGTATTATGTATATATGTACATACATCCTTTTGCTCATCTTACGATGTTATGATTATGCTTTATCACGCGAAGTGTTGTCTGATCTATTTATCATATTATTATATAATCACAACGACTTATACATATATACTTATCGTAACAGAAACATGTCGCGAGGTAGACCAAGGAAGGAACAACCGCAACCACCGGTTAACCCACCTGAACAGGAAGAGAATGCCAATGTCGGTGATCTGTTAACTGTGCTAAGAGGATTAGCACAGCACTTCAAGACCAATCGGGCCGACCCTCAGCCAGCTAGGGTTGACCCGAATCTGATTTATGAACAATTCAGACGGTTTAATCCGCCAACCTTTGACGGACAAGGGGAACCGATTGTAGCAGAGGAGTGGCTACGGTCATTGGACAGGCTGTTCGGACATCTCACCTGCTCTAAGGAGTAGATGGTTAGTTGCGCTATCTTCCAGCTAACAGATGAGGTGAGTCATTGGTGGGACTCGTACGAATGGACTCTTCTGCCGACTCAGAGGGAACGAATGACATGGGAGGAATTCAAGGAGGTGGTTTCTCGCCACTTCATTCCTCAATCGTATAAGGATCAGAAGGAAACTGAATTCCTTCAACTCAAGCAAGGGAGTATGACTGTTGGAGACTATGAACGTCGGTTCGATCATTTGAGCCGATATGCCCCCCATCTAGTTGACACTGACGAGAAGAAGGCTCGAAGGTTCGAGAAGGGTCTTCGCTCAGAGATCAGTTCAATCCTCGCCGGGCAGGGGACGATGACATATGCTAGTGTTATCGAAAGGGCCCAAGAGATCGCTTCCCGGATGGGATTGGATGCAGTGCCCCTCAGAAAAGTTTTCCCTGTTCCCGCCAAGAGAAAGTGGACTGGCCCGAGCCAGATCTTCGCTCCTAACAAGTTTCCTAGGGCAAGCAACGCTCCACTTCTTCCCGTTTCTCGACCAGGAAATCCATGCCCGAGGTGCAGAAAGGTGCACACAGGGCCGTGTCAGCCAGAGACGCGGAACTGTTACAACTGTGAGGCACCGGGACACATTGCGGTGAATTGTTGGAAAGCAAGGAAAACACCAGCTACAGGGCCGAACTCAAGGCCGGTAGCAGGTAGGGCAAGAGCTTTCGCTCTGACTCATCCAGAGGCCGCAGAGGGATCGGAAACAATGGCAGGTATGTTATCAGTATCTGATATACCTGCATTCATCTTATTTGATACTGGAGCGACACACTCCTTCATATCTGTCAACTTCTGTAAACTGCTGAAACATGTTGACGGTAGGATAGTCGCTCGAACTCTAGAAGTTAGTATCCCCTCAGGAAAGACAGTAAAGACAAAACACTTATACCGTTGTCTTAAGATTGCTTTCGAGGATAAGATACTTCTAGCAGATCTCCACGCGCTGGAGATGAAGGATTTCGATGTAATTCTGGGGATGGACTGGCTAGAGGCCAATAACGCGGTAATCAAGTGCCGTGAGAGGGAGATAATATTTCAAGCACCAGGAGAGCCGAAGTTTACATTCTACGGGACACGAGTTAAAATTGACTCAAGGATTGTCTCGGCCATAAAAGCAACCCAGATGCTGAACAAAAGAGAATGCGAAGCTTGGTTGGTTAATATGGTAAACTTCGAGAAGGAACCGATTTCTATCGAGAAGGTGCCGGTGATAAATGAATTCACAGATGTATTTCTAGAGGATTTACCTGGTCCTCCACCGGATCGACAAGTAACCTTCGAGATAGATCTCATCCCCGGATCAGCGCCAGTGTCAAAGGCTCCTTATCGGATGGCACCGAATGAATTGCAGGAGTTGAAGGTCCAGCTATAGAAACTGTTGGACAAAGGTTTCATCAGACCGAGTGTGTCACCTTGGGGAGCACCGGTACTGTTTGTAAAGAAGAATGATGGCAGCTTTCGGATGTGCATTGATTATCGAGAGCTGAATAAAAGAACAATAAAGAACAAGTATCAACTGCCTCGGATTGAAGATCTTTTTGATCAATTAAGAGGTGTCAGTGTGTTCTCAAAGATTGACTTGAGATCTGGGTATCACCAGATGAAAGTCAAAGACGCTGATGTATCCAAAACAGCATTCAGAACGAGGTATGGCCATTACGAGTTTGTAGTCATGCCATTCGGAGTGACTAATGTTCCGGCTGTCTTCATGGATCTGATGAATCGCGTCTTCCATCCCTATCTGGACCTTTTTGTCATAGTGTTCATTGATGATATTCTCATCTACTCGTGCGACAGGGCACACCATGAACGACATCTTAGAATCGCACTGGAAGTACTGAGAAAGGGAAGACTTTATGCTAAATTCAAGAAGTGCGAGTTCTGGATGGACAAAGTTGGTTTTCTGGGCCATATTGTTTCTGCACAAGGAATCGAGGTAGATCCTGAAAAAGTGGCAACTGTCAGTAATTGGGAAACTCCAACGAATGTGAAGGAAGTTCGGAGTTTCATCGGCTTAGCTGGATATTACCAAAGATTCATAGAAGGATTTTCGAAGATCGCCACTCCAATGACACGCTTGACGAGAAAAGATGTGAAGTTTCGGTGGAGTGAACGGTGTGAGCATAGTTTCCAGGAACTAAAGAAAAAGCTGACCGAAGCACCGGTCTTAATAGTTCCAGATGTATCCAAGGAGTTCGTGATCTACAGTGACGCATCCAAATAAGGTTTGGGGTGTGTATTGATGCAGGAAGGTAAAGTAGTGGCGTATGCATCACGACAGCTGAAGATCCACGAACAAAACTATCCGACACATGATCTGGAACTGGCAGCAGTGGTACACGCCCTAAAGATCTGGAGACATTATCTTTACGGTGTTAAGTGTGAAATCTACACCGACCACAAAAGCCTGAAGTACTTCTTTGAGCAGAAAGAACTCAACATGAGACAAAGAAGATGGCTAGAGTTAGTGAAGGATTATGATATCACAATCCACTATCATCCTGGGAAGGCGAATGTAGTAGCTGACGCCCTTAGCAGAAAATGAAAAGGAAAGGTGACATCAATGATCACCAATCAGCACCAACTGGTTGAGGAGATGTCGAAGCTTAATTTGGAAATAGTCTCGTCTCCAATCAGTATTGAATCCAGGATGGCAGCACTGTTCGTAACACCCACGCTGCGAGACCGAATTGTGGAGGCTCAGAAAAAGGATAAGTTTCTAAGGAAGATGAAAGCTCTGATGGATAACGGAAGAGCCGAAGGTTTTTCTTTGGCTACGGATGGAGCCCTAATCTTCAGAGGAAGATTGTGCGTGCCTAGGGATGGGGAATTAAAAGAAGAGATTCTCAAAGAGGAGCATTGCACTCCCATGACCGCACACCCAGGAGGTACAAAGATGTACCGAGACCTGAGAGTGAATTTCTGGTGGAGGAATATGAAACGAGGCATAGGAATGTTCGTCAAGAAGTGCCTCATCTGCCAACAGGTGAAAGCAGAACATCAACGACCGGCTGGGATGCTGACTCCATTAGAGATACCGGAATGGAAGTGGGAACACATAACCATGGACTTTGTGGTTGGTCTGCCGACAACCAGACGAGGAAACCACGCCGTGTGGGTAATCGTTGACAGATTAACAAAATCTACTCATTTCCTGCCAATCAAGATGACGTTCGGACTAGACAAATTGGTAAGAATATATCTTGAAGAGATAGTTCGACTGCACGGCGTACCAGTTTCTATTGTATCTGATAGAGATCCACGGTTCACTTTCCGATTCTGGCAGAGCCTGCAGAAGGAGTTAGGGACCAAATTGTCATTCGGCACAGCTTTCCATCCACAAACTGACGGACAATCGGAGAGGACTATACAGATTTTAGAGGATATGTTGCGGGCCTGCATTCTAGATTTTCCCGGAAATTGGGAAGATCACTTGTGCTTAGTAGAATTTGCCTACAACAACAGCTATCAATCAACCATCGGTATGGCGCCTTACGAAGCACTCTACGGAAGGAAATGTCGATCACCAATATGCTGGGATGAAGTGGGTGAAAAGAAAATTCTAGGACCCGAATTAGTGGAGCAAACAGTTGAGGTAATTAAGAAGATTCGGGATCGGATACGGGTAGCTCAAGATCGACAGAAATCATATGCGGATAAGAGACGAAGAAAGCTAAAGTTTGAGGTAGGGGACAAAGTTTTCCTCAAAGTGTCTCCTACTAAAGGAGTTCACCGTTTTGGAAAGAGAGAGAAACTGAAACCAAGATACGTGGGACCATTTGAGATCTTGGATCAAGTTGGGGAGGTCGCGTATCGACTGGCTCTACCACCGGATTTCGCCGGAGTGCACAATGGCTTCCATGTGTCTATGCTACGGAAATACATCTTCGATCTAGGTCATATCATTGAACAAGATGGCATAGAACTGGAAAAGAATCTGACATACGAGGAAGTCCCAGTAGCCATCTTGGACAGAAAGAAACGACAATTAAGAAATAGAGAGATGGCTATAGTGAAGGTTCAGTGGAGCCGACACGGGAGAGAAGAGGCGACCTGGGAATTGGAGGACGAGATTTTGAGAAAATACCCCGACATACCTTTCCTAGGTACCCGTTTCTTTATCTTTCTATGTACGCTTTCAATTTCGGGGACGAAATTATTTTAAGGGGTAAGGGATGTAGCACCCCGGACCAAAACGAGCATAATTTATTAATTAAATATTAAAAACGCATAATTTAATAATTATGTGCGTATGATTTATCTATTTAATTTATTTCGTGCGTTTCAGATATGTGTTTAATGCATGTTTAGGATGGAAGTATTTATCTAGACGTGGAACGTAGAATTTTATTTTATCATTAGATGCGTAATGGAAAAACGAGAAGATAGAAACGAATTAGGGGTCAATCGGAGACCCGTAGCCCGAACGACGAAAAAAGGGGCAAAACTCGAAGTTTCGGAACAGAAAATCGAAAGATATTAACGATGAATAGTAACGAGATAGACATGATGAATAGTAACCCGAAAAAGTCAACTATGAACAGTAACTTAGATTTTTCACGTGAATAGTAACTTTCGGATTTCTATAAATAGAGGTGATTTCGATTAAAAAATCACCGTTTCTTCGATCGAGCCGAATCCGACGAAAACACGTAAGTCCTCCTTTCTCGTCTTTTCTTTTCTGTCTTTCTGTTTTCCGGTGCGCTGCCGCCGGCGCCGCCGCCGGCCGGTCGCCGGAAAATTTTCAACATTGTCGGAATCGGACGATTTTCGCACATGATGTTCGTCTCGACGAGACGAATCTAGGATAGGTCTCGGATTTCAAATCCGATTTCTCGTTCGCCGGAAAACGGTGAAAAACAGCCCCCAAACCCTAACCCCTTCACCTTTTCTCTCTCCTCTGATTTCTTTCTCTCTCCTCGTCCTCTTGCCGGAGCGGTGGCCGGAGAAGCTGTTGGTGGTGTGGTGGTGATGTCGGGGAGGTGGCGCCGCCGTGGGTGGCGGCGCATGGCCGGAACAGTAGGTATATATGTATGAACGTGCATGTGTGTGTGGGTTTAGGTGTGCTAGTGTGTGTGTGTGTATGTTGAGTTCATTGTTGTGGGCGGCGCATGGTGGCGCCGCCATGCGTGACCAGTGGGCCGGCGACGGGAGGTCGCCGGTGAGGGCTCAGGTGGAGGGGGCCGGTGGTGGGTGGCCGCCGGCCAAGCAAGAACCGTGGGTGTGTGTGTGTGATAACACCTTGCGATGTGTGTGTGTGTTTTCCTGTGTGCGTGTATGTGTGCATGGACGGCGGTGGTGGTGGCCGGCGACTCAAGGTCTGAGTGGACGGCGGTGGTCGCCGGTGGCAGGTGGCCGCCGGCCAAGGAAGAGAGAACAGTGTGTGTGTGTATGGAACGGGTGTGTGTGTGTGGTGTTCAAGCATGCATGGTTGTGGTTGTGTTGATGGGTTGGGATGGCCGGAATAGGTGGCCGGCGACGGGGGGTCGCCGGCCAAGGCTCTGGGAGTAGTCGCCGGTGACGGGAAGTCGCCGGCCGGAGTTTTGGTTGGAGTGGAAACTTTGGAAAAATGTGACTTCGAAGGATTTTGCGGCGAAGTTTCTGGGCACTATTCATGCCGGAATCCGGTGATGGACGGTCGGAGGAGGTAGCCGGCGGTGCGAGGTATCCGGCGAGATAGGTGGTGGCGGCTGGAGGCGGCGCCGCCGCACTGGGCGACGCCGGGAAGGTGGCGCGTTGAGCAGCCTGGGCGCCGGGAACCTGGGAAGAGGCTGGCCAAGAAAACTCAACCAGCTTGGCCGAGCTGCGCGCAACTGCCGAGAAAACTCGGCAGCCGTCGGGTGCCGGGTGCCGGCGCGCACCGTGCGCGCCCGTCGGGTGCCGACGCGCGTCCGACACCGTGTTTTCAATCCGAACCTCGTTTTCTTTCCGTCGTTCAACCGTATTGAGTCGTCGATGACGAGACGTCGTTGATCGGGGTCCGTGGGTCCGTTCAAAGTCAACCCTTTGACCAAAATTACCATTTTACCCCTAAACCTAAAATGCTCCGTTTGAGCTCGTTTTAACTCCGATTGAGCTCATTCTTTTTGCGTTGCGATCCTTATTCCAATTCCTACCATCTCAGATCCTTGGTTTGAACTTTCAGGCTTGTCTCCAAAATTCCAATCTTTAGATCGATCGATCCGTCGCGTATTTAACGACCGTTGTCCGACAGAATCATTTACAGTTTTAATTATAATTTATTTAAGATCTAAGCAACGCCGTAAATGTGTAGGCTAATTGTTGTACTGAGCTTTGAGTTGAGCTTTGAGGTTTCGGAGTTTACAGACTTACTGTTCAGGCTACTCACGTGGTTACCACTATACGAGGTGGGGGTACATTCTAATCTCTTATCTGTTTACTGTTTTCCCTATATATGCATGATTGAGGAATACTAAGTATTGTGTTTATACTTGCTGTGCCATGATATAATTGTGGAAGGACAGAGGTCCTTTGATCATGCATTCTGTTCGTCCCTTGTTATTTTCCTACTACTCTGTGGAGGTGTCGTGAGCCTCTTGAAATGCACTAACGGTGAGATACCGTTATAGGATAAGATGGGGGAATCCCGCACCTATTCGTCCCTTGCCATTTCTAATATCTGCTTTGCATTTTAATTGCTGTGACGACGTGGATGTAGGTTAGCTTTTTGGTATTTATTTTCTGTCTTGATTCTTATGAGGCGGATGTTATCTCCACGAGTGTATTCCACGCACTCACCCATTAATCTGTACTCACAATACAGGAGATGAGGAGATTGATGAACCCTAGACGGAGGGAGTTGGTGTTGACTGATGGTTTCCTTTGATAGAATGTTGTAACTAACATTTCCAAACACGTTTTCAAACAATGTATGATCTGTATATATTTTGAGTACTTGTGAGGATGGGAGATCCTGATGAATAGTTTCCGCTGCATATGATGTATATTATCGGTGAGAGACCGAATGTTATCGGATGAAGCCGATTTTTGTTATGAGATGGATTCTCATCGTCTCTTACCTCTATCTTCTGTTGTCCCTTGCTTAATTCTTTCTGTATATGTTAAGCGTCCCTTGCTTTTCTATCTTCACGCCCGGGCAAAACTCTGATATTTTAACAAAAGATTTCGGGGCGTGACAATTCCCGTCCGGTCTCTGAAGCTTGATAAAATGAAAGACTTCATGGAAGCCTTTCTTAGCTGGTTCTGGAGCGGCACTAATGAAGTAGAGCTCCAAGATATCTCCTCTGGACAAGTATGGATTGTTTGCCCAGGTCTCGTAAACTGCTTCCCCAATCCATCTCGGTAATTTTGAGATTTTTGGGAAATCAGGTGTAATGGTATATACCGAAGCTAAAACTCCAAAGTTATACCATTCTTGAACCTCGTTTGGATGACTCCCAGGTTTCATCCAGACTCTTGGGTATTTCCCGGCTATATCAATGATTGATTTTTTCGGGTTGATCCCTTGTCTTGTTATCAATTTCTCCCATTGCCTTTGGTAAACCTGCATAAGAGAAACCTCGTTAGTGTGAGCTTGAACCTTCGCTTTGTCTGTCTGCGGCCTTAGGTTCAACTCGACCTTTTTAATCCCAAAGGTACTGGGTTGACTTGAAGACTCGGGTTGTGACACCGAAGTTTCAACATTCGTTGCAGGTTGTACATCCTCAAGGAATGCATCACTTGTAACACTCGTAGGCATGGTATTTGAATCCATAGCCTTCGGGTTAGAGTCCCGGTCTCTAATCTCTCATTTTTGCACCGTGGGAGATGCAGCCTGGAGAATAGGCTTATGCAACGCTTGGAACAAATGTCCCTGAGCGTATTGGCATGCTCGTATTAGACCAGAAATAGATTTATGATCTTCTCATTGAAGTTATCCGGCGACTTCAGCATTGAGACATAACGTCCCAAATTCTCGTTCAAGACTCTCCAGGTTTACCCTAAGATGTCTTACTCGTTTAAGGACTTCGTCAGCAACGTGTCCTTCCATCTCATGTTAAGAAATCTGCAAGAATATTTTCGTGAGATTTCACAATGACAATATCATAATCATAATATTGGCATTCAGCTTGCCATCTAAGTTTCCTAGCATTTTCTGGTTTAGATTCAATTTTATTTTTCAGAAAAGCTTTGAACTTGAATTATCAATTTTCAAGGTAAACTTCGTAGCCAGTAAGAAGATAGACCATTTTTTAAAAGTCTTTCTGACTGCAAAGAATTCCTTCTCGTTGATATGCCATCAGATTGCTTCTCCATTTGTAAACAGACCGCTACAATATCTGCATGGCACTTCTCCGTCTGGTATGGCCTTCATAAGAACAGTTGTCCATCAATGATCACTGGCATCTGTGTAAAGAACCAGTTCATCTTCATCTTGAGGTATAGCAAGTTCGGAAGCTTGCTATAGACTTCTTTAAGCTGCTTAATCCCTTCTCGACGTTCATCCTCCCATTTGAAAGCAACATCTTTCTTGAGTAATGGGCTGAACACCTTCCTATGAAATGCTAGATTGTTGATGAACATTCCAGCAAAATTAACAACTCCGAGGAAGCTTTGAAGTTGTTTCTTGTCTGTGAGATCATCTGGAAATCCTTGTATCTTTTCTACAATATGACTTTGTAGAATGATCCCAGATTCATCGATTTCAATTTCGAGGAATTCAATCTGTCTCGTAGCAATCACTGTTTTCTTCTCCGAAAGCACTAATCCCTCTTTATGGCAAACATCTGAAAATATTATCAAATGTTCGAGATGCTCATTCATGTTCTTTGATGCGATGAGAATATCATCGATGTAGACGAACATAAAGTTGAAATAACCCTTGAAAATATTATCCATCTTTCTCTGATATATCTGAGGTGCATTTGCCAAACCCATAGGCATGACATTCCAAACATAGTGTCCTTGTGGTGTGGAAAAAGCCGTGAACTTCTTACTTTCTTCCTCCATCTTAATCTGGTAGAAACCGGACTTACAATCGAACTTTGAGAATATCTTGGCACCTCTGATACAGTTAACCAAGTGTTCTCTACTCGGGATATAATATCCATCAAACTCCAAAATGTTATTAATCCCTTTGTAATTAATAACAAGTCTAGGTTTACCTCTTTTGACCTCTCCATGATTCCTCACAAGGAATCCCGGGCTGCTATATGGAGAAACTCCTGGTGAAATCAACTTAAGGTCCAGATGTTCCTTAAGTATCTTCTGCATATCCTCACGATCATTTTGATTCATCAGGATTGGTTTGAGTCTAACGGACTCGTGTTCCTTTCCAGGTTTAACCTTTAAGGATGTTTTGAGTTCGTTCCTGTCCCACCATGCTAAAGGATCTTCATTGTAGTTCCTTTGGATCCTTTTCTTGAAATCTTTGAGCGATATTTGTTCTTCAATGGTAACATCACTCTGTGGATTCTCCATTATGGCTTTTTGCAATTCTGCAATAGCCTCTAGAGAAACTTGTTCTTCTCCTTATATTCTAAACGAATACAAAGTATTATCCCATCTCTTGGTATCTTTTTGTTTCGAACCAAATTATCGAAAGGATAATAGGGCATCACCAAATCTTCTTTTATCCGTCATTTTTGGATGTCGAAGTTTGGCTTCATCACCACGCTTGCTGCGAAAAGGAAAATGCATTTTTCTGTAAAATGCTTCCCGCAGTCTCTGGACAATAATCTTATGATCACATAACGTTGTGAAAATAAGCCGTCTTGTCTCATTTTCCTGTATAAACTGCTTGAATGTTTGTAGGAAATTGTTTCCTAGCAAAACATCTGCTCCTGTATCATGGAAATAGATTAGTGGCATTTTCACCTTATACCATGGGGTATCACCGGTGCCTCCGATCATGATTTTTGCTTGTTTGATTCCTTGATTAAAGATAAGAATCCTTTTAGAGAAATCTCGTCCTACAATGGTTGGTAGATCTTCTCCTATTTCTTTAGGAAAAACCTCCTGTTTTGCAGTACATATTCCTGCTCCTGAATCAACATAGGCTGCGAAATATTCAGCCTTGTATTCAGCATATAACATTCCGATTGAAATGTATATGGAGAATGGACTAGTGGTCATCTGATTCGGTATCTTTTATTAGCCACTGTAAACTCCATTTCATCTTGTAATCTTTCAAAATGCATATGATCCTCAAGAAAATTGATACCCAATATTAATTATTCTGGGATTCTTCCTGTTATTCCGGAGATAGTCAGTTCAATTTCACCCATCTTTAGGTTTCCCTGAAATCTCCCGACTATCGGTTGTTGTAGATAATATAAGACATCACAAGGGAAAATATTATCCTTATGGTTGATATCAAATATTACTTCAACTGCTCTCCAGCTTTCTGGACATTTCAGCTCTCCTTGGGTTTTGAATACACCTGGGATTCGCTGAACTGTACTAGGCCTCTTTTTCTCCCAACGACTGCTACTTATCAGTCTATCTTGTTGGACAGACATCTTTCTCGTCTCCATTCTAAGGCTTTGACTCCGATTGAAGACAGGTTGATCTTGTATTTTCATATCTATCTCCTTTATAGTTGGAGATTCAATGAGTTCTGGCAAGACCACCTTAGCGAAATCGTCGAAGATTTTTGGGACTTCGATAAATTCCTTTCTTAAGAATACATCTGAATGATGTGTATTCGAGAGAGCATAGGAAATCTTGTATGTGATCGAGTAAGGTCTATTCCCTTCTTTCATCAAGTCCTCTCTTTTGAAATCTTGATGAAGGGTTAAGACTTTGTTGAAGTCACGATCTCCCAAATTGTATGCAATACGAGGATAGACATTAAATGCCAATTTCTCTGCACACAAATTTTCTGTGACTGCTCCAAGGCATGAATCCTTGAGATTTGAGATTCGCTTGTCAAATATGGCAAGATTGAGAGGCGAATCAATTCCTTCTTTAAAGGTTGCTTTAATTATAACTCTTATGGCTCCGATATGAATCTATGAGAGTGTATTTGCAACTTCTCTTTTAACTTGATTTTTGATATCCTGAACCTCACGGTAAGGAATCAACTGCATCTCGATCAGGTTACTTGTGAATTCCATTGGGATAGCAAATTCTCCCGTAGTAACCCTATGGATAATTTGGTGTTTTCTTTTTCAAATTCCAAACTTATCCAAGGCCTTTTCCATAGCTCCAATGGTAAAACCATCATAGATCTGAAGCTTTGGATCTTCTTTCATAATCCTCATGAGAGAATTATGAGAGACTGTTGTGTGAGAGAGAAATCCTGACATATCCTCTCTCATTGTTTGAAGAATTTCTTCTTCACTCTGATTCTGATGTGGATTCACTTCCATCATCCGAATAGATCTCTTCTTCATAGATGCTTTCATCTAAGAGTAGATCCTCAAATTGATACACCTGTATAAGATCTTAGTAGTAGACAGCTTCTTCGAATTCTGGTGTTGCTTCGAACTATCTAAGACCTCTCATTTGGTTGTCTGGGCAATCCGATGAGATATGCCCTCTTGCTTCGCAAGTCCAGCAATTACAGTCTTTGAAACTTTCATTAGCTCTGGTATGAGCACGCTTGAAAGTTCTTCTTCTCATCGTTCTGCTGGAACCTCCTTGGTTCGAACCTGTTGATAAGGTTCTACTCCTGCTTGGGGCTGGTCTTTGTCCTAACTTATAGCTTCGGGCTTTTTGTTTAGACCACATCCTTCTAGGTCTCCATGAAGACCTATGATTCATTCTGTTGTTGTTGCTTCCACGGCTATAAGGATGGCTTCTTTGTTTCCTTCTATTACGCCTTCGTGGCTGACCTCCCACCACTGTTGGGATGTCATTTTCTTCGCAACATAAGGGAACCATTTTATTGATTCCTCTTAATCTCTTATAATTTTTGTAGAATGCTGCCTGGTGGCACCATTCAAATAGCTTGGCTTTTAGGAAGGACATCCTTCTGGCCACTGTATCCAAATCGTCTGCACTCTTGTATTCCTTGATGATCATTTCTCTCCAAGGACTCGGAATCTTCGCAAAGAATAATTGCAAAGCTTCTTTGTCATCCAC
The DNA here is from genome assembly GCA_954870855.1 of Scutellaria minor. NCBI lineage: Eukaryota > Viridiplantae > Streptophyta > Magnoliopsida > Lamiales > Lamiaceae > Scutellaria > Scutellaria minor. Next base: position 14,028,035 of record OX940737.1, read on the forward strand.
CTTAGACTTCCATCGGTACTCGGTGAATAACTTGATATATTCATCTATATGACAAATATCATGTAACTCGAGGTAGTAGAGGGCTTGTTTATATCTTTTTCTCTTTTCCTCTTCCAATCCCTCAAAGTAGTCTATGCCGATAAAATGGATTTTGAATAATTTGGCCATATTATCGATAATTCCTTTTAATGACTCACCAGCAGTAACATTATTCCTCATATCTGGTGGTGTCATATCCCACGCTCTCTTTGCAGATTCTTCAAGACTCATTAACATTATTCCTCATATCTGGTGGTGTCATATCCCACGCTCTCTTTGCAGATTCTTCAAGACTCATTTCAAGAAGTAAAATGAATCCTTCCTTTGTAAGATCAAGAGTTCCTGCTGCAATCCTCATCGACACTGCCCAATCATCAATAAGGACTTCTCGGTTCTTGAAATCTAGAATATCTAGATTTAGTATTAATCCATATGGATGTATCGGATTAAGCTGTGACTTTCCATAAGGCGTATTATGCATATCTGGCCTTTTGGAACATTGTCGAGTTCCTGAAACAATAGGATCTCCTCTAGTAGTAAAATCTCCAGCGTGTGACATTGGTTCATCCACCTGATGTGAACCTGAACTTTCTGCAACGTTGGGATCTACTGGTGGTTGTGGAGGTGGTCTTGGGTGTTGGTCACGAGTAACCAAGGCTGAACCATCTCCTATTTGCATCTTTAAATCCACGATGCCTAATCCTGCAAAGGACTCGGCAAGTTCTTGTAGATCTTCAAGATTCATCCTCTCCATATCCATCACCTTAATTTATGATGGATTTTCCTTTGATGATAGCAATGAGCTTTTCATATCGGGTCATTAGTCGTATGACTTCAGTTGGTATCCCCTTTTAGTGTAAATAGGGAACTGTTCCGAAATCTATACGTTTTCTTCCTCCGGGAACATTTGGTCTGTCCTCCAGATTCTTGACTCGTTTTTTGATATCATGAAGAATTTCAAGAGTCTCCTTCTGATATTTTACCATCATTTCCATCTGAGTTTGGATATGATGGACTTGTGTTGGTAGATGATTATGGCAGTTACCATAATCCTGCACCGTCTTTTGGATTTCTCTAAGATCTATAGAGAACTTAGATGTATCCGGAATAATCTCGCTCCAATCTGGTTCCCTTCAAGAACCATGCTCCTGACGATGTGCTGCTTCTTGTAAGATCGTCAGTTCCGCATATAGCATTTGGTTAACTGCAAGGTAATCCAAATGATATGCTGCTTGTGTATTGCATTGTCTTAGGGCTTCCCTACAAGCTCCTACATTTTCTCGTTCAACATATTGGTCTTCCCAATACATTATCTTTCTTTGGTGTTCCTGTTTATACATCGCCAAAATTTGACGATATCTCCTGTATGGTATACATCTTAGACAATTGTCCAGATCCATATTTTCACGAGAAATTCTCTTCACCAAAGGTTAATTACATAACAGTAATAAATATAACATAAACGTTCTTAATAAACCTAGGCTCTAATACCATTTTAGCATTACGTGTTTTCATCCGATTTTATGCCCCATTTTGAGATTTTCAATTTTCAAAGGAATTTGTAGGTGACATTGTTACACATTCCAGACCACTGGGTTTTAAGTAGTATCGGCACGAGGAAAGTATTCCAGTCTATATACTTATTCCTTAAGAAAATCAATCTTTAAAGTTTCATTATCGGGTCTGGATTTTCAATATTCGGGATGGAATTATTAACTAAATTAGAAAGCATATAGATTGGATTTAGAAAAATGTGTTTGGAAGTAGTTAAAATTAAATGATAGGAAAGTGGGTCAAAGGGTTCAAAGGATTCAAAAAGATCCTTTGACTATAAATTGGGTAGTTTGGGATGTTTTGTTATATTTGGGGGTATAAAGAGATATAGTTATATGGAATGGGGTAGTTTGGGATATTTACCCATAACTTAATTGTCCACCATATCTTCGATTGACCACCACGAACAAAATTAAACTTTGTTCTCTTCTTCTTCAATTTTGAAAAGAGATGGAAAGCACAAGTTTGTTTCTGTGAAAGTTGCAGCAGCGTAAGTGAGAGGGATAAGAGAGTGATGGGAGAGAATTAAGGTTAATTAAATTATATGAGTCTTTTTTACCACCTGGATTATATATTTTATTTTAATACATGTTGTTCGGTCAGTTGACACATCAGTGCAACAGTACCTGAATTTTAAAAATTGGTCAAAAATGCACGAGATATAAAAGGTCGTGTTGAATTTGCTAATACCCAAAAGTCATGTTAAATTTGTAATTTTTTGAAAGTTCATTATTTTGGCTCAATTAACCCTAATAATAATAATAATAATAAGGTATTGTTGTTGTTGTTGTAAAAAAAAATATAGATTTTTACAAATTTCGAAATAATAAAATCCCATAAATAACCTTTTAAAATAACAACTTCATTATATTATTGTAAATCGTATATATTGTTATAATAAATAATAAACCGCACATCGTGTGGGAGTACTACTAGTTTAGAATATTTACACTAATTAAAAGATAAATTTTATTGCTCAACCAAATTATTTGGAGTGAGACTACACAACAGTCTTTCAATTATTTTGTATTAGTAGATTTTTGGAGAGCCCAAATCTCTGACATATGCAGAAGTCGAAAAAAAAAATATTGTTGAATAACAGGGAATCTTCTCTTTTCTCTCATTAAATGCTTCCAGATCTTAGCCCGGAACTCATTCAACGCGTAGACTGAACTTCTTTTGTCTTAGCGCCATGCTTTTAGTGGAAGATGACTGAAGGTCTCTAGCTCAGGATCAGGTGAGGGCGCTGGAGGAAGGGGCTTTAGGTGGGCCGATTTGTTGATTTATATTGATGTATATTTATTGAAGTATAGATTGATATGATGATAATTATGATTCATATGGATCTTCTAATCCATATATTAGGAAAAAAAATCTGTAGCGCAATAGTTTCATGATACTTGAAAATTCAACATAAAAAAATCATATTCATCAAAAAAAAAATTATTTGTAATATCAATTTAAAATTCACTTTAAACAATGATTGTTTTTTTAGCAATATGATTGGAACTCGATTGAATACTCAATGACTATATAAATAAATAAATAAAAGAGAAAATAAGACTTTAGAAAATACTATCAATAACTGTAGGGAAAAAAAAAAAAGAGAAAATGAGTTGTATAAAATAAAATTTAAGGATAAAAATGGAATTTCACTTTTTGTTGGCTGTATTGAGAAATTTGATTCTTGGGTATAAGAATCACCCTTGTTATTATTGAAAAAGGCCCAATTAATAATAGAAATTATTTTTGAAACAGCTAAAGGCCCACTCAGCTTATCAATGAAACCCAGGGCAAATTAATTCATCCACCTCCTTCACTTCACTTCACTACCCCTTGGCCGATCGATAGATGGAAATATATGAACATGAACATGATCGAGGTAATCGTGAAAAGGAAGTGCTGTGTAGAGTAGCTAAGGCTATGAGTTGAGACAGTAGTGCTAGCTTTGGGATGAGCGAAAAACCAGAAAACAAAATCCAAAAAAACGACGCCTTTTCTCCGCTCTTTATCTCCCTTGCTCACATCTTCAGCTTTTCATCCGTTCCGAGGTTTCTGATTCTCAATTTCCAATCGCTAATCATTGGCTGCTTCTCTTTGATTCGCTCTCTTATCTGAAAGAGATTTTTTTTTTTTTTTCTAGTTATGGCGACTCCGTCTGATGCACCGCCAAGTTCCACAGATGAAAAGCCTTAAAATTCAGGTTTTATTTTACTTTTTTTTTCTGTATTTTTAGCTCAATTTCATTGATTTTTGCTTAGATTTTTCTACCGTTTTTATTTCCTGGGGAGTAGTTATATGTAATTTGTTAAGAGTTGAATGATCGAACTTCTGGTTATGAAGTTAAATTGTCCAATTTTCTGTGTTTCTTTGTTAGGGTGAAGTCAATTTCAGTCTTTATGCTAGATCAGGTTATGCTAACTCAGCGAGGGATTGATTTCTTGGTGTTATAGATGTCCGTCTTCTTATGCATAGCTTTGTGAATTCATTGTCTTTCACCGGTGTTTCTTTTTTGTGTTTAGCGAGGCGGAATGGTCTCAGTGTTTCTTTCTGGTTATTTTTTCTTGGTCTAGATGGTAAATGAAAAGAACCGAGACCACTTTTAATACGTCTCTAGGCGGGTGGTTGTATGTGCACTAAGAGGTTGGAGACTTTGAGTTAAGGAACTAAGCTGTGATGGGTGGGTTTCTAGGGTAGCGTTTTTGGGGAACAATGATTTGGGAGAAGAAATTTGAAAAGATTGACATGTGTAAGAAACCTCGGAAAACATGAATGTGTTTGGTTGTGTTTTGTGATAAGGAGTGGGGAAATGTTGGCTTCTTAACAGTTGCAAGCCTGATATTAAGCACAAAATGCTTAAATGAGTCAAACTCACAGCAGAATTTACTTTTGAATTCTTAAATCTAACATTTATGGTGCCTCTTTTTCGCAACTTGATTCAGAAAATTGATCGTTGCAGAGAAATGGCCATTGTCATGAATGAGTGAACTGGGTTCAGTTAAATCTTATGTCAGAATTCTGTTGTTGGGTATCATTTTTGGGTCAACTTCTAGGTTAATAAGCTGAACCAGGTGCCAAATTAGAATTATGGTGAACTGATAGGACCATGACAATGTTGTGGGAACTATTTTCTCTCAGTTTTGAAATCCACACATTAGTATTCTGGGCGTATTGTTTTATTCTGTATTTCCGGAATCAATTCTTCAAGTCGGTGGATGGATGCCATGGTTGCTAAATGGAATCATAGTCTGGTGCTCCTGCATGTAACCTTTTGTTAGTATAACCTTTCTCCTAGTACATTGAAGCAATTTCAATATAATCTATATGCCTCCTAGATAGCATTAGTCTAAGAAATGTGCTTGAACTGTTTGCAATTTGAATAGTTCAGAGATTGAATTCAATACACTGTGTGGTCCTTGTTACTTATTTGTTTTAGCAGACTTATCAGCCAATCTAAGTCAGTTGTTTCTTTTATTATGATAATATGTTTGTTGTTTCTTTTAAACTCATATTGCAGTGTATCTGATCAGTATATTTCCTGGTTACTTATTAAAAGTATCTAAGTTATGAACATTTTATGCACATTTGAAGTAGCTTCATTGGATAAAATAACAATCTAACTTGTATAGATGCAATATAGTTTTAGCATGGATTTTGATACATGTCTGCTGAGGTTAAAAAGAATGACATGCTATGCCTAAATAAAAATGATAGCATGTTTATGACAAAATAATGATGGAATATGATCCATATAGCGGACCACTTTGTAGTGGAATAAATGCTTAGTAGTAGTAGTTGTAGTAGTATTTCCTCGTCTGCCACACTACAGTATTTAGACTCCTCAGTTGGTGCCTTTGAGTCTATTATAGAGATCGAATCAAACAGCTCTTAAAGTCTAATAATAAACTCAAACTGCAAACCTGTATTTGTCAATTGTCATGATAAACCATTGATTAATAAAAAACCTTCATCACTTTTTCATCTTGGTTGTTTTATATTCCAAAACCTTGCTATTTCTGATTTTATTATTTTATATATTTATTTTATGAATTACAGTTTCACAGGTCATAAAATTAAAAATGAAGCTGCTATTCTATAATTATTATCTTTGCTAAATTATGTAAATACATGTCATGAAACTAATTGGAGAGATTTTTATTTTAATTCATATCATTTAACTGTTCTTTAGAGTGAAATAAAGAATTCATGTATTTGCATATGATAAGTATGGAAATTAACAGTAGAACATAACAAAATTTTTCATCTAAGTTAGTTCATACCTAACCTCTGCATTATGGAAGATGATGAGGTACTACTTGATAAGCTCTAATTAATTGAATGAAAAGGTAGGCTCCATTTGAAGACTGTATCAAGGACAAAATGTGGGTTACTATATGTATTGTATGTTTTAAATATAGATGATGAATAATGCAGAGAGAGTGAAAAGATTTAGAAGATGTAATTTTGAAAGTTTTTCTATCTTTGTTTGTATGAGTGAAATCAATGTTTAGTGAAAGTTAACTGATACATGATTTATAGATAGAGATGACAGGTAGCTGGGAAGTCAAAATTGAATACGGAATAAGGAAATGTTGGATTCAGTGTTGGAATCTAGAGAAGTTTCCAGTGTATAATGTGAGGTAAACAATTGTAAAATTAAGTGAAATAATTGATTAATCTTCAATAAAGAAAAACAATTTTTGTGCATAAGTGACATGCTATACTTGATCACTTCTCAAGATTCTGTATTTTGAATAATAAAAAAAGCTGGATTCATTCATACAGCATGGGGCAGCAAATCTGTTGCGACTTGTATTTTTTTTTTTCTGAAAAGTATCTCACTTTTATTGAAATTATAAAAAACAAAGCATTAAATAAATGATAAAAACCATTCCAAAAGTAGCAACTCAATTTTGGGTGGGAAAACTCTGAATTGCTATTTTTATTGAAGGTTTTATACTTTTCTTTATATATATATATATATATATATAAATATACAGATATAGATATAGATATATACTCTGATCTTCAATCTCAACCCCTTGAACTTGCATCATCACAATCCCAAATCTATAATCTCTCTTCATTATCTCATGTCCCATTGTTAATTTATTGCACTTTTCTTCTTGTCCCTTTCAATTCCATTCAGGTTCTTGTTCAAGAGGAAGGATAAAATAAGAATTTTATTAAGCAGCCTAACCCCAAAGTGATATCTTACGAACAGGGAATTTACTATCCATATTGTGGGTGTGCCATGGGGGAATATTTCAACGATAATGGAATGCACGCAGCCGGGGGCAGATCGAATCGGAGTTTCCTTAGGTAGGTAGGACTGATTCAGCTTCAAGGTTGATATTTCAAGAACACAATTTCAGATTCTAGTTATCATCCTCAACCTACACAAAAATGTGGAGAAATATCTCCAAGCAAATCGCTTCGTTGAATTCGTCCAAGCTCCATCGAGCCCGGTCACTCACTGTCACTCGCAGCTTTCTTGGACCTAGCCAGGATTCAGTTTTCCCTGATCTATTTAAGTTGAGACGCATTTTCGAGTTCAATTCGTGCAGATTTCAGAAATTTAGTGAAGTCAATGCCCGAGATGAGTATGAATTATTGCCGCTTTCTGCCAGAAATCAAATGAATAATAATGGAGTGTGCTTTAGAAACTATGCTAGTGTAGCGGAAGAGGAGAAAAATGACGTGTCTGTTCCTGATGAGGTTCAAGAACTGTTGAATGAGGTGGGGAAAGAGGACGGGAGGCACCAGAAAAATGGTAGGGTAGGGAATGATAAGTACAAAGGGCTTAGGAGGAGGCAGGTGAAGATGGAAACCGAGGCATGGGAACAAGCGGCGAAAGAGTATCGAGTGCTTTTGAATGATATGTGTGAGCTAAAATTGGCTCCCAATTTTCCTTATATGAAGTCATTCATTAGGAAAGGGAAGAGTAAGGCGGCCTATAGCCGGCTTATTCAGTATTCTTGCTTTTCCAATGTAGTGCCAGATAAAAAAGAGTCGAAAATTTCAAGTGGCAATGCAGGTGATCAATCGTGGATCGATGTTTATTTACCAAAAAAAGCACAACCTTATGCTCGCCTCGCACGTCTGGATAAGCCCATCGGTACTTGGCTTCTCGCTTGGCCGTGTATGTGGTAAGTGTGTTCATTTATTTTTTCCAGAGCAATAGAGAGAGAGAGAGAGAGAGAGAGAGTGTGTGTGTGTGTTTTATGTTTGAATGGCTTGACATGAAATGAAGATAACCTAGTTTTGTTTCTATTTACCTCAGTTTGTATCAGATTATAGTTGATTACATATGAAGGTGAAAAGACAAATGGAAAGGAATTGTAACTGAAAGTCATTGCATTTCTTCAACTAATAATTATTTATCTATTTAAGAATTTAGTATAGTGAGAAAACTAATTAGGCAAACAGCAAACAAAGTAGTTGTAGGCAATTAATTTGTCACTTGCTTTAAAACCAAACACAGTTACCTAGTTTTACCAAACACAATTTATTTAAGTTGTTTTACCTAGTCTTATGCTCCGTGAAATGTAAGGCCCAGGTGGTGCATCACCAAAGAATGTAAAGACATTAATAATGATTATTAGGATTTTCATTGATTTGGTGTTTTGGGTTTAAAGGTCAATCACAATGGCGGCAGATTCAGGGAGCTTTCCGGATATTAAGATGATGATGCTTTTTGGTACAGGGGCATTGTTTTTGCGTGGTGCAGGGTGTACTGTTAATGATCTACTTGATCGAGATATTGACACTAAGGTAGTACAGTCTCCTTTTTTCGTATCATGTGTTTTTAGTGATGATGTAGGACATATTATCTGACATGCTTTGATCCTCATGTTGTGGGTTGAGGAGGGCACCAAGAGAGGGCGGAGTTTGATGTCCTTATTTATTGCACTATGGCATTCACTCTTCATGTTTAAAGTGCATCTTTCCTCCCAATAATGATTTTCCTGTTTGTATTTCTTTCTCATTTAATGTGTAGGTAGACAGGACAAGGTTGAGGCCCATAGCAAGTGGTGTTCTATCACCATTTCAAGGACTTTCTTTTCTTGGTTTGCAATTGCTATTAGGTTTGGGAATTCTTCTGCAACTGAACAATTTTAGGTTTGTACTCAACCTACATGAAATGTGTGCTTGCTTCCGAACTTAACTTAGAGGGTGTTTGGCTAAGCTTACTTTTAGAGCTTATAAGCTGTTGCATCTTATAAGATGTTTTTAGATCTTTTAAGATGTTTAATTTAAGTTAGAAATAAGTAGTTGAAGTGTTTGGATAAATAAGGTGGTGGAGCTTATAAGATGTTAGTAATGGTATTTGTGTAATTTCAATGATCAAATTTGAAGGTGCTTTAAGAAATAAGATCTTATTTTAGAAAGAAGTTCCTTACATCTTATATTTGGATGAAATAAGATCTTAACTTTTAAAACTTAGCCAAACACTTTTGAGGGCTTATATGCTCTTAACATCTTATAACATGTTTTAAGGAGCTCATAAGCTCACCCGAACACCCTCTTACACTATATTGGTAGGCTGGCAATCTTAAAACTCTTTTAGAAGATCGAATTGAATATGTGATAAGTGCTTAATAAGTATTTTTATACCCTTCCCAATTACTCGTAGGCCGATGGCAAGCCAATTAATCAGTAATGTTGTTGTGCGTCTGAGTCGCACCTTGTTCGTTTTTCTTATTTGAGGCCCATTAGTATGGGTATTTAAATACTTTGAACAACTTTCAGGAGATATGAAGCTGTTGTGAAAGTTATGTATGGAGTCGCTGAAAATTGTGAGTTGCTTTATAAAGTATGATAGAAGGGAGCTAAAAGCAAGATTCAATGGAAACACAGCTAAGATAATTACATCTGGTTGAGAAAATGTAACCAACTACCTGAAATTGGTTTGCCTTACAATCCTAAAAGGGGTACTTTTGAGGGTCTTTACTCTAGCTGGAATGCTGGATGCTATTCTGTCAGGAAATAGATTTATTTTGTTTGTATTTATTGTAATAAATTAAATGCCATTACCTATTTTGGACTATTGTGGTGCTTCTCAGCCTAGGAAAAGCAAATATATTGGTTTTTATGACTTAACTCGTGAAATGTTTGCAGCCGTGTCCTGGGAGCTTCATCTTTGCTGCTTGTCTTTACGTATCCTCTCATGAAGAGACTGACGTTTTGGGTAATAAACTCTGATCTCTAAATCCCTTGTTCATCCTTGTATTCATTCTCCTGTGTTTGCCATGAGACAAACAGAGTGACAGACACACTCACCCTCTGTGAAGAACTGTCTCCCTGTCTGTGTAATTCTCCCAACATTTTCTTAAGATTAGTATATATAACTGAAACTATATCTATATTTCTGCAGCCTCAGGCCTACCTTGGTTTGACATTTAACTGGGGTGCTTTGCTTGGTTGGGCTGCTATTAGAGGAAGTCTTGATCCTGCTGTTGTTATCCCCCTTTATGCTTCTGGTGTATTTTGGACCCTTGTATATGACACAATATATGCACATCAGGTATACAATTATCTTATGCTATTCTTTTTCTCCTGGATTGCATGTAAACTCATTATGGGCCATTATATAAGCATCATCTAGAAAATGAGATAAAAGTAGGTCTCCTTGAAATTTGGGGGCACACAATTTTTATACTTTTTTCTCCAGAAAAGAATTATTAAATCTGCACTTATGAATACAACATGACCAATTGGGACATATTCCATAGATCCTGTGTCTTGCATATGTTTGGTGGAACCAGCTGAAGGTGCTTTTGGCTTCTATAACCAAAAGTATCTTGCCCTTTAAATCCGAAATACTTCAACCTGTGTGCTGAATTTTGAAGCCCTTAGTTTTAAGGCTATTTGTATCATAAAATCAAGATTCAGGAAGCGATCGTCCACATTAATTTATTAACTCTATTTAAAGTATGTTATATTTGAGTTATTTGCAAGCAATTATGCTATCTATGTTTATAAACCTCAGGCATGAGATGTTTGTGGTCACAGATATATATATATATATTTTAGTCCGGTAATTGTATATGATATGCAGGACAAAGAAGATGATGTGAGAGTTGGTGTCAAATCAACGGCCCTGAGATTTGGGGATTCAACCAAACAATGGATCACTGGCCTTGGAATGGCATGTATTGGGAGCCTTGCACTTAGTGGATTTAATGCCAATCTTGGTATGTTGGTTTTTTGTGTTTTTTTCTCTAAGCTGATAGTTCTTGTTTAGATTTACTTTTTTTTTTTCAATTCTGCAATATGACTGTTTGCCTTGTTTTATCATCTTGATATTGTGGTTGGAACAGGATGGCCATACTACACATTCTTGGCCGCTGCATCTGCCCAATTAGCTTGGCAGATATTGACAGTTGACCTTTCAAGTCGCGCTGATTGTAACAAAAAGTGGGTACTCACATATGTGGCTTTCCCCTTTTTTCTGTTATGTAGGTTTTGAATGCTGTATTCACATGTGCATATCCAAGTAATCTATTACTCATGGATATTTACATTATCTATTATCCTCTAAACTTATTAGCAGATACCATTCGAAACTAGTCTCGATAATTATTAATATTAACAGAAATCGATGTATGTGGTATTTACGTTAACTTCTCTGCAACATTTTGAAACTTCTCAAGTCTTTTGTTTTCTCTAATGTTTCATAATCTGTTTGGAAAAACTAAATCCCTTTCTCTTATTTTTTATCATCAGATTTGTATCCAACAAGTGGTTTGGAGCTATTGTCTGTAGTGGGATACTATTCGGGAGACTCCTATCTTGAGGGTATGGACTAACTTTTCTCAACAGCTTGTATAAATTTAAATCCCAGGTATATAAGTGATTTTCATACTACTTTTGACAAAACTGGTATAGTGAGGCTATGAAATTTTGTTTCTGGGTGCTTGTAAAACTATTTTTCCATAATTGGATAATATAATACCTTTATACTCAATTTTATTTTATAAATCTACATATGATACAGAGTCTTTGTACATTTATTAGCTTACGGATTACTGTGCCTGAAATATGTGATCGTATTCATTTTGAGTGAATTGTAGATTGTGATCCTTAGTGATACTAGAGTTTTTGTATGAATGTAACTAGAACCACATAGATGTGTAGGTGATGAAAATCATTACAACTGTGCAAAAAGTTTAATTACTGGTGTTCCATGGCCATCTCCTTGTCTTACAAAACACAATCAAATACTGCAGTTGGACATATTTTGCTAGCAAAAATAAATCACTAAGAAATACTGAAGTTGGGACATCCACCTTATTAGACAACTGAGCAAAAAAGTTACTTGACTTGGTACTAAGATGCATCAAATCCACTAGATTAACAAAAATTGCCTTCCCAATAATCATATTTTCTTGTAGGCTGTATTTCTGAGCTGCTAATTTGTTTATATCTATTTCTATTACCTATATAAATGTGTGGATGTTTCTTACAAAATATGGATTGCCGAATATATCCTTATCAAAAATTATTATTTAAAGCTATAATAGTAATTTACGTTTTCATATTTAAATAATTTTATATTAGAATCCTAGCTAATTCAAAATCTTATGGAATCCTATTATAATTAGAACTCTAGCTAATATAAAAGTGTTATACATAAGGTATTTGTATTATTATTTTTTTACTTAATTTGAATTGATCTCCACATGCAACGCACATGATCTAAAACTCGTTCCTTTAAAAGTGTATGTTGTTCCTTAATATGGGTGATTATTTTAATGGGATCTATGTTACTTTTTGTGTCATCAGTATTACACTCCTTTGCAACACTCGAGCGAGGCCTGTCCCACTCTCTAGGACCCTATCAAATTAATTATGGGATGACATATTTAACCATATGTTGTTCTATTTCCTCTCAGGACATGGAAGATTGTTCATTTCACAAAGAAATAGAAGACCGGTATCATAATTGTTGTCAATTTCGGCATTCACATAGCTCAACAGCCCCGGTACTTAGTTGCAAAACTTTCCTCATTTTTTGTTTCTAATTAGGAGAACAATTGAAGACTGCTCGCTTACAGCACAATTCTTTGATACATGGCTACAAGTTATAGAGAAAAGGAGCACACTAGAGGACTAGAGGTACTCTTTTGGCTCTGCAAATTATATTGCCACCAAAACAATTATCCTACTCAGAAATACAGTCAATAAGGAGTTGCATAAGTTAGCCTTTTACTTGAACTAAAATCTATGGTATGGAGAAATTAGTTCTGTGTAAAATTTACTCAGCTTAGTAGTGGTGTTACGGGGAATAATATTATTGATTTTTACGAGTTGAATCATAACATAGGCTGTGAGAGTGAAAGCATTATTGTACCTCTGGTGATTTTTTCCAACACCTTGAGCTGTCAAAGTCTCTCTCAATCAATTTAGTACAGTATATTTTGTTCAGATTCTCTGTGTTTCATGTTTTCTTCAAATGATGATGCAGATTGTCAATGATTAGGTCTTTATACTGAAGCAAGGATTGTCAATAATTTAAGTTCAGCCATTGATCCGATTAAGGAGGAGAATTTTCTTGTGATTTAGATAATCTTCTTTGTCTGTGTTTTCTGTATGTTTCTTTTATTGCAGATTTTGCTGCCTTCTTATTTACATTATTATATCTTAGCTTCCACTATGAATGTTGAAAATAGCAGAGCATTAGCTTCTGATCTTTGAGATAACTCCCCATGAAATGAAGAAATGTTGGATGGAAAATTATACTTGTAAGAGAACATCGCAAAAATGGCTCTGTAATTATTGTGAGGCAATTTCAATCCTGTAAGAATCAGTGTTTGCAATTAAGTTCTATAATTTTTAAACTTTGTAATTTTAGTCATAATTTAGTGGTTTTATTAGAATTTTATGAGAAATTTGTAAAAATGGTCTGGTAAATATTTAGTTTTTGCGATTTTAGTCTCATATTAGTCGTCTTTTGTAATAAAATATTGGAACTTTTAATTTGTTTCAATTCTAGTCCTAAATTGATGGTTTTGTTGGAATTTTACACGTCACTCTTATGAGTAGATGAAATTCAGTTTATAAACTATATTAATGATGCGACCCTTTCTATGTCGAGTAGATCTCAACACACTTAGCTACATTTTATTTGGATGTCTGTGTATGTCTGAATCCATGACAAATTTAAGATAGTATAAATTAACAATGGATCTATATGTGGTGTGACTTCACGTTTTAAAGATTTAACAATGGGAAGTTGGCTTGTTTGATGTGCTCCTACACGAGTGATGTGGAGTGCCTCTTTAGCTGCCAAGTGTCCATGAATTAAATTATTTAGCAAAAGAGGTGGTGCTTCTTTGGCTGCCAAGTTTCCATTAATTAAATTACTTAGAAAAATGTGCAGCATTGAAGAAAGGGGTGAACTCTAGAATGATAACATAAATTAAATTGAATATTTTTCACCTACCCATCCAAGAAAATAAACAAATAAATATTCAAATTATTTTACTCGAATGAAACATCCATTTTTACTTCAAAAATGAAAATATATATATATATTATCAAAAGAGAAAAAAATATATATAACATCAAATTTCTCTTGAGGTTGTCTTGACATGTGTTTTCAAAAATTGTCTAGACATATGAAGCTAGTATTTAAAAATTTGTAATTTTATAAAAGTTAATTTCTTTAAAAGAGCTAAATCTATAAAAATAAATTTTGTAATAAACCCAAAGATTATAGATTACTAGGTGTAGCATATAGACACAATCTTGGTATACCCAAACATATTTCCCCAAAACGATATATGTAATAAGTGGGAACACAAGATAGGAGTATTCAATTCTTGAATTTCTGTGTCAGTTGAGATAATTTAAGAGAGCTCAGCTCTGTTGAGGACCACCAAAGAAAAGAAATTGCAATCTAGAGAGAGAGAGGAGAAACAAGACATGTGATAGTCCATCATCAACCATGTTCTTGCAGTGTTCAAATATGAAATAGATTACAAAAAATCCCCTAGAAATAAAAACCAATCTTGTTATAGACCCAACCACCACTTTCTTCTAGCCTCACATTTTCAGTTAATTTTGTTGGTATATTATTGTCATAATGTGCCTATCACAACCCCTATGTGCCCACCTAACTTTTAGGGGAACAATTTACCAATTCCCTCTATATTTTTTTTTTTTATGTACATCATATGGTTTTATATTTCAATATCCAATAATTTGGACCCTTTCTCAAAATTAGCTTCTACTTCCATATTATATTTCACCATTTATCAACTGTCGTATGTAGTAACATCATTACTGTATATATAATATTTGTTCATGAAATTAAATCCATTAAATGATGTGATGTCGTTTTACAACAAATGATTCAAATTGTTGACAATATAGTTGATTTTTTTTTTTAAGATTTTAAGGTTTATTTAGATTATAAGGTGTCAATTAATGTGGTGGAAGGTGTCTAGAAGATACGATATCTTATTAACGAGTGGAAAATAATGATGTTGTTTTTATAAAAGATTTTATCAAGTACTAAAATATTACTCTTAGAAGCTTATATTATTCTTATAACATTTAATAATTTCTTGAATAATAAGAAATATTTTTGTTATGAATTTATTGGTTTGTCCAAACACCCTTTTTCGTGGAGACATTGGTTGAACTGAGATGACTTCTAACTACATCGATGTTCGGTAAGAAAGAACTCAAAAATTTATTGCATTGCACATGCTATAATTCAATAAATATTATTGGAATTTTTACTGTATTCATACTCTAAATATATAGAAACTATCTTCACTATATCACAAATTAAAATATATATATATATATATATATATATAAATATATAAGGTTGTCTTAAAAATATTATTTTGTAAGATTGGACCATACGTCTACAACACCTTTTACGAATCAAAGCATGATTTGTGTTTTAGGGATTGTGATTGATCCGATTCACATAATTAAACGTAAAAACAGTAAAATAAGAATTCTGCTCTCATGACAAAAATTTAAATATAAAATTATTTCATGGATCAAATTCAGTAAAATGAAACTTCATTCAATTCATTTAACCTTATACTAAATTAAAATGTTATTTACATTCAATTTTAAAATAATATTTGCCGCATGGATAAAATTTGTAGGATGATATTATAAAAAAAAACACAAAAACTCCTGTGCACCAGGTGCACGGATCTAAGATCCGTGCAATCCGGGTCGATCCGACCCGGATCCGCGAGTTTTTTATTTTTTTTTATTTCTTTTTTCCAGATTTGTGTCCTGACCTTTATGTTATAAATGTATGACCTTTACATTATAAATGTGTGACCTTTATGTACAACTATCTCTACCTTTATGCACTGTAACTTAGGAAAAATCTTCATTTTTTTGTAAGTAAAGGTCATGATAGTTGTACATAAAAGTCACACATTTATAACATAAATGTCACACATTTACAACATAAAGGTCTCAACTTGAAGCAAAAAAAAAAAAAAGCAAAATTCAAAATCACGCGGATCCGGGTCAAAAACTGGGTCGATCCGATTCGGATCCGCGAGTTTTTAATTTTTTCTTCCAAATTTTTGTCCTGACCTTTACGTTATAAATGTATGACCTTTACGTTATAAATGTGTGACCTTTATGTACAACTATCTCTACCTTTATGCACTGTAACTTAGGAAAAAAATGAAGATTTTCAACACAATTTGTACTATGTACCTTTATGTGATATTAATGTGACCTTTATGTTATATTATGGCAACCTTTATGTACAAATATTCTGACTTTTATGCATCTTTATATATTATATAAAAGTCAGAATATTTGTACATAAATGTGACATAATATAACATAAAGGTCGCATTGATATCACATAAAGGTACATAGTACAAATTGTGTTGAAAATCTTCATTTTTTTCCTAAGTTACAGTGCATAAAGGTCATGATAGTTGTACATAAAGGTCACACATTTATAACATAAAGGTCACAACCTGAAGCAAAAAAAAAAAAAAAAGGCAAAATTAAAAAACACGCGGATCCGGGTCAAAAATCGGGTCGATCCGGATTGCATGTGCACCAAGTGCACACAAGACCAACTCTAAAAAAAAATGCATCTTTGATATATGGTAGTTTGAGCAACTCCACTCCCCCTCTCTAATAACTGATATTGATTAAGCCATATTCATAATAAAAAATAAAAAATTGTATGTGATAGAAATAGGTTTCACTATCCATAATTTCAATTCATTTTCAGAAGTTAACTTTTATCTATGGGTTGATTTGTTTTATAAAATCAAATCCGTAGAATTTTCTCGTAAGAATTCTACTCAATTATTTTTACATCATCGATATTTAGACTCACATCATCAAAATTATAATTTTGTATTTAGAAAATTTTTAATTCATTATTTCAAATGGAGTGCAAATATTGGCCACACCTAACCAACATGCTCATTCAATTTAACGCGCAATAATGTCGGATAAATTAATTAATATGATTCACATCTAATTAATTAATATTAGCCCTAAAAATATGATTAATAGCTCCAAATTAAAAGTGATATGCCCCTTTGATACAAACTACTAACCGCCATTAAAAATCAGGCCGTACTTTGCCGTATTCAACCCTATTTGCACATGAGGGCCTCTCAATTATTTCTATCTATTAAAATATTACGTAAATTGACCAAAAAGTCCTCCACAATCAGTTGACAGTTGATTACCTGAGTAGTGAGTCATCAAGGATTTAATAATTATTGCTTCTCTATATTAATTTAGGTAAACAAAACTATTTTTGTCTACTTACCTATGTGACAAAACCCGTGAACCCAATTGAATAATTTATTTTGAACTTCTGTCCTTATAAATTTTCATTTCGTCGTGTGTATATATACATATACATATTCGTGCGTATCTTCGTTTACGTGTAATATTTATCTTTTATTGTTTGGTTAATTATATAAAAAAAATCAAATTTTAGGTCAAATTTTAATTACAATATGAGCTTTTATTTGTAATAATGTTTTGTCACGAACTGTAATTCTTTTTTTTTTTTTTTTCGATTACAACATCAATCTCAATTTCAGTTGGCACCAAATTAATGTGATACTATCATTATCATTGGATGCATCTTGACGATGATGTATCTACCACCAGCTTTGCAATTAGACTTTACCATTGTCATGAATAGAGGGTGGAAGTTAGATTTGTTGCATTGTACACCCTTGATTTATAATTGTAGAGGTGATGGATGATAAAATTTGTGGTTGTTTCAAGACATCATATGGAGATGCATCAAGTCAATGTTGTACTTTGAAATTAATTAAATGTAATTGATAATTAATATTGTTACAAATAAAAAATTGTGTTATAATTAAATCATGATTAAAAATTTGTGATTTTTTAAGCTGTTAACTTTTTTATTGAATACACAATTTTAATGTGTGAGCATTCTAAAATCTTCCTTATATTGGATATTGAATATCATTTATATATGCTATATTATTTGGAATCTTTATATATATATAAGAAGGACCAAAGTGCCACATGTCAAGCCTACAATGATTTCATATTAAATATGCTAATTAAATGCTATAAATTTAATGTTGATAAGAAATATTATTATTACTAAATAATAAATAATATAGAAATATTGATTAGATTTATCTAATTAACATATGCTAAAGTTCAATGATAGGAATTATTATATATTTGAAATTTGTTAAATTTAAAAATACAAATAAAAATATAAATAGATACAAAAGAAAAAAAAAATTAAAATAAAAGTGGGCAGCTTGAAAATTATTATTCAAACTAAATAATTATTGAAATCAAATAATTTTTTGAATATATGCTTTAAAATAAACTATGAAATTTATTTGTGAAATTTTGACTTTCATTTTGTCTCATTTAATTGAAAATAAAAGTTTAGGGTTGTAACAAATGTAAATAATAAAAAGCAAACTAAAAAATATGGTAGGGTGGGTTGAATACTATAATAAGTATAGCAATGTATATTTTTAAATTTTTTTTTTTTAAATGATCATCTACAAATGCAACACATATTTTGAAAATTAAATAATTATCTTTATATATATATATATATATATATATATATATAAAAGAAGGACCAAAGTGCCTCATGTCAAGCCTACAATGTTTTCATATTAAATATGCTAATTAATTGCTACAAATTTAATGTTGATAAGAAATATTATTATTACTCAATAATAAATAATATAGAAATATTGATTAGATTTATATAATTAACATATGCTAAAGTTCAATGATAGGAATTATTATATATTTGAAATTTGTTAAATTTAAAAATATAAATAGTTACAAAAGAAAAAAAAAAACTAAAATAAAAGTGGGCAGCTTGAAAATTATTATTCAAATTTAATAATTAATAAAATCAAATAAGTTTTTGAATATACGCTTTAAAATAAACTATGAAATTTATTTGTGAAATTTTGACTTTCATTTTGTATCATTTAATTGAAAATAAAAGTTTAGGGTTGTTACAAATGTAAACAATAAAAAGCAAACTAAAAAATATGGTAGGGTGGGTTGAATACTATAATAGGTATAGCAATGTATTTTTTTTTAAATAATAATTTTTTAAATGATCATCTACAAATGCAACACATATTTTGAAAATTAAATAATTATCTTTATATATATAAAAGTAAGACAATAAAAGTAAGACAAAGTGCCACATGACAAGCCTACAATTTTTTCATATTAAATATGCTAATTAATTGCTACAAATTTAATGTTGATAAGAAATATTATTATTACTAAATAATAAATAATATAGAAATATTGATTAGATTTATCTAATTAACATATGCTAAAGTTCAATGATAGGAATTATTATATATATATTTGAAATTTGTTAAATTTAAAAATATAAAGAAAAAATATAAATAGATTCAAAAGAAAAAAAAACTCAAATAAAAGTGGGTAGCTTGAAAATTATTATTCAAACTTATTAATTATTGAAATCAAATAATTTTTTGAATATATGCTTTAAAATAAATTATGGAATTTATTTGTGAAATTTTGACTTTCATTTTGTATCATATAATTGAAAATAAAAGTTGAGTGTTGTTACAAATGTAAACAATAAAGAGCAAACTAAAAAAAATGGTGGGTGGGGTTGAATAATATAATAGGTATAGTAATGTATATTTTTTTCAAAATAATAATAATTTTTTAAAATGATCATTTACAAATGCAACTCATATTTTGACAATTAAATAATTATTTTTATATATATATAAAAGTAAGACCAAAGTGCCACATGGCAAGCCTATGATATTTTCATATTAAATATGCTAATTAATTGCTACAGATTTAATGTTTATAAGAAATATTATTATTATTAAATAATAAATAATATAGAAATATTAATTAGATTTATCTAAATAATATATGCTAGAGTTTAATGATAGATATTATTATATATTTGAAATTTGTTAAATTTAAAAATGTAAAGAAAAAATATAAATAATTACAAAATGAAAAAAAACTAAAATAAAGTTGGGCAGTTTGAAAATTATTATTCAAACTTTTGAAATCAAATAATTTTTTGAATATATGCTTTAAAATAAACTATGAAATTTATTTGTGAAATTTTGACTTTCATTTTTTATCGTTTATTTGAAAATAAAAGTTGATGGTTGTTACAAATGTAAACAAATAGCAAACTAAAAAAAATGGTGGGTTTGTTGAATAATATAATAGGTATAGCAATGTATATTATTTTTCAAAATAATAATATTTTTTTTAAATGGTCATCTACAAATGCAACACATATTTTGACAATTAAATAATTATTTTTTCATATTTTTTATATTTAATGTTAAATTAGACGATATATATTGCACAAATCATAAATTTAATTTTGTTGTCTAAATGATATTTCAATTTTTTTAATTTCACTAAATTTAATTTTTTTATTAAATCCCGTGTATTACACGGGCCCTATACTAGTATAGTATATAAGGATGTAAATAAATGCATACGCATATGAATTTGGAGATAACATCCCTATTTACCACAAATTAGGATAGCAGTTACTTTACTATCACAACATTTAACTATATTATTTTTCTACTACAATCACCTACTATCCCACACTATTCATGAATAGTGTTTATCCATGTGTATAATGTCATGATCTACATTAATATCACAAAAATATATTAAATATTACAACTTTTATATTGATAATAATCAAATTTCAAAATTTAAATATATGTATATTCGAATTTATTTAGAAAATACAAATAAAATAAAATAAAATATATGCATATAGAATTTTATTTAAAAATATCTAAATTCGAATTGATTTAGAAATTATAAATTAAAAAAAATAAAATATTGTAGTGATAAAAATATATGTATATATAATTTTATTAAAACATATCTACATTTGAATTTATTTAGAAAAAACAAATAAAAAAAATATTTGAGGAGTAAAAATGTCAAATTAAGTGGTTGTGGTAGAAAAGTAATATAATTAAATGTTGTTGTAGTAAAGTAACTATTACTTTAATTTGTGGGAAAAGGATACATTTACAT
Organism: Scutellaria minor; assembly: GCA_954870855.1. NCBI lineage: Eukaryota > Viridiplantae > Streptophyta > Magnoliopsida > Lamiales > Lamiaceae > Scutellaria > Scutellaria minor. Next base: position 14,049,206 of record OX940737.1, read on the forward strand.
TATGAATTTGTGTGTCAATATTTTAACTAAATTATATATTCATTTAATTTTCAAAGTGATTAAAAATAAAATTTAGTTACACCTTTTGATATATAGAGATTAGAGATGGTATAGATTCTAGAAATAGCCTAACCCATGCACGCCATATTTGAATAATACAGGTTGTCATTGGAATTTGAGCTGTAAAGTGCCAAAAGATTAACTTATCTTAATTTATTAGGTGATAAGGATATGACTAATTAAATAATATTATTAAGAGACTATTATACTAGATAATTAAAATGAATGATGATATGCATTGCTGTTATGGCTATACATGGGTCTAATTGTTTTATTAGAAAGCTTGAGGGTACGTGGCTTGCATCTCGTTATTATTTGTGATAGGACATATATTTAAAACTTAATAATTAACGTTTTAATTTTTTTTCATATAAATGTATCACATATTATATATTTGATGAGTTAAAATAGAATTACCTTATATTATTATTGATGAATCACCAATTTTAATTTCATCAAAAGGCAATTAACACTTTTCTTTCTTTTAAATCTCAAATTTATGCATTTTTTAGAATTTTATGGTCAATATCATAATTCATTACTTTTGTAATCTGGACTAATATGTGATTTAAATATCGAATTGAAATAGTTTGATACTTTGATCTATTTAATTTTTGCAAAAGTACTTTTTTATATATGTGCTGGTGCTACCGTACTGTTTCATTAGGTCAAAATTGTTGTAAACTAATTCAATAATGTGGACATTACTCTTATGTCTCCTCATATTCTACTATGACCTTTGGAGTCCATTCCTTCGTATAATGTACTATATTTATATATTGTGAGGTTGATCAATAAAAATTATATATTTTTTCTCTCATATTCTTTCCATCTTGTTCATTTTATCTTGTTGATATATTGTCCATGGAGATCGATGAAATTGAGACGACTTATTTTACAACACGTTATCAGCACGAATATTCTACCTCTCTAGTTGCTCCATCTCCCTGGTACTAATTCAATCTATTATAATAATTGATTTACTTGATTATGATAATTGATTTACTTGATTAGAAATGTTTATTTGATGAATTTCAGCATTATGAAAATATCTAGTAAGAATGGATGTCAAAACTTAAAAACTTGTTGATTCTTCCATCAATTATAGTATCGTTCTTTGTCTCAATATACTTATGAGATTGATTTCCTTTCCCCCTTTTTATAGTTTACATGATTTTTATATATTACTATTATTTTTAGCACAAAAGTAATGAAATGTTGTGTCCGAATCCTAGCCGTGTGTTAATATCTTGTGAATTTGGGAATCATGCTTCTGTGTCCAATGTCCATATCTTGTGAAGTTAATTAATTCATTTATTTACTAGATGTATTCAGCCGATCACTCTTTTCAACAATTATCTTCAAACAAATTCATTTCTATGTTTAATGGTTTTTGCCACAATTCTTTTGGTTTAGTACTTTGAAACACTAGAAAATAAATGTTAATTTCAATTTGCAAAGATCTGCAAATTATAATTTAACTGTTAATTCTCAATCAAATTATAATTTTACATAATTATAGTTACATTGATTGAGAGATCGGGTGTTACTTCTCTTTATAATTTTTCCACTCTTCGGATTTTACTTGCTCCTTTTGTAGTTCTGTTTATATATTTATAATTTGTTTATTATAAGTAGCCGTGAATCTGGGAGCAGATCTAGGGTAAAATTTGTTTTTATTTAAAACTCTACTTTTAGTTCTCAATCAATTGATTAAAACATAAATGATAATTTCTCAGCGAATATTAATTCCATTATATAGATAAGTTCTTCATTTGGCAGTGGCAATAAGCTACTGCAATTTGGTATATTTTTCTTTATTTGAATATGAGTAATTTTCTTGTAAAATTTTACTGTATATTTACTTCAATCTGATGATCAATTCACATGCTTGCTCTATCATGAGTGAGAATATATTCTATCATACTTAAAAATGATGATTCCTACGTGGATATGATTATTAGATTGCATAGTTCATAATTTTCTATTAATGCTAGTTTTGTTAGTGGGTTTATTGGAATAAATGCTATGAAAGAAAGAACTTTCAAGCTCGCCCTTGATGACAATAATTATTTGACATGAACTTTTAACATTAAGATTCATTCACTTCGTATGATTTACATAATTGTGCATGATTCTCAATCCTTTTATGCCCTGAAGGCAAATACGTTGATTTTTTATCGGGTCTCACTATGTCTACTTGTCTGAAGCAAACATGAACTTGGATATTAGCGTGAATGATAATTTATTGAAGATTGAATTTGGAGACTTAGGAAATAATGAACGATTCTATGAGACAATAAGTATTTTTTATTTTTCAAGTTTAGTTTTTTATCTTTTCAGAATGTTCTGATGAATCTATGGTTTCCTCTAAAACTTATAATGATGCTTACTTTAATATTTAATTTTTCACTTTACTACATTATCTTTGAGCATGGTCGATTATCTTTGCATAGGAGAACGAGAACATTATATATTTAGTAGATAGTGCTACTAAACAAACTATTATTAGAGGTGAGAAATTTTTCAAACTCTGATCGAAAAAAGAGTGTCACTACAATTTAAACTCCAGTAGAGCTTCACTAGCTCTCCCTGTGAATACTGAATTAAATATCAAAGATGTGTTGCTATATCCATAGTCTAAACGTACCTTCTCAATTTTAAGGACATTCGATCAAATGGTTTGATATAAAATATATTTTAATGACTCGGTCCATAAAATGTCAGAAGCTAGTTGTCAAAACTTCTTCTTTCTCCTCAAAATTGTATTATACATACATCCGACATTTTAATCTCCATTTTTCAATGGAGTGAAATTTCATGATTCAAATTCATTCAAATTATAGCATGAACGATTGATTTATCACTGACATGACAACTTGATGTGTCGAATTTCATTTGATATAGTATGTCAAACAACAGAATTCCTTCTGTAAATGGATTTACTTGTGAAGCTTGTGCAAAAGGAAAACTTATAGTACAATCTTCTCGTACTAAAGTTGGAGTTGAATCTCCTATTTTCCTTGAACGACTTCATGGAGATATATGTGGATCAATTCATCTAGCATCCGGATCATTTCGATATTTCATGGTCTTCATTGATACCTCTACTAGGTGGAACCATATGTGTCTACTATCCACCCGAAATAATGCTTTCGCAAAATTCATTGCCAAAATTATTGAACAAAAGGGCCCAATTTTCCGATTGTCCAATTAAATCCATTAGAATGGATAATGCTGGTGAATTCACATATCGAAAACATTTGATGACTATTGCATGTCATTAGGAATTAAAGGGAGCATTCATTTCCTTATGTCCACACTCAAAATGGTCTAGTTGAATCGTTGATCAAATGAATAAAGTTAATCTCTAGACCTTTACTACAAAACTCCAACTCACCCATTTCATGTTGGGATCATACAGTTTTGCATGCAACTGCTCTAGTTCAAATTCGTCCTACTACATATCATAACTATTCCCCTTTAAAACTAGTGTGTGGGAAAGAACCAAACATTTCTCATCTGCGAATTTTTGAATGTGCAGTGTATGTTCCAATATCACCACCACAACGTACATCCATGGGCTCTCAAAGAAAATTAGGTATATATATTGGATCTGAGTCTCCATCCATTTTGAAATACCTAGAGCCCATGACAGGAAATCAATTTATAGCTCGTTTTGTTAACTGCACATCTGATGAAGATTATTTCCCGGCATTAGGGGGAGATAATAGTCAAAAATTAAAAGAATGCCGAGAAATTTCATAGAATGTGGAAAATCTTCAATATTTAGATCCATGGACTAGTCAAATTGAACTGAAAGTTTAGAGAATAATTAACTTGCAATGTTTAGCAAGTAATCTGCCAGATGTGTTTATTGAGTAACTAAATCATATATACTTGTTGTAAATGCACCACAAAGAATAGAAGTTTCTAAAAATTGAATATATCAGCTGACAGTAATACTTCTAGATCTACATTTGAAGCATAAAAGATCTATGAATATAAAAGATATATGAATTTGCGGAAAATAAAAAGTAATAAAAATATACAATCACTCTAAATATCTCCTAAAGAGATTCGTCCTGAAGATGAAAACCCTAGTAACATTGCATGTGCACAAAATAGTCAAAATACTAGGGTTGCGAAACGACCAGATCAAAATATTTTAGGAAATGATAAAGATCTGGTTGATGAAAATATCAAAGTTGCTGTGAATTTCATAGATACAGAAGAAACTTACTATATAAATATTATTGTTGTTGACAACATATTTGTCTCCACAATTTCTCTTCCTATCTCAAATAATAATCTAGATCCAGAACCCGAGTGAATGACTTAGTGCCAGAAGCACCCAAAGTGGGTAAGATGGAATGATGCAATTGAGGCTGAGCTAGACTTGCTGAATGAAAGAAAAGTTATGAATTTATCGTACGTACCATGAGGATGTTATCTCTATAGGATATAAATGGGTATTTGTGCGGAAAATAAATTAGTATAATGACTAATAAGGTGGTGAGGTACAAAGTGAGACTGGTAGCTCAAGGGTCCTTGCAGAGACCCGATATTGATTTCAATCAAACATGTTCTTTTGTTATGAATGGTGTAAAGTTCCGCTACTTAATATCTCTGGCAGCAAATATGAATTTAGAAATGCAATTAATAGACGTTGTTACCGTATACCTACACGAAACTTTAGATAAGAATATTTATATGAAAATCCCTGATGGATATTATATTCCCCTAATGAGAAAAATGAGAATCGTAATATGTATAATATATTAAATTACAAAGGTCACTGTATGACCTAAAATAATCGTATAGAATGTGGTACAATCAAATAAGTGAATTCCTCTTGAAGAATGAATATATGTGAATAATAATACATTTCATTGTATGTTTATAAAGAAATCTTAAGATGAATTTTGTATCATCTTTGTCTGTGTTGATGATAGAAATTTTATTGGAACGTACAAGGATTTTGAGGAAGTTAGTTCAATCTTAAAGACAAAATTGGAAATGAAAATCTTAAGTAAAACCAAGTGTTGTCTCGGCCTGCAGATCGAGCATCTCCCCGAATGAATTTTCAATACACCAGTCAACCTATTTAAAGAAGGTTTTGAGAAGAGTTTACATGGATAAGTCTCATCCACTAAGTACACCAATGGTTGTTCGATCACTTGAAGTGGATAAGGACTCATTTAGACCTAAAGAAGATACTAAGTATATATTCAAGACCTAAAGTTCCTTGCTTAAAGTTCAATTGACGAATTACTTTATCTAGCAAATTGCACTAGACCTGATATTGCTTTTAGAGTAAATCTAGTAGTAAGGTTTAGTGTTTCTCCTACAAGGAGAAATTGAAATGAAATTAAACATATTTTCGGTATCTTTGAGGTTCCCAAAATCTTGGTTTGCTTTACATTGGAAATAAAAGTAAGTCATTAGTACGTTACTCAGATGCTGGTCACATATCTGATCCCTATAATGTCAGTCCCACACTGGTTATATTTTCTTTGTGATAGTACTACAATCTTATAGAACTCTATCAAGCAAACTATGGTTAACAATTCTTCAAACCACTCAAAAATTATTATTTTTAAATGAAACTCTCACAAGAATGTGTATGGTTAAAATCTTCGATAAAACACATTTGTGAGTCATGTGGTATTAATAAATATGATATATCCCCCACTATCTTTTTTTATCAGGACAATACAGTTTGTATTGCGCAAAAGAGTAATGAGTATGTTAAATGAAACTTATTGAAACACATAATTACTAAATTCTTTTATCGGCATGAGCTCTAGAAGAGCAGTGAATTTTTTTTTATATACAAATGAGTGCTATAGTGATAATCTCGCAGATTTGCTTACTAAATCCCCTCCTACATTTGTTTTTGAAACATATGTTCATGGTATTGGAATATGTAGGCTTGGAAGATTGTTGTCTTCAGGGGGAGCGATAACTTTAAAACAACCTTGAAGGTTGGATCCTGAAGATCAATGGATGTATTCTTTTAACCCTGAAGGTTGGGTCCTGAAGACTAGTGGTTGTACTCTTTTTCCCTTTATTAAGTTTTTCCCACAGAGTTTTCTTAGCTAAATGTTTTTAATAAGACAACTAGTGCAACACATAAGAACATGTATGACATGTACTCTTTTCTCGTCTAATTTTTTCCCACTGTGTTTTTCTAGCGAGTTTTTTAACGAGACATGTACATCAAGTCGTAATGTCCAAGAGGGAATGTTGTAAATTAATTCAATAACGTGGACATTACTCTTACATCTCCTCATATTCTACTATGACCTTTGGAATCCATTCCTTTATATATATAATGTACTATATTTGTATATTGTGAGGTTGATCAATAAAAATTATATATTATTTCTCTCATATTCTTTCCATCTTGTTTATTTTATCTTGTTGATATATGGAGATCGATGAAATTGAGATGATTTATTTTAGAACAAAAATAATACGTGGGTTATTTTGATTGGGAATTCAATCGAATTTTAAATCCATATTTCACTTTTGATTATTTTTATTATACATCATAAATAAATAAATAAATATATATATATATGTGTATAATATTCCGTATGATAACATATACTAAACCAAATAATTACCAGACACCAAATTAAAAGTTAAGAAAAAAAAATAGAAAAAGAAAGTCAAATGCCAAAGCAAATATTTTCGACATCCAGTTACCAAATTTTTGGTTTAGATTCAGTAAATAATATATTATGTAAGGATGTGACATTGCTTGGTTGTCGAAAACATTAAATCATAGTCATTGTTTAAGATTCACCAGCAGGCTTTTCCACACAACATTTCTATTTCGATGTGTATTAACTATCATGTACTATTATATTTCAAAATAATTATAATGTTTACTAATTAATACGAAATATAAACTAAAAATTATGAAATATGAACTGGAATATCAAATATAATAGATGATTCGAATAATAGATGATTTGACTAATTTGATTTGAATCTATGATCAATTCACATGTATAAGTAGTTAATATTCATGAAGTAAATAATAAATTAAAATTTTGTTAAAAGTTCTATAATTATTAACGATCAAATCAACTATTTCTCTCGTCTTCATAAGACATAAGATCCCACTAATAACATATCATTGGGTGTTCTTTATATTTTTGTATAATATTGAATTATGATAAGATCTAGTATAATTTTTGTAAGTATTGTGAGAAAAATCAATTTATAATTCACAAAATAAGTATTGATTTGTGATAATAAATTTATGTTGTAGATGACGAGTTTCATCTCATAAAAATATTAATTTATAAGACGATTTTATATGAGTTTTAAGTAAAAAAAAAAAAATTATAATTATTTTAGGAAATCAACTTTTAATGTGTAGGATTGCTAGTTGGGTCTTGTCTCAATCTTGATAGGCTGTTCCTAAAGGATAATAATTATTGGAGGTTAAAAAAGTAAGCAACAGTGTTTATAGAAGAGATGGAGTAATGTTAATGATAATTATAATTATTTTGCTCTATTTTATGCTTTCAATAATATACATTAATAACCGCGAGGTGTAATATTTTTTAACCTTTTATATTCTAAATAAATTTGTGAATAACTATTTATTTTTGCATTTTCGAAAAGTACATTAGATCCTTTATTTCATCATCTGTTTCGCCATATTTCAAAATAATCATTATACATCATGTGTCAAATAATTTTATAAATTAATATATATTAAAAATAATAAAATACAAGATAAAATATTATTTAAAACAAAATATTTCAATCGAGACCAATATGTTTCTTAAATAAAAGAAGAATGAAAAAAATAATAGTAAAGAGGAGAGAGAGAAGAATGATATATTGATAACCTGGAAATGAAAACAGCTCATATATATGATTTCCACATATTTCTAAAGTATGAAAATATTTAAACCCTCTTAACAAATTAATAGCAATATGCCATAAAAATTACACTATTTTCTAAATTTTACACATATCTAACATTAAAGAATTTTAATATAAAATTGCAGCTACATTAAATATTGAGATAAAACGATAATTATTAGAATTGTGAAAAGAAGATTATATTATAAATAATTGAGATAATTATTTTTACAAAAAAAAAAGGACAAAAGCTTTTTGGTTGAAGAGAGAAAAAGTGACCGTATACGGAAGGTGCATACGGCACAGTACACGTAGTGCAACACACACTGAAGGTGAGAGAAGCTTTGGAAGTGGGTCCCACTTGGACACCCCCCTCCGGCCCCACCCCACACCACCCTCAATTGTGATTCTGTTTATTTTCTCTTTTGTATTAACCTTAGTGGGATGCCATACCCCATGCACGTGCTCTTAAATGACTAAACTGCCCTCTTATTGTTTCAAAGAACACAAGTATTATTTTATTTTGTTGTTTGACAAGAATACCCCTCCATGGATGAATGTGTTGAGGGCTTTTTTCTATTCTACAATTATTTTTGATTTCATAATTTGTTTGCAAAGTTGTTATTGTCTCATAGCTTCTCATTCATCTACTAATCATTTTGAGAAACTAACATATATGTTCAATTCTCAAATAAAATTTACATTACATGTAATGTAGTTTTTCTTTTCAAACTTTAATAGATAAAGTTAGATATATTTTCTACATTTCATATCAAAAGGTTTAAAATGAAATCGAAAATGTTTATGATTTTCGTGTCTTTATAATAAAATTATAAATTAGTAAATAATATTTAATCTGAAATATTATTGAAGACATTCTAAACTATTGTATCTTATAAATTGTTGAAATTTTGATTTTCGACATATAGTCATATATATTAGTGTGTTCTACAGAACCATGTATTTATTCGTGAGAGATATAATGTTGTATCCATCAATTTATATCATTATGTTGGTTTTAGTAACAAAATATTATTATAAGTGTTCTTTTAGTGTTTACAATTTCAACAATGAATGAGTGTAAATGAGATAATACAACTTGTGAGCTACTCGGGATCGACTCGAAAAAATATTGAATTCGACTTTAAAATAATTGAGTCGAGCTCAAACATATTAATATTCGGTTCAACAAGCTCGCGAGCCCAATCGAACATAACCGAGCATATGTTAAATTTATAATTACTCTTAATAGTTTAACTTTTTCGTTAAAATTTAAATTTTTAATTTTTTATAAATATTTTTCAGATATCGAGTCGAGTCAAGTAGAACTCGAGCTTATCGAATAGAGCTCGAGCATTAAAAAAATAAGTTCGATCGAATTCGAGTCGAACTCGAACTTCGAATTTTAAAATCAAACTCGAACTTGAACAATTCTCGACTCGACTCAACTCATTTACACCCCAAATCCACCCGAGTAAGCAGAGAAATCTTATCGATATGTAACTTCCAATTGTTCGAAAATGTACTGCAATAAAATAAAATGCTATAATAAATGTAGTATAAATATTTCAAACTACTTTTCAATAAATAAATAAAAAGGATGGGGAAAAATAAATTGACAAAAAATGGAAAGGGCAAAAAAAGTAAAGAGAGAGGCAGGAGTCATAATCATTAGACAGCCGCATGTCTCCTCAGAAGTGGATCTTCGCACGTTATGAATGTTTACTCACTTTTGTACTATTTAGTCTCTCCTCTCTCTCTCTCTCTTCATAACTCTATGCTAATCAGTGACAGAAACCAGAGAGCCAACCGCCACCCCTTCTCTCTCTCTCTCTCTTTCTCACACACAGCTTTAACACATATTCAACTCTTCACCAGACATCACCCGCCTCTCTCTCTCTCTCTCTCTCTCTCTCTCCAGAAAGGTTCATTCTTAGCTTCACATCGGAACTGTTCGACACGCTTTCTATCTCAATCTCTCACTAAAAGCTCATTCTTTCGGTGCTAATCTTGCAAGTTTCTGTCACTAATCAAAATTTCCACCATTCTTGAATCTTCCTTTTTATTCTTTTTTTTTTTTTTTTATGTTTTAATTTTTCGAGCTACATGTACATAGCAAACTTGGATCTTTTTACTTGAATGATTAAACCCATTTTCCTTGCTAGAAACCCATTAATTTCTGCTAAAAAACTTGAGCCCCCATTCAAAGATTAAAACCCACCAAGAATTCAAACACAAAAAGTAAAAAAGCTGGAATCTTTGATGATTTTTTGCAAAACCCATGAAGAATTTCCACTGGTTGAAGCAAATAGCAAGCACCCACAGCAAATTGGAGAGGAGGCTTTCATTGGGAGAGTATAAAAGAGCAGTTTCATGGTCAAAATACTTAGTCTCTTCAGGGGCAGAAATCAAAGGTGGAGGAGAGGAAGAATGGAGTGCTGACATGTCACTTCTTTACATAGGCAATAAATTTGCTTCAGGTAGACATAGCAGAATCTACAGAGGGGTTTATAAGCAGAGAGATGTGGCTATTAAGCTAATCAGTCAACCTGAAGAAGATGGAGATTTAGCTGCATTGTTGGAGAAGCAGTTTAGTTCTGAAGTTGCTCTCTTGTTCAGGTTAAGGCATCCTAATATCATCTCTGTAAGTCAAATCTTTAACTTTAGTTTCTTCTTTTTTATGGGTTTTTTGTTGGTTGAAAAGTTTGTGCCTTTTGGGAAGCACTTGTGAATTTCTTGATGTGTTGTACATTCTGCTACAAATGTTGTACATTTCTTGGCAGGATTTGAGCTTTGTTGTCACTATCGGTTTTCTGAAACTTGGGCTGAGTCAGATGTATTGGATTTTATTTTGTATGCTTTAATAGAGTTTTGTGGTTAACTTATGATTGTGTGCTTTAGTAGAGTTTGATCAGTTTATGATTGTGTATGCATAGACAAAGGAATATTAGTTGTTGCCGAAAACAAATGAAGCGCAAATTGTCTTACATGGAATATTAGTCTAATTTAATCTCCATTTGTAGTTGTTCAATTGTCTCATTAGCGTTTAAAGCAATCGTATTTCTTCGTGGAGATTTTTGTTATATAGCAGGACAAAGCTATGTAGTTGCATCCGTCAGTTTTTCAATTGTTTAGCTGTTTCTAGTTATTTTGTCTCTTCTCTTGTATCTATTGAACCAATCACAAATGTAAATGTTGTTGAAGTAGCATAGGTGCCTTCTCCAAGCATCCTATATGCCGATGGTTATAGAATTCCGGTTGTTACAAACTCGTAGACATGTTAATTTTCCCGTTTGTTTCTTAGTCAAAGTCCACTTTTTAGTTCTTCTCTTTGGCTGTTTAAAAAAGGCGTTCGGTTTGACTATATATATGATTATTCATTGAATTCGTAAAATGCAGTTTATTGCAGCATGTAAGAAAGCACCAGTGTTTTGCATCATCACAGAGTACTATCCAGGTGGTTCCCTTAGAAAATACCTCCATCAGCAAGAACCCTATTCCCTACCCCTCAATCTTGTACTGAAATTGGCGCTCGACATTGCGCGTGGTATGCACTATCTTCATGCTCAAGGGATTCTTCACAGAGACCTCAAGTCGGAGAATCTTCTTCTCGATGAAGATATGTGTGTCAAAGTAGCAGATTTTGGTATTTCTTGTTTGGAAACACAATGTGGCAGTGCCAAGGGATTCACGGGGACTTATCGTTGGATGGCCCCGGAAATGATTAAGGAAAAACACCATACCAAGAAAGTTGATGTTTACAGTTTTGGCATTGTCTTGTGGGAGCTGTTTACTGCATTGACGCCATTCGATGATATGACGCCGGAACAAGCGGCATTTGCTGTGTGCCAGAAGGTAATTATTGAGCTTTAATAATTGTACTTTGCTTGAAGATATTTTCGTCTTCTCTCTGGAATTTTGTCTGATTTAGTCTTCTTTTACATGGTACATGCTTATGTTGGATTAAGATGAAAAGGGGAAATCTTGCTGATTGAAAAGAGAGAAGCTCGTTTTCTATTCGAAAATAATCTTTGTTCATTCACGACATGATTAAGTTGTGAACTCCTACTATAGAAAAAGCTAGTTATCTTAGGTTGTGTTTGGATTGACAGATTTCAAATACTGGTTTTGAAATGAATGGATTTCAAATGCACCAGTATTTCTTGGAAATTAGTGCAAAATGAAAGTGGATTTCCAAACACCATGAATGGATCTACTACTATGAATTTCAAATCCCTCTGCAAACACAAGCTTAGATAATATCCGAATGAAGCTAAGTAGTGAAGAATGTAGGAATTATTAGTTGTGATTCTTCTTTATCCGATTATTCTTCTAATACTTAAAAGAGTTATGTATCATGTTTCGTATAGCAAGTAATAATACATTGTGCTTTGTAGAATGCAAGGCCACCATTGCCTTCTTCGTGCCCAACAGCATTTCGTCATCTGATTCATCGTTGCTGGTCGAGCAACCCCGACAAAAGGCCGCAGTTTGATGAGATCGTGACGGTTCTTGAAAGCTATTCGGAGTCACTTGAGCGAGACCCCGAGTTTTTTTCTTCGTACGAGCCAAGCGAGGGATGCGCACTCGCAAGATGCATTCCCAAATGCATAGCTGCCCGTCGATCTCCATCGCTAAGGACATGAGAAATGTGTGATCATGTTGTGTTGTAGGGATATTCGTTTTAGGGATAAGTGTTGATTGTAACTTAAGGTGCAAATTGTTGCCATGTATCATTTTGTCTCTATGAAATGTAATGGAATCAAGATGGTTTGTTCTCTTTGATACTTCTCCAAATAGGGGGATAAGAATTCAAGTGAGGATTGTACTAAAACATGGGGCACTATTATTTTAAATGCCAATTTCAAGGTTGAGGTTGTTTTGGTTTCTATTCAAGGTGATTTGAAATTTGGTTAAGATAATAACTATGAATCCTAATTTATTATCAGACAGTTTGGCCGAGTGGTCTAAGGCGCCAGATTTAGGCTCTGGTCCGAAAGGGCGTGGGTTCAAATCCCACAGCTGTCAATTATATTTTCATATTTATTTATTTAAACTCTTTTGGATTTATTTTTCTATATATTTATTTTATTTTGACTCTTTCATATTTATTTATTTTCTCACACACGACCTCTCTCATTTCCATATTTATTTATTTGAACTCGAATACATACTCGATAAACATGTATTCGAGATCGAGTTCGCCTTGTAAAAATTAGAGCTCGACCTTGAAAGCTTGTTTTACATTTCAATTATTTAAATATATTTTTTCTTATACAAATAATATTAAATGAGCTCGAGTTCGCCTTGTAAAATTAGAGCTCGACCTTGAAAGCTCATTTACACATTACATTTCAACTATTTAACTATATTTTTTCTTATATAAATAATATTAAATTTTTCTAATTTTAGTAAGTTTAATTATATTTTTTTTAATCATACATTAATATATATGTGTGTTTCAAATCCTAAATTATTGAAGACTTATTAATTTTTGTGCTTTTAATATACCTTAAAATCTTAATCTTAAAATGTTAAAAATAATAATAGTGAGGAGATTAATAATACATATTTTACTAATATTTAATTAATTTAATTATAAGATTATTTTTTAATATATATTTCCATTACATATATTGCTATATTATTATAAAATATAGTTAACTAATGTGCATAACTTTAATATATGCTCAAAATACTAAGTTTTTTAATAATGAGTTAATTAATAAAAGATGTTAATTATTAGTAATAATATTGCAAATATTGTAAGATAGCACCGTAAATTTTTTAAAACATATCTCAAAATGACTTCTTTTAACAAATTTATGTTATTGTTTTGTACTCCAGATATCCAATATTATCAAATATAGCTTTTTAGAATGTCATAAATTCAAAGTTAAAATACCTAAAATTTAATTTATATAATATTAAAAAATTGTATATTTCATATTAAAATAATATATCATTGGTACATTGTATTATTATTATCAAATATTATTTTAACAAGAAAACTTATAAAAAGACTTTTTGGTTTGGTGGTTGGACTACCCATTCACCCTAAAATTTAAAACCCCTCCAAAGTAAACATTTATAACTCGAGATATTAAACGAGCTGGTTCTAGTGGTTTTGGTTGGTTCTAGTGGGCTTCAAGTAGACGAGCTAACTTAAACGAACCTCTAATAATATGAACCTAACCCTAACGGGCTTCAGGCTATTAATAAAATATAATATTTTAAATATAAATTTTGAATTAAAATATATATAACATTCAAAATTAATATATAAAATTAAATGATTTATAATAATAAAATTTTACATAATTTATAATTTCATTGCAATGGCATAAATAAAAATATTTGAACATTTAAGTCTTAAATTTTAAAAATAATAATATAACACAATTTTGTAACTTTAGATTATTCTTTACAAAAAAACATCACTAAAATTAGATTGTCATAAGAAAATAAATATCAGCATCTAAATAATTAAAATAAAATTCAAAAAAGAAAGAAAAAAGAGCAAGAGCATGGAGAAAGTCATACCGATAGTTTTCATGTTAGAGAGCAATCTCTTCAAATTTGCTGGAATTCGTGTGATGTAACCTTCAAATATGTGTTGTTTGATGAGATTGTGAAGAAGACCCCAACCCCTCTTAAAAAATTCATCTTTGGTCCTATCTGTGACTTTCTGAAAAGCGACCCACCACTACAACAAATTCGCTGAACAACAACACTGGAAATACAACGCTTTTTGTTGTCTTTGAACATTTTACAACGCTTTTTGTGGGGAGCGTTGTCTTTTTGTGAAAAAAGCGCTGAAAGACAACGCTTTTCACAAGGTGTTGTCTTTCAGCGCTTTTTTTCGCTAATAGACAACGCTTTTTTGCAACGCTTTTTTATGTGTTGTCTTTCAGCTTTTATTTTGCTAATAGACAACGGTTTTTCGCAACGCTTTTTTAAAAAGCGTTGTCTTTATTAAATTTTTTTAATTAAATTAATTGTTTTTTAATTAAATTATATTTGAAAAGTTTAATTATTTTTTGATGTTATCTTATATTAGAATATTATTTAAAAAATCAGAATATTACTTAAATAATAATAATAGAAATTCTGAAAAAACTATATTTTAAATTTCAAAATATTATTTAATTAAATATAAAAATATATTAAAATTAGAAATTTTATTTACAAATAACATAAATCATATTAAATATCTAACAATCAACAAATAAAGACAAAAAAAAATCACTTGTGGTTTAAGATTAAAAATTCTAATTATAAATTTTTTAACTAATATTTCTATTTTCTTTTTAAGAATTTTAACGATTTTATTAATTATTTTACTTTTCACCATTTAATCGATATTTTTTTTTTGATATTTAGAGATAATTTTCCAACAAATATCTATCATGCTAAATTTTTTAATTGTTGGTTTATAAATATTTCAAAATACTATAAAAAAATTTAATAACTATAATAAATAATTTATTTGTTATTATGAAAGTTTATGTCATTAATTAATACTGTAAACATAAGTTCCTACTACTATTATTATTATTATTATTATTATTAAACATAGATTTTAGTACGTAATTGAAGATAAGTTATGATTTTTCAAATATTTATTTTGAACTTATTATATTTACTTAATAAGTATTGTAAATTTTATTTGTTAAATTTAAAATTTGAAAATTAATTTTAATAATTTCATAATAAGATTATTGTTGCGTTATTTTAACATTTTCTTTTCTAGATTTTCTTTTCTAGATTTCTTATGTGTATTTAGATAATTTAAAATGTTTTTCTAATTATTTAAATGAAATTTCAGATTTTATATATTATATTAAATAATATGTTTAATTTTTTTTACTTTTCAATTTCTAAAAATAATTTGTTTTGTCTTTATTTTTTGATTTTTAGATATTTAATATAATTTATGTGTTTTTATCAATTTTCCCTATTTTAGGTATTGAATAAATCTATGTACGTAAAAATATATGTATTTAATTGAGTCACATTTTATATCAAAATTGAAAATCAATGAATTATATTAATAAGTATTAATGGTACTTTATAAAAATTAACAAAAAAATATGTGATAATAGAAAAGTGAAAATTATCAAAAATTGATATAAAAGAAATGTATGCAAAATATTATTACATAAAGCACCACTAGTCCAGTGGTGAGAGTACATCCATGGCACTTGGGTTCGATTCCCAGCCAACACAATATATTGTCGTTGATGAATTTGTAGTAGTGCACTGATTAATAAGATTGTGTATATTCAGAAACCTTCTCGAAGAGAAGAAAGAGTTCAACCACTCGATTGACTTTTTCTATATTTAGAAAGAGAAGAAAGAGATTGTGTATTCGAGAAGAAAGAGTTCAACCACTCGATTGACTTTTTCTATATTTAGAAAGAGAAGAAAGAGATTGTGTATATTCAGAAACCTTCTCGAAGAGAAGAAAGAGTTCAACCGCTCGATTGACTTTTTCTATATTTAGAAAGAGAAGAAAGAGATTGTGTATTCGAGAAGAAAGAGTTCAACCACTCGATTGACTTTTTCTATATTTAGAAAGAGAAGAAAGAGATTGTGTATATTCAGAAACCAGCTCGAAGAGAAGAAAGAGTGTATATTCAGTGTATATTCAGAAACCAGCTCGAAGAGAAGAAATAGTGTATATTCAGAAACCTTCTCGAAGAGAAGAAGTGTATATTCAGTGTATATTCAGAAACCAGCTCGAAGAGAAGAAAGAGTGTATATTCAGAAACCTTCTCGAAGAGAAGAAAGAGTTCAACCGCTCGATTGACTTTTTCTATATTTAGAAAGAGAAGAAAGAGATTGTGTATTCGAGAAGAAAGAGTTCAACCGCTCGATTGACTTTTTCTATATTTAGAAAGAGAAGAAAGAGATTGTGTATATTTAGAAACCAGCTCGAAGAGAAGAAAGAGTGTATATTCAGAAACCAGCTCGAAGAGAAGAAAGAGTTCAAACTGCTTGGGATCATTGTCTTTCATCCTCATATTCCCATCTTTATCTACCATTGACTTTGTCTATATTTAGAAAGAGAAGAAAGCTATATTTAGAAAGAGAAGAAAGAGATTGTGTATATTCAGAAACCAGATACTAAATCTTTGTCTATATTTAGAAAGAGAAGAAAGAGATTGTGTATATTCAGAAACCAGATACTAAATATTTCATGATTGGCGTAGTACCATCTTTATAAGTCTATAAGCCTAGCTTTTGTATGAACATGCTTTTGTATGAACATCTTTTTGATATGAGATTCATTATGGTCAAATGTTTGCATTTTATATTTGTTATATATGTTAATGCAATTGTCCAGATTAGTCTATGTTGTAGATAACATGGTGTGTGGTGCCACACAGAAGATCATGCTATCAGTTCCTTATAAATTATAAATAGTAGCTCACAACCAAGATGAATTTGGACGAACCATTGGAAGATCATGCTATCAGTTCCTTATAAATTATAAATAGTAGCTCACAACCAAGATGAATTTGGACGAACCATTGGAATGGTTGTAGTGTAATTTAGTATTAGTCTGTCTTTACTATAAAGTTACACTAGTACATTTTGTGTGTATTGAGCAGGACCATTTGAGGTTGTTCGATTTGTATTGACTATATAAAAGAACAAGACTTCTGTTATTATGGATGTGCGTCTTCTTAATCCGTATATAATAATGGGCACGTGTACTCAGTGTTTGTTTCTTTAATTTGCCAATGGGTGAGATTTATTCATAAATCAATAAGCTCGGTGAATTGGGAGATAGTACTGTTTATATGGTGTGCTGTTGATTATAGAAGGAATTCATGTCCTAATTATTTAGGATGATGATGTCCCCTTGAGGAACTCATAAGGATTATCATGTAAACCCTGCAACTGTTGATTATAGAAGGAATCTGTATCCTAATTATTTAGGATGATGTTGATTATAGAAGGAATCTGTATCCTAATTATTTAGGATGATGTTGATTATAGAAGGAATCTGTATCCTAATTATTTAGGATGATGATGTCCCCTTGAGGAACTCATAAGGATTATCATGTAAACCCTGCAGGTGGATTTAGTCCAGCATGATAATAAAGATGAGTGGTACTACTCTAGGAATTAGATGTAAATAAATTAAGTTGTCAGTAACTTATTTAATTTACGGACATTCGATATCTTAAACACGGGGAAATAAACGTGCACATAATAAGAAGGAGCCCATATTATAATATGGAAGGAGCCCATATTATAATATGGGATTGGGACGATAGTTCAATTATAACTCCTTAGTAGACCGAGTTATAATTGATGGACTTAAGCTGGGTGTTCAGGCTGAACACAGGACGCCTAAGCCCATCAGGAGGCCCAACCCGAATTCCTCATCTGGTTCCTTATTATAGCCTATAAATAACCCTGTCTCCCAACATGCGTACGTTAAAATACAGAATCACGAGAAAGAGAAAGAAGGTGAGACTGTTGAGTCTTTGGAGGATCGTCGCCCACACGACGTCTAAGAAAAGGGCTAGGAAGTCTTTGGAGGATCATTGCATGGATCGTCGCCCACACAACGTCCAAGAAAAGGGCTACGAAGTCTTTGGAGGATCGTTGCCCACACGACGTCCAAGAAAAGAGCTAGGAATACAGCAGAAGGTCGAGAGGTCTAATCTCCGTTCGTCTCCACCAGTCTCCAAGAAAGGTATGATGTTTTTTTGGATCCCGATTCCGATTGCATAGGGTCGACGATCCGTCGGTTCCAACAATAACATGAAAGGTAGTTATGGTGGTGCACTAATATATCACTTCTCACATCGTTCGTTGGGGTCGTTGGGGGTTGGGTCATTGCCTTTCATCCTCATATTTCCATCTTTATCTACCATATAACATGTTATCTTTATCTACCATATAACATGTATAACATGCATCTTTATCTACCATATAACATGTATAACATGAAAGGTAGTTATGGTGGTTTAATTCATATAACATGAAAGATAGTTATGGCAGTTTAATTCAACTGCAAAGCTATTAGAATCTGCATACTCATATCGGTGTTCCAATATTCAACTTGAAAGGATCGGTGTTCCAATATTCAACTTTCCGTTACAATCACAGAGATTGTGATTATACATTTTGACTTCATTTCTTGGCCCACGAATAGTTGGCCCAAAAATACTCCAAAATTTCTGAAATAATTGTGAAAATAATATATGGCGTATTTTGACACCAAATATGTATGAAAAAGGTACGAAAAAGGTGCGCAAACACATCAAATTGCATAAAAACTAAAGTTTATTAACTATAAAATACACCTATTTTTTCCCTATCATAATACCATACTTTATTTGAATAATAATAAAAATCTTGATTCGAATAATAATAAAAATCTTGATTATTTACATGTATCATAAAATTATAATTTAGACATTGAATATAAATCGTGATTTTGAATTATGAGGAATGAGATAGGTGACCTATTTATTATAAAAAATGTGAAGTAATTATAAAAATTGATATGTAATCGACAAATTGATATCGCAAATGATATGGTAGTCGATAGTGATATTGCTAATTTATATCGACATATCGCAACTAAAATGATCGATATCGATAAGTTAAAATATTAATATAAAGATATTGCAACTGATATGATTGATGTCGATAATATTAAAAAATTCTAAATAAGTTAAATATTGATATATAGATATTGTAATTGATATGATTATGTCGATAATATTAAAAAATTCTAAATAAGTTAAATATTGATATATAGATATTGTAATTGATATGATTATGTCGATAATATCAACAAGTTTTATATGAATTTATAGGTTCTTCTTTAGGAAAAATTTATAGGTTCTTCTTTAGGAAAAATTCGGAGAGGATGTTCAGTATATGGATGAAACCGTTAAATTTTTTACCATAAATTGCAATACAATTTAAACATATTTGTTATTTGTAAGTATTTATCGGTTACGTGCTTGATTCCTATAGTTTGTAAATATTATAATATTGTTTAGTTTATTTCATATATTTAATTCTTATAAATCAAATTTGAAGACATGAGACTTAGAATAATAAACATATAAAGGTTTGTATGATAATTTTATATACTTAAGACTAATAAAATTACAAAAAAATGTAGTCCTAAAGCTTCGAGTTAAGCAGATATATTTAGATTGGTTAGAATTAGAAATAATCTACTCTAACCTTATTTTTTTCGGTTTAAACGGATTGGTCCATCAGGCACGATCCCTTTTAATATCCCCACTTATAAGGAACCGAACGAAATTTTGTTTATTTGAATAAAAAAAAAAACTCCTTTTTAGTTTATTTACATATTTATTTATTTATTTAACACTCTCTCTTTCAGGTGAGGACTAAAGACACCTACCCATTTTCTAAGGGCACCACCCATTTAAAAAAAAATAAATAAAAAAAAAAAATACCAATTTTACCTTTAGAATTTTGTACACTAATTTTGTTCGGTCATTATGACCGAACGTACTTGTTTGTGTTCGGCCAAGGTGGCCGAACAGGCTTCTAAATTTTCGGCCAAGGTGGCCGAACACTTTTCAATGTGTTCGGCCAATCGGGCCGAACGAAACTGATCCGGTTTAATTATTTTTTTACGTTTTTTTCTACGATTTTCACACATCCGTGGAATGTTCGTCATTATGTTGACATTACAAAATTAAAAAAATTAATATAAAATAAAAAGAATGCAAAAAAAATCGATCAAACTCAGATTTGTTATGTTAAATCCGGATATATATTTTTTTTAATATTAAATTTTTTAATTTTTTTTTAAAATGTAATGCCAACATAATGACGAACATTCTACGAATTTGTTAAATGTGTGAAAATCGTGTGAAAATCGTAGAAAAAAACGTAAAAAAATGATTAAACCGGATCAGTTTCGTTCGGTCCGATTGGCCGAACACATTGAAAAGTGTTCGGCCACCTTGGCCGAAAATTTAGAAGCCTGTTCGGCCATCTTGGCCGAACACAAACAAGTACGTTCGGTCATAATGACCGAACAAAATTAGTATACAAAATCCTAAGGGTAAAATTGATATTTTTAAAATTTTTTTTTTTAAAAAAAAAAAGGGTGGTGCCCTTAGAAAATGGGTAGGTGCCCTTAGTCCTCCCCTCTTTCATGGTGCTTCAATTTATTTAATATTAAAAATATTCAAATTCATTTTTTGGTTTGTTTTACATATTTATTAATTTATTTTCACACACTCTATCTCTCTCTCATTTAACATAATAAATCTGAATAATCTTTAAAAATATAAATAAAAAATCCAAATGGGATAATGGAAAAAATATTATTCAAAATATCCTTTACTAAATGAACAATCTCAAAAACTGAAATAACCTAGCAGCAATGCTAAAATACCCAAAATACCCCACCTGTCTCCCGCCTTCGAACCCGTGTCATTGCTTCCTCTCATTGGCGCCTCTTCCATTTAGCTGCAGAGTTTAGCCATAAATACAAATTGCTGTATCTATTTCTGCGCACAGAAACATGGAATCGAAGAAAAGCCTTATCGATCAATATGTGGTAATTATGGTGGTGGTTTTTTTTTTTTTTTTGTGTGTCTAATCACATATCAGTTTATTCGAACTGTTTATCAGAAAGGTAATTGAAATTTTGCTGATGAATATTTTTTTCCCTTTTATTTTCTGCCATGTTTGTGTATTAGTTCCCAGGGGATATTGTCTTGGACCTTTCAACGATGACTAATCAAACCATCAAGCTCGGCAGCGGCCTCTATCAGGTTTTGTACTTCTATTAGGGTTAATGTTTTACTTCTTTTGATGCTTTTATTAGAAAATGCCTTAAAAATTTGGTACTCTTTTGAAGTAAACGTGCATTGTTGATTTTGTAGAAGTTTCCATGATCCTTTTTTTGTTTTATTTGGATAATAATACTGTGTTTGCTCTTGGTTTGGGATTTTATTGTTGAAGAATTAGGGAAAGTATATTTGATGTGGTGTATTGGAAATTGAATTGTAAGAAAATATTTTGGAAAATGTGGTTGTATTTTAGGAGAAACAATTGTGAAGGGAAAACACAAAAACTCAAATGAGTCGTCCTTACAGATTAAAATAAACTAATGCATTTTTATGAGCTCATATGTGGATTGTGGGTTATTGTGGCTTGACCCGTTCAATGTAATATAGCTCTGTGAGATGGTCTCATAAGAGTGCTACACAAGGAAAAATTCTCAAAAAATTATGACAACATAGCCGTCTGAAAACCAAGTCTTGTATTAATAGTTGGCAACACTTGTGTTACCTTTTCTTTTAATGCTAAAGCTATGGAAAACCACAAACCTTTCAGAAAATGTTATATTAACTAAATATTGAGTTGTGGTACTGGTGGATATCTTGTATTCCAATGTAGGTTGGAGTAAGTAGTAAGAACGCTCAAAGCTATGCATGATGGAAGTTTGAAAGAACATTTTTCATCTGAGGGAGGCAAAATAGATTACATTTTCTCTATTGGAGGGAGAAGTTACTGTGTTTTGTCCTTTTTCTGCAGGACGGTGATGTTATATCTGTTATGATAGCAGGAACACTGAGGTTCTCAAAACCGAACAAGTATTGGGTCGAAAGCTCCCATAAGCGGGTGAGTTAAATGTATTGCTTCAAAGTTTACCCATTTCATGGACAACTAATTTTGGCTGGTTCAGCTTAAGCTTTTGAAGTTTCATCTGTCTTCTATCGTAAATGAACCATTATTCTAGTTATATCATCTGGTGGGCTTTCTTAGTTAATAAAAAGTTGTTATTATATCAAATCGAGCACATGATAACATCAGTGTTGGGTGAAGCTGTATAAACTGATTCACACACTTATTTATACTATTCGGCCTGAACTTCTTGTTACTGATCTACACCTCTTTGCATAGACATTTGAGTCAGTGTTATGTGAAAATTAGAACATGTGATTACAAATTTGTTGGGTTGAACTACCTTAGTGGGTAGAAAAGAAAAACTTTTTACATTTTAATTGTTGGTGAGATAAGGTTGATTGTATTGTTTGTTATTGGAATAGAAGATAACTCACTAATGTCTGGCTGATTTGTTTATTTCTTTCAGAATCTATCTGAAATATTTCCATAGAACTCAAATACAATCAAGTTTACCTACATGATCATGCTAATTGCTATAAACAATCACTAAGAGTAAAAGTAGGTATTGAATTTTAAATGAATGTCTGTTTTCATAGTATTTCCATCTATAATTGGAACTTAAACTCCTTTCTTAGTAATAATTTTATAAGATCTTTACTTGTTATGGGACCTCTATATTGAGGACATAATTCCTAAATGACCAACTTTACCCATTTATTTATGTATAGAGTGACCCTGCAAGATGTTTTTCCACATTGATGTTTGGCTCATCATTTGTTATGTCAGTGTAAAGCTAACCTTTCATCCCTTTTCAACATTTTTTCTTATTTATTTATTACTATTTTTTATCTATGGAATATCCTTCGTAATATTTCCTTTTGCCTAGGTAAACATGTAAAATTCTCAGTAATCTATGAGAACATTGAGAAGGCTTCTTGGTTGTCTTTTTAAATAAGAACAGTTAATGGCTAATTTGAAGTACATGAGCAACTATTGGGTTTATGATATTTTTCCAAATTCGTTTTATTTGCAAAGACATTATTCCCTTTGGTTCTTTATGAAGTTGACTTATGAGAAGGGCTCAGTAATTCATATGCAAATTATTTTTTTCTACAGTATATACCTAATGTTGGGGATAACGTACTCGGAATAGTGGTTGATACAAGATCAGATGTAAGTACTCTTGATGCTGCAGTAATCTTATAAAATGATAACTGTTTTACTTTGGATTTTTTTTAAAACTATTTGTATCACAATTTTCAGTATTTTAGTTTTACATCTTATTCAAGTTTGTTTTCATGTCACGGGTTACCTTGTCATATGTAGTTAATACCTTGAAGGTTAATTTCTTTTTCCATTTCTTTTCTTGCATTTAAAATGACTACCCTATTATTTAAGATTTGATACAATTAGTAGAATGCAAGTTTTCGTATATTTTATCTACATTATTGTGGTAGACTGAAAATGGTGGCAATGACACTTATTGAAGTATGCCTCTTGGTTATGGTTGTTTAAGTATAGCTATCCCGAACATGTTAAATCACACTTGTTTGTAAATTTTGGTGTTTCTAAGACTTCCGCTAATATTTGTTATGTGATGCATCAGAATTTTCTCGTGGATATAAAATGTTCTGCATTGGCATTTCTGCCAGTACTTGCTTTTGAAGGTGGAACAAGGAGAAATATTCCTAAATTTGAGGTGACCATCTCTATTCTACATATGTTTTGCTTAAGCTCCTTTGATATGATATATATTGTCAATGCATGGCAAAATTTACTTCAACCTCATTAAATAAAATAAGGTTCCTTCGATAATTTTAGTATTTTCTAATATGGTTTCACATGCTTAAAAAAGTAAATCTGTTGGGTGCGAACTAGAGAATGTGGTATGCCAGCATGTTATGGTTGTACCTGAACATGTGAATAAATGGGTTATTAGCACCTATGTTGTTTCTCTCTGCCCTGCATTGTGAATATAGCTACATAGTAGTTTAATTGAATTGCTACATTTCATCCGTCGAGTTATTAGTTGAGCCAAAACTTCATCTCAAGGCGTTCAGACCAGAAGAGAGATGTTTGATTATTGTCTATTGAATTCAGTTCATACATATTCAGATATATCAATGAATAAAAGATGTATGCAATTTCCATGCCTCCAACTTTACGCCCTACTTCATCTGTCTTTTACACAGGGACAGTAAGATCACTGTTGAGTCAAGTAAAATGTTTTCTGCTCTCACAGCATTGTTTTCATTGTTTCTCTATGTACACTTGTCTGAATTTTTTGGTACATTTCTTACCTGCCAAAACTTCTCAATAATCTTCAGATGGGCACTCTGCTGTATGTCCGAGTTGCCAAGGCAACCCCTGGCATGAATCCTGAGTTATCATGCATGGATGGTTGGTGCATCTACTTACACCTAATTTTGCAATATTAAATCCTTTTTTTGTTTATGGGTATACTATTGTGCCATCGTTAATTTTAAAAGAAATTTCCTTTGCTCTATAGCCAACGGGAAAGCAGCAGATTACGGCCCCCTTAAAGATGGGCTCATGTTTGATACGACAACTGGATTATCAAGAATGTACGTTTACTACTGCCAGTTGGAAGAATAATCTACCTATTTTATACTTCAACGCAGCACTTGAATGCAGCCATTGATCTCATTGAGGCTCAAGTCTTTCTCTCGTTACTAATTAATTCAACTTTCTGTCTTAGGTTGCTGAGCTCTCCATGTCCAGTCCTTGAGACTCTTGGGAAAAAGCTTGCTTTTGAGATCGCAGTTGGTATCAATGGCCGGTTTTGGGTATGATTCCAGCACTCGTTTGTCTGTTTACATTGCTGTGATTGTTATCTAAGCTTAGTATATGTTGCTTTCATTCACTAATTTATGTGTTGGAATTTGTTCAGGTGAACGCTGCCTCACCATCACTCGTTGTCCTCGTTGGAAATACAATCATGCAAATGGAGCCGTTGAGTCCAGCTCAGCAGAAAATTAGGGTCGAAAGCTTGCTGCAGAAATTGCAATTAACAGATACAGAAGTTTAAGCCTGAATATACATATCACTGTTTGTAAGTACATTATAATGATTCATAATGAGTTGTTTCAATCTGGTTTTTACTACTTTTCGCCACGTTTTCGTGTCTATTTTACATCATCATCTAAATAATAGCTGCACTATTTTTGCAGGATGAGCTTTGCTGCCTCAACTGACTTGTAGGTGCTTCTCCATCCACTTTTTGCGATTTTGTTGAAAATGGATACAAATAGGTTGCTGAATATTTCTCTTCGGTTTATGAAAAATCCTATGTAGAAAGCAAAAGGAGGCTATAAATATTTCATGTCATGAATTTTCGGGCGATTAAGCTTATATACCCATTTCATACATAGATGATTTTAGAGTAGCGCTCTTGTGAGACTATATTATAGGGATCTTAATTATATGAGATGAGTTAACATATAAGATGACTATATTATAGGGATCTTAATTATATGAGATGAGTTAACTTACAAGATGTCTGCCTCGTGACAATAAGTTTGGATTCTAGGAAGTGAGGTTTTATTTCATATAAGTTTTTGCAATGATTTAGTATCTGATGAATTATATTCCAAGTCAAAACCACCAAAATGTATTTAACTTGTAACACCTACACTTTAAGTGTGTATTGGCTGTATTTTTCTACTAAATATCTCACTTTAGAATCTACAGAAGCAAAGGATACAGGAAAAATATATATTACTAAACATAAAACCCAAAAATGTCTTTTTCTTTCCACTCCAAAATTATCTACTTCATCCTTCTTTATAAAAAGAAAAAAATTATCCTCTTCCTCGGGACTCAAGATGATAAACCCAAAATTTCTGGCCATCAAATAATGGGAAGAGTTCCCTGAAAAAATAAAAAGGAACCAAATATAAAATATATATTAGTTTCCTTATGATTTATAATAAAAGTATAAATAATTTTATATTTCACTTATTTTTTTTGTAATATCTATTTTAATCCTCCTTATACAACCTAGTGTTTTCAAAATTAATTAGCCAATTAGGACTCTAATTTAAAAATCTAACCATTCAAAAAAAATTGATTGACTTACAAGTACAACTTAACGTAGTCTAAAACTAATATATAATATATGTGTATGTAAATGTTGAAAAAATTAAATACACTTTCAAGTAGTCTAAAACTAATATATAATATATGTGTATGTAAATGTTAAAAAGATTAAATACACTTTCAAATAGATCAACGATAATAACATTTCCTCAAAAATACAATTTAAGTTATAGATATTAGACGAAATTATATTCATAAAAGGTTTTCGTATGAGGTTTTGTGCAAATGAATTAAATATAGTTTGTTATTCCTTATTTACTTCTGCAACAGATAATACATTTGCAAAAGAAAAAAGAAGATTTTATATTATGTGTGTAACTGTGTATATCCAAAAGATAATATATGTTCCTTAAAAAAAAAAAAAAAAAAAAAAACGATAATAGAGTAAGTGTAGAGTGGCTAAGGCAAAGAGTTGAGACAGTAGTGCTAGCCTTGGGATGAGCGAAAAACCAGAAAACAAAATCCAAAAAAACGAAGCCTTTTCTCCGCTCTTTATCTCCCTAGCTCACATCTTCAGCTTTTCATCTGTTCCGAGGTTTCTGATTCTCAAGTTCCAATCGCTAATCATTGGCTGCTTCTCTTTGATTCGCTCTCTTATCTGAAAGAGATTTTTTTTTTTCTAGTTATGGCCACTCCGTCTGATGCACCGCCAAGTTCCACAGATGAAAAGCCTCAAAATCCAGGTTTTAATTTACTTATTTTTCTGTATTTTTAGCTCAATTTCATAGGTTTTTGCTTAGATTTTTCTACCGTTTTTATTTCCTGGGGAGTAGTTATATGTAATTTGTTAAGAGTTGAATGATCGAACTTCTGGTTATGAAGTTAAATTGTCCAATTTTCTGTGTTTCTTTGTTAGGGTGAAGTCAATTTCAGGCTTTATGCTAGATCAGGTTATGCTAACTCAGCGAGGGATTGATTTCTTGGTGTTATAGATGTCCGTCTTCTTATGCATAGCTTTGTGAATTCATTATCGTTCACCGGTGTTTCTTTTTTTTCTTTTTTTTTAGCAAGGCGGAATGGTCTCAGTGTTTCTTTCTGGTTATTTTTTCTTGGTCTAGATGGTGAATAAAAAGAACCGAGACCACTTTTAATACGTCTCTAGGCGGGTGGTTGTATGTGCATTAAGAGGTTGGAGACTTTGAGTTAAGGAACTAAGCTGTGATGGGTGGCTTTTTAGGGAAGCGTTTTTGGGGAACAATGATTTGGGAGAAGAAATTTGAAAAGATTGACATGTGTAAGAAACCTCGGAAAACATGAATGTGTTTGGTTGTGTTTTGTGATAAGGAGTGGGGAAATGTTGGCTTCTTAACAGTTGCAAGTTTGATATTAAGCACAAAATGCTTAAATGAGTCAAACTCACAGCAGAATTTACTTTTGAATTCTTAAATCTAACATTTATGGTACCTCTTTTTCGCAACTTGATTCAGAAAATTGATCGTTGCAGAGAAATGGCCATTGTCATGAATGAGTGAACTGGGTTCAGTTAAATCTTAAGTCAGAATTCTGTTGTTGGGTATCATTTTTGGGTCAACTTCTAGGTTAATAAGCTGAACCAGGTGCCAAATTAGAATTATGGTGAACTGATAGGACCATGACAATGTTGTGGGAACTATTTTCTCAGTTTTGAAATCCACAAATTAGTATTCTGGGCGTATTTTTTTATTCTGTATTTCCAATTAACTTGTCGGAATCAAATTCTTCAAGTCGGTGGATGGATGCCATGGTTGCTAAATGGAATCATAGTCTGGTGCTCCTGCATGTAACCTTTTGTTAGTATAACCTTTCTCCTAGTAATATAATCTATGCCTCCTAGATAGCATTAGTCTAAGCAATTGTGCTTGAACTGTTTGCAATTTGAATAGTTCAGAGATTGAACTCAATACACCGTGTGGTCCTTGTTACTTATTTGTTTTAGTGGACTTATCAGCCAATCTAAGTTAGTTGTTTCTTTTATTATGATAATATGTTTGTTGTTTCTTTTAAACTCATATTGCAGTGTATCTGATCAGTATATTTCCTGGTTACTTATTAAAAGTATCCAAGTTATGAACATTTTATGCACATTTGAAGTAGCTTCATTTGATAAAATGACAATCTAACTTGTATAGATGCAATATAGTTTTAGCATGGATTTTGATACATGTCTGCTGAGGTTAAACAGAATGACATGCTATGCTTAAATAAAATGATAACATGTTTATGACAAAATAATGACGGAATATGATCCATATAGCGGACCACTTTGTAGTGGAATAAATGCTTAGTAGTTGTAGTTATAGTAGTATTTCCTCGTGTGCCACACTACAGTATTTAGACTCCTCAGTTGTGGCCTTTGAGTCTATTATAGAGATCGAATCGAACAGCTCTTAAAGTCTAATAATAAACTCAAACTGCAGACCTGTATTATGTCAATTGTCATGATAAACCATTGATTAATAAAAAAACTTCATCACTTTTTCATCTTGGTTGTTTTATATTCCAAAACCTTGCTATTTCTGATTTTATTATTTTATTTATTTATTTATTTTTTGAATTACAGTTTCACAGGTCATACAAGCAACTAATGATGGTCTTCAAGATACTACAGTAGAGGCTGTGAAGGGGAGTTCTCCCACTTCAGTATTTGTGAACTCAGAACCAATTCGAGAAGAGCAGGTGCAAAATGCTGTGAAGTTTCTTTCACATCCAAAGGTTAGGGGATCTCCTGTCATGTATAGAAGGTCATTTCTTGAGAGGAAGGGTCTCACAAAGGAGGAGATTGATGAAGCCTTCCAACGTGTTCCTGTAAGTCATCACTACCCTTTTCAACTAGGATATAATTTTGTTAGAATGATTGTCTTAAGATTAAGGCATCTTATTGTTTTCAAAGCCTTATACATGATTTGAAGTTTCTATTTACATAATCTTATTTGTTTAAACCTTATAGGATCCAACTCCAGCAGTAACAGCAACACAGCCGGTTGTCTCTAATCAAGGTAATAATGTATTAGCAATGCATAGTTTCTTTCTTAGATCCTCGTGCTGTGTTATAATAATTAAAAAAACTTCCTTATTTGTGCACTGCACTTAATTTAATATCCTCCTCTACCATATATGTAGATGGGCAGATAAAATCTTCGTCAAATGTTCAACAGCAACCCCCAACACAAGTACTGCAGTCTTCTCCTGTTGTGCCTGTGGCCAGCACTTCAAAAATGGGGACAATTGCTCAATTCCACTGGTATCATGGTGTTCTTGCCGTAGGATTTCTGGCTGTATCAGGGGCTGGAACCGCAGTAATTTTCAAGGTACAATTAAAAATAATCTTGTCTGCCATTAGTTGCTCTATAGTGTTTTTTTTTTCTTCAGAACATCTGAAATTGGAACTGTAGGTTGCCATTCTGTTGCATTCTTTACATTATATGTGGAGTTACTTGCATCAGTTTGTTTGATATCCCTAATTTTGACACCACATTTTTGGTGGCATTACACAGAAATCTATTATCCCTAGATTGAAGTCTTGGATTCGTAAGGTTGTATTGGAAGAGGATGAAGACGTTCTAGTTAAGAAAAACAGTGCTAGACCAAGTGCAGCAGAAGAAGCTGCAGCTGCTGCAAAAGCCGCCGCCGCCGCAGCAGCTGATGTAGCTCGAGCAAGCCAGGAGATGTTGATCACAAAAGGTGAAGGTATGTCATCAACGGACTTTATTTCTTTATTCTGCAGCTGAATATAACTATGGTGTTTGTTTTTACTGTATTTTTTGTTGACACTTATTTTCTTTCCTTGGTGGTTTTAGTTTGATTGTTTTGCTAAAATTTAGAATAACCCTCAATTTCTTTCCAACTAAATGATAAAAAAACGAAAGTCAAAATTTCCAAAAACGATTTCATAGTTTATTTTAAAACACATATTCGAAAAATTATTCAAATTCATTAATTATTAAGTTTCATAAGATTGAAATGTTTGAATAATTCTTTTTAATCAGCCCACCTATATTTTAGTTTTTCCTTTTTTATTTATTTATGTTTTTCTCTAATTTTTTTTAACTGGCAAATTTCAAATATATAAATGATTTCTATATTTGAAGCCTAGCATGTGTTATTTAACAATTTAAGTTAAAAAAAAGATATTAATATGAAAAATAGTAGGTTTGCCATGTGGCACATGTGGCCATACTGTTATATATATAAAGAAGATAACAGACATTGTTTTCATGTGTTTTCAGAGAAAAAATGCTTTGAGGAGCTTATCAATATGTTAAATGTTCAAGTACATGAGATGAAATCGATGAGCAACGCAATACGGAAGTTGGAAGGTGGTAAGGACTTGCTGTCTGTTGATTTATTTGAGACGTTTCTATTCTCTTTTTCATTTCAAATTTGTGATGATTTTGTTAATTTTTTATGCTACTGGGGATATTTTGAATTTTCTTAGAAGTTGTTGTGTGCTTCATGTTCTATATTTTATTCTTGATTTTCATGTGGGCAGCAGTACTGAAGTAGAATGTTGGAGTATGCTCCCATCTAATTGTAATTCTTCACTGAGTGGTGAGGCCCGAATTCTTTTGAATGAGAAGCAACTGTGTCTGCTTCTTGAGAGTCTGTATCCAATTTAAATGACACGTTTATCATTCTTCAGTTGTTTGCTGTTGAAGCTATTTTGTAATTCAATACCATCATAAATTCTGGTGCACAGCTGCAAGTTTTTTCGAGGTTCCTTCCAATTTCTGTGAGAGAGAGAGAGACAGAAAGAGAGAGTGTACTGTGAAAGATTGCATAAACCAGCTATCTTGTAAACCAAAGCAAGCTGATGAGCAGGTGGTTGGTTGGACATTAAGCTTATATTGGTTTAGATTCTGACAGAAATCCATAATGTCTCTCCTGATATTCTGAATTGTAGTTGTACTTTGTACTTTGAATCAAGCATCTTCGTAATTAAGATTTCAAACGAAGTGTATGCATTGATTCATCCATATTTCTTTCGATTTTGACACTGCTTTTCAAGCTTTTTACCTTATTTCTGCAAAAAATGAGTTGCTCATATTGAATTTCTCCAACATAGATCTTTAAAGATGTTTTAACTTTCAATATCAGGACAAAGTATAAATGGAAGAATCCCTATGGTGGAACAGGACAATGTAATGGTCTCAGGGACCAGTTCAAGGGTGAGTTGATATCTTGTTTCCCCAGTATGTAATGTGAAGTGTCCTTCGATAATTTTTGAGTTCTTGTGCTAATTCTTTACATGCTTCTTTGCTTATCAGCAACCTTATGCTAATGGCAAGCCGGAAATTGATTCACGTTCAGGTTTATTAATTGGTCGATTGAAAGTTTTTGCTTCACTAAGTTTATGTTTCTTCAATATACTTGATTTGTTGGAACTGTGCAGTGAGGTCTTTGTCACCACCTGCATCTGTGGAACCTTCTGTTGCTCCTCATCCTAAGTCGTATATGGAGGTACTTCTTTCGATCTTAGTTCTATGTAATGTTTTTCTGAAGGAGAACATCTTATTCTTGTATGCCCAATCCTGCTTCCATGCTTTTTGGTCCATGGAGCCTCTTCAGATCATCACTCTGATCTGATTTTTCTATATAAATTGTCAACTTTGCTGTTTCCAGCTTGCGATGTTTTGACGGAAGCGTGCTCATATTCTGATTATTTATACCTATTTAAAATGGTACATGCACCTTAGCTCCCCTATTGGAAGTGTTGGAGATAAATTCATTAGTTCACCTAGAGATTTTCAGAAATGAATTAATTAATACTCAATAAGGTTTTCCTGACATATATAATGAGGTCTAGGTAGGAAAGCATATTCCCCACTTCGAAACCAATCGGTAGAGAAATGGAGAAGAAATATACTCTTGTTCTTTCTGTTTCTCCCCTAACACGCACAGCTCTTTTGCAGATAATGTCTATGATACAAAGAGGGGAAAAACCATCCAACATAAGGGTTAGTCCAAACCTATCAATGGTGTTTGTGTTTGTCTCATGTATATACGTGAAGCTTTGTCCTATAGTTTGTTAAAAATTGTTGCTCTTTGTTTTTGTTCTCAGGATATTGATGATACACCACCAAACCCCAATCAGCCAGTATCAAATCCGCGCATAGCACCAAGGCCGAAGGTTAGCCGTCAAAATCGACTTGCATTTCACAGTATTTTTCTTTTTATATTGATCTGAATGTCATAGACAAGCTAAAATGGTATTAAATTTGAGCAAAGGTCAATTGTCATACATCTATATTATGTTTATATTGTCTTCTCAGTTCTCATCATATTTATCTCTATATCCATTCTTTTATGCCCTTGAGCACATGAACACCACTTTTCAATTCATCTTTAGCACATATTAATGTCAGTAAATGAGCTGTACCAATTTAATATGGTTGATGGATATGTTATTAGAGAAGCCAAACATCCCTCTATAGTTGCAATCAGAGAAAATACAACAGATGAATAGATGTCTGAGAGTTCACTTTATACTCATCCCCGTATACGTGATATATGCTCCCTTCCAATGCCACCTGAATGCTTTGGAAGATATGAAATATCAATTTGAGTAGTTTTCTTCTAATTCTTTTGTAATCAACAAGAGAAAAACGACAATTGAATTGCCCGCTTTAGTTTTCATTTGTTGAAGTTGGATGGAGTAATATCTTATGAATAATAAGACCTCATGAGGCAGCTGTTTTTTATTATAATATTTATCCTCTATAGATTAATAAAACTATTGCTTGTTGCAATCAGCCTTGGGAAACCAGTCAAGCTCAGAATAGCTTTGGCAATGCTTTTCCAACTCAAGAGAGCAGCAACAGTTCCAATTACGATATCACAGATAACCAGCTGAATGGAGACGATACAGCGGCATGGTGGCAACGAAAAAACGTCAGGATCACAGAAGTTGAAACCGGTGAACAGAAATTTGGATCCCCCAATGTGATGGGTAATGAACGACCGGTTCAGAGGTCATGGGTACCTCCTCAGCCACCTCCCGTAGCAATGCCTGAAGCAGCTAAGGCCATACGACAACCCAAGAAAACTTCATATCAGACAGAACAACTAACTGATGACCAATTGCTAGCTCGTTCTGCAGATGCAGCTGATGAATTGCAAAGAATCACTAAAATCTCTGAAATGGGTGGCTCCATAGAGTCTAACGGTCAGACTTCTGGCCTTTCCTCGACCGAGATACCGAAGGAGGAGAACGAGACATATTTGGAGACTTAAACTAAAGAAGTAGCACCAAATTCAGGTTTGATTTAAGGTGCTTTGGCCTATAGGAGTTGACTATATAATAAAAGAAAAGAGACCATGTTGGTTGCATGGACCACTCTACAGTGATAAGTCAAATTTTAAATCTAGATCTGTTCAATACTGGTGATATTATATACCTGCATTGCCTTAAACAGAGCTCAAGTTGTCGTATACAATGACCATTATAAGAAACTCGTTATATACTCGTAATCCTTCTTTTTCCTGCTGCTAACCACGCTTGATGTTACATATATCTTCGTTTATCTTTTCATTTATCTATCTTAGAATATCATTATGTGCTCATAACACAATTTGTGAACCCTCTATAACATGGATGCACTTTTATTCATTGCCTGTTTTAGATGATTTTCGATGTCTTTTAAGTGATTTTTTGGGCTAGAGAAATGAGGGCGCCTTAGTTCGTGGTTTTGTGATTTACAATAACACATAGTTTGCAGAATTTTTGACCTAAAAATTGCATTGAGTGATGTTAGAATGTTGGGGGTGGTGGTTGAAGGGCTCGTGCACCTTGCTTCCCATTTAATACTATATTTTCTTGATTGGCTGCTTCAGTTTCTAACTTTGAAATGATTCTCTTCTTAGGACCACTTTTCAATATCCGTCTTTATTGACTACCAAACAGTTCTTATGTTTATTCGTGAAACATTTGTTATTTGTTGATGTTTCTTTCTTGCATTTATGGATGAACATTACACTTTCTATGTAATACTGGGAATGTTCATCTATCTATCATGAACATATATTGATGTGCATACGACTAATGTAGTTATGTATCAAGATTAAGTAGTAAATGAGTTGATTTTCTTATGTAAAATTTGTGAGCGAGATTTTGACACATCAACAGTGATCATTTAACATGTGTCTATGATAAGTAGGTGACTATTCTTGATATAGTATAATTTTGGGTACTTCCAAATGTGGTCGAATTGAGGTTTCATATTTTTTAATTTGTAAAAATAGAGGAAATTATATTTTAACTTTGTTTTCATTTGGTCCGTGTATTTTTAATTTTATTTGAACTGTCTTCTTGTATTTGTTGGTTGCATGAAGACTAATTTTAATGCAAATCAAAATATAAGAATTCAATTTTCACAAAAAAAAAAAAAAAAGACCTAATTCAAACATAATTAAAATGCGTGGATCGAGTTTAATATATAAGAACATAGGGATCTTAATTTTCTAAATAAAAGTAATGAGATTTAATTCAAAAAGCAAATTCGTATATATTTTTAAATCATTAATCGTTGTATAGAGCCAATCAAAATTTTGAGTATTAACTTTTGTGAGATGATTTCAAACATTTAATTCTGTCTAGAGTAACACTTCTGTGCAACTGGTGCACCAGTTGCACGGATACCTTTATGTTATAAATGTAGTACCTTTATGTTATAAATATAATACCTTTATGCATGTTCATTTTAAAAGGTACAGATATTTGTACATAAAGGTACTACATTTATAATATAAAGGTATCCGTGCAACTGGTACATCAGTTGCACAGAAGTTTTTGTGTTCTGTGTAACCAGTATATCCATAACCTATGAAATAGAGATTGATTTGTTAAAATAGTTTGCATTACAAGTATTGAGATTCTATCCTACAAAATTATATATATGAAACGATATGATATTATAAATTCTGTACACAATATTTGTTACGTATGAAACACGTGATTGATCCAAATTAAACACGGACACATGGGGACACTCATGACTTAATTGCATAAAATGTGTATATATTATTAGGATTAATTACAACAACTCTATTAAATTATCAATGATTTTGCACAAAAATTATTGAATTTTTCTTTTGACACCGATATATATATATATATATATATATATATATATATAAACCTCATCCTTCTTACTATCTTTTTGCTAGAAGCACTCAAACCCTTTTTGGATGCTTTCCTCTTTCCATTCTGCTAGTATAGCAACTCAATTGTCAAAATAAAATTCAAACTCGAGTAAATGAACTGATAAGTGTAATCATCTTACCTTTGAAGTTTCATGTGCCTCAAGTTCAACAACATGAAATTGTTTGGCCTCTGTTTCTTATCCCTTTGACTGTTTTTTTTTTCCCAACACAAAAATATATAGTGAATTTCATGCAATAATTTAAGTCAACAATAAAAAGTTGATAAAAAAAAGTGAGAAGAAATATTTACCATGATTGCAACTACAGGGCCTTCTTCATCCTCAGTTCCTGGGCAAACCTGACGTTGTGATTGACATATGACATTTAGAGTAGGTTATGACTACACCTTTTTTTCCCAATTTAATTGCACCATTTTTTTTTAATGATTTTTGATACTTGAGATGATGTTTCTCCTTGCTTGATCACCTCACCTTGGTCTTTGTTTCTTCAGTACAATCTTGGTCTTCTAGTAGTTTCTCAAATTTTTATGGTGGAAGAGAGCTTAAATGCCATGTAGGCCACATCTTCATATCATCAATAGTGTCTATCAAATTTTGTAACAATAATCAACATAATATTCAAGTTTCAGGGATAAATAGTATTATTCCACATATTAAATTCATTATTTTTTTCTATTTTTTAGATGTGAATATTTCATTTTTTACCTACCCAATTTTTTAGATTGTTAGGAGTGTCCTGTAAATCAATCTTGTTTAACAAAGTTCCTGCTCGAGGTAGCAGTAGAGTGGACGTAGAAGGGTTACACCACCTTCGAACCACTATAAACCATAAGTGTTTTATTGCTTTCTTATCTGCGCTTTATCTTTTATATCTATCTCTGTCATAAGCATAAAACGTTTTTATAAGGATCATATTTGAGAAAACCAGTCTTGTGTCTTAAAACCTTTTTTTTTTTCCGCTGCGTATAAAACTCTAAGTTACAGCGTGTAGCACTGCATCCTAGTGTTGTAAGCAGTAACTGACTGGCGCTGCAAGTTCAAGTAACTTGAAGAATAGTAAGTTTTAATCAGATTTTCAAAATCGACCAAGGTTCATTCACCCCTCCCCTCTGAACCTCGGACACCACTTGGGACCAACATCCTGGTTTTGCTGTGCAAATACCTGATCCTGAATCAATATAAGCAGCAAAGTATTTTGTCTTATATTGTTCATACATCATCTCAACGAATATGTATATGGAAAATGGGCTTATGAGGTGTCCATCGAGACTAAATTCTATACATCTTCCTTTTCGCCCCCAAGGTTTGTGTTCCTCGAGGAAACTTAGACCCAAAGTCATAGTACCTTTGGTTCTACCTGCATTATCAGTGACAGATACTTCATAGCCCGCTATTTCTAGCATGCCTTCGTATCTTCCAATCGCTGGTTGCATTGTACCAAGACAACTATTTCTGAGGTTATTGATTCTTCTATCCATTATTGATAGATAAAGTTCAGAATCAATACCTTCCTTGAAGGTAGCTTTGATTACTACTTCAATGGTTCCGATATGGATCCATTTCATAGTCGCAACTACTTCTTCCCTGATTCGGCTCAGTTCCTCAAGAATTTCTTCTTTTGGAATAAGCTGCATATCAATTCTATTATCGGTTAATTCCATTGGAATCGAAAACTCACCTGAGTTCACCCGATAGATGATATGGTGCTTGCGTTGTCTTAGTCCGATCCGGTGAAGGATCCGACTAACACCTCCAATTTTGAAACCGTCATAGGGGCTCAGAGTTGAGTCTTGCTTCATGATTCTTTCCATCGTTTTATTTGAGATGGTCATTTGTGAAAAGAATCCTGATAGACTTTCCAAAGTTCGAAGTCTATCTTCCGTCTCGAGGCTATTCGTCTGATTCTGTTGATGATCCATAAGATTCATCTGAATCAGTCTCGAATTCTTCTTTATAGATGTTTTCATCTGAAGAGATGTCTTCGAACTGGTAGACTGGTACCAAATCGCCATAGAAAACTGCATCAAGTATGTCTGGAGTAGGCTTGAATTGGCGAGTTTCTCTCTGCTTTTGTGGGCAGTCTGGCGAAATATGTCCTTTCGCATCGCATGTCCAGCAATTGCAGTCTTTGAAACTTTCATTTGTATGAGTATGAGCTCGTTTGAAAGTTCTCCTCGTTGGTGTTCTTCCTATTGACTTCCCTGTGGATCTAGATCCTTGTGAAAAAAACCTGGAAGGACCGGATTTCTGACCAGACTTGTAGGTTCTGATCTTGGACTTGGACCACCATGATCTTTCTTGGTTGGAAGGCCTTCTCTGTGATCCTCCGGACTTGGCATAAGATATACTTCTGAAGTGTTTCTTTCTCTTCTCATGTCTCACCTGTTTTGATTCTCCAATTACCGATGGAAATCGTTGTTATCACAACAAAGAGGATTTATTTTGATTTGTCCTCTAAGTTTTTTCTTGTTCTTTTGAATGGTTGCTTGTTGACACCATTCTCGCAGCTTGTCTTTTAGGAAAGACATTCTTCTTGCAATTGTGTCGACCTGTCCTGGTGGTAATTGGTAGGACTGGATCAACATTTCTTGCCATGGGCTACAGATCTTTGCAAAGAACATCTCTGTTGCCACATTTAGCGGGACCTCTGTTTGAAAGTAATATTTGTGAAACCAATAAATGTATTCATCGGCCGCACATATACTTTTTAACTCGAAAGCGTACAGGGCTTGTATATATTCTCGACTTTTCTCCTTTTTGCTTTGGTCAAAATATCCATCTCCGATGAAGTAGACCTTAAGCATTCTTCCGACTTTTTTGATGATATCATATAAACTATCTCCGAAAAAGGTTTCTTCTTTAACCTGGGTAGATGTTGATTCCCAAGCCATCTTCGCTAAACCTTCCAGACTACTTTCGATTAGTCTGATGAAGTTTTCTTTTTCTATGTCCAGCGTTGTTGAGGCCACTTTTAACGAGGCCATCCATTCATCGATTAATTTTTCCATATTTCGAAAATCGTTGATATCTGTTGTGAGCAAGGACTAAAATATCGGTATCGATGGATATATCGGTACCTTGATTTTACGGATATATCGATATCGGTGGATATATTGATTTTTTACGCAATTTTTTTTAAAAATTTATAAAAAAAATTGAAAAATATATCCAGTACTTTATATAATATTATAAGTAACATTAATACATATATTGAACTTAAATTTCAAATAAAAAGATATGTTTACAATAAATTTAGAGATAAATTATTATATAAATGTTGTCTCATATGATAACATGACAAATTATCTAACAAAATTAATAGATGGACTAGTAATAGCTTGAATTCCTATGAGGCTCAAATGCAAAAGATGGCATGCCATCTTGATTCAAACAATATTGATGTCAACTTAAAAAATTACACCAATTGTCAAGGTAATCACGAAGATAACATTCATAGGTTTCTCTACTTCTTCCAACTATACTTCCATAAATCGGATAAAGTGGATTGACCCAATATGGTTGCATGTTTGAACCTCCATGAGACATTTCAGGTAGTGGGTACTGAAATGTATTTTGACTACTTCAATCAAACTGTGAAGTGCTAATTAATTTGTATTTCAAAAGGATTCAAATCTATCCTTTTGTGGTCAAGTACTGTAGCTACCCAGTACGTACTTAGATTATGACATATATCTATAGACTAAAATTGCAGCATCATTTTAAATAAGAAAATGGATATTTCACCCATGATTTTTTTTCCTTTCTTAAAGGAGGTCATATATTTAAATTCCTCTATTTTCTATAAATGGCTCAAAATTATTATAAATTTGGTGAAACTTTGTTATATTCTTTATTTTATCTAAAAATTTAATTAATGCTACACATTCACAGTAATTTCATAAATGCTATTTGGATTGTTCGGTGATGATGATATAAAACATAATTATCTTAACAATTCGTATATAAAACATAATTATCTTAACAATTCGTATATAACCAAAATAAAATGTAGGATGATGATATATCAATTTGTATTTATGTTACCACATATGATCATTTAGGTCATACGGGCAAGGTATCACTTAACTAAAAATTGCCTTATCTAGTCATACGTCCAAATTAAAATGTAGGAAAATGCATCTATCATAACACCAGAAAATATATATATTATTCACATATCAATTTGTATATATTAAAACATCACTTAATGTAAATTAAATTAAATCCTTCTAAATTAAACATAATATAAAACAATGTGCCCAAAGTCATATTTAACAGATAATATTTCAATCAAAATTATGGATACAAATTCACGAAATCTACTAATAACAAATTAACAGTATAGATTACAACATTACTTCCAAAAATTAAATATGTAGTTAAGTATATAAATTAACTAACCTTTAAATGATGAACCTTCTTGATGTTGATGAACAATCGACGAAAAATTAGCACGCAAATTATTTATAATATATGAAGCAAGGAAAAGAATTTATGAAGCAAGGAAAATAATTTATGAAGCAAGGAAATTAAATTAGCAGAGCAAATACTACGGGATTTTCATACAAACTTATGAACATAATTGAGGAAATATTTATAATTATATCACTGCACCTTTGGAACAAGCTTTAGCCTTTAAGTGATACCTTGTCATAGCCTCATGTGATGTATTGATATTGGGGGACAAAAAAATTTCTATCATCCAATCAAATGCATCATCCAATCAAATCCAAACAAATGTACTCCATATTATTAATACATGCATGCATCTCAAATCTCAAGTTCTCAACTGTAGTTAAAAAGCTACCGACAGAAACTTAGAAAAAAAAATATTGCAGAAAATGAAAATTTCCAATCGATAAATCGGCGCGCGATATTTTGACAACATTGAGCTGCAAGTTTTCGACATCAAAAAATCGGCGATTTATCGCCGATAAATCACGATAAATCGCCGACATTCCAACGGATATGTATGTAAGTGGTTTTTTGTATCGAACTCCCAAAATTTTCGATATATTGCCGATTTTTCGGCGATATATCCCGATTTTTTGGTCCTTGGTTGTGAGAACCAACATAAATGGGTGTGTTGGTTCCAACATCGTTCTTCTGAGTTGGCCCACTCCAGGACTGCTTGCTCCACAGAAAGGAAATCCTTCCATTGTAACAAGATTTCCCCATTGGACAGTCTCATCACCCTCCAGAGACTGTGTTGTTGCTCCATATTTCTAGCAGCTGAGAAGGTTGGATCGAGCACAGACTAAACAGCTTCAGGATCGTGCGAAGAAGCTAAATCAGCAGCCCCTTGTTGACGAGCTTCTTCATCTGGCTGAATCCTTTGCTGATATGACTCATCCTCAACAGCAACTACTGACAAACTTGCAGTAGAGAGTTGGGAATTAGCAGCTGCAACAGCCTTCTTCTTGCTGCAGGGCCCTCCTGGCCAGGGGTGCGTCATCATCTGAGGACGAGGACTCAGGTTCAGGTTCTGTCCTCCTTGGTGTCCCCTTGATGACGGGAAGAGGATTTTCATCATCATCATCATCCTCATCCCCGCTGCTTGTAACTTCATCTTGCAGTGCCAGGGTTGCATTATTTTTATCTTTGGTTTTCTTCTGTGCAACCCCAGCATCAGCTGTCTTCGGTTGGGTCTTACCCTTCTTCTTCTCTCCGAGATACTTCCCAATGGGAATGAGGATGGGAGCTGCAAGCTGAAAGCTTAGCTTGCAGAGCAGAGAGCAAATGGTGATTCCATAGCTCCTTCTCACTGTGCTCTTCTCTGCTTCCTCCCATATTCTCTTCAAGATGAACCTTGCCCAGTTACCTTTTCTCCGGCCATGATGACAGACATGATCCGGAACCGGAGATCTGTGCATTTGTCGTAACTCCCCATTTTGCCTTCAATGGAGTACGCACAAATATCATTGAGCAATTCAAACTCCGGTTTGAAGAGTTTCTTCGGGGCGCTTCTCTTGATCTCTGCCCTGCATCTCTGATTCTAAAGAGATCCCACATCTCTTGAGTGTTGCTTTCCCCATATGTCGCAAGCTGACTGGGGGTCAGGCCTCCAGACGAGATGTTGAAGGTGGTGACTATGTCTCTGATGGTTAGAGACCTTTCTTCTTTATCTGCATCCATCTTGAACAGGATGCAGTTCCTCTTCTCGGGAGTCCTGGCAAAGGCGTAGAACCTTTGAACTGATTCTACAGAGAATCCAGTGTAGATAGTGGTTAGCAGCCCTAGGATTTGGGTCCATTCAAGCGCGTCAAATATCCTGCGGATGACGGAGTTGTCGTACAACCCAGAAGTATAAACGTGCTCCTAATTGATCAAGCGTCCTTTCAAGACTGTGGTTTGTCGAGCCACCATTGATGAAGATTTGAGATATTTGGGGCTAAGGGAATTTTGCGAGGAAATGAAACTTCTCTTTGTGATGAAGACGAAAATAAATTTGAAAAGAGAAGGTTATGGGGTTATGGAGAATATCAAAGGACGTGTAGTAAGATCGACGGTTGAGATTAAAAGAAAGGAGATGATCTTACGGTCCTTAGAAAAAGACGGAGGGGTCAAATCGTAAATAATCATGACTTGCGCCGACGTGGGCTCTAACCGCGCCTCTCCGACATCTGATAGAGCAGACTTGCATTAAATGCTGAAAGACATGCGATTTGCCGCCTAATTTATTGTCCTTTTAAGGTTGCAGCAGCCTGGGTACGAGGTTGCAGAGTATTAAATACTCTTTGAAATAAATGTTGTAACCAAGTGCTGTTTACTCTCCCATTTTCTTGTTGTGCTGCAAGGATAAAAGATACAGTGCTGTTTGAACCCAGCGCTGTATGCAGACGCATCTTACAGCACTATACTTGCAGCTTTTCGCAAGCATGCAGATATTCCCCCTGGGCTTCTGCATTTTTTTTTCACTCATAATTTCAGAATTCCTAGCTCGTTTCTAAGCATAGAATACCTCGATTCACTCAATGGCTTAGTGAATATATCTGCAAGCTGGAGATCGTATGAACTTTCTCAAGCACAACATCTTTCTTTTCCACGTGATCTCTAATAAAGTGATGTCGTATATCGATATGCTTTGTTCTTGAGTGAAATACAGGATTATGGGTAATTGCAATTGCGCTCGTATTATCACAGAGAATTGGAGTCTCTTTTTCTTCAATCCCATAATCTCTTAGTTGCTGCTGTATCCAGAGAATTTGCGCACAACAACTTCC
Organism: Scutellaria minor; assembly: GCA_954870855.1. Taxonomy (NCBI): domain Eukaryota; kingdom Viridiplantae; phylum Streptophyta; class Magnoliopsida; order Lamiales; family Lamiaceae; genus Scutellaria; species Scutellaria minor. Next base: position 14,092,293 of record OX940737.1, read on the forward strand.
TGCTGCAATATATTCTGCTTCTGCTGTAGACGTTGCAATCGATGTTTGCTTCCTGCAGAACCATGAAACAAGTCTATTTCCTAGAAATTGACAAGTCCCACTGGTGCTCTTTCTATCAATCTTGCAGCCTGCATAATCTGAGTCAGAATATCCTTTGAGCTTGAACCCTCATTCCTTGGGATACCAAAGGCCTACTTCTTGAGTTCCTTTCAGATACTTGATAATCCTTTTAACAGCTGAAAGATGTGACTCCTTTGGTGCTGCTTGGAATCTTGCACAGACTCCAACTGCAAACATGATGTCTGGCCTGCTTGCTATAAGATACAACAAGGATCCTATGAGCCGTCTGTTCTTCGTGATATCTATATCTTTACCATCTTCATCTTTATCAAGGCTTATGGATGTAGACATAGGAACAGATGTTGCTGACCCATTCTCCATGCCAAACTTCTTGATAAGTTCCTTTGTGTATTTGACCTGGCTGATGAAGGTTCCTACAACCAGCTGCTTTACTTGCAGCCCTAGAAAGAAACTTAATTCTCCCATCATACTCATCTCGAATTTCGATTGCATCAGATTGGAGAACTTCTCACATAACTCTTTGTTGGAGGATCCGAAGATGATATCATCCACATATATCTGTACAAGAAGTATACTATCTCCATCCTGTATCCTGAATAGAGTGTTGTCCACTGTTCCTTTCTTGAAACCATTTTCCAACAGATAGAGAGATAAGGTGTCATACCAAGCTCTTGGTGCTTGCTTGAGTCTATACAAGGCTTTGTGTAACCTGAACACCTTCTCTTCTGCTTGATCTTCAAAACTGGAGGTTGCTCTACATACACTTCCTTTGTAAGAATACCATTAAGGAATGCACTCTTCACATCCATTTGGTATACATTGAAATTCACGTGAGCTGCATATGCCAGAAAAATCCTTATGGCTTCCAGCCTTGCTACTGGAGCAAAAGTTTCATCAAAATCAATTCCTTCTTCCTGACAATATCCTTTAGCAACTAATCTTGCTTTGTTCCTCACAACGAGTTCGGATTCATCTAGTTTGTTCTTGAAGACCCATTTTGTTCCAATAACTCTTTGATGAGTTGGTCTTGCAACTATTTGTCAAACTTGATTTCTTTCAAATCCATTTAGCTCTTCTTGCATGGCTTGTACCCAGTTGCTATCTTGTAGGGCTTCTTCAACATTTTGGGCCTCTGTTTGAGATATGAAGCATGCAAACATTGCTTCATGAGGAATGAACCTTTTTGTCCTTACTCCTATGGATGGATCTCCAATGATAAGATCCCTAGGATGATTCTTCAGCCATATCCTGTCAGGCTAAAAAACATGTACAAGTCTAGGTTGCTCCTCATGTTGCTGTAAGATTGGAAGTTTTGTTGCTGTAAGATTATCTGCTGCATCCAGAGGTGCAGCTTCTTCTTCTTTGTCTTCTCCTGTATGCAGAACTCCTTCAACATATGGAACATCACTTTCTTTCCTTGGAGCTGTATCCTCAGCAGGTTCTTCTAGTTTCTTTGTGTCACAATGTGGTTCATCAAACACCACATGGATTGACTCTTCAACCACTAAGGTTCTCTTGTTAAAGACTCTGAAGGCTCTACTTACAACAGAGTATCCTAAGAATACTCCTTCGTCTGATTTTGCATCAAAGGTTTTTATATGCTCCTTTCCATTGTTGAGGATATAGCACCCGCATCCAAAGATATGCAGATATGAGACATTTGGTATATATCCATTCCAGACTTCATAAGGGGTTTTGTCTAGATCCTTGTTGATTAGACATCTGTTCTGTGTATAGCATGCAGTGCTGGTTGCTTCAGCCCAAAATCTCTTGGGTATCTCTGTCTCTACTATCATTATCCTTGCTGTTTCCTTGAGGGTTCTATTCCTCCTTTTAGCTACACCATTCTGTTGAGGTGTTCTTGCAGCAGAGTATTCATGACGAATACCATTGTCAGAACATAATTTCTCAATGAATTTGTTTGTGAACTCAGTTCCTCTGTCTGATCTGATCTTCACAATGCTCAAGCTCTTTTCATTTTGAATTTTCTTCATTAGGTCAGGTAGCTTGCTTTGTGTTTCTGATTTCTTAGCAAGAAATATGGTCCATGTGTATCTGGAGTAGTCATCTACTACCACAAGTGAGTACTTCTTCCCACTTATGCTTACTGGTTCTACTGGTTCAAAGAGGTCCATATGTAGAAGGTCTAGTATCTTGTGAGATGACTTCTGCAACTTGTCCTTGAATGAGCTTTTCACTTGCTTTCCCTTCTGACAAGCTCCACATATATTTTCCTTTTTGTATGCCACATCCGACAATCCTCTTACAAGACCTTTTCTTGCTAGCTTGTTGATTGTTGTTCATTAATTTCTTTTAGCTACTCCCACAAGTGTACGGTGTAGGATGTAGAAGCGGTGAGCAAGGTCGATCCCACAGAGACTGGCTATCTAGACACTAACTAATTACTCAAATTCAATTCTCAATTTTATCTAGGAAAATCAAATCACACTGATCGCAGATTAATTCAATAGAAAAGTAACCAAGCAGATAAATTCACTCAAGAATAACAGATATCTAAGACAGGTTCTAGGACATGCTTTCATCTAATTCTCATCAAAACATCACTTTAATCAATTCAAGTTCATTAATCAATCATTCTATATGAGCAATCACATATGTCGAATTAACAGCTCTCCCGAGTCAGTTAACCGGTTGATTATTATGCCACCAGAGGTATCCCTACTCAATCTGATTGAAACATAACAACTCCCAAAAGTACCTAGGATTGATTTCCCATCACATAAATTCCTTAATCTCCCGATCTAAGTCTTTTTATGTGTCATGTGTTTATTCTTCCATAATTAAATCTCATCTCCCGAATTTTGATCTAATTACTAAAACATGTTCAATTACTGGCCACATAACCAAACAAACAATCAACTCATAAACACACAAATAGGATAAACAATCATGAACATTGAATTGAAATTAAAGATCCATCAAGATTCGAATCAGATTACTAACAAGCCCTAGAAACCCTAAAAAAATTAGCTAGACATGATTATAAACAAACTCATAGACAAGATTGGAAATATCATATCTACTAATATTCAACAAAGGAAGAAAAGATAAAAAAACTCTATTGACGATGATCTCGCGATCCCTCGATCTCTTGAATTCTTCTTCAAATCCTCTCACCGCTTCTCAGACTCTCGTGTTTTCCTCTCTGAATTTCTCTCCATTCGTCCTTCTCTCTCCTCTTCATGTTGAGTATTTATATGGTTTTTGGGAGTCTTCCAAGTGAAATAAGAGGTGAAAACACTCCAAGAAAACTAACTTTCTACGCGTTCCTGTTCTCTCGGGCACGGTCGTGCCCCACGGCACGGTCGACCGTGCCCTCCCAAGAGGTCACTGGCATTTTCACGGAGTTGACCGTGCCCCACGGCACGGTCGTGCCCCGTAATCGTGCACTTCTCTACATAATGGTGCACGGTCGTGCTATACGGCACGGTTGTGCCCTGCCATCCAGCACTCTTTGTATACTGGCGCACGGTCGTGCTACATGACACGACCAGACCGTGCGCCACCAATTCTTCACGCGATCTTATATTTCACTTCTATTCTTTCTCGTTTTCCGTGATTCCTTCCTCGATCATCAATTACACTCGAAACTTGCATTTTTCTCATCAAAATCATGAAACTAAGCGCAAACACGTCAAATGCAACTTATATAGTATAATATCATAAATCACCATAAAAACGTATCTAAACATATTCAAACGAATACATAAATATACGTAAAAATATATGAAAAACGACACTTATCAAATCCCCCAAACTTGAACTGTTGCTCGTCCTCGAGTAACATCAACTACTCAACTGACACTCTATGGAAAACTAAGCAAGCGACTAGAAGAAACACGAATCACGAATTTAAGTATCACAAACTATAGATCATATACACCTAATTGATATTAAAAAGTCATCCAAACTTCCAATAAATACTTCAAACAATTCAGAATTATGTACTTTCAAGGAGTAATGAACCTCACAAGGTAATAGTGTATCACTCACGCTCAAAAGTGTTTAAAAATAGGACGTGATTACGCTCAAAATGATAAATCAAGTAAAACCTATCATAAGCTTGCAAATCGTCTCACTTCTCCACCACGTTTGTACATGTGAATATTAAGAATCAAAAAGGACTTTATTTGGATGCAATGAGGCTCTTTAGACAGGGTAGGAAAAATTTGGATAAAAGTGACTAATCAATTAGATATTTGAAGCTCCTCCACAAATTTCAACTCAAATCATGAATTGTTCTATCTTCATGAGGTCTCTTCAAATGACCACTTCTCCCAAAACATGAGTTCTAGAGATATGTCAAAATTAATAATTCAATTGAGTTCCAGAAAAGGCACAACTCAACTAAAAATAATAATTATTCAATTGAGTTCCAGAAAAGGCACAACTCAACTAAATATCTAGAACATATCAAAAATAGGCATAACTTATGCAAACAAAATTTCCTTTCAACAATCACCTCTCCAACCCAAGTATATATTATTTTTTTCTTTTTTTTTCACACTTGGCATCTTTTTTTTTCTTTTTTCATCATTTTTTTTTATTTCCTCCACCAACTTCTTTCTCCAACTCCACACATACTTCCTATTATCTTTATACTCCTTTCACCCATTACTTCTAGCTGAGCTTCAAATCATAGATAGGTAGGCTCAAAATAAAAGTTGTGGTAATTTACCCAATCATTTGGCTAACCAAAGAATAAGGCTTAAAGGCTCAACAGGGCTAACTAAGGAAATATATCGAATTTGGTGAGAAATTATTTGGCTAAGTGACTAATCAAAGCAAAGATAGCCTTATATCATTTTCAAAAATTCACACGTACTTGTAGTCTCAAAAGAGATACCAAAGCAAGTTCTAGAGGTATAAACAAGACAATCGCTAACCACACAATCAAGAAAATAAGACTTGGTGTAATATCAAGTCAAGACTCAAATCTCACAAGCTTATTTTCATACTCTTCAAAACTACACAATCACTGCATGCTCAAATATATTCACCAAAAATTCAGAACAAACTTTCAACTTCAATCAAGCAATATATCCCTACGTTCATTTTACCCAATTCATGTTTCGTATAACTTCAAGAATTCACTTCATATCTCCTAATCACAAGATCATCTATCATCCTAAAAAAAGCAATAAATATGCTAAAGCAATAAACCTATAATGCAACTACTCATGCGATGCAAACCATCCCCCCAAACTTAAAGTCGACAATTCCAAAGAAGACTAAAAAACTTGGAAAGACTGGCTAATTGGGTTGCCTCCCAAGCAGCGCTAAGTTTAACATCTTCAGCCAGATGAGATGAAAGCGTACCTTTCACAGAGGAAATTTTTCCTTGATCTCCTCATCGAACTCCATCTGATGGCTAGGCACGGTCGATCGTGCTGTACAGCACGGTCGTGCCCGGTCTCCTCCTCTTCGATTCGACTCTTGTCTTGCTGTTTCCTCACCTTTCTATGGTATATCTTCATTGGTATTTTTTGATCATCTTCACAGGCACCTACTACATTGACGTAACTACAGTTCTCCTTTCAAGGCTCAAATCTCACAAGCTTATTTTCATACTCCTCAAAACTACACAATCATTGCATGCTCAAATATATTCACCAAAAATTCAGAACAAACTTTCAACTTCAATCAAGCAATATATCCCTACGTTCATTTTACTCAATTCATGTTTCGTATAACTTCAAGAATACATTTCATATCTCTTAATCACAAGATCATCTATCATCCTAAAAAAACAATAAATATGCTAAAGTAATAAACCTATAATGCAACTACTCATGCGATGCAAACCATCCCCCCAAACTTAAAGTCGACAATTCCAAAGAAGACTAAAAAACTTGGAAAGACTGGCTAATTAGGTTGCCTCCCAAGCAGCGCTAAGTTTAACGTCTTCAGCCAGACGAGATGAAAGTGTACATTTCACGGAGGAAATTTTTCCTTGATCTCCTCATCGAACTCCATCTGATGGCCGGGCATGGTCGACCGTGTTGTACAACACTGTTGTGCCCCATTATCCAGAACCTTTTTTCCACCGGGCACGGTCTGACCGTGCGCCATAGCACGGTCGTGCCCGGTCTCCTCCTCTTCGATTTGACTCTCATCTTGCTGCTTCCTCACCTTTCTATGGTATATCTTCATTGGTATTTTTCGATCATCTTCACAAGCACCTACTACATTGACGTAACTACAGTTCTCCTTTCCATCATGGAATCGCATGTCCTTGTAAATTTTGAACAAAATGTGTTCATCATTTACTCTCAACGTAAACTCTCTTTTTTATACATCGATCAATGCTCGTCCCGTGGCCAAGAATGGTCGTCCTAAAATCAGGGGCACATCATGATCTTCCTCCATGTCGAGAACCACAAAATCCACCGGGAAGATGAATTGATCCACTTTGACTAGCACATCCTCGATGATTCCCTTGGGGTAAGTTATTGTTCTATCCGCCAATTGCAATGAGATGGTGGAGGGCTTTGCGTCACCAGTACCAAGCTTCTTGAAGATGGACAACATCATCAAATTTATACTTGCTCCAAGGTCACACAAAACCTTATTAAAACTCGACCCTCCAATTGCACAAGAAATTGTGAAGCTTCCTGGGTCCTTAAGCTTTAGTGGCAGCTTTTATTGCAAGATGTCATTGCACTCCTCCGTAAGATTCACTTTTTCATAATCCGCTATTTTCCTTTTCTTTGACATTATATCCTTCAAGAATTTTGTATAGTTCGGCATTTGCTCCAACGCATTTGCAAAAGGAATATTAATGTGAATTTTCTTAAAGATTTCCAAAAATTTAGCAAATTAAGCATTTAGCTTTTTTTTTTTGAAAACATTGAGGAAAAGGAAGAGAAGAAATTGTAAATGGAAGTGAAGGTTTAGAATTTGATTTTGGCTTCTCAGCCCCTTTTTGTTCGTCTTCATCTTCCTTTTTCTCCACCACTTCTTCTTCCTCCTTCTTCTCATTTTCATCTTCCTCTACCACTGACATGTTTGGCCCCTCGTATTCCATTCCACTTCTCAATTGAATTGCCAAACATTGCTCCCTTGGATTCACTTCAGTGGTGCTTGGATATTGACCCTCTTTATGTTGATTTCTTAAGCATTCGGAAATCTGCCCGACTTGTAACTCCAAGGCCTTCATCCTCGCATCAAATCTTTCTTCAATCCTTACGAATCTATCTCGTGATTCATTCACAAATGCACCCATCAAATCTTCTAGTGTCGGCTTCTTTGGTTCATCGATCACTCCATTTGTAACAGAAAAACCCGGAGGAGGTTGCAGAACATTCTTATTATTTGCATAAGAAAAATTTTCATGATTCGCCCCTCCATGTTTATACTGATACATACCCCTATTTTGGAAGTTTTGGTTGTTGTAATCTCGCCCATTCACATAGTTGACGTCTTCGACTTCCTCTTGTTGGGTGTAATCACATCCTCGATTCCCTACACTTTCTACGTTTTGAGTTTGAACCCTTGCCAGCGCAGATACTTGATTTGTGAGAGCCACTATTTGTGAGGATAACACAGACAATTGATCTTGACTTTGAATCTCCACCACTTTTCTATATGTGTTTCTTTCAGACGGCCATTGATAGTTGTTTGTTGTCATTTCCTCCAAAATATATATCACATCGTCTGGACTCTTTGCTAACAAAGCTCCTCCTGCCGCTGCATCAATCATTGCTCTCGTTGATCCAAACAGTCTATTGTAGAAGAAACAGACCTGTTGATCTTCAGGGAATCCATGCTGATGACAACTTCTTAGCATATCTCTAAATCTTTCCCAAGCTTCGCCCAAGGACTCCCCATAAAATTGCTTGAACTGTGTGATCTCGCTTTTCAACTTCAACGTCTTACTTGGTGGAAAGCATTTAAATAGAAACTTACTACTTAATCCATCCCACGTAGTAATTGAGCCTGGAGGAAATGAGTTGAACCACAACTTCGCTTTATCTCGTAAAGAGAAAGAAAACAATCGAAGTCTTATGGCATCATCAGAAACACCATTCAACTTGATCGTATCACAGACTTCAAGAAACTGCGCCAGATGCGCATTGGGGTTATCTAAATGGCTACCCCCAAACTGATTTTGCCGAACCATTTAAATTAGAGCCAACTTCAACTCAAAATTATTTGTTTGAATAGGTGGTCGTACTACTTCCCTTCCATTTTGTTTTGGTTGGAAGTAGTCTCTGATGGCTCGTTGAGCACCAACTGGTGGTACTTGGTTCACTCCTCCATCGATACCTTGATTGTTGAGTACTCGCTCGTTTGGATTATCTTCAGCCATCTGAGTTTGAGCAAACAGTTGCCTTCGTGTTCTACTACGTCTGCAAGTTGCTTCAATCTCTGAATCTAGTGCAATCAAGTTCGCCTTTTTAGAGATCTTTGGACAAGGTAGGAAAAATGAGGCTCTTTGGACAGGGTAGGAAAAATTTGGATAAAAGTGACTAATCAATGAGGCTCTTTGGACAGGGTAGGAAAAATTTAAGCTCTCTGAATCTAGTGCAATCAATGAGGCTCTTTGGACAGGGTAGGAAAAATTTGGATAAAAGTGACTAATCAATTAGATATTTGAAGCTCCTCCACAAATTTTAACTCAAATCATGAATTGTTCTATCTTCATGAGGTCTCTTCAAATGACCACTTCTCCCAAAACATGAGTTCCACAGATATGTCAAAATTAATAATTCAATTGAGTTCCAGAAAAGACACAACTCAACTAAAAAAAATATTTATTCAATTGAGTTCCAGAAAAGGCACAACTCAACTAAAAATAATAATTATTCAATTGAGTTCCAGAAAAGCCACAACTCAACTAAATATCTAGAACATATCAAAAATAGGCATAACTCATGCAAACAAAATTTCCTTTCAACAATCACCTCTCCAACCCAAGTATATATATATATTTTTTTTCACACTTGGTCATCATTTTTTTTAATTTCCTCCACCAACTTCTTTCTCCAACTCCACACATACTTCCCATTATCTTTATACTCCTTTCACCCATCACTTCTAGCTGAGCTTCAAAATCATAGATAGGTAGACTCAAAATAAAAGTTGTGGTAATTTACCCAATCATTTGGCTAACCAAAGAATAAGGCTTAAAGGCTCAACAGGGCTAAATAAGAGTTCCAGTCTGCAAGATATATGTTTCCTCTTCTTGTTCCTGTAAGCTTGACTTCATTTGATGTACTATCCTTGATTAAACACTTATTGAGGTTGAACTCCACTGTGTATCCTTTGTCACAAAATTGACTAATGCTCAGAAGATTGTATCTGAGGCCTTTCACATAGGATATATCTTTGATCTTTACGTTTTCTTTGACTAGACATCCACTTCCTTTTGTGCTTCCTTTGGAATCATCTCCAAAGATGACCTTTGGTCCTTTGCATTCTTGGAAGTCTTTCAGAGCTTCTTTACTGTCTGTCATGTGCCTTGAGCAGCCACTGTCTATGTACCATACATCGCTGCTGCAACCTGGCACTGAAACCTGCAACAAATTCAAGCAGATTTAGGTACTCATTTCTGTAAGGGTCCTTTGGGGTTAGTTACTTTAGGAATCCATACTTTCTTAACAGTCAATGTTTTGCTGTAAGATTTGTTGGTTCTCTGAATGTATGTCGTTTTGTTTTTAAACTGCTTAAAAGCTGTGTGTGCAGAAACTAAATATGTGTTACCAACACCCTTGTGGTGCGGTCTTCCACCATACTTCCCTTGAGTATATCCTCTTTGAGGTTTAGACATATAAGTCTTAGTGTAAGTGGAGAACTTCCTCTTGTGCTGCAACTTTGTGGGTTGCTGCATCTTCTTGCTGCTTACATCAGATAGCTTCTGCTGCAGCCAGTTCTTAGATGCAAGCTTACTTCCTGCAGCTGAGCATTGGGGTTTCTTCCCCTTATCCATCAATGCTGGTTTGTTCAAGATTTTTTCTAAGTTATAAGGTAACTCATTTTTCATTGAAGTTTCAGCTTGAATAAATTTTACAGCCTTGGATGAATTTGCTGTATCCTGAGAGGTGTGAGTGTTGTAACCTATGCCCGATTTTTCAAAAGGGCTTCTGCTTTGACTTATGCACTCCCTTGTGTCCTTAGCTGATTTGCTAAATGTTCTGATCGTGGACTGCAAGTTCTCCTTCTCAGTTTCTAGCTTAGTGACCAGCAGACTTAACATTGAGACCTCCTTTTGTAGCTTACTGCACCTTGAGTTATCAGACTCACATGCAACGAGTATTTCAGCAATATCAATATTTTTGACTCTGAGGATCTCATTGTTGATTCTTAGATTTTCATTCTCAATCTTCAGCTCCTCATAAGTTGAGTTAATCTGCTCGAAATCACTCATGATCCTCTTTAAAGAGTGGATCATGTTCAGCTCCTCTTTTTCTGGTATAGACAACGGTTGGTAGGTTACCTCTTCTTCATCCTTGTTCTTGCAGTTGTTTGCCATCAATCATATCAGTGCTACTTCATCAGAAGATGAGGTTTCAGTGTCGCTATCAGAGGATTCTGCAGCTTTCAGTATCTCTTTTGAGATTGCTGTATCCTTGGCCTTCTCCATCTCTCTAATGAGAGCTCGAAGCTTATGTCTATCCTCTCTTCTCTTTTCTATCCTCTGTTCTCTCTCTTCTTCTGGGTATTTGTGCACCGTTGGGTGTGGACAACTTCTCGCATAATGTCCAGGCTTCCTGCAGTTATAGCACAAATCAAGATCAGTCGTATTTAAGCGAGGAGAGGGGGATACCTGAGGAGGTGGATGACTTCTTCTAAAGTCATTCCTCTTATTGAGGTTGGTGTTGTTGTTGTTGTTCTTCATGAATCTTCTAAATTTCTTCAGAAGAAGAGCCATATCCTCTTCAGCGTCTTCTGCTGCAACCTCTGATTGCTTGCTGCAACTGGTGGTTGCTGTATCTTTAGTTCCTCTGGCAGTTAGCGCTGTAACTTTGGAGCTCGATTCTTCTGTCTTATTTCTCCGTCTGTTGATATCGTATTCGAATGCTTTGAGGTCAGAGAATAGATCAAATGTACTCATGGATTTCAAATCCATGGACACTCTCATGGCAGTGGTCTTACTATCCCACTCCGCAGGCAGGGCTCTAAGCACTTTCATGTTCTTCTCCTTTTGAGTGTAGTGCTTGCCCAGAGCTTCTAGTTCATTCATAATGGATGTGAATCTTAAATCTAGTTGCTCAAGAGTCTCTTCATTCTTCATCTCGAAGAGCTCAAATAGTTGGGTGGCGTTGGAGATCTTATTATCATTAGTGAGCTCTGTCCCCTCACATATTTGTTCCAACTTTTCCCAAATTTCCTTGGACATTCTGTAAGTTTTGACTTTGTTGAATGTGTCTTTATCCAAGGTGATGAATAGAGCATTCTTGGCCACGTTGTCTAGGTTGGCTCTCTTCCTGTCTTCATTGTTCCATTCTTGTCTTGGTTTGACCAGGAAGTTGGGTGGTGGCTGTGCTCCTTCTTTCATCTCTCTATCGAGCATGGGGTTCACCTTTATAGGGATAATCGGTCCTTTGGTGATGATCGTCCACATCTCATCATTCATCGCTGAAAGATGTGCCTGCATTCTTATCTTCCAATCGTCATATTCCTCTATGGAAAACATGGGCAACTTATGATTAGAGAAATCCATGATATGCTGTAAGAATGAGATTTTAAGGATGCAGAGAAACAGCGAGACAAAGGTGGATCTGGGCAGATGACCAGTTAAGTTGGCTTTTAACCCAACTCGCTCTGATACCACTTGTTGGTCCCAAGTGGTATCCGAGGTTCAGAGGGGGGATGAATGAACCTTGGTCGATTTTGAAAATCTGATTAAAACTTACTGTTCTGTAAGTTACTTGAACTTGCAGCGCCAGTCAGTTACTGCTTACAGCACCAGGATGCAGTGCTACACGTTGTAACTTAAAGTTTTATATGCAGCGGAAAAAAAAGGTTTTAAGACACAAGGCTGGTTTTCTCAAATATGATCCTTATAAAAACGTTTTATGCTTATGACAGAGATAGATATAAAAGATAAAATGCAGCTAAGAAAGCAATAAAACACTTATGGTTTATAGTGGTTCGAAGGTGGTGTAACCCTTCTACGTCCACTCTACTGTTACCTCGAGCATGAACTTTGTTAAACAAGATTGATTTATAGGACACTCCTAACAATCTATCAACTTACAAAGCTAAACACCTACTAGAGTCCAACGTACACACAGCAACTGCAAACTCTAAAGGCAAACCCACACAGGGTTTCAAACTCCCACACAGGGAAGCTGCCTAAATCTTAGACAACTATACAAATAGCAAGGATCTCTCCCAACAACTGTTCGACACCTAAAACAACCTAAGCACACAGCAACAAGGTTAAAAGTATATAGATTTGTTCTTCAACTGGTGCGGTGAAGTGAGCTTCTGAATTCTTCAAAGGATCTTTCAGCTTTGAACTTGCTTCACTTCACAGAGGTTGAGTGACTGAAACTGAGAGTAGATTCGAAAGAGTATAACTTGAATGCTTGAGAGTTTTTGTGCAAATATTTATGTCCAGTCCAGTCCAGTCCAGTTTCAGGGTTGCTCATCCTCTGTTTATACTTGTAAAGAAGATATCCGTTGAAGGAGATATCTCCCATTTTGAATTTAAGTGTAACTGATCAAAGGTATGGCTTGCATTTAATGCGTCTTGACTTTTCTTTCTGGAGCATTTAATGCGGTGGTTGCGGCTCGCAGCTTTTTGCAGCGCGTCAGTCCACGTGGCGTCTTGGCTCCGTGTCTGCAACTTTGATCTTCTCTAGAACGACTCTATTTATTCTTGCTTGGATCTTTGTTCCTCGTACTGCATTTACCCTTCCTCGATTTGCAGGATACTTATGTTCGTCATTGGCGCTGTTGACTGTTTGAGTAGTAAGCTTCGCGTTGTATCCTAGGTCTGCTTGCAGCTGATTGTTCTTTACAGCGCTGCTGTAATTTAGACCTTCTTGCAGTATCTTCGTGTAGTACTGTTGTATCTTTTCTTGCAGTACTCCTGTAACTTTTTCTTGCAGCCATGCTGCATGCCGTTCTTACTTACTTTGCTGCAATGCTGTAACTGCCTTCTTGCAGTGTTGCTATATATGCTTTCTTGCAGCAACTTCATTCTGAAATCTTCGATGCAGCATTGTATGCATGTGTACCTCCATCTTTCAGCTTCTATAACTAGACTCAATCCAAGTCTATGTTTTCATATAAACATAGTGAAAAATGGGGTACTCAAACTTCCAATTACATCCTTGGTTTGTCTCATCAAAATCTAAACACTGAAATCCCAACACAAGAGTTTTTCCCAGCGAAGTTATGGACACATTACCTATTATTGCAAGAAGGGATTTCTCTCAGAAAATCCTGATACTCAATAAAGGTATTCGTGAAACAAGGATTATGATATGAGGAACATTTGGTACACCTTGGTTTAAGGTAAAAATGCCACCAATCTATATTTACGATATAGGTGCTGATATTTTGTTGGGTAATAATTTTGTCCAAACTTTTGTAAAATATGAACAAGATAATCACAAGAACCTGTTAACCTTTACTTCTAACTGTGGTAGTTTGATACAGGTTTTGTGAAGAGAAAAGATATTCAATAGAATAATGTCTATTAATTTTCGCAGCAAACGTAGTGATGATGCCAAATTAACACATCCTAAAATGCAGGATAAAAGGAAAATTGGTAAAACTCTTGTCTTTTAGGCAACAGGGTTTCGAAAGGACATTTGAAGATGATATTCAATTTCTAAAGAATGCTTTTAAAGAGAGCACACCTGTTGAGGACATTGATGAGGAGAAATTACTTTCAATTGAGAATGTCAAAAGACTTATCCAGAGAAACTTCAATGAGGATTCTCTGGCTTGATAGAACAGGAACAAGATTGAAGCAACTCTGAAAGTAAATGAACAATTTCGCAGATAAGAAAGATATGCAAAAAATTATCAAAGAGCACATCAATCTTAAATTGATTGAAGCTGAAGTCTCCTCTTACAGTAGCCCAGGTTTTTTGGTAAGAAACCATGGTGAAATAAAAAGAGGTAAAGTAAGGTTAGTAATTAACTATCAAGGTACTAATAAGATACTTGATTTTGATGGTTATTACATCCCAAGTAGGGAACATTTAATTGACTGCATTAAAGAGTCAAAAGTGTTTTCTAAATTCAATTGTAAGTCTGGTTTCTACTAGATTAAAATGGAAAAGGAGTCAAGAAAGTATACAACTTTTTCTACTCCACAAGGTCAGTATATCTGGAATGTAATACCCATGGGACTTGCAAATGCACCCCAGATATACCAACGAAAAATGAATAATCTTTTTAAGGATTATTTCGAGTTTATGTTTGTCTATATAGACAACATATTAATTGCATCTAAAAATATGAAAGAACATATTAAGCATCTTGAAATATTTTCTGAAGCATGTCATAAAGAAGGATTAGTGCTATCTGAAAAGAAAGCAATAATCGCAGTCAATAAGATTGAGTTTCTCGGTGTTATTATTGACCAAACAAGTATGGAACTTCAGAAACATATTGTTGAAAAAATATATAATTTCCCTGATATTCTAAAAGATAAGAAGCATCTCCAAAGTTTTTTAGGTGTTGTTAATTTTGCAAGTAGTTTTATTAAAGACCTAGCAAAATACAGAAAAGATTTTCGTCCTCTATTACAAAAGAATGAAAAGATGAAATGAAAATGAGAAGATATACATTCCCAAAGAGTTCGTGAGCTAAAACAAATTTGTAGCAATCTGTCGAAACTCGCAATACCACAGGATGACGATCAATTAGTTGTCTATACAGACGCTAATGATTTTCGATGGACAGCAGTGCTTATGCGAAAGACATCTACAGGAGAAAAACCTTGTAGATATACATGAGGATTGTTCTCGGAACAACAAGCCAAATTATGGCATATTAACAAGAAAGAATTCTTTACAGTTTGGAAGACGTTTAAAAAATGGCCTTTATTTTTATTAGTAAAAGAATTCACATTAAAAGTGGATAATACGAATGTTAAGACTTTCTTAAAAAATAAACTCGAATCAAAAATCGAGAAAGCTCGTATTATCAGATGGCAAATAGAATGCCAATACTATTTATTTGATATTGTCATTGTGAAATCTAATGAGAATGTTCTTGCAGATTTCCTGACGAGAGATGGATATCCTTGATGCAGATTCCATCATAGTACGAGCTAGACACCTCAGGGAAAACCTTGAGGAGTTAGATAAGAGATATGACTTGTTAAGGATGCGTGCTGAAGACGCTGCCTATGTTCAAAGGGCAGATTGGGATTCAGTTCAGAATGCCATAAGTGCTACAAGAGCAGCTCATGCCCATTTATGGGATGCACTCGAAATTCCTCTAATCAAAGCAGGTTCACCATCAGTAACCCAGAGAGAGGTTCACGAGAAAGGTTAATCATCATCACACTCAGGGTAATTTTATACCCGAGGTAGGAAATCCTGCCGATACAAGTTTTTCATCAGATTCTGGTGAAAAGACAGATAATGCCAAAATGAGTGATCTATTGGACTCCGATAGAATAATTAATTTGGAAAATCAGAACTCTGTTGCAGACAAACCAAGTCAACCCAGCACCTTTGGGGTTAAAGAGGGAGATGTTAACCTTAGGCCACAAACAGGCCCAAGAAAGGTTAACACTAATGAATCATTTTCTTCTTTATAGGTTTATCAAACAACATGGGAGAAATTGATAGGAAATACTACCAGATTTGTTGAGAATTTATTCGAGAATAAAAGAAAGCTGATCTGGGAAAATAAGGTTCTGGCAATGGATAATACAAGAAAAATGATATGTAATATAATGCATATCGGACGATGGGAAGAACGGCTATGTTCTTGCTGTCAACTACAAGAGAAGCTATTGTTCGGACAAGGCTTCAAAATCAAAGGAAACCGGCCCGAACCACAATAGAAGAAGAAAGGGCCCAAAAAGGGGTTTTTAGAAAATAAAACCCAAAGATGTAAGAGAAAATGAGTCTAATTAGACTCAATAATAAATTCCCGTGTAGCGTAGGAATTCAATCCTCGTGTAGCATAGGAATTTAATTTTCATGTAAAATAGGATTTAATCCCCGTGTAGCATTGGAATAAATCCCCGTGTAAGGGATAAACTCCCATGTAGAGAAGAATCCTTGTGGAAGACCCCACAAAAATACTATACCAGTGGAATTTTAATTCCCGTGTAAGGTCCTACCACAATGAAGGATAAGTTGTCGACACTACAACACAAAAGGTTCCACCCAACAAAGGATGGTGGAGGGACCAACGCTCTACAACCAAACAAGGAAAATGGGTGAATTCACGTGTCCACTTACCCGATAGAAGAAGATGGAGAAGTTGGTAGTAGGGCAAGGAAAATGACAGAAGGCAAATGAAAGAAGGATTCCGCATTTGAAATCCACGGAAGACGTCTATAAAAGGGAGGCCTCAGTCATTTGAGAAGATCATCAGAAATCATCAATATTTCCAAAGTACTTATCTCTCTAAAGAGTCTTAAGTGTTTCAGTCTTAAGTGTTCTAGTTTATGGGGGTTTCCCCAACAGTTTAAGCCATGATCGGCTAAACAAGTATTCTCCTCCACTGGTGGAGAAATAGTATTGTAATATAGGTTGTATTTTATTTCTTCAATAAAAAGAAAACTTTTGTTTCTTCATGCTATCCAAAAGATTTTGATTACTCTGTAAGAACAATACCGGCAGTGCATCTCCCGTGATCTCCTTGAGAACTCTACCAGGTGGTGAAAGTAAGGATTGCGATCTGGGTCCTCGTTGTGAAGGAGTGGAACCACCAACTGTGGGCGTGTGGTTGGATCTCTGATCTGTAAAAACCAGCCGAAATCAGGAGGATTTAAGACAAAGGCAAATGTATGAATTGAATAGAGTATGATTTTTATTTTCAAAACTTAAATCTTTAAAGATTGATTTTCTTTTGGAATAAGTATATAGGCTGGAATATTTTTCTCGTGCCAATATTGTCTAAAAAACAGTGGTCTGGAATGAGTAACAATGTCACGTACAAATTCCTTCGGAAATTGAATCTAAAAATGATCATAATACGGAGGCATGTTGGACCTGATATTGATAAGTTTACGTTATATCCGAATCTAATTAAATAGAGTGGATTTTCTTTAAATGACAAAAAAGAAAAATTAATGATTTTAGAAAGTTAGTTAAAGTCAACATACGACATTTAATGTTTTATGGTAGTTTATGGCATGGTTTTAACTTTGATGGTAGTTTTGGACATTTGTTATATTTAGTGGTTTTTTAGATACAAGATTATGAGAATTGTGGTATTTTGTGTTGCTACCTCTTATTAAATATCTTATTAATATATTCATTTGATGAGTTATTGCAGAATTGGTAGTATTAAACTGCAATTATGTTGTTAATGGAGAGAGAAAGAAATAAAAGTCAACATCATGTCTTTTCTTCATGTTTTTTTTGCTAGAGTTGGTCTTGTGTGCACTTGGTGCACATGCAATCCGGGTCAACCCAATTTTGACCCGCATCCGCATGTTTTCAATTTAGATTTTTTTTTGTTTCAGGTTGTTATCTTTATGTTGTATTAGTGTGATCTTTATGTATAAATATCATGACTTTTATGTATTGTAACTTAGAAAAAAAAGTCATCGAGTTACATATGAGTTAATATGTGCTCTAAGGTTGAAAATATCATATAAAAAAAATAGTTCCTTAATTATAAAATCGAAATTGGAAATTGAATTCAAAATCAACATAATTTGTACTGTATATCTTTATGTGTATCAATGTAACTTTTATGTTATATTATGTCGTCTTTATGTACAAATATTCTGACATTTATGTAATATATAAAGATGCATAAAGGTCAGAATATTTGTACATAAAAGTGACATAATATAACATAAAGGTTACATTGATATCACATAAAAGTGTACAATACAAAATATGTTGAAAATCTTCATTTTTTTCCTAAGTTACAGTTCTTAAAGATAGAGAGATATTTGTACATAAATGTCACACATTTATATATAAAGGTCACACATTTATAATATAAAGATCAAGATAAAAATGTGGAAAAAATAAAAATTGATATTCGCGAATACAGGTCCGATCGACCTGGATTGTATGGATCTTAGATGTGACGCCCCGTTTCCCTTTATTGGAAATAGGTCGTCACCCTTTACATACTTAGGAAATAAAGAAATTATAATGATTTTATAACATACAGCGGAAGACTTAAAAGCGAAGACACGAGAGTTTTAAAATTTTTACTTTTTAAATATAACATATATACGTAATTATACATCGACTATTAAACAAGTCTAGTCGTGTCTTACCCACATTTCTAGGTAAAATGTTTGAACCATCGGTCAACGAGAAAATACTCAACAAAACATACATATAATATAAGATAAGTCTAGGCCCAACAATTTCATAATATACACGTTTAAACAACATACTGTTTTAAAAGAAAAGGAACTTAGTTCAAACATATCTACTAATGTGACAGAGAGAAGTCAGTCCAGCTAGCTACTCGTCCACGTCATCATCCAGTGAGCCTGAAAATATAAAATATTAACATCATGAGACACCTCCGGAGAGGGATCCCAGTGGGATAACTTTACCGTCTAATATATTGAAGCAATTAAATTATTAAGCGAGTATTACATGTCCATTGGCTCGCTCACCCGGACCATAATCATAAAGGAATGTGGGAATCGCTCGCCCACTAAACCTTGCATAGAGGAATGTGGGAATCGCTCGCCCACTAAACCTCGCATAGACCAGGCATTTACGCCCTTATGGTCACTTTCATAGACCAGGCATATCTGCCCTTAAGGTCGTCGCTTTCATAGACCAGACATATCTGCCCTTTAAGGTCGTCGCCCAGTATGGAAGTTACATACTGGTTATAGCTACGGACTTCAACCGTAGATTTTCATACATAACTTATCAATTCAATTATCAACACATAGTAGAGAGTAGAAGTTACCCACTTGTATGCTGATCGTGCGAGAATCGCTTCTGGATTCACCGATCGTCTCAACTGCGCTCGACACATTTAACTGTTTAGTCTATTATGTCATATAACATTCATTACATGCTTGAATCCTTATATTAAATTCTAAACATGATCATATCATACGCATCATGTAAAAGAGATTTAGAATATAGAATACATCATCATACTTATCACTTAATTGTTAAGCGTTTAAACTAGTAATTTTGGACCTAAAACGACATATAAAGGTGTAATAACTTTAATAATTCATACATAATTCCTAAAATCATAAAATTATTCATATAATCATACATTAATATCAATTATCATAATTTAAAAATTCACAATTTTTCACAGTGTATAAA
The DNA here is from genome assembly GCA_954870855.1 of Scutellaria minor. Classification (NCBI taxonomy): domain Eukaryota; kingdom Viridiplantae; phylum Streptophyta; class Magnoliopsida; order Lamiales; family Lamiaceae; genus Scutellaria; species Scutellaria minor. Next base: position 14,111,819 of record OX940737.1, read on the forward strand.
AATAAATAAAAATAGAATCCTAAACAAGATTTTCACTGGAATTTCAACTCAAAATCAGTCTATATTGTAAAATTCACCACACCTTATAGGATTGATGAAAACCTTTCATCTTTTTACAGAATTTAGACAACATGTTGAAGTATAACATATAAAAATATCAACTGAAAATAAGCTTTACCTATTTAGTTATGAATTTTCTAAGTTAGCAGAAAACATAGCATAGTGTATGCTGAAAACAGGCTTTTTTGTAAAAATCGGCATAAATCGTACAAGACTCATAAAAATGCATACTAAATTTCTACACGTACCTAAGAACCGATACTAAAACATAGTAAAAGATCATATTTAAACTCTAAGGATACAGTTCCAGATAATTGTTTGATTCAGACCTAAAAACGGGGCAAAAACTGTCTCTGAACAGCTTATCTTAGAAAAATCATATAAAATCGGGTTTAACTCCAAGGATTCTGAAATTTAACATGCATATTCTACACTTCACATACTACACTGTGATAAAAGGGTTTAGCCTAATTCAACTTCTACAAGGCTATACAAATTATCGAACAGCAGGGAAAAACACACACGTATACAGCGGCAGTAAAACACAGTAATAGCAGAAAATATGCACAATAGCAGCATACACATGCACGCAGGGTAGCAGGGTAGGGCCAGCAGCAGCTGAAGCAAACAGAGAAAGAGAGGCAGAGAGAAAATCGGGAGAGAGAGAGTCGTGAGATAGAGGGCTGTGTATGTTGATACGCCCTTTCTTCCTTTACTTTTTCTCTTCTTTTCTTTGTTTTCTCTTGTTCACACTTGATCTAGTTATATAGGTGTGTGTGTCCTGTTTTGGAGAGGGGAAAGGGTGAGGTGGCGTGGAGATGGTGAATAAGCATTCCATGCTTTTTACTTAACTCATTTCTTATTTTATTTTATTTTCTTTCTTTTCTTATTTTATTTTAATACTTGTTTTATCATACAATTATACATATATATATACTTAGTTCTTAACTACTTATGCATAATTAATTTAATCATCAAATTAATACTTTACATCTTAATTAATTTGGATTATAATATAAAAATATCCTAGTTAATCCTTACTTAGGATTAATTAATTAATTCTTGGTTTAATTAAGATTATCACTTAACTAATTAATTCTTAGCTTAATTAAGATTATCACTTAATTAATTAATTCTTAGCTTGATTAATTTATTAGCAACATATACCTTAATTAATTAATTAGGGTGTTATAATTTTATTTGTGTGATGAGGAGATATTTTGATACACAATAAACTAGGTACGCATGCTTGAGCAAAATATTTTATCACATAAAATCACATAAATACATCATTATTAAATTACATTAAATAAAGCATTAACAAGCACAAACGAGTAAGTTAAATGTCTTAACCTAATATAATCTTAATTCATTTAAACTTATCTATTATCTTATCTTTTTACTTTCATTCATATTTGTCGAGTGAGTTGAGATCAAGCTCGGTTTCCTCCATGAGCAATCCTGCAAAACCCTTAAAATCTCGAAAGAAATATATATATATATATGTCATAAAATCTTTAAAATCATCAAGCATAACGAAATTCGTAAATCATAATTTTAAGTAATATAAGAGCTCACACTTAAATCATTTATAATTGAACGCTAAAAGAAATTTTATAAAATATGCAATGCATGTTTTCTTGAAAATAGGGTGTTACATTAGATCCATGCACCAGGTGCATAGGAGAATTTGTGTTTATACTATTATTTTATTATTATTCTTATAAAATGAAAAGAGTAGGTCTCCTGTGCAACTGGTGCATGGATCTTAAATTCATGCACTCGGGTCGGATCCGGCCCGATCCGACTTGGATCCACGCATTTTTTTTTACCCTGACCTTTATGTTATGTTAGTCATATCTTTATATTATATTAGTTATACATTTATGTTATATTAGTCATACCCTTATGTCCAAATTTCATACCCTTAGTGCAATACTTTAACTAAAAAAAAAATTCGGTGGCCTTTGTTGGGCCCCTACCAAACTGACCCGACCTGGGGTCCGGCCCGAGGGAAGACCAAAAGGTCAGAAGGCCAGCTCGAGGGAAGACCAGAAGGCCAGAACTGGCTTGAGAGAAGGCCAGGAGGCTAGAAGACCAAAGCCAACTATACCACCGGCCTAGGCCAGGGACCAACCCAACCAGAACCTGGTCAAGGGGCCCGACCAGGGCCCGACCCGACCACGATCGAGCCGACCCGACCAGGGACTGAGCTGACCAGGGGCCGACCCGACCAGGCCGGTCCGTGGTCATGTCCATCTGACTGCTAGGTTCGCGATTTGATCTGAGTTCGAGTATTGTATCTGATATGGTCCAGAAGGGTTATTACTCAAGACATTTCTGGAAAGTCAAGTGGAAGACCAGAAATCGAGGTCATCATCATAAGGAGAGCAGAAAGGACCTAGTGTATTTCAAGGAGTCTTCAGGAAAGGAAACAAATCAAGAACAAATCATATCCAATTTAGATAGGATTTAATCCATTTTTTCCTTATCTGTACCCTAAAATCAAGGGATTTATTTCTTACTTTCCAAGTTTTGTATTTTAGATTCAGTCTATAAATAGGGTTTCAATTATCATTCAAAGGGATCGAATTCTGGATCCGAAATCATTGGAATTAGAGAGCTTTTTACTCTCAATTCTTATATAAAAAACGTTCTGTCCGGCCAGAATTGACCGACAAAACAAGCCTAACAAATTTACCCGAGTAGGCACCTGGCACCGTCTTTTTCTTATTTTATCCGATTTTTATATCATTTGTTCGGTTCGATTTACTTTAGTCGGGTTGAGATTTTTTGTGTTAGACTAGGATTTTGTGTTGTACAAAATCTGACGTCAACAACCTTCATATTATGTTAGTCATATCTTTATGTTATATTAGTCATACCTTTATATACAAATATCATACATTTATATATATAAATATCACACATTTATGTAATACTTTGACCTCAAACCCTAATTTTGGCACAAGTTGTAGATGTTTACCTTTATGTGATATTACTCATACATTTATGTAATATTATTTATACATTTATATCAACATAAACATACATTTATATAATATATAAAAATACAACTAACATAATTAAAAAGTATGACTAACATAACTAAAGATATGATTAATATAACCAAGGACAAAAATATCGGTATCGGTAGAAATATCGATACCTTGATTTTACAGAAATATCGACGGATATATCGATTTCGGTGGAAATATCGGATATTTTTAAAAAAAATATAAAAACTTTGTAAAAAAAATTGAAAAATATATCTAGTACTTTATATAATATTATAAGTAACATTAATACATATATTGAACTTAAATTTCAAATAAAAAGATATATGTTTATTGAATTGTTGTACTAATGTATATAATAATAAAATAAAATATTTGATTAGGTGTCAAATTTATGAAATTCTATAATACTTTCTCATGTTGTGTATCAACACCACTTAATATATGACATGTGTTCATAATTTCATATATTAGAAAGGTAATATTATGCGTATGTATATATATATAATACTAATTTTCAAAAAATAAGATATTTATTTTGAAAGAATTAATTAAATAAAGGTGATTTGTAGTAATAATTAAGTGGCAGCAGTTGAGTGAAAGGGCCCACAAAGAGGGTCGATGGAAGAAAGGGCATGTGAGGGCTGCAAAGAAAATTTAAAAAAATATATGAAGAAAAAAGTCCACACCTACCCCAATTTTTTGAATCCCTATCGCATTTTCTCTCAATTTCCCTGAACTTCTCCCAATTTTTTTTTGTGTGAAAGCTACACCAACAGCCAAGTTGAAGAATCTAAAGTAGAGGTTCAGAATTTCCCCCTTCGATTGAGTGAAGAACGCAAGGAGACTCTCACTCACTTGGATGGTTAGGGTTTTGTTTTTTTGTTGTTTTAGATCAAATTGTCTCCTGCATCCTTCATTGTTTCCTTTTTCTGGTTGAAGTAAAAAACACAAACCCACCGACTGGTCGATTTTTCGCCAATTTTTTGGCGATAAATCGATGATTTATCGCCAATATTGAGGTGAAAACGCTACTGTTTTGCGACTTCGAAATATCGTCAATTTTTTGTCGATTTTTCGTCAAAAAAATATAACTTGCATTTTCTCTTTCGATGTACTCGATTTGCCGATATTTCGCCGAAAAATCGACGAAATTTCCCGATTTTTTTGTCCCTGAATATAACTAAAAGGTATTAATAGTTGTTTGAAAATATGTTAAAGTACATGTAAAAATTTAAAAAGTACGACTAACATAACATAAAGGTATGTTTAACACTACATAAATGTATGTCTAATATTACATAAAGGTATAACATCTCTGATCGAATTTGGGTGAATTTGAGCACGACCTTGAGGCGCATGTGGACGCGTGGCTGCACGTGAGAGACGAGTGCACAATTTCAAAACTGTACAACGAGTGTATAAAAGTTTTTATCAAATGAAAATGAGTTGTTATAGATACTCTAAGAATCCCTGAACAACATAAGATAAACAAAAAAGGTAAAATCAAGATAATACATTCTAAAAATCAACCTAAATTTCATCAATTATTATACCTACATATGAACGACCACTAATATCAATTAACCCCTTCCCGAATTAATTACTCAATTTGTCCAAAATAAATATTATTTTAGGTGTTATCATACAAATTAAAAAAAAATTATATGACGATTAATCTATCATTAATTTGATAGGAGTAAATGAGGATATTTATTTTAAATTATTAATAAATATATTTTAAAATTCTAAAATAACATTTATTTTAAAACAAATTTATTTTACTAAACTGATATTTATTTTGGGATAAATTGAGTAATTGATTAGTCGTTGTCACAAGTATCCATACTATACTAAACCATAAACAATTAACCCCAATAAAATCTACCTCAAATTCATGTTTCAAATTAATTATTAAAAATAAACTCAATTTATGTCATCCCCCAAAATCACCCACACAAAAAAGTAAATAAATAAACATATCTTCTTTCCCTCCAAAAATTCCAAAACCCCAATGTTCTTCCTTCTTGTTGGAAAGCTCAGGAAGCAGAGACACAGAGATGAAGTTCAAAGCATACCTGACCGACAATGGCATCAACCTTCTGGAGAAGCGAATTCTCCCCGCTCTCGACAAAATGGGGAAAACCTGCCACGTGTACTTGACCCCCGACCACGCCTTCTTCCTCCACAACCTCCTCAACCCCGCCGCCGTCCAATCCATCGCCCAATTCAACGCCCTAACCCTCTTCCACGACCACCGCATCTCCAGCCACTGCGACAACACCATCGCCTTCTCCATTGACCTCTCCCTCCTCCACCGCGCCCTCCGCTCCATCCTCGCCATCTTCGCCGACTCCCGCGACCTCAACTCCGATGGCCTCCTCATCAAGCTAGTCAAGAAATTACCCCCTCAGTCCACCCAACCCATGCCCTATCTCACCTTCGAGGCCAAGGGTTACAGATCCGCCGTCGTGCAGGACGTCCCCATCTCCAAACCCCTCTCCCGCGCCCAAATCCAGGAGCTCCAGCTCGCCCTCGAGAGCGGACAGGAGATGCCGCCGACTCTGGTGAAGGCGCCGGAGCTGATTCAGCTGCAGAGCTTCGTCGATCGGATGAAGCATGTCGGTGACGTCATTAGGGTTTCGATTAGTAAATATGGAGACTTGCACCTGCAGATCTCGACTACTTTGATCACTTTGGGGGCGGAGTTTCGGAAGCTGGTGGTTTTAGGGGAGAGAGCCGACGCCGTGGAGGAGGATAATGGGTTGAGTGCTCAGAGTAGGATGGAGAGAGGTGTGCAGAGAGGAGATGCAATGACAGTGCAGCTTAGTGTGAAGCATTTTTTCAAGTGTCTTCAGTATAGTCTGGCGAAGCCCGATTGTGCCTTCTATGGGATTGCTCCTCATGGTTCGTGTTTGGTTGTGATATTTCAGTTCTTCGCTCCTGGGACGAGGCAAACGGATAAATCGTTCAGCCTCCATTGTAGGTTGCCTGTGCTGGATCCAGGTGGTGACTGAAGAGTGTTGCATAAGTTTGTTTCCTTATGTTGTTAATGGAATGCTTTGTTCTCATACTTGATCTCTTTATGTTTACAAGAAACATTTGATTTCAATAGGAATGATTGAATTAAAATCACAATGCAAATCCATATGAATATGCTCTGCCAACTGCATATGTATTTCAAGATTCATTTAAGAAATTACATCACTTGAATATTGAGTCCCAGATTAGAACTAATTTTCCCAGTTATCAAATATTGAAAGAGAACTGGCATCATCAGCCTTTTTCTAACAGAAAGATTCTAAATATAAATGCAGACAACATATGGCTAGTAAAAGATGCTTTCTCAAAATTATATGAGGGAATTTGTCTTTTTTATAGAAGTGCAAACTGGTAGGGATCGATGATTGGGTAAGAATGTAAATTCAAACGGAACCGTTTGCAGAGTAGATGTGGCTTCTCTGATCATCTTCCAACAAACCATCAGTTGCAGTGTCTTCAGGAGTGGTGAGGATCTCGGATATAAACTTTATCAAAGAGCAAAGGCCACCTAAGAAGTTATGATCAATGATACCCTTGCCTTGGAACACATGGGCAAAATCCACGACCTTGATCTCTGCACGGGGGCTCTTTCCATTTGATGCAAGCTCCTTCTCAAACATCATCAGAATCGAGCAAGCATAGAAATGATACATAGTTTGATCCTCAAACCATGTCTTCAACTCCAGTAGTTGTGATAAGATGCCTGTGGAGCCACCATAAACAGTTGATGCAAAGGCACAATCTGGTTTCAAAGACAAGGGTTGAGAAGAGACGAACTTCTTCAAAAGTAACCTAACTTCATCAGCTGGGAGGGACTGAATCCATGACTTGTTCTCTGGTTTCCAAAATCTTGATTCCGCGCTTTCAAAGATTTGCACACCCGATAGCCTAAATCCTAACTGAAGGCTCGATCCTTGTCTATCCTTCTTTAAACACTTCTGGACGTACTCTTCTGGGGATTGTGGGGCCCAAGTTCTTGAACCGATTTTGATGTCCATTACTGATGGATTGACTCGACCATAAGTAAGGTCTTCTAAAACTAAATGAGGTTGCATGCCAGTTCCATCAGATGCTTCCACGAGCTGAGTACCGGAAAACTTGGGGAAGAACCTAGTAATGTGGTCAGGGACTTTTGTGTTTGAAGAGAATGATGTATAAAAAGAAACCTCGTTGTTTCCACGTTCATCACTCTGAAGAGGCTTGTAAAAACGCCCTGAATCATCAACAAGCGGTCCAAGCTGTCCACCTACAGCTTGGTGTCCTGCAACCTGATGATCCGGGACTTTAAGCATCTTGCTTACTTGAAAGATTTTCGCAGAAAAACAATTGTTTCTACTTAATCAAAACCCTTGTTATTTCCCTGCAAATATACAAAGATGGAATTAGCTTTTCATTTCACCGTGCATGTTGCCATAGGAATATGGCAAGTAGGGATGTAACCGAGCCGAACCGAGCCGAACAATACTAGGCTCGAGTTCAGCTCGTTTGTTATTATTCGGGCTCGAGTTCGGCTCGAGCTTTAAAAATGGAGTTTGAGCTCGGCTCGACATCAAAATTTTGAGTTCGATATGGGCTCGAGTTCGGCTCGAACAAAGTTCGATAACAAGCTAAACGAACTCAACTCGGGTTCGGCTCGATAAAAGTTCATCAAAAGTTCGAAATAGGCTCGTCAAAAGTTCGAAATGGGGGCTCGAATACAGGCTCGTCAAAAGTTCGAAATGGGCTCAAATAAGGATCATAGATTGCTACTTTGAGAGTCGTGGTTTAGATTTGCACACAAGTATACCAACTATTTCAACAACCACAAAATAAGAATTACTGAATGCATAAAGGTCATTTTGGGACCAAATGATTTCAAGAGTGAAATGATCGAGCCAAAAGAAAAAAAGAATAGATAACAATCCAAAAATAATGGACAGACAGAAAATAAACGAAAATAAGACTCTCACAGGCCACATTCATGCCAATCAAGCTGAGATATATCACATTCAGGACAATCTGATCACAGAATTATACAAACCAAAATCTAAGAAAATCACTACTCATGAGACTTATTCAGGAAAAACAACAGCGCACAAATTATATAAATTTGACCATCTGATACACAAATTACTCATCAGAATCATACCTAAATCTCTCAATAGAAGCAAAATCAGATAATAAAGGTCCTGAATCATATAAAATTGCATTCGCCTAAATTGCATAAGATCTTTGCAGTAAAATTTGAAATCATTAAATCAGGGCACTGAATCGTCAATTGACAAGACTGTTCTCTGTGTGAGAGAGAGAGAGAGAGATATTAGCGGCGAACCTGCGGCGGCGGCGGCGTTGAGCTCCAATTGATTTCGAACGAGGAGTTGTAATGGCGTTCCAGGTTCTACTTCTTTCAGTCTCTGTCCTTATCCTCTACAAGGACGAAAATATGGTAGAAAGGGAATATCAATCGATATTTCGATTTCTTTGGAAATATGAGAATTTCTTTTTTAAATATGAAAATTTTGTAAAAAAATTGAAAAAATATGTGCAGTAATATACAAAATATTATAACTAACACTAATATATATATTGAACTTAAAATTATAAATAAAAAGATATATTTACAATAAATATAGAGATACACTAATATTATATTCATCATAATCATTTTATTAAATTTCAAAAAAATTAACTAAACTTAATTAAATTATGAGATGAACCTAAATGCTAGAGTACTAATTTATTTTAAACAATTTAATTAAATTTATATAAATTAATTGTTTGATCCACCCATAAATAAAAATATAGATATATAAATAAAGAAAGATAAACAATTCAATTTTAATAGATATCCTTCAAATACACTATAAAAAAATTCATAATAAAAAAGAAAACAAATCATTTAAACTAAATTAATAATGAAAAAGGGAAAAATAATTAAAAAAATAAATTAATCAACATCATTTTAAGAAGGAAAAAAAGGAAAAAAGAAAAAAGAAAAACACAATACAGCGTCACTGCAGGAAGAAAAAAAGAAAGAAAGAAAAAGAAATAAATATCAACGCGTGCAACTGCATAAGTCATAATCAATAGTATTCGATATATCGCGATATTTTGTCGAAATCGATATATTAACGATATTTCGACGATATATATAGCGATATATTGCGATATTTTTACAAAAATAAATTTACAGCGTATTATTATTTCGATATCTTCATTCTCGCGATATTTCGGTATCGCGATATTTTGTTCCATGATCCTCTATTACAATTTACAACCATCAGGCTTCTCGGTGTTTCCACAGGGGTAGAATTGTCAATTCGATATATAGGAGAAATAATATATATATATATAAAGCAATTATCCCTAACAATAGAAATGTCAAAAATTTCCCGTCTATTTTCATTTCCTAATAATAGAAATTTCATCGAATTTTATATTTTATTTTTTTGTGATATTAATTGAGTTTATTATAAATTTCTAAAAATATTACTTTTGTGTTATAAATATATATGGTATATAATAATCTAACTTTGTTGATAAATATTTTCAATGATATATGACAAGAATTATTAATTGATATGTATATAATAAAAAAAAAAGTATACGTACAATTAAATATCGTATCTTTTGAACTATTTTTTTCGAATACACATATAAGTTTATTATGGTTTGTTTTTCAAATCAATTAGTTATTCAATAATCAAAATCTAATTTACAAGCTATCTTTTTCAAAATCAATATTATTGATCATAATATAATAATTATATAATTAATATATATACACACATATAAATGTAGAGTATATCATATACCTATTTGAGTTTGCAAATATATGAATAATTAAATGAATAAACTATATGAAATTATTGCAATACACGTTCACATTAAATTTTTTCTAATTATATTTCATATAAATACATGATATTTTGGTAAATACATACATTATTCTTATATAAAGATTTTGAATATTGATACATATGTAGATCTGCACATGTTTATTATGGTTTGATATCTTTCTATAACATATCATTAATGTATTTTAGGTAATTAGAAAACTAAGTGACTAAGTCCGATCTATTTTCAAAGTTTAAGCATGTTGAATTCGTTCTTGAAAATGTATGAATTTTCTATATTTTTTTTCATATTCAAAATTAAATATTATTTGTTACGGGATTATTTATTTTGATTATTGATTTTTTTAGATGGTAGATGGGTTTGAGGTTTCCACTCTCGAAAAGCCACTTTTGAAGTATGGTGATAATGATTATATCAAAATTACAACACTTTTTGTATTGACTATTTTTTACTTATTTTTACACCTTTTTAAATTAAACTACATAATTTAAGATAATCGATCTATATTTTTGTTAAAAAAACTTTTGTAAATTGAGAAATTCTAACTTTAAGGCATTTGGAAAAAAAATTATATAGTTTTTTTAATGGTATGTTGAAATTAGATTTTTTTTATTTTGGACTATATAAATTTTGTGTACTCATTATGAATATATTATTAAGCATATATTTGTATACTTATTTTCAAGACCAAAATGCTAAATTATTATGTTGATCATTGGATTATACTTGAAACATCAATATAATTATATGAAACATCAATATAATTTATATGAAACATCAATATAATTATATCTTTTATATTAAGATAATATATCATTGGCAAATTGAATAATTAATATCAAAATTTCAAAAAATTTCAAATGGCATGGCAAGTAGGGATGTAATCAACCAAGCCGTTCGCGAACTATTAGCGGCTCGACTCGATAAATATTCGTTCGAGATTGTTTGTTAAGCTTAACGAGCCGAACTCGAGCCTAGACACATTCGGCTTGATAGTTCATGAACATGTTCGTTTAGTGGATTCGCGACATGTTTGTTTATGAGTTCGTGAACATGTTCGTTCAGTGGGTTCACGAATATGTTCGTTTTAGGGTTGGCGAACATGTTCGTTAAGCGAGTCTATTCGTTTAAAGTTCGCGAGCCTATTCGTTTATATATTATATTTAAATATGATTATAAATTTTATAAGTTTTTGAAATTTAGATAAATACAATTAATTAATAATAAGTAATCAGAAGAAAATCTTTAACCAATCCAAAATGTTCGTTTATTTATTTTATTTAAATATGATTATGAATTTTATAAGTTTTTGAAATTTAGATAAATACAATTAATTAATAATTAGTAATCAGAAGAAAATCTTTAAACAATCCAAAATGTTATGAATTTTATAAGTTTTTGAAATTTAGATAAATACAATTAATTAATAATTAGTAATCAGAAGAAAATCTTTAACCAATCCAAAATGTTATGAATTTTATAAGTTTTTGAAATTTAGATAAATACAATTAATTAATAATTAGTAATCAGAAGAAAATCTTTAACCAATTCAAAATGTTATGGATAGGAATCGAACACAAAACCTCCATCATATAAATTATTTATACTACTAGCAAACCAATTTGTACTCTTGTTAATTTACCTATTAAACTTTTCTTTTATGTATTACATTTTAAAATATAAACCTATTAATAACTAAATTAAATATAATTTACTTATTTCTAATATATTGCTTACCATGCCATTTGAATTTTTTTGAAATTTTAATATTAATGATACAATCTACCAATGATATATTATCTTAATATAAAAGATATAATTATATTGATGTTTCATATAAATTATATTGATGTTTCAAGTATAATCCAATGATCAACATAATAATTTAGCATTTTGGTCTTGAAAATAAGTAGACAAATATATGCTTAATAATATATTCATAATGAGTATAAAAAATTTATACAGTCCAAAATAAAAAAAATCTAATTTCAACATACTATTAAAAAAACTATATAATTTTTATTCCAAATGCCTAAAGTTAGGATTTCTCAATTTACAAAAGTTTTTTGAACAAAAATATAGATCGATTATCTTAAATTTTGTAGTTTAATTTAAATGTTAAAGAATCCATACCTTGTGAAGACCCGGTGAATCCTCGTAGTTGTGTTTGAGAGCGCTCCAATCCAATCTTATCGGGATGCTTCTTCGTGACGTGGTTAGTGAACGTTCCATAGCCCCTCCATGCTTGAACTTGTATTGCTTCCCACAATGGTTGCACGTCACTATGTAGTCAACGTTACTATTAGGCACGACTTCCTTCTTGAAGTGAATGGAGAAAATATCACTTCGAAGTGAAGAAGGTGCTCTACTTGAGGTGGTTTGAGTGACATTCAAACTCTCTTGTATTGGTGACACCTCTTCTTCATCATCGTCGGCTAAGGCTTGAGCGATTTGTTCCCTCAAATCGACATTTGGATTAAGCTTGTCACACCATCGATCAATGAGTTCATCTTCGTATGATGGTGGAGGTGGCATGAGACTCTTTCCCTTCCCACAAGATGATGAAGTAGAAGAACCTCTTCTAGACATGATGAATGTAAAATAGAAAGAATAGAAGTAGAAATAGAACTAGAAGTTGATGATGAAGAACTAGAAATCGAAATATAACAAGAATTTGAGAGATTTTGAACTTGAAATAATTTAAAGTGAGCTAGAATGCAAGAATTGAGACTTGAGAGAGAGAGAGAGCAAGAGAATTGGTGTGAGCAAATACACAATTTGAACCCCTATTTATAGATCTAAAAAATTAAAAAAAAAAAAGAAATTACCACGCTCCGGTTCGAACCGGCGGTTCGACTCATCTCAACCGTCAATCTCCAACGGCCACTTGATCTCAGTCGTTGGATTGAAAATTCATCCAAACCGCCGGTTCCGATTCGGTTCCGGTTTGGCCAATTTCCAACGGCCATTTAATCCTGGCCGTTCATCCTCAACGGCTATATTCGATTCAAACACAGCCGTACACGTGGCATGCTCCATAATTTAAAATATATATATATATATATATATGAAAACCAACCGCCGGTTTAATCGCCGGTTTGCCGGTTTGTAAAATTGAGAACTGAAACCGGACCGGTTCCCGGCGGTTCCCGGTTCCAGTTTCAAATCGAAACCGGGTCAACGGTTCCCGGAACCGTTGACCGCCGGTTCGAACCGGCCCAGTTCCGGTTTTCCAAACCCTTTGGGCATCTTTACTAGAACTATATGTAGCTTGACCTAGAACTCTTTTATTTGTTGAACTCGTTTCTATCATTTCTTTACAAGGACACACGTCTTCAAAGAATATAACATTCATTGATTCTTAGTCATTCCCTCCGTCATATCAGGTACTTCCGACTAGGGATGAGCAAAATAGAATTAGAACCGAAAAATTGAACCGATCAATTCGGTTCGGTTCAATTTGGTTTAGTTTTATATACTAATACATCTCAATTCGATTGAGAAATTAGGAATCGAATAAAAATTTAGTTTGGTTCGATTTTTTCAAAAAAAAATCGATTAACCGAACCGAACCAAAAATTTATTCTTTAATATTTTTTTTATTTTATATATTTTGTATAATATATTATATGAATTAGACTAAAAAAAATTAAAATTTTAATGCACTTCCAAACTAAAGTGTTTTGTTTTGACATGATTTTAATTCTTTTTTAATATGTTAATGTTTGGTTTTGCTAATTAACAGAATTTTAATATGTATGTGTTTTTTTTGTTAGTAATGTCATTGTTTAACAAGTTATGTTTGTTTTGTTTAATATAGAGTCATTAAAATGTTTGATTTTTTAAAACCTTTTCAATTCATTTTTTTAAATAGGATTTTTTAATTAATGAAATTTCCAACTTGAAAAGCCCAACGGTTCGGTTCAGAATGCAATTTTAGTTCAGTTTAGTTATAAAAATCTGAAAAATTCAATTTTCGGTGTTTGTCGGTTCGGTTTGGTTTTCAACTGAATCGACCGATTACTCACCCCTACTTCTGACTTATGGATTCCGAAATGATATGCACTACTATTAAGAGCATATCCCACTAAGATTTTGACTTGCTTAGGAGGTGGTACCTCCACTTTAGCCAAACACCTCCACACTTTGAGGTATTTGTATGATGGTTAACATCGTTTCCACAATCCGTATGCGGTTTCATTCTTCCCTTTCAAAGGGATTTTGTTAAGTATGTAATTCATCGTTAGGACGACCCCCCACAGGTTCTGTGGTAACTCCGAGCTTATAAGCATGACATTTATCATCTCTTTTAGAGTATAATTTTACATTCGACTACGCCATTCGATTGAGGTGAGTAGGGAGTCGTCGTTTGGTGAATTATGCAACTTTGTAAACACAACTCCTCAAACGGTGCCACGTACTCTCCACCTCTATCACTTTTTATAGTTTTTATCTTGCTATTTAATTGATTTTCTAACTTATTCTTGTAATTCTTGAAAGCTTTTATAGCTTCGTCTTTACTTTTCAAGAGGTCATTAATAAAAGTAATAATTTTTTTTTCCACCTTTAGTTTGTACAAATTTCAAATCACATACATTTGTGTGAATTAGTTCTAGAGGTTTCTTACTCCTTTCAACATTATAAAAATGTAGCTTAGTTATTTTGGCTTCAACACACACTTCAAATTTCTTGTGTGTTTATTCCATCGACTTTAAGTAAGTTCAAGGTTACTAACCTTTTTATAACATTTAGATTTACATGTCATAATCTATTATACCACAAACCACAACATTCAATGATGTAAAAATAAGTAGGAGCATTTTCATTATCAATTTTAGGTACAATATGGCTCTTGGCCATTACATTGATCTTAAAAAGACCATTAGCCAAATAGCCCCTACCTAAGAATACATCATTGTTTGTAAGAATAAACTTTTCAACCTCGAAAATGACCTTGAAGCCATTGTTTACAAACAACGAACCACTAACTAAGTTCTTACGGATGTCCGGGACATGCAACACATCCTTCAATGTTAACTCATTTTCCGAAGTCAACTTGAGCACCACGTTGCCAACTCCAACCACCTTAGATGAAACTTCATTTTCCATGTGGAGCTTTCTCCACTCACAACCTTGTAAAAGAAAAATACCTCTTTCTTTGAGCATACATCACAAGTGGCTCTCGTGTCCATGAACCATTTCCCTGGGTTGTCCACCATATTGGCTTCGAACACCATAACACAAAGATCTTGATCATCGAAATCTTTTTTTTGCTCAGCCATGTTGGCTTGGTTGCCTTTGTTCTTTTTTGACATCCTATATTTTTTTGGCTATGTGGTTCAGCTTATCACAATTATAGTAATTGTCATTGAACGTTGTGGCCTTAGTTTGCTTCTTTCTCTTCTCATTTTGATTGAGGTTGGGGCGGGACGCTTTCGCTTGTTGTCATCCAATAGGTTGACCTTAACATTCATTGACATACGGGCCTAGGATCTGTATTCCTATTATCTTCCTCGATTCGGAGCTTGACAATCAAGTCTTCAAGGGTCATTTCCTTTTGCTTGTACTTTTGATAGTTCTTGAAGTCCCTCATACTAAGTGGGAGTTTCTCGATCACACAAGCCATAGTGGAAGGCTCGGGCAAATTCATGCATTCGGCTTGGACTTTGTATACCACAAGTTGGAAATCTTGCACTCGGTCCATCACGGGATGAGTGTCCACCATTTGGAACTCAAGAAACCAAGCCGCCACGAACTTCTTAACTCCGACATCCTTAGTCTTGTATTTTTTCTCAAGAGCATCCCACAGCTTCTTGGCCATCTTACAGTCTGCGTACATATTATATAGTGAGTCGTTGTACATCCAAACATCAAAGGATGTACGAGCCTCTGAATTCTTAACCTCCTCAGCCACAATCGGGGTGTCATACCTTAAATACATCACCACACTGATGGTGGTAAGGTAGAACAATATTCTCTGTTGCCAATATTTGAAATTTTCGTTTGCAAACCTCTCAGGTTGCTACGCTCTAGGCAAAGCATTAAGACATACTATTGCATTGTAGGTTGCAGCAGTAACAATAGAGGTTGCAACAACTGTTACAGTAGTTGCAATAGGGGGAACCTCATTGTTATTGTTTCCATTGTTGTTCAACATGGTCAGAATTATCTTGCCTTAAGATTATTAGATTGTAGCACTCAACAATAGGTAGACCTGTAGAACACAATGAAAACAAACGAATAAAGAAAACAAAAATAACGTGACTTATAAAAACCTATACTATTACAATATACGACACCATCAAGTTGAGTGGAGAAAATCCTATTTTCTTAAGACGAGATACACCTTAGGTAGTGCTCACTAGATCGTACATATCTTCTCCCAAAGATAAAATGACTTTATCTCCAAAGATAGCACCTTAGCTCCTCCTCGTTTCATTCAAACCATATACCAAATCGTAGCCCTCGCCGAGCCCGTCACGGATCTGGGCTCGGTTCACCAAACCGCCGCCGCCTTCATCGGAAATCGGCCGACGAAGCCGCGGCTCCGCCTCTCTCTCTCTCCACCCCTCATTCTCTCTCTTCGATCTCCTCCGTTTCTTCTCCGATCGAGCCGATCTCTATACATGCATTTTAAGCTCTCATCGAGCTCTTCACGATTCCGGCTCGGATCATTGATCGGCCGGCTGGATCTCCGGCAAAGGCCGCCTAAAATCACTGTCTTCATTCTCTCTCTCTCTCGAGTCTCTCTCTCTCCTCGACTCTCTTCCTAGCTGTTTCTCTTCGCCGCCGCCGCCGTGGTTCATGCTGGGTGAGTGAATGGAGGTTGGGGGCACTGCCGAGGAGGCGACGCCATGCTCGGTGTCGCCGGTGATGCTCGTTGGTGAAGTGTGGTGTGTGTGCATGTGTCTTGTTCGCTGTGTGTGTGTGTGTCTTGGGACAGCGCTTCCAGCGCCGCCGTGCGTTGAGGTGGCCGGCGCGAGGAGTGTCGGCAGGTGGTGGTAGTGTTGGAGGGTGGCCGGCGATGTGGTGTCGCCGGCGGAGCTGTGTAGTGGTGGCGATGGCGGTTTGCAGGCGGGGGAGGGTTGGAAGGGGAGGGATGGGTTTGCAATTTTCAAAACTCCAGGGACCTTCTTGCAATTTCCAAAAAGTTTGGGGTTCTTCCTTTTTCCCCCTAAACTTTCCTTCCTTACAGTTTGGTCCTCAACTTCTGGAAATTTCATTTCCACCCCCAAGACTTTCCAACCTTTTGACTTTCACCCCCAGAACTTTTCAAGTCTTCGATTTTCACCCCCAAGACTTTTGAATATTTCATTTTGACCCCAGAATTTCCAAAAATCCCACTTTGACCCCAGAACTTCTCCATAATTACAATTTCACCCCGGGTCAAAGTCAACCCTAGCCAGAAATTACGAAACTGCCCCTAAACACTAAAATGCACCGTTTTCGCTCGTTTCTCGTCCGATTAAGCTCATTCTTACGCCTATAGAACCGTAATCAAACTCTCTTCGATATATGATCAAGTTTCAAGCCTTTTGAATCACTTTCTTTTCCACCATCGTTTCTTTCCGAGAGAGTACTTTAATTAATAAACGCAACGATCTTAAAACGAAACTAATAGATCATGTTTGTTTGTTGTAGGCTATCGGGAGTAGGAGTGTGCATATTTATTTTAAAGCTTGCTTTACACGAAGTTAAACATCACCAATCAGGTGGGGGTAACTTCTGAACTTAACGGCCTTTACGTTTCTGTTTTTATTATGCTCTGTTATGCTAGTAATCTGCTATGTGTTAATCAATGATATCGTATCTATAATTGTATGTTATGAAATATATGAACCAACGTGCCTTGGGATTACGTACTGTGATATTATGTGTTCATGCATTATATGATTAATGTTATACGCGGATTGAAGTCCACGTTCATCATGCATTATACCGGGCAAAATGGGAAATACCCGTGCCTGAAGAGGATTATACCGGGCAAAATGGGAAATACCCGTGCCTGAAGAGGATTATACCGGGCAAGATGGGAAATACCCGTGCCTGAATAGGATTATACCGGGCGAGATTGGAAATACCCGCGCCTGAAGAGGTTATGTGCAATGCATTCTTAAGTGCTGTGAATTACGTGATGTGTTGTTTACCATTTATATACTTTATTTGTTAAATTATTCTTGAAAACGGAAACTACTCCCACGAGTGTATTCAAACGCACTCACCCCTATCTGTACTCACCCTACAGGAAACAATGAAAACTAAGTTATGTTGCGAGAGAGGTGTCGTATCCAGAGTTCTGTTGTCTTTATATATTTTGAACTTTGAACAATGTTTCTAAACATTTTAGGATATGTGGCTCTGTAAAGCTTTTGTACCTATATTGGATCCTGTCTTTTCCGCTGTTAGTATAAAATGTTGTCTTCCGGCGATGTGCCGATGTTTTGAAAAGCTGTAACAGATTTATATGCTTAAACTGATCTCTGTTGTTTTATTTCGAGTATTAGTTTTAAATGGTGTATGCGTAATCTTTTCGTAAAACTTTAAATGATGTCTCTTATTTAATTTAAACCGTTATTTGTCTATCTTATTTATAAGTTTTCAAAAAGTATGCTCCTTTTTCTTTTTTTCTCTCTCTGCACGCCCAAAGACAACTCTAATATATTTTAATTAATGTACGAAAATGGGGCGTGACAGATATGGTATCAGAGCAAGGTCCTACCCTTTGTAGGATCCTGCTTAAGTTTGTTTTTTTTTCCAATGTGTTTTGACGTGAAAACCTTTTTATATAAAGGATAAGCACCTCTCTCCATGCGTTTCACCCCTAATCACGAAACTTAATAATAAGTGAGTGTTTATCGTTTATATTTGTACGCTTACTTGTATTTTATCTATCTTCCTCTTGTGTATTTATTTTTCATTTCTTTATTTCTCGTTTTTTTATGTTGCTACTTTTGCGTTCGTGAGTATGTGGGGTAGTTTGGGTAGTTACGCTCTTTGCCGACATAGATGGTGAGGATGCGTCTGACAGCATGTAAGGGTTCTAGTGGGCGGATTATCCCGGTAGCAGTATTGAGGAGCTTTTATGCGGCTCGCATAGCGCCAGACGAGTCCGTAGGGTAGTTCCTGGCCAGACTACTCACCTTATGGAGGAGGACTGAGGGTGGGGTATCACATGCCCGTGCAAGCTAGCACGTGGTCGAGGTGGTACCCGATGACTGGTCGGTCACTGCTCACCAGACATACCAGACACAGGTGGTATACTCCCCATTCACCGGTCGTGTCATCATCTCGTTTACGCATTTTATAACCGCCCTTATCCGTGCGTGGGTGCGGGAGGGACAGCTCACGATGCTAGAACCGGGACCGTACGACCCCTCGAGCAGTGACGAGGATCCAGAGGGGGAGCCGGAGGAGGATTGGGAGCCTCCTCACCGCCGACAGCGAGGACCGTCACTCCCACTACCGCCAACAGCTGGGGCCGCTGCCATAGTAGTGTAGATGTTGTTTGATGTTTGTTTTGTGTTTTGGGGCCTGCAGGGTCGTGAACACGATGTGTGACGTTACGTTGTCTTGTTAGGACTTGTTGTTGTTTGTGATCTTTTGGATGCTACGATTTATGTTATCACCTCCTTCCCTCTCTTTCCTTTCTACGATGCGTTTTACTTATTTCATCCCTCTATTTCTCATTGTACTCGTTGTTCTTTGCGAATCGTTGTTGGAGACCTTTTACAGTATCTATTATAACGAGAAGATCGTGTTCTTATCAGAATAGTATGTCTCGTGGCCGCCCCAGGAGAGACCAACCACCCAGGAACAATCAACCGCCGATGAATAATCAGCCGCCAGAGGGAAACCCCCCGGAGCATGTGGACACCACCCTGAGGGACCTAGTGTCGGTTTTGAGGGACTGGGATCGATATTTTGAGGCAGCACCACCAGTATCATCGAGGGACAACACAAACTTAGTTATCGCGCAGTTTCGACGTTTAAATCCATCGACTTTCAACAGAAAATGGGACCCGATCGAGATTGAAGAATGGCTAAGGTCGTTGGATCGAATTTTTAGACATTTAACGTACACAGACGAATAGAAGATCTCATGTGTCGTGCTTCAACTCGTCGAAGGGGCCAGCTACTGGTGGGAGTCATACGAAAGGACCATGTCGCCGGAACATAGAAGTGTTATGTCTTGGGGAGTCTTCAGGGAAGTGGTTAAACAGGAATTCCTACCTCAGTCGTATTGTGACCAAAAGATAGCAGATTTTGTACATATACGTCAGGGAACCGCCTCCATAGAAGAGTACGAGAAGAGATTCAATCTTTTGAGTAGATATGCGTCTTATCTGGTGGACACCGATGCTAAGAGGGCCCGAGTTTTAAAGAGGGCCTTCGCCTAGAGATCAGTTCCGTTCTGACTAGTCGGCGAACCACGACGTATGCTGAAATCATCGAGAGAGCTCAAAAAATCACTTCCCGTCTTAGCTGGGACGTGACGTCACTCACGAGAGAGGAAGTAGCGATAGGGAAGAGGAAATAGACTGGTTCGAGTCAGAACTTCAATCAAAACAAGCACCCAAGGACCAACAATATTCCGTTTCCCTTTACCTCTAAGCCAGGAAACTCGTGTGCCAAGTGTGGGAAAGCTCATGCAGGACCATGTCTTCTAGGGACCCAGATTTGCTTTAGATGCAGAGAACCAGGACACGTCGCCATCAGATGTCCGAAGTCCAGTAACACAGCAACAGCGGGGTAGCTGAGGTCATAGACGGACAAGACCTAAAACTGCTATAGGTGTGGAGAACCTGACTATATAGCGCGCGACTGCCAGAAGTTTAGAAATTAGGTGGCTGCAGGATCGAGACTAGGAGCAAGTCAAGCCCAGGCGTTCGCCTATACCCGCTTAGAGGCTGCCGAGGGATCGAAAACCAGGACAGGTATGTTAACAGTTTCTTATACCCCTGCTCTCGTCTCGTACGATACCGCGACAACCTTTGTTTCGTCCTTATTGGATTTTGTGTTTTGTTGAAACTTGAAGACGGTAGGATAGTCGCTGAAACCCTAGGCTTTAGCATCCTCTCGAAGGGCAGTACAAACGAAATGTCTTTATCGAGCCAAAGAACCGCGCTTGAGAATAGAATTCTTTTAGTCGATCCACGTGCGCTAGAGGTGGTAGATTTCGACGCGATACTAGGCATAGACTGGCTTAAGGCAACCCATGCAGTAATCAAGCGTTATAGGAGGGAGGTCACTTTTCAGATTCCTGGCGACGAGGAGTTCACAGGTTTACGGGATGCCGGTCGAATATAACCTGAGGGACGTATAGCTATGAGGACAGCCGCAGTAGTACACGCGCTCAAGATATGGAGACACTACCTCCATGGCAGAAGGTGCGAGATCTACACTGATCACAAAAGTCTGAAGTACTTCTTCGAACAGAAGGAACTCAACATGAGGCAGAGGAGATGGCTAGAGTTGGTAAAAGACTACGATTGCACGATACACTATCACCCAGGGAAGGCGAACGTGGTTGCTGACGCTCTGAGCAGAAAGGGAAAAAGGATTGTGACGGTCATGATCACAGAGCAGGATCAACTAGCAGGAGAGATGTCGAAGCTGAGCTTGGAAGTGGTAACTCCCCCGGGTAGCATCGAAGCCCTAGTCGCAACGTGTTTCGTAAAGCCAACTCTTCGAGAGCATATTATCGAGGCACAAGGAAAAGACAAGTTTCTGACAAAGATAAAGACTCATTTGGAAAAGGGGAAAGTTGAAGGGTTCACCTTATCGACAGATGGCGCCTTAATATTAGGAGGAAGGTTGTGTGTGCGCAAGAACGAAGACCTGAGAAAGGAGATTCTAGAAGAAGCTCACTGCTCGCCTTTATCTGCACACTCTGGCGGAACGAAGATGTATAAAGACCTGAAGGCGAGTATTGGTAGAGAAACATGAAAGAAAACATCGGACTTTTTGTCAAAAGATGCCTGACCTGCCAATAAGTAAAAGCCGAACACCAACGACCTGTCGGGATGCTGACGCCGTTAGAGATACCAGAGTGAAAGTGGGAGCACGTTGTCATGGACTTCATCGTAGGATTATCGAGGACTAAACGAGGAAATCATGCAGTATGGGTAATCGTAGACAGACTGACTAAGTCAGCACACTTCTTGTCGATCAAGATGAGCTACAGTCTAGACAAGTTGGCTCGGATCTATCTAGAAGAGATTGTCAGATTGCATAGCGTGCCAGTTTCCATCGTATCGGATAGAGACCCGCGTTTCACCTCCAGATTCTGGCAGAGCCTACAAAAAGAGCTAGGAACCAAACTAGCTTTCAGCATCGTTTTCCACCCCCAGACAGACGGACAATCAGAAAGGACGATCCAGATTTTGGAAGATATGTTGAGAGTGTGCGTCTTAGATCTTCATGGGAGCTGGGAGGATCATATATGTTTGGTGGAGTTTGCTTACAACAACAGCTACCAGTCAACGATCGGGATGGCGTCATACGAGGCTCTGTACGGGAGGAGGTATCGTTCGCCCTTATATTGGGATGAAGTAGGCGAGAAGAATGTTTTGGGACCAAATCTGGTTGAGCAGGCGGTAGGAGTGATAAGAAAGATTCGGGAAAGGATCAAGGTGGCACAAGACAGACAAAAGTCTTATGCAGACAAGAGGCGTAGAGAGCTAAAGTTCGATGTGAGAGATAAAGTTTTTCTGAAAGTGTCGCCCACTAAAGGAGTTCATCGATTCGGCAAAAGAGGGAAGCTGAAGCTAAGATATGTGGGGCCATTCGAAATCTTGGAGCGAGTTGGAGCCGTTGCATACCGTTTAGCTTTGTCGCCAGACTTCGCAGGTGTACACGATGTCTTTCATGTATCCATGCTGCGAAGTTACATCTTTGATCCGAGCCACGCCATCGATCAGAAGGGCATCGAGATCGAGAAAGATCTGACATACGAGGAAGTCCCAATAGCCATCCTGGACAGGAAAACTCGGCAGCTCCGGAATCGAGAGATGGCCCTGGTGAAAGTTCAATGGAGCCGACACAGAAAATAAGAAGCGACATGGGAGCAAGAAGACGAGATCCTAGCAAAGTATCCTGTTTTGCCGTTTTTAGGTACGCTTCTGGAATTTCGAGGACGAAATTTCTTTTAAGGGGGTAGGGATGTAGCGCCTAGGAAAAACGACGCATAATTTGACGATTTAAATAATTCAACTTTAATTATGTGATTTAATTTTGTGCGTTTCAGATTAATTGATTTAATGTGCGAAATAATTTATCGTATGTTTGCTTACAATTATCGTATAATTTCATGAATTGATTCATCAAAAATGTAATTAATTCGGAGAACTTGTGTAATTTAATCGAAATCATAAATGAAATGAAAACGTAGAATTTATGATACGAGAACGATTGCGGTCGAAAGATGAAGAAAACAAAATGAGAAACGGCCCAATTGGAGGCCCGAGGCCCAAGATAGGCCCATTTGAATAATTGCCAAAGATGGATAAAATACACAAGTGTTGAAAAGAGTTACCACACTTGGACCAAAATTAACTAAGGTAAAAATTGGAATTTTACTCTCCCCTCTCTCTCCCTGTTTTCTGGCGGTCGGAGCACCGCCGCGTCGCCGCCGTGCCGGAGGCGGCGCCACCATTGCGTCTCCTCCTCGTTTCGTTCAAACCATATACCAAATCGTAGCCCTCACCGAGCCCGTCACGGATCTGGGCTCGATTCACCAAACCGCCGCCGCCTTAGCCGGAAATCGGCCGGTGAAGCCGCGGCTCCGTCTCTCTCTCTCCACCCCTCTTTCTCTCTCTTCGATCTCCTCCGTTTCTTCTCTGATCGCACCGATCTATACATGCATTTGAAGCTCTCATCGAGCTCTTCACGATTCCGGCCTCGGATCGTTGATCGGCCGGCTGGATCTCCGGCAAAGGCCGCCTGAAATCACTGTCTTTCTTCTCTCTCTCTCTCACGTCTCTCTCTCTCTCCTCGACTCTCTTCCTCGCTGCTTCTTTTCGCCGCCGCCGCCGTGGTTCGTGCTGGGTGAGTGAGTGGAGGTTGGGGGCGCTGCCGAGGAGGCGGCGCCATGCTCAGTGTCACCGGCAATGCTCATCGGCGAAGTGTGGTGTGTGTGCGTGTGTCTTGTTCGTTGTGTGTGTGTGTCTTGGGGCAGCGCTTCCAGCGCCGCCGTGCGTTGAGGTGGCCGGCACGAGAAGCGTCGGCAGGTGGTGGTGGTGTTGGAGGGTGGCCGGTGACGTGGTGTCGCCGGCGGAGTTGTGTAGTGGCGGCGATGGCGGTTTGCAGGCGGGGGAGGGTTGGAAAGGGAGGGGTGGGGTTGCAATTTTCAAAACTCCAGGGACCTTCTTGCAATTTCCAGAAAGTTTGGGGTTCTTCCTTTTTCCCCCTAAACTTTCATTCCTTACAGTTTGGTCCTCAACTTCTGGAAATTTCATTTCCACCCCCAAGACTTTCCAACCTTTTGACTTTCACCCCCAGAACTTTTCAAGTCTTCGATTTTCACCCCCAAGACTTTTGAATATTTCATTTTGACCCCAGAATTTCCAGAAATCCTACTTTGACCCCAGAACTTCTCCATAATTACAATTTCACCCGGGTCAAAGTCAACCCTAGCCAGAAATTACGAAACTGCCCCTAAACCCTAAAATGCACCGTTTTCGCTCATTTCGCCTATAGAACCGTAATCAAACCCTCTTCGATATAAGATCAAGTTTTAAGCCTTTTGAATCGCTTTCTTTTCCACCATCGTTTCTTTCCAAGAGAGTACTTTAATTAATAAACGCAACGATCTTAAAATGAAACTAATAGATCACGTTTGCTTGTTGTAGGCTATCGCGAGTAGGAACGTGCATATTTATTTTAGAGCTTGCTTTACACGAAGTCAAACACCACCAATCAGGTGGGGGTAACTTCTGAACTTAACGGCCTTTACGTTTCTGTTTTTATTATACTCGGTTATGCTAGTAATCTGCTATGTGTTAATCAATGATATTGTATCTATAATTGTATGTTATGAACTATATGAACCAACGTGCCTTGGGATTACGTGCTGTGATATTATGTGTTCATGCATTATATGATTAATGTTATACGCGGACCGAAGTCCACGTTCATCATGCATTATACCGGGCAAAATGGGAAATACCCGTGCCTGAAGAGGATTATACCGGGCAAAATGGGAAATACTCGTGCCTGAAGAGGATTATACCGAGCAAGATGGGAAATACCCGTGCCTGAAGAGGATTATACCGGGCGAGATGGGAAATACCCACGCTTGAAGAGGATTATACCGGGCGAGATGGGAAATACCCGCGTCTGAAGAGGTTATGTGCAATGCATTCTTAAGTGCTGTGAATTACGTGATGTGTTGTTTACCATTTATATACTTTATTTGTTAAATTATTCTTGAAAATGGAAACTACTCCCACGAGTGTATTCAAACGCACTCACCCCTATCTGTACTCACCCTACAGGAAACAATGAAAACTAAGTTATGCTGCGAGAGGGGTGCCGTATCCAGAGTTCTGTTGTCTTTATATATTTTGAACTTTGAACAATGTTTCTAAACATTTTAGGATATGTGGCTCTGTAAAGCTTTTGTACCTATATTGGATCCTGTCTTTTCCGCTGTTAGGATAAAATGTTGTCTTCCGGCGATGTGCCGATGTTTTGAAAAGCTGTAACAGATTTATATGCTTAAACTGATCTCTGCTGTTTTATTTCGAGTATTAGTTTTAAATGTTGTATGCGTAATCTTTTCGTAAAACTTTAAATGATGTCTCTTATTTAATTTAAACCGTTATTTGTCTATCTTATTTATAAGTTTTCAAAAAGTATGCTCCTTTTTCTTTTTCTCTCTCTGCACGTCCAAAGACAACTTTGATATATTTTAATTAATGTACGAAAACGGGGTGTGACATCAGTTAACCTTTTCGCATTGATAATTGAAGACAATATCTGAATTTCTAAGAAGTTATCAGTGTTGTCCGTGTTTTCGTTTGTAATTTGAAGGTTGGAATCACAGACACCCATGGAGATGATTGATTGAAGAGGTGAAGTGTAGACCGTGTTTTCGTTTGTAATTTGAAGGTTGGAAACATAGACGCCTATGGAGATGATTGATTGAAGATGTGAAGATTAGCGAGGAGGTGAAGACGCGATGGTGAACCGAGGATTGTGCCTCTCAATTAGGATTTATTATGAATATATATATATATATATATATATATATGTCTGGGCCGGGTTTGAGTTGCACGGATCTTAAGATCCGTGCAACAAGTTCACGCCAGCCCAAATCTATTTCAAATTGTGTTAGGAATGACACGTGTTACCACATGTTCGTTGAAGTAGGAAAATACCCGCCCATACTTGAAAGGACAATTAAGCCCTTAATGAAACTACATGACATCCATATGTCCTGCCTTTGCCGAAAAATATGATCGGAAATATGAATTTTGCTTTATAATGCAAACCCACATACTTTAGTATGCATTCTGATACTTTCTAATTTTTTTATAAAATTGGATATAGTTTGAATGAAATAATGGTTCTAACCATTAATTTTAATTTTTACATGATTACAATTTTAAATGATGTGTTCGATCCATCTTTAATAGTGTTATCTTATAATGAAAAACTCAATAAATGTAGGGAAACAACAATTTAATTTTTAGTATTTAAAATATCAATAAATAAAAACTATTATTTTAGAAGGATTTTTATTCACAAAAATATTTTTTACATTAAATATAAAGTTGACACATGTTCTAAATGATCATGTTGTATTAGATATAAATATGTGTGTGAATATATATATATATATATATATATATATATATATATATATGTTTTGTTGATTGTACCCACTCCATTATCCAAATTGGTTGCCACATTTATTTATTTTATTTATTTGAGTGTGTTGCTATTTTATGTGGTTGGAGTAAGTAGTCGCTTTCGGCCGATTAATTATCCTTGTAGCAAAAGGCGAAACCCTCGCCCCCAGGGCCCCCACCCCCGGCCCGACAGGGATTGGTGGAGGAGGTAAATCATGGTGACTCAGCGGCCCATTAGGTGGGAGGACCAGTGTCTGGTGCCCACAAGGAGCTATCCCCCAAATTGAGGAATAAAACTCCCACAGGACTCGATCCTGCGTCCTTGTAGCAATCTGCCACCCATGAACCGGCTAAGCTACGCCCATGCGGGCTCCGATTAATTATCCTGCCTGAATGGGGAGTGCGTACACGTTATTGTAAGTTTATTAAAGCAATCTTTTTATTTCAAAAAAAAAACTCATCTTGAAGCAAAAAAGGTTGAAATCCCCAACCCCAAGGGCCCCCCACATCCCGGTCCAACAGAATTGTGAGAGGTTGTAAATCAGGTACTCAGCGGTCCGTTAAGGGGGAGACGCTCCCCACAAGCCTACAAGGAGGCTACCCTTAAAGCTCACATTGGGCCCAAGAATGTTGCTCCCACACTGCAGGCCGTGGGGTTTGAACCTTGCACCTTGAAGCAAATCTGCCCCTCCGGAACCAACTGAGCTACACCCTGCGGACCAAAAAAACTCATCTGAATTGTCTTATGTGAGGTTATACGTGAAATGGAAATTTTTATAATTTTATTTGAGATTGAAATTGTTACATTGAGTGAGTTGGTACTTGATCCGTCTTATTGATTCATATAAATTTTGTCTTATATAAGGTTTTACTTAAGATCTACTCTTTTTATTTTGTTTTGTTTTTTTCGATAGATTACTAGAGCAATCATAATTCAAAACTGATAAAATGTCTACTGTGTGTAATTCTTAATATGTCAATGTGTAATGATCTCATCTCTTTAAATTATGGAATGTGAAATAATTAGATATGTTAACACATCAATAAATACATCTTAATGTGTCCACGGTGGGTAGAGTAATATGATTTATAAACATTATCTATTTCAATTTATCATTCATTTAAAATTATTTTACATAAATCAAAGAAACATTAATTGTATGTATAAAATGATAAATGAATCCTTTTTGAGATATTAATAAATTATATTTTCAACAATAATGATAAGACACGAGAAATAACAAATGTAAAACCTATACAGCATATTTTTATTAAAACAAGTGATTCTGTTTAGTCAGTGTAGGACTTCAATATCCGTTTCACAGATCTAATTTAATAATACGAATCAATCCATTACATAGTTTAACTAGTGAAAATAAATTTAATTTGTATGTATTAATGAGTGTATCTCATATAAGATTATGATCAATCCATGAAATTGTTTTATATTAATCTTTGAACTAGTCTATATGTGTTCAATTTTACAGGAATGTTTCACGTTGTTAGGTTTAACAAATGCAAATATTAAGCCCCAAAAAAAAAAAAAAAAAAAATAAAGAAAGAAAAGGAGAGGAAGT
Source organism: Scutellaria minor (assembly GCA_954870855.1). Taxonomy (NCBI): domain Eukaryota; kingdom Viridiplantae; phylum Streptophyta; class Magnoliopsida; order Lamiales; family Lamiaceae; genus Scutellaria; species Scutellaria minor. Next base: position 14,140,205 of record OX940737.1, read on the forward strand.
AAAATAGAAAGAAAAAAAAAGTGCAATTCATATTTTTATAAATATAATTATTAATGATTTTTGTTTTGGGTCAGATTGTTGTAATTTTAAATTGCTGTCAATAGTTATTCTACATGCATTCCCAAATAATTATAAAAATAATGATTTTAACTTATTTAAAAAAGCTACCGATATTTATAAATCATGGAAGATCCAATGATTGACTTTTTATAAGATGGTCGATCGTTTTACAAATTTTATTTTGTGAACTGATCAATCTATAATTTACAGTTCATAATTAAAAAATTGATTCAATGAATTTAGATTATAAAAAGTAAAGTTTTGTTATATGAGATTATATTCATAAAATCGTCTGGTAAATAATTGTTTAAATTATTTAAAAGATTATAGCATACCTATTTAATGATAAATTGATTCAAGCGTCCCATATATAATCAATAAAATATCCAGTATTTCTTGTATCTTATCCATTCAATAATTGATACATTACATTATATTTGACACCAAATTTGACTTCAACTCTTTAGTTGTCAAGTTTTGACCACAATATCACATGACACCTTAGAAACTGCAACGAACATTTTCAAAATCGATTCAAATTTTTTTTTGAAGATTTGTGTATATAGTTAATTTTGTAAACAAAAATAATATATAAAAAACTCATGTGAGATGATCATACAGATAGTTATCATAAGATGGAGCCCTATCAACTACAAATACTATATAAATTGTAGGGTTTTGATTGTAGGTGATTGGATTGTGGGTCGACCCGTCTCACCCAATGCAACACCTACAAACAATATGTAAATTGTAGGGTTTTGATTATAGGTGATTGGATTGTAGGTCGACCCATCTACCCAATGCAATAGAAATTCGTAAGATAATTTCATAAGAGAATCACTCAAAATATATATTGTTGGATGAATAGCTCATGAATAAGTTCATTAGCAATATAAATGATCAAAAGTGTTTGTTTAATAAACGAATAAAACTTGATAAATTAACTTATTAGTGGACTGTTCATTTAGGAATGTTCATAAACAAATTCTTATAGTATTTATATAACAATGAAATTTGGTTAAGTAAATTTAATACTTCATCCATAAAATAAATAAAAGCTAAAATTGTCGGATTGGTATAACTATTTGCATTATATTAAAAATAGTCATCTAGTTAAAATAGTCAACTAGATAAGAGTTGTTTTGCTTGTATAATTTATTTTTTCAGTAACATTCAAAAGTGTCATCTTTTCCTCAGACTATGTTTATCCATGACCATGGTCACCCACAACCAACTAATAAACAATTCATTTCTCTCTCCTCCACATACACATTCTACTCTACAACCAAATCTCATCTTTTTCATAGTTTATCCATGACCACCCACAACCACAACCAACCTTTAATAAATGATTTCTTTTATAATTTAACAATTATATCTATAATTAATTTTTATTATATTTTAAATATTTAAGAAATATATACAATTATTTAATATTAAAAAAATCGTAATTATAATAAAAAAAATTGGGAATACAAGTTAAAATAAATTACAACATCCAATAAAAAAATTAAAATTACAAGAATTGAAATACAAAAGAAAATAAATAAATCGAGCTACAAATACATACATAAATTACAATAAAACAAAAGATGCAAATTACATATTTAATTAATAGTGCCGAATTTTTGCCATATATGCTCAATCAAGTCGTTCTTAAGAGCGACATGAGCTTCTTTATTGTGATCCAAAATATATCAATATTGGTATCAATTTATAGAGAATTTTATTTTATGAATTTTGGTGTATAATTTTTTTTTTTAAGTGGATAAATTAAATTTAAAATTATCTAAATAAAATACACTCGACGAATCAAACGATGACACGTGTCATCACAATTGATCATCAAAATCCTCATGACCATGGTCATGGGAAGCCCTTGGTCATGGAAATAAAAGCTATTTTTTTTTTTTTTTTTTTGGCGTTTTGTTATGACCTGGGCACCGCCCCTGCCGATAAACATGGTCTCAGAGGAAAAGTGATTCTAATTATGTGGTATTTATTTTATTTGGTGTAAATTGTAATTTGTCATGTCATTTTAAATACTATAATATAAAGTTTGATGGATTGTAAAAACTTAAATAAAATCATCTGATCATAGATAACATTTTATGAATTAGACATCGAATTCATTCAACCTTCATATTAAATCAAAGTATGTATATCTATATTCGAATCTTATAAATGAGTTTCTTCTCATGGATTATAATTTGTGAGACAAAAAATTGAATAAGACTGAATAAAATAACATTATATGGATATTTAATAATTTGTTCATCAATTAAAATTCGTAAAACTTCTCATAAATAGAAGAAATCTTTGACTCTTTGAACAACGTTTAGAGAAGGCAGCCTTATTTTATTTTATTTTTTTTCCCATCTTTTTCCTCTCAATTAAATTCTCAGGTCAACTTATTTGCGCTTATCGAGACACGTGGCCTCTCATAGAAAAGCCTAAATAATTATCAAATCATTTGTAAGATTAATTTACTCTGACAATCTTTTATTTTTTTTGGGTTAAAGAAAAAAAATGTTTTATTTTAATCCTAAATTAGTCCCATGCATCTTATTCTTATGACGGCTATTTTTTATTAATGATCCTATGACGGCTATTTTGTACTATTTTTGGGTCTGCTATTTTCTAATAAGTTCTTCATTTAATTTCAGCTGCAAATATCTATTATTTTTCTCTATTACCAAATTACTTTTCCAATTTTGTGCTGTTAATTAAATGTTCAATTACACCGACGAGACTTTAAAATGTGTCTCTTTCTTAGGTGCAAAATCTAGGATTTTAAATAATCTTTAATTCGAGTGTAATCGAAATAGTATTTAATAAATTTAAGATTATATATTATGGATTTAAAGAGTTGAAAGCGTTGAGTTTCAGTTCCCTGTCCATAAATAATGATTCCATACCCACCAAGATCATATCTTAATATGTCTATACATATTTATTTAGTTTTGTTCTTGTAATTTACTCGCTATATATTTTTTCTATAAATAATTAGTCATCAATAATAAACGTTATCTTGATATTGTCTATCATTTCCGGCAGAAAAAGAAAAGAATTATTATTATCTTTTACTACATATAGTTTTTATTGAAAAAGTAATACTAGAGTGAATAATAAGTGCAAGGAGTTGAGAATTAAAATAATCGAATTATTGACTAATTAGTGATTGAACTTGACTTTTCTAGTGTAGCATATTTGACTTCCTAGTAGACATAAAGACCTGGGCATGTTTCTATAATCTTATTACACTGGTGTTATGACTCAGTTCAAATTCAATTAGAATAAATAATATTTATTATGTATTTTATTAGGGGCATAATTCATGAGTGTAATTGAGTATTTTTGTAATAATCAACCAAAATAGCAATGTTCGTAAACATTTGTATTTATGTACATATACCATGATCATTACATCAAACATATAGATCATCACAATGAATTGGCAAAATAATATTTCATACATATTGGTTTAGATTTATAAAATTTGTTTCAATTTATTTGTTGTTGTTTTTATTATCAAGAAGAGTTAATGTGGTTTAAAATGTGGTTTTATTATCACTTTAGAAATAACTATATATATATATATATATTTTTTTTTTGATAACAACTTTAGAAATAACTATTAACAATACATGATGATGGACTTTTCCAGTGTAGCAAATTTGACTCCCAAGTCAAAAGTAGGGGGGGGGGGGGGGAGAGAGAGAGAGAGAGAGAGAGAGAGAGAGAGAGAGAGAGAGAGATGAATATTGTTTCTGCAATCTAATTATATAAAAATAATTAATACTACTCAATCTGTAATTTGCATAATATATTATGAAATGGTATTTTAATTTATATTTTCTAACACTGCTATTATCATTAATTATGCAATGTAGATTGATATAATAATAATTAAGACTTTTATAAGATTCACGTCTGACATATTTAATTTTATAAGACAGATAATTTTATGAGAATAATTTTAATATTTAGGTGGTAATTCTGTACATATGAATTTTTGTGTATAAAATTGTATACTTTGAAATATTATTTAGTAGAAAATTGAGACTGCAAACTCTGATGATTCACTCCACAAGTAGCCAAAACCTCACTATCATCTACATTGAGAAATATAAACAAAACAAAATAATCATTGTTGGACTTTGGTATAAGGGAATAATATTTGAGATTGAAGAGGAATCCTTTATCATTTTATTCCATCAGTTCTTTCAATTTTCTAGACCAAATCACAAAAGAATAATATTTTAAATTAACCAAAAAGAGAATAATTATTTAAGGAGAAAGATATTTGAGGGAACCAAAAAAGATAAATCATAAATTAAAAAAAAAAAAATTTAAAATTGCATTTTAGGGAAGAAAGGAATAAAAACATAAATAATATCGCACGCAGTCCACGCGATGCCTTGATTCCCAACTTGTCTCTTTATTTGTTTCTCATCTCTATAATCCATTTACAACTATTAAATATATGTCCTCAACATACCATTATCTGTCAATTAAATAATTAATAGTCAATAATCAAAATATGTAATTACTTCATAATTAATTCCATCAGACCATCCACAAAAATTTTGATTCATGAAACGAGACTTCATTTAGAAGATTTAGATGCAGATGATTTGTTTTGACTTAATAATAAAATATAATAAATTGAGTATTGTTCTATTTCATGTAATATGATTGGTGAGATTATGATAATCTTCCTACTATAATATCCCACTAAACAATTATGTAAACATAAATTTGCATGATGTGACATTAAAACAAGAGATAACAATGTTTGGTCGATGCTAATTTTTATTTTGAGTTTATCCCACTGTCCTAGAAACTTATAAACTTATGTATTAATATGGTCTTATGTTTTAATAATACATGCTAATACTCATAATATTACAGAAAATTTCAACTGTTCAAGAGGAGAGTTTTTTCATTTTAAATAATATGGAAATCGAAATATAGAGAAAGAATATGGAAATCGAAATATAATTAGTAATTAGAAAAATCATGTATTATATAAGAAATTAAGGCACAATACCAATCAAATGTAAAGTTTTATCTTATTGTTGGAGACATTCATTTTCTCAAGTATCTACATGATTGAGGATATATAGAGATAAGGCATGAACATATCTTTTATTAAAATTGTATTTTTATCTTTTAACCTGCCGAAAAATGTTATATTCAATATTTTTAAATATACAGATATATAATTTATTAATTTCAAAATAAGAGTCATATTTATGTTGCTAAAAAAACGCACCTGTTATTCTAGATTGTCATTTTCTGTCTCATTTTTTCATCCCCAGCCCTGTGCTGAATTTTTGAGATTTTAATTTTTTTTTACTCCAACACTATTTTAAAAGTACACGCTAAACTATCTCAACCGTCAACCTTACGTTGGATTTAACACAAGTCAAATATTGTGTTAAAAAAAAATTCTTCCGTTTTTATGGAATATTAATTTTTTTTACTCCAACAATGCTTTAAAAGTATATAATAAACTATCTCAACCATCAACCTTGCATTGGATTCAACACAAGTCAAATCTTGCGTTAATTTTTGTTTTTATGAAATATTATTTTTTAGTGTGAATATTAATGCACACCGCTAGAAAAGAATATCAATTTTTATATAAAAATAATACAAAAATTGCAGTATTTTTTTGTGCACTCCTGGAGATGCTTAGAAAGCTTTAAAAATCCATATTTACTTAATATAAATAACTCTATCTCCTTATTTCAAAAATAAATCTCAATATCCCCTCTAAAATTTTCAAGAAAAATCAACTATATCATATTTTAAGAATTATAGTAACATTGCCTCCTGATTTAATTACATGACAAAAGAGATAATTGTGAATCATGTTGAAGATTAATAGTGTGATTCAAATCTCGAGAGAACAATCTAAAAATTGTTATTTTCATATTAGTCACACCTAAATATGTATTTAAATTATAATGAAAAAAGTAACATGATTAATCATAATATATATATATATATATTTAAAGATATAGGATCTGATTTTCCTAAACAAAATAAAGGATGTGATGTTACATTTCCACTTACTAGCGATATAGCTTTTAATATACTATATACAACGCATCTCTCTTTCTTCATATTTTATATCTAATTAATTTTATACCACTTACTATCTATATAGTAACCATAGTTGTCATTTTCATTTAATTTTTGTTTTTATTAAAATATTTTTTCCACCACCAAATTTGCTTATATATCAAAGCCAGACACACAATGGTCCACTGTCTCTCTCTCCCTCTCTCTCTCTCCGCCAGCCTCTGTTTCTCTCTCTAAACTGTCACACTATCTTTAAAGTTTGCCATCCTTGACTAGCTATAGAAAGTACAGTTCGTGTTCGTTACTTATATACCATTCTTGAATTTCAGAGAAAAGAGTGGAAAAAAGATAGCAGCTTTTACTTCTTCAAATTTCAGCGCAGTTTTTTTAAGCTATGGCTCTGAATTTGCTATCTCCAACTGAAATCAAGACGCTTTCTTTCTTGGAATCCTCCAAATCCAATTACAACCTTAATCCTCTCAAATTCCAAGGTAAATTTCAGTTTCTGGGTTTTCTAAAATATGTTATTTTTGAGTTTTTATGTGGTGCTAAATTGTTGTGGATAAGAAGGGGTGTTTGATGCTATCTTCTTCATAAATTTCATCCATTTGATTCGTTTTTCTTTTTCTTGTTTTTCTTGTCTCCCATTTTTGGAGATTGATTGGGTTGGGTTGTATTGAATAATGATTATTGATGATGATGTGATTTTTATTTTGTTTTTTTGTTTTTTTTGGGAGCTATTTGGACTTGTAATCCCTGGCCAAAGATTCCTTTGATTTTAAATTTTTTTTTGTTGTTGCAAGAACATGTCTTAGTCTCCCTGTTTTGATTTGGAATGTTGAATTAGAAAAGATTCTGTTGGAATTTTGTCCAGGTGGATTAGCTTTGAAGAGGAGAGAAAGTAGATGCACTGCTAAGAGAGTCCATTGTTCGGCTCAGACTCCGCCTCCGGCTTGGCCCGGACGAGCTGTCGTTGAGCCGGGCCGTAAAACCTGGGATGGCCCGAAGCCCATTTCAGTTGTTGGATCCACTGGCTCCATTGGAACCCAGGTGAAATATGTGTTCTGTTGTAAGGAATCACCTAATTTTAATGCCTTATGTCATTCACTTATTGGTATTTATGTGTTGAATCTGCCCTTTTGTAGACATTGGACATAGTTGCGGAAAATCCCGATAAATTTAGAGTCGTTGCACTTGCAGCTGGTTCGAATATCACTCTCCTTGCTGATCAGGTGATCGATTAATGACTTTCTTGAGAATATAAGAATATTCTTTGAATGTCATTTACTTGTTAGATTATATAGTTCAAAATAAATGTCGTTTTAGTCGTTTCCACACATTAAGAAAGATGATATAGGGACTGATCTACCCCTGTTTAAGTATAGTAATTGTGAGAGTTTTTTCTCTTGGTAGATTATTGGTAAATATATATTGAAATCCTATAATGACACTTATTTTGGGAGTATTCAATGGCTTGTCTTGCAGGTGAAGGCTTTTAGGCCTCGATTGGTTTCGGTCAAAGATGAGTCGTTAATTCCGGAGCTTAAAGAAGCTCTGGCTGATCTTGATTACAAGCCTGAAATCATCCCTGGAGAGCAGGGGATGATCGAGGTTAGCTTTTTCACATATCCGATTCTTCATCTTCGTTCATCTTCTACTTATCATCTTCGTAATCATTATTATATATCCATCCAGGTTGCCCGCCATCCTGATGCTGTTACTGTAGTCACGGGAATTGTTGGCTGTGCAGGTTTGAAGGTAAACTATTATTTAAAAGAACTTGTGTATGTTTTTCATTGATCAATGCATCTAGAATATATCAAATGACGCTGATCTATCATCATCAGAACCGATATAATACAAGAATGCCGATTCACCAAAGCAATTGCGTCTCATTATATTGACTAAATTTACTCTGCTTGATATTCCGTCATAGATTTGGCACTTCTTTTTTAGTTTAAAAAGAGTTGAATCTTTTTTTTTTTAGTATCGAAACTCTGGGATCTAAATATGTATGTTATTTTAGCCAACGGTGGCTGCAATAGAAGCTGGAAAAGACATAGCTTTGGCGAATAAAGAGACACTAATTGCTGGAGGGCCTTTCGTCCTCCCTCTTGCACACAAACATAACGTAAAGATTCTTCCAGCTGATTCCGAACATTCTGCAATATTTCAGGTACGTTTAAGTATACTTCGACACATGTTAAACGTCTATCTTATCAGTTATTACCTCGAATATGTATGATTACAAGGGCTAAGAATCAAAACGTTTATCTTACAGTGTATCCAAGGCTTGCCAGAGGGTGCTCTGAGGCGTATAATCTTGACTGCATCGGGGGGCGCGTTCAGGTGTGCTCATTCATTACAAAAAAGCCCGTTTCTTTGAAATTAGTTAACTGAGATATGAGATATAGTGAGTAATAATAATGAAGTATACGTTTGTTTTGATAGGGATTTGCCGGTTGAGAAACTGAAAGACGTGAAAGTGGCAGATGCTCTAAAGCATCCCAACTGGAATATGGGCAAGAAGATTACAGTCGACTCTGCAACGCTCTTTAACAAGGTAACTTCCGACACTTTCTCTCGTTTATTCCACTATTATCACATAATCACACTACTCTCGAGACTAAGCAAGTGGTTTTGTCTTGATAGGGTTTAGAAGTCATAGAAGCCCACTATCTGTTTGGGGCTGAATACGACGATATCGAGATCGTTATTCATCCTCAATCTATCATTCATTCCATGGTCGAGACACAGGTAATTTTATGCTCATTCTCTTCCTACTCGTTATTTGCGCGACATTTCAAGCACACTTAACCTCTCAGTGTATCTTTTCAGGATTCATCTGTACTAGCGCAATTGGGATGGCCGGATATGCGTTTGCCTATTCTATACACATTATCATGGCCCGATAGAGTTTATTGTTCAGAGATTACCTGGCCCCGCCTCGATCTTTGCAAGTAATTATTCATATCATTTGAAAGTATCGAATCCACTTTTTACTTTCTTTAGTAAAACTGAATTCCGATTTTGGTGATGCAGGGTCGATCTTACGTTCAGGATGCCCGACAACGTCAAATACCCGTCCATGGATCTAGCTTATGCTGCTGGTCGTGCCGGTGGGACGATGACGGGGGTTCTTAGTGCAGCCAATGAGAAAGCGGTTGAATTGTTCATCGACGAGCAGTGAGTCCTTTCGTCTTTAACCTTATTTCTTGCATTAATCGTATCCCTTGTTGGGACCATGGAGCTAAACCCTAAACCCTAATGTCCGGTTTTCGTATTGCAGAATCAGTTACTTGGACATATTCAAAGTGGTGGAGCTAACATGCGAGAAGCACCGAGCAGAACTGGTGACGTCGCCTTCGCTGGAAGAAATCGTGCACTACGACTTGTGGGCCCGGGATTACGCGGCCAGTATAAAGCCAACGGCCGGTCTACGTCCGGCTCTTGTATGAGCAGTGGTGAGAGGACATAAGAGATAGCTTTTTAAGGTTTCCATCTTTGGTAAGAAAGTTGTGTGAGGAATGATGTGAGGATTTGAAATATAGTCCCAACATCAAATAGCCATTCAGGTGTAGATTTAAGCTCAAAGAGTTGTACCTCTATGTGTTTTAAGGGGAAAACACTTGTGGTACAAACAAACAGTGCCATTCTTTCCTGATTTTAAGGTTATTTTGTATGAAATGAAATAAAATTATTCTCTTAAAATGTCCTAAATTTTGAGTTATAATATAATATTTGAGAGACATATGTATATATATATATATATATATTGTATATTTATTTTTTAGATTATTGGGTTTTATTGACTACACCTTTCCCATACCAAATACAATTCACAAAATTTAGTTATTGTTTTACATTTTTTTAAATATTTTAATAATAAGTGCTAAAACTTGATATGCTTATATAAAGAATTTAATGATAATCTTCAAACTCCTAAGTAATAAGAATTGATAAAAAATTCTTATACATATTCATTCTTAATATATTAACTAAATTGATTGTAAAAGTGATTTATCTAATGTTTTCCAAATACGTAATTGATAGTAATAATAACAATAAAAATAATTAAAAAATAACATTTACAGTTTAGGAGGGAAAACTTTTCATTCTTAGAGTGGCATATGAATGTTGTTTCTTTATATAATAGAGGATAATTAAGGTTTAATTTAAAAAAAAAAACATAAATTATCAATCCTTTTACAATATGATTAATTCCTTTTAATTTATATTAATTTTATAAACAGTTTAAATAAAATTGTAATTTTGATTTGTTTGACGACTTCATGATAATTTTTTGTTAATTTGATTGTTGAATCGCCATGTTTGACGATAAACTTGATTAGGAAAATAAGTGTTTGATGTCCATTATGATAATTGCAACAATCAAATCAACAAAAAATCGATAGAAAATTATTAGATGAATCAAATATCAAAAAATTAAACTTCATATGAAATTTCCAAAAACAAGAGGTCATGATTAAATGTAAATGTGCAATAATTCATGTATATATTTACAATTAACATTATTATTAAACATTTTGGTGATTGTATTGTTACTTAATTTTCATGTTTATATATCTACAATATTATAATTATACCGGCATCTTGCAGTCTATTCTATAAGTTTTGGGTCTTATCCGCTAAAATAAATTGGGCCAATAAAAATTTGTCCAAGATGAAGCTATTGGGCTATTAGTAATTGGGCTTACAAGTTATTGTTGTTACTTGGACAACGCTTACATACGAACGTATTTAAGCAGCCATTTACGAGTGAGGTTTTGGTGAGATTTTTTTGTAGTAACTCAAATTAAATGGTTTACTTTTTCAGTTGTGTTTGTATGTGTATATGCCGATTTGAGTAAATCTGTACATTAAAAATATAAAAAAATCTGCTTACATACGATCGAGATGAATTCGTATAGAACTATTGTCTTAGTTTGACAATAAATATATATCTCAATTTGAATTAGGTTTCACATCACACCGAGTTCAACAAGTTTTTATCACATTTCATCACGTGTTTAATCATAGAAGTTGATTTCAAATCCTTTATAAAACGAAATTATAGTATGAACTCTACCGACTGCCGATTATTATTATTAGGCTTAATTACAAAAGAAAAAAAATGATCACAAACTTTCATTTAATAGAAATTTTAACACAACTTTCGAATTCAGCCAAAAAAACAAAAACGAAATTTATATAACTTTCAACTTGAATTGTCATCCATTTTCTGGCAAAAAATTATGCGCTTGCACGCGCCTCTAGATCGCGGATAAAATCCGTCCAAACATGCTCCCAGATACCTGACTTTTATGTTATGTTAAACATACGTTTTAGTAGTGTTAGACATACCTTTTAGTTATGTTAGACATACCTTTTATGTTATGTTAACTATACTTTTTAGTTGTGTTAGACAAACTTTTTAGTTATGTTAGTCATATCTTTAGTGTTATGTTAAGTATACCTTTTAATAGTGTTAGACATACCTTTTAGTTATGTTAGACATACCTTTTGTAAAGTTAGCTTTATATTAGCATTTTTTTAAAACTAACATATTAATACCTTTCATACATTTTAGGTATATTAGATATACCTTTAATTATATTAGTCATACCTTTTAATTATGTTAGTTGTACGTTTATATATATTACATAAATGTATGTTTATGTTGATATAAATGTATAAATAATCTCATATAAATGTATGAGTAATATCACATAAATGTAAATATCTACAACTTGTGCCAAATTAGGGTTTATTGTGCCGAAATTAGGGTTTAGGGTTTAAGGTTAAAGTATGAAATCTGAAAATAAGGGTATCACTAATATAACATAATGTATGACTAATATAATATAAAGGTATGCCTAACACAACATGAAGGTCAGGGCAAAAAAAAAAAGAAAAGAAAATGCATGGAAAAAAAAGAAGAAAATGCCCGGATCCAGGTCGGATTCAGCCCAACCCGACCCGTGTGCATGGATCTAAGATCCATGCACTAGTTGCACACCAGTCCAACTCGGCGCAGAAATTGATTTTGCAACAGAAATTCGCTCCAATCCGATAACCATTTCTTGAAACTGAGTGAGGGCTACTGTTCTATATATAGAGGAGTATTATCAGTTGTAGTTTCATGATTCATTTCGTGAAAATCAGAGTTATATATCGCATAATTTCTTCATCATGATTCCTTGTCTTTTGAGTAGATTAATTAAGATTTTTTTTTAATTGTTTTAGTTCTCATCATTAGAGTTCATATGGATAAATGATGTCGGCTTGCTGTTGTTGTATCCACGCAAATTACATCCTCTATTTCATTTTTCTGTATTCATATTCGACATTTAAATGTATGATTTATCATCAATGGAATTTAGTTCCATCATTAGAAAATATAGCTTGATTTCTTTTTTGAAATCTTTCTCTTCGATTCATTTTATTTTGAGACTTGCAAATCGAACCCTTCATATCATGGCAAGAGACTTTTGCGTCCTACTCTCTTTCTTTGCTTTTCGTTCATAACAAAACACACGATTTCACAAATCATACTAAATATTCTGAACGATAATTAATGTTTGATCAGGAAAGAAGATTTGAAGAATAGTGTACCTAAAATTAAAGGTACATCTATTATTATTACTATTATAAAAGTTATTTCGTCCATTTTTTATATTTGCATAGAACAAAAAAAAATAAGAATGTTACGATGGTTTACAAATAAGAATGTTTAGATTTGAATAATTTATAAATATTTTTGTCACCTATATATACATTATTTAACACTATCTCTATCTCTATCCACTTATCATTTAACAGATCTTGCAATAACATTCATCATATTTGAGTTTCAATGGCAGCTTATGCAGCTCTGCTTTCTGTAAAGTTCATCATTAATCAGATCCAACAACATCCTCGCCCTCCCATTTCTCTTGACCAACAACAGCTTCTTTCTCTCACTGAAAATCTTTCTTTCTTGCAAAACTTTCTTGAAGGCTATTCAAGCACCGACACCAAAGAAGAAGATGAGATGGAAAGCCGCATCGCAGATGCAGCTTATGCAGCCGAAGATGTAATCGAATCCCACATAGTCGATCAAATTCATGCTCGATCCACATGTCATGCTGAAAACATCACTTGCGTTGACTTTTATCAACATCTTGAGAGAGTGATTCAAGACATGGATTTGATCAAGAAAGAGATCACGGATATGGGACCACAACATCATCAGCTGCTGAGTATGATTTCTTCTCTTTCTATTGATCCAGTGAGACCTGTTTCTAGGATGCAGAACAACATCATGGTGGATTTTGGTGATATCTTAAATAATGTCATGGATAAGCTCACCAGACAAGATTGTGATCTCGAGATCGTCCCCATCGTTGGTATGGGCGGAATGGGTAAGACTACTCTTGCTAGAACTATTTATGCAAAACCACTTATTGCCCACCACTTTGACATTCTTGTTTGGGTTACAATTTCTCAAGAGTATAGTGTGCGAGAAATTCTTGTACAAGTTCTTTCTGAGGGAAACAATGGGGTTGAGAAGAGTGAAGATCACAAATTAGGAGAAAGAGTGTACAAAAAACTATATGGTAGGAGATATTTGATTGTGATGGATGATATATGGAGTATTGAGGCTTGGGATAAAGTTAAGCTCTACTTCCCCAATAACAACAATGGAAGTAAAATCATGATAACCACTAGACTCTCAAATTTGGCTTTTCAGTTAAGTGGTTCTTACGATTTTCAAATGAAATTTTTAGGTGATGATAAGAGTTGGGATCTTCTTTGTAACATTGTGTTTGGTAAAGAATGTTGTCCCGTTGAGTTGGAGGACATTGGAAAGGAGATTGCGAGAAATTGTAGAGGACTTTCTTTATCAATTGTGGTGATTGGAGGACTCTTAACAAAATCGAACAAGATACGGGAATATTGGCAATATACTTTAGAAAATCTAAATTCACGTATAAATTTGGAAAACAATGAACATTGTTTACAAATTTTACGCAGGAGCTACAAGGAGTTGCCGATACATCTGAAACCATGCTTTTTGTACATGGGAGTGTTTCCGGAAGATCATGAAATCTATGTGCCTAAGCTGATCAAATTGTGGGTTGCTGAAGGGTTCCTAAAACCAACTAAGAGCAAAAGTTTAGAAGAAGTTGCAAAAGAGTATATCAAAGAACTTATTGAAAGAAATCTCATTTTAGTAAATGAATTGAGCTGGAATGGGAAAGTAAAATTATGCAAAATACATGACCTCTTAAGAGACCTGTGCTTAAGAGAAGTTAAAAGGCAAAGGTTTTTTTGTATACTAAGAGGTGAGGATGTTAATAATATTCCAGAAGACATAGATATGGAACGCCGTATTTGTATTCATGACAACGCAAGAGAGAAATTCTTTCCTAAGTTGATTCATTCCGTAAAATCTACGTCACTTATCCGTTCATTGATTTTGTTCGTCGATGGTTTAATTTGTATACCTCCACCATCTCTTACTTGTAGATTGTTGAGGGTATTTTCATGTTTACTTCATAATAGTAGATTTTACAATGGTTATAACAGTAGCTTAAACAATGGCGAAGTTGATGGCCTAGAAGCTCTGTTCCAACAAGCTAACTTGCGTTGCCTTTTTATAAATACTCCCAAGGAACCATATAGGTTTCCTAACCCATGGTATCTTCTTTGGAATTTACAAACACTTGATGTTCTCAATTATCATGAGACGTCAACTGCACCATCTGAAATTTGGAAAATGTCTCATCTTAGGAATGTTAAATTCCATAAACTACAACTCCCCAATCCTCCCTTTGGGGAAGATGAACTTGTGTTGGAAAACTTACAAACACTCTCAGGAATACTTAATTTCAAGTATAGTAAAGAGGTGGTTAAGAGAATCCCCAATATCAAGAAATTGAGATTATTTTATGATGGGGATAGAGTTGAGAAAGAAGGGTTGCATAGTTTCAGTTTCAACAATCTTTGTTGTCTAAGAAATCTCGAATCTCTTTATCTTGCCCTCATCAACTATGGTAAATCTTATTCTGATATCCTGCCTGATTCTCTCAAGAAGTTGACTTTGTATGGCACCAATCTCCTTTGGGAGGACTTGAATACAAAGATAGGTTCGTTGCCCCTTCTTCAAGATCTCTTTCTGGGTTGTTCCTCCTGTATAGGACCCGAGTGGAGAACACTTGAAGGGCAATTCCAAAGCCTAAAATTCTTGAATATTAATTGGACTGATCTGAAATGTTGGAAGACAGACGGCACGCATTTTCCACGCCTTGAGCATCTTGTTCTTATGTATTTACCTGAGTTGGAGGAGATTCCTTTGAGTATAGGTGATATACCAACACTGCAATCAATTAAGGTGGAACATTGTAGCAAATCTGTTGTTGCTTCTGCTGAAAGAATAAAAGAGGAGCAATTGAGTTATGGCAACGAAGACCTTCAAGTTCAAATTCGTAAGAATCTTTCACCATTTATATTTACTTTTTTTAGGAGATTAAATTTAGTTGATATAACCGTTTTCTTAAGCTATACAATCAAGGGGATTAAATTCATTTCATCTTTATCTTGTATTTATATTTTATATGATTTTCCCAAATATGTGACAATCTACACTATTACAATCCTTTCACTAATTAACGATTAAAAAAAGTAGATAGATGTGTTTAGTTAAAAAAGTTTATAAACCAATTTTTTTTAGATTCTTATCCATTATTAACTAATTTTTCTGATTGCTGCTCAGAACTCAATTTTAATATATTTTTCGAGAAAAAACTAAACTTTGGATGAAATTTTAATAGAACTAAACTTTGATGAAAATTAAAAATCAGGGTAATATTTGATGAATTGAAAATAATAGGTACTAATTCTGCAATAATAACAAATTTAGGGGATCATAATTGGTATTTTTCCATCTTCTAATGTAAACATATTTTATCCTTAATTCATGCAGACTGATGAGAAGGCATTTCTGATGCTCTGTTTGCAATCATATTGAAATTGACAACTTATCAAAATTACTTGATTTTATGAATTAAAAATACATTTTGTCGTTATATGTGAATAATCATGGATCTATGTCGGAGTAGTTTGCATTATATTTGTAAAAAAAACACTCTTTATTTTCACATTCTTGATTTCTTGCCAAATGTATTTTAATACTTAATTTTTATCTCTTATAGTTTCATTTCTTTGACTTTATGCTCATGTACTTCATTTCAGTTGACTTTATGAACAAACTTCGTGTTCGATTGAAATTGCTTAATTGTAAAGATGTGAGTTGATTGTGTCGATAGTGAGATAAAACTAATCTTAGATATATTTGATGTGTTGTAATTGGTAAAAAAATTAACCTTGATTTTAGTCTAATCATTGATTAATTGTTTGATTTTAAGATTTTTTATTGTACGGATGAATTTTTTAAGCTTCGAGCAGAAGTGATGAAATCTATTTTATATATATATTAATTATGATGTTTTTCCATCGTTTTAGTTGTCAATTAATCTTTTATTCTTGATTTTGATCAAATTTTGTGTTTCGTAGGACGAAGACGTAATTGAAAGAAATCTCATTTTAGTACATGACTTGCACTGGAATGGGAAAGCAAAATCATGCAAAAGTCCATGACCTCTTGAGAGACGTGCTTAAGAGAAGCTAAAAGGCAAATATTTTTTTGTGTACTAATGAAGGGGAGGATGTCAATAATATTCCAGAAGACATAAATATGGAACGCTGTATTTGTATTCATGACAACACAAGAAAAAAATTCTCTCCTCACTTGATTCATGCTGTAGAATCTGTATCACTTATCCGCTCATTGATTTTGGTGATATCTTCATTGATGTCATGGATAAGCTCACCAAAACAGATTGTGATCTCGAGATCGTCCCCATCGTTGGCATGGGTGGATCAGGTAAGTCCACACTTCCCACAAATATTTACACTAATCCACTTATTGTCCAACACTTTGACATTCTTGTTTGGGTTACAATTTCTAAAGAGTATAGTGTCAGAGAAATTCTTTTATGAGTTCTATCTAAGGAAAACAATGTGAGTGAGATATATGAAGATCACAAAATAGGAAAAAGAGTACACAAAAAATTATATGGTAGAAGATATTTGATTGTGATGGATGACATATGGAGTATTGAGGTATGGGATAAAGTTAAGATCTACTTTCCGAATGGTGAGGGAAGTAAAATCATGATAACTACTAGAAATTCAAATTTGGGTTTTCAATTAAGTGGTTCTCACTATTTTCAGATGAAATTTCTCGATGATGATAATAGTTGGAATCTTCTTTGTAACGTTGTGTTTGGTAAAGAATGTTGTCCCATTGAGTTGGAGAACATAGGAAAAGAGATTGCGAGAAATTGTAGAGGGCTTCCTTTAGCAATTGTGGTGATTGGAGGACTCTTAACAAAATCGAACAAGACACGGGAATATTGGCAATATACTTTAGAAAATCTAAATTCACATATAAATTTGGAAAACAACGAACATTGTTTGCAAATTTTACGCAGGAGCTACAAGGAGTTGCCGATACATCTAAAACCATGTTTTTTTGTACATGGGAGTTTTTCCAGAAGATCATGAAATCTCTATGCCTACGCTGATCAAATTATGGGTTGCTGAAGGGTTTCTAAAACCAACTAAGAGCAAAAGTTTAGAAGAAGTTGCAAAAGAGTATGTCAAAGAACTCACTGAAAGAAATCTCATTTTAGTAAGTTATTTGGGCTGGAATGGGAAAGTAAAATTATACAAAATACATGACCTCTTAAGAGACCTGTGCTTAAGAGAAGTTAAAAGACAAAGGTTTTTTTGTATACTAAGGGGTGAAGATGTTAATAATATTCCAGAAGACAGATATGGAACGCCATATTTGTATTCATGACAACGCAAGAGAGAAATTCTTTCCTCAGTTGATTCATTCCGTAAAATCTACGTCACTTATCCGTTCATTGATTTTGTTCTTCGATGGTTCAATTTGTATACCTCCACCATCTCTTACTTGTAGATTGTTGAGGGTATTTTCATGTTTAGCTTATAATAATAGCTTTTTCAAAGGCAAAGTTGATGACCCAGAAGCTCTGTTCCAACAACCTAACTTGAGTTGCCTTTCTCTTGAAGTTCCCAATACATCATACAGCTTTTCTAACCCATGGTATCTTCTTTGGAATTTACAAACACTTGATGCTGTCAATTATCATGAGACGCCTAGAATTGCAACTGCACCATCAGAAATTTGGAAAATGTCTCATCTTAGGAATGTAAAATTCAATAGACTTCAACTCCCCAATCCTCCCTTTGGGGAAGATGAACTTGTGTTGGAAAACTTACAAACACTCTCAGGAATACTTAATTTCAAGTGTAGTGAAGAGGTGGTTAAGAGAATCCCCAATATCAAGAAATTGAGATTATATTATAGAGTTGAGAGAGAAGGGTTGCATAGTTTCAGTCTCAACAATCTTTGTCGTCTAAGAAATCTCGAATCTCTTTATCTTGACCTCAACGATGGCAAATTTGATTCTGATCCACAAGGAATGCAGAACCAGTTTAGCCTGCCTGATTCTCTCAAGAAGTTGACTTTGATTCACACTAGGTTTCTTTGGGAGGACTTGAATACAAAGATAGGTTCGTTGCCTCTTCTTCAACATCTCTTTCTGGGTTATTCCTCCTGCGTAGGACCCGAGTGGAAAACACTTGAAGGGCAATTTCAAAGCCTAAAATTCTTGATTATTCAATGGACTGATCTGAAATGTTGGGTGATAGATGGCCCCCATTTTCCATGCCTTGAGCATCTTCTTCTTGAATTTTTGGAGAGGTTGGAGGAGATTCCTTCGAGTATAGGAGATATACCAACACTGCGGTCAATTGGTGTGAGTTTTTGTTCCGAATCTGCTGTTGATTCTGCTGAAAGAATAAAAGAGGAGCAACTAAATTATGACAACGAAGACCTTCAAGTTAAGATTCGTAAGAATCTTTCACCATTTATATTTACTTTTTTTAGGAGATTTGATATAACCGTTTTCTTAAGCTATACGATCAAGTGATTCAATTCATTTCATCTTTATCTCGTATTTATATATTCCCAAATGTGTGACAATATACACTATTATGATCCTTTCACTAATTAACGATTAAAAAAAGTAGATAGATGTGTTTAGTTAAAAAGGTTTATAAACCAATTTTTTTTAGATTCTTACCCATTCTTAACTAATTTTTCTGATTGCTACTCGAACTCAATTTTAATATATTTTTCGACCAAAAACAATCTTCGTGAAATTCAAAAATACATCCACCTTCATAGGTTAACCAAATTGTTTTCCATCACTTTGGATGGAATTTTAATAAAACTAATAAAGTTTGATGAAAATTAAAACTTGGGGATAATATTTGATGAATCGAAAATAATAGGTACTAATTCTGCAATAATAACAAATTTAGGGGATCATAATTGGTATGTTTCCATCTTCTAATGTAAACATATTTTATCCTTAATTCATGCAGGCTGATGAGAAGGCATTTCTGATGTTCTGTTTACAATCATTTGACAACTTATCAGAATTACTTGATTTTATGAATTAAAAATACATTTTGTCGTTATATGTGAATAATCATGGATCTATGTTGGAGTAGTTTGCATCAAGGACAAAAATATCGATATCGGTGGATATATCGATACCTTGATTTTACGGATATATCGACGGATATATCGATATCGGTGGATATATCGGTTTTTGCGCAAAAATTTGAAAAAATTTGAAAAAAAATTGAAAAATATATCTAGTACTTTATATAATATTATAAGTAATATTAATACATATATTGAACTTAAATTTCAAATAAAAAGATATGTTTAAAACAAATTTTTTTTTAATCTAAAATTCTAATTCTCCTTACATATATGCATACATTAATTAGAAAATTATATAAAGTTTTGGATTTTATTTACAATCAAAGATTTTATATATTACTTCATATCCATCTCAAAATATATGTTGTTTTATAATTTTACTCATAAATTAATAAACTTTTAATATAAAAAGTTAAAAACCGATCTATCCAATTTAAGTACATTTATTATAGGAGAGTGTCTTTAATCACTTCTATATATCATTTAGCTAGAGAATAATAAATGAAGACAATTTTGATAGAAGATGAGTAAATGTTTCTTAAAACCTATAATAATACTTATTTTTAAAATTATATATATATATATATATATATATATATATTTTGCTAAATACTAATAGATAGTGAACTATATGATGATTATACTATAATTCGAGATAAATGTAACAAGAATGGCAAAGCACACCAAACACAACAATTTCGCATTTTATATTTCATTGAATATTCTATCACAATTATTGAATAACCTACATTAAATTATATTAAAAAACATTATTAATTAGCACATACCTTAAAATTTTAAATTATTAAAAAAAAAAAAATTCCACCGACAGCCGATAAATGGGCGATATATCTCCGATATATCGCCGATTTATCGGCGATATTCTGCATAATATGTGCACTATTTACCGATAAGGATATATCTCTGATATACCGTCGATATATCGCCGATATTTTACCGAATTATTTCATCAGGGTATATCGATATCCGTAGGCTATTTTTCGCGATAAATCGGCGATAATCGGCGATATATCGCTGATTTATCGCGATTTTTTCGTCTATGGTTTGCATTATATTTGGAAAAAAACACTCTTTATTTTCACAATCTTGATTTCCTGCCAAATGTATTTTAATTCTTAATTTTTATCTCTTATAGTTTCTTTTCTTTTCTTTACAAAAAAATAAAAAAACTTTCATTTCTATGACTTAATGGTCATGTACTTCATTTCAGTTGACTTTATGATCATATTTCGTGTTATAAGTCTTAACTAGCAGTGCAGTGTACCCGCACGTTGCGCTGATGTGTCTTTATTTTTATATATTTTATCATCATAATTATCTTTGGTTATAGTTTATTTGTGCTTTAATTGATTTAATTATTATTGTTATTTGTAGGAATGAACTTTGATGGAATGGACTTTAATGAATTTTGAGGAAAATTGGGCTTAAAATAATCAAATTATGCTTAAATTGTGAAGATGGACTCAATGGGCTTGAAGAATGATCATTTCAAATGGGCTTAAGTGACTTGGCGGGAAAGAAATGACAAATAAGAGATTTATTTCTTATCTTTTATAATGGACTTTTATGTCCTTATGATTTTAGTTCATTAGTTTCATTAGAGCTATAAGATATTCTCTCATTCTCCAATTCTCTTAATTCTCTACATACACACATTCAAGGTTTTCTCTTTCTAATTTTTCTTTGGACGATTTACATGGAGAAGATTAATCAAAGCATGAGTGGCTAAATTTCTCTCCGATTCAAGGGTTGTTTAATTCGATTGCTATCATTGTGAGGTTTTGTGCTTGATTTTATTTCTTGCTTTAATTCAAGTATCTGTTGATTCATGATTTAATTCCATATAGTGATATATAGTTTGGGTTGATCTGACAATTCGATTTGAATTATATATTGCTAATGTTATCCATGAGTTCTCTTTTATATGTTGCTGGATGTATGATTGTTGAATGAGTGGTACTTAGTAGCAATAGGTTGATTATGTTTTTACTGGGATTGTGTAATTGCCTAATGAATTAATGATACTAATGGAACTATAGGCTTAGTAATTGTAGCTATCTCGATTATTAGGTTCTAGGTTTCAGTTTAGGTTTAACTGTTTTCACAAGAGTTTAATGCGGTTGTTAAATTAATTTGGAAAGCACGCCAATTAGTTAATAGCTAGTTTTGATTGGATGCTGAGTTCGATCAACTAAATTGGGAAAACATGGACTTCTCTATGGCTTCGTGTTTAATCTAAGGTTAAATGCTTGAATGTGCAAGAAGATATTTGTAGCCTATGATCAGTGATGCAATCGAATGTCGACATCCTTGAATCGAAGCTTCGTGAGGTTAATCTGTCTTCTATTTCTTTTCATCGTTCGTTGCTTGTTTCATTCGTATTTTATTTGATGTTTTTTTTAGTTTAGTTAGTTTAGCTTCATTAGTTTAGTAGATATCAAAAATCCCCCCCTTTTTGGTTCGTTTTATGCTAAAAAGAATTAAGCATTGTTCCCTAAGCATCGACCTTACTTGCCGTTATACTCATTCATTTACTCATTTTGGAGTAGGAATTTATCTTTGTTGGTGTGACAAACCAATCAAATTTTGGCCCCGACAATCATTTGCTCATTTTGGAGTAGGAATTTATCTTTGTTGGTGTGACAAACCAATCAAATTTTGGTGCCGTTGCCGGGGAATAGCGTTGAATTAGTTCTTTTGAGTTTTTCTATTATTCTTTGTTCTCTTGGTCTAACTACCATTCATGTTTAACATGAGTTCATATGTAGACTATTATGAAATTTGGAGAAACAACATTCCACCAAAGGTTAGTGTTAATTCAATTGATCAAAAGTTAGATGCATTAACCTCTCTCGTGGAAAAGTTGGTTGTAAGCAAGTTTCAACGAGTCAACGTTTGTGGAATATGCTCGATTGTTGGACATTCTCATGAGGTGTGTCCTACCTTGTGACAAGTTGGTACAATGAGAGGATTCTATGATCCTTATGTTAATGTGTATGAGGAGGACCATATGAATTTCAATTATGTCAATCAAGGATTTCCACAACAAAGTTATGACATACAACCGACTCCTTCACAATCCAATGACTCAAGTATAACTCTAAATGAAATTATCTTGAATTTAGCGATTAACACTCAACAATTTCAACATGAGGCAAGAGCAAGCATTCAAAGGATACAAGCTAACATCAATGATTTGGGAAGTCAGATTAGCCAACTAGTTATTTCTATGAGCAAGTTGGATGAACAAAATGTTGAGCACTTACCATCGGAAACATTGGTCAAAGTAGATGAAGATGTTAGTGCAATGAAGATAAAAAGTGAGAATGAAGTTTAGTCGGAGTTTTCCTCCCTTCAAACGGAAGTTGAATTGAATGTCGAAAAGGATGGCGAGAAAACACGATTAGAATATTCAAAGTGTTGTTGGAAGCATGATGTATGCAATGGTCTGCAGTAGACCAGATATAGTATATGGTATGGTGAGCAGGTACATGACAGATCTAGGGAAAGCTCACTGGGAAGCTGTTAAGTGGATGCTCAGATACTAAGTGGAACATCAGATTAATATTTCATAAACATGCTAATTGTACCAACACTCTTGAAGGTTTTGTAGATTCTGATTTTGCAGGAAGTTTAGACACAAGGAAATCTATTACAGGTTATATCTTCAAGTTATATGGCACTGCAATTAGGTGGAAAGCAATTCAACAATCAGTGGTGGCTTTGTCAACAACTGAAGCAGAATTCATTGCCATGGCTGGAGCAATAAAAGAGTCAATATGGCTTAAAGGAATACTAAAAGAGTTGTGTGTGAAACAAGGAAAAGTAACAATTTTCTGTGACAACCAGAGTGCTCTACAGTTAGCTAAACATCAGATGTTTCATAAGAGATGTAAGCACATTGACATCAAGCTATATTTTGTCAGATACATGATTGAAAGAGGAGAAGTAGAAACAAGCAAAGTTGGGATAGAGGATAATCCGGCGAATATGCTAACTAAAGTGCTACTTGGAACAAAGTTCAATCACTGCAGGAGCTTAGTTAACATAGCAAGCTGGAAAGAAGATGGCCCTTTAGCCATAAAATTGCAGAGAACTGGAGTTGATGATTTCCAAGTTGAGGTGGAGAATTGTGA
Organism: Scutellaria minor; assembly: GCA_954870855.1. Classification (NCBI taxonomy): domain Eukaryota; kingdom Viridiplantae; phylum Streptophyta; class Magnoliopsida; order Lamiales; family Lamiaceae; genus Scutellaria; species Scutellaria minor. The sequence goes on from OX940737.1 coordinate 14,164,166, forward strand.
AATACAACTAGGAAATAATCCCAGGATCTTGGAACGGGTCCTAACTCGCTTAAAACCGGTTTGGAAGAGGTCGAACCGGACGCTGCAAGCTACTATTCCAAACCTGATCTTTTCTGTTAATTCAGTTATGAAACTGGGCAACAGATTAGGGTTTGGCGCATATAGAGGAGTATTATCAGTTGTAGTTTCATGATTCATTTCATGAAAATCAGAGAGACAAGTGAGATTTGGTTGCTAGGGTTAGCTAGTGAAAACCCTAATCTGTGAGTGATCTTTCTAATCTATTTTCTCCTTCATTTCATAGTGGAAATCTTCGATTTTTGTTCTTAGTGGATGTAGGTCAAAGTGGAGTGACTAAACCACTTAAATCTTGGCCTGTTATTTTCATTTCTCATTTGCGTTTGATCAATCTTTGAAGCTACTTAGTTCAAGTTCATAGTTAGGGTTCTTTCTGTTAGGATGTATACTATAAGCCTAGTTTTTTGTATGAACATCGTTTATGGAATGAGAATCACATTGGTCATATGTTTGCATTTTATATTTGTTATATATGTTTATGCAATGTCCAATTAATTTATATTATAGATAACTTGGTGTGTGGTGCCACACAGAAGATCATGTTATCAGTTTCTTATAAATTATAAATAGTAGCTCACAACCAAGATGGATTTGGACAAATCATCGGAATGGTTGTAGTGTAGTTTGGTATTAGTCTGTCTTGACTATAAAACTACACTAGTACACTTTGTGTGTATTGAGCAGGACCATTTGAGGTTGTTCGTTTTATACTGACTATATAATAGAACAAGACCTCTGTTATTATGGATGTACATCTTCTTAATCCCTATATAATAACGGGCACGTATGCTCAATGTTTATTTCTTTAATTTGCCAATGGGTGAGATTTATTCATAAATCAATAAACTCGGTGAGTTGGGAGATAGCATTGTTTATATGGTGTTCTGTTGATTATAGAAGGAATCCGTGTCCTAATTATTTAGGATGATAATGTCTCCTTGAGGAGCTCATAAGGATTATCATGTAAACCCTGCAGGTGGATTTAATCCGACATGATAATAAGGATGAGTGGTACTACTCTTGGAATTAGATGTAAATTATTTAAGTTGTCAGTAACTTATTTAATTTACGGACATTCGATATCTTAAACACGGGGAAATAAATGTACACATAATAAGGAGCCCATATTAAATATGGGATTGGGATGGTAGTTCAATAATAATTCTCTAGTGGACTGAATTATTATTGATGGGCTTCAGTTATGTGTTCGGGCCGAACGCAGGATACTAAAGCCCATCAGGAGGCCCAACCCAATTCCTCCTCTAGGTCCCTGGTGTAGCCTATATATAGCTCTTTTCATCAGCGCCTCTCAGAACACAGAACTCAGATCACAGAAAACACGTGATAAGTGAGAGAGAGCGGAACTGATTTTTCTCGAAGGATCGTTGGCCACGCAACGTTCGAGAAGGGCTCAGAGGAATACATCAGAAGATCAAGAGGTCTACAAGGGTATGATTTCTTTCCGCTGCGATTTATCTTTGGATCCCGATTCCGATAGCATAGGGCCGGCGATCCGTCGGTTCCAACACTTTCTTGGTGTGTTTTGCATTGTGAATTGCTGTCAAATTCTCAACACATATTAATTTCTGATGTTTTATATATTGTGTAACTGACTAAGCCAATGCTAAAATGAAATAGTATTTCATAATTGAGACCAACTAATTAAGCAACAACTCTAGTTTTCTGGAACACATAGGTTGAGAATTGAATCGAACTGCTTCATATTCAATTCAAAATATCTGTTAAATATTTATTGTGTTTTACCTGATAGATATACTAGGCGTATTTGAATATACTTTTATGTTAAATAAAATCTAAACTTTGATTCAAAGTCAATGAGTAAAAGAAGATAAAAATAAGTGTAGATATCAAACTATTCGAGCTTAAATTGTGTTTGAATGTTGTGTTTAGATAAAATAATTTAAAATTTTCCTAATGTAATAATTTAGGTTGTGTTTAGATAAAATTCACCCATATTGTTAAAAAAATAGTTCAAAATAAAAATAATGGGTTTCAAATTTATATTTATCTAAATAGAACTGATGGATTCAAAGTGACAAACATCGACGTATCAAATATATATGAATAGGGAAAAATTGCAGCATAGTTACATTAACAAATCACCAAATGAATTACTAGTGGAAAAAGAAAATAAAAGACAAGAAACAACCACACATAGAAAGTTGATAAATAAGAGCAACATTAAATTGTAATAAATTAAATTGAAGGTATTGATTTCAAGGACAATGCCTTACCCAAGAGGCGATGTGGTAGCGCTTTCAAAGCACTGCAACCATAGATTTCTAACTTCGTGAGACAGGGCATTAATGTCACCTTTGCACATTCTTCTTCTTCCTTCGTTATGATCTCCCATTCTTTCCAATTGGAACAACTAATATTGTCAACTTCTTCAATTTTGGAAAAACAATAATATCATCTCCCAAGAATTCCGGTTCCACAAATTTCAATCCTTCAATTTCACAAATGTAAATTTGCTCAAGACAAGATAGTTTTCCAAGGAGTGGCAATGATAGTAGATGATTGCAATGGATGAGAGTAATGTCTCTTAATTGGTTAAGTGGTGACATAATCCAGCTTAGTGGAAGATTTAGGCCATTATAATTATTAATTTCAAGAAATCTTAAGCTTGGATGGGGTTGGAGAGTATCCATTACATTCATCCTCACTATTGATGACTCCTAATTTATCTCACCCTCAAAACATATTGCTAGTTCTTCAATGCCTATCTTATTCACTAATTGTGCTTCTTTGGCACCCTCAACCACTTGTTCCAAGTCATCATCATTAGCTAACCTTATATTCAACCTTAGAGATCCACTAAGATGGTTCAATTTCTTCAATAGTCCCAACTTGCTCCAACCACTTCCTCCATGGAATAAACCCAATGTGTGAAGACCACTTAACTGGCCTACTCCTTCGGGAATTTCACATAGTTTTCCACAATTTGTTACATTCAAGGTTTTCAATTTATGCAAATTAGGTATGTTTTCTGGCAACTCCTCCAAAAACACATTACTGATCAAGTTTAGATGTCTCAAGTGAATCAAATGCCCGATTTCCCTTGGCAGCTCCTTTAGAAATGGATTAAAACTCAAGTCGAGATGCCTTAATTGAATTAAATGTCCAATTTCCACCGGCAACTCCTTCATGGATCTATTCCCACCCAAGTCAAGGTGTTTCAAATGTATTAGATTCCCAATTTCCCTCGACAACTTCTTGAGATATTTGTTCGCACTCAAGGTCAGGTGTCTCAATTGAATCAGATTTCCAATTTTCTTTGGCAACTCCTTGAGAGATTTATTCCCATTCAAGTCAAGGTGTCTCAACTGTATCAAATTCCCAATTTCCCCTGGAAAATCCTTGAGAGATTTATTATCACTCAAATTTAGGTGTCTCACGTGAATCAAATTTCTAACTTCCCTTGGAATCTCTTCTAGATTGCAATCTATTAAGCAAAGAGTTTGCAAGTTATAAAGTTGACAAATGATTTTAAGAGCTTCGGGTGAGAATTGTTTAATTGCATTCAAGTTCAACCATCTCAAGTGAATCATGTATTCCACAAGATTCCATTTCTTGTGGAATACTTTCCAAGAGGTTTGCTCTCAGGCTTAACACCCTTAGACGAATAAGACAATTACAAAGATTAAGAGGAGATTCTCTATACTCCCAAAATAAGCTACGAAATTCATTCACTGTGGAATATTGTGAATGGTCACAAGCTTGGTAATTTGCCTTATTCATTCCTGTTGCCTCCACTTTACCACTATTCCTAAGAAATTTAGCAAAATCATGCATCTTACAACTTTTTATTTTCTCATCCAAATCATCTTTCTCAAAATCTTGAAATAGAGAACACATTGCTAAAATGTCAAAAAACTCTTACCCTTTCAGCTCCATGTTTGCAATATTGGATCACAAATAACCAAGATTCATCCGATTTCGTATTAAGTTCTCAACATTAATGTCAAAACCTTTAGGAAAGACTGCACAATATGAGAAGCATTGCTTAAGTGTTGGGGACAACTCATTATAGCTTAAAAGCAAATGAGGAAACAAGTCTGTTTTTACTTCTTCCAATTACCATATTTCATTTTCTAGTACATTCTCCCACTCTTCTAAAGTATTCTCAAAACGCAAAAGACTTCCCAAAGTCTTTGCAGCAAGAGACAAGCCGTTGCACTTATTAGTTATTTTCTTTCCAATGTTCTCAAATTCCACATTATTTCTTTCATATTTCCAACACATATGTGATTGTGTTGAGCTCATCACCAAATTTATATGGTGTCGACTCTGCTCTGCTATGGAAACCACAGCTGCAGCCATGATCACTGTATGTGTTTATGAGATTAATTGCTTTCTGAATTTCTGATTATAATGTAAGTACCAACTTGATGAACATTTTTTGGATTTTGTTAATAACTATGCACTGCTGTTAATCACTTTCATCTCTATCGTGTTAACAATATTTTAACAAGTTCAACGCAAAAATTGTTCCATTTTTTGTAATTTTGACAAATTCTTTGTGGATTGTTAATAGTTTCAAGTGCGCGCACAGCTGTATATCACATTCTTCTCTATGTTGTTCACATTATTTTATCAAGTTTAACGCAAAATTTGTCCCATCTTTTGGAATCACCAACTACTCTTTTTTAGTCTTTAGGAATTTTTTTTTTTTTTTATTTTTGGAAATGAAATATATATAATCTATTAACTACTTCTAAGGAGACTGACTTTAAAGTTAATTATTATCATGGTCTGTATATGATCATGTGTGTACAGTGCCGATTGAAACATGAAGAAAATCATTCGTTCTACTTTACAATATTTGTGCAATTTAAAAAAAATGAAGTGAAAAAATACAACAACGTGGTAAACTGGTAGCCAACATGAACAAATTGGTCAGACAAGGTTTATTTAGCAAAAAAATTCAATGGTGGTCGATTTGAATCACAAAATAAGAGTAAATTTATTTTGCTGTATCTAAAAGTTATATATTGAAATTACAATTGTATGAGTGTGTAATTCTACTTGGCAACCAATGGGCCATTTTCTAGTTAATAAGATACCCATGGTAAATTAGGCAACAAAAGTTGTTGGGAGTCAAATTAAGCTCAACCGTTAATTCAGAAATAAAAAATCATTCTTTACAGCTTTGACATTGCTTAAACTCATGTCGTTGAATGATCGGATGATGTTCACATTGATTAAATATTATTTGATATTTAACGTTTTTCTTTTTACGTAGGTCTCACACTTATGTGAGACCGTTTCACGTGAGACCTTATGTAAGATGAAGTTCATATGGATCAATAAAGCGGGTCAACACATTTAATATGATCAATATCGGGTCTCACATAAAACCGTAAAAAGTTTCGTCTCACGTAAGACCTTAAGTTAGACGGTTTCACGTGAGTTTTTGAGTTTTTTTTTTTTTTTCATTCGATCTTAAAGTTAGTTACACAAACCCTTCTATAACTCCAGATCCTATTGATACCATAAATAATTAATAATATAATGAAACTACAAAAAGAAATTATAAACTACGGCATAACTCAGTTAAAAATATGATCATATTGTAACTTGCTTTTTATTGAAATTTAGATTTAGTTGCAAGCCATTTCACTTCTAGCTATTTTTTATCAATGTCCTTAAAATCCACATTATTCCTTCGACAAAGGGCTATGCATGCTTCGCAATAGTAACCAACAATTTTCATGAGATAGCTTTCCTAGATATTGAAATCATTATCCATTGTCCATAATTTTAGCAACCTTTTCATTTTTTGTTGTCACCACAATTTTACTACCAACTCCACCATATTTAAAGGAAGTTTTGAAAGAATCTCATTTCTTAGAGTCATCTGTCGAAACGTCGTTTAAGACAAGTGAGAAATTTTTCTAAAATAAAGGTCATGGATTTGTATGTAATTAAACCTTTATAATTTGGTTCAATAAGTTTTTGTACGGTTTAAATGTTTTTATGTAATATGTATGATTATTCTAGTAAAATATTAGATTTACAATATTGTATGCATAAATATTATCATAATTAAAATTAAGAAAAACTATTTATATTTCGTTTGTTATAGATCCTATTTAGGGTTTCAATTCTCTTCAAGTCCATGTATTGATTTTAGTCGCATATCTAGTTGTAACATTTTTGTTTATAAAGCTTTATTTATATACAGTGGCAGATCCAGGATTATACATTTGGGGGGGGCGAATATCATAGATTCATAGGTAAGAAAATAAGAAAAATATTTGGGGGGGCGAGTATCATAACTAATATTTTGGGATATAAGAAAATATATGATATATAATAAGAAAATATATGATATATAATATAATTTGTATTTTTTGGCAAAATTTTTGGGGGCAGCTGCCCCCCTTGCCCCCTTGTATCCGCCCCTATATATATATATATATATATATATATATATATATATATATATATATACTCTTTGACATTATTTCAATTGCCTCAAACTTAGTATTAACATGTAAACCTCAAATTTATTAACTAGGCATAGACGTTTCAAAAGAGATAATGAGAAAAGCGTACAAAATGCAGAAAATTTGTCCAAGATGAAGCTATTGGGCTATTAGTAACTGGGCTTAGATGATTTTGTTGTCACTTGGACCACGCTTATGTACATTAATTAGCAGCCATTTATGAGTGAGGTTTTGGTAAGATTTTTTTTTTTTGTTAGACAAAAACTTTTGCGCACTTGGTGCATGGACCTTAGATCCGTGTACTCGGGTCGACTTGGCCCGCCACATGCCCACATATGTCATCAGGTCGCGGACAAAATCCGCTCAAACATGCTCCCAAGTGCCAGACCTTTATGTTATGTTAACTATATCTTTTAGTAGTGTTAGTTATACATTTTAGTTATGTTAGTCATACCTTTTGTAAGGCTAGCTGTACTTAGCATTTTTTTTAGATAGACATATTAACATTTCATTTATTTTAGTTATAGCAATCATACATTTTAGTTATGTTAGATATATCTTTTAGTTATGTTAGATATATCTTTTAGTTATGTTAGTTGTACCTTTGTATATTACATAAAGGCATGACTATGTTGATATAAAGGTATAAGTAATATCGCATAAAGATAAACATGTACAAATTGTGGCAAAATTAGGGTTTTTTTAGAGTTAAAAATATTAAATAAAGGTATGATATCTGGACATAAATGTATGACTAATATAACATAAATGTATGACTAATATAATATAAAGATATGACTAACATAACATAGAGGTCAAGGCAAAAAAAAAAAAAGTAAAAGTGTACGGATTCGGGTCAACCCGCGTCCGAACCCGACCCGAGTGCATGTATGAATCAAGTGCATAGGAGTGCTACTCTTTTTATTTTGTTTGGTTTTTTTCTTTTTTTTCTTTTTACCAACTCAAGTAATTATGGTCTATTTTTTAATTGTATTATGTTTATGTATATTTATTTCTATTTGAGTACTAGACCTATAAAAAATGTTGTGTTGGTTCGAGAATAAATATATAACCTCAAGTTGATTAAGGTTTCATGTTCAAATTGGAAGTATTAGACAAAAAAAATGTCGAGAGTAGAGACATGGGTTCAACAATTCTATCGTAGTTCAATTATGTGTTTTAATCAAAAGAATTTGGATTTAGACTCTTTCATAAATTGAAGTTATCATCAACTCTGTTCAAATTTAGCAAAAAAAATTACGCAAAAACTCATATAAAATCGTTTTACATAAGGATTATGTGAAACATAAGATTATAGATTATATTGACTGTCTCGAATGAGTTGACTTTGTTTACATAAGATCTTATGTGATATTGTTTCATGTAAGACCTAATCAAAGAATTACCAACTTTACAAATTTTTGTAAATCCAAATCTTCATGATTCTTACATTTCGTATGTCTTTAAAAAAAAAAAAATTGGGATAACATGTTATCTTAAATGTAAAAAATAGCCGCAGTGATGTCAAAAAAATTCAATAAAAATATCATTACCCCTATATATATATATATATATATATATATATATATATATATATATATATGAAAGCATATTTCGATTGAAATAATTTAATGTTATTATTTTTTTAAATATAATTATTAACATTTAAGAATTATAAAATGTGTCTAACCGATATAGTTCATCAGGCTGGTTTGCAAGTCCATCAAATCTTTAATGGAACAAGATCCCAAATATTCATAAATTAATATATACTGATAATATATTATGTATGGTTCCAAAATCATTAATTTGAAGAGATTTTACTGAAGAGTAACTATGGTAAAAAGAAAAAATAAAAAAGAACATGGGTATATGAAAGGCAGAAAGGGAACAACTTAAGAAGGAAGTTGAATGTGATGGTGTCAAATCTAATTAAAATTTAAGTGGACATTATAATAAATAACATCAATTCAGTTGGCTGTTGGCCTCCAGGCCCTCCACTCATCACAAAAATCCCAATAAACAAAATATATTGGCTTACACATCTCTTTACTTCATTAAAAGTTTCACAATTTCAATGCCCAAATTTATTTTGAGTTTGATTTTTGTGATATTATTTTCTAAATTTATATTTAGTAGATTATTGATGGGTCAATCATAATCCATAACTCATAGCTTAGAGATTTTATTGTAAAAAATAAATTTGGATGGTAGGTAATACATTGATGGGTCAATCATAATCCATAACACATAGCTTAGAGATTTTATTGTAAAAACTAAGTTTGGATGGTAGGTAATACCACTATCTCATGCAATTAAATTTGTAAGACTTCTATTTAAGTTTTTGTGATTTATTTATATTTTATTTTTAATATAATTCTTAATTCATTTAACTAATATAAGTTCTTTCTGTCCAAATTGATTTATGTAATTCATCATCTATTCATTCACATTCGAAATGAAGAAAATAATTAATCACAATACTAAAATTAGAATATATGCTAGATCTTAATAATTAAATTCGAATAATTGAGTTTGGACTATATTATTCATAATCATACAAGTATGAATTTTGTCATATTAGTATAAATATGTGTTATACAGCTATGAATGTTTGTTTTATAGCTATAAATATGTTTTTTTATTCTTAATAATTATATTGTTATAGTAAATTAATTTACAATATGGTGTTTAATAGCATTGATTTGCACAGATTTTTACAAGTATGATTTTTGCAACTATAAGTATTAATCATAATCATATTAGTATGCATTTTCCCACGGTTGAATTGTATCCCAGGATGCAACCATACATGCGATGATTGCACCATGCGACGGTGCATATGAGATTTTGTCCTTGTTTTTTTTTGTTCTTTTTTTTGTTATGAGATATATAAATAAATCCTCCACTACAAAAATCGTGTGAATTACTGACGGAAATTTTTGTTGGTAAACAATTGAATTTTGTCGATAATTATTTTGTTGAGGGAAATTCCATCGATAAAAACTATTGCTATTATCCTCATTGGTAATAAATTTTTGACGGAATTATAATTCCGTTGGTGTATTTTCGATGAAAATGTCTGTTAGTACCTCTTTTACCTAGGGAAAGCAATAAGAAAATGTGGAAAACCCACAATTTTTCTAAGGTTTTACCGACGGAAGTATGAATTTCCAATGGATTTCTCCGTCGTTATGATTTTTATTCACCGACGGATTTTTCCGTCGGTGATTTATGTTTTTTTATTTATTGACGGATTAATTCAGTCAGTAAATTAATATAATTAATTTTTTTTCTATTTATTTAATTATAATATTAAATTAAAATTTAAAAATATGTAATTATTATTTCTTTATGTAATTATTATTTAATAATAATAAATAAATAAAAAGGAAGAAATGAAACCAAATTAATTAAAATAAAAAATATTCAACAAATTTAATTACAAATTAAAAAAAATTGTTTAATATAAAAAATGTTGGGGTCATTATCATCATCATCCTAACGACGGGGATCCACATCCTCGATGGGGATAGAGAGGGCATTGGTAGGAGGGTCTGTTGTGACTATAGAAGTGCCCTCATCTCTTCCTGCTGGCATATCAAATTCGTATGCTGGCGTCGATACTACTCCTGCTCGCACTCATACACTGCCAGTCTCTTCTTGTACTGACGGCTTGTCCGATCCTCGAATTCTTGCACAATCCGATCCTCGACTTCTTCCATCGGATTGGGAGACGTGACATGAGAGGTGCGCAGCTCGTCAGGGATCACCTCTTGCCGGCCGATACCAGCCCATACACCCGCCCCTTCTGCACACCAGTTGTCTTGATGTACAACCGGTTTAGATCAATGAGGCGGGACTCTGATGAGCCCGTCCTCCGGTTGACTCAATTGGGGCATCCTCTCCTCGAAAGCCTCCTGAAACGAGAATCCAAGTTAAAAAATCTAATAACAAAGTATAAACTATTTTAATAATTAAAATAGGAAAAATAAAAGGAAAATACTTACAACAATTGCCTTGACCCTACCATCGGTGTACGTTCCATCCTCGCCGAGCCTGTGTGGCCTCTTGAAGAGCTCGTGCTTCAACGTCAGGGCACCTTTGTTCTTGGACTGCACAAAATTTTATTAATTGAATAATAAATAATAAAAATTTAATTTAAATCATGTTCATGTCTAAATAATTAATGACTTACGAGGTCTTCCAAATGCTCCACAGCCGACCTCGAGCCTCCTTTCTGCTTGGCGACTCCTGTATCCGGTCCGAGTGGCTCGCTCAGATGGTTTTTTGAAACCTGCTCAAACTTCGCCTTCATAGTAGGGTCAACCTAGTAGTCTAGGAACCCCTTCCAAGTGGAGTCCGGCACATGGGCTCTTCCTCTTCGAAAACCACCTCCACTTCCAATTATTGATCATATCATGGTAGCAGGTCGCAACCTTCTCCGGATACAAGCGTCGGATTTTATAGTCCAACACCGGGTCCCAAGTACATCGTTTCTGCAAAAAAAGAAAATTATCAAAATAACAAAACAATATTTATTGATTATTCTAACAAATTCAGAATAATAATCATAAAATTAAAGAAAATTAAACAATAAACTTACTGAGAACTCCTCCTAGTACACCGTCTTGGTGTCTGGCGAGACCAGCTTCTAGCTGAAGCCCTTCGCATCGAGATAACTCTCGAACACATCCTTTAGAAGGGATGAGCTCTGATGCAACGACATTATGCTACACAATTGAAATTAATTAGTTATAAACAAAATTTATTAAATAATAACAAAAAATTAGAAATGAAAGTGTGCTCATGCTCCAGACTCGACCCATATAACTGTCTGGTGAAAGGGACCTATAGGCGCTTGTGATGCCTCCTACTGTGACGAGGGCTGGTCAGAAACAGAGACGTGTGCCGATAGACGTGTCCCCTACGTCGTAGGTGGAGCAAGCTCCACCAGTCGAACCACCGAAAGAGTTGGTTGGTGGTGGAGTACTATCTTGAGTACTCTGGTCCTGCTAGACATCCTGGAGGCAACGACCTCAGTCTCGACCGCCTCGAGACGCTCCTCGTCCATGGGGAACTTATAACATCCCATAAATTAATTAAGAGGTAATGTTTTAATTTTATTTGGTTATTAGTTGATTATACATAAAACAAAAGGGTTGCAAGCAATGTTAAGCTTAGTCATCATCCATCTCAATGCAAAGTGACACCTAGGTTGTTTCTCTCTCTCTTCATAGGAAGTACACAACTCATCTAGTTTAGGTTGAGGAGTATCTCAAGTAAGAAAGGGAGAAAAGAGCAAGGAAGATTACACACTCCATTTCTCTCTCATCTCCCCATCTCTCACCACCGCCACCAACCATCACCTTGTCGCCGGCCGAATATTCTTTTTTCGGCAAGAGATTTGATAATTTACAAGTTGTATTCTTGTGAAGTTAAAAATAATACTTTGGAGAAATATGGCTTTTTTTTTTCTTTTCTTGAGATAAATGGATTATATTAAACTATTGAGATTAATTCTTGTAGACTGACAAAATTCCTAATTAAAAGCTTCTGAAAAACATTATCCTATTCAAGAATTAAATGCAAGAGTCACCTAGCTAATGAAACCTCAAGCATCGTGAGAAAGTTAGTTTGAGCTAAAGCTGAAACTATAGATATATTAGGGCACCCACATCAATATGTTTTTATGGAAAATACTAGAAAGTATGGGGAAGGTCTCCACCAAATTTGGAGGCCATCCGAGGTCGGAGGACCGATGAGGAATTTTGCAAAGTCGAAGCTGCGTTCCTGCATCCGAACTAGAGAAAGTTGCGGAGCAGAAGGTCTAGACGAAAGAATTACCAAGAATTGTTCATATGAGGTGTTCTTCAATGAGTTGGGAACATTCCCACCAAGTATCGCCTTGAGGCGAGTCCTTTTAAGGGGCATATGTCATGCCGAGGCCGAGAGTGGCAGTGTAGTGGCAACAGGTTTGAGTTGCAAGATTAATTCTACTTTGCAAGATTTGTTTTCCTTGCAAGATTAATGTTCTTTGCAATCTAAATTGTTTTCTTCGCAAATTTGCAAGTTCAGTGTTCGTTGCAAGCTTAATTATTTTCTTCGCAAGTTCGCAAGTTTAATGTTTCTTGCAAGCTTAATTATTTAGTTTGCAATTTAACTTCTCGTTGCAACTTTGCAAGTTTGCAAGTTTAACTTCTCTTTGCAAGTTTGCAAGTTTAATTTTGTAAGCTTAATGTTTTCTTTGCAAGTTTAACTTTGCAAACTTAGTTTCTCCTTTGCAAAGTCTAAATTCTTCCTCGCAAGTTTAATTCTTCTTTGCAAGTTTAACATTTTTCCTTGCAAGTTTAAGCTTCTCTGCAAGTTTATTTAAGTGTGCAAGAGGTTTTCTTTGCCACCAAAGTCGAATCTCCAAATACTATATTTAGAGCTCTCATTATTTTTTTGCCTGATAAGCCGTCATCTGTTGCTAACGCCCGTTTTTCCAAATGCAGATGAAAGAACGTAGCAGTTTTCCAAGATACCACTTGATTAAAATGAAGAAATGAATTTAGGATTTAAAGAATCGAGCTTTACGAGGGTTACCACCGAACGATGTCGGGATAATTTACGTGTTTTCACATTTATATTTCTAAATATTTTCAACGTGAAATTCTGTGTTTAATTAGAAGTATATCATATGATACGTGTGTCGAATTACCTGCTTTACTGTACGGCGTTATCGAAAACGTGATAATTGCAAAGTGAAACTATGTTTCCAAGTATATTAATGTGAAGTATACATATGTGAAATGTGTGTTCTATGAATGTTGTATTTTGTGCCTTACTATGTGGCAAAGATGAATAAATGCTATTGTAAAATGAAGGAACTTGTTTATGTGAATAAATGTTTTCCAAAGCGGTTAAGAACCGCACCAGGACGGCTGAGAACCGTACCAGGGCGGCTAAGAACCGCACCAGGGTGGTTAAGAACCACAAAAACGTTTTCTACGGCGGCTCAGAACCGTATTTTTAATCAAAGACGGCTCATACCCGCATTTATGTGATAGTGATTTATATGCATTTGATTCCTTTATGTTAACTGCTCATAAGTCCCACCCCACTGAGTGTTTATGCACTCACCCCTTTAAGTAATTTTATTTTACAGGTTGCAGCCGCTCAGAAGGGAAGTGAAAGAGGTGTCGTATTGTTTGTTTGTAAAGAAGATGTATTTTTGAAATCTTTTGGTAAGATTAGCTTGCAAGATTGCAAAATTTTAGCTATGCAACGACATTACAATATTTTCTTCTGTTGCTTAAAGTTTACGTTTTATAAAATAGGAATGTTTGAGATGTTTTATCTTATTAACAAATTTAAGTTTGTTTTCTGGAAGTCTATGTCTAACGAATTGCTGGTTGCCCGTATGAAAATTATTTAAACTCTGATATTCTACAGTAATGTAAAACGGGGCGTGACAGAACTCGACCTCTAACATCCATGTAACTATGAAAGAATAAGAGACTAAATTTCCTATTTGTAAACTAACTAAAGGTAATTTAAACCAATCTAAATTCTAAAAATTAATTAACCCTAAATTTTAATAATTATAGAACATTAAATTCTAATGAAAATTCTACCCAAAAATTCGACAAATTCGATACTTATAAACTGAACAGGAAACTAACTAAATTATTTACCTAATTTAACTAAACAAAAAATTAACGGAATTTACAAAACTATCATTATTAATTCACCTAATATAAGTAAACTAAAAAATAATTTTTATTTGACAAAATTTATAACTAACCTAAATTCTAATAATTAATTAACCCTAAATTCTAACTAAATTTTGGCAACATTTCGACGCATGCATAAATCTACAAAGTTATCGACTCTCCGTCTCTGCAATAAAAACAACATACAATTCGCAACAATTTAACTAAATATAACCAATTACTGAGTTACATATAATCAATATTTTAATACAATTCACAAAATTGAACTAAAATCGAACTAATTATCTAATCAACATTAAATTAACTTTATAGCAAATTAAATCATAATTTTTCATATCATTAACAACTAATTATAACAACTAACTAAGCTTATTAAACTAATTAAATAAACTAAATTAACTAACAAGATTAAACTAATTAAACTAAATTAAGAAATTTAAATCAACATAAACTAACATCAAAATTTAAAATAAATTACTAATTAACATAAATTACACAAAAATAACATAAAAACACTAAATTAACCTAAACTAACTTTATAAACTAAAATTAACAAAATAACATAAATTACAAAAAACGAAAAATAAAAAATATCATAATCACTAACCTTGATTCCGGCGATCCGTGTAGGAGGCGACGGCGGCGAGAGGTGGGGGGGATGGGGCAGTGTGAGGGAGGATGGGGCGGCGGCGACGGTGGAGGTGGCGATGGTGGGTGGCGGAGGGGAGGGAAGGAGGGAGAGAGAGACGGGCGGTGGTGGAGGAGGGAGAGAGAGTAGAGAGAGAGAGATGTGAGATGGGGAAGAAGAAGGCCTCGCAACCTAATTTAATTTCGAATTACCAACATATTCACCGATGAAAATTCTTTTGGTAATCCTGGTGAAAACTCGGCGTTTTATTACCGACGAAACTTATTTCCATCGGCGAAGTTTCAAATATTTTTGAATAACTATTTAAATAAATAGTTACTGACGGAAATTCCATCGCAATATTTACAAAATAGTGTCGTTTTAGTACTTTGGCGACAGAAATACCGATGAAATTCCGTCGGTAAGTGTCTCATTCCTCTTTCGACAAATTTTTTGTGACTTCTTTTCCTGACTTTTGTTTGAAAACCGTAGTTTGAGTTCTATTTACAATCTTAGATGAATAATTCAATTTTATAAATGAGTTCAATTCAATCAAACACAACGAACTTCCTAAATCGGTCGATGATATATGTACATGTTAATTCGATCAAATATTCTCAAATATGTAAAATCAATCATTTAAATGACATAAATAATAAAAGTATATTAGTTGTGCTATTACTAGAATAATAAGATTACAGTTGATGGATAACAATTTAATTGATAATTATATACCTTAATTAGATTAAGATAAAGTTGGCTAGCGACCGGGATATATATGTATATATGTAATTAGTTCATATATACATCATGTACGTAAAATTAAAATACAACATTAAAATTTCTGGTATCTTATGATTATTCATATATTAGAAATAGTAATTAAATTAAGATTATTGGAGATAAATCATAATTTTTTTTTTGAAAAAATACCCTAAATTTAGGGTCTTACTATGGATTTACCGAGGGAATTGCGATGAATTATTAATTTCCAAATTACCGATGGACATTCCATCGCTAAATTTGAAAAAAACAATGTCGTTTTCCCTTATCAATAATTTCCGTCGGTAATCTTGCCAAAAACGATGTCGTTTGTATCTGAAAATCGATGTCAACAAAAAGGACAGCGTTTCACCGTCATTTTGTCGACGGATTTTTCCGTCAGTAAATTACAGACTAAATTCTATCGAGAATTTCGTCTGAAAGGCTTGTTTTCGGACAGATATTCCGCCGTCAGGAATATCCGACGTCCTACCGTGGGTTAAACCATCGAGTTTTTTAAAAGATATATTTTGCTTTTGTCGACGACATTCCATCGTTATTCCAACGGTATTTACCGACGAAATTGTCCGTTGGTAAATTCCGTTGCAATATCACCTATTTTTTGTAGTGCTCTATAATCAAGTTTAATATTTTAATTTGTTATTTAGTAGTTTGTCTTTGACAATAATATCTCAAATATAAGTTTTAATTTCGGAATCCAATTGTTCTTTGAAAGAAATCAGAACTTGGAACAACTTACTTATATAATTAAGTTTGATACATATTATAAATTCGAAACATCTAGATACATATTTAGATCAATTCATCACAACATTAACTTAATTGATTACTAGATATGAATGTCACAAATTCTTTATTCTTAGTTTCTTGATACATCACATCATTATATAACACAGTGACCAAACAAGCCAGGCATATAAATTGATTAAACAAATACAGTATGACCTAATTAGGCTTAGCTATCTCATGGACTAAGATAAATGTTACCTAATTATCATATAAAAATACATAAAACAAATAAATATGTGTGCAAAGATGATGGGGACATGAGTGTCAAACTATATGTTTGATGGGAGGACGTACGCATACATACACATATACTAATATAAGAGTCGTGTAATATAAGATTTTTTTAAAAATATATTACACAAAATTATGAGGTTATGTTTGTTCATCTAAATTTTAATATTACACAAAAACTCATGTGAGACGGTCTCACGGATAGTTTTCGTGAGACGGAACCCCATCACCCACAAAAAACATATGAATTGCAGAATTTGGGTGGTGGGTAATTGGGTTGTGGGTTGACCCGTCTCACGCAATGCATTAAAATTTCGTGAGACGGTCATTAGTATTACGATTTAATTTATGTAAGAATATCTGTGATATCATACTATATATAATTTGATATTCTTTAATATAAAAGTCAATGTACATTATTCAATTTAGAGGAACTGTTATATCATGTATCTCCAACGAGCACCTCAAGAAAAATGAGTATTCGTGATAAGAATTTTTGCGACAACAAAAATTAATATAAATTTATTTGTGATAAGATTTTTTGCGACAAAAGTTATTGCGACAACAAATTATTCCAAAAAAAATGTTAATATAAATTGACAATACGTCGTTACAAACAATAATGATTGTTGTCCCAAAAAAACTATTTCCAAGAAGGCTTTTGCAATAATAATCTAGCGATAAAATTTTGTAGTAAAATATTTTTACCACAATTATCAATGTTTTTATGACAACATTTTGTTGTTGCAAATAGTCATTTTCCTTATAATTGAAGGATTTTTTTTCAAGACAATAAATATAATGAACAAATTAAATTGGAAACGACAAAAATGAAATAGAAAGAAGCACCAAAACTCGAAATCGATCATATAATAATGCAACAATATAAGGATAATATTAAACTTAAAAGGGGTGTGTGTGTGTTTATATATATCACTATATCAAGTTAGGTCCCCTCTTGAGGATTTGGTGATGCTTTGCAGGGATAAAAGCATGGATATGGGAACTTATACTCTTCTCTTTGCACACTGCAAAAGAAACAAAAAGGAGAAAACCCATCTAAACTTCACATGCTCTTGTTGCTCTTATCTACTCCAAATCTTCTTCCTTTTTTCCCTCTCAATCACTTTATAGAATTTTGCACCTTAAGAGCAAAAATTATTTAACTTATACTAGCACAGTCCCCGATAATCATCTGTTATATTTGATGTTTTATTTTATATTATGGTATATAATACATGTTAATTAATGATGTTATTATATATGTGGTATGGTGTAATTATTTTGAAATCTCAAACCAAATACACATTGGAATAGATCAATGATCTCAATAGTGCAGTCTCCACATGACATGTACGAATTGTCAAATTGAATAAATTATTAAAAATAATATAAAAGTGTATAGTATTTTGTAAAAATAAAATAATTTGGATAGTATATATACTGTTTATATATAAAGGCTATGTTATTAAAAAAATGTTTCTGATTAATAATATTTGTTATGATTTTTCTACCAGTGTGAAATCAAGTCGTTTTCTAATTTATATCATACAATAATTGAAAACATAAAACATATGAAAAGCAAGATGTATATTATTCAGTTAAAACTGAATAAATCTACCGAACCGAATCTAATCGAAATTAATAATTCGATTCAATTTTATGTTGTTCGGTTTGGTTTCTTCTCGACTTAACTTCGTGTACCCTGGCTGATTGCTACATTATTCTATTCCTTTATTTATTTATTTTCCTTTTCAATTTATTGTTTCCAATTGTATTTCTTCCTCACCTTGTTTTTCTGCTGCTTTTTTTCTTCTTCTTGGCCTTGTTTTGTTGTTGCCTCTATTCTTCTTAGATCCTATTTTGCTTTCGATTTGTTGCTCAATGTTAACAGAGTGGATATTAGAATATATTTGCCAGTGGAATAGTTGTTTATTCATTGAATTGTCATCTAAATTTCGATTATCGATCGAATCGAATAATAATAATTTCAATATAAATGTATGCAACCAATCGAAGTATCAAATTAAATTAAAAATTAAATTAAGCATAAAAAGAAATTTAGGTAAATGATTCTACCATGCATATACATTAGTCATTGTTTATTATTGATATATTTCCAATTTTGTTGGATTCGTATTTAATAAAAGGTTAGTTTTATATGAACCATTTACTTAATCAATAAAAAAAACAATGATACGAATGTAGAGAGTACCAAAATTTATATATTTATATGCTTACCTTTTAATTTAATTATGGAATTCATATAAAACTTAACATATTATTGGAAACAAATCCAATAAAATTGTGAATATATCAATAATAAACAAGACTAATGTCTCAAAAAAAAAAAGTATTTGCGATGAAATTTTTGCACAATGTATTGCCGTAAAATTAATAATATAAATTAATAATATGTTGTCACAAAAGATAATTAAAAATCTTAATTGCAACAAAAGCATTGTCGCAGAATGACCATTTGTGAGTAGGCTTTTGCAATAATAAATTCTGTCGTAAAATATTTTTGCAATAATGATTAATATTTTTGTGACAATTTTGCTATCGCTAATAAGCTTTTTTATTGTAGTGTGTATAGTTAAAATCCACGACCTAAATTTATTTATATGCTTAATTTTAATTTAATTTAATTTTAGTTTAATTTGATACTTCGGTGCAAACTATTTTATCGAATTTATCAAAATTTGTTTACATTCACTATACGAATTTCGCTGATAGACAATACTGGAAAGACAACGCTTTTTGTTGTCTTTCAACATTTTACAATGCTTTTTGTGAAAAACGTTGTCTTTTTGTGAAAAAAACACTGAAAGACAACGCTTTTAAGAGAAAAGACAACGCTTTTCACAAGGTGGTGTCTTTCAACACTTTTTTCACAAAAAGACGACACTTTTATGCAACGCTTTTTTTATGTGTCGTCTTTCAGCGCTATTTTTCGCTAATAGACAATGGTTTTTTGCAACGCTTTTTTATGTGTTGTCTTTCAGCTTTTTTTTCGTTAATAGACAACACTTTTTTGCAACACTTTTTTAAAAAGCGTTGTCTTTCAGCGGATTTTTAAAAAAAAAAAGACAACCCTTTTATGCAACGCTCTTTATGCGTTGTCTTTCAGCGGATTTTTTAACTAAAAGACAACCCTTTTATGTGTTGTCTTTCGAAAGCGTTGTCTTTCATTAAAAAAATGTAATTAAATTAATTATTTTTTAATTAAATTATATTTGAAAAGTTTAATTAATTTTTGATGTTATCCTATATTAGAATATTATTTAAATAATAATAATAGAAATTCTGAAAAACTATATTTTAAATTTTAAAATATTATTTAATTAAATATAAAAATATATTAAAATTAGAAATTTTATTTACAAATAACATAAATCATATTAAATATCTAACAATCAACAAATAAAGACAAAAAAAAAATTCTTGTTATTTAAGATTAAAAATTCTAATTATAATTTTTTTACTAATATTTCTATTTTCTTTTTAAGAATTTTAACGATCTTATTAATTATTTTACTTTCACCATTTAATCCTTTTTTTTTTTTTTGATATTTAGAGATAATTTTCCAACAAATATCTATCATGCTAAATTTTTTAATTGTTGGTTTATAAATATTTCAAAATACTATAAAAAAAATGAATAACTATAATAAATAATTTATTTTTTATTATGAAAGTTTATGTCATTAATTAATACTGTAAACATAAGTTCCTATTATTATTATTATTATTATTATTATTATTAAACATAGGTTTTAGTTCGTAATTGAAGATAAGTTATGATTTTTGAAATATTTATTTTGAATTTATTATATTTACAAATTCCACTCCTCCTTCATAGAAGAATGTCCCCGCCTAATCAGTGGAACATTGTTCACCGGGATAGAAGGTATCAATTTCAGAAAGATGAACATGGTGTTTGATTGGGATGGTTTGAACCTTTCGACAGGAAGAAAGGAGAATAAGTGACCTGGGGTTCCCGGCGGAAGGAATAGAAATAGAATAAGGGCCATACCGATCTTGTCGCTAATGAAGCTAAGAAGAACAACAAAGGGCTGGGTCAACTATTCAATCAAATGATATTGAGCATGTTTCCCATTTCCTCTCGAGAAACAAGCGGGCTATTTCTTTGCAAAATTGTGCTCAATTTCATATATGGCAATTTCGCCAAGATCTCTTCGTTAAGTATTGTAAATTTTATTTGTTAAATTTAAAATTTGAAAATTAATTTTAATAATTTCATAATAAGATTATTGTTGCGTTATTTTAACAATTTCTTTTCTAAATTTCTTTTTTTATCAATTTTCCCTATTTTAGGTATTGTTGGCTGGGAATCAAACCTGAGTGCCATGGAGGTACTCTCACCACTAGACTAGTGGTGTTTTATGTAATAATATTGTGCATACATTTCTTTTATAACAATTTTTGATAATTTTCTATTATCACATATTTTTTTGTTAATTTTTATAAAGTACCATTAATACTTATTAATATAATTCATTGATTTCCAATTTTGATATAAAATGTGACTCAATTGAATACATATATTTTTACATACATAGACTTAGCCATCTTCCCGGCGCCACCAACCGCGGCGGCGCCGCCATATGCCACCACCACCAAGTCCGCCGGAAAGCTTGCACCGCCGGCTACCACCTCCGGCCATCCCTCGCCGGATTCCAGCGGTGAATAGTGTCCGAAACTTTGCCGCAAAACCCTTCGTTACCACATATTCCAACCCAAACCCCAACCTTCAAAACTCCGGCCAGCGACTTCCAGTCGCCGGCGACCACCCCCAGACCCCCGGCCGGCGACCCCCCGTCACCGGCCACCTTCTTCGGCCACTGCTCTGGCGAGAGAGAGTGAGAGAGAGAAAATCGAGGAGAGAGAAAAGGTGGTGGGATTAGTGTTTAGGGTTTTGGAGGCGGTTTTTCGCCGTTTTCCGACGAACGAGAAATCGGAATTGAATTCCGAGATCTATCCTAAATTCATCTCGTCGAGACGAACGTTGTGTACGAAAATCGGACAAAACTGACAACTTTGAAATTTTCCGGCCACCGGCGACGCTCCAGCGACTCGCCGGTGATGGCGGAAAAAAAAAAGAGAGGGGAGAGAGAAACTTACGTGTTTTCGTCGCGTCCGGCTCGTTCGGAAAAACGATGAAAAATGAATCGAATGAGGCCCTATTTATAGATTTTAAAAGTTACTATTTACCAAGTAAATTTAAATTAGCATTTATTAAAATATTATTTTTCCTTTTTACCGTTCCTCAGGATTTTACCCCTTGTTTTACCTAACCTTCGTATTTGGCTCTTTTATTTGCCATTTGAGCTACGGGTCTCCGATTGACCCCTAGTTCGTTTCTATCTTCTCGTTTTTCCGTTACGCATCTCATGGTATAAAAATATCCTTTGTTCCACGTCTAAAATTTTATCTACCTAAAACATGCATTAAACATATTTCTGAAACACACGTAATTAATTAAACAATCAAGAATCAACGTGCATAAAATATTTTAATTATGGGTTTAATTATTTAATTAACCCATTATGCTTCGTTTTTTATCCGGGATGCTACAATATGTCTCCGAACGAGTTCTTTTTCTTTATCGGCAAATAAAGATTTCTGTCACAAAATCATTCTCGATCAATTTTAATATTTACTTTTATCGACAGAAAAGTAAGAAAAATGATTGGATAACAAGTGTCAAATAGTTTTCGTTTTTGTTTTTAAAATTAAAATGTGGCTCAGGTCTGATCGTAATAATAATATGGGTGTGTGTTTGATTAATGAATTGAGTGAATTAATGAAAATAATAAGATATGTTAATTTTAGATTTTCTGATTTCAATTAATTCTTCAGGCAGTAGATTGCGTTTCTTTTTAATTTGATCTTAAATGTCAACATTATGGTGTCTTTTCGTAATTTTGAAATGTCACGATATTTCTTTATTAGTTGCTATAATTTATAAGTAATATTCCCTAATTTAAAATGGAGATTCTTTCTAGAATTTTATTAGTATTAAATTTATATATAGTTATTATCACTATTCTTGCTGCAGTCATTATAGGTAGGGCATTGGCATATGATAAATTAAATTGATTTTCTTTAACCATTTAGCTACAGCTAATACGAAAAGGGAAATACATTAGTTTCTTAGATTTTCCAAAATTGATTTAACATCTCATTGATCGTCATAAAATTTATGAACAAAACTTTATATATTCGTGACGAAATTGTATAAAAATATGATCTCATACTAAAATGTAAGAGTAAGTCTCCTGTGCAACCGTCGCACATGCGACGGTCAAAAGTATGTGATTTTCGAGCATACGTATGTGATTTCAAGACATACTTATGGTCGAAAAAGACATACTTGTCAAAAGACATATTTATGGTCGAAAAAGACATACTTAAGGCCGAAAAAGACATACCCGTCGCATGTGCGACGGTCTCACATGAGTTTTTGTGAAAATGTAAATACATGAGCTAAAAAATAGAACTCTAACCACAATAAAACAACATTAATAAGACACCCAGGATTTAAAATATCTCCCAAAAAATAGATCACATTGTTTATCATACGAAAATATCCAAATATCCAACATTAATACACCTAGAATTATTTTCCCAAAACAGTAGAAATAACTGAGAAAATGTGATGTTTTCTTAATTGTTCACATGGGCTGACATGGATGCCGAAGCTGCTTATGTTGGCATTCAAACTGAAATTTTCAAAATTTTAGAGGGAAAATTGAACTTATATAGCAATTTTTACTGTCATGTCATATAAATTTAATAAAAAAAATAGAAAAAGAAAATACAAATCATAAAAAATGGATTAAATTAAAAAAACAGAAAAACAAAAAAAGTATGAAAATGAAAATTTTAAACAAGTATAAAATTCAAAACAGACAGATCAAATGAAAAATAAATTGAAGAACCATTAAAGAACCGATGATGAACTAAATAACGATAAATAGATACTCCTTTCGCTCCACAAAAATAGTCCACTGATTTTGTTTGTCCCAAATTATAGTCATTTTCTTTATTTGTAAAGTTAATTTTTATAAAATATTCTTAGTTAATGTTAAAAACTTATGTAAGAATATATAAATGTTGGTGGTTTTTTATTTAATAATCACGTGTATAAATCAAGGTTTAGTAGAAAGCTTTTAGGGATAAAATTGTTTTTAATAAATTGAATATGTTTTTTCAATATGTTGTGAATTATAAAGTGTCTATTTTTTGGAACATAAAGGATGGATATATATATATATATACACATATATATATATAATAAAATGATAAAATGTCCATCATGGACGACTTTTAGTAAAATTAGAAAAACTTAAATATTATTTATATATGAAAAAATATATTTATGGTTTTGTGTAATACACATTGCCTAATTTAGTATTAAATATAATAATACCAAATTAATATCTTATTTAATTGTTTAAATATATGTTGCATTTGTTAATGAATATGATTAATTTTTATTTATTATTTTGAAAAATATGTAGTGTTATGTCTATTATATTATTCAACTCCCACCATTAATTTAGTTTGATTTTAATTGTTAAGGTTTAGAATGACCATAAATTTTCATTTTGAATTAAATGATAAAAAAAATAAAAAATTCATAGTTTATTTTAAAAAACATATTCACAAAAATTATTCAATTACATTAATGAATAAGTTTTAAAAGATTGAATAGTTTGAATAATCCATTTTAATCAATCCCATTTATTTTAGTTTTTCCTTTTTTATTTATCTATATTTTTCTCTAAATTTTTTAAACCAACAAATTTTAAATATATAAATGATTTTTGTATTTGAAATCTAGCATGTGCTTTTTAACAATTTTAGTTAAAATTCTTATACTATATAGTAATGTTTAACATTAAAATTGATATATTTATTAACCTTATTAATTAGTTTTAAAGTTCTATTTATTATGGATTTAATTTATAAAAAAAGAAGAAATTAATGTGAAAAAAATGTAAACTTAATATGTGGCACATGTGGTCATACTTTTATATATATAAATTATTTTGAAAAAATATGTAGTGTTATGCCTATTATATTATTCAACATTCCCACTATTATTTTAGTTTAGGTTTAGAATAACCCTAAATTTTAATTTTGAATTAAATGATAAAAAAATAAAAATAAAAATTTTCCAAAAAAATTCAGAGTTTATTTAAAAAAACATATTCGCAAAAATTACATTAATGAATAAGTTTCAAAAGTTGAATAGTTTGAATAATCCTTTTTAATCAATCCCATTTATTTTAGTTTTTCCTTTTTTACTTAATTATATTTTTCTCTAAATTTTTTAAACTGACAAATTTCAAATATATAAATGATTTTTGTATTTGAAATCAAGCATGTACTTTTTAACAATTTTAGTTAAAATTCTTATATTATATAGTAATGTGTAACATTAAATTTGATATTTTAATTAACCATATTAATTAGCTTTAAAATTCTATTTAGTATGAATGTAATTTAAAAAAAAAGAAGAAATGATTTTTGTATTTGAAATCTAGCATGTACTTTTTAACAATTTTAGTTAAAATTCTTATATTATATAGTAATATTTAACATTAAAGTTGATATATTAATTAACCATATTAATTAGCTTTAAAATTCTATTTATTATGAATTTAATTTATAAAAAAAAATTAATGTGAAAAAAATATAAACTTGACATGTGGTCATACTTTTATATATATAAAAATTGGATATATAAAGATTGGATAGAATCTATCCGCGTAGAGAAGGAATTTATGGTGGTCATACCATTTTCAATTTGAATTTCTCATCATCACACTTAGTTAATGAATGAAGTTTCCAATCTAATCTAATAAATTACTTTTCCACAAAAACTTATAAGTCCCCAACTCGTCCCGGCGCCCACGCGCCTCACGCACCCTGGATGCGCGCCCATGCGTGCGCACCTAATAGGTATCCATGTGGATACCTTGAAGGTATCACATGGATATCCATGGGATACCTTCAAGTTATACATGTGGATACCTGAAAAGGTATTCCATGTATACCTTCAATGTATATGTGTAACACCTTACACACCGCGCGCCCATGCGCCCATGCCGCGGGCACACCTCACAAACCGCGCGTCCACGCCGTCGCACACCTTCAATGTATACATGTGATACCTAAAAAGGTATCCCATGGATACCTTGAAGGTATACATGTGATGTCTGAAAAAAGGTATTCCATGGATACTTTGAAGGTATACATGTGGATACCTGCGCGCACCTCACAAACTGCGCGCCCACGTCGTGCACCCATGCCGTCCGTGCACCTTCAATGTATACATGTGATACCTTCAAGGTATTCCATAGATACCTTTAAGGTATACATGTGGATACATAAAAAGATATTTCATGGATACCTTCAATATATACATATGATACCTGAAAGGTATTCCATAAATATCTTTAATGTATACATGAAAAAAGAAATTGAGCGAAAAAAAAAATTAAAAATATATGCAGGGCCTGCGAGGGTTGGGGACAGGACACAGAAGAGTGACTCCTACTTTTCCTGTTTTCCAACCCAAATAGATTCACAACCAACATCTTTAACCTAAAGATCAAAAAAATAAAAAAAAAAGTGCCTTCGATAATAAATTTCATTATAAAATTATTCCTCGAAATAAAAATTGTCTTCCAAAATTTCATTATATGTCTGAAATGCATTCTCTATATATGAAGTGTGAATAAAAACTTAATGGCAATATGGTTTGAAAAAAGGAAGAAAAAAGAAAGAAGACGACGACTTGTTGACATGTAAAAAGTATTGACAAAATATATAGTAGGAGGGAAACAAGTTACAGCATGCAATGAGCATTATTAGAGGGTGTTAATAAATATTTTATTAATATATTTTTTTGCACAAAAACTTGCGTGAGACGATTTTACAAACAGTTTTCGTGAGACGGATCAATTTTATCCACAACCCAAACATATTTTCATTAATTTACATGTCAATTGTGTAGTGTTGGTTGTGAATTAACCCGTCTCACATAACATGATCCGTGAGACGGTCTCATATTAGACTTACTCATTCTTTTGAAATAACATGATGTGTTATTTCAGAATTTATGATGTTAAGCTGTAATTAAAGATGCCCAAACGGTTCGCCGGTTCCAGTTCCGGTTCGAACCGTCGGTTCGGCGGTTCCGGATTGGTGGAACCCAAACCGAACCGTGTGGGAGGCTGTAGCGCCTCGGATCAAAACGAACATAATTGATTAATTAAATATTTAAATCTATGATTTAATAATTATGTGCGTATGAGTTAACTGTTTAATTTATTACATGCGTTTCAGATAAGTGTTAACACGAGTATGAGATGGATAATTTACTTGGACATGGGATAGGAGATATTTTTATATCACTAGAAGCGTTTTAGAAAAATGAGAACATAGAAACAAACTAGGGGTCAATCGGAGACCCGTAGCTCGAACGACGATAAAAAGAGTAAACCACGAGGTTTCGGAAATATCAGAAGATATTTACCAAGATTTTTACCAAGATATTTACGTGAATAGTAATTTAGAAAAGTCAACTGGTGAATAGTAACGGAGATATTTTGGATGAATAGTAACTTCTGAAATCTATAAATAGGAGCTCACCCCAGTTCATTTTTATCCCCGTTTCTCCGAACGAGCCGAAAGCGACGAAAACGAGTAAGTCCCTCTCTCCTCTCTTTCTTTTTCCGGGATTCTGTCTCCGGCGGGACACCGCCGGCGCCGCCACCGGCCGGTGGCCGGAAAATTCAACGTTGTCGGAATCGGACGATTTTCGCACACGACGTTCATCTCGACGAGACGAATCTGGGATAGGTCTCGGATTTCAAATCCGATTTCTCGTTCACCGGAAAACGGCGAAAAACAGCCTCTTAAACCCTAACCTTATTCCTTGTACCACCTTTTCTCTCTCCTCTGTGTTTTCTCTCTCCACCGCGCCGGAGCTGCTGTCGGAGGCCGCCGGGGGTCGGGGCCCGTCGCTGGAGTGCCGGCGCCGCCGTGGGTGGCGGCGCCGGAGATGGACAGTGGGTGAATATATATGTACGCATGCATGTGTGTGGTGGCTGTGTTGGTGTGTGTTGTGTGGCTCGCTGTTGGAGGCGGTGCCGGGGGGCGCCGCTGTGAGGAAACGAACGGCCGGCGACGGGATGTCGCCGGTGAGGTGGAGGAGGAGGTAGCCGGCGGCTGGTGGCCGCCGGCCAAGAGAGGCAGTGGGTGGGTGTGTGTAAACACACCTCACGTTGTGTGTGCATGTGTGCTATGTTTGTGTATGTGTGTTGTGGCCTTGGGGTGGTGGCCGGTGACCGGGGGGTCGCCGGCCAGTGTGTCCGGTGACTGGTGGTGGTGGCCGGCGGCAGGTGGCCGCCGGCCAAAGCTGGTGATATGTGTGTGGGTATACACGAGTGTGTGTGTGTGTAAACGGGGGTGTATATATATGTATATATAGCTGTATATGTGGGTTGTGATGGCCGGAATAGGTGCCCGGCGACGGGGGGTCGCCGGCCAAGGCTCAGGGGATGGTCGCCGGCGACGGGAAGTCGCCGGCCGGAGTTTTGGTGGAAGTTGGAATTTTGGAAAAATGTGACTTCGAAGGGTTTTACGGCGAAGATTCGGACACTATTCACCACCGGAATCCGGCGATGGACGACCGGAGGTGGTAGCCGGTGGTACGAGGTATCCGGCGAGGTAGGTAGTGGCGGCAGGAGACGGCGCCGCCGCGCTGGGCGACGCCGGGAAGGTGGCGCGTCGAGCAGCCTGGGCGCCGGGAAGCTGGGAAGGTCCTGGCCGAGAAAACTCGACCAGGTGTGCGCCGGGTGCAGCAGCTGCCGAGAAAACTCGGCAGCCGTCGGGTGTCGGGTAGCCGGCGCGCACCGTGCGCGCCCATGCGCACCCGTCGGGTGCCGACGCGCACCCGACGCCGTGTTTTCGATCCGAACCTCGTTTTCTTTCCGTCGTTCATCCGTATCGAGTCATCGATGACGAGACGTCGTTGATCGGGGTCCGTGGGCCCGGTCAAAGTCAACCCTTTGACCAAAATTACCATTTTACCCCTAAACCTAAAATGCTCCGTTCGAGCTCGTTTTAACTCCGATCGAGCTCGTTCTTTTTGCGTTGCGATCCTTATTTCATTTCCTATCATCTCAGACCTTTAGACTTGACTTTCAGCCTTGTTTCCAAAATTCAAATCTTTAGATCGATCGATCCGTCGCGTATTTAACGACCGATTTCCAACGGAACCTTTTACAGCTTTAATTGTAATTTATTAAGGATTTAAGGAACGTCATAACTTATGTAGGCTATTTTTTGAGTTGAGCCTTGTGATATCGGATCCTTTGGTACTCGCTTGTGAAATTTGATCCGCCGATACTTGTTCACGTGGTAACCACTATACGAGGTGGGGGTACATTCTAATCTCTGATCTGTTTACTGCTTTCCCTATATATGCATGATTGAGGAATACTAAGTGTTGTGTTTATACTTGTTGTGCCATGATATAACTGTGGAAGGACAGAGGTCCTCCGATCATGCATTCTGTGCGTCCCCAGCTATTATTCTAATACTCTGTGGCGGTGTCGTGAGCCTCTTGAAATGCACAAGCGGTGAAATACCGATATAGGATAAGACGGGGGAATCCCGCACCTATTCTTCTTAAGTACCATTTCTAATATCTGCTTTGCATTTATACGTGCCGTGACAATGTGACTGTAGGATAGCTTTTCGGTATTTAATTCTGATATGAGTTGTGCGAGGTGGATATTATCCCCATGAGTGTATTCCACGCACTCACCCCTTAATCTGTACTCACACTACAGGCGATGACGAGCGTGAGGAACCCTAGTTGGAGAGAGAGGAAGTGTTGATCCTATTTTGTTGTAATGAGACGATGTCTCTTAAACATTTTCAAACTATGTTTTGGATAACTTGTGTTTTGTAATATTTTTGATACATGTAAGGATGTGAGATCCTGAAGGTATTTCCGCTGCGTATGATGTATATATCGGTAGTGAGACCGAATGTAATCGACAGAGGTCGATTTTGATAAGTGAAAGATTCACTTCGTCCCTTACCTCTTTCTTCTAGCGTCCCTTGCTTATTCTTTCTGTCTTAAAAAGCGTCCTCTGCCTTTTTCTATCTTCACGCCCAAATAAAAACTCTGATAAAATGTGAAAAGATTTCGGGGCGTGACAGGCGGTTCCGGTTTCGGTTCCAAACCGCCGGTTCAACCGGAACCGGACGGTTCGTCCGGTTCGAACCGACGGTTTGGCAGTGTTTTTTTTTTTAATCTGGTGCCCAGTACCGCGGTACTGAGATATGGGTACCACGGTACTGAGAGTCAGAAACCAGCGTTTTGGTTCAAATTTGATGGGTACCGCGGTATCCATATCCAGTACCGCGGTACCCACCTTTTTTGTCCGTTTTCTTCCTTTTTTCGCACGTTTTGTCTCCGTCATACCATACCATGAGAAATTGAAATTTGGACTATAAAATATTGAAGTGAACAAACTTTTTCATTATAACTTGGAAAATTATTACAAGTTAGAATTCTTTCTAATTTATGATCTAATTTATTACAAAAGTTCCTATATATTACAATTACAAAAGTCCATGTCTATCTACAAGAAATAAAAGTCTATCTTGAATTACAATTACACTTATCTATCTATCTATCTATCTTGAATTATATAATACAAGTCTAAGATCTAAGTATCTAATTAAGTAACTATTTAAACAACATTAGCCAAAGGGAGGGGGAAAAGAAAATTTGAAAAAACTTGAGTTTCATTCTAAGTTTGGAATTGAAATTCCAAACTTAAAATGAAATTGCCTACGTATCCTTAATTGAAATCGAATTAAGGAATCAAAGCTCACGTAGTTTTCTTACCTCAACTTACCTTCTTCAATCGTCTAGGTTGATGCCACTACCGCCGGAGGATGTTGTGTTTGAGTCGTAGCCATACAAATCCGTTTCACCTTCCTCAAAGCGTGTGCAATCGAGGTTTTGTTGACGTTTGGATGCTTTGACCCAATCCTCAAGGAGCATAAGGTTTTGGACATTCTCGGCGGCCAAGTTTGCTCGTCTCGCACTCAAAGTGTGGCCCGATACGCTAAAGGCATGTTCAACCGAGACCGTTGAGGCGGGACATGCAAACATCTCCTTCGCAATTATTGTTAGTATAGGATATGTGGTGGCCCTTCGTGCCCACCACTTTAATATATCCAAATTGTTCTCGAAAGCAACCGATTCAAAAGTAACACTTAAATAAGAATCTAATTCTTGTGATGAGTTCGTACTTCTAGCTCTTTTTTGCGTTCTAATATCATAAAAGTTGTAAAATTGACTAAGGGTATCACCAAAACTAGATGAAGAAGATGAATAACTACTATGTCCTACATTTTGATCTCCTACATCATCACTACTACTTGAATCACCATAATTTATTTTATATTGTTTAAATAAATCATACAAATAACCTTTAGCTTTAGCAACTACTTCTCTAGGATCAGGGATATATTCTACTAGATCATATTCACTAATCAATCCAAGTGGGAACAATGCATTATAGTACATAGTTAATAGTTCTTCTAATCCATCTTCTCTAATCCTAGGATCTAATAATTTAGCACATAAATATAGGGGGGGTATCTCATGATAATATTTTAACCATTTTGCTTTCATCATAATAATTGCATCACTTAAAATAGGATCATCTCTATAAGAGTTAATTACCAAAGCAATTTTAACACATTGATCTAAAGCTAAAGGAGATGTAGGATAATAACATCCACTCACTTCCCTAGTGGCTTCTTCAAAATTTTTTAACATACTCATCATGTTTATACAAGAATCCCAAGAATGGGCAAATAACATAACATTACCATCACGAGTATCACCAAATTCCATAAAAAAAGCACATAAAAGTTCTCTATAATTATACGAATCTTGAAGCATGTAATAAGTAGAATTCCACCTATGTGGCACATCTATCACAATTTTTTTTACTTCTAATCCATTCATTTTACAAAACGCGGCCCATTTTTTTCGCATTTGTACGGTATGACAAATTAAATTAATTGCATCTCTAATTTTTTCTATTTCTTCTTCTAAAGTTTTTAATCCATCTTGAACACATAAGTTAAAAACATGACACATGCATCTAGTATGAAAAAGATCACCACTTAATGAAGGTTTACAAAATTCAATTAGTGTAGGCAAGCTAGCTTTATTATTAGTTGCATTATCTAAAGCTATAGCAAATACTTTTGTTAATATACCATAATCATTTAACACATGTAGTACTTTTTGTGAAATATGTAAACCGGTATGTTTTTTATTAAAATCAACAAAAGCAATT
This sequence comes from Scutellaria minor, assembly GCA_954870855.1. NCBI lineage: Eukaryota > Viridiplantae > Streptophyta > Magnoliopsida > Lamiales > Lamiaceae > Scutellaria > Scutellaria minor. The sequence goes on from OX940737.1 coordinate 14,196,303, forward strand.
AAACGTTTTTGAACATCCCATGCATCATCAATCCAATGACAAGTAATGCCCATATAATCATTTTTTTGGTAAGGATCTTTCCAACAATCACAACAAATCGCAACTTTTTGTTTAAGGTTAGCTAAATCTTGTAGTAATATATATTTTCTTTCACGTACTCTTTTATCAATATCCCTAGTGGCCGTATTCCTACTTATCATTCTAGCGGGTGGTTGTAAATATGTGCTCACATAATCTTCATAAAGGTCATCCGAAGCCCATGAAAAAGGTAGATGTTTTGAAGCAATAAAATCGGCGGTGTCTTTCCTAAGTTCTAGTTGACTAAATTTAAAGGTTAAAGAATCCATACCTTGTGAAGACCCGGTGAATCCTCGTAGTTGTGTTTGAGAGCGCTCCAATCCAATCTTGTCGGGATGCTTCTTCGTGATGTGGTTAGTGAACGTTCCATAGCCCCCTCCATGCTTGAACTTGTATTGCTTCCCACAATGGTTGCATGTCACTATGTAGTCGACGTTACTATTAGGCACGACATCCTTCTTGAAGTGAATGGAGAAAATATCACTTCGAACAGAAGAAGGTGCTCTACTTGAGGGGGTTTGAGTGGCATTCAAACTCTCTTGCGTCGGCGACACTTCTTCTTCGTCTTCGTCTTCGGCGGCTAAAGCTTGAGCGATTTGTTCCCCCAAATCGACATTTGGATCAAGCTCGTCACACCATTGATCGATGAGCTCATCTTCATACGATGGTGGAGGTGGCATGGGACTCTTTCCCTTCCCACGGGAGGATGAAGTAGAAGAACCTCTTCTAGACATGATGTATGTAAAAAATTTCCAATAGAAGTAGAAGTAGAAGTGTAGAACTAGAAGTAGAAGTGTAGAACTAGAAGTAGATGATATAATTAAGAACTAGAAATTGAAATATAACAAGAATTTGAGAGGTTTTGAACTTGAAATATTGAAGTGAGCTAGAATGCAAGAATTGAGAGAGATAGCAAGAGAATTGGGGTGAGCAAATACACAATTTGAACCCCTATTTATAGATCTAAAAATTAAAAAAAAAAGGCACCGAACCGGTTCGAACCGCCGGTTCCGGTTCGGTTGAACCGGCGGTTCGACTCATCTCCGCCGTCCATCTCCAACGGCCACTTGATCTAGGCCGTTGGATCAAAATTTGACCAAAACCGCCTGTTTGAACCGGCGGTTCCAAACCAAACCGGTTTGGCCGGTTTCCAACGGCTATGTAATCGTGGCCGTTCATTTCCAACGGCTATTTTCGATTCAAAGAGAGCCGTACACGTGGCATCCACCATTGATTTAAAAAAAAAAAAAAAAGGATAAAACCGGCGGTTTAACCAGCGGTTCGAACCGCCGGTTCGCCGGTTTCTGAAATTTGGAACCGGTTCCCGGTTCCGGTTTGGAACCGAAACCGGGTCAACGGTTCCCCGAACCGTTGACCGCCGGTTCGAACCGGCCCGGTTCCGGTTTTCCGAACCGTTTGGGCATCTTTAGCTGTAATAATGTTATTACATGAAAGAGAAAGACACAAACCGTCACTTTCATTCTCCTTTTTCCTAATTTTGACACTATTTTAATATTATTATTGTAAAAACCCATTAATATTATTGTGGATGGCCTTGAAACGTTTTTATGGAGAAAGAATTATATATATATATATATGTATATATATATATATTTTGGTGAAATGTCCTAAATGACATCGGATGAGGGGAATTAAATACATACCAGAAGGAATATTACTTACATAATTATATAAAGTCAATTAGATAGTTAAATTTAATTAAATAATCCACAAGTAATATTGTTATGATAGTTTCTTTCCAGCAAGATTTATTGATATTAATATTAACTAAGAAAGAGTGTGAAGGTAATATTAAAACTTAAATAAAAACTTATATAAAATCAATTTACGAATATAATTATGTGAGATGAAAAATCATTAATATCTAACCAGACTCAATTTCTAATCAATCATTATTTTATAAATTATAAGTTATTAAATTGACATGTCTCGTAAAATTAGTTTATTCATAAATTTAGGTTAATAAACGTTATAACAAAATAAATAAATGGATGTTGACGTTGGTCTAAATTTTTGTAAGTCAATTCCACTGTCTAAAGCTTTGGACACATCTTGGAAAATGGGAAAAGGAGAAGAATCTTTTGCTCTTTTTCTTCACACAATCACTGCCCATTTAGCGTTACTTATGAAGAGTTTCTAACTAAATTCCAATTGAAATTGGAAAAAATTGATATCTAAGGGTATGTTTGGATTGGGGCGGAGGTGAATTTTAAAAGTTTGGATTTGAGATTTGAGTAGATTTTGAAAATCTTGTGTTTGTTTTGAGATTTTATAGGGTAAGATTACAGTTAAGATGTCATCATCACATTGGGAATTATAGAAAAAATAAATATTTTTTTAGGAAATTGTAGAAAAAATAAATATTTTTATTGAAAATTGTAAAAAAAGTAGAATGTAGATAGAATTTACAAATCCATCCACATCCCACAACAAATAAGGATTGAGATTTTACCCATTCCAAATCCGGATGGGCACATCTCAATCCAAACATACCCTAAAGTAACAAATTTAAAAAATGTAAAATTATTACATCAAAATTGGATAGAACCTAACTTATCGAATGAAAAATGATATCTTCTCCATATTTTATACAGTACTACACTAATTAAGTCTCCCATGGGCCACGGTAGAACAATTTTTGTCCATTTTATACAGTTGGCAATCAAGTATTTCATAGATTCGTTGGTCAGGTTAATCAGAATTCGTATACATTTTTTGCATGATTTGAAGATTAAATATTGAATCATTTATTCAAAATATAATGTAATTCTTACACGACCTGTTTATTACAACCCAACACAACATACAATAATATACACATACATAAAATAAATATATAATTAAACTGAAAATCTTGTTAGTAGTACTGGAAAGAAATACTTAATTAACACAACTGAGATATACTTAACAAGAAGAGTAGTAATACATGGATCTAGATCTGCATAACTGGGCGCGTGTGGGTTGAGTTCGGTTCGGTCTGAATCCACGCCCAAATTTTTAATTTTTTTTAATTTATGCGGTAACCTTTATCACTACAAAAATCGTGCGGATTACCGACGGAAATATTCCATCGGTTAAACAATTGGATTTCGTCGGTAAACTGTCATTATTATCCTTGTCGGTAATATTTTGCCGACGGCCAAAGAATTCCATTGGTAGATTTCTGACGACATTGTCCGTCGGTAAAAAATGTGGGAAAACCATGAAACTTTTCCACGTTTTACTGATGGAAATTAAAGTATGTCCGACGGAATTCTTCCGTTGCAATATTTTTATTCACCTACGGAATTTTTCCTTGGGTATTTCTTTTTATTATTTATCGACGAAATTATTCCGTCGGTAATTTTATTTAATGTAATTTTTAATAATAATAAATAAAATGGGAGAAACAGAAGAAATGAAATGAAATCAAATTAAAATTAAAATATTCAACAAATTTAATTACAAATTAAAATAAAATTGTTTAATATAGAAATTGTTCAAAAATGTTTATAAATTAGTGGGGTAGAAATTGTTCAAAAATGTTTATAAATCAACGGGGTCGTCGTCATCATCGTCCCGACCTAGGGGATCCACCTCGGTTGGTGCAGGGGGCATCGGATGAGCTCCAATAAGCTTATGTAGGAGGGTTTGTTGGGACTGCAGAAGCTCCCTCATCTCCGCCTGCTGGTGTAGGAACTCCGACTGCCGACACTCATACTCTGTACCGACGGTTTGCCCGGTCCTCGACTTCTTGCACGATCCAATCGAGATCCATCGGATTGGGAGACGTGGCATGAGAGGTGGCGCAACTTATCAGGAATCGCCTCTTGCCGCTTCAACGCTGGGGCACCCTTCTTCTTGGACTACACAAAATTTTATTAATTGAATAATAATTAAAAAAAATTAACTTAAATTGAAGAAAGGTCGAAATAATAGACTTATGAGGTCCTCCAAAAGCTCCACAGCCGATCTCGAGCCTCCTTTATGCTTGGCGACTCCTGTACCCGATTCGAGTGGCTCGCTCAGACAGTTTTTCGAAACCTGCTCGGACTTTGCCTTCACTGCGGGGTTAGACTAGTAGTCTAGAACCCCCTTCCAAGTGGTGTACGACACGCACATGGGCTGCTTCCCTAACGACATCCACTTCTACTTCCAGTTGTTGATCAGATTGCGGTAGCGGGTCGCAGTCTTCTCCGGGTACAAGCGTCAGATTTCGTCGTCCACCATCGAGTCTCAAATACACCAATTTTGCAAAAACAAATTCAAAAAAAAAAAACAACATTTAAATCATACTAACAAATTCACAGTAATAATCATAAAATTATAGAAAATTAAAACATAAACTTACTGAGAACTCCTCTCAATACATCACCTTGGTGTCAGGTGAAACTAGCTTCTAGCTGAAGTCCTTCGCATCGAGGTAGCTCTCGAACACATCCTTTAGAAGGGATGAGCATTGATTCGACGACTTTATGCTACACAATTGAATTTAACTAGCCATAAATAAAATTTATTAAATAATAACAAAAAATTAGAAATTAAAAAGTACTCACGCTTCGGACTCGATCCACAAGACAGCCTGACGAGAGGGCCAGTAGGCGCCTGTGACGCGGCCTACTGTGATGAGAGCGGGTTAGATGCAGGGACCCATGTGCCGGTAGACATGGCCCCTACCTCGTACATGGAGCGGACTCCACTGGTCAAACCACCAAAAGAGCTTGTCGGTGGTGGAGTATGCTCCGAAGTAGTGTGGTCCGACTCTGCATCTTGTAGGCGATGACGGCTGTCTCGACCGCCCTGAGAAACTTCTCGTCCACACGGACCTCGGTCTCTACCAACTATCTAAGTATGAAAGAGTAAACAAATCTAAATTTCCTATTTGCAAACTAACTAAACTAAGCATAATTTAAACCAATCTAAATTAATAATTAATAAATCCTAAATTCTAATTATTAATTAACACTAAATTCTAATGAAATTTCGATAACATTTCGACACATAATAATCTACCAAGTTATCGACTCTCTATCTCTACAAGAAAACATCATGCAATACCCAACAATTCAACAAATCCCAACAAATTCACCATTAACTATTTAGTAAAATAAAAAAAAATCACAAATTTTATGAAATGAAACTTATAAACTAGAGAGGAAACTAACTAAATTAATTCATCTAATTAAACTAATTAATTTGTGAATTAAACTAATTAATAACATAATTAAACAAATGAAACAAAATTAAAAATAAATAAATACTAACCTTTATCCGATAATGAGGTGGCGACAATGAAAAATCCGACAAATGAGGGATGGGGCGAGAGGGGCTATGTGGGGTGGCAGGTGGGATAGGAGGAGCAGTGGGGAGGGGTGTTGGCGGCAGCGGCAGGTGGTGGTGGAGGGAGGGAGTGAGGGAGAGAGAGAGAGTGGAAGAGAGAGAGAGAGAAGTCAAGCAGGGAAGAAGGTCCTATGACCTAATTTAATTCTGGTGAAAACGACGGCGTTTCATTTCCATCAGTAGTATTTCAAAGCGGTGTCGTTTTAGTTTTCTAGTAATGTAAATACTATCAAAATTTCGTCGATAAGTGTCTCGTTCCACTCTCGCACATTTTTTGTGACTTTTTTCCCCAACTTTTGTTCGAAAACTATAGTTTGAGTTTTATTTACAATCTTATATGAATAATTCAATTTTATAAATGAATTCAATTCAATCAAACACAACGAACTTGCTAAATCGGTTGATGTTACATGTACATGTTCGATCAAATATTCTCAAATATGTAAAATCGATCGTTTGAATAATATAAATAATAAAAGTATATAATTGTGTTATTATTACAATAACAAGATTACGGTTGATGGATAACAATCTAATTGATAATTATATATTTTAATTAGATTAAGATAAAGTTGGCTAGCGATCGGGATATGTATATAATTAGTTCATACATCATGTACGTATAATTAAAGTAATACAACAATAAAATTTGTGGTATATTATGATTATTAATATATTAGAAATAGTAATTAAATTAAGATTATTGGAAATAAATCATTAAAAAAATATTTTTGTTGAAAAAAATACCCTAAATTTAGGTCTTACGACAGATTTACTGATGAAATAACGACGGATTATTAATTTCCAAATTACCTATGGAAATTCCATCGCTAAATTTGAAAAAAAACGATGTTGTTTTCCTTTATCAATTTTACCAACAGAAAATCCATCCGTAATCTTGCCAAAAATGATGTTTCTATCTGAAAATCAGTGGCTACAAAAACGATAATGTTTCAACTCATGTATCGATAGATTATCCTATCGATGGATTAACGGTGGATATCCATCGGGAATTTTGTCGGAAAAGTTTGTTTTCCGATGGATAGTTCACCATCAGGAATTTTCGACGGCCACCTATTAGTGTTCCGTCGGTAAACCATCGATTTTTTAAAAAGATATATTCTGATTTTACCGACGGCATTCCATCATTAATCCGTATGTACATCCATTGATACATCGCCTATTTTTTGTAGTGTATGATATACGAGTATAACCTTTATGTTATATTAGTGTAACATTTATGTACATATATCATAACCTTTATGTACATATATCATAACCTTTAAGTGAATAACTTAGATTTTTTCAGTATAAAAATTCATGTAGTATACCTGAATCTTTATGTTATAATAATTTAACTTTTATGTTCTATTAGTATAACTTTTATATACTTAAAGAATAATATAACATAAATGTTAAATTATTATAACATAAAGGTTTAAAAGGTATTATAGATCTATAATATACTATAAAGGGTAAAAAACGTTATCTCATCCCAACTATACCCTATTTTACACTTTTTGGTAAAAATTTTAAAATGTGTCACCGTACTAACTAAACTTTGCAAATGTGTCACTTCACTAACTAAACTTTGCGGGATTTACACTACACGATTAATTATCCTAATTCCAGTCATTTTTTTGACTGAAACACTACATGTGCTTCTCACATGTTTTCATTAAGAGTATGTTCATCATTAAGAGATGAAAATGAAGCTAGTGCATAATGAAGTGGAGCCTTGAGAAAATAAAGATGGTCGATTAGAGGAAGAGATGGTGGAGTTGGTGGTGAGTTTGGGTTTTGATGAAGGGAAAGAAAATGACAAACATACCTTTAATGAAAACATGTGAGAAGCACGTGGTGTTTTGGTCGGAAAAAATGACCAGAATTAAGATATTTAACAGTATAGTGTAAATCTCTTAAATTTTAGTTAGTAAAGTGACACATTACAAAGTTTAGTTAGTACGACGACACATTTTAAAGTTTTTACAAAAAAAAATGTAAAATCGGGTATAGTTGGAATGAGATAACTTTTTTACCCTACTATGAATGGTTAAACTAGCATGGACATAAAAGTTATGCATACATAACTAAAAGGTTAGGCACGTGGGATTAGGGTTTGATCAACGCGGACCTGGGGCGTGTGGGCACATGAAAGGGACCGTTGGGTTGGATCGATCCAATTTCATGATTCCCAACCCATGCAACTGGTTCACAAAAATAATTGTGTAACAAGAAAATCTTAAACTTAGTTGCTATTGAAAAAATCTTGAAGATACCTAAAAGTCCTTTAAAACTTAAAAACACCTCAAATGACCTAATTAAATACATTACATTACTGATCATATATAAACGTATTGAATAATTGTCCAAGTAAAAAGCTAAAGATCACGCAATATGATCATGCATCAAAATGATAAACAACAATTTACTTCGATTGTTCAAACAATGAAATACAATTTCACTTGCTAAAAGAAGAAATACAATTATTTATTACTAGTATATGACCCGTGCGTTGCACAGACAAATAAATTTCATATTTTTATAAAAGAAAAAGTTTATTTTTGTATTAAAATATATAAATAATAATATTTTTATCATGAATATTATACGAATAATTGACATAATATAAAAACATATTAACTGAAAATGTTATTGGAGTTTAATCAAAAATGTTCATGTTTTGTAGTAAATATATAAACTACAAATTCTAAAAAAAACTTCTTTATACACAACATTAGTTGTTGAGCTAATTCCTTCACCATTATCATCGTAAATTAGGATCTTCAACCCCTCTCGATTTGTGACTTTGGAAACTGCAAAATAATGTTGACCGTGACAAAAAACCGATTTCTTTAAAAAGAGACCTACATGAGATAAAGATTGACCTTGACTTTTGTTCATAGTCATGCCATATGACACAATCAAAGGGAACTGTCTAAATTGAAACCTGAAGGGCAATCTATTATCAGATGGAATCAATGACATTCTGGGAATCAAAACATTGTCACTAGAATTATTTCCTGATATAAACTTCGTTTCGATCACATGATCAGTAATCCTCGTATCAACCAATCTAGTTCTATTGCATAATCCCATAGAATGATCTATATTCCTCAACAACATCATTGGAGTGCCTACTTTAAAATTCAACTCATGATTCGGCACACCAAAACATTTGATTCCATTTAAGAATTCTGGTGTGTGAACATCTTCCAAAATATCAATATTAGAATCCGACTTGCATGGTGTATCGGAACTTAGATAACTCTTAACTTCACCATCATTGATAGAAGTCATATAATCAATGATTTTCTCCATCACATCAAGTTTGGAGCCAATATAGCTTTATCATGCAGATAAGTCGAATCATTCGAAGCACTATTGAATTGAGGATATGTACTTTGAATGATTGTAGCAATAGGATCACCGGAGTTCTTTAGCAAGATGTCATCTAGGATATCAATATTATCTATACCATCATTATCAATTCAAATTTTGTCATCTAGCAATCCACTCTAAAAACATCTTCAATCTAGCACGTTTATCATCAGACTCAACAGAACTCTGAAGTCTCATATTCTTTGTAAGTCTCAATATCTTGCAGTGTCTCCAAAGATAAGAGAAATTGATTGCTGAATTTACTATAAGCTGTTTTATTCCTTTCAATATAACTGGTAGTATTTGTCGAAAATCTCCTCCCAAAACAACAGTCTTTCCACCAAAAGGCAAATCATGGCTTTCGGGATTGGTGAACTATAAGATATCATGCATGTTTTTATCAAGTTCTTCAAAGTAATGCTTATGTGTCATCGGAGCTTCATCCCATATGATTAACTACACCTCACCAGAAGTTCAGCTAGTGGATTTCCTTGCTTGATATTACAAGTTGAATCCTTAGTCAGATTAATTGATCGCAAATCTAGAATGGGCAGTTCTTCCACCTAGAATAAGAAGAGAAGTTATACCGCTGGAAGCAATATTCAACACAATCTCTTTTTGATCTAATGGCCGCCGAAAGTGTTTTCCAGATAATTGTCTTTCCTGTACCTCTGCAACCACAAATAAAAAAAAAGTTATCCCTGATTTGACTCCACAACACTCATTGTTTGATAAACATGATGTTGTTTATCATTCAAATTATGCAGCATATTATTATGTTCAACAGCCAATGCTTCAAAATCGTATTGGAGCTCATCATTGATCAATTTATTTTGATAATTTGAGGAACAATCAACATCTGGAACGGGCATTGAATCAAATTCTTTCAAGATTTTCCATGATATCTCAATAACTTATCGAGCTCCAACAATGTAAGATTTTTTATCTCATCATCAGTCAATATCTGCAATTTTACACTCAAATATTAATTAATAAAAAAACATATATTCTACATATCTAAATCAAGTAAAATAAAAAACACTTTTATTTTGTAAATAAAAAAACAATTGTTAAATAATATTCAAAATATAACACGTAACATCACCTTGATTTCGAAGCAACGCCCGATGTTTATGCAGTATGTCATCTGATAGATATTTCCAACAACTTTCCCAAATAATTTCTGAACGGCTTATAGAATTAGACGATAACAATGTCATAAATAATACTCGCCAAGAATTATGAAGATGCCCAAAAACTTATATTACCATCGATATACACTTTGTCGTCTTCCAACAATCCTAATGAATATCATGCATCCCGGTATGATGCATGTTGCTCATTCAACTTTTTCAAATCATCATAACATGTTGCCCCTCTTACTATATTAAGAAGACACCTGAGGTAGTAAGAATCATCATAACGTTTGTTGCTCATTATCCAATTCTTTCTGATAATCACGGAAGTACCTCTCAGTCATTCGTTATGTTTGACATTAATACTACTGTTGATGATGTTGGTGATTTGAGTGGAAATGTAATACTGTATCGTGATGAAAATTTAACAAATGGAATGAAATTATCTTTTTTTTAATAACTAAGTTGAATTGCATTTATAAAGTTGATATATATATATATATTGTAATTCATTGTATTTCACTTCTATAAATAATAAATTTTGTTTCTTATGCAGATTGTGATAAAGCCTTTAGGCCGATTGAAGTTAATAACATTGGTATGTAAAAATTAAGAATTTTAAATAATTTAATGTTTATTATTTTAGTGTAAGCATCGATTATAACAATTTATTATAACATGCAGGGTATTTGGACAATGGTGACCTAATGTACCATTGTCAGTATTGTGATTCTTTGTTTTGGTACGAAGAGAGAGTGCGCTCAGATAAAAATTAGATAAATCCAAAATATTCTGGATGTTACATTTTAGGAAAGATTTAATTGCTTGTATTGAAGATGCCGCCCACAGTATTACATGACTTGATATTTTTAGATAGTCCTAAGAGCAAACATTTCTTGGATAACATTAGGTTATATAATAGTATGTTTTGTTTTACATCTATGGGAGGCAAGATTAATTCTGACTTAAATAAGTCAAGATCTCCACTGATTTTTCAATTAAATGGTCAAAATTATCATTTAATTGGAAGTTTGCTCTTTGAACATAATGAGCCCCCAAAGTTTGCTCAGTTGTATATTTATGACACTGACAATGAAGTTGCAAATAGACTAAGACTAGTAAGGTGAGAATCTGTAATCGATATGAATTTTTAATTGTTTCTTTTATAAAACCTACTAGACTTATATTTTTCCAAAAAATTGATGATATATCATTTACAAATTGTATAGGCAAGATAGTGAAACAAATAACCATCATACAGAGATTGTTTTTGAATTAAAAAATGTATTGGATCAAAAAAATGTTCTTGTGAGAGATCTTTTAGAATGGCTGCTGATAAGATAAACAAGGAAGGTCTATCTGAAGTCAAATTACGATTGATTAGAAGAAGGGGTAAAGATGTGAGGATGTACAATTTGCCAACCGTTTCAGAAGTAGCAACATTGATTGTTGGTGATTTCGACCAATCGATGGATGATAGAGATATCATCATCGAGACACAATCCGGTCAACTAAAGAGGATAAATGAATTAAACCCATCATATCTTGAACTATAATATCCTCTGTTGTTTCCATATGGTGAAGATGGATATAGAGAGGATATACAATTTTCCGAATTGATGAGATCAAATCGCGGAAGGAGAAAGAGAGTAAGCATAAAAGAGTTTTTTGTTTACCATTTGCATGAGAGGATGACCGAGACTTCTTCAATTTTATACAGTTGAAGATTGTTTCAGCTTTTTGTGATTGATGCATATACAATGATTGATGTATATAAGGACTCATCAGAAACAGTTGCGCTGTGAGATGTACAAAGGTTTTAATGATGCACTTTTACAAGGTGAAACAGATCCATGTACTCAAGGAATGAGGGTAATCCTACCTTCTTTTGCTGGTGGGCCACGCAACATGATTCAAAACTATTAAGATGTTATGGCTATTTGTAGATGGGCAGACTATCCTGACCTTTTCATAACATTTACCTGTAACCCAAAATGACCAGAGATTGCTTGGTTTGTGGGGAGTAGAAATTTGAGGCCAAAAGATCGTTCGGATATTGTATCCTGAGTTTTTCAAATAAAATTAGATATTTTGATTAAGGATCTTTGACACAATAAATCATTTGGAATTGTAGCAGGTTAAAATTCATTAACTTTTTCATATTTTAGTGATACCTCACTATATTATTATAAATTGCATGTTTTAACTTTTTGTCTCAATACTCATGTAGCAGTTGTATATACTGTTGAATTCCAAAAATGAGGTATACCACATGCTCACATTCTTCTCTTTTTATCCAAGGAAGATAAATACCCAACACCAAATGACATTGATAGAATAATTTCTTCTGAAATTCCAGATGAGAAGTCGGATCCGATATACTATTCAGTGGTGTCTGATTATATGATTCATGGATCATGCGATAATACAATGAAGAATTCATCGTGCATGTTGGATGGACGATGTACCAAGCATTTCCCCAAAAGGTTTGTTGATTGTACATCCATTGATGAGTCTGGATATCCGGTATATAGAAGAAGAGATGGTGGTAGAACAGTGATGAAGAAAGGTGTGTATTTGGACAATAGACTTGTCGTTCCACACCATCATTACCTGTTGATTAAGTATGGTGCTCACTTGAATATTGAATAGTGCAACCAATCACGTTCTATCAAGTATTTGTTCAAATATGTGAACAAAGGACATGATCGTGTGACAACAACATTCTATCGGAGTGTGAGTGATCAAAATAAACATGCTAAAGTTGACGAGATAAAAATATACTATGATTGTCGGTACATCTCACCATGTGAAGCGGTCTGGAGAACATATGGATTTGAAATACAGTACAGATACCCTCCCATTGAGAGATTGAGATTTCATCTTCCTAATGAACATAACATGATCTTTGCTGATAATGATTCACGAAAAATGTTTTTAGTCATGAATCTGTAAATCATAGTATTTTTTTAGCTTGGTTTGAGGCTAACAAGAAGTATCCGGAAGCAAGAAGTCTTACTTACTTTGAATTCCCACAAATGTTCATATGGAAACAAGCCACTAGAGAGTGAGTTCCAAGGCAAAGATAATTTTCATTAGGAAGAATTCATTACGTCCCTCCTGGATGTGGGGATTCTTACTACCTCAGGTGTCTTCTTAATATAGTAAGAGGGGCAACATGTTATGATGATTTGAAAAAGCTGAATGGACAACATGCATCATACTGGGATGCATGTTATTCATTAGGATTGTTGGAAGACGACAAAGAGTATATCGATGGAATCATTGATGTAAGTTTTTGGGCAACTTCACAATCCTTGTATTATTTATAACATTGTTGTCATCTAATTCTATGAGTCGTCCAGAAATTATTTGGGAAAGTTGTTGGAAATATCTATTAGATGACATACTGCATAAACATTGGGCATTGCTTCGAAATCAAGGTGATGTTACGTGTTATATTTTGAATATTATTTAACAATTGTTTTTCTATTTACAAAATAAAAGTGTTTTTTATTTTACTTGATTTAGATATTTAGAATATATGTTTTTTATTCATTAATATTTGAGTGTAAAATTGCAGATTTGATATTGACTGATGATGAGTAAAAAATCTTACGTTGTTGGAGCTCGATAAGTTATTGAGATATCGTGGAAAAAGCTTGAAAGAATTTGATTCAATGCCCATTTCAGATGTTGATTGTTCCTCAAATTATCAAAATAAATTGATAAATGATGAGCTCTAATACAATTTTGAAGCATTGGTCGTGGAACATAATATGATGTTGCATAATTTAAATAATGAGCAACATTATGTTTATCAAACAATAATGAGTGTTGTGGAGTCAAATTAGGGAGGACTTTTTTTGTTTATGGTTATGGAGGTACATGAAAGACATTTGTTTGGAAAACACTTTCGGCGGCCATTAGATCAAAAAGAGATATTGTGCTAAATGTTGCTTCCAGTGGTATAACTTCTCTTCTTCCGAGTGGAAGAATTGCCCATTCTAGGTTTGCGATACCAACTAATCTGATAGAGGATTCGACTTGCAATATCAAGCAAGGAAGTCCACTAGTTGAACTTCTGGTGAGGTGTAAGTTAATCATATGGGATAAAGCTTCGATGACACATAAGCATTGCTTTGAAGCACTTGATAGAAGCATGTGTGATATCCTAAGTGTTGGTCCCAAGTGGTCGGAGGTTTAGAGGGGTGAATGAACCTCTATCGATTTTTTATTTTGAAAACTTTTCTGTAAAATAGGATCCTGATTCTACAGAGAATGCAGTATCCTGACTCGATTCAGAAACCTAACAGTAAGCTATTTCAGGTTCCTGACTCGGTATCACAGTATGCAGTGGAATAAACTTAAGATAGAGTTTCTTTTGATAAATAGTTTTCTTTCACACGAATGATTTTAATGCAATCCTTTTAGACAGTATGCTTATGATAAATGCAGCAAGATAGATATGCAATAATGCAATACAGCAAGTAAACAAAAGCAGTAAACACTTATGGTTTATAGTGGTTCGAAGATGGTGTAACCCTTCTACGTCCACTCTACTCCTTCACAAGGAGGAACTTCGTTAAGTCAGTTTGCTTTACAAGACACTATTTTACAAACCTCTTCCAAACAAGTTAACCTACTAGAATCCGAGGATTCTTAGGCACTATCCCACACAGGGTATAAAACTCACATAGAGTTATAAGTATACACAAGACTAACACTTAGTAAGGATCTAATCCTGTCAACTAAGGACACCAAACTAAAACAACTTAGCACATAACAAATGGTTAAAAGTATATGGTTTTTCTTCAACTGGTGCAACACGAAGTCAGTCTTGAACTTGAAAGCTCGAATGCTTGAATAGACTGTTTCAGAAGATTGAGTGACTGAACTTGGAAAGCTTGAGAATAGCTTAAAAATGAAGACCTTAGAAAATGCTTGCAATAGTCAGTTGTTCAGCTGTCTTCAAAGTCACTCCATCCTTCTATATATATCACTAGGAAAATGTCCATTGAAGAGAGACATGGTCCTTGTTGCAATTCAAATTAATCTTCAAATCTTCGCATTAAATGCATCTTGGAAGATCTGGGATATAGAGCATGTCCTACTCTGATCCGCATTAATGGCGCCATACTCCAGCTACAGTACTTTTACAGAGCCACTGTCCAGGTGGTATCATCTCATTGGCTCGTTGCTAACTTCTATCTACTAGTAACTTTGACAATAACCAAACTTTGTACTGTCTCCAACATATTCCTCGTACTGTATTGAATAGGTTAGAAAGGCTTACAACTTGCTGCTTAGGTTACAGTAGCCGCATTCTGTTATGCGCCAGGTTTCTGTTTCAGAACAACTTCCTATTCTAGAAACCTGCAGTCAGCTTCCTGACTTGCATTTTCTTTCTGATCGGCTTCAGCTTCCTGACTCTGAATAGCTACTTGTTCCAGAATTCTGCAGTCAACTTCCAAATGCTCTTCCTACTATCTATTTCATCTGCTTACTGATCCAGCTTCTTAATCCTGATCTCTTCTTCAACTTACTGATCTTCCTTACAGAATCAGTCTTCACGACTTCTTATGATCCAGAAACCTGTTATGATCAGTTTTCTCTATCTTTCTGATATATGTATTTTTATAAAACAAGACATAGAAAGATAAACTTATCAAGCTATAATCCACTTATAAATTGTGGAAAATGGGTACTCTAAAGTCTTAATTAATATTACATTGTCTCATCAAAACCTAGTCAGAAATATCTCAACACCTTGGTTCACCAATCCCAAAAGCCATGATTTGCCTTTTGGTGGAAAGACTGTTGTTTTGGGAGGAGATTTTTGACAAATACTACCAGTTATTCCGAAAGGAACAAGGCATCATATAGTAAATTCAGCAATCAATTCGTCTTATCTTTGGAGACACTGCAAGATATTGAGACTTACAAAGAATATGAGACTTCAAAAATCTGTTGTATCTGATGATGAACGTGCTAGATTGAAGATGTTTTCAGAGTGGATTGCTGATATAGGAGATGGCAAAATTGGAATTGATAATAATGATGATATAGACAATATTGATATCCTAGATGACAATATAAACAAAATTGGAATTCAAAGTACATATTCTCAATTCGATAGTGCTTTGAATGATTCGACTTATCCGCATGATAGAGCTATATTGGCTCCAACACTTGATGAGGTTGAGAAAATCAATGATTATATGACTTCTATTAGTGATGGTGAAGTTAGGAGCTACCTAAGTTCGATACACCATACAAGTCGGATTCTAATGTTGATATTTTGAAAGATGTTCACACACCAGAATTCTTAAATGGAATCAAATGTTCTGGTGTGCCAAATCATGAGTTGAATTTGAAAGTAGGCACTCCAGTGATGTTGAGGAATATAGATCATTCTATGTGATTATGCAATGGAACTAGATTGGTTGTTACAAGGCTTGCTGTCATGTGATTGAAGTGAAGTTTATATCAGGAAATAATTCTGGTGGCAAGGTTTAGATTCCTAGAATGTCATTGATTCCATCCGATAAGAGATTGCCCTTCAGGTTTCAACGTAGAAAGTTCTATTTGATTGTTTCATATGTCATGACTATTAACAAAAGTTAAAGGCAATCTTTATCTCATGTAGGTCTCTTTTTAAAGAAACCATTTTTTTGTCACAATCTACTTTACGTTGCAGTTTCCAGAGTCACAAAATCGAGAGGGGTTGAAGATCCTAATTTGCGACGATAATGGTGAAGGAATGAGCTCAACAACTAATGTTGTGTATAAAGAAGTTTTTTAGAATTTGTAGTTTATATATTTACTACAAAACATGAACATTTTTTATTAAACTCCAATAACATTTTTAGTTAATATGTTTTCATATTATATCAATTATGCGTATAATATTCATGATATAAATATTATTATTTATATATTTTTAATACAAAAATATACTTATTCTTTTATAAAATATGAAATTTATTTGTCGTGCAACGCGCGGTTATATACCAGTTTACCTAATACATAAACTATACGACCCATTATCCACTGCAATTGTCAATTGTTAAAGAACTTAAAAGTAGAAAAAAGAAAATAAAAGAAAAATCTGTGAAGGGTTTTATCTAGCTGTCAGCAAATTATAAAGTTATTAGTGCATTATTTATTAAAAAATATACTTTACATCTTTTTGGTAGGTGGCTTCAACTTCTTTCCTAGAAAGTTTTTTTTTTTTTTTTTTTTTTTTCTGCTGTGATTCGAATTTTTTTGTTACATTTGATATTATAATTTAACTCGTAATTTGATCTTATAATTATGTTGTCATTGGAGCAGTAACTATCTCATTTATATAGCATACATATATTGTTTTGTTTGTGTATTTACATATATATACTGATGTTATTTGGAGTCTTTTGTGAGATTTTTTTTTTATATTTTTTTTTAAATGTAAATTGTGAGTTAGATAATTTAGAAATTCCTGCAAGAAACAAAAACATGTTTGAATGGTTAGTGAAAATGTTAATATAGACATATCATTTTTCACCACATATAGGGTATGTTTGGATTGAGATTTGCTCATTCGACTGTGGAATGGACAAAGTCTCGATCCTGTTGGTTATGAGATTTACAAACTCCTTTGATCATGTCCTATCTTTTTTACAAATTCTAACAATAATATTTTCATGTACAAAATAAAATAATATAATAATATTTATTTTTCTCCACAAATTTTAATGTGATAGTGCCATTATAATTATACAGCCTTCTTACCCTACCCATACCGTGGCACGTTAAGATGTGTCAAAAATCTAGTATATCTATTAATTTCACTTTCCATATAATGATTGAATGAAATCATTACACGTCATCGGTGGGCATATTAAGAGTTGTCCACGGTGGACATTTTATCATTTTCTTATAACTAAATCTCGTAATATAAAATTTCAAAACAAACACAAGATTATCAAAATTCGTCAGTTTCAAAATTTACTTAAATTTCAAATCCAAACTTACAAAATCCATATATACCTTAGTTTATGCATACTCATATTTTTTACAAATTTTTCTTTTAAATATGCATTTTCTTTATATACAAAAACTTATTCAAGATTGTCTCACAAATATAATCCTATGAGATTAAGCTCCACTATTTATAATTTAAATTTATTTTCATAACTCAATATCTGATTTAAATGCTAAGGATTATGGTTGAATTGTCTTACAAACTTAAATATATGTGAAATCATTTCATAAGAGTCTTAATCATCTTTATATGTACTATATTTTGTTTTTTTGGACGTATAATATGATTTTTTTTGGTTTTTTTGTACGTATGATGTTATTGATTGTGTGGCCTTATGTATATTTTCTTCTATCTTCTTTATGACAAAAAATTTTGTGCACCCTTTGCATGGATCCTAGATCCGTGCACTCGAATCAACCCGACCCATCACGCGTCCGCACGCGCCAGCAGGTTGCGGACAAAATCCACCCAAACATGCTCCTAAGTGTCAGATCTTTATGTTATGTTAATTATACCTTTTAGTAGTGTTAGTCATACCTTTTAGTTATGTTAGTCATACATTTTGTAAGGCTAGATGTACTTTAGCATTTTTTTTTTTTTACAGATATATTAACATTTCATTCCTTTTAGTTATAACAATCATACATTTTAGTTATGTTAGATATACATTTTAGTTATGTTAGTTGTACCTTTATATATTACATAAAAGTATGACTATGTTGATATAAATGTATAAGTAATATCACATAAAGATATGAGTATTATCACATAAAGGTAAACATGTACAAATTGTGGCAAAATTAGGGTTTTTTAGAGTTAAAAGTATTAAATAAAGGTATGATATCTGAATATAAAGGTATGACTAATATAATATAAAGGTATGACTAACATAAGATAGAGGTCAGGACCAAAAAAAAAATGCACAGATTTGGGTCAACCTGCACCCGAACCCGACCCGAGTGCATATATATATATATATATATATATATATATATATATATATATCATGTGTATAGGAGTGCTACTCCTTTATATTACACTTTGTAAAACTACTCCTTGAGATCTAACATTTACAACTTTCAGGATTTTGCTCATAAAACACATAAATTTATGAAACAAAATTGGACACACATTATCAAGTGCATCATATATAATTATTTGACTAACACAACTATCAATTTGCTATCAATAATTGGAAAAAAGAAAAAAATTAAACACACATACACACATCTATCTATTTATTAATTTATTTATTTACTTGAAAATGACAACCATCTGAATTGAGCAATACATCAATGTCATGAATATTTAAACTTTATGCAAGTGGGAGTTGTTCATCAAATTGTCCTATTCCTACTCCAAGTCTTTATTGACTTTGCATATAAAAAGGGAGCTTACGTTTTTAGCTAATTTTAATTTCTAATAGATTTTAACTATTTTGCCTCCTTTTTTAGAAAAAAAAAAAAAAAAAACTCATATAAAATGATTTCACAAATCTGAGAAAAAGTCCATTATATACCTATAAATCAAATTTATATTCACAAATTATATATAAATGGTCAATTATGTATTGATCCATCTCATAAACCAACATTTCATATACATACACTTTTCTTCGGAGTTAAAAATTAAAAATTTGTGATATTTATTTTAATTAAATGTAAAGGTAACACAAGAACTTAGGGGAAAAGGTATAAATAATTTACAGCTATACTTCCACTTTTTAGTAATGATGACAAGATCTTAATATAATAATATGAAAATTATGAAATTTGAACACACTTAGAATAAGGTGTGAAATCAAGACTTTGTCGTGGAGTGGCCTTTTCCCCAGGCTTTAGAAGAAATGTTAATTGCTGATTGATTACAAAAAAAGATCTAAGGTTTTGTGCCAATATTGATATTACTTAAATATATTTTATAAAAAGTATTTGTCAAATTATGAAAATGCTATTGATTGCAAAAAAAAAAAAACTTGCGTGAGACGAATCCTTTTGACTCACAAAACAAATCAATTTTCACAAATTTATATGTGAATTATGAAGTGTGGGTTGTGGGTTGAGGGTTGACCCGTCTCACGTAAGATGATCCGTGAGATGATCTCACGTAAGACTCACCCATTGATTGCAGTTTTGTCTAGATTTTTTTTATATAAATACAATATATAGGTGTAGAATGAGTACGGAAAAACTATACTTCTTTTGCTAATCTCTAATATTTGATTTAAGATCTGTCATTATAATTAGGTGAGAAGTTATATTTATCTGAAAGTAGTAATGAATTGTTTAGAAATAGCGACGAAAGCTAATTTTTTATTTCTTTCAATAATAAAAAAGAATTACGAAAATGATGTGACTTAATGAAAACCTGAACACTAAGTATTTGAATTTAACTTCGACTCATGACTTTTAAACTTATTTAGCCTTTACCACACAAAATTTATTATTAACAAAATCAATAATTAATTAATGCAGCAATATTATCAGTTTTTTATTTTCACTTTTATCATTGTAATTTTATGGTATGAATGTTATTATCAATGCTGCAATATACAAATAAATGCCATATTTTGCCATTCACGAGTTGTGAAGTGTTATATTGAAAATTGTATTCAAAATTTTGTAAGGTGGGAATATCAATAGACTGAGCGGTTTGAATAAAAAATAAAGAGATAGGAACTTTATATAATCACACAAATAATTTTTCTTCCAAATTAGAACATTCCTTTCCACAGTTCACACATCAGAATTTTCTTATTCCCACAAATCCAAAATTTTGAAATGGATCTTTGAACCACTCAACGTTTACTTGTTTTCGAAAAGAAATAAATAATTAAATAAAAGACGAATTCTAGTTTAATTTAAGTTACTTTATTCCAAAATTAATTATTAAATATTGAATATAATTTTATAAAACCATCTCATAGATATAATTTTATAAGATGGATCAATTTACAACTCATAACCAACGACAAAAGAAATTGACTTGTAAAATAAATTTGAGTTGTGAATAGTAGAGATTCATCTAACAACATTACATTGATGAAACAGTCTATAAACGGCTTTGTTTTATTTGTGTAGTATTTTATATCTAATAAGAAAATATTTATAATACTTGTTGGACACATTTTGATATGTCTACTGCTTCTATGTAAGTATAACATTTGCCATGATTATATGACAGTAAATATCAACTATATATAGTAACATTAAATTGTGTGTAATGTGAGATGTAAACAAATTCGTTGGTTTTCATCTTTTTGATCATATTTGTATATATGCTCATGTATTTATACACTTAATAACTCAAAAAGATATATCTTTTATTCTCTCCGTAAATTCGTACTTGATACACAATTATACATACTTATATATATATATATATATATATATCATCACTAAAAAATATGTAATTGATATTTTCTTATATATTTCACTTTTATTAATATACATTATTTTATCACTCATATATTCGTTCATATATGATAACACATAGATTCATCCCCTCATAATAACAAATCTTATATTACACCATCACTAATTCATAAAATAGTCACTATCTCAATTAATAATATAAGTGGTAGAACTTTCATAAGGCATTCATAATCTAATTTTATGAGATTGATCCATACAATCCAAAAGAATATTATCATATAGACAATCATTTAAATATTCGGTTGAAGAAATTTCTCCACAAACTCATCAGATTTGATAATTAATGTTCCTAAAAAATAAAAAATATACACACGTTTACAAAATTGAAAAAGACAACCATACATCTAGACAAAAGCATTTAATAAAAAATAAAAATGCAAAAAACTAATTCAAAATGGCTGCAGATTTTTACTCAATCCATTTACGTTGGCGAAAAATCCCACTAAATCCTGCCTGTACGGTAAATAAGACCGCCGCTTCTCCGCGTTAAGCACCGGCGGAGGAGGCGGCGCCGCCGCCGCCGCCGACATCACTTTTCCACCTCTCGCCGGCGCATCATTCTGTTTTTTTCTACCGCTGTTGCTGTGGCTCAGAAAGACAAAACTGTCTTTACCTCCATCGCTATGGCTCCTATGCAGCAGGTCTTTAAACTTCCATCTCCTCGAATTAGAGCCGGCGGAGACGCTCTTTTTGCACCGCTCCTCCGCCGCTGCCTTCGGCTGCCAAACGCAGTATGATTCCTCTGGAAGTCCGTCAAGCTCGTCCGCCTCCGAGGATGAGCTCGACGACGTCGTTGTCATCGTCATCGTCGTTTCTCTTTCCTCAATAAAGAGCTTTCTCAGCGGAAGCCGAATCGTCGGATCTGAAACCCTCACTCCTTTTTCCCCCTTTCTATTTTCCTGCTGAAATCGCGAACGCTCGAAGAAGAAATCTCGGTTAAAAACAGGGTAAACAGGTCGAATCTGACCGTTGTGGAAGATCTCGTCGGCTGAAATTAGCGAAGGAAACTCGGTTTCTTTATTGACGAAAGCGAACTCGAATTCTTTCTCTTCGTCGTCGTCTTCATCGCTGTCTCCTCTTTCTTTCTCTAGATACTCTGAATTCTGCTCTCCTTCGGCGGCTGGAGTTTCCTCTCGCTCAAAGTAGAACTCGTCGTAGAACTCCTCCGAATCGAATTCTTCGACGACTCGAGCCGCGATTTCTGCGAGCCTAGTGTTGGAATAGCTATTGAAGCTCGGCGAGAGCGAGGTTACAGAGCTCGCCTGCATCTTTTCCGGCGACAATTTCAAAATCGAAATCACGTTTGATTTGAAACGAGAATGAGAAAATTGTGTGTGGAAATGGTGGAAGAGTTAGAAGAGTGTGTGTTGGTTGGTTGAAATGGCGGAAAGTGTGGGGATTGGCAATGGGGACGGACTATATAGTTGAGAATGGCTGTGGATGAGAGAGAGAGAGAGAGAGAGATAAAGCGAGAAAAAGCATACGCGCCACGAGAAGGCTGTGATCTGGTGGGCTACGGTGCAGCGTTGATTTTGTGCCACTTGTTGGGGAGACAATTGATTTTGCATTACCTTTTTTCCAATTTTCAAGTAAAGGAAAATTAATGAAATTTACTAGTAATATATTTCATGTTATACCAAATCAATTTTATTCTATATTACAATTTCGAATTTTTTCTAAATAAACTTTATTAATTAAAGAAACCAGAGATATAAGGAGGTGGATACTTTCATATAAAAGACAAAGTACAAATCGAGAATATTTAGTTACTCGAGAGTAATTTTTTAGGCCGGTCTATATATATATATACAATTTTGACATTTAATAATGAACCTAATAGTGATCGATACTTAGTAATAATTATTGTGAACTTTGAAATGTCGGGTAATGGAGTATTAACTGTGTCTACAACTTCTTTAACAAAAAGCTCTAAGATGATGTGAATTGTGACTTAATCCATAGGATGGATTCTAATAGGATGCCCAAACCCTCAACCTACTTAAACTGAATAACACCACTCAAAAAATGAAATCAACGAAACCACAATCCTCTCCATGTAAAATGAGTTTATGGTCAAATCTGTTTTCATCTTCAACGATTGCAATATTGCAAATCTATATTACATTAAAGGAAACCCGATGGAGGGCTCATCAAAACTACCATAGGAGAATTGAGCCATAATGAAACATAATGAAACGAGGACAAAGAAAGCCAGATGATGATGAGAATACCCTAAACAGCCAATACGAAATTACGAACCTGACCTACTAGTGATTAATGACTGGACCTAAGAGCATCTCCAGCACTGTTGTATTTTCATCCAAGTTTAGTGTTTTTCATCACCAACAGTGCTATAAAAACATGCGCTAATTTTCTGTAACTGCCAACCTTACACTAGGTTAACGCAGGTTTCAACCTGTGGTTTTTTTTTTTTTTTTTTTCAAATTTTTAATTCATTGTTTTCCTTTTCTTTTTATATCTTTTTTTTTTCATTTTTTTTCTTTCTTCCTTTAGTTTTCTTTATATTTAGTGTTATAAATATTATTTTTATTTAATTTAAAATATTTTCTAAAACCATCAAAAATATTGTTATTAAATATTAATATTAAATAAATTTTAAAATATTATTATTAAATAAAATTTAAACACACATATATATAACTATATATAAATAATAAATATCAAAAACTTGATAAATTGACAATGGTAATTGATATTATTAAATATATGATAAATAAAGAAAACATAAAAAATAATAATTATAAGGAATATTATGGAATATTCAATTTTACTGGAACAAATAGTGTAGACTATTGGAGATGAATGACAACTTTTACATTAGAATAATGCAAAATTTACAGTAAAATATTGTACAGTGCTGGAGATGGGCATACACGTCATTTTATTAAAAAGACACTTGATAAAAACATACCACAAATTCTCGTAGTCATTCTCTGACACAACATAATAAGTAGATATATTCATCCTTCACTAAGGCCATATTAATATTAAAACTTACTTTTAATGACATTTAAAAAAAATGTCATTAGATTTGTGTCATTAAAAGTCCGACTATTTTAATATACTGATGATTTTTTTTGTAAGCGTCGTAAATTTTTTGTAAATTAAATACACTTTTTTAGAAAAGCGTCACCGAATGATTATTTTTAACGACATTTAAAATAATGTCATTACATTTACATCACTAAAAGTTCAACTATTTTAATATACTAACGATTTTTTTTGTAAGCATCGCCATTTTTTATAAATTAAATACACTTTTAAAAAAGTGACACTAAATACTTATTTTTAATGATGTTTAAAAAAAATAGTAAAATTTGTGTCACTAAAAGTCCAAAAGCTGACTATTTTAAAAAAGTGTAAACAATTTTATACCAAATTATATGTTTGATGATGCTTTTGTAAAAAACGTCATTAAGCTGATAAATAATATACTGACTTTTTTAAAGAGTCGCAATTTTTAATAATTTAAATACGTTTTTTAAAAAATGTCATCAAACATTCATTTTTAATAACACTTTAACAAAACATTATTAGATTTACGTCACTAAACATCCTTTTTCTTGTAGTGCATGTCGAGTAGCAATCCTTCCGACGAAAAACTTAACCTTCTACGAAACATGAAGTTTCTATATAATACTCAAGTTCAAATACCTTCTATAGGTTCTTCTCTATTTTTGAAAACATAATCTCATTTCATATATATATAATTATTTATTTATTGCATGTTGCGAATTAATATTATGTTACTCAATCTGATATAATAATTAGAAAGACTATTATTTCAGTTTCCTAACAAACTTTTTAAGTTTTTTTTTTTTTTTATCAACTTATTTTCTACTTTGTGATTAACAATTTAAAAATTCTTGATTTTAGCCCAATTATCTGCAATAACAAGTTAAAGTAATAAGTTGTTGTGTATATGATACTAAATTACATATTAAAAAAATAAATTTAAAATTTACAAAGTTTCATTTGATAAGTGAAAGATGTATCAATTTACCAGTAGAAAAATAAAAGAAGAAATAAAAATAGGTATTATATTATTATTAGTATTATAAATTTTTTATTTTTAAAGTTTCAAAATTCAAACAAGTACCATGCATATTAAAAAATTGCTAACATGACATTAGTGCGGATGTCAAATAAACAAAAACGGGTCCCTAAATCTGTTATAACATGTTAATTGGACTAAAAATATAAATAGAATTATTGAACTAAACTAAAAAAGTAATTAGATAACTAAATATCTAAGATGGTAAAAATAGATTGGAAATAACTTATATACAACCCTATCTACGTACCCTCAAGATATTATTAGTTTGATATTAGTTGCATATTTATTAGGTATTAGCTGCATAATTAAAATATACTCCCTCCGTCCCAGCTCAACTTGCCTACTTGCCATTTTTGTTTGTCCCAACTCAACTTGCCAGCCCATAAATGACAAAAAAAAATTTACATTAATATCTCTATATTTCAACATTATTACAAAAATGTCATCAAAAAGTGCACATCCACTTGATTTGATGTGCATATTATTACAAAAATGTCATCAAAAAGTGCATATCCACTTGAGTCAACTGCATTTTCTTAATCTCCGTGCCCGGTCAACGTAGGCAAGTTGAGCCGGGATGGAGGGAGTATGTTTTAGTGAAACATATTAAGTGTATCTTCATAAGGTATTTATTGTATATTAAAGTATTAGTTATTTACTTATATAATTGAAATATATAATTTAGTGAAAGATATTATTTAAGTTATTATTTGTTACATGTAAATATATTAGTGATATTATTTAAATGTTTTAAAGTTGAGATTGGGGCACACCATATCCCGGGGCACACAAGCCCTAATAGATTAGGATTACAAACATACTTTCTTTGATATTTTCAAGATTGAAATGAGCGCATATGACCTTTCTATTTCCATTGTTTTGTCTATTTTCATAGTATCCTCCTATTATATAAAACAATAATTGTTGCACCACATGTCTCCCTAGATACAGAAAATTTCTCGTCCAAACTCTCTATATACCTTTAGTAATTATTGCTATTATTATTATTATTAATTATTGTTACTAATTATTTATTTGAAAAATAAAAGATAAATCTTACCATCAATTTAATAAATATATTGAGTATAGTTATTGTTACTCTTGCAATCAATATATTAATAATCACTATATTAAAAAAAGATCTAACTATTTTATAAAGAAGCAACCAATCTCTGAATCTCAAATCAAGAGAAACAATTTTCCCGCTCAAACTCTAATCTTTTCAATTATTGTTATTGTTATTAATTATTGGGAAAAATTTCATAACAAGATCCAATTTATAGTTTATCTCTCAATTCTAGAGCCAATTTTTAAAGTTTCTCAATAAAGAGCTCAATTTAACATTTTTTTCTCAATTTTAAACTTGAAATTTAGATTAAGTTCTGAATTCATGACAAAACTCCAGTTTTTTCAATTATATTTATAAATTTATTTATATTTTAGATAAATTAAGATAAATTGGTGCAATTTTGGAACGATCTTTATCCGACTTGTATTAATTTATACAAAAAAAAAAAAAAAAGAGGAAAGAAAAATATAATTAATTCAATTCATAAAATATAATTTATATTAAATTGATTAATATTAAAATTGGGTTTCTGTACTTTTATTTATAAAATTAAGAAAATAAAAAGAATCTTAATTGCACTAAGATTGTTATAAAATAGTTTCAAAATTGTACTAAATTGTTATAATTTATTTTAAATATAATACATATTGAAATATTAATAATTCTATGAATATAAATAAAAAGTAAAAAGAAAAAAAAAAGGAATTTTGTCTTGAGTTGTGAACTAAATCTAAATTTCAAGCCTTAAATTAAGAAAAAAAATGTTAAATTGAACCCCTTATTGAGAAATTTTAAAAATTGGATCTAAAATTGAGAAATTGGGTCTAAAATTGAGAACTAATCTATAAATTGGGTCTTGTTATCAAATTTTATCCTTAATTATTGTTATTAACTATATATTTAAAAATTATAATAAATCACTCTTACAATCAATTAGTTAATATATTAAGAAAGAATGTATGTAACTAGAATCCTTAACCAATTGTTATTAATTAGGAGTTATAAAATTACAAATAAATGATTTATTCAAGCATGCACAATCTTTAGCAATTATCATTAGCATTATTTAAGTGATGTAAAGTAATAAACTATGTATTTTCATCACAATATCATCAAAAAAATCCACTAATTTTATATCATTGATGTTCATACTAATATATAAAAAGATTTGTTAAAACTAACAAACTTAAAGCTTTATATATAGTTATATGTGAGATTTTTCGTAGAGTGAATTCATGCGTTTTAAGAACTTTTTTTAAATAAAGTAAAATATGTAAAATTAAATAAAAAAAAAAAAATAATAATAATAATAATACATAATCTTAATTATACAAAAAATAAAATATACATCTCTCTTACACCCACACCCACCAATCCGCCCCCGTGCGCGTGCACACACACACACACACATATATATATATATATATATATAAATATTTGGATTAATTTGAATGATTTATAAATATTATTGTCATCTTCTTATACATTATAAATATTATTTTATAAGAATCTACAAGTACGTGAAATTTCTACACAAGTTCTAAATTTATGAGAACTCATACATTGACACTAATAATATACTTATATATAGAAATAGAAAAAATAAGTTAATTATAATGACTTCAATTGATTTCAATTTTATGATCTTATGAGATTTATTATGAAATAATTTTAATTTTTTCCGTAAAAAATCACATCCTCGATCATAATAAACCTTTCAAATAAGGTAATAAACATTTCAAGTAAGATAAAATTAAAATGATTATAATTAACATACCTTTATATTTCTAAAATATGTATATTAAATATATATTTATATAAAATACACTGTGGGGCACAAGGATAGGATGCGGGTCAAGACGGGTCGGGCTCATCCAGCCCCATCCTTTGAATGTGGCAAGTCTGACCCATCCCAAAGGTCTCGGGTCAAGTCGGTACCCACAAATAGGGTCCAAATTGTCATCCCTACCGACCGCTACCACCTTCCCTCTCCCCCTCCTACTGCCATTGCCTTCGTCCTCCCCTCTAGTCGTTGTTGTTTGTATAAAGGCAAAAAGTCGTAATTAACCAATAATAAAGAAAGATGGTCTTCCTTCCCTCCCAGCACCGTCTTGCCCCTCCCCTCTCACTACCACCTGAAAAACAATCCTACCCCATTCAACCGCTAAACAACAACTCAACAGTAAAGAAAGAGGGTTCCCTTTCCTTCTCGGCACGGCCACCGCCTTTGCCCTCCCCCTCTTGCCGTCACCCCTTTCACCTGAAGCAACAACCCCGCCCCTTTGATTGTTAGACTATAACCCAAGAGTAAAGAATGTTAGATTCTTTGTTTATTGTTTGGATTTTTTTTAGATTTCAGTAGAAAATAAAGTGGCATTTTCCTTTAATATATATATTTTTTTAAACTCCACGTGAATTGATGATTATGATGATGATTGAATTGATTCATACATTTGAGGCTCCACGTTAGACAAACATGTTTCAAATTGAAACAGGTGTTAAATTAGACATTTATGATGTTATGATCAAAAGTTCATATTGCAATTGAAACAAGACCATAAATTCGTGTTTTTTTTTTTTATGTAATTAACCCAATTATTTACCGTAAGTAAGTATTATCTTATTGTATCTTTCCCTTTCTGCTGCTTCGGATCTTCTTGCAACATTTGACTTATCTTCTTCTCAACTTCGACCTAAACTATCATATTGATCTAGTCCTTTCCAATTTAATCAAATACATTGTAAGAATTGGGGTCTCTAGATCTTGGTTAATGTATACATATGACGCTTTGTTTGTTCATGTGTACATGTATATCTTGGTTTATATGCATATATAATTCGTACCTATGAGTTATATCTGGATGTGGTGAGGACGATATAAAACTCGCATTTGTAAGAATATTTTAGTCAATTTTACTAATAAAATATTTTCTTTTCAAAACTATAAATCTTGTATTCTCTGTAATGACTATATATTACGATTAGATTGAGTTTTTAGCTTTTCCAGTGATGTTAAAGGTTGGACTTGGAGGATCGAAGATTGAATTTCAATGGTCCTTATTCCTTAGAGAGCTTGGCCTAATCGTGTAATGGATGAGCTTTATTGTAATTAAGATCTAGATCGAATTATAATTTCGTAATAAATTATATTATATATAATTGTTTTATATATTTATAAGTGGACTCCATATTTATAAAACAATGGCTTTTCGTTTTCGTACAGAAATATAAGGAGGCAAAATTTTAGTTTACATCTATCACTTTACAATAAGTTTTTTTGTAAATTGATCTCATAATTTTGTAATATAGATTAACTCATAAATTATAATGATAAAATAGAAGTTGATTAGAGAAAATGAATTTAAACTCTTAGACTATCTCATGAAATTATATCTAATGAACTCTTTTATATGAATTTTTTTTTCGTGATGCCTTATGTTTTTTTTTTTTTTTTTTTTGTGATGCCTTATGTTCTTAACTGAAGTCTTAGAAATTCTCTCTCTATATATATATATATATACATAGATAGAGGCATAATTGCAAAAGAAAAAAAAAATAAAATAAAAAAAGTTCCACCACTTTTTTAAAAATTACAAATTTATCCCCACTTTTCAATAATTGCAAAAAAATAAAAATAAAAAAAATCACAACATTTCTTTAATGTTGCAATTCAAACCACATTTATATTTTCCGGTGACCACATGTCCTGTCAAATGCCACGTCATTCCTAACAAAAACATGTCATGTCACATGCCATGTCAAATGCCACGTCATTCCCAACAAAAACAAATTTAAAAATCAAATTATAAAATAAAACACCACATTTCCAAAATTGTTATTTAACTCTAATTTTTTATATAATTAGCAAAACGTGCATAATAAAGGCACAACATTCATTCATTGTTGCAATTCGAATTTATTATTTGGTGTCTAAGTTCATGTGTCCAAATAAATTTTCATGTGAGGTTAAGTATGAATACTTAAATAAAGAAATGATACAATTTTTTTCAGATGTACGATTTATTTATTGGCAAATTAAAGAAAGATGTTTAAATTAAGATATACTTGAAAAAATGTTTTGATGTAAATAAATTACTTTTTAAGATTGTGTGGCTTATGTGATATTTCACGTGGAAATTTATTTGGACACATAAACTTGGACACCAAAGAATAAATCCGAATTCCAACAATGAATGAAGGTTGTGACGTTTTTTGCTAAATATATAAAAAGTTAGCATTAAATTGCAATTTTGGAAAGGTGGTGATTTTATTTTGCAATTTGATCTTTAAATTTATTTTTGTTGGGAATGACGTGACATTTGACATGGCATGTGACGTAACATGTTTTTCAGACACATGGACTCCGGCACCGAAAAATATAAATGTGGTCTAAATTGCAACAATGAATAAATGTCGTGATTTTTTTTTCAATATTTGAAAATATGGTGATTTATTTTTTTTACAATTATGTCATATATATATATATATATTTATTTATTCATATATCTTGGAAAAATTATAATCATTTGTTAGTCATTCAAATCTCTTATTATAAACATATTATTTTAATTTAGCAAAAAATTGGACGAGGTTGTCTCATGAATCACATTGTTTAAGACAGAGTTCCGCACAATTCATTCTACCTTCTTATTAAGCTGAAGTATGACCGTTTTCAATTCGCACACAAACTTTCTTTATTTATTTTTTTCTTTTTTAATTTTTGTATTGCCCAGCCACAAAGTGCACTATTTCTTTCAGATTGCAACCTAGCTAGCTAATGCAGTATTTATATCATTTTTTTCTAACAAAAGTTGAAGTTTTTCGATCAATTTTTACTCAAATTAAGTTTGAATATAATAAAAAGATGTTTGAAGCCCTCGTTTGATTTAAAATGTGGAATAAATAGGTTGAATATAATAAAAAGATGTTTGAAGCCCTCGTTTGATTTAAAGTAGGTTGATTGATATATAGGGACAACAATCGACTCTGGCCAAAAAAAAGTCCTAAATATTACATTAGATGTTGCAATTTGAAAAAAAAAAACTTGTGAATTTTGGAATGAAGTAGAAAAATGACAAAATTTATGTTGCATTGAAAAAAGGTAATACAATATTTACTATATTATTAAGTCAAAACAGTCATGTACGTACATCATAATCTTCTAAATGTATTAAGATTTGTGAGATAATTTCTTTAAGATTTGTGAGATAATTTCATAAAGAGTATTTCTCTTAATTTTGCACCACACATACAATGCTTATGATGATGATGTCATTGTTATACTTATGAACTACATCGAAACAAAACAAAAAGATTGTTTAATTCTCCTTTCTCCTACTTATATTCTGCTCTATTGCGTCATCCATGATCCAACCAATAGAATTTATATGACGTCACCCCTTTGCACTTATGTTTATATTGATTTATTTATTGAGAAAATACAGTCATCGATCACTATATATATAATGTGTAATTAAAGAAAAAAATACCCAGAAAAATGAGGCATCTTGAGGCATAGTAGAATTTCGTTATCTAAAAAAGAAATAAGAATAAAAATCATTTAAATAATTTTCCTTTTCTTACAACTTTGGTTTTCTTTACTTGGTTCTTACGTAACACATGCTGAGGTTCACACGTAAAATGCTACTTTTTTTTTATTTATTAAAAACTGCTGTTTTCTTTGTTCGAATTTTCTGGAAGCAAAAGAAGGTTTGTCTTTTTCTGTTGTTTTTCTGTATAAATTGATTAAATTTAACTAAATGCTTAATGTTGTTGTATTTTGGGGTCATTTAATTTTCATACCTGATATCCTTTCCGTATAGATGTTTTATTTTGGGTTTTATTGAGGCTCTCTTCTTATATTGTTAGATCTTTTTCCTGTTCTTCTCGAGCATTGTAATTTTGTTTTCTTTTCTTCTATAACATGCAATATTTATTTAAAAAAAAATTCGTACATGATATCCTTTCTCTATAGATGTTTTAATTAGCGTCATTTCCATTGAAATATTTGTCTATCTATTATAAACATTAATATATGTAGTTTTTATTAAGAGTAAATATCCCCAAATACCCAAAATTATATAACACATATATTTTTATACCCACACATATAACAAAATATCCCCAAATACCCAATTTTTAGTCAAAAGGACCTTTTAAAGCTTTTTGAACCCTTTGACCCATTTTTCAATTTTTTAAATTTAAATCAATCAAGATTAAGGTTTAATTTTCTTCTGGAATGAATATATCGGTTGGAAACTTTCCTCATGTCAATATTGTTTTAAAAACAGTGGTCTGAAATGTATAACAATGTCACGTACGAATTCCTTCGAAAAACTAAATCAAAAGGATAAATATTTTCTCTCTAAGTGTTGGTTAGATCCGGACCTGAAAATAGTATCAGAGCCTAGGTTTATTAAGAACTTTTAAATTATATTTTTTACTGTTATGTAATTAACCTTTGGTGAGGAGAATTTCTCGCGAAAATATGGATCTGGATGATTGTCCAAGATGTATACCATACAGGAGATATCGTCAAATTTTGTCGATGTATGAACGAGAACACCAAGAGCAGGTGATATATTAGAATAACCAATATGTTGAACAAGAAAATGTAGGAGCCGATAGGGAGACCTTGAGGCAATGCAATAGACGAGCGACATATTACATGGGTTTCCTTTCGGTTAACCAGATGTTATATACTTAACTTGTGAACGTCCAGGAAATTGTACATCAAAATCATTGATGACAAGAGGAGAACCTGAATGGAATGAGATACTTCCAGATACATCTAAGATCTCTCTTGATCTTAGAGAAATCCAGAAGACGGTGCAGAATTATGGCAATCGCCATAATCATCTACCAACACAGGTCCATCAGATCCAGAATCAGATGGAGACGATGGTGAAATATCAGAAGGAAACTCTTGAAATTCTTCATCATATCCAAAGAAGAATCAAGAATCTAGAGGACAGACCAAGTATTTTCGGAGGAAGGAAACATATAGATTTTGGAACAGTTTCCTATTTACACAAAAAAGGAAAACCAACCGAAGTCATACGACCAATGACCCGAGATGAAAAGTTCATTGCTATCATCAAAGGAAAATCCATCATAAATTAAAAGGGATGGAAATGGAGAGGATGAATCTTGAAGTCTACATGAACTTGCCGAGTCCTTTGCAGGATTAGGTATTGTAGATTTAAAGATGAACGAAAGAAATGGTTCAGCTTTGGTTATACGTGACCAACACAAAAGACCACCTCCACAACCATAAGTAGATCCCAACGTTGCAGAAAGTTCAGATTCACATCATATGGATGAACCTATGCCACACGCTAGAGACTTTACTACAAGAGGAGATCCTATTGTTTCAGGAACTCGACAACGTTCCAGAAGGCCAGATCTTCTTAATACGCCTTATGGAAAGTCACAGCTTAATCCAATACATCCGTATGGATTGATGCTGAATCTAGATATTCCAGATTTCAAAAATTAAGAAGTCCTTATCGATGATTGGGCATCGGCGATGAGGATTGCAGCAGGAACCTTAAATCTTACAAAGAAAGGATTCATTTTACTTCTTGAAATGAGTCTTGAAGGATCTGTAAAGATCGTGTGGGATATGACGGCACCAAAGATGAGGGATAACGTCACAACTGGTGAGTCATTGAAAGGAATTGTCGATAATATGGCCAAATTATTCAAAATCCATTTTATCGGCATAGGTTATTTTGAGGGATTAGAAGAAGAAAAAAGAAAAAGATATAAACAAGCCCTCTATTGCCTCGAGTTACATGATATTTGTCATATTGACGAATACATCAAGTTATTCATCGAGTATCGATGGAAGTCCAAGGTGGATGACAAAGAAGCTTCGCAACTTTTCTTTGCAAAGATACCAAGTCCCTAGAGAAAAATGCTCATCAGGGAATACAAGAGTGCAAACGATTTGGATACAGTGGCCAGAAGGATGTCTTTCCTAAAGGCTATTCGAATCAACACCAGAATTCGAAGAAGCTGTCTATTATCAAGATCTTATACAGGTGTATCAATTTGAGGATTTACCCTCAGATGAAAGCATCTATTTAGAAGAGATCTATTCGGATAATGGAAGTGAATCCACATCAGAATCGGAGTGAAGAAGAAATTCTTCAAACAACAAGAGAGGATATGTCAGGATTCCTCTCTCACACAATGGTCTCTCATAAAACTCTAATGAGGATTATGAAAGAGGATCCAAAGCTTCAGATTTATGATGGTTTTACCATCGGAGCTATGGAGAAGACATTGGATAAGTTTGGGTTTCGAAATAGAAAATACCAAATTATCCATAGAGTTACTATTGGAGAATTTGTCATCCCAATGGAATTCACAAGTAACCTGATCGAGATACAGTTGATCCCTTACCGAGAGGTTCAGGAGATCAGAAAAAAAGTCAAAAGAGAAGTTGCAAATACACTCTCATGGATTCACATCGGAGCCATAAGAGTTATTATTAAAGCAACCTTCAAGGAAGGAATTTATTCGCCACTCAATCTTGCTATTTTTGATAAGCGAATCTCAAATCTCAAGGATTCATGTCTTGGAGCAGTTACAGGAAATTTGTGTGCAGGAAAATTGGTAATTAATGTCTATCCTAGAATTGCATACAATTTGAGAGATCGAGATTTCAACAAAGTCTTAACCCTTCATCAAGATTTCAAAAGAGAAGATTTGATGAAAGAAGGAAATAGACCTTACTCGATTACCTACAAGATTTCCTATGCTCTCTCGAATACACATCATTTAGATGTATTCTTGAGAAAGGAATTTATCGAAGTTCCAAGATTTTTTGAGGATTTTGCCAGGGTGGTTCTTCCAGAACTCATTGAGTCTCCAACCATTAAGGAGATCGATATGAAAATTCAAGATCAACCTGACTTCAACAAGAGTCAAAGCCTCAGAATGGAGACAAGAAGAATGTCTTTCCAACAAGACAGACCGATAAGCAGTAGTCGTTGGGAAGAAAGAAGGCTTAGTATAGTTTAGCGAATCCTAGATGTATTCAAAACACAAGGAGAGCTGAAATGTCCAGAAGGCTAGAGAGAAGTTGAAGTAATATTTGACATCACCAAAAATGAAAATGTTTTTTCTTGTGATGTTTTATATTATCTCCAACAACCGATAGTTGGAAGATTTTAAGGAAGTCTTAAGATGTGGGAGATTGAATTGACTATCACAGGAGTCGCAGGAAGGATCCTAGAAAAATTAATACTGGATATCGACTTTCTTGAGGATCACAAACCTTAGGAAAGATTACAAGATGGAATGGAGTTTACAGTGGCTGATAAAAGATACAGAATCAAATGACCACTAGCCCATTCTCTATATACATCTCTATCGGGATGATATATGCTGAATACAAGGCTGAGTATTTTGCAGTCTATGTTGATTCAGGAGTAGGGATTTGTACTGTAAAGTGGGAGGTTTTTCCTGAAGAAATAGGAAAAGATTTGCCAGCCATTGCCGGACGAGATTTCTCCAAAAGGATTCTTATCCTTAACAGAGGAATCAAACAAGCAGAAATAATGATCAGAGGGCAGTCGGTACCCCATGGTATAAAGTAAAGACACCACCAATTTATTTCCATGATACAGAAGCCGATGTTTTGCTAGAAAACAATTTCCTACAAAATTCAAGCGATTTACACAAGAGAATGAGACAAGAAGACTCATATTCACAATATTATATGATCATAAGGTTATTGTTCAAATACTACGAGAAGCATTTTACAGAAAAATGTCAATCAACTGTCGCAACAAGCGTGGTGATGAATCCAAACTTCGACATCCAAAAATGGCGGATAAAAGAAGATTTGGTGATGCCTTATTATCATTTCGACAATTTGGTTCGAAACAAAGGATACCAAGAGATGGGATAATACCTTGTATTCATTCAGAATACAAGGAGAATAATGAGTTCCTCCAAAGGCTATTGCAGAATTACTAATGACCCTAAAAGAGATTATCCAGAGTGATGCTACCAGCAAGGAGCAAATATCACTTGAGAATTTCAAGAAAAGGATCCAAAGAAATTATAACGAAGATCCTTTAGCATGGTAGGACAGGAACGAGCTCAAAGCATCCTTAAAGGTAAAACCTGGAAAGGAACATGAGTTCATAAGACTCAAACCTATCCTTATGAATCAAAATGATCGTGAAGATATGCATAAGATACTTAAGGAACATTTGAACCTTAAGTTGATCTCACCAGGAGTTTCTCCATACAGCAGTCCTGGATTCTTACTAAGGAATCATGGAGAAATCAAAAGAGGTAAACCTAGACTTGTTATTAATTATAAAGGGATTAATAACATTCTAGAGTTTGATGGATATTATATCCCGAGTAGAGAACACTTGGTTAACTATATCAAAGGTGTCAAGATATTCTCTAAGTTCGATTGCAAGTCTGGATTCTACCAGATCAAGATGGAGGAAGAAAGTAAGAAGTTCACAACTTTCTCTACACCACAAGGTCACTATGTCTGGAATGTCATGCCTATAGGTCTGACAAATGCACCCCAGATATATCAAAGAAAGATGGATAATCTGTTCAAAAATTATTTCAACTTCATGTTCGTATACATCGATGATATTCTCATCACATCAAAGAATATGAAGGAGCATCTCAAATATTTGGAAATATTTTTAGATGTCTGTCATAAAGAAGGATTAGTGCTTTCTAAAAAGAAGACAGTAATTGCTACGAGACAGATTGAATTCCTCGGAATTGAAATCGATGAATCTAGAATCATTCTACAAAGTTATATTGTAGAAAAGATACAAGGATTTTCAGATAACCTCAAGGACAAGAAACAACTTCAAAGTTTCCTTGGAGTTGTTAATTTTGCTGGAATGTTCATCAACAATCTAACATTTCACAGGAAGGTGTTTAGCTCATTACTTAAAAAAGATGTTATATTCAAATGGGAAGATGAACATCGAGAAGGTATAAAACAACTTAAGAAAGTCAGCAAAAAGCTTTTGAAACTTGCTATACCGCAGGACGAGGATGAACTGGTACTATATACAGATGTCAGTGACTATTGGTGGGCAACAGTTCTAATAAAGGCCACACCAAATGGAGAAGTGTCATGTAGATATTACAGTGGTTTGTTCACAGATATAGAAACAAATCGATGGCATATCGACGAGAAAGAATCTTCGCAGTCAGAAAGGCTTTTAAAAAATTGCCTCTATTTCTTCTGGCTAAGAAGTTTACTTTGAAAATTGACAATTCAAGTGTCAAGGCTTTTCTAAAAAATAAAATTGAATCAAAACCAAAAAAGGCTAGATTACTTTGATGGCAAGCTGAATGCCAACATTATGATTATGATATTGTCATTGTGAAATCTTACGAAAATGTTCTTGTAGATTTCTTAACATGAGATGGAAGGATACGTGGCTGATGAGGTCCTTAAACGAGTAAGACATCTCAGGGAAAACCTGGAGAGTCTTGAACGAGAATTTAGGACGTTATGTCTCAATGTCGAAGTCGCTGGACGACTTCAACGAGATGATCAAAAATCTATTTCCGGTCTAATACGAGCATGCCAATACGCTCAGGGACAATTGTTCCAAGCGTTGCATAAGTCTCTCCTCCAGGCTGCATCTCTTACGGTGCAAAAATGAGTGATTAGAGAATGAAACTCTAACCCGGAGGTTATGGATTCAAAAACCATAATCAAGAGTGTTATAGGTGATGCATTCCTTGAGGATGTACAAACTGTAACAAATGTTGAAGTTCCGGTGTCACAACCCGAGTCTTCAAGTCAACCCAGCACCTCAGGGGTAAAAGAGGGAGAGTTGAACCTTAGGCCACAGACAGGCAAAAATAAGGTTCAAACTGACAAGATTAAAATTTCTCCTATGCAGGTTTATCAACGACAATGGGAGAAGTTGGTAACTAGAAAGGAAATCAACCCAGAAATAACGGTGGTTGATATCTCTGGAAAGTACCCAAGAATTTGGATGAAATCAGAAAGTCATCCAAACGAAGTTCAAGAATGGTATACTTTTGGAGCATTAGCTTCAATCCATACCATATCACCCGGGTTCCCAGAAATTTCAAAACTCCCGAAATGGATTGGGGAAGCCGTTCATGAGACCTGGCAAATAATCCACATTTATCTAGAGGCGACATTCTAGAGCTCTACTTTATCAGTGCAGCCCCAGAACCAGCTAAGAAATGCTTCAATGAAGCTTTTCATTTCATCAAGCTTAGGAGTCCGGATGGAAATGCTTTAAAAAATATAAAGGCAGTTTTACCGGAAGAAATTCCAATACTGGTAGGAGCATTTTCAGAAGATGAAGATTTTACAAAACAAGCATGGGGACTTTAGGTTTGTCTAACAGAAATGGACAAAGTCAAATATCCTTTCAAGTTCTTCCAGAATTCAGCCAGTTGATCATTCCTCCTGAATTCTATGACAGGATCAACAACAGGCTTTGCAGAGGAACTTTTTGAAACAAAGAGAAGAATCCTCTAGGAAAACAAGATTCCGGCGAGCAAAGAAACTTACCAGAAATTCTGTAATATGGCACATGTTGGAAGATGGATTGATCGGATCAATCAAACATGTCCTGAATAGAAGGAACCCGAGTTTGGGAAAGGATTCCGACCCAAACCCGATCGATAGGAATAAGGGTCTGAAAATGACAGGGGTCTAGCTAGCAAGAAATGTTATCTGCGGGGACCACACAGACCTAATTTTTAAGAGAAAGATACCCCGACAAACAAACATGGGGTGAATCACGAGAAAAGACAAACATCATATGGATAGAGCCATGTGAAGAAATAAATGATTTCCTGACAACTCCAACCACCATCACATGGGATGGGTCACGAGGAACAAAAAGAAAGAGCACTAACTAGTTGAAAGAGACTCCCCAACAAACTATCATATGGGAGCACTAATAGACTAGGCCAGCTGGTGTTGAACAAGATTTGGAATCCGCACTTCAAGTCCGGATTCAGGCCTATATATAGCGAGAGTTGAAGGAAGCTGAGGAGATCGACCATTCCCCTTAGTTTTCTCTAAATAAAATCTTTGTAATATTTTGAGTGTTTCTTAGTTTATGTGTGCAAGAATGCAGGCCTCATCTTATATGAGAGGCTAAACAAGTATTCTCCTCCCAAAAGGAGATTACATATGCATTAAATATTTCTTTCAAAGTTTTTAATAAAAGAAAGACTTTTGTTTTCACTATGTGTTCTTTGTAGTAATGATTCGTCCCTTAGAAGGAGTACTTTATACACCTGGTATAGGAAATGAACCAAGGTTGTGCTGTGCAGTTGTTGAAGGAGCTGAATAACTTGTAGATCATCTTCCCTGAGGGTTGAAGTTGAACAGTGAGGAGTTGTTCGTAAAACGATTTGGGGCAGTAATTTTCCAGCTGGTGGCTTTGCAAACCATCTCACCCGGTGCTGTTGCAGTCAAAGAAAGGTATGAATTTTAAGGGATTAATTAATTTCACGGAAGCATGTTGGGCCTGATATTGATCAGTGTACGTTTTATCCGGATCTAATTAAAATTTGGAGTGGAATTTTATATGCATAATGATTTAAATGTTTGAGTTTGGGTAGATAGGGATGTGTTATAAAGAAAGTGGGTATTTGGGGTAAATATATTCTATAGATGGGTAGAAAAGTCTTGTATTATGTGAAATTGGGTAGTTTGGGATGGGTACTCTTTTTATTAATTTGTCAATTTCATATAGTTATTTTGTAAAAGGAAAAAATTAATTTTTAGTCCTGCCCCAAAAGTACTGTCTGTTTTTAGTTTTGTTAAAATTCGATTTCAATTTTAGTCCTGTAAAAGAAAATATTGTCCAATTAAAGTCCTTTTTTAGTTGGATTTTTTATTTTCCGATCACATTTCGGCAAGTGTGCTACACTCAACCCCTAATCTAAACATTCCAATTTATGCTGATGTGGTCTTTTTTTCACACATTAATATTTTTTTTTTTGATATTATTTCATAACCATTATTTACTCTTCAGTTGCCACAACTTAAAATAAAAAAGAAAACATAATACTCGATTAAAAAAAATAAAATAGAAAACAAAATGAATTAAAAAATAAATAAATAAGGGGAGAAAACGTGAAATCTGCCTCAAATCCCCCAAACTCAAGAAACTCTAATTCCCCAACAATCCTAAACCTAAGATCTTCAAGCTTTCAACAATGTTTGATCTTTCCCAAATCCAAAGCCATTTTATTGCACGAATCTTAGGATTCATGCTCCCGGGACGTAGAAGTGTCACTATATATATAACTAATATTCTACATTTTTTTTTGATGAACCAATGTTCTACACATCGATGGAGCTAGGAATTATGCTCAGAGGGGTCCAATTAAAAAAAATTATAACATTGTAATTTTAAAATAATATCATAAATTAGTTATAATTTCGATAAAGCCAATATATTACATTATAAATAACTTCTAAAACTTACTATTTTTCAGTGTGACAAATCAACATCAAAATAAGTAATTTAAACACAATTATTACATTTTTTGTTTAGTGTCTCACATTTTGAAACTGTTGCATAATACTTTCATTGCTAATATTTTTAAATAGATAACTTTTAATGTATGTTACAAAATAATAATTCAATAATATCACTTATTTGATTCAGAAATGAACTTTTAATGATGTTAATTTTGAAGTTCTTTCTGTTATTAATTAATGTATTTTCCATATATAGTACTTTTACTTTATCTATGAAAGATACAACAAAATTAGAATTATAAAATAACTTCAATTTAAACTAACTATTATACAAACTATAACATTTAACTTATAAATAAATGTTATCTAAATCTAATTAACTAAAAAGTAGTAGATAAAAATTCAATGATATAATAAAAAATTAAAATGAATATATATGTATATATAATATATATTTGCAATCTTAAGTCAAAAAATGAATATATTATATAATCCCTCACAATTATTGATAATCAAATAAACTACATAAAATCAATAATCAACTAAAAAAGAGTAAATAGTGAGTTTAAATATTAAGAATTTATGTTGGTCCCAAGTGGCACAAAGGTTTAGAGAGGGTGAATGAACTTTTATTGATTTTTGAAAAACTTTCAAACTTATCGCACTGTAACCTAGACAGCTTATAGCACAAGTTTTTGTTCAGCTTACAATACTAGAATGCAATGCTACTTATTGTAACTTAGAGTTCTGTGCAGCGAAAAATTAAACTTTTAAGATAGAGTTTCTTTGTGAAAACCTTTGAAATATAGACGTTAACAAATCTTTATGTAGTATGATATATAAGATAGATGCAGCAAATGAGATCAACAGATATATGTAAAACATAAATAACACACAAAGGTCTTTATAGTGATTTAAAGTTGGTGTAGTCCTTCTACGTCCACTGTACTTCTTCTCTAAGGAGGAACTTCGTTAAGCATGTTTGTTTTACAAGACTCGACTTACAAACTATCAACCTAACAAGTTAAGTGCCTACTAAGACTTAGCTTTCACACAGGTTGCTTAAGTTATAAAAGCAGACCCACATATGATTTTCAAACTCATACAGAGATAATGCCTTAAACTCTTAAGACTGAACACTCAGCAAGGAACGACTTTCTATCAACTGTGGACACCTAAAACAACTTAAACACACAACATTGAGGTAAAAAAAAATATAAAGTATTTTTCAACTAGTCCTCGAAGCAGCCTTGAGAATTCTTGAACACAAATTAAGGCTTGACTGCATCTATAGAGGTTGAGTGATTGAAACTTGAGAGTATGAATGCTTTGGAACTAAAGTTTTCTTGTTTGCACTTCGAATGTGATTGTTTCAGTAGTTGCTTCTGTCAAAACTTTCTCAATTTATAAGTGAATGATTATGTCCGTTGAAAAGAGGCACAACCCTTTGAATTTGAATCCTTTTCAAATGTGTAGAGCTCCATTAATTGTCTTTGAAGGGTTGCGTTTAATTTTTCTTGCTTTGCACTCCATGTTATTTAATGCGGTTGTATTAGATTGCATATTTTTGCAGTGTGTCAGGACATGTGTCAACTGTATACTGGCTCTCATCACTGCAACTTTTAAGTTGTCCCTACTGGCTATATTTTAATCTGTTTGGAAAGACAATTCTCGAACTAAATTTGATCTTCCTTATACTCCATTATCTTGACACTTGTTCTTCTTGTCTTCTTGAAATTTGAGAATGCAGTATTTTGCTTTTTGCAACTTGTATTCATGCAGTAATACTGGCATTTTGTTGTACCTTTTCAGTTTGCAGTAACTTAGCTTACTACGTCTTCTGTTGTATCTTTTTATATACAATAGCGGCCTTCTTACTGCTTCCAGTAATTCTTTACTTTGAACTTTCAGCTCCTGAAGCTTGATTTGTACCATTCTTCATCCTATACTATAAACTCAAATCTTAGTTTAATATCACTTAAACATTGTGAAAAATGGGGTACTCTAAATTTCTATTACACTTGTGTTTTGTCTCATCAAAATCCAAATAATAATTTCCTAGCAATTTACATTAAAATTCTAAAATATTTGTGTTTCTACTAAGAATTTGATAATATGAGATTAAAACTAATTAATATTCATATTTTTTATATTTTATAAATAAAAATATTTAACATAAAAGTACATCTACTTTTTTAAAAAAAATTGAGGGGGCATAGTACCCTTGTCCCTCACCTAGGTCTCTCTCTGACTCTACATAATATATATATATATATATATATATATATATATATATATATATATATCAATTATCAATCCACAAAACAAAAAAATTAAGGCCGCGACTTTTGATACTATTTTATTATGAGTGCATCCCCATTGGTAAATACACCCATATTTTATATTTTCAATCTTTTTATTTACTAATACACCTCTTAAATGATCTTTAATACCCTTATCTATTAAAATAAAGTAATCCCATAAAAAAATTGAAAAAAAAAGAAAAAACAAATTTTTAATTTCAACGGGCATCTCAATCTCTTCTTCTTCTCACTTTTACTGTTTGACCGCCGTCCACCTATCGCGCCATCCACTACCAGACCATTGTCACCTGCCCACCGCTCGACTGCTGCCTAATAAGATGTTCAACAATATTGGATGGAACGTTACCAGGAATGTTTGACCATATTTTGTGGAACATTCTCAAAATGTTCGATCATACGTGGTTGAACATTGTAATATTGTTCCACGTTGAATGGTCGAATGGTTCATCCCTAATCTTAGTGTGTTTTAAAAATATTCTGTTGGGATATTTCTGACTAGG
Source organism: Scutellaria minor (assembly GCA_954870855.1). Taxonomy (NCBI): domain Eukaryota; kingdom Viridiplantae; phylum Streptophyta; class Magnoliopsida; order Lamiales; family Lamiaceae; genus Scutellaria; species Scutellaria minor. The sequence continues at coordinate 14,240,163 of OX940737.1, forward strand.
TTTGGATGAGACAATGTAATATTAGATGAGCTTTTAGAGTACCTAGTTTCCATGTTTTATATGTGGATTTAAGCTTGATAAGTATATCTTTCTAAGTTGTGTTTTGAGAAGATGTATAAATCAGAAAAATATAGGATACTGATGTTAGTAGGATTCTGGACTTAAAAAACCTTGAAGATTGATTTTCAGCATGGAAAGTCAGTAAGCTGAAGTTGAAGTCAGAATCAGGAAACTGGATCAGGAAGCAGCAAACAGATAGCAGGAAGGGAATTAGGAAGCTGACTGCAGGATTCTGGAACAGGAAGCTATTCAGGATCAGGAAGCTAACGCAGGTCAGGAAGCTGACTGCAGGATTCTAGAATAAGAAGTTGTTCAGAGTCAGGAAGCTGATGTAGATCAGAAAGGAGACGCAAGTCAGGAAGCTGACTGCAGGTTTCAGGAACAGGAAGTTGTTCTAAAACAGAAACCTGGCGCAGAACAGAAAGCGGCTACTGCAACTTGAGCATCAAGTTGTAAGTCTTTCTAACCTATTCAATGCAGTACGAGGAATATACTGGATACAGTACGAGGATTGGTTCCTATCAAAGTTACTAGTAGATAGAAGTTAGCAACGAGCCAATGAGGTAATGCCACCTGGACAGCGGCTCTGCAAAAGTATTATAGCTGGAGTATGACGCCATTAATGCAGATCAGAGTAGGACATGCTCTAAATCCCAGATCTTCCAAGATGCATTTAATGCAAAGATTTGAAGATCAATTTGAATTGCAATAAGGACCATGCCTCTCTTCAACGGACATTTTCCTAATGATATAAATAGAAGGTAAAAAGGACTTAGAAGACTACTGAACAACTGAGCATTTTTCTATCTTACAAGCGATCAAATTCTCAAGCCTTTCAAGCTTTCTAAGTTCAGTCACTCAACCTTCTAAAGCAGTCATTCAAGCATTCGAGCTTTCAAGTTTAAGGTTGACTTCGAGTTGTACCAGTTGAAGAAACTTATATACTTTTAACCATTTGTTGTGTGCTAGGTTGTTTTAGTTTGGTGTACTTAGTTGACAGAATTAGATCGTTGCTAAGTGTTTAGTCTTGTGTAGGTTATTTTCTCTGTGTGAGATATTGTACCCTGTGTGGGATTTGGCCTAGGAATCTTTGATTCTAGTAAGTAAACTTGTGTAGGAAGAGGTTTGTAAAGCTGAGTCTTGTAAAGCAAACTGACCTAACAAAGTTCCTCCTTGAGAAGGAGTAGAGTGGACGTAGAAAGATTACACCACCTTCGAACCACTATAAACCCTTGTGTGTTTACTGCTTTTGATTACTTGTTGCATTGCATTATAGCATATCTATCTTGCTGCATTTGTCATAAGCATTCTGGGCGCCAGTTGCCCAGAAAACTCGGCAGCCAGCTGGGCGCCGTGTCCCACTGCCGAGAAAACTCGGCAGCCGTCCGGTGCCGGGAGATGGCGCGTACCGTGCGAGCCCATGGGCGCCTGTCGGGTGCCGACGTGCACCCGACGCCATGTTTTCGATCCGAACCTTGTTTTCTTTCCGTCGTTCATCCATATCGAGTTATCAATGATGAGACGTCGTTGATCGGGGTCCGTGGGCCCAGTCAAAGTCAACCCATTGACCAAAATTATCATTTTACCCTTAAACTTAAAATGCTTCGTTTGAGCTCGTTTGAACTCCGATTGAGCTCATTCTTTTTCCGTCGTGCCCCAAATTTCATTCTCTATCATCTCAGCCATATGGATTGGATATCCACTCTCGTTTCTTCAACTCCAATCTTTAGAGCTCTCGATCCATCGCGTAGTTAACGATCGTTTCTCCGTCGGAGTCTGTTATCGCTTTAATTATATTTATTAAGGATCTAAGAACACCGTTACGTATGTAGGCTATCAATTGGATTGAACATCGAGATACGGGATTTGAGACACGGGATTTGAGACGTGAGATTTGAGATATCCGATCGTTGGTAGTCGCTACTCACATGGTAACCATCGAACGAGGTGGGGGTACATTCTAAACCTTAAGCTTTAAGTTTCTGTTAACAAATGCATGAATGATGACAAACGAACGCGTGTTATGTGAACCCGTACTTAATGAAATGATCCTCAATTGTGATGCTACGTGAATCTATGATTAGTGAAACGATTCTTAAATGATACGAAATGATTGAATCCTATGTATTATGTGGGGGTAACTCTTAAACTCTATGTGTTTACTGTTTCCCTATGTGATATATGAATTGTTGAACTCTACGTGCTGTGTTTATTTTACGATGGTGATGCTACGAAGGGACTTCGGTCCATATCTATGCTACGAAGGGACTCCGGTCCATATTTGTGCTACGAAGGGACTTCGGTCCATATCTATGTTGCGAAGGGACTTCGGTCCATATCTATGCTACGAAAGGACTCAGGTCCATATTTGTGCTACGAAGGGACTCCGGTCCATATCTATGCTACGAAGGGACTCCGGTCCATATTTGTGCTACGAAGGGACTTCGGTCCATATCTATGCTACGAAGGGACTTCGGTCCATATCTATGCTACAAAGGGACTACGGTCCATTTTTATGCGACGTGTCTCTATGTTATGTGTTTTGTATTATATGTGACGTGTTTAATTACCAAATTATTATATCTGTTTAATACATGATCGGCTTAACAATATTAAAACTTGGAAAGTATCCCCACGAGTGTATTCAACGCACTCACCCCTATTCTGTACTCACACTACAGGAGAAGAAGAGAACCTTGACGCGTAGAGAGAGGGGTGCCCTATCAGTTGTGTCTATCTTCCGGTTTTATCTTTTAAAGCTATGTTGTTCGTTTGTAAAAGAAAACTGTGAAACGATGTTCCACGTTTTGTAAAATGTTAAACTGTTCTTTTTCTATGTAAAAGATCCTGATGTTTTTCCACTGCGTAAGGTTTCAAACTTCCTTTTATCGGTTGAAACCGATGTTTTAAGAGTATCTCTTCTTGTCCCCTCCTTTTCCTTATATTTTATATCATGCTCGCCTTCTTCACATTTCTCTCTTCACGCCCAAAAATGAAAAACTCTGATATTTTAAGTGAAAGATTTTGGGGCGTGACAGAGAGGGGTGTCTTATCAGCTATGTCCATCTTCTGGTTTTGTCTTTTAAACCTATGATGAACTTTTGAAATAGAAAACTGTATTTTTCCCTTTCTTTGTAAAGGATCCTGATGTTTTTCCGCTGCGTAAGGTTTCAAAACTTTATTTATCGGTGATATCCGATGTTTCAAGCGTACCATTTCTTATCCTCTCCCTTTTCTTTCTATTTATTATCATGTTCGCCTTTTTCCCCTTTCTTTCTTCACGCCAAAAAAAAAAAAAACTCTGATATTTTTTTAACGAAAGGTTCTGGGGCGTGACATAAAGCATATCATGATTATGTTTTACACATTTAATAATACTTAATGAAAATTCTTTTTTTTACATATATATACATGCTCACATACATTATGACTACACATATATATATTATAATATTAAATATGTTGGACACCCCATTTCATTAACTTTATCCTAACTTTATATTTAAACTAAGTTGCTCACGTTGGACACCCCATTTCATTAACTTTATCCTAACTTTATATTTAAACTAAGTTGCTCACGTTTATATATATATACATGACTTCTATATATATACCTGCGTGTATATATAACTATTTATAATCAATAATTTTCCTTTCATAATTCATACTTAATTTATACTATCATTAATCAAATAAATTATATTGTGTACTCAATTATCATTATAGTCTCAACCATTTATGATAGAGTTTTCTCATCACAAATCTTGTAAGAGCACGTAATAATTCAATATTTAAAAGTAAATTATAATTATGCAAGTTCACAAATAGCACATAAATAATAAGAGATGCATACGATGCATGAAGCGTATTGGTCAATAAGTAACGAGAGGCTCGGGTCTCACAGAGAGGGAGAATGAGAGTGGAGGGGGAGGGGATGAAGAAAATGACGCTGATTTTATATTAGTCAAATTTATCGATGGATTTACCGATGGAAATTCTGTCAGTAAATCCACCAATTTTTTTTTGGGAAAAAATCCACATTTCCGATGGATTTACCAACATAATTTTTCTCAATAAATTTTTCAATTTTTTTTGGGGGGAAAATACTTTTAATTTATTTCCCAAATTTTTTTGGGTGATAAATACTCTAAATTATCGATGGAAATTCCATCGATAAGTTTTTCAATTTTTTTTTGCATATTTTACCGATGGAATTCCTGACGGAAAATTCCATCGGTAAATTTTGCAAAAAAAGTAAAAAAATATAAAGATATTAGCCACAAAAATTCCGTCAGTGGATTTATTATCGTCGATACATGTCTTGTTTGATTTACTATATTTTTTATAATATTTTATTTCCAAACTACGTTCCAATTACACATTTTGAGATTCATTTACCATCTTATATGAAGGATTCAATTTTATAAATGATTTCAGTTCAATCTAATACAATGAACTTATTAAATCCATCGATAATATGTTGGAAAATGAAAAAAAAATATGTAAAATCGTTTGAACAACATAAATAATAAAAGTATATCTTGTCAATCGATAGTAGTGTCATTAAATTACTAATCGTGAATAACCATTTAAACGATAAACATATGTATATATTAATTAGATTAAGATAAATCTAGCTAGACAAATGTTGACTTATAAATCTAGTTAGACGAACGTTGACTTATTAATAAATTCTTTTATATAATTTTAATTAATATTACCGATGGACTTGTCCATCGATAAATTTTAAATTATTTTCTTAATTTTAAAAAAAAAATCACAAAATTTACCAACGGAAAATTCCGTTGGTAAATTATGCGGAAAAAAATTTGAAAAACTTACCGACGGAATTTTCGTCGGTAATTACCAATAGTTTACATTCCGTTAGTAATTTTGCGAAATAAATAAAAATAACAATTTTTATAATTTTAATTAATAATTACCTACAAAATGTCCGCCGATAAATAAGTGATGGAATTTCCGTTGCTAAAACCGTCAATAAACCTAATTTTTCGAAATAATTATTTCCGTCACTAATACCGATGGAAATTCCGTCGGTAATTACTAATGAAACTTGTTCGTCAGTAAATCACCGTATTTTTGTAATGTAAAAGCTACAATGCAATCATGTCCTAAACAGTACAAGCATTTCTGCTTGAGAGCCGAGCTTAGCTGTAAAAAATCTAAACTAGGTTCTAAGTGTTGAAAACGATCGATTATAGATTATCACTTCCTACTAAAAGACAAATAAGCTAAGCTAGTTGAGACTTGAGAATGCCAATAAGCTAAAAGCTGTGCTGAGAAAGTTTTAAGTCAAATTACATAAGAAAAAATATACAAGTTATGGCTAGTTGGACAACAATGCCGAGCACAAAGTATGAAAGTACATGACACAAATATCTCATCAAAATGGTGGACCTCAAGGTTCATTCACAAAGAACAAAAAGCTCGGGTCCGGTCTTCTATTGTGTCCAGGTCCCGACACATCTTTCATCTGCACCACGACCTGGGGGCTATTGTTGTACCCCTAACCCGAGTTGAACAAAACTGGACACGTGGAGGACTAGATGTTGGCCGAGCTAGGTGCCAACCCGATCAGAGGGTGACCGAGCAAGGTGTCGACCCGACCAAAGGGTGGCCGAGCCTAGCATGACCAAGCCCAATGGCCGAGCTTAGCATGGCCGAGCCCATGTACCGAGCCTAGGTGCTAATAGTGGCGGACGTAGTAAGAGGCAAGGAGTGGCACGTGCCACCCTTTTTTTTCCATATAAATTATCTAAAATAATTTTAAAATGTTTTAAAATTTAAAAAAATTCCTTAACTATATACATAATGTAGTTTTTTTCCCATTTTCAAATTAAATCTTTTCAACTCTCATTTAGTACCCTTTCCTTTAAATCAGGTCTTCCCAATCATACTTGTTGCTACGACGAAAGCCCAACAAATTTAACATGTAACAACGACTATCGATGGATGGTGATTCTCACTGCTAGCACTAGGTAAAAAATAAAAATAAATGTATAATAAATCCTAATTTAAAATTTTCATTTGTTTTATTGATTTGGACAATATCAAATTGACATTAAGATTTTGATTAGTTGTTAGATAACTTAGATGAATTTCTCATTTGTGGTGAATGAATTTTAAAACTTTGATTTGCGTATTGAGTTATAGAAGTTAACAAATGCTCGTGAAAACACAGCTTCACAATCGAATGAGTGACTAATAGTAGATAACTTAGATGAATTTCTCATTTGTGGTGAATGAATTTTAAAACTTTGATTTGCGTATTAAGTTACATAAGTTAACAAATGCTCGTGAAAACACAACTTCGCAATCGAATGAGTGACTAATAGATGAATGATAATTTTATGATTTATCTTGAAAATGATATATTCGAGCATAATGAAGCTATCATTTACAATGTTTTAAAATATGGCGAACTGTCGGGATAAATTGTAAACGAGATCTTTTCGTTTAGTTTTTTGATTCAAATGAAATGTATAAACTGAATCTTAGAAATCACTTGTAAGTTATATTTTTTTAAGAAAATTTAAATTTTTGTATATTATTTTTAATGGTGCCACCTTTTTGGAAATTTTCTTTGTCCGCTACTGGGTGCCAAGTCAGTTATGACCAAGCCTAGGCGCTGAGTCAAGGTGAACCAACCAAGTTTGGAAGACCTCATATAGACCGAGGTGAGCCAAGGTTGGAAGACCTTAGATGGGTTGAAATAAATCAAGGTTGGAAGACTTCAGATGAGTCGAGGTGAACTAAAGTTGAAAGACCTCAGATTGGACCCTCCCAATCCGAGTCGGGTCAAGATGCCGACCCAAGCCAAGGGGCCTAACCCAGCCAAGAGGCCGATCCGAGCAAGGGCCGACCCGAGCTGAGGTAGGTAGAGCCAAGGGTTGACTTACATCAAGGCCCAGGGGGCCGAATGTAGGAGTCTATCCCAGCTAAGAATGACTGGGTTGGGAAAGATGTGAAGAGCAAAGATGATGTTTAAGCCGACCAAAGATACTTTGGTTAACTTAGAAGTTGAACCAACTAGAGATTAGCTTTGGAGGGAATTTGCCAAGCTCAGATATGAAGATGCCCAAAGATTGTTAGGATCTATATCCGAGAAGAACATACAAGACTTAGAAAGTCCATGCCAAGAAAAGATCTCCAGAGAAGGAAATAAATCAAGATCAAATCACATCCGATTTAGATAGGAACAAATTTGTATTTTCCTTATCTAGGCCCTAAAATCAAGGGATTTATTTCTTACTTTCCAAATATTGTATCTTAGACTTAGTGTATAAATAGGCCTCAATTATCATTTAAAATGATCGAATTCTAGATTCGAAAATCATTGTATTCAAGCAATTTGAGATTTTTACTCTCATTCTTATATAAAAAACATTTTGGCCTGAATAAGCTTAACAAATTTACCCGAATGAGTAGGCACCAGGCACCGTATCGCTTACTGTCACGTCCCGAAATCTTTTCGCATTTTATCAGAGTTTTATCGTTGGGCGTGAAGAGAGAAATAGCAAGAGACGCATACACAACAGAAAGAATAAGCAGGAGACAACAGAAGAAAGAGATAAGGGACGATGAAAATCCTTTTCATATCAGGCAATCGGCCTCTGCCGAAAATAATTGGTCTCACTACCGATATAAACATCATAATAAAGCAGCGAAAATAACATCAGGATCTCTCATTCGCAGAATACTCAGAATTAGTTACAAAACGTGAATAAACTTTAAAATATTATTTTAGAAATGTTTGAGAGACCTCGTCTCATTACAACAAAACTAGAAACAACAATTCCTCTCTCCGACTAAGGTTCCTCATGCTCAACGTCTCCTGTAATGTGAATTACAAAATAGGGGGTGAGTGCGTGGAATACACTCGTGGGGATGAAATCCACCTCTTTTAACAATCAACAGATATAAAATACAGGAATAGTAACATTCAATCATATTATCACAGCACATAAAATGCATAGCATGTATTTCGCAACCCAACTCAAGTGCGGGTATCCCCCGTCCCTACAGGTGCAGGTATTACCTGACTTACCCCTACAAAACTCAGGTACGGGAATCACCCGACCCTACAATATCTTAGGTACGGGTATCACCCGACCCTACTAAATCTCAGGCACTGATATCATCCGACCCTACGAAAACTCAGGTACGGGCATCACCCGACCCTACAATATCTCAAGTACGGGTATCTCCCGACCTTACGGAAACTCAGGTGCGGGCATCTCCCGACCCTACGTAAGAATGAATGTGGACCCACGTCCTTTCACAGTATATCATGATCATGTATTCAAAGCATATAATCACAGCATTTAGTATTCCGCCAATCATGCTTTAAATAGGGAAAACTGTAAACAGATAAGAGATAGAAATTACCCCCACCTTGTTCGGTGGTTACCACGTGATCCACGAGTACCGACGGATCAGATTTAACAAGCAAGTACCAAAGGATCCGATATCACAAGGCTCAACTCAACAAGTAGCCTACACAAGTTATGACGTTCCTTAGATCCTTAATAAATTATAATTAAAGTTGTAAAAGGTGTCGTCGGAAAACAGTCGTTAAATACGCGACGGATCGAGCGATCTAAAGATTGGAATTTTGGAGACAAGGCTGAAAGTCAAGTCTAAAGGGCTGAGATGATAGGAAATGAAATAAGGATCACAACGCAAAAAGAATGAGCTCAATCGGAGTTAAAACGAGCTCAAACGGAGCATGTTAAGTTTAGGGGTAAAACGGTAATTTTGGTCAAAGGGTTGACTTTGACCGGGCCCACGGACCCGGGTCAACGTCGTCTCGTCGGTGATAACTCGAAAAAGACGAACGGCAGAGAAAACGGGGTTCGGATCGAAAACACGGCGCCGTGAGCACGTCGGCACGCGCGAACCCGGCGCCGGGTGGAAAAACCCGGCGGCTAGGCGCATGGCTCAGCAGCGGGTGCATGGCTCGACGGCTGGTCGAGTTTTCTCGGCCAACCTTGCCCTGATTTTCCCGACGGTGGCTGTTCAACGCGCCTCCTTCCCGGCGGCGCTGCCTCCAGCCACCACCACCTACCTCGCCGGATACCTCGCACCGCCGGCTACCACCTCCGGTCGTCCATCGCCGGATTCCGGCGGTGAATAGTACCTGAAATCTCGCCGCAAAATCCTTCGATACACTGTTTTTTCCAAAAATCCAACACATATCCAAAAGCTCCGGCCGGTGACTCCGGTCGCCGGCGACCACTCCCAGCTCCTCCACCGGCGACTCCCCGTCGCCGGCAACCTTTCCCAACCAAGCCCAACCTCCAACACCACCCATACACACAAGCTTGAGCTCACACACACACACACCCGATTCCACACACACACACTGATATCTCTTTGGCCGGCGGCCACCCACCAAGCCACCTCGCCGGCGACCTCCCGTCGCCGGCCGTCCCTTCTCTCATGGCGGCGCCCCCCGGCGCCGCCCCCAACAGAAAGCACGAGCACACACACTCAACACACACACATGCATGCATACATATATATATATCTACTGTCCATCTCCGGCGCCGCCACCCACGGCGGCGCCGGCCCTCCAGCATGTCGCCCTACCTCCGGTGGCCCTCCGGTCGTTAGCTCCGGCGAGAAGAGAGAGAAAACAGAGGAGAGAGAGAAGGTGGTGCAAGGAATAGGGTTAGGGTTTAGGGGTTGCTTTTCGCCTTTTTCCGGCGAATGAGAAATCGGATTTGAAATCCGAGACCTATCCTAGATTCGTCTCGTCGAGACGAACGTCGTGTGCGAAAATCATCCGATTCCGACAACATTGAAATTTTCCCGCGACCGGCCGGCGGCGGCACCGCCGCGCCTGCGGCGGCGCCGCCGACCAGAAAACAGAAAACGAAGAGAGAAGGGAGGAGAGAGAGACTTACTCATTTTCGGCGCGTTCGGCTCGTTCGGAAAAATGGTGAAAAATGAATCGGAGGAGCCCCTATTTATAGAATTCGGAAAACACTATTCACGTGAAAATATCTTTGTCACTATTCATCAGTTGACTTTTCCCATGTTACTATTAACATAAATATCTTCCGATTTTCCGATCGAAACTTCGGGTTTTGCCCTTTCCGTCGTCGTTCGAGCTATGGTTCTCCGATTAACCCCTAGTCCGTTTCTATCTTCCCATTTTCTCGATACGCATCTAACGATATATATAAATATCCTATATTCCACGTCTAATAAAATTATCGATCTAAAACGTGCATTAAACACTTATCTGAAACGCACGAAATTAATTAAACAGTCAAATCATACACACAAAATTATTAAATCATAGGTTAAAATATTTAATTAATTAATTATGCTCGTTTTGATTCGGGGCGCTAAACTTACTCTTATTTTTCCAATTTGATTCATCTAAGCCGAATCGATTTATTTTGGGTGTTTGGCTAGGATTTTGTTTTCTACAAAATTTGACGTCAATAATACGTTTAATTTTTTTTAACTTATTACAATATATAGAATCTCACACAAGGTGGCTAGTACCATGATGCCACCAAAATCGATACCGATATTTATCGATATTTTACCGATATTTTGACAAAATTTCTCGTTTCTTTACCGATTATGTGAAAAAATGAAAACATGAAAGATATATTGATTGCACCCCATTTTTGTATTAGTCACAGGAAAAAATGAAAATATCTGGGAAATATCGGAGATATTTTCGGAAATTTTCATCTTTGGCTTGGTTTTTTGAGACTGTTACCTTGGCCTTTGTATTCTTGTTCTTCCATATTCCCTTTCTTATTATTCTTCAACTATTGATACCGCATCCAAACAACGACAAACTATCTCTACAATCATCTTTTAGGATAGAGTCCAACTATACATTCTCGGAAGTCCAAGATAATCATTTTAGAATATAGTGCATGATAGTCCAAGCATATGACTAGAATTAGTGTAGGATCAAGGGCGGATCCTCATATAAGGAGAGGGGGCTTTAGCCCCACTAACTTTTTTAAAAAAATTAAATATTATATATGAAGGTGTGTCTGTATGCTCCTGCACAAGAAAAACAGAAATTGTAAAAATATCAGAGACGTAATGTTGTCTGTGATGCTGACAACACTATGGATAACACAACAGAAATAATAAAAACTGATAAACAACACGAGAAATATCCACGAGTATATAATAATACTCGTGGAACGCCTTCAGGGTAAAGATGTCTTATTGATATATCTTATGAGTACAAAGACAAATAAAGATCCTTTGAAAAGAATCTCGTAAAAACATAAAGAGTTCTTTCGAAGAAGAAACTCTTCAATGAACACAACACGTCCTAAATATGTATCTAAGGAACCTAAGGACGTGTACACACTCAGTTGATCACTCAAAGACACCCTATCTAAGAAAAGAAGACTTGAGTATGCAAACTCTAAGTCTTTTATGAAAACAGACAGAGATGTTGTGTGTTATGTGACCAACAAAGAAGACAACATAGGCAAACTGTATCAGACTCGAAGTATCACTCTTCTCGCTCTTTTGTTCGTGTCTTCGTATCCTTTCTCCTGGAATGAAGTCTCCTATTTATAGACATCAGGAGCCTTTCATATCTCATGTAAATACATGCTCCATGATCTCCACTTCTTACTTGATCTCCACTTCTTCATGAAGTCCACTTCTTCCATCTTCCACGATCTTTTACTACATGCTTCTATCTTGATCTCTATAAAGTCCACTTCTTGATCTTTCTCCCATGATCTTCACATCTCTCTCTTACTCCACGTTCTTTCATAGTCCACGTTCTCTTTGCTTCCTAATTATCACATTTTCATAATTATAAAAGATAGGTACAATAATCAACAACTTATTCTTATAAAATAGGAGATACGTATTTGATATTGTCAAACCTCTTTTATTTGATCCTGCAAAACACGTGAGACAAAGAAACAAATCTCCTAGATTTTGGATGAGAGATCTTCCACCAACAACCTTCCTTAAACATCTCCAAAATAAAGAATAATTGATTTAATTTTAGAAAAAGGAAAAATAAATATATGTTGAAAAATTCAACATTAACAATCTCCCCCTTTTTTGTTTTTTCTACTCAAAATCTTAAATCAATTATCAACTCAACTTCAACTCCCCCTAATTCCTGCAATCACACACAATTCAAACACGCAAAACATCATGAATTCAATTAGAGTTAAAATATAACAAAAATTGAAATTCAAAGTTATAAAAATAAATAACCAGTGTTTGAAAGTGAAATAGACCATCATCCTTAAAAAATATTACTCCCCCTGAAATTCAGATCATCATTCTTCATTTCCACCATCATCATCTCCATCTCCTTCAGCAGCTCCAGCTGATCCTACTCCCCATTTTTGAGTAGAAATGAGCTCCTCTAGTGCGTCACGTACCCTCAACAGCCTGTTAACAAGGCTATGACACTCCAGCACTCCATTTATATCAAAAGACTTCAAGGAATAAATTCCCCCCCTCAAGTAAAGAGTGAATATTTGATGGAATTGCTCTTGGTTGAGATTCATGGTGGTTTGGGGTTTGAGAAATTTGGGAAAAAAATGAGAGAGAAAGAGAGATTGACGGTGAGAGAGAAAGAGAAAACAGACCTTGGGAGATGTGGTGATTAAATGGATTTCAAATCGAAATTTTTGAGCCACAAACAACTTCCACAAAAATAGCATATTATTATATAAGAATTAAAACCAATTATGCTATGAATAAGAAGTCATTTAATTCAAAATTTAAAATAGATTAAATTATTATTCATACCAAATCTGTATCCACGAGAAAATATGAGATTATATACCAAAAATCTAGGGATGCCTAGAACAGAAAAATCATGAAAAATCGCACACAAGAAATTTTCCAGATTATGTGCTCCTTAATGTTGGGAACATTTGCGACGACAAAACCTGGGAACAAAAACAGGCTCGAAAAAAAAAATATTATACTATTTAAACCAAATTAGCACATGTCGATCTCAACCAACCTTTTTAAAAGAAAGCATCGTCATAGCGAGCGCCGTGTTTCTAGTTACTCGGTTGTGAGATCAACTTTTTATAGTGGTTGTGATATCTCCATACACTTTTTGACAAGGAAGCATCGTCATCGCGAGTGTCGTGCCCCGAGTACTTAGTGTTAGGTCACACAAACCTTTTAAACATAATCACTAGGCTGCTTGAAAAGCATTGTCGCCGCGAATGCCGTGCTCCAAGTGCTTTGAGATTTCATTAAAACATATTAAAAATAGTACACTTTTTAAATGAGCCATAAAGATTCCCTGAATTGTCCAAGCAAATATTCTCTCAAAAGAACACATTTTCCAGAAAATAAACATCTATATGATGCTTAAAAGGGCCTAGAAACAAAAACATGGATGTTATGCAGGATATGAACAACATGACCCGTAACATCCGTAAACTGTGTATATGCATTCAAACAACACACAAACCAAGAGATTTCTTTAGATAAGAAAATCTCTCAAAATCTAGGGCCTTAGTAAAAATATCAGCATTTTGTTTTTCCGTGGATACAAATTCAAGATGGATAATATTCTTTTCTACTAAATCTCGAATGAAATGATGTCTTATATCTATATGCTTAGTGCGTGAATGTTGAATAGGATTCTTTGAAATATCTATCGCACTAGAGTTATCACAATAAAGGCTCAAAAACTCAGTTTTAAAACCATAGTCATCAAGCATTTGTCTCCACCAAACATTATTGGGTTCAATGAGAGAAACATAACGGTAGGAGTGTACCTCAGAAAATGTGGTTGACATACACACATGTCTTACCATTTCTTTGTAATTCACGGGTTCTTTCCTACGTGTTCTTACTCCTTCGTTTACTTCCCCTATCACCTGTGTGATAGGATGGTTCTTTCTAATACGAGCAAGTGGATCTCTTCTTACTGGATCATGTGCTTCAACATTCATTTCTTCAGATTCTGGATCAACAACGGTTGTTCCCACTAATGTACCAACATTAGGAGGCACATCTAAATCAGTGACGGGTGTTCCCTCTAATGTGCCAACATTAGGAGGCACATTTGTGGTAACTAACTCAATTTCAGAAACAACAGGCGATTCGATAAAGTCCAGAACTGTATCCTCGTATGTTTTACCTGTGATATCAGAAAAATCATCAAAGACAATATTAACTGATTCTTGAATATTCCTTAATCTTAAATTGTACACACGATACGCATGACTATTAGAGGAATAACCAAGAAATATAGCCTTATCATTCTTCGAATCAAACTTGGCAAGATTTTCTCTATCATTTAGGATATAGCAAATACACCCAAACCAATGTCTAAAAAATTGCGATATTTCGGCGATTTATCGCCGAAATATCGCGAATTTCTCACCCTCGAGATAAAAAACAGGTGTCATATTTTTTTGGTAATTTATCGGTGATTTATCGCGGATTATCGGCGATAAATCACCGATTTTTCTTTATCCGTGGAGCGCTAGTCATTTTTGCCATTATTTCGCGATTTATCGGCGAAAAGTCGCTGACAAATCGCCATTATATCGGCAACTTATCTTTCGGTGGATTTGGATTATTTCTGTAAGTTTTTTTTATTGCCTACCAGCTTATCTGCTTATCTGTCGCCTGTCACCGCTGTCGGTGCCTTTTTCAATTTATGTAAAAAAAAATTTATTGCCTTAGTCCTTGATATGCCAAATGTGATGATATTATTGGACAACCATATATTGTTGTCCCCTTGCCCATACTTACATTATTTATCTTCGTTCAAAGCTTCATGCCTTCATATATTATAAATAGTTTGCTAATTTGCTTCATATATAAAGATGTATTTATAATTCACGGATATATTTTTATATATATTTATATAAAGTACTAGATATTTTTTTCAATTTTTTTTTACAAATTTTTAAAATTTTTTGCGCAAAAATCGATATATCCACCGATATCGATATATCCGTCGATATATCCGTAAAATCAAGGTACCGATATATCCGTAGATACCGATATTTTAGTCCTTGACCCAAACACATGAAAATATTTCAGATTTAGCTTCTTTTCTTTCAAAATTTCATATGGGGTCATTTTACTTCCGGGTCTAAGATAGACACGATTTCCTATATGACATGCCGTGTTTAAAGCTTCAGCCCAAAAATGTTTAGACAACTTCTTCGAACTTAACGTAACACGAGCCATTTTTTGCAAGGTTTGATTTTTCCTTTCGGCAATCTCGTTTTGTTGAGGAGTTTTAGGAGCTGAAAATTCATGAAAAATCCCTTTCTTTTCACAAAATGAGGTAAACATATTGTTTTCAAATTCTCTACCATGATCAGATCTTATACTAGAAATTTTTGAGTCAAAAGAGGTTTTAATACGCATGTATAACAGTTTAAAATATGAGAAAGTCTTAGATTTTTCACACAAAAAATAAATCCAAGAAAAACGAGAAAAATCATCAACTATCACGTACGAGTATCTCTTACCTCCTAGACTCTCTACCTCTACTGGACCTATAAGATCTATGTGTAAAAGTTGAAAATAGTGAGTTGTATCTGAATGTTGTCTCTGATGTGACGTAACATTATGAGGCACACGGGTTTGTTTACCTTTTAAACAGTCTCCACACACAATCTTACTTTTGTGATTCAATGCTGGTAGTCCTCTAACAGCTTCAAATTTCCTCAACTTCTCAAGAGTGCGAAAATTAACATGACCTAACTTTTGATGCCACAAAATTGTTTCATCAAAGTGAGTCATGTTGCAAGTGACTTTTTCTCCCACTAGATAACAATTATCATGTGACCTAGTACCTGTCATGATACATATGTTAGACTTATCAAAAACTTCACAAGAGTCCTTATTGAATTTTACCTCCAAGTCATCATCACAAAGTTGACTTATACTAATTAAATTAGCTATCAGACCATCAACAAGTAGTACATTCTTCAACTTTGGAAAACCAGACACATTCAAGGTTCCTTTACCAATGATTTTTCCTTTAGCACCACCTCCATAGGTAACACAACCATCCTTAAGAGGTGTAAAATCCTCTAAACAATCTTTGGTTCCCATCATGTGGTGTGAGCAACCACTATCGAAGTACCAAGATCCTGCAATATTAGTCTTTAAAGCAATATAAACGACATTGCAAAGGATAGGGGATTTAGGAACCCAAATTTGCTTTTGAACTTTTCTAGACGAAATGTTACGTGAAATGTTAGGCAACATTTGAGGCAACATTTGTCCACTGGACAAATCATTTTTCCGTTTATAACAAAAAGGTCTAATATGCCCTGGTCGAAAACAATAATGACATATATACTTCCTCTTCCTAGGATATTTTTTCTTAGACTCAACCGATTCTTTCACAAAAATGGTTTTTGATTGTTGATCATTAAACAGACTTGGAAACACAGATTCTTTGGACTTAAAACCAATACCTGACCTGTCATTGTTACCAATTTCAAGAGTCTCATTCAACTTGCTTGAACTCGTGTTCCATTTGGTGAAGGTAGCTTTGTCCAACTCCATTTAGTTTGAGCTTTTTCGAGCTCAATGTCCTTTTGTGTAAGTGCTACTTCAAGTTTGGCCATGGACTGCTTCAACACATCATTTTCCTTGGTAAGTAACTTGACTTGTTTGACTTCCTTTTTCCATTCCTTGAGTAATGATGTATAGATTTCTTGAAGTTCTTTGATGATAGCATCTTTATCTAATTCATCATCGTCTCCAGATTCTGCATCATCATCACCCAAAGCATTCAAACAAGTTAAGTTAGCAAAATTGAATAATTCATACTGTTCTGATGTATCGATCAATGTGGTAACATCTGTAGCAACATCCATCTTCCAGTAAGCATAATTCGATCCATCTAACACGGGTAGCTTCTCTTGTGGATTACACCAATCCATCTCTTGCATGAGCAACAGAACCAACCACCTAGTATATCAGGTGGGTGGTTCTGATACCACTTTAAGGTGTGTCTGTATGCTCCTGCACAAGAAAAACAGAAATTGTAAAAATATCAGAGACGTAATGTTGTCAACATCAATTAAGTCTCTGATATTTTTACAGTTTCTGTTTTTCTTGTGCAGGAGCATACGGACACACCTTCAATATATATTTATTAGTTAAAATTAATTTTATATCAATTAAGCCCCAAAAATAATTTATTTATAATAAAGGGACAACCACAAGTTAGATTTATTATTATATTATATATAAGTGGTCTCAATTTATCCACATTATTATTATTATTTGCTATTTTTAATAAATTTCTCTCTCCTCTTTTAAAAAAATTTGTGTGAGAGATTATTGCATTTTTGAATATTAAACATATATATATATCCATGTCATTTTGTTTTTTTTTCTCTTTAGCCCCCAAGAATATCAGTCTAGCTCCGCCCCTGGTAGGATGGTAAAGTGTTTCATCTATTTCTATTGAAATTAGGAAGGAAACATGAATAAACTATTCATACCAGGATGGTAAAGTGTTTCATCTATTTCTATTGAAATTAGGAAGGAAACATGAATAAACTATTCAAATGATTCTTGTGGAATTAATCTGTGTTGGGATTATGTAATATATATGGCTTTGGTATGATCTTTCTTCAACTCTTGGGCACACATATGTGAGATTCAAATTTTTATGCAGGCCCAGTCTTCTTTTGTTCTTTTAATCTCTATTCTATGACTTAACATATACTTTGTGAATTGATTTTCTGTTAGTTCATTGACCACGTATTAGACTCAGGGTCAAGGGAAAAATCAATTATGGCCCCGTAGGAATTGCCGCAGGCCGAATTTGGCCCATTTTCAGGCCTTTTTGGCCCAACCTATAATTCCGTCTACATATTAACAGACATACCACGTGCCTCGCATGTGGTCGTTAAGTAGCTTTTCTATTTGCCGCGTTCCAAATAGATAGTCTCACAACCAAATTGCTTTCTGAAAAAACCTAAATCTCAAATCGACAATTCCCAACCCTTAATCCTAAATCGAAGCTTCCCAACCCTAATCCGTTACCCATACACTGGCGAATCTTATACCCATACACTGAGAAAGAGCGATGGGTCATCACAAATCGTTGGTGAATACTCCCGTAATGTTGTCCCTGGTTAGTTTTCAATTCTTTTTTGTATTTTTTCTTGTTATTGGGGAATGTTTTAGGGTTTATGTGTTATTGGAAAACGAGTTGTGCTTTTTATAGTTCTGAATATTCGTTGTGTTTAATGTTGATGTGTTCTGTCATTTTTAGGGTTTGGAAAACGATGGTTTTTTATGTGTTTTGTTTATTATTAGAATGTTTAGGAATTAACCTAAAAAAGCAACACTTTATATTGATTTTTGCAATTAACCTTTTTTTAAATATGCAATATTGGATTAAGTAAAAATCAAATTGAAACATTAAATTTGTCTTTGAAAATACATATTTCAAACTCTATCTATTTACAAGTAAATTAGTTATCTCTTTCTCTTTACATCAGTATTATCGCGAACCTTCTCCTCTTGTAAGTTCCTCCCACACATTCACGACATGATTCATATCATATTAATGAAACATTTTCAATTTTGCCCACAATTGTTATGAAACTAAAATAAATGACTTGTGTCATTGTGATTTCTCAATGTGAGTCAAGCATACAAAACAAATTATTCATCTTATAATGATCAGTTCCTAATATATTTTAAATGTTCATTTTAAAGATAAATTTTTTAAACCTTTTTAATTAATAATGCACTTTACATAAAAAAACAAAAAAGACATTATAATTAAGTGACTTGATAAAGAAAGAATGATTATTCATCTCCTCAAGAACACTACATAAGATATAACATTAATATAAATAAAGCAACTTGATGTATAAAACAATAATAATCAATTAATATCAAACTAAACATTTAATCTATAATTTGCATCGATTATATGAATCTTATAATTGTCATCGTTTTCAGTCAAGATATATGTTCTCATTTATATTTAAGGAACATATATTTCACTTTTTTATAGTGAAATAAAAAAAATTATGAAATTACTTTATTAAAATTTAACTATATATTATTATATTTTAATGAAAAATTAAAAGTATTTAGTACGATTTTGTTTATATATATACTTAAAATATATCATTGAAATGTTTTTCAAATCTATATTAATATGAAACTAATTTTAGTCAATGATTCAAAGTATTCAATAGTTTAGAAAAAGAATCAAAACATGTAAAAAAGAAAAAAAACTATTATGGAGAGGTTCACATGTAGAAAGACTCTTATCTTTTATAGTGAAATAAATAATAAATAGTTATTAAATTACTTTACTATCCTTAATATTTAATATTTGTAGGGTTATTATAGGGATCACAAAAATTGATCGGCAATTTTATAATAAAAATATTAGAAGATTAGAAGATTAATGGGTGTATGAAATTGGTCAAAGTCAAACTGACTATATCTATTTACCAAAACTCATATAGACATTCAAATTATCTATACATTTATGTAATATTTTTTGTATTTAAAAATTATAATATTATGAAAACAATTATTTAAAATATTTTAATAATTATGTGGTTGTTTATGCAAATTTACAATAGACTGGACTATATCGATTTTGTAGCTTGCTCAGAACTTAGTTTTGCACAGGAAGAACTTAGCTTTGCACGGGAATATAGCTCAACATCTGCTATCTTCTCCATTTCAAATCTACATGGATAAACATTTGACTAAGAAGACGGGGATTTCCTAAAGAATAACCTATAAATTCATATTGAACTTGTCAATACTATCGACGTCAATCATATCAATTACAATTTCTATATATCAATATTTAACTTATTTAGAACTTGTTAATATTATCGACATCAATCATATCAGTTGCAATATCTATATATTAATATTTTAACTTATCGTTATCAATCATATCAGTTGCAATATGCATATGTCGATATAAATTATCAATATCACTATAGACTATCATATCATTTGCGATATCAATATGTCGATACATATCAATTTTTATAATTACTTCATATTTTTTATAATAAATAGGTCACCTATCTCATTCCTCATAATTCAAAATCACAATTTATATTCAATGTCTAAATTATAATTTTATGATACATGTAAATAATCAAGATTTTTATTATATTTTTATTATTATTCGAATAAAGTATGGTATTATGATTATAATTTTATGATACATGTAAATAATCAAGATTTTTATTATTATTCGAATAAAGTATGGTATTATGATAGCTAGAAAATTGGTGTATTTTATAGTTGATAAACTTTGGTTTTTATGCATGAACTTTTTCCGTAGGGGTCAAAATACTTCATATATTATTTTCACAATTATTTCAGGAATTTTGGAGTATTTTTTGGCCAAGAAAGAAATGAGGCCAAAATGTATAATTACAATCTTCGTGATCGTAACGAAAAGTTGAATATGGAACACCGATCCATATTGATTATGGAGATTCTGATCTAGTATGGAGATTCTGATCTAGTATCTCACAATTGAATTAAACCGCCAAAACTACCTCCTTTCATGTTATATGGTAGATAAAGATGAGAAATTACAATCTTCGTGATCGTAACGGAAATTTGAATATTGGAACACCTACCTTTCATGTTATATGGTAGATAAAGATCCATATTGATTATACAAATTCTGATCTAGTATCTCACAGCTTTGCTTGAATTAAACTACCAAAAACTACCATCCTGATCTAGTATCTCACAACTTTGCAGTTGAATTAAACTACCAAAAACTACCATCAAGAAAATGGCCCAACGATGTGAGAAGTGATATATTGGTGCACGAAAGGCCAGAGATGACTTATAAAGATCGAAAACTACCAAAAACTACCATCAAGAAAATGGCCCAACGATGTGAGAAGTGATATATTGGTGCACGAAAGGCCAGAGATAACTTATAAAGATCGGATAGATGTATTATGCCGATCGGATAGACGAGTTTGCATGTTTACGCCGATCATGAAGTATTTAGTATTTGGGAGGCAGCTGAATACGATTATGTCCTGAACAGATTAGAATCCTTCTAAGTGGAGCTGTTGAACTCTTTCTGAATATACACAAAGTCAATCGAGCTTTAAAACCAACACCTTTAACCCTCGACAACTTATTCTATGGGCGCTTAATCGGTGCGATCGTGAATTTTTCCTAAAGTAGAACCTATAAATTCGTCGCGAATTTTTCCTAAAGAAGAACCTATAAATTCATATAGAACTTCATATGGAAATTCATATAGAACTTGATATTATCGACATCAATCATATCAATTACAATATCTATATATCAATATTTAACTTATTTAGAACTTGTTAATATTATCAATATCGATCATATCAGTTGCAATATCTATATATTCATATTTTAACTTATCATTATCGATCATATCAGTGCGATAAGCATATATCGATATAAATTATCGATATCACTATATATCAATATGTCGATACATATCAATTTTTATAATTACTTCACATATTTTATAATAAATAGGCCACCTATCTCATTCCTTATAATTCAAAATCACAATTTATATTCAACGTTTAAATTATAATTTTATGATACATGTAAATATTTTTAATAAAATACTGATATTTCTAAATTACAATATCTATATATCAAAATATTTTTAATAAAATAATCCTCATCACACCCTCTAACCTACTCTGTAGCTTTTTCTCAAAAGTTACATATTTTTCAATTATTTTTTTGTATCAATATTTTATTATAAATATTTAGGTGGAAGAATGGTAGTATCGTAATTTCCTTCAAATATCTTTTTTTTATATAGATTATTTATTTATTTATTTATTTTTGACAAATCTTGTGTATGTGACACGTGTATCATATATAGTCATAAGAGAATTATAAAATATAAAAAAAGAGGGGATAAAACAAAATCATGATTTTGCTAAAATTTAGGTCATTAATCAGATACTTTACTTATACACTTCACAATAAAGATAAAAAAAAAAAAATCACTTCACATTAAATTACCTCTCACATAATATTGATATGATAGTTTTTTTTAGTTACAATAATTGGGAATCGAGACTTAAATCTGAGATCTTACTCAAGATGAGTGATCTATCTACTGCTAGGTTAAACCTATGAATACTGATAGTTGGCATAGCTAATAGTACAAAAATTGTATTCCAAATAGAATCACTGATTCATAATTCATATTTTTCTTCATAAAAATTCATGTTCATGAGAAATGGGCTCACAGCTAATAGTTATGAGATCATAGCAAATTATATTATCCACTATTTCATCTTTAATAGGTTGATTCATAAAACTTGGTTTTCAAAGCCAATATTAAAATTATGTTTTTGTGTAAATATATCATTTTAGTTTTTTCGACAATATTGATCTAAAAGACCTGAAACAATGAGTAAATTGTGAATAAATGATAGATGGATTGATATATTTTTTTTCTTTTTGGATGCAAATCTGCTTCTTTAAGGTACATTGAATTGTTAATGTTTCTTCTTTGTTTTAGTTTTGCTAATTTTTACAAAATATTTTGGCTGTTGAGTTCCATATAATCATTAATTTTAGGTAATAAACATACCAATATTTACAATTGTTTTAACCTTAATATGTATTTAAACATAGAAAAGTATATTTTTATTCAAAGAGAAAAAAACACACTAAACAAAAACATTATATACATCATCCTATTTAAATATAATAATAATACAATTTGTTGAGTATGTATAATAACAATAATAATTATACAATTTGTTGAGTAAAATCAAAATGTACATTATATTTATTTAATTACTATATAATAAATTGTGCTAGTGTACATAAACCAATTGTAGAAGACTATATTATGTTTATAATTTTCTACTATATTTTGTTTAATTTTTCCTATTTTGAAGACCAAATATGATATTTTAGTTATCTATTTAAAAACATAAATAATTTCATTTTCAACAAATATTATATCACGGCCATAATCTAGAATTCTTGAAAATTAAAACACGTAGTTTGAGCAATAGAAGGACACTTATGGATTAAAGGGAATATAATATTAAATAAAAGGGACCGGCTATCTGCACCCCACAAATTTCTAAACACACCCCAATTTTTTTATTTTTGATTTAAAAAATTCAAAAAATAACAAAATTACAATTTTACCCTTATGCAAAAAAGTGTGTTCAACTAGTGTTCGAACACACCTCTTTGCGTTCGACTGGTGTTCGAACACAGAGAGGTGTGTTCGACTATGGTTGGTCGAACACACCTCTCTGTGTTCGAACACCAGTCGAACGCAAAGAGGTGTGTTCGAACACTAGCCGAACACATTTCTTTGCGTTCGACAAACCAGGGTTGAACGGATTTCAGATTTGTTGTTTTTTTTTGTTCTTTTTACACGATTTCACACGATTATTATATAATTTGTTAACTCATAAATTGGTTTTTCATATTTTATCCCCTTACCATTTTAAGATTTGAGTAATGAAAGAAAAAAAAAAAAAAAAAGAAGGGGGAAAGCAAGCAGACGGGTTTGGGGAAGAAAGGGGAGAAAAGAAAAAAAAAAGTAGAAGAAGAAAAAGGGAAAAACAAGCAAACGGGATTGGGGAAGAAAGGGGAGAAAAGAAAAAAAAAAAAAAAAAGAAGGGAGAAGCAAGCAGATGGGTTTGGGGAAGAAAGGGAAGAAAAATTTCAGTTTTTTTTATTTTTTATTGATAAGGGTAAAAGTGGAATTTTGTTATTTTTTGAATTTTTTAAATCATTTTTAAAAAATTGGGGTGTGTTTAGAAGAATTGGGGTGAGGATAGCCGGACCCTAAATAAAATTTTACACAAACCGATCGCCTCCAAATATCATTCCTGGTGTTAGTATTTTCTCAGATTTTTCCCTTCTTCACCAAAACCCTAATTACAAAGGACTCTGAATCATCATCATCGTCATCGTCTCTGCGAAAGGTATGTGTCTTAGGTTTGTGTTCCCATGGAGGGAATCGCGAATACAATATTTATATAATAGATCTTAACTCCGAAAAAATCATTGCTATTTTGGCTCTTGATGAGAATTCTATCTTTGATCCGGCCTTTTGTTTGTTTGGTTCTAGACTTTACATTTTTGAAGGATACAATAACAGATTGAATCCAAATGGGGAAAAATCTGTGCTAAGGTTTGATTTGCCCAAAGATATTTCGAATTTAAAATTGGAGAAAAGCATGCTAACTCACGACCCTTGAATCATGTTAAGTATTCCCCCCATGCCAGAGTGACACCGTCGGGTAGGATTCTGCTTTTCTCGTCTTGCATCAAATGTCCTACTACTAATTATGATTTTCAGCTCTATGATCCGATCAATCGGTCATGGCATAAACTCCCTAGATTACGACCGCGCGTGGATCTTGATCGTTATTATTTTTGGATCACGTCGTTCACTTTCTTGGATAACTCTGTATTGTTCCTTCGGACAGATATTGAGGTTTTTACTATGGATCTCAACCCTCCCCACACCTGAAAACGTTGGAAAACGTTTGGATTTTGAAGGGCCGCCCGTCTGCCGTATTTTTCAGGTAATTTGCTAGTAGTCTTAGGAAAGGACATCTGCTTGATTCCTTCTTATGCGTATGATATTGATGCGTCTGGTATTCAGAAGAATGAAGATGTTTTTTCGAGGTGGGTTTTCTCTTTTCCTGACTTTAAACCCTTACCTGACCTCTTATGCAAATATGTTGGAGTCAATGTGGTGGATGATGATGACTCTGTTTTGGATGATCGTAATTTCTGTATTCTTCAGATTGGGGTAGACGATGAAACCACGACTCCTGAACTGATGTTGGATGTATACAATTGTGATCTCAAGGAATGTCGGAAAGGGATGTCTGAGATCAGGAGGCAGAAAATCCAAGAGAATGAGGATTGGTGGGAAAGAAAGAGTGAAGTTTTTTCGCTTCCTGGGACAACCAAGATTAAATCGTTTAAAATCTCTCTCAAAGCCCAGCAATAAGATCGTTTCGCCTGTTGCTCCTTCTCTTCCATACCCTACATTTAGGTTGAAGTTCTTGGTCGACCAACGGAGCAGTGACTTGTTTTTAGAAAGAAAAAAGTATTTGTATTCTGTCGATTAACTCTTCTATATTGATTTTTTAGACAACAGTATTTAAATTATGACAGATTTGCTCTTCTGTAATCAATTGATGTTTTTATTGACTTCATGTTCATCTCTTCCATACAAGTTACAACTGATGCCTTTACCATTTTTTCTGCACATGCCAAAATGAGGTCCACATGAAGAACAAAGGATAAACAAAATTAAACTCACAATGAATTATTCATTTGATAGAAGAGCGGAATAGATCAGATCAATAACACATTATTTTGTCCACTCACTTGAGCCTCTATTTCCTTTAGGATCACCAAGTCATATCAAAATCAACAACGAATGGCGGTCCACTTATTGATTATCAAAATCACGAATTACCACCATATCCTTGGCGTCAAAGTGGCCTAAAATGCTTGGGTAAAATCATAATAAAAAATTGAACTACAATATTTTAGTATCTTGTGAAGAAAGGTGACACCATTGGAGGTTTAAATCCTAAATTATTATTATTATTATTTTTTTTTTTTGGAAAGCCTGGAAAAACTGTATGAAGGATGTTGAGTGTGCCATAGGAATCCTGATGCAAAGATAAACTTTTGTGACTCATCGGTGGCTCTTCCTGTTCATGATCCTACGCCTTCAAATAGCAGCAAAAGTTAAATTTTTGAATATTGATAGTGGATCTGGGGATGTAGATATTTTAACTATTGACGGTGATCAGAACTGTGCAGTTTCCATTTCATTAGTAAATCGGAAACTGAACTTACTGCAAATCATGTCAAGTTTTTTCTCAATTTATCATCAGTGACCTGGGAAATCTTGTTTGACCTTAAGAAGAAATAGAATGATCCAAAGGTACTTAGTAGCCAAGCCTCTTAAGAAGAAATAGAATGATCCAAAGGTACTTCGTAGCCAAGCCTTTTCTCACCCATGATTGTGCTACAACTGCCTTTAGTTCTGATAATGACTTCTTAATTTTTGGTGGTGGAGCAGGTTTCTGAAAAGTCCTGTTCATTCTCTGTCAGCATCCTCACTGGTCTTTCTCCAGGCAGCTATCAGATTTGGTATGTTGCTTTTAGTGTTTTTTATAGTTATTTGGTGAACCATTATGGTTGTGTGGGTTAATAAATCCGGAATCATGTAACTAGTGAGTTTCTTCTTCTGCAGGTCAAACCTATGATGGATGTTATAGAGATGTGTGAGGATCTCAAACTCTAGAGTTCACATATCCTAGGTGGTATTTGTAGTTTGATTGGAAGCCTTTTACTTATGGATAGAGCTAGAAAGCATAAGAATGCCACTTATTCTTCCGGAGAAAGAGTTGGAGGAGGTATATAACTTCTTAAGTTGCATAGATGCATGTTAGAATTGTTTTTGTGTCGTCATTCCTTGTGTGTGTTATGCGTGCCTGTGGCATCACGATCTGCATCAAGTTCCTCTGGAAGCAGGCTTTTCGATCAGCATGACTGAAATGTTTGATGTGATTACAACATATTATCGGGTCTAATGTCGGGGGAATTTTTTGAGTCCAATTTGTCAAAGGAAACTTGGGATGTTTATGCCTACTACAACTTCCATCAACTAACTAAGCAGATCTCATCTTGCTTTGCTTTTTTATACCACGAGTCTTAGCTTTATACAAAATGATGTTATAAGTGTGCGTTTGCCTGTTTCTATCTGATCGACCTTTACCTACTATGAGGAAATAAAGCCAAAGGCAAAATTAGAGAGAGGAGAATATTGTTAAAAGGTGTATGATGCAAAAGTACACATTGCTAGTCAATTGAGGCAAGACCACATGAAGGAATCTGCTCCTTGTTTATGACTGGAGGACTGTTATACTTAAAGCCTAATGTTCTAGGACCTGCTGACAGATCACTTTAATTTCGGTGGAAGAAGTCTCATAATGGAAGAAAGAAAAACAAAAAGCAATATCATGAGATGATAAGGAAAATTAACAGATAGGTTGTTGGCCTCAATAATGGATGGACATGTTGTTTGCTTGACAGCATTAGTTGAGGTTAGACAAGAAGATTACGAGGTTTGTAGATGGGGAAATATAAAAAAAGCAATCTTCTACAATTAAATGGATTGTGTTTGTTATTTTGTGCAGTTGATTTCTCAGCCACCCTCATATAAATCCAAAATTGATGTTTGTAATTTCTTGCTTTCCCTTTGGAGTAGTCATTCTGGTTCACTAGTTACTTGGCTGTAGTTGATGTCTGAATCGCAATATTAAA
Organism: Scutellaria minor; assembly: GCA_954870855.1. NCBI lineage: Eukaryota > Viridiplantae > Streptophyta > Magnoliopsida > Lamiales > Lamiaceae > Scutellaria > Scutellaria minor. Next base: position 14,267,586 of record OX940737.1, read on the forward strand.
GTTCTTTTGTAGCAGCTCCTTTTTTTTATTTATAAATATTTCCATGACAGAAGACTATTTTTCTTTAATTAACTTTCTTGGTCTGATATCAGTGCTAGGTTTCTCTTGGAGATATGGTGAAATGTCTTTGAAAGCAGTTTTGATATCAGTGCTTGGCTTTTGGAGTGATTTGATCATTCCAAACTAATCGACTGTAAATGCAAATTTGTATCGCTCAGACCTTAAATCACTCAGGTAATCTGTGATTTCTAGTTGAGAAAAATATTCATCTATAACTTAGTTGTTTTCGTTAATTTGATGATTTTCTCTAGTCTTCTATGCCAATTCTTACGCCCTAAAATTGTTTCCCCATTAACCAGTCGATGATTGGAAAACTGTTTATGTTGCTCTGGGCAATGCTGTTTTAGGCATTTCTTTGATGTTGGTAGGTATTTTTGAAAATCCCTTGTATCTGGTTTTGTTTGGGATTGGACTTTAGCTCTGTAATGCTTTTCTTTGATGTTGGTAGTTGAGTTGTCGATGTCTTGTCCATTGGATGTGTATGTTTCTATATGGTAATTATTTAATCAAATTTCTGTTTCTTATTAAACACACAAAAAATCTTGAATTGCTAAGTTGAATTAAACAGAAGAGTTAGGATCCCAAGTTGTGGACCCGAGAGTTTTTTTGGAGGTTTGAAAAACAATCCAATTGAAGCGTAGAGTAGAGAACAATACATAAATAGTTATCCGACATGAAGATATTCATGGGATCACTAGTCTCTTGCATAGTTACATGAGATGTGTGCTTGGCCATTTATTTGTTTTCTATGCTTAAATATTTAGGTAAAATATCTGTTGTTTCAATGAAAAGCTTGAAGACATTGTGTTCACTAAGATGAAGCACCACATGCATTTGATTGAGTACACTTAGCTTTACATATCAGTATTGACTCTAGCTGCAATATGCATGTGATTGGTTGTTTTTTTTCCTTATGGGGAAAACAATTAGTATCCTGAATTTCTGAAATTTAAGCCCATCGATTAAATCAGTATAGATCTAGAAATTTAAACAATTCATTGGTTCCCATTATTTGATGATCAATGATGTCACATTATATCCACATTGCTGATGATATCAAGCGATAAGCCAACAGCTGAGACTACAAGATTTCTCGATGAACAACTTCAGGTAAGATCATATTTTACCCTCTTTAACATGTCTATAGTTTTATACACTGACGCATTTGCTTTGTTGTTCAGTTTTTAGTCTCTAAGTTGGTTGCATGATGTGTACCCTCCAACAGCTTGCTAATTGTTCTGATTCATGTTTGCATGAATACATTGAGGTATTACTTGAACTGCTTTTGATTCTAATTGTTTGTGCTCATTTGTTGACATGTTACCTCAAGAGCTAGAGTCCTTCCTTGAATTTGATATATTTAATGACATACGAAGTTTCCACCAGAACATAAGTGAAACCACTCACCAAGGATTCACTTACTTAACGTAAGCAAGTGGTTACTGCGCCATGTTTACTTTAATTCCTTGGCTTGTTAGGGATGACTAACCATTTTTGTCTCATATATTCTACCCTTCATGCCTTACATTTTTTATTTATAGTGAGAACATAGTGAAGAATTTATGCAAAGAACATCAGTGAACTTTTTATATTGATATGCCAAACTTCATATAGCATCAGTGCAGCATTCCAACATTATGTTGCTTTGTTTGCTGTTTTGGTTTGTGTATTGATATACTAAAAATCTCTATCCATCTAACAAATTACTTCATTTAATATTTGAACATTTGCTTAATTACTTTGAGAATGCATTGAAGCTAACTTTTCTATATGCATGTAAATATATTAGTACAGTCAAGCAATGTGTTGAGCTTGAAACTTGTATTATATTGATTGACATAGTAATACATAGCATGCAACCACCAATGGCCATAGCTACTGCCTCACAAGTGTTGTGTTTTTAGCTTAATATGGTAAATTAATTCTCTATAACCATAATACATTTATATCACCCTCACTATATATACTCTAAAATTATGCATGTTCTCCAAAGGATCTCCGTCTTTTCTAACTTGAAGTCAGTAATACTGTTTGTGTTGTATTTACATAAAGAAAATCAAAATCTATAATTTGCCTATTAATGTGAGTTTACCAAGTTTTATACTCCAGTTCTTCCGCAAAACAAAGCTAGGTTTCTTAAATGCACTTTGCCCCCATAGCTTATTGCTTCTATTTTCTGTTTCAGACATAGCAAGCTAAGTCTAAGCTTCTAAAACTAATTACTCCCTACATACATCATGTCATAAAATTAATAATGTTGTACCAACGATGATCAGTCTCTGCTTTTTACAGAAATCTTTTTTAAGTACTCAAGATTTATGTTTTTCATTTTTCATTATAATTGTTATTGTTTTTTATATTACTACATTAGAGGAAGTATGATTTGTAAACTTATGATATAAAACTCTTACTACCTTTTCTTATAATCTTTAAAATCATAAACTGATTCATTTCCTCGCCTTGAGATTTTTGTTCTACTTCTTAATGTTGATATTTACTGCATTGAACTGTCCTAAAGAGAAAAGCTATATGTGTCTGTTACAAAAGTTGAGTATCATAAGTATCTACTTTCTCCATGTTATTTCTACATGGAGAAATAGATCTCAACATGTTTGTTGAACAGATGGAACAAAGTCTCGAGGGAAGTCACTGACATTGAATACTTGCAATCAATAAGATTTAATTTGAGTTGTGTTGGGCATGCCTCGAAAAAAGCTTGAGTAAATTCTAGCAGGACATTAGCTTGAGATAGCTTAACTTGATTCACTGGTTACACGTGTTAGCTTCGTTTGTTGGAGGATGAATAGAGTTGGTGTTACAGGGAGATAACATAGTTTATTTGCAAGATAGTTTTTACTCTGTGAAACCAATGGCATAAAAGTTTGTAATGTGAAAATATTTCCATCTAGCTTTTTGATATTAACTTAGAATAAAGAAGTCATTGTATAGGGTATTTGTTCTGTTATATATGATCATAAATTTGAGGATATGGCAATTCTTGTAATGAATTTGAACACAAATGCCAAGGACACATGTTTGAAATAATTCTATGTTTTGTTTGCTTTTTAGTTGCTTAAATACTTGTATCAAAAATGAAGTTGCTGTACTTACTCTCAACACTTTGATTTTTGACCTTTATACCCCAAATAATTTTGAAGAGGCTATAGATTTTTTTTCATATTGTGTGTGCATGAAATTTGTGTGGCATTGGCCTTTGTATTCTTGTTCTTCCATATTCCCTTTCTTCTAACTTCAGCTATTGACAAACTATCTCTACAATCATCTTTTAGGATAGAGTCCAATTATACATTTTGTCTAGTTAGGGCGAGTGAATGAAACTTGTATTAGTGATGTGCTGTTGAAGAAATTAAAGATCCAGCAATTCTAGCCACAATTTTGAAAACAAAGTGGATGGAGCTCTCCTCTCTCATCCTCATTATGATAATTAAATAAAAATAAATAAATAAATAAGTGAATCACAATTGAGAATTTTAATTATTTAAAAAATTAAAATTCAATGATTTTTCCAATCTTTGAGAAAATCAAGTAAATCCAACAAATTTGGAATTAATCAAATTACAAAAAATAGTAAATTTATAAATAAAATAAGAAAATTTACAAGATATATATATATATATATATATATTTATTTATGGAATGAGATAATTTTAATAAATCTGAAGATTCAAAATTAAAATGAAATATGAAAGTCATGAACATATTCAAAAGAATCCAACTAAGATTTGAATAATTTTATATAAAAAAAATCTCATGATTATAAACTAAATACAAAAATACAAATATAGAACATTTAGAACATCCAAAAATCAAAGAATAATTTAAATAATTCTTAAAAATTCAAAAATATTTCTAAGCAACTCAATGAGTGACTTGGAAAAAAAATGAAAAATATATTTCACGTGTGAATTAAGCGGCCACGTCAGCGTGCTACTTGCTACTACATATATAGGGCCTTTTAAAAAATTCGAAAAATTAAAGGATAATATCATAATTAGGGTAAACATACAGGGTATTTTTACCAATCCTGTATTTTTACCAATTTTCCTTGTTTAGATCTAAATCATTTTGGCACTTTCTATAATATTTTCAATCATAAATTGATATACATTTATCAATTAATACAAATATAAATCTATTTCATGTATAAATATAAGGGAAATTAAGGAAGATTGACCTTTAAAAAATTTATCCTAAAATTTTCAAAATTAAATTTGCTCATACAGTAATTGTATAATAATAATAAAAAATATATATATATATATACACACACATTATATATATATATATATATATATAAATCTCATTGTTCCAATTTTTTTGCCACGGATTTGATGGAAATAAATTATAGGATGATTATATTGCATATTTTATGGAGAAAGGAAAAAAAAAATGTTTGAGGTTTTTTTTGCCAGATTTTTAGGAATTTGACCACCTCTTTTTATTTTTCAAAAAGTTATTAATACACTATGTAACTTAAACTCTAAGGGGTGGTTTGGATTGGGTGTTGGGATTGTTAGATTGGGTTAAATAGGGTTGATCTTAACACTTGATTTGATGGTTTTGTTGTTTGGATTGAATGTTTTGTGAGGTGGGATTATTTTTAATTTTTTGTTTGGAATCAAGGTTTATACAACTTTATTAAAAATGTGGCCCATTATCTCCCATTTATGTTATTTGTTTACTATTTACAAATGGCAAATGGAAATGCCATTTCTATATAGACTCGTATATATTTTGTTAAAATGCAAATTAGGCAAATAAAGTGGATACATCTTCACCATGAACACCCAATTTCAAAGCTAGGGCAACGAACAATTTTATTCCTACCTCTTGTAAATCCCAGTTTCGACTTTGGCTTCCATGGCTAAATGTGAGGTATGATTACTTTGTCTGTGGTGAATGCTCGATTTTGGTCAAAGGGTGAAAGCAACAGAGGTATTTTGAGAATCCCCCAATTGCGGACAAAGATTTTGGAATTTAACTTGGTGAATCGATAGACATGACTTGCAACTCAACCTCTTCAAGGTGGTTCTCACCCCATTTCTATAATGTCGAAATTTTGGATATATTCGTTTGTCCAAATATCTTATGCATCTGTTATCCTGTGGAATTTTGTTTCATGAATTTGTAGGTATTGAATACATAAATCAAATTGGTAGTAAAAATTAATTTGTTTTACTGTTAGTTAAAGATACGCATCTCCATTTGCGAAGTAGATTTGGGAAGTAAATATAGATCGTGTCATTTGATAGGGTTGCGCTCGTTTTGAATTGATTTTTTCGAAATTAATCTGCAATTAGGCAGAGTTGTTGATGCGGTGAAATAACCTGGTTTTTTTGGGGGATTTTCGTGGTCATATATAAGTCGAAATCAAACCATGATCCTTGTTTAATATGCATACATTTTATTCAACATTTGCTTTCAATTTTAGCAACAGTTGGTGAATAAGCAATGGCTACGTTCAAAACCTCGAAAATAACAGTTCGCCATCCAATTCTTTTGTACGTTGTGGATGTGGTATTCCTCTTTGTGAGATGACTTCTAGCATGCGAGCGAACCTCTCTTGTCGTTTTATTTCATTTCCAAGAAGAGGGGTTAGTTAAAATTACCAACTTTTATCATATTCACAGTGTAATGTGAATACTTTTCTTTTGCGTATTACTGATGCAATGTTTATTTATCCATCTTTTATGGTGGTAGATGAAGAATTGTGGTTTCTTCTTTTGGTTGAGCCACGAGTTTGTGGTCGAGATAGAGAAGTCGCACTTGTTTTCATCGACAGGATTGAGAGGCTGCAAGGAGAGCTACGAGTTTTGCAAAGACAATCTCGTAAACATATCCTGCTTCTTAAATTTGATGTGTTGGTGATCATTTCATTAATCATGGTAACACTATTTTTATTATTTTCAGGATATTCAAGTGGTAAATCCACCTTCGGAAATCATGTTAATGTTTTGTCTTAAGTTTGTCTTACCATATAACATTGCATTTGTATTCCGTGCAACTTTAGATTTGAATTTGTGTATGACTTCAACGATATGTAATGTTTTTCATCTTTTTGTGCCCTATGCTTTGAGCTATTTTAAGCGCATCCTGAGATTCATGATACTAATTTGATGGCCATTGAAAGTAACTTTTATTTGGTAAAGAAATGAAATATTGAGTGAGGCAAAGTTGTTGGGTGTTTTATGTTCATATTCACCTCTGGACAGGGTCAATTATATATTGTACATCTTTATCCACCATAATATAAAAAACTAAAATAGTTAGGATGAACTTGCATTACTGTAGTTTTATGTGCATGGTTATTTGAGTTACATATTATGCATTTTTTGTTTGGTTTAAAATTGAATTGCAAATTACCTAGGATACCCGATAGAATGTTTTGGAAGATAAGGAAAATTAGAAAACAATATTCATAATATTGCATACGAAATTTGTAAGTTTAGCATTATCATACATGAGACAAATCACCATGGGAAAGCCATCAATATGTTTGGCCAACTAAAGAGAGTAGTTCGAAATGAGTGTACTGGTCCACAATGACACACATTACTGAAACAAGTTCTACTTAAAGGCCACTTCAAACATACATTAATTCAAATACCTCCTCTTTAAACCCAAGCAAAATGAAGAGGAAGTTTCTGCAAAAACAAATTACACTAAAGAGACTTTGTCATTCCCTTCAAAACCATCGATCCCAATATCATGGACATCTAAGTTATGATCTTCTAAGGATTCATCCACGGACGCTTGAAACAATGTTGAATGCAAATGTTCACATCCAGGTAGTCATCCGGCTCCTCCTTGACGTTAGGTGGATCAAAACGAGACCATCCACTAGGGTTCAAATCCACCTCTGCAACTTCATACACTTCGTAAATGATCCACCATTTCCCAAACAACGGGAACTCATGCTTGTGGAATAACCTTTGGAGCTCTGTCTCCTACAATGACACCCATTATATGAAGATTAAAAATACTAATATATTAGTTTCCAACACCGATTAAAGAAACAGAAATTAAAAATTAGACATGCAAGTTATAATGTAGATTCATATATTTAGATGATCCCATTATTCTTGAAATAATCATACTTTGTCATTCAGTAAATAAAAGATTGATTCATAATAAGTAGTTTTTGAATAGATCACATTTTTCAGAAAATGCCAGTAGAAGGATTCGACTTTGATATGGTTTCGACTCAAGTAGTATTTCACCCCATTCTCCGGGTTCATGTATTCCTTGAATTGTTTAAAGAGGTGATAATTGCCGAACACATGGTGTTTGATTTGCATTTCATTGTATTGGTCATCTCTTGTTTTTTCACGGAGCTCCAAGGCCACTTGCACTAAAACTCGATTCCAAGTCCTCGAATCTAAAACGTTGATTTAGCGTATTCTTGATATGATACGATCGAGTATCATAGAACTCTCGTCGGTTGTGTACGTGCCATGGAACCATGCATCTGGATGAGCCTTCTTCTTCCTCGGCATATCTGTTCGAAGTGTGAATAAAAAGTAGATGAAGACACAGTACAAAAATGCAATTGAGCAAACTGCAAATGTGTTTTATAGAGAAAAGTGGTGAACATGTATTAGTCAAAGGCAAATATGAAAGAAATTAAAAAATACAACTAGATGACCCATTGACTTGTGACTTGTCGTGTGTCTTGCATGCATTACAAATTAAGTAAGACATGAATACATACAAATAAATGTGGGTCTTGGCAAGTTGAGTTGCATGGGAAAATCAAATCATAATTACAATCCAAATAGATTGAAATTCAGAAATAGTTTTATGTCAAGTAGTTTGTCTTAACCAATTTTAGTGGGTTGATGTCATAAATGTGAAGATTTTGTGTTGATTTTTAGTGGACAATATACCAAAAATGTAATGAGGACAAGATATGAAACCTCCTCAATCTTCATGAAAATTCGGGATAAAATCACATTTGGTCTCATAACTATCACCTTTTTTGCAAATAGTCTCATTACTATTCACTTTTTCAATTTAGTCCCATAACTCAAATGATTGCTCGATTTTGGTCCTATTGTCACCGGAAATTTCAAAATTGGCCGGAAAATTATCACGTGAGTTGCACATGACATTCAATTTGAAGGTTTCTGTCGATGGCTAATGTATGGCGTGACGTATAATAATTATATTGATTGATGCATGAAAACTAATTCTAATTACAGGGCACACCACGTCATTAGTCATCGTCAGAAATCCCAAATTGGATGTCATGTGCAACTCTCGTAACAATTTTCCGATCGATTTTGAAATTTTATGCGACATTGGAATTAAAATCGGGCAATTATTTGAATTACAAGATTAAATCGAAAAAGCAAATAGTTATGAGACTATTTACGAAAAAGAAGAAAGTTATGGGACCGAAATAGATTTTATCCCTGAAAATCCACATACATTGCATTTAATGATAGGAACTTTAATATTCATAAATGATTTCAAATAACTTAATCTTCAATTTTGAGACTGATTCCTATTCAAATAAAACTTTAATGTTAGCTTTAACACAATGCAACATTAGTTGACTAATTTTGGGGTGTGTAGCGGACTTTGGACATTTTTAGAATAAAATACCAATTTTGTCATAGTATGAAATATCATTATTTGGATAAGTTTTCTATATTTCACCCAGCGAAAGCACATCTTATAATTGATGGTATTAATTTTTTTAATATGTCATAGGAATGTGATAATTAAATGCTCCAACCCAACCATTTACTTCAAACTACTGATATTTAATGTAAAGGAAATTTGGGTGAGATTTTGTTCTACCCAACAATTATTAGGATGTATACTATAAGCCTAGTTTTTGTATGAACATCTTTATGATATGAGATTCATTATAATCAAATGTTTGCATTTTATATTTGTTATATATATGTTAATGCAATTGCCCTGAATAATCTATGTTGTAGATAACATGGTGTGTGGTGCCACACAGAAGATCATGTTATCAGTTCCTTATAGATTATAAATAGTAGCTCACAACCAAGATGGATTTGGACAAACCATTGGAACAGTTGTAGTGTAATTTGGTATTAGTCTATCTTGACTATAAAGTTATACTAGTACATTTTGTATGTATTGAGAAGGACCATTTGAGGTTGTTCGATTTGTACTGACTATATAAAAGAACAAGACCTCTGTTATTATGGATGTGCGTCTTCTTAATCCCTATATAATAGCGGACACATGTAATCAGTGTTTGTCTCTTTAATTTGCCAATGGGTGAGATTTATTTATAAATAATAGGCTCGGTGAATTGGGAGATAACATTGTTTATATGGTGTGTTGTTGGTTATAGAAGGAATCTGTGTCCTAATTATTTAGGATGATGATGTCCCCTTGAGGAGCTCATAAGGATTATCATGTAAACCTTGCAGGTGGATTTCATCCGACATGATAATAAAGATGAGTGGTACTACTCTTGGAATTAGATGTAAATTAATTAAGTTGTCAGTAACTTATTTAATTTACGGACATTCAATATCTTAAATGCGGGGAAATAAACGTGCACATAATATAGGAGCCCATATTTAAATATGGATTTGGGACGGTAGTTCAGTAATATCTCTTTAGTGGATAGAGTTATTATTGATAGGACTAAGAAGTGTGTTCAGGATGAACTAGGACTCCTAATCCTATCAGGAGATCGATTCCTAATCCTCCTCAAGGTCCCTTTTGTAGCCTATAAATAAGCCTTAAGTCTGCCGCTTCTAGACACACAAAAATTCTCATAAAAACGATTTTAGTAGAAGGCGGCTAGTATTCTCGAAGGATCGTTGCCCACACAACGTTCGAGAAAAAGGCGAGGAATACGGCAGAAGATCGTGGGGTTCAAGCTCTATCGATTGTTCGGCAGTTCTGACCTTAGAACTGGTTCGTCTTAACCTATTGCGGTGAAAGGTAGATTCATTTTCCGCTGCGTGTTAATCATATCTTGCCTGGATCCCGAATTAGATAATTGCATAGAGTCGGCGATCCGGTGGTTCCAATAGCAATATGTATGATTAAAAGCACATATTTCTTATATTTAAGTTTTAAAATAAGGTCAAATAGTAAAAAAAAATTCAAAACTTTTCAATCTTCTTTATATATTGAGTAGAATTTCATTTATGTTATGTATCATTTCCTTAGTTAATATTTCTTCATTTGTAGGAGAGTGTTAATCAAGAACTCTTATCTTCTTTGTGAAAAACGGCATCTGACGATTTCCTTGGAATGAAACAAGAGACTACATTATGTAAGATGTCTGGCAATTTTGCCTTATTTTTTTTCGGGCTTGCAATTTAGGACTTTTTGTTTTAAAATTTAGCAATTACTGCCCAATTTCAGCCCGAATTGCTTATTTGGGCTGAAATTGCACGTTTTTTTTCACGTGACACCCCTAATCGGGCTGAAATTGCTGAGGTGGCAGATTATATAGTGACGTGGATTTTCAGACTTATTGTTTTTTAATATCATGTGTATTATATAGTTGGCCCTACCTTGACACATCACTCACACAAATTAAAAAAAAAACAGGATTTTGTAAAATGGGGGAAAATTCATTCCCGAATCAATTCCCCCCAATTCGTGAACCCTAGTTTCCCCAAATTGAGCCCTTCAACTTCTAAACTCTCCTTCATCAACACCTAGAAAATGAGAATTTTGCAGAGTCTGATGCGATATGCAGTGAAAGTGAAGCTGATGAGCAGCTTAACAATGTCTCATTCGTTTACACAACTAACACCTGACAATGTTAGCCTGCGACGGAGGAGGGCAGCGCGCTGCTGCCCATCAGGAAAACCCTAGAGAAGTCGGCGTACTCCAGCCATGGGTCCCTCCCGCCGATGTCGAGGGACTGGTCCCGAACCCACTTGATGGCGGTGGTGGCGTCGTTGAAGGCAATGGGGAGGCGGTACTCGACAAAGACGATGATGGTGGGGAACTGGGAGGCGATGTTGTTGCAGAAGCTGTGGAAGATGACGGTGGCGGTGCTGAAGAGGACGAAGGCGCCACCGTGGAAGTAGATTAGGCCTTAGGAGCGGTGCTTGGCCTGGCAGTTGTGGGTGATGGAGTAGAGGAAGTGGACGGGGACACCACCACGGGAGGAGATGAGGGCGGCGAGTTGCAGAAGCTGGTTGAGGTGGCTTTGGTTAGGAATGGGCACCATCACAACTGCAGCCATAGACAAAAATATCACGATAAATCGACGATATATCACTGATTTATCGCGGAAAATTGCCTACCGATATCGATATGCATGGACGAAATTTTCGGTAAAATATTGCCGATATATCGGCGATTTCTCCTTATCGGTCAATTAGTGCACATATTCGGCAAAATATCGCCGATAAATCGGTGATATATCGGTCGTGGTTTTTTTGAATTTTTTTGATTTTTTTTTTGTTGAATTTTTTTTAATGGTAAATTAATTAGGCTAGTGTGTTAAACAATGAAATACACATTTTAATTCAACTATATTTTTAATTAAATAATTAGTAAACTTATATTTAGTAAATTATTTGAATTTAGGTTCCTCATATAAATTAATTAGGCTAGTGTGTTAAACAATGAAATACATATTTGAATTCAACTAATAGTTTTAATTAAATAATTAGTAAATTTATATTTAGTAAAGTATTTGAATTTAGGTTCCTATCATAAATTATCATGGCTAGTGTGTTAAACAATGAAATATGTATTTGAATTCAAAATTTGTCATGTTATCATGATCAGTGACGAAAATGTTATTATAAGAGACAACGTTTATATAATAGTTTATCTCTAAATTTGTTGTAAACATAACTTTTTATTTGAAATTTAAGTTCAATATATGTATTAATGTTACTTATAATATTATATAAAGTACAAGATATTTTTTTCAATTTTTTTTCAAATTCTTTCAATTTTTTGCGCAAAAACCGATATATCCACCGATATCGATATATCTGTTGATATATCCATAAAATCAAGGTACCGATATATCCACAAGTACCGATATTTTTGTCCTTGACTGCAGCTTTTTGAGGGCTTCGTCGGGAGTCTCTCACCGGAAGAGGTGGTGCGGCAAGGTACGATGATGGAGAAGGATGAAAGTGGTAGTGGACTTGGACTGGAGAAGCGGCGGTGGTCTACAATGGAAGAGGAAGATGAACAGTTGGGGTTCACAAATTTTTTTTTTTTTAATTTGGATGATGTGTCAAGGTGGGGCCCACTATATAATACACATGACATTAAAAAAATAAGTCCGAAAATCCACGTCACTAAATAATCTGCCACCTCAGCAATTTCAGACCGATTAAGGGTGTCATGTGCAAAAAACGTGCAATTTCAGCCCAAATAAGCAATTCGGGCTGAAATTGGACAGTAATTGCTAAATTTTAAAACAAAAGGTCCTAAATTGCAAGCCCGAAAAAAAATAAGGCAAAATTGCGAGACAACTTACATAATGGGCGAAAAAAGTAATTAACTCGCAAAAAAAAAATTCAAATTTTTTCAATCTTCTTTATATATTGAGTAGAATTTCATTTATGTTATGTATCATTTTCTTAGTTAATACTTCTTCATTTGCAGGAGAGTGTTAATCAAGAACTCTTATCTTCTTTGTGAAAAATGACATCTGACGGTTTCCTTGGAATGAAACAAGAGACTACATTAGTTCGATGTTCATTGATGTTTTAGCCAATCATACTCGCATGAGCCAATTTACGGATGTGCAAGACAATTGGTTTGCAATACAAACTGCTCAGTACTTTGTGAGCAAATTCTTTAGCCAAAATTTCACATACGTTGAATGCGCTAAACAAATGCATCTCCTCCGTAAGAGGTATGTTTTTTTAAGATGATCGTTGAGACTAACGGTGTAGACTACGATGCATCGACCAATGAAATCAATTGTAACGAAGTCACATGGAGTCTCTTGTCAAGGTATCTACATCTGTACTTGTGAATTTTAGTTGAACACATTTTTTAGCTATTTTAGTACTACTAATGTAGGTTGCATATTTTGTCATTTTCTTGCTCTAACACTCCATTATTTAGATTGAGCCCTTTGTAGATGCATATAAGATGTAGATCCAAGTTGGGATGATTTGAGGGTCATTTTTGAAATGAAAATGTTTGATGATGAACCCTTGTCGATCGATGTTATTGTCATACCGTCAGACGACTCTGAGGATGTAAAGAAGAATGAAGGGAAGAAAAAAGTCATCCAAATTTTGAGTGACCAAGAAGTTAACATTGACACTGCCCATTGGAAGAGGATCATCGACAAATATTGTGAAATTTCTAATAAAGAGGACTTCTTCAAATCTTCAAGTTCTCCGAATACCCTCTTATATTTCTCACACACATCGTACTTCGACCCCACCTGTTTAGAAAGTTCACCCATTTCTTTAGTTATGGATGAGTAGAATTCTTTCATTGCACATATCAATCTTTCATCATCCTCTTGTTTTCTTTTACCAAGTGTTTGCATTTCTCTGTTGCACAAGTCCACTTTGCAACCTATGATTTGAAGTAGTTTCAATGCTTGACTAGTTTATCACCGATGTAGGAGGCATCTTTGAAGTGGCACAATTTGAAGAAATTGGCTCGCAACCCATGTTGAGCATCGAAAGAACAACATTGTGAACTAACCGCATGCTCACTCATAACTCTATCATTTCCAAAGATCTCCAACCAGTCATTATAGAATGGTCATAACTTGTAGCGCAAAGTTCGTGCTGGTGGATCGACCTGCACAAAAGATAGGTTTTATATAGTACACATTTTTATCTTACTAAGAGACTATCGGTTATGCATGTCATTTGATTATCTTGAGGTACTCTAGTCATACATCCTTGTGAATATCAATTACACAATCACTAGTAAATGTTAACCCTGACAATCCCATCATATTAGTCAATGAGTTGTGACATTTCTTCCAAGAGTGAATCTTACTAGAGATGTGCGGTTTGACTTTCAAATCCATCCTAGGGCAACTTTTTGCTAATGCACGCTCTAGTAAGTTTAGGTACCCAGTTCAAAACCCATTGTCGGATTTGTACCCCTTCACCACCAAATCTTTAAGTGCATTGACTAAGGCTTGTTCTTCATGTAAAGTCCGCATCACCTAATTTTATCATATTTCCTTCCTTTGGGTATTTGAGAATCAGCTTCATCCATATCTTGCAATTTGAATATTAATTGAGATAAAGTATTGGAAATGAATACATTGACTAATATAAAATATTTTGTGCACAAACGACGACATTGAATAGGAAAAGACAAGTATATATGAGAATTGCAAAGTCAAATAGTAATCATTACAACATATGAGATTAGTAAAAATGAATCCTAGTGAGGTAATACATTTATGCAAGTTGAGAATCATTGTACAATTAAAAAACTGTATTGTCTTTCCAATTGATCCAAGCTTGGGAAGACTCTACTTGATCGATGTAGGTTGCTCCTTCATTTGTATCTACACCATCAGTCCAAAAATACAATTTGGGGACTTCATGCTCAAATGGATCTTCAGAGATATTAGTTCGAATAAAATTATTGAGAAGACAAGAAGACATAATAATTGTGTTTTGAGTTTTGATTGGATAGTAAAAATTGCTCCTAAGTATACCCCACCAGGCTTTCAATATTCCGAATGAACGTTCAATGACATTACGTGCCCTAACATGCTTTAAATTGAAAAATTCTTGAGGGGTTTGAGGGTTTATGGTGGAATGGTCCCATTTTTGCAAGTGATACACAACCCCTCGATAAGAGGCTAAAAAACCATTTCCATTGGTATAACTTCCATCAACCAAGTAGTAATTACTTGAAATGGTTGAAGGCATGTGAAATTAGGAGTAGCAATGTTTTGAGAAAAAATTATGAAAAAAATTGACGTGTTTAAAAGAATATGTTTTATTACCATTGGCTACTTTAAGACCATGCGGATGAGTGATTGCATCATGTAATACCCTACTATCGGCTCCTGAACCCTTCCAATCTGTTAACATGTAGACATAGTTCATGTGATGGTCACATACGGCCAACACATTAACTTAAATGTTCTCTTTACGGTTCTTATAACGTGGTTTATCTTGTAAAAGTTCTTTGACCGACATGTATGTGTCATCACGTGCACCAAGAAAACCCTACATAAGTTTCACGTAATTGGATAATATTGTTATAGTGAGAGCATTATTGGTAAATGTTATTGAGTGAAGGTTGATAGTGATTAATAATTGAGTTTTATACCTTGAAATATTTCCATCGTTCATCGGTACAATCTTCAAGAATAGGTTGGGGTTGTACAAGTAGGACACTGTGCAACCTTAAAAGTGCTTTAAGAACAACATGAAAATGTGTACTGGTTGTATAAACGCTACAGTTGAAATCATGCTTGAAAACCTTATTTTTCTTGTGACGAGATAGTATGCTTAGGAAAATTGCGACTTGTTAAAAAATAGTTACATTTCGAGTAGACACTAGTCCATCAACATTTTTCAGCAAATAGCACAACCGAGAAAAACTATCATAACTCATTTATAGGTGGTTTAGACAAGTTATATCATTCACATTATTAATTCTCATTATGTGATCTAACGATCTTGTGATCCTAGAATGAAGGTTGTAATGTGTAGCCCTACTATGTCTAATATACCTATGACGGTGTCTACGAGCAATACGTATGTAGGTAGTAGTGAATAGCATGACAAAAGCCTTCAAAGAAAGGGTCACATCCTCCATTGTAACCAAAACATCTCGGATGTCAACGTGTTCGTCCATCTTAACCAAACAAGAAATAATGAGGAATTAACCAACCTAATTCAAACAAATCAGCAAGAATATCTCATGTGTGTCTTCACAAGCATGCATGATTCAAAAAACAGGCCACACTGACTAACAGCTTCACATGAAAACAGAGTAGATGTAGATATAGATTTCATAATATGACACATTTATTGTTCGTACTTATGAGCAAACCACAAAATTGGCTAATATGAACCAACAACTCGAAAAGTTCACCCATTCATACATACGTTCTAACAAATATCCATCGATTAAAGAAACATATGAAATATTTTTTTCAAATGTATACAACTTCATATAAAGTGTGTAGACAAGTTTACATATGGCAAATTCAACCTCACATGTACCTATCAATATCATGATGAAAAGAAAATAACATGTTCTAACACTAATTTGAAAACAAGAATGCTAGAAATTTAATGGTTAGGATATAATCTTAACAAACCGGGTAGCACAATCATTGCATACTTCATAACAATCTAGTTCATATTATACTGCACACCATAGTTTACGAAAAAAATACAACAATCATTATTCAAGCAACACTGAGTTCAAAATTAAGAGACATAACTGAGATGAAAACTTCAATACATACCTCACACTTTCTTCAAGATGCAAAGCTTCTACTGGGGGTTACTTGAGCATCAAAATAACAAATTTTCATGTCAAAACATAATAAATAGGCAAGTTAATAGAAGTCGTAGAAGTTAGCCTACATATATTCACTAATGCTTTGTTACATGTTGGCTACATACGTATATTTGAGATATTGTGGAATTATGTGTAATGTTGCTTGAACTTATGTTTGATGTATTATGGAGTAATGTGTAATGTTTGAAGTCGGATATTAGGTTTTTTATGTCGAAGCTTCTTAGTTTGTTATTAATGTCGAAATCCATTTGTTTTGAAGAAAAATGTTGCCAAAAATCTTTTAATGCAAAGTAAGTCTAAATTTATAGGGCTATAATTAATCGAGTTGTATTAGATTGGGTTATATTCATCTGATATAAGGGGATATTCAAATCTTATATATTGTACATTTTCCAAAATTAATAAATTGTTCCATTTTAAGTAATATGATCAACTAACATATGATTCGATTTGCTTTCTTTTTGCACACAACCGTCTTTTTCACAAACACCAAGCTTTCAAATTACATCGTCATGCACTGTAATAAATTTCCCCAAACATGCCAGCTCTGATTGAAAGGGCTATTATACAGTTGTCAATTATAGTATGTGTACATAAACATTATAATATAATTCAATTACTACACCTTATATGTTTTCCAAAAGTCCGAGAAAGGTATAATTTAGTCTCCAAATAATGCATCAGAAATCACAAGAAATCCAGCAAAAAGTTCACATACACAGTCTTGGAAAATAATTTTAGGGCTAGTTTGGTATGGGGTATGAGATTATGCCTCATTGATTAAATTTGAGATGTGTTATGTTGGATAAGAAAGTAACAATATCTTATAAAGTGTTTCATAGCAATGATATAATTTGGTAGATAACAAAATAGAGATGTTTGGTATGATGTTTTATTTTATAAAATATAAAAGAAAAGTCTAAAATACCCTTTAGAAACGTAAAATTCCAAGTTCCATTATAGGTTCTAACCTGTGCTCCACAAATCACAATATTTTGGACGAATAAATATGTACATTTTTGCAAACAAATTAACTGAAAAGTGAGAAGACATCTCCAATGCACTCAACAGTGTAAAATGTAAGATTTAATCCAAAAGGAAAAAAAATAAACAAAGACACATAAATTTATATTCATACCACTGTTGCATATTTATTATTTTGAGGAAATCTAATCAAGACTGTATCAAATTGTAATTTTGTGTTTGAGTCAGACATTTTTGATTTAGACATTTTCTCGAACACTTTCAGTTCAATTTATAGATCATGTTGTAGGCACCAAAATACTTGATATGGCCAATCTTTGGTAGAAAATAGGGCAAAATCAAACAACAAACCATATATACTGCCCCACTTCACACAAAACACGTAAAAATCCCAGAGTTCAAGTCGCGAAAGCCCCCAAATTGATACTGTCTCTAAACCCTTGAACCCACAATCCATCAGTCATTCACTATAAACAAAGTCGAAATGAGAGAAAGAAGGGAGAGACTTATTGTTTCGAGCAACCAATTACTCCGAATCTTTAGAAAGAGCAAAATGACTTCAACTGGATAAGGTTTCAAATTCTTCAATCTGGAGCTTCTCGGACTCGACCATAAGGACATCTACATCTTTAGATTGTCAAGAAATTAGCTTTTGTCGATTGAAGGAAGAAGATCTCTTCTAGGGTTTTTTCATTTGAGAGAGTGGTTTGAGTTTAGGGCTCGCGATTGCAAAATTCAAATAAAAGACTTTTATAAAAATTCTTGTAGAATTGAGAGTCGATCCTCTCATCCACCTTCTCTCTTATGCGGTTCCTTCTGGAGAATTCCTTTCATAAGAACGGGTCAAAAGACCTAAAGGTCAAAACTAGGGTAAAAATGAGGGATGTAACAGAAGTCTTAAGAGAACTAAAAATTGTTGGATTGGAAGAGCGAGGGAGAGAAGAGCAAAGAAAACTCAATCTAGAATTTCCACTCCTTCTAAAACCCCAAGTACGACGCTCTACCACTGAGCTACTGAGGAACAACGGACTTAAGGAATCCCACTAGATAGAGACTTCTCGATCCGATTTAGAGCTTCTTCTCATATGATCTTTCTTGATGACCTAACACAGGGATCAATCAGGGGAGAATACCCTGCTAGCTGCAAAGCCCACGGATGACCTAAAGATTACGTGGTTACGCCTTAGGAACCGGAGAGACAATGAATCTCTTTCCTTTAGACAACTTCATGCATAATAATTCTTCTTTATAACCGAGAGATAGGATACCTATGAATGAATGCAATTCCACCGGTCATCTATCAAACCTCTCGCATTAAGGAAATGCTCCTTCTTTCTTACAACTTTTCCTAGTTTATCAGATAAAAAACTAAACTAATGAGAATACAAAAGAACTGGCCTGTATATCTTTCCAGTTGGTCATCAGGAGAATTCGTCGAAGAAGAAAAATGCTGAGACCGTGGAGATTGGTATCTTTCAGCCTAAGATCTTGTGGCAGATGACCCTATCTTATATAGAAGAAAGGCAAGAAGAAAACAACTTGGAAACCTCCACCGGAGAAGCCCACCTAAAGACTGACCAGAGGTCCGAGAAAATTGGGGGAGATGAATTTTTTGAACGTATTTATACCCGATATGTATGTAATTAATTGGATCTTCAGGGGTACTACCGTAACTTTAGACCCCTGGAATAATGGGAGGTAAAATGATGGGTTGGCTAAACCCAAGCCCAATAGGGGTTAATCAAGTATTTTGCCCAGATTTTAAAACCGAGCCCTTTATCAAATACACCCTCCAACCCACAAACCAAACATTAAAAAAGGTAGGTTGGAAGAGGTTTATATCCTAACCCCAATCCAAACCACCCCTAATTGTTATCCCCACACTAACACTATTTCATATTTTACCAAGTCTCTTCGAAAATCTTCAAATATATGTCATAACGTCGTTAGGCTACAACTTTTAGGGTGTGTTTGGATTCGGATGTACCCATCCGGATTTGGGATGGGTCAAATCTCAATCCTTGTTTGTTATGAATGTGAGAGGATCTCCAAATCTTATCTTTACCTACTTTTTTTACAACTCCCAATAAAAACATCTATTTTTTCTACAATTTCCCAAAAAAAAAAAATCTACTTTTTCTACAATTTCTAATGTGATAAAGACATTTTAACTATAATCATACCCTATATAATCTCAAAACAAACACACGATTTTCAAAATCCACCTTTTTACAAAATCCACTCAAATCTCAAATCCAAACTTGCAAAATCCACCTCCACCTCAGTCCAAACATACCCTTATTCAATTTCAACAATGGAATAAATGTTGTGCCAACTGATGAAGAACGTCAAATCATGTTAATTTCATCAACTTTGCAACCAAACTCCGGGAAAGGGATATCTAGGGCTTTAGTCCCCAAACTGATTTAAGATTCTGTCATGTATATTATATTGTTATAATTTTGATTTTTAGTGTTTCAATCTTGATGTTATATTGATCTATGTCACAAACTTAATTAGCCCCCAATAATAGTTGTCTAGCTACACCCCAAATTTTTGAAAGAGATATCTAGGGTGTTTTCTTCTAAGAGCATATGATGGTTTTAGTCCCTCAATTGATTTAGGATTCCGTTACCCATGTATATTGTATTGTTATAAAATATTAAGGCCTCGTTTGGTTCAGAGGACGGGTTTGTTTATAATTTTCGGGCTGGGATAAGTTTACTGTTCACTTTGACTTTTTGAAACGTTTTCTGTATGTTTGGTTCAATGGTTGAGGGATGGATTTGAGATAAATATGGTGTTTAGTTGAAAGTATTATGTAATTTGAAGTGGGGTTTCCGTATATAAATTGTTGTTTGTTTTATGGGTCTATGTTTATGATATATTATTTGACCATTGTACCCTTCAAAAGAAATTATTTAAATAGAGAAAAATGCATTTAATTATCTGTGCAACTGTGTGCCAAGCTTTGTAAATAGGAAGACATAGGTGTACCAAATAAATTTCAGGGTAAGAATCCTACAAAATTACGAAGAAATTGACGAGTTAATTACTTCTCTTCACCTTCAGCTACAATGGTTTCGTTAGAAAGAGTAGGTTAACTCTGCGTAGGACGAAGAACATCGAAGGAGATCTCATAAACTGGGGAATGATTACGGGGGATCAATCCTTTTCGTGAGAAATGGTACAAAAATTTGACGAGTTGTCTTCGATAGTTGACCGAGGTAGGTGTGGAAACATCAAGCCTACTTTGGGGCCATCAGATTCAGCCATTACACAGCTTCAAGTAACCATTCGAGGTCCAACCCCGTACTTGCGATATCTCCCAATTCCACCCATTTCAAAATTTGTAGAAACGAGATGTCTAACAGGTTAGGAAAGGGTCATTTATTTTGCAAGTGAGATTACTTCATATTTGTCACTGATTGAGCCCTAGAATATGGACATCTCCTTTTGTGAAAAATTGATGAGGTTTGCAACATGTATATAACTTCAGAATTTCGGGTGACATTTGCACCATGCGTTTTCTATGTGTAATAACTATAAAAAGAGCCCCACTTGTGTGAAACCATAATTTGTGGGTGAAATAATTTTAGTGAACATGTTTTTAAAAGTTTCAAGATTGGTGATTTTATTTGAATATGACTATGTCAAATATTGTGAGGATAATTGCAATTCTACTTGTATATGTTTAGGCGTATATTTGTGCAATACGAAGCTGATATTAACGTAATCTAGGACTCATGTTCTTTAATTGTAGTTCGAGTTCATTTCATCATGGAACTCATAGTTTTCGAAGTGAAGCAACGGAGGGGGAAGTATGTTGTCGACATTCCATCCCTCTATGTATCCAAACATCCAGTACAAAAAAAAACCTAATGCATCGTTTCAGGACGTGTCCTTTTCGAGGGGTATGAAATCCATCAACTTTATAATGAAAGTGTGTACATTTATACTTGCACTTATCAATGTCTTATTCTAATCATGTTTCGGGCGCGTTGTGTATGTTTCAGAAAGAATATTGCGGTGTCTTCGTTCGTTGCGAGCCTCAACTTTAGGCACGTGCTCGAGAAGTGGACATAGAATGCATCGAAAAGATCGATCGGTTGAAGTGTGAACTTATCATGGCGAGGAAGGGTGAAGAAAAGTATTAGAAATACTTGAAAGTATTTGCATATATGGCCATATCTACGCTCGTGGTCATGATTTGGATGGTCCAAATTCCAAAGAGTCACGATAGGAGTTGCAAAATGTGAGGTACAACAACGTATTTAGCTGCTAAGATAGTCGCATGTGTGCAGTTTCCCTTCGGGAAAATAACGTATCTAGGCTTTCTTACTTTATTAGCAGTTAAGTAGTGTAATTACCATGCTATTTTGTGATAAACCACATATTTAGATTTATTATTTTATTTGTGTGGTAGCGGTGTAATTACCAAACTTTTTTGCGAGATAAAAAACATATTTATAGTTTGTTACTTTAGTCATATGGAAGTATTGTAATTAGTTGCTATTTTGTGAGACAAGTCTTGTTACATGCAACTCAACTTCGTACAATATAAGTTTGTGTATTTGGTAGATAATAGAATGTGCACCACAAATTGTTTAAAGACATATTGAATTAATACATACATGCGATGTGTATAAAACCTCATATAGGTGACATGTCTAACATATTGTGAAATTTGCCACATAATGCCTACGGGGCTTTACAAGGGACATCGTCCTTCCAAAATGCAAAACAAGCCACGCACGACAAATAAAAAAGGCAAATTTTGTACAGATTGGTTAGAAGCCTACTGGTAATTAGTTTGAAAGGATCAATGAGTTTACAAAAACTGGTGGATTAGGTAATGACAAGTTCTGAAATGGAGGCATAGTATCGACACCTACAACCAAGGGGAGAGTGAGATGGGCGTGGGTACAGCATGCGGTCCTTGCCAAAAGGGAAAATCAATCACCTCAACATCGAGCGGCTCGTCCTTCACCACGACTGGTGTTTCTATTGAACTTCCAACATCGCCAACGCATATATCATCGGGTTTGTAAACTTCAATTATATAATTCCAAACACTCCAGAAAGGGAATCCACACTGTCGAAACGTGGTTTGCAATTTGGTTTCCTTCACAAGAAATGACACAACGTTATGTTGTATTAATAAATATTTTTGGGTTGCTAATATTATGTCTTGAAGAAACAAGTGTGCAGTATAAAAAATAATAAACTTTTACATGAACTGAAGGTCGATGTGGAGATATTACCTTCTTGGTGAAATACCAATACTCGACTGAAGTGACGATGCGATTTGTCCTATTCTTATATGTAACTCCGATCGTTTCGTTCACATACTTGTTGAACTCTTTGTAATTCACCAAGTTTAATCTTGAGACAAACTCTTTCACATTCAAGGCATAGAATCAGTCGTCACCTGTTTCTCGCTTCTTTTCGTCCGTCAATTCGGTGAGCACGTTAGCGAAGACAATCCCTGAACGTATGTTGCGTCTCATGCAACGTTGGCACAATATTAGGACCAAATCTTCAGCCTCTTCACATGTGAATACGTGGTAGAAGTTGTCATAATTTGGATTGCGTTTCGGCATATCTACCTGTTGCAAATATGAAACATAATGTTAGTTCTAGCACATGCTTGTATATGTAGCATATAATACGTAGTCCAATAAGTTACAGGTCTAGTTTGTGTGAAAGCAAGTGAAACAGTAGAAAATGATATCGATTTAAACTGGACAACATATTGTATTGCTATATTCAGAACAATAATTGACAATAAAATTTAGAAAACTGGAATTTCACAGTACTTGTGAACAAGTTCATTTACAGTAATAGTAATGAAAATTTCCCCCTTTGCAGCAACTTCATTTACTAAGAACATAAATTGTTGTCAACCACTCACAAAAGCAATCCCAATCAGGAGTAACTCTGCATTTATGCTTGTTCCTATCTACCATTCAACCTAATAAAAAAATATGTCTGACTTGAACCAAAACACAGAACAAAAAAAGTTGTTTATATAGGAAACATTAATTAAAGAGAGTGTGTAATCCCACATGCAAACTAAAAACAATTGATATTCCATCTCAGTAGGTTTTTCTATATATGTGCCTTTGCAAATTCCCAAGACATCAACACCTTTGAATGATCACACTTTTGTGGAACAATTAATACCACACTATGTAAACCTCACTCTTTTGCGTCGAAAAGATGACCTGGCATAGGTAGCCCCATGTTCTTTAAATATTTGAATTTATCTTTATTACCCTACATACCTTACTTTAATTTTGGATAATATGTGGGTTGCCATCTACAATTAATGTTATTTAAGATTCTTCAAAATGTTAAACAATTTAAAGAAAATCAGTTTGTCTTTAGTAGGCTTCACTTATGAAGTGTGCTATAAAACTTATATGTACATTAGGTCAACACATGCTATATATATGCTTCCAATCTTGCAAAGAATATTTACCACTCAGACAATACTTATTACAACACTGTCGCTGTTTCGGAGAGATGTCCAAGGATATAAAACTGATACAGGAGGATTTTGTATGATTTGGAGTGGGATGCAAATGTGGCAACTTTGTTTACGGAGGTATTGGCGGACTAGGCCCGGATGGGAAAGTTTAGTGCAAGTGGTGACAACAAGCACGCCATTCAAATGGCCCAGTACGTTGTGAACAAGTTTTTCAACCATAATTTCGATCTCAAAGAGTGTGTGAAACAAACCAAAAAGCGGCGGCAAAGACATGCAACTTTCTCAAAGTTGATGCTTCGCAATGACATTTACTGGTCGGCCGAGACCAATATCCTTGACTGCGAGCGAGACAAATGGTCTCAGATAATCAAGGTCAGTGCAGCGACGTAATGTATAAAGTAAACAAATTCTTGTTTGAGGACTCTCATTTCAATTATGCACTGAATAGTGTATTGACTTGAAATTCTTTTTCCCAAGAGGGCCCTTATGCACAAGCATATGCGACGTACGGAGATCCTCATTGGGATGACCTTCAAGTCATCTTCGGAGCTCCTACGAACTTTCATGCACTAGCCCGCCGTCCTGTGGTCGGTCCCAAAGTTATTTAGATTTCCGACAATGTCGCCGGAATGCGTGTCACAAGATTCACTCCTCTAGATGAAGTCATTCTGATCTCAAGCGATAAGAAAAGTAGTCTTTTAACTAAATTCTGGAATGACTTGCAAAAGGAATGAAATGACTGCGATGATGAAGGTTCATTCCGCTCTCCGTCTCTGAAAATTAAAATGAGTTCCTCGAAATCAGCTGGCAACGCAAAAGGAACAGAGAAATCGTTTAAAACGGACAATATATGAATGAGCTTATACGGTGCCTCCTACATCTTATCTTCAAACCATGCATCGCTGAATTCCAAGAAGTGACGATTGTTTGGTCGTACGAGCTACCAATTTTCTACCATACCGACTTGTAGCTCCTCTTCGGTGTGATTTACTACCTTTATGTTGTAATCCTTGGCAATGAACTTGTAAGTCAGTCAAGTTCATCCATCCGTCTAGTAGTTATGCGTAAATAGTTATGGCTCCGTCTTGTTAAACCCATTTTGTGGCACGGGTTTATTTTCATGTAATATGTATGAGATGGTTTAATTACGTCCTAAGTGTTGAATATTAAGTAAGTGTTTCCCGTGTCCAGGAAGTCTGTTGACACTTGGTATATAAATTGTTTGTGTGTTGTTGCATTTGTTAATACGTTTATTTGCATTAAAATCCCATTTGCATATTATCAGATTCATGTTAAAGCTTTTTTTCATGTCACTCCACTTTGATTACAATATGTGGTGGACAGCTTGGCTAACCCATATGCTTCAGAACCAATAAACTGAAATATTGTTAAAATAATTGGAAATAACTCTCGTGAGAAAACTACATCGAATAACCATATAATACTGAAAAAGTCCTAGAATGTCATAACATCACAATACCAATCATGTTTTGTAAGATAAAGAGTGGAGATACACCCCTTCGGCAAAAGGTATCAAACAAAACCTTGTTCAAGTGTCAAAAGGTAGGACACAAAACGTTATTCAAGTGTCAAAGTCTACTTGCTAGGGTTCTTAGTGGCATAAAATATGTACATCGCCGAAACGTGTTAGCCTTGGTATGGGCACACTGCTAACCCCGTTTTACCACACATTTACTTTGTGATTTCAACTTTCTCCATGATGTCATTCACCAACACGACCCTAGTATCGTCCGGTATGCTGTAAAAGAAGTCCAAGTCAATTAGATTGTTGTACAAGTACCTTGCAGCATGAACCCTTGTCGATAAGTTGGGAAACGTGAAGCCTTCTAGCATTTCATACACCTTGTCGCGTTTTGTACTCGGTTCCATCTCTTTCTTACCACGTTTGGCCATCTTACCGATGCCCCATGCAATCTCCTCCACGTTTTCTTCATTCCGATCGTAGTAGTTACTGATCTTATTGATGAAACAATCATGCTCCGTTGGATCGTTCATTTCTGTATGTTCTTTGTGAGTGCGTTTTGATCGGGTGGAGCTCTCAGCTCGTGTCCTTGTGTTTAAGTTGGTGGATGACACTTCATTCATGTTATCCTGGGGTATTGATGAGTCGACGGTAGGTTCGGTGGTGGAGGTGTTCAACAAATCCTGTAAGGTATCTACAAAGCCCGTTGCAGTTTCTCCGGTGGCCCGGTCCTTGCCAAATATCTCCTGCCAATCCTTGAAGAAAGGTCATTTCTTGTGACGCATTGTGCGAGCATTGGGATCAATCTGTAAGAACATAATCAAGGTCCTTCGGAGTTAAACTTTGTCATTGCAAGTTGTGTTATCATGTTTCCAAACATCATAACCATAAATTGAAATCACATTGGCTGCATACCTTGATAAAATCATCCCAGACATCGTCTTGCACATCGATCTTGTGGTTCTTATCCAGACTGATACCACTCTTTGAAAGCATTAATATGAGCGATGTATAACTTCGTTTCCAATTATGGACTTTGCTGGATATGTGTGGCTCAACCTTCAAATCTGTCGCTGGAAAATGTTGGCGAATTGACTGCTCCAACAAGATTAGATAGTCTATCCTAAACCCATTGTCAGACTTGTAACCTCTCGCCACCAAGTCTTTCAATACGTGACAGAGTTGTTGTTCCTCAAGAAAACTCGAAGTTCTTCTAGGGGTAACTCTTTTCATTTTTTGAACATCAACAGTGTCCTCCATGACAGATGGATCTTGTGCAAGTAATACAATTTATCATGAAAACCAAATTTAGTTATGTGCATTAAGATTGAGAAAAACGTATTGTGATTGATGTATTGCGCAATTAGAGGAGAAGTACAATAATCACACTTAACATAATTTCACAATGTCAACTTTGGAACGGACAATATAAATCATATTGTGATCATAAAGGCTAACAGCTCAACACCATTTCTATTCATCGTCAACATGGTTTACTTGCTAATTCGAGCTTAACAAGACTAAAAAAATGGACTACTAAACAGGAAACATGGAGTTCATTTATGCATGCAAAGTATAAAGTATTGTGCGTTAACAACATGGTAGAAATCATATATTCTACGAATCCATGAACATCAGGGATATTAGTTGGGATTCCTATCGTTCCACATTTGCATGACAATATTGTCTCTCCAAGTAGTCCATTCCTGAGAGCTCTTTACTTGGTCGATGTAATGTACGTCACGGTTCGGTTCATCTTGTCCATGATGGGAAAGGCCTGGGACCTCACTTTCTAATGGATCTTCGGATGCGTTCATGCGGATGAAATTATGAAGTAAACAATAAGCCAATATGATGTGATTTTGGGTCTTGATTGGGTAGAAAGAGTTGCTCCTAAGTATACCCCATCGTGCCTTAAGTATGCCAAATGAACGCTCAATCGCATTTCTGGCCCTAGCGTGCAACATGTTGAAGAACTCTTGAGGAGTTTGAGGGTTTTGGGAGGCATGGTTCCACTCTTGCAGATGATACCTAACTCCCCTATATGGTGTAAGAAATCCCTCACCATTTGTGTAACCTCTGTCACACAAAAAAAAAATTCCTGCGATAGACCACGAAGAAGAAGATATGCATTAACTACTTCAGTTATCTACCTTTTTTTATTTTATATAAGCAACTCCTAAGTATATAGTGAAGACTTGGATGAGACAAATGGGTTGAAGGTAATTCAGGATATTGGAAATTGGCCAATTATATTACCATTAGGGACTTTCAGCCCATTTGGTCGGTTGATGGCATCTTGCAAAACCCGATCATCTGCAATAGATCCCTCCCATCCGGTTAATACGTATACGTAGTTCATGTTGCGATCACAAACTGCTAATACATTTATAGAAACATTTCCTTTGCGATTACGATATCTTGGCTTATCATAGAGAGGAACTTTCATAGGTAAGTACGTGCCATCTAATGCACCCAGACAACCCTACATATTTAACAGGATGTGAAGTGTGCATTTATGAGAAGACCAACTTCCAAGTTGAATACTTGCTAGAATGCATAAGAGAGTGATTGTTTCATGATTGGAATCCATACTCACCTTGAAATATTTCCAACGATCGATTGGTTCATCGATATCTACTGGCCTTGGTTGCACAAGGAGAATGTTATGAAGCCGTAGCAAAGATACGAGGACGGAGTTGAAGTGTTTACTTATTGTGTACCCACTACGACTAAAATCATTTTTGACAACTCGGTTTTTTTTGTGATGGGAAAGAATTGACAGGAAGATACACACTTGTTCAGATATTGGGAGGTGATTGGTGGGTTGAAGACCCCAAGATTTTCTAACAGGTAACATAGACGAGAGAAGGTATCACGAGACATGCGAAGGTGTTTAATACATGTATCATCATTGTCGGTGGTCAAACTAGGAACGTGTTCCAATTGACGGGTGACTCTATTACGCAAATTGTACCTTCTTGTTCTTGTAGACAAATTACGATGCATCCTATTTGTTCGATAAAACCTCACATAGGCGTAAGACACAAGAAGTAAAAATGATCTCATCGAAGCATTAATTGCTTCAACAACATGAAATACAACCACAATATCATCCACCTCGTCCAACGACATGTCTATGATAAAACAAACATTATGTGTCTCTGATTAGAAATCTTTTATTTGCAGCAACAATTTGTAATTGTGCTTTCTAGTAATTACCTATTTTGTGAAGGATTATGGTATAATTTGTGTTATATATTCTGGTCTTTCATTATGTTACTATTATTGAATTGGCATTAAGTAATCTGGGATTAAAGGCTTTTGCTTGGTTACAAATAAAATTGGAAGTTCACATTGTGGACAGAATTTTCAAAACTTCCCTAAATCTCAGATAATCTACAAGGTTGGGGCTTCATTTCAAACAGGCAGAGATATTGGAATATAGCAGGGAATTTTTCAGACATAGGTGTAAGAAAGGATCGTTTTCATGTTATCTATATATACTAGCCATTTCACAGTTATTCAGACATTTCCACGCAACTCAAACACAAGCATACACAAGTCTCATATTTGTAAGTTTTCCAAATTATATTCCCACAAATAAGTTTAAAATGCCAGGTAGAACAACAACGCATCCAGTGAGGATCTCCTAAACTATTGCCAAATTATTATTATAATCATCGATTTAACCAAAATATATATGATATATTAAACATAATCATCCAGTTAGGATCTCCTACACTAATTGTCATCAATCATTGCAACGAACACATAATGTCGCGTACAAATGTCAAGTAACCACATATGTCCTAGTAGACTTCAGCACGTTGTACCCAAGCCATTTAACAACTAGGAATTGAAGGTTCCACTACATCATGCCTAATATATATTTTATCACCGTGCGCCAAAAAAACAACAAAGAGCATACCTGATTAAAGCTGGGGTAGGACACTTGTCAGATTCAGCGTAGTCAACAGTATGTACTTGGAGAGAAATCCTTCAAGAGTTTACTTAAAAAAGAAGAGATCAGTATACTGATATAAATAAACTATTCATTGGAAATTTACTATTTCTTAAAAAGCACAAATAGTCTACTAATCTATGTAATTTTGTACAAAAACTCAACTTTAATTAGATATAACCATATTCACCATATAATTTAATTTTTGCTTTATTATTTGTTTTACTTCTGTTTGGCTTAAATGCGACTATAACTACCAAAACAACAATATAAATATGAAAAAGCAGAAGAAAAATGGCTGTAAAGTAAATGTGCCAAGTTTTGATTTTCAATACTTGTTAGAACAGATGAAGATTCGAAATATGTTACTCTACTTTGATTAATATATGCTAATAATATATTAATCAAAATATCTACAAATAAAAGGCAAGCACATTGCAAAAAATGAAGCTACCAATGGGCTTTTGGCTGTCAATGTACAAAAAATAAAAGTTGCAGACAAAGTATAAAAAGTATAAAAGTATACTAATTTGCAGAAAATGTAGATATTACTCAAAGTATGAAATGAAGCCACCACATATAGACAAAGCTGCAGGAACTGTGTAAAAATTAGTTCATGAAACAGACACACAACATAGTCTAAAGTCACTGTGAATAGCAGATTGAGGCTTTTAGAAAAATATGTCACTTATCAAAGCATCATTTTTCACTACTGCAATGCAGTCTGGCCCCAAAACAGAAAACTAATAACCTCCATTTATTCAACCAAACGATGATAAAAAAAAAGCCTACAGATTGGAACTCATAGTTATGAAGAAGAACAAGTATCCAACCCAAATTCGCTTCACCATTTCCGAATCAATGTAAACTTCCCCAAATCAATAACACATTTTAAACGTAAGCAATAACTACGAGCCTGGGATGAATTCCAAGAAATGTTACATGGAGCAATATATAGTTTTCATAGAAAAAAAATTGTTTAGCGGACTCAAAACATTCAAGTATTTGAAGGGGCACTACCAATTAGGGTATCTAACTTACCGAAAACGCAGCGCCTCGTACTTGCAGGTTGATGCGGTTTAGGGAGCACTTCAATGCTCGACGAAGTCGCGAGCATTTTCTTCAACCAGGTTCAGGTTTCTTTGCTCACACTGGTGAAGATAACAAGGGAAATAAGTTATCGAAATGTAAGAATAGCAGGTTGGATGAGCTATAGAAAGTTTGGTGGTACCTTCAATCTCTCTCAACGTTTTTGAAGACGAAGGGTTTGCTACCCAATACCCCGCTTGAGGGAGATGATGATGGGGGTTAGGGTTTTGTTGTCCTTCAAAATCCCCAAATTCAAAGAAGTAATGACAGATTAGTAATATCTTGATGTTGTGGGGGTGTAATGGACCTTTCAAAGTGAACAGTGGAGGTATTTTTGGAAAATCTGGAAATGTTACTGTTCATACAAGAACATGGGTTTCGAAACCCATCTGTTTTTTGGGTTTACAATACACCCTCTAAGCCCACTTAAACTCATTCCAATATCCGGGCCGAACTTTAAAACCGGGCTTCAAACATTTAAACCAAACATGGGTTTGGGCTGGGTAAAAACTTTAAACCAGCCCAAACCTACAAATCAAACGAGCCCTAATTGTCTGGCTTCGCTCTTGAATATGTCTCTTGACCTTAATTGATTTTGCAAAAGAATGAAGTCTCTAATCTTAATATTAATTGATTTACGTTGATTTAATCTTTTTTTCCCTATATTTCTTATATTTAAGTTTTAAAATAAGGTCTAGCCAAAAAAAAAATTCAAAACTTTTCTGGTTTTGTTATTTTGGCCAATCATTTTATTTTATCAATTTATCCATAATTTTAAAAATTCATTGTTATATTGAGGAAATCAAGTTTTAAATCAATTATCCGTCATTGGAAAACTAAAATAATCTTTCTAAAGAAAAGCAAAAAAGACTCATAATTAATTATATTATTTAGAAGTCATCTTTAATCATATTGTTCAAGAGTCATCTTTAATAGTAAGGCATAATACATGACCTAATTTTAGAATATATTTTTTATTTGATTTTTTTGTATTTATTGATAAATTATATAAATTTTTATTATCTCTTTAAATTCATAAATTATTACTTTTTCAACAAACATTATGGTCATATTCAAAATTTCTAATATTATAATTTGTAATAATTAAATCCCGTGCCTTGCACAGAATTTATATATATATATATATATATATATTTTTTTTTTAAAAATGAAACCAAAACTGAATCAAAATATTCAAACAAGAATTATGTTCGGCTCAGAATTTATACTAATTATTATTATTATTATTATTTTTTTTTTTGAAAAATGAAACCAAAACTGAACCAAAATATTCAAACAAGAATTATGTTTGGTTCAGTTAGATTCGATGTTTCGATTTTTGCTCATCCATTGGAGTGTTCGAAACGTTCGACCTATTTTATTTTACTATTATTTAATATTTAAGATCTTTTAATATATCTTCAATTTAATTTAAATGAGGTGTCTTTATTCAATATTTTAAAGAAAATCACTGTATTTTGAAGAAATCAATGAACATTCTAACAGGATTTGAAACGTTGGAAAATCCAAACACCACCTGCAGTTGAACCTCTTACCCTTCTTCACATTCTCAAATATTCCTCATTTGATTTACAGCAATCTTTGTTTAATCGGCGTTTAGTGATGGCTGGATTGGAAGAGTTGAAGAAGAAGCTCGTCCCACTCTTTGATGCAGAAAAAGGGTTTCCATCTGGCTCTACAATCGACCCTTCTGATTCTTACATGGTGGTTAATCTCTCTCTCTCTCTCTCTCTCTCTCGTTAATTTCATAACCCACATTCCATTGTTGAATTGAATGTGTGGAAGCAGTTATCAGATGGTGGAACAGTGAATTTACTGAGCAAATCCTACAATATGTACAACATTAATGAATTGGGCCTTCAAAAATGTAGCAGCTCCTCTGCACTCTCTCCGGATAATGCAGAGAAAACATACAGATGTGCTTCTCATGAGATGAGGATTTATGGGTCAATTGGCAGTGGTGCAAGCAGTGTTGTTCAAAGGGCTATTCATATCCCTAATCACCGAATTATTGCCCTCAAAAAGATTAATATTTTTGAAAAGGTATGTGTCTCTGTTAATTGATTAATTTGTGGTGAATTCTGTGATTCTGGTTTGGCCACCAACTTTTTAGGAGTTAATTTAGTATTTTCTTGTGATGATTTCTTTTAGTTTTAAGTTTAGATGTTGGATTTAGATGCTGTAGTTGACTAATTTTAGCTTCTTAGAATTTAAGCATGCTTACAAGGTATCATCGGATTGTAGCTGTAAGAAATCAAGTAAAATATGAAAATAATTTAATTGCTGAATGTATGATTAAAAGTTTTGAATATTCATCTCATATGATATTTGTATGTTCATATCAGGAGAAAAGGCAGCAGCTTCTTACTGAGATAAGAACATTGTGTGAGGCACCATGTTATGAAGGCCTCGTCCAATTTTATGGTGCCTTCTATACTCCAGACTCGGGACAGATAAGTATAGCTTTGGAGTACATGGATGGTGGTTCTTTGGCTGATATCATTCGTATACGCAAGACTATACCAGAACCGGTTCTTTCTTCAATGGTGCAGAAACTCTTGCATGTGAGTGGTTTCTTCTGTTTCAGTTCCACCCTATCTGTGGTTTCTTATTATATTGATGTTTTATGGCTCTGGTTTTTTTGTGGTTGACAATTTTTCTTTATTTGTCAAGGGACTGAGTTACTTGCATGGAGTTAGGCACTTAGTTCACAGAGATATTAAACCTGCAAATTTACTTGTCAATCTCAAAGGGGAGCCAAAGATCACAGATTTTGGTATAAGTGCCGGCTTAGAGGATTCAATGGCTATGGTTTGTGATATGTGTTACTATTTGGAATAGTTTCTATTTCATATCATCAAATTGTAGCTATTTCTTGTTGCTAACTACATTTGCTGAATTCCAGTGTGCAACTTTTGTTGGAACTGTTACGTACATGTCTCCTGAAAGAATTCGAAATGAAAATTACTCATACCCTGCTGATATTTGGAGCCTTGGCCTTGCACTATTTGAATGTGCTACTGGTGAATTCCCCTACACTGCAAACGAAGGGCCTGTCAATCTTATGTTGCAGGTAAGCAATGGGAAACAGGCTTTTTGGGCCTACTCATGTGAATTTTCATTTCATTTGTTCGCATTTGTGCATGAAAGCAATAGATGTTGTAATGTTCAATCTTCTGTTACTGATAATGAAAACTTGTGAGCCCTGTAATGTTTTTTTGACATGGTATGAATAATTTGAATAAAAAAGGTGAGCATGCATCTCTGTAACGAACAAGGGAAACAGTCTTAGTCGAAGGCAAATCGAAGCAGAAACGATTAATCAGCGGCTAGAGTGAGAATGTCTACTGTACAGCAAGATAAGAAACCTGCTGATTTGGTGGGAATGAAGTGTTTTTCAGGATTAAGAGAAGCACACAATTGAAGAAGCTCATGAATGCTTATTGTGAACAGTCGGTGGATTTTAACTCTATTGATTTCCTGGGAGAGCAGACCCCAGATGAGCTTGAAATGGATGACGGTGATGAGATAGATGCAATGCTGCACCAGACTGGAGGCGCAACTGCTTAGTGACTGATAGAGACAGACAGTCGTATAGTAATTTATACCTGCTAGTGCTGATGTGATGCTTAACGACCAGGACATCAGATTTGAAGTACTTATTATGTGAATTGCACTACAACTCTAAATTTTTTTAATTTTTCTCATGTTCTCCATTTGCTATCTTATTGCTACTGTTACCTTGCCAAAAAAAATAAAAAGTTTCAAGTTTAAACATGTGCAATATATATGTTATTTATGATAAAATGAGCTACAGTGATATTAGAAAAGTTATTCCCATTTTTCACATATCATTCTCATAAATGTTGTGATGTGTCTTATTTTTTCTTCATCATCTTTGCCTTGAAGATTTTGGACGATCCATCTCCTTCACTGTCGAATAAGAATTTTTCTCCAGAGTTTTGTTCATTCATTGATGCTTGTCTTCAGAAAGATCCAGCTGCAAGGCCAACTGCTGAAAAGGTGAGCATCATAAGATTTTATATCTGTTGTTTTATGAAGTAAAAATTACTTGGTAGTGGAATTTCCCTGTGTGCGTCTTACCACGTCGATTGATATGTGACAAATGAGTTTAGTTTCACTCCAAAGACCGGCTTGTGAGGCCTCTAGGAAAGGCTTCGGTTATGTCAATTCTTGTATGCCCTTATTTGTGCACTTAGGAAGTGGTTCAAGTACTAAGATATCGAACGGTAACCATCCTAGCTTAGATTCGTGAAACCTCCAGATTTGGCAAGTCATAAACATTTACCTAAAACAAATAAGCATCAAAAGAAGAAAATAACGTGAATAGGTATCCTATCGAACATTTGCTAGTTTCTTATCATTCTGTATGTCTGGAATTTTTTGATTGATTGTTCACAATAGGTAATCAATGCAGCATTCATATTTTTTAGACTAAGGGAGCACATTGACTAAGTAAATTCTCAGTTACCATTTGGGGGCATGCCTAGTGATTTCAAGAAAATCTCAAATAGTGTCTTGCTGTTAGCCTGTTATTAAATACATCCCTTCTTATACCCTTTTTTGTGTAAATTTGATCTTGACATAAGCAAGGCAGGATAGTTTTTTGAAGAGATGCTGTGGCGTTGACTCCTTTAGATTAAATACGTTATGCAACAAAGTCTCTCGAATGTCAAGGGCCACATACATTTCTAAAACTTAACGAAGATTTTGGGGAGAGAGAGAGTATAAGAGTAATGAAGATTCATTTCTGAAAACCCTTATCGAAAGAGAAAGTTGGTTTGGTGGTCACTAGAACTGTGTCAACGTATTCAGATTAGCAAACAGAATTTCATGTAAATATAACATATACCATTTAATTGGTTCTCGATTATATTATAATCCAGATTCCTTTTGCTTTCTTTTCTGCTTTTCTGCAGCTACTTTCGCATCCATTTGTCACAAAGTATGAGGATGGTGGGGTCAACTTGGATGCTTTCGTCCAAAGTATATTTGACCCGACACAGAGGATGAAAGATTTGGCAGATGTGAGTTAATATCTTGCTCCTTTCAACATCTAAATATCTCCTAATTACTATTATTAACAAACTTTCTAATTGCATTTAACAATTGCCTAATGACATTTGTGCCTTTTTCAGATGCTGACAATACACTATTACTTACTTCTTGATGGACCGGATAATCTTTGGCACCACATGACGACTTTATACGAAGAGCATTCGGTTTTCAGGTACCAATCATTTCGATTATTTTTCTGATGTTCTACATCAAATGCTTGCTTAAAACTATTAAGAGCTTGGATCAATCTAGAAACATACAGTAAGTAATAATATCACCTTTTTAATTTATCTACGCCCATATTTCAGTGTGTAGAATTCAAGCTTTTATATGAGGTTGTGGGTTTTCCGATTTTCTTATAAGCATCATCATTGGGCAGTTTTGGTGAGAAAGAATCTGTTGGACAAGACAATATTTTCACAACCTTGTCAAATATGCGGACAACATTGACCGGAAAATGGCCTCCTCAGAAGCTTGTGCATGTCGTGGAAAAACTCCAATGCCGTGCTCATGGTCAAAATGGGATCGCCATACGTGTATCAGGGTCATTTATTATGGGAAACCAATTCTTGATATGTGGAGATGGCCTACAAGTAGAGGGCTTGCCAAATTTTAGAGACCTATCAATCGACATACCTAGCAAGCGTATGGGGACATTTCGGGAGCAGTTTATTGTAGAAATGTCGAGCATCATCGGCCGCTACTTCATTGCCAAACAAGAGCTTTACATTTCTCAATAAATAGCAAACGTGAATTGTTTTCAAGGTTAGTTGATTCTTTAGACTGCTTTGATGATACAAAAGTTACCCTTTAGCCTAACTAAAAAACTGTGTAGTTTGTTTCTTTACAAACTACACCAATCGAGGGGTTGCTTGAAAGAAGACAAACTTAATTGGGTTTCTTTAACAAATTACCAAATTTACTTAGCACTGCAAACTGATACATTGTTCTTCCTTCTTGTATCATAAGGACAATCAAACCATCTCGGTGAAGCCTTGCCACATTTCATCAACTGTCTCCTATTAGTTATAACTGCAGAGTTGTTGTGTAAGCTTATTTCGACATTTAATGCCCTATTTTACTGTAATAGCTACTGTTGAATTTGGTCTTATTGAATCAGATGTTCTTTGTATTTACTCATTTTCTGTTTTCAGGGTTTAATATAAATTATGGATCAGTTGGAAAAAGCATCAAGCGGTCGAATGAGTTATGCATCGATTAATCAGTGTTCTCTCTTGAAAACTCTGTTGTATCATGAGTTGGAGGTTCAAAGTGACTATCTTAGCTCAAGCATTTTTATCATTACATAGATAATCTTAAAGGGTACGTATAGGTCCTGTAAATTATACCCAAAAAATGTAATCGTGATTGATGTTATATTTCGTTTTCTTATATTAATAGCTCCTACAGCTTTTGCTGGTTATTTAACTCAGAAGTTGGATGTGTAAAATTGACAAACATATTTGTAAAACTATTTTAAGGATGCAATTTGTTTCCATCTAAACTTGGTATCTTTTCATTAGCTTGACCTGACTTGATTACATAGCTGCAAATTACACAGTAGAGGGCAAACATTCACTACTCAAAGTAACACTACAAATCTCTACAACTATCTGTGTCTAACTAAAGAACAGGTACTCAATCAAGCATCAGGAAAGGGCACGTTATAGTAACGTGCCACCTGTCTAGCTGTTCCATCTTCAAAGACGGCCTCCAACAGCCCGAACTTCTTATGCTGAGTCTTCAACATTTCGTTCTGCTTGTTCGCAAGCTGCTCTTCCTTCGCCCGTTGTTGCTGCCAAGACAAAGAAAAAGTTAGTAAATTTCACAAATCTGAATCAGAACTCATAAATGAGCCAACAATTCAACCACGCACCTTGAGCATTAATGATGCTTCCTCATCATGTCTTCTGACTAGATGCTTGACCTTCTTGGCTATCTCAAAATCTGGCTCTTTGGGGTCCAGCCAACGGCACTCTATTCTTTGTCCCGGTTTTCGAGGGCGATCTTCAAACATTTCTGCTGTAGCAGGACGAGCCCTTACAGGCTGCTTTGAGTTATCCATTTCAACCAAAGCAGCCTGTGGGGCGTTTTTTGGTTCACGGTAATTGGGGATGAATTGAATACTCTTTACATCTCCGAATTGGTTGAAAGCAGCTTTCATCACTGCTTCAGTCACTTGCGGGGACAGGTTGTCCACATATATGGTTCTTTCAACCTTCTCCAAGAAGGCAGCATACTCGTTTCCTTCGATTGAGGTGCTCATTACTCAGAATAAATGCCCTGATCTGAAAATTTAATGAACTCAGAACCAAATGATGGGGTTTTCCAGTTTAAAAAACACCAACATAAATAATAGTATGATTCTTGATTTCACAATACTACCACGTTAATGTTTAAAAAAAGTTCAATAACTGTATAACACTAAAAAACCACAATTCTTCAACACTTACACATAATACAAAAAACAAAAGTTGCGCATAAATTCTTCTATGTCATTCCAGTTTTACAATTAAGATAGAAATGAAGATCACTAATTGAAAAACAAAATGAAATCCGAGATATGATTTCACTCATTAGGTGAACGTCTACAACAATATACCACCATTGAACAATACTGCAATTTCAAACTAAACATCGAGAAACAGTTTCAGTAAGCACAACCCGAATTACGATGAATCTATACACATTCTAATACTCAAGTCCCCTTCCATAACCACCACATCTTATCGTTTATATCAAAACAGACAACTTATCATCAGGATAACTGATCAAGGATTCTTTATCCAACTGATTGTTGCCATAACTACAATCAAGAACCACAGATTCTTCAACACTCCTAGCCACCTCCACATTGTTTACTTCCCTTTTCAAGCTTATTAACATCAGCCGCACACTTCTCATTCAAATTACTTAAGCAAACAAGATACCCCTTTTCTATCCTTACACACAACTTCAAACTCACTTGAAAAAACCCTTATTCCCAACTCTTAATTTTGTTGAATGCCCTCTTTCCCTGAACCAGTGAACACTTTACCACAAATACTTGATCTATGAAGAATGTAAGTTTTTCTCCACATCAACCTCTTTCATACTCCTCTTTTTATCTTATAAAAACAAGTAAAGATGAAAATGTAATATGTAATTCTACATTGCTCAATTTATATTTTACAACTGTAAAATTATATATCTAACTATATATATATACTAGTTTTAGATCACGTGTATTGCACGTGAAAATCAATTCAAACTAAGAAAAAAAATAATACAAATACTTTATAAATAACTTTTATATTAGAGTTCTAATTATAATAGGCTTCTATTCAATTTTGAATTAGGATTGTAATATAAAATTATTTAAATATGAAAATCCTAAATTACTATTACAACCTTAAATAATAATTTTTGATAAAGATATATTCGACAATTCATAATTTATAAAAAACATCCACACTTTTATATAATAAATAAGTAATAGATAATAGTTATGGACGGAAACTTAACGGAAGGTATCTAATGTGTTAGTTTTTGAAACATTAGGTATCAACCTTGTAAGTCGCGAAAACAGGGTACCAAAGTTGAAATAGGGGTATAGTTTAGGTACCAAAATCGTTATTTATCATAAAAAAATAGAGAGAGAGAGACTGCATAGAAACTGCACATGGAAATCTAATAGTAGAGACAGAAGGGAAAACCTTTTAATCTTGAAGAAAAGTTAGAGAAAGTAGTGGAAGAGAAGGTGTTGGAATTGATAACTGAAAATCCTAAAGATTTTCTTGATTCTAAGAGCTATTTGGCGGCGATGAACATAATCATTGTTGATTCATAATCATCTTGCAACCATCTTAAACATTCGTGATTGAACCATATAAAATAGAAAGAAAAAAAACGTTATGGAACTCAAGCATATAACTTAATTTAACGAGCATCAACTATTTGAATCACATAGATTGGTCATTATTTCCATCCTATCAGGCTTCTTCTACAGACTAATTGCTAGCCAAATCCTAAACACGTTCTCCAAATCATGCATTACAAGCATTGTACACTTTGAAATTTAGCATATTCAAGCAGCCTTCCAGAAGACACCTCGAAACCTGCCACATTAACCAAATCAGAATCAAGATGAAATTCAAAAGTTGCATCAATGACAAACATATTGATCAAGAGAAGCACACACCATATAAGAGAGAGACACACAGACAGAGACCGATCCATATACCCGAGGGGGGACACGTGCCCCACATTTTTTTGGAATTTTGAGGCAAGATGTTATAACTCAATTCAAGAATACTGCGTCTGCCATGTATGAGAGAGAGAGGAGGGTGTGATGTATTGCAGCTTTAATTCTACACTCTATTAATATTCTATGTGTATATATCATACCAAAATTACGCCAATCAAGACTTGGACTGACATGTTTATAAATATTTTAATTAAAGTTGGCTATAGGAACACGACAATGTTACTGTAATACAAGGATGAAAATATGGATATTGCAAGTAATATCGCAATCTTAAATTTACCAATATATTAATGGATATATTGATATCGCAAAAAAATTGAAAAAATAATGGAATTTTTTTAAAATTTTGAAAAATTAACATGAAATTTTATGGATTATTATAACATAGACTTGGATTGTTATGTATTAAAAAATTTATTCATGTATTTTATATTTTAGTTATTTTGTACCCCCAAATTTAAAAAGTCTGGATCCGTCCCTGCACAGAGATATAGAAAGTTGTCTTAATTTCCATTCAAATTTATTTAGGGGGATTAAAGGCACCCATCAACTTCTTAGCTCACCCCATATTTTTTAAATACAAAATAAATAGATGTTAAAAGACTAAAATACCCTCCACACGTATATCATATAATTTTGATAAATCTACATTTTGCTTCTTTCTCTTCTCTATTACTACACTTAAACCCTAACTTCTAAAATTTTCATCATTTCCCTTCTCATTTTGTGAAGAAAACTACAATGGATGAGGAAGATTCATTTGGAACAAACAATGTAAGATTTTGCATACATTTGTAATGGTTTTAAGTAGTATAGGTTTAATTTTCGTATTTTCAATAAAATCACGTAGAATTCACACGTTCGGTTAGCACAAACCGAACACAATACAGTATGTTCGGTCAGGCCAGCCGAACAATGAGCATAACATATGGCTGTCTCAGCCGAACAATTAGTAAACTGTTCGGTCATGTCGGCCGAACTCATTGAATAATGTTCGGCCGTCTTAGCCGAACGTTTCAATACACATTCGGTTGACTTGGCTGAATAGTATGTTCCTTGACGTTCACAAAATATCTTCTTTTTTATATTTTTATGATGTTATTTACTCATTTATAACAGGAATACATCTCATATTCCACTGAAATAAGTTTCATAAACCGAATGGATGAAGAAGAATCGATGGATGAAGAAGAATTGATTGATTCGATCGATTTAGATCCTTAGTATATGCAGATTAATTTTACTGTTGACTTTACCACAGATGAAATATTTGAGTCTCGAAATTTGATGATGAAATGGGTAAATGGTGTAGCATATCGACATAATATAGTAATATTAGTTGTACGCTTTGATAGTGGTCATAGTGGTCGTCGAGCTCGAGTTATGTTGGGTTGCGAACGAGGTGGTACATATCGTCCACATAATAAGTCAAAATCTCGACTAAATCCAATTGATGGTGAAAAGGTTGGTGGAAAAAAAAGCTCTAGACTTACAACCACAACAAAATGTGATTGTTCATTTCTTTTAAAGGTTATTCAATTGAACGAGACAGGACAATGGTCACTAACGGTTTTATCTAGTATTCATAACCACACAATGGGTCGGAACTTGCTTGGTCACTCATATGCCGGTCGACTAACACCGGTTGAAGATCGATTTTTAGCAGACTTGTCAAAAAATAAGACTAAACCAAAAGAAATCCTAAGTACTTTGAAAGAGACATTTGTTCAGAATGCTTCCACTTTGAAGACTATTTACAATGTTCATCATAAGCATAGAATTGTGGAGCATGGAGATCGATCTCAAATGCAATACTTATTGAAGAAACTGGAGTTACACAATTATTATTATCTTGTCAAAAGATGCGAGAAAACTGATAGGGTGAAGGATCTCTTTTATGCCCACCCGACTAGTGTAGAGTTGTGTGCCTTTCCAAATGTATTGTTGATTGATTGTACATACAAGACTAATTGATACAAGATGCCACTATTGGAAGTGGTTGACATCACATCTACGGATATCACTTTTTTTATCGCAGACATTTATTTGGAGGTTGAGCGAGAGGATAACTATAGATGGGTGCTTATGACTCTGAAAGGATTGATGGACCAATCATTCTTACTACATGTCATTGTCACTGATCATGAGATTGCTTTGATGAATGCGATCGAAGTGACATTCTCACATGCTAAATATTTATTATGTCGATGGCATATTAGTAAAAACATTTTTACTAAGTGTAAGAAAGAATTTCATTTGAAGCCGAAGTGGGATTCATTTAATTACTCGTGGAATATGTTGATTCTTGCGGATAATGAAGTGAAGTTCAATGAGTACGTTGGGAGATTAAAGAATGATTTCGTTGACTATCCAATTTCTATGAATTACGTCATTTCTAATTGGCTTGATCCTTATAAAGAGAGATTTGTGTCATGTTGGATGAATAATATCATGCATTATGACAACACGACAAGTAGCTGGTATGTATCTTTAACAACGTGGCTAATTTATATTTTTATCGATTTATTTATAGTTCTAGATTTAGATAATATATGAATATATTCACACAGGATGGAAAGTGCGCATTCAAGGTTGAAGAAACAACCTGGTACTAGCCAATCTAACTTTATCTTGGGAAATGATACATGACTTGCTGATCACATCCCACAACACAATCAAAGCTTCATTTGAACAAAGTCAACACATAGTGCATCATTGATATATATCTCTTATTTTCAAGATAATTTGTGGGTTGGTGTCACATGTAGCTGTACATAAGATTTTTTAAAAGATGGAGGGGTTTAACACGGTCGGTGTAGATTCATTACTATGTGGTTGTGTCTTAATAAAGACATGTGGTCTTCCTTGTGCTCATGAACTTGTAGAATTGATATGTGTTGGTGAACCAATCCCACTTGAGAGTATTGACAGATTTTGGAGGAAATTGGATTGTGAACCATCTAAGACTGATGTTGG
Organism: Scutellaria minor; assembly: GCA_954870855.1. Lineage (NCBI taxonomy): Eukaryota > Viridiplantae > Streptophyta > Magnoliopsida > Lamiales > Lamiaceae > Scutellaria > Scutellaria minor. The sequence goes on from OX940737.1 coordinate 14,310,466, forward strand.
TGTTGCTGCAGATCTTGGAAGTCGATGGACGGAGATAGTAGGTGATGTAAATGGGTTGTTTGCATCAGCAAATGAGTCGTAGAGGTTATTGCTACTGAAAAGACTATGAGAGATAACAAACATCTCGACCTCCTCATTGCTTGAACCTGAGGTTCATACACGTGTATGTGGTAGTCCTAGCAAGGTAAAAAATCGGCAAGATAAGTCTACCAAACGTGATAAAAGTGCTTTCGAATATGTTTAGTTCTTCAATGATAGTAATTCCCCACAAGATCAGAACATATTTATAAGTGGTCCATCATCTGTTGGGCCGATGTCTATAGGAAAAAAGAGGTAAAAACAATCGGTCCTTCATCGTTCTGCACGCACATCCTTGGATCTTCCATTCATAGAAGTGTTGCCCAGCAGTTTCCATCCTTTTGTATCCAGTACGAAGAATGTGAAGGGCAACGGTCATTGTGGTTTTCGATGCCTTGCTAATGCACTTGGTTTGGGTAAGGATTCGTGGCCTTAAGTCCGTAATGATCTAATCAAAAAGTTGGAAAACTCTCGGGATTTGTACCCTAGTGTTTGGTATAACTGCACGCACATGGTTGACGAAAAATTAAAAATTGAATTGTTTCAATCTGAGGTATATGATGAGGATTTTTTGTTCACGTCTCCTGAGTGCTACTATATGGCCGTTTCTGCATATAATATGGCTATAGTTCACATCTCGCCACAAATGACAGTGCTATTTCTACCGCTAAGAACACAAGTGTCGATCAACCCTCATTATATATGTATGACACTTGTTAGAAGTAATCATTTTATACGGGTAAACTTAATATTTTTAAATATTCTATAGATCAAGTTATATATAATTGCAATCAAAGATTTGTACTTACATGATCTTTTTCTCTTATCCTTATTTAGGTGAATTTGATAGACGGTGCACCACTTCCGCCCATTATAAACATGTGGTTTACTTGTCGGTTTCCATATGCCGTTGGTTGGGGTGTCATTTTCCAACAACAAATAGCGAAGTACAGTGAAATCGTTGCAAGTGAAAATAGTTCGTTGGGTATGGAGATCATTAGTTTAGATGATGATTAATGTAATGTAACATTTGAGTGAATTTGTAATAGTTATTTTTGAATTGTGTTATTAGCACTTGGAACAATGATGGAAATCTTTGTACACTAGTTGTTTTACTATAAAATTTGATTTCCAGTGTCATTGACCTTGTTGGGTAATCTTACACGTATTTTGATTCTCATTGTACGATCGAACTTGTAGCCGAATACCAAGCGACATGGCCGAACACTATTCTATAAAATAGCCCATTATTCAACTACAATGGTTGAACACCAAGCAACCTATTTGGCTACATTGGCCGAACACCAGGCAACCAGATCGACTAGTATGGCTGAACACTTAACATACTATTCGGCTGTTATGACCGAACACCATTCATAAAACTCGGTCATTTTGGTCGACACTATAATAGCTTGTTCGGCCATTCTAACCGAACAATAGGTATTTTGTTTGTTCGGAATAATATATTGACTGAACATTATACAGAATTATAACATATTCAATTTGTGAATTCGCACTAATTTTATCAACATATTGAAAGCATCCACAATATCGCTTATCCATACGATAAATAGTCAATACATATCCAAATAAACATAGTCAATACATGAATTCTAAGTCTTGTTAAACGAAAAAACAAAAGTACTTCTTCACAATAGTCAATACATAACGTCTCATGACTATGACCTACAAGATCTACGAGACCTACTCGATGATGGACGTCTGACAAGTTATGTTGGGACTGTTATCTACAGATAAAGACTCATAAGCTCTAGTCACGTAAGACATCACCTGATTGACAGACAGTTCTGGATCATGTGTCATCCACCTTTGGACTATCGGCTCAACGTGAGAATGTGCACTCTCAATCATTTCACACGGTTGTGTTTGAGAATGAGTAGCACCTGCAAAAGTAGACATTTTATCCAGATTCTGGATCAACCGATGTGAAACTGTACGATACCAATCCATGTAGTCGGGAGTGCATTCCCATGCTGGACTAGCAAGCCTATCCCGGACCTCATTTGCCAATACATGACTGCTCCACATATGAAAATAAGAACTCATGACATCCCAAACAATCTTGTATTGAGCACCTGTGCTTCCTCGTCTAACATTAATTGCAACCAACAGACCATCGAAAATACTCTGAACATGGTCGAACTGCCTCAGTATGTGATCAGGATGGTATGGTTCGACAACCTCAAATGATCGAATGCATCCATGATAGAATGTCACTTCATAATGTAGAAATACATCCCTCATCCCAACATATGGAGTCTAGACAACCTAAACCATTATCATTGACAATCGAAATAAATTAACATCACTTATATATAAAAACATGTTCAATTACAAGAGAAAAAAACCAAAACTTACAGAATTCACAGCACATGCATCTAACATCTCCTTCCAAGCTATTAAACGATCGATCGAACCCCTGGAAGAGGCTTGCTGGTCCCATCGTAATGCCAGAGGTTCACCCAGTCTATAATTGATATTGTACGTGGGCCTTGTAATGGGAAAATACTCGTATATCCATACCTGGAAAGAAAAATTAAAGTCAATGATATAAAGAACTTCAAGAACACACATATTGAAAAAAATTAGTAAATATTATCTCCAACAATGTTAAGTACCCACTAATATGCTTCACCCCAAATCGAGATGCAAGCCCCAATTATCGATATAAGTACATTAGTGTAGTGGCTCCCCAAGCGTACTTGTGAACGCGGATAACGTTCTCCAATAGTCGGAGGATATTAGTTCTTACTTTAGTGCCACTCTTATCTATGAAAATTATGCAACCTAGCACAAACCATAAGTATGCTATTGCCGCATAGAGTCTCTTCTCTTCATCGGGAGAAGTGACATTGCAACTGAACCTTGATCGGAACCATTCTAACTTCACAGAACTCCATCTTTGCCCCCTCATAACCTCTACTGCCTATACTCTTCCAATCTTAAGAGTCGTTGAAGCATCACAGTTAGTGCTTCCTATCTTTCTTCCTATTGGACAGTAGATTTTCCTATAATGGAAAGTCCAGTAATGCACAATACATCGTCTAGTGTAATAATCATATCACCGAACAATATATAAAAGTTGTTGGACTTCGGATGCCAATGCTCAACACAATCACATGGCAGGTTCTTGTTCGGGTTCTTATATGATATGGATCATAGATCGGTGATTTTTGAACGACGGAGCAGCCTAAACCATTCACTTAAGTCATCATCCAACTTCCAAGAATCCATCTTCGTTGTGTGATATAAGCACTTCAGGATATCTCTCTCTCACCAAACCATATATTCGATGTGACATGCGTCTTGAAACTAGGTCAAATACGATGGTCGATCGAGCCTTCGGGAAAAGTCCTGTAAGTAGCTCAGTCTCAGTTTCTGCTTGCTCATCTTCTTGTTGCTCTTTAATATCACGTGCAACCTCTTCAATCGAGTCGGGATGATAGGCTACAGGAATTTCTTGAATTTTGTGGATTTCAGGAATTTTTTGAATTTCTGGAATTTCAGGGATTTCGGGGATTTCTAGGATTTCTGGGATTTCGGGTATTTCTTCTTGCTCAATCTCAAACTGCACATTCGGGATAGGTTCTTACATGCCCGAACCTTCGCCACACTCCAATTCTTCAACCCTATGCTTTCTTTCTGAAGTCGTTTGTCTATTCTTCCTCACATACGTCTTACTTAGATTACAAAAAAAAAAAGGACTAAAGGCACCACCCTAATTTCTAAGAGCACCACACTAATTTTTAATATATTTTAATAAAATATTAAAAGACTAAAATGCCCTCTATATATATATTATATAAAAAAACCCTTCAAACCCTTCTTGCTCAAGCTCTTCTTCCAAAAATACCTAGACACTTACGTACAAAATTTTCACCATTTGGCCCCTCATTTAGTGAAGAAAAGTACAATGGCTGATGAAGATTCATTCGATACAAACAATGTAAGATTTCGTTTGAATGTATATGAGTTTTAAGTTTTGTTTTTTGAAATTCACGAAATCGCGCAGAATTAACGCGTTCGGCCAGCACAGACCGAACACGTCTACAAGCGTTCGGTTAAGCCAGCCGAACATATGCGCGCGCATTTGGCCAAGGCAGCCGAGTATTCTATGCCCCGTTCGGGCAACTTGACCGAATTCTTTTAATGTTGTTCGGTCAAGTTGGCCGAACTTTATGTTCTATTTTCGGTCATCTTGGCTGAACAGTGTATTCCTCGACGTTCACAAAATACGAACTTGTTTTTTATATTCTTACGATGTTATTTACTCATTTATAACAGGAATACATCTCAAATACCAGTGAAAGAAGATTTACCAACCGAACGGATGTTGACGAACCCATGGATCAACCGATGGATGAACCGATCAGTCCGATGTAGTCAGACGATATAGATCCTCATTATATGCAGATTGATTTTACTGATTATTTCACGACAGATGAAATAGTTGAGTCTCGAAGTTTGATGATGAAATGGATAGACGGTGTAGCACATCGACATAATATGGTAATATTAGTTGTACGCTCTAATCTCAATGGTGAGAGAGGTCGTCGACCTCAAGTTTATTTGGGTTGCGAATGAGGTGGTGTATATCGTGTACGTAATAAGATGAAATCTCTACTAAATTCAACTGACGGTGGAAAGATTGTTGAAAAAAAAGCTCCAGAAATACAGCCACAAAAATGTGGGTGTCCATTTCTTTTAAAGGTCATTCAATTGAACGAGGCGGGACAATGGTCAGTATCGGTCGTATCTGGTGTTCATAACCATCTAATGGGTCGGAACTTAGTGGGTCATTCATATGTCGGTCGACTAACACCGGTTGAAGATCGATTTGTAACAGACTTATCGAAAAATAAGTGTAAACCCAAGGAAATCCTAAGTACTCTGAAAGAGTCATTTGTTCAGAATGCGTCCACTTTGAAGACTATTTATAATGCTCGTCATAAGCATAAAATAGTGGAGCATGGAGGTCAATCTCAAATGCAATATTTATTGGAGAAACTAGAGTTGCACAGTTATTATTACCTGGTCAAAAGATGCGAGAAAACTGATAGGGTGAAGGATCTCTTTTATGCCCACCCGACTAGTGTGGATTTGTTACGTGCTTTTCCAAACGTGTTGCTGATGGATTGTACATACGAGACAAATCGATACAAGATGCCACTATTGGAAGTGGTTGGCATCACATCTACGAATATCACTTTTTCTGTGGCATGTATTTATTTGGAGGCCGAGCTTGAGGAGAACTATAGATGGGCGCTTATGACTTTGAAAGGATTGATGGACCAATCATTTTTGCCACATGTCATTGTTACTGATGGTGAGATTGCTCTGATGAATGCGATCGAAGTTCATTCTCCAACGCTAAGCATTTGTTATGTCGATGGCATATTAGTAAAAATATTTTTACTAAGTGTAAGAAAGAATTTCATTCCAAGCCGAAGTGGGAGTCATTTAATTACTCATGGAATGCATTGATTCTTGCCGAAAATGAAGTGAAGTTCAATGAGTACGTTGGAAGACTAAAGTGTGATTTCGTCGACTATCCGAACATCGTGAATTACGTCTGTTCGAATTGGTTTCATCCTTACAAAGAGAGATTTGTGTCGGCCTGGACAAATAGTATAATGCATTATGACAACACGATAAGTTGTCGGTATGTATATTGTATGAATATTTTCATCGATTTATTTATAGTGCTATATTTTGATAATACGATTTGGATATGTTCACACAGGGCCGAGAGTGCGCATTCAAGGTTGAAGAAACAGCTTGGTACTAGCCAATCAAACTTTGAATTGTCTTGGGCAAAGATACATGGCTTATTGATCACATCCCACACCACAATCAAAGCTTCATTTGAACAAAGCCAACACAGAGTGCATCATCGAAACAGGTCTCCTATTTTCAAGATAATTCGTGGGTTGGTGTCACATGCTATACATAAGATTTTTGAGGAGATGGAGAGGGTTAATACAGCCGGTGTGGATTCGTTGTTATGTGGCTGTGTTTTGAGAAAGACATGTGGTCTGTCTTGTAGTCATGAACTTGCAGAATTGATACGTGTTGGTGAACCAATCCCTCTTCAAAGTATTGACAGATTCTGGAGGAAATTGGAATGTGAACCATGTAAAACTGACGTTAGTATTGCCGCAGATCTAGGTAGTCGGTGGACGGAGACTGTGGATGATGTGAACGGGTTATTTGCTTCAGTGAATGAGTCTCAGAGGTTATTGCTACTGAAAAGATTGCGGGAGTTAACGAACGTAGCAACCTCCTCATTGATTGAACCCGAGGTGAAATTATGTGTTCGTGGTCGTCCCAGCAAGGCTAAAAACCGTCAAGATAAGTCGACCAAACGTGAGAAAAGTGCTTTTGAATATGTTGAGTCATTCAATGATAGTAATTTCGTGGAAAATCAGAACATATTTGGAAATGTTGCCCAATCTCTATAACCGAGTAATTCAAGGATTAAGAGGCAAAAATAGCCAGTTCAACGTTGTTCGACACGTATTTCTTCGAATCTTCCTTTCGTAGACCTATTGTCCAACCGTTTGCATCCTTTTGTATCCAGTATGAAGAATGTGAAAGGTGACGGTGATTATGGTTTTCGATGCCTTGCTGATGCACTTGGTTTGGGCGAGGATTCGTGGCCTCAAGTCCGGAATGATCTGATCCAAGAGTTGGAGAACAATCAGGATTTGTACGCTCGTGTTTGGTATAGCTGTTTGCATAGGGTTGACGAAATGTTGAGTTGCTTGAACTGTTTCTCATCAAAGGTGTGGGACAAAGAATTCTGGTTCACGTTCCCTGAGTGCTACTACCTTGCCGCATCGGTATATAATATGGCGATAGTTCACATTTCACCTCAAATGACTGTGTTATTTCTACCATTGAGAACAAAAATGCCGATCAACCCACGTATCATATGTATGGCTCTTATTAGTGACAATCACCTCATACGGGTAAACGAACTGTTTTAAATATTCTACACTTCAAATTGATTAAAATTATGGATATTGTATTTGTACTTACATGAATTTGTTTTTGTTGTTTAATTTTGAAGGTTGATTTGACAGACGATGCACCGCTATCGTCTATCATAAATATGTGATTTGCATGTCGGCTTCCATGCGCTGATGCTTGGGGTGTCATTTTGTAACAACAAATTACAAAGTACAGCGAAATGATTACAAGTGAATCTGGTTCGTTTAGTGTGGAAACTATTAGTTTAGATGATTAGACCAAAAAAATGTGAGCATTAGTAGTTGATCAAGACTATTAAATATACTGTCTAAGTACGCCATTATGTTGATCATTTTTCATCACATTAGTAGTTCCAAAGTTTAAAAAATGTACTGTTCGGCCAGATAAATCGCGCGCGCACAAGGACGTTCGGTTGTTCCAACCGCATGCGTGCAATATCGCTCTACCAAGAAAACCGCTAGCGCTGAGGGTCGTTCGGCCGAAGCAACCACGCGCACTGAATGTCATTTGGTCGAAGCAACTGCGCGCACTGAATGCCGTTTGGCTGCAGAAACCGCAAGCGCCGGCATACCGTTCGGTCGTTTCAACCGAATAGTGAATTTTGGCTCATATGCATCCTCTAACACTTGAAGCGATTTAAATATCCTCGCCCATCACAAATTATAAGTATTATTCAATCATCGAATTGCAATACAATACATGGAAATTTGTGAAATCAACCAAACCTATATGATGTATTTCATATGTGAAAATAAACGCGTGAAGACATTAGTTTAAATGAACAATGTGTAATACAATCTTCGGGTAATGCAAAATGTCTACAAAATTCAAATGTTCGAGAATCGACACTACAATGACTATGTCCTACAAGATCTACGAGACCTACTCGATGATGGATGTCCTTGGGGTTCTGTCGGATGACTGTCATACACAGATAAGGCCTCGTAAGTTGCTGTCACATAAGACATGACATACTCAAGGGACATTGATGGATCACGTGCCATCCACTGTTCGACGATCGACCTAATATGTTCTTGTGCATTCTCTATCATTTCCCAAGGTTGAGCGTGAGATTGAGAAACATCTGCATCAGTGGACGTTCTTTGAGGATTCTGGACTATGGGATGTGAAACCGTACGAAACCAATCCATGTAATCGGCACTGCATTCCCATGCTGGACAAGCTAGCCTTCCCCGTACCTCATCAGCCAGTACATGACTGTTCCACATCTTCCAGTATGAGCTTATAGTATCAAACACAAGCTTGTATTGTGTACCACTCATTCCTCATCGAACATCAATAGGAACCAATGGGGCATCAGGAATCGTCTGCACATGTCCAAACGCCTCAGTACACGGTCAGGAAGGTATGGTTCGACGACATCAAAGGCTCGAAGACATCCATGATAGAATGTCACTTCCTGACGTGGAAATGCATCCCGAACACCAGCATAAGGATTCCAGACAACCTAAAACACATAGCAGAGTATAACATTTAATTTAGAACCTAATATGTATATATGTTAACGTCTTTAATAACAAGACAATAGCAAAACATAAACTTACAAAATTCGGTGCACATGCATCTAAGATCTCCCGCCAAGCAACTAAACGATCGAGGGATCCCCTAGGAGAGGCTTGCTGGGCCCATCGCGATGCAAGGGGATCTCCAAATGTATAATTGACATTGTGCATCGGCCTAATAATTGGAAAATACTCGTATATCCATGCCTGAAGACAAAAAATGATATAAATATATTAAAAGTACGTCATAAAATTACTGGTAAAACGATAAAAATTACCTCCAACAGTGTCAAGTACCCACTAATTTGTTTCACCCCATAGCGAGATGCAAACCCTAGTTGTCGATACAAGTACGCAAGTGTAGCGGCTCCCCAAGCGTACTTGTGAACTCGAGTTACGTTCTCTAGTAGACGAAGGATGTTAGTGGAGACTCTAGTGTCGCTCTTATCAGTGAAAATTGTGCAGCCTAGCACGAACCACAAGTACGCCCTAGCAGCATCGAGTCTCGACATTTTATCAAGAGAAGTTGTCATGCCACTAAACTTTGATCTCAACCACTCCAGCTTAACATAACTCCCTCCCTTCCCTGATACAGCCTCCTTCACCTCGTTTAGTGTCAACCCTAACAACGGTTGAAGCATCACACTTGGACGTTCATCCTCCTCTCCGCGCTGGACAACAGTCTTTCCTTTAATAGGAAGTCTAGTAATACAAAAAACATCGTCCAGTGTTATCGTCATCTCACCGAACGGCATATGGAAGTTGTTGGTCTCGGATGCCACCGCTCAACAAAAGCACATAAAGGTTCTTGTTGGGGTTCTTATAGGATATGGATCGTAGATCGGCAATATTTGAACGATGGAGCAGTCTCAACGACTGACTTATGTCGCCATCGGACTTCCAAGATTCCATCTTTGTTGTATGACATAAGTATCTCAATATATCTCGTTCCTCACCAAACTTCGATGCCACGTGCGTCTTCAAACTAGGTAGAAGACGGTGGTCGATAGGGCCTCCGGAAAAGGTCCAGTAAGTACCTCACATTCAACTACGGGCTCCTCCTCAATACCTTGCTCTTCAACATTACGAGCGTTCTCTTCGACATAGTCAGGATGATGGGCCTCAGGAATATCTTCCATTTCAGGGATTTCGGCCATTTCTTGAATATCCTACCTTTCTGGAATTTCTGGATATTCGCTCATGTTTGGAATATCCTCCCGTTCTGTTACACCGGGATACTCTATAGTGTCTGGAATGTCTTGAATTTGTTCTTGCTCTAGATCGAACGACACATATAGGATAGGTTCATGCGTGCCCGAACCTTGGCCACGTTCCAATTCCCTACGCGCTCTTTCTGAAGCAGTTGGTCTTTTTTTCCTAAGATATGTCCTACCTGGATTACAAAAAAAAATTAATTTAGACAACCGACCATAAAAATCAACGAATTGGATAAATGTTAAAAAAAGCTGATCTGTTCGATCGACACAACCGCCCGGCGCATTGGGTGTTCGGTTGCCTTGGCTGCCGATCACGAAGATTGTTCGGTTGCCTCGGCTGCCGATCGTGAAGATTGTTCGGTCGACTCGGCCACACGCGCTCGCTAGGCATTCGGTCACCTTGGTCACCGCGCACGCATGGTAGTCGGTCGATCTAGTTGTGCGCACGTGCGTTGGGCGTTGGTGGACCAGTGCCGCCCAGTGTCCAGATTTGCACGCAACCAGTTTCATTTTTTCAACAAATTTGACCAAATAAAGGCATTTTTTCATACAAATTCATCAAATTAAACTATGAATTCACTAACCCATAACAAATCCTAAAGATAAGTAAAAAAATTTCTATAAAAATCGGCTCAATCAATTGCAAAATCGAAAAAAAACCATAAATTAACTTACCCGAAAAATATATCAGTCCAAACATCTCTTTAAAGTGTGGTGCCACTGTAAACGACCTTCGGACAAATCAACCGAGCTTGAAGTAATGTTGAATTCGTGAAGAACCGAACACTCAACAAGGATAGTCAAGAACCGAATCCTTATGTATCAAGAACCGAACTCTATACCAAGAAGAGGTGTTTTTTGTTTTTTTTATATTAAGGACAATATGGAAAATGAGTGTGGTGCCCTTGGAAATATTTTTAAGTGTTGTTTTATTGTGTGTGGTGCTCTTAGAAATGTGTGTTGTGCTTTTAGTCCTTCTCTAAATATTTTTAGCTTCGGGTCAAATCTCTGCTGCTTCGTTCTGCCCAATTACGCTCTTCCCTACCTTTGTTGGGTCAAAGTTTTATTTTTTTCGATTTTAGGAGGGAGCCCTTTTCATCTCCAGGTCAGTTTAGTTTCTTTCTTGATCTTCGTTTAAATTTAGAGTTGGTATTAATGGTGGTTTCTAATTTCTTTTGGCAATTGTGTTTGCTATTTTATCTCATGCTTCTATTTAGGTGTTTGAATTATTCGTATTGTTAGAATGACACACAACAACAATGGCTTGAATTGTGTTGTGCGTTTGGGTTTAATTATGTGAATGCAGTTAAGAAATGTTATACTGCTGCATTTTTGTATTTTGTTTCAACTGTTCTGAGACCGGTCTTAACAAAGATTGTCTTTTGACAAATTGTTGATCAACTAGTGTAGGATTTTATAAAGGGTATCGTCTTAAATCTGATATAGTGTCGATACCCAGTATTTTCCATTAAATCAAAAGTTGTTTTAATCTTCTTCATTTTGTTTTAGGTGATCAAATATGTGCAACTATTTTAGATCTCATACTTCATTTCACCTGTTTGTTGAAATATAGGGTTAAATGGGAATTTTGTAAAATTTCCGTTTACAGGGTTAAACGTAACAATACAGGGTTAAAAGGGGATTTTGCAAAATCTCTATTTACATATGTGGATATGCATACGTCGTACACTGATGATGGGGATATGTACAGGCTCAGCTAGTGGACACAGAGGCAAATAAAGGGAAAAGAGATGTTGAACTGAATATCCCATGAGATCATCTTCTCGCTCTTTTTTCTCTCTCTAAACCCTATTCCAAGAATTTATTCGAGCTACCACTACCACTGCAAAATCCATTTTCTAAGTTTTCTTTTTAAGAAAAATTAAAGTCAATCATATAAAGAAATTCAAGAACACACATATTGAAAAAAATTAGTAAATATTATCTCCAACAATGTTAAGTACCCACTAATATGCTTCACTTCAAATCGAGATGCAAGCCCTAATTATCGATATAAGTACATTAGTGTAGTGGCTCCCCAAGCATACTTGTGAACGCGGATAACGTTCTCCAATAGTCGGAGGATATTAGTGCTTACTTTAGTGCCACTCTTATCTATGAAAATTATGCAACCTAGCACAAACCATAAGTACGTCATTGCCGCACAAAGTCTCTTCTCTTCATCAGGAGAAGTGACATTGCAACTGAACCTTGATCGGAACTATTCTAACTTCACAGAACTCCATCTTTGCCCCCTCATAACCTCTACTACCTATACTCTTCCAACCCTAAGAGCCGTTGAAGCATCACAGTTAGTGCTTCCTATCTTTCTTCCCGTTGGACAGTAGATTTTCCTATAATGGAAAGTCCAGTAATGCACAATACATCGTCTTGTGTAATAGTCATATCACCGAACAATATATGAAAGTTGTTGGACTCCGGATACCAACGCTCAACACAATCACATGACTGGTTGTTGTTCGGGTTCTTATATGATATGGATCATATATCGGTGATTTTTGAACGACGGAGCAGCCTAAACCATTCACTTAAGTCGTCATCCAACTTCCGAGAATCCATCTTTGTAATGTGATATATGCACTTCAGGATATCTCTCTCTCACCAAACCATATCTTCGATGTGACATGCGTCTTGAAACTAGGACAAATACGATGGTCGATCGAGCCTTCGGGAAAAGGTCGTGTAAGTAGATCAGTCTCAGCTTCTGCTTGCTCATCTTCTTGTTGCTCTTTAATATCACGTGCGACCTCTTCGATCGAGTCGGGACGATAGGCTACAGGAATTTCTTGAATTTTGTGGATTTCAGGAATTTTTGGAATTTCTGGAATTTCAGGGAATTCGGGGATTTTTGGGATTTCTGGGATTTCGGGTATTTCTTCTTGCTCGATCTCAAACTGCACATTCGGGATAGGTTCTTACATGCCCGAACTTTCGCCACACTCCAATTCTTCAACCCTATGCTTTCTTTCTGAAGTCGTTTGTCTATTCTTCCTCACATACGTCTTACCTAGATTACAAAAAAAAAAAGGGACTAAAGGCACCACCCTAATTTCTAAGAGCACCACACTAATTTTTAATATATTTTAATAAAATATTAAAAGACTAAAAGGCCCTCTATATATATATTATATAAAAAAACCCTTCAAACCCTTCTTCTTGCTCAAGCTCTTCTTCCAATAATACCTAGACACTTACGTACAAAATTTTCACCATTTGGCCCCTCATTTAGTTAAGAAAAGTACAATGGCTGATGAAGATTCATTCGATACAAACAATGTAAGATTTTGTTTGAATATAGATGAGTTTTAAGTTTTGTTTTTTGAAATTCGCGAAATCGCACAGAATTGACGCGTTCGGCCAGCACAGACCGAACACGTCTGCAGGTGTTCGGTCAAGCCAGCCGAACATATGCGCGCGCTTTCGGCCAAGGCAGCCGAGTATTCTATGCTCCATTCGGGCTACTTGATCGAATTCTTTTAATGTTGTTCGGTCAAGTTGGCCGAACCTTGTGTTCTATTTTCGATCATCTTGGCTGAACAGTGTATTCCTCGATGTTCACAAAATACGAACTTATTTTTTATATTCTTACGATGTTATTTACTCATTTATAACAGGAATACATCTCAAATACCAGTGAAAAAAGCTTTACCAACCGAATGGATGTTGACGAACCCATGGATCAACCGATGGATGAACCGATGAGTCCGATGGAGTCAGACGATGTAGATCCTCATTATATGCAGATTGATTTTACTGATTACTTCACGACAGATGAAATATTTGAGTCTCGAAGTTTGATGATGAAATGGATAGACGGTGTAGCACATCGACATAATATGGTAATATTAGTTGTACGCTCTAATCTCAATGGTGAGAGAGGTCGTTGACCTCAAGTTTATTTGGGTTGCGAACGAGGTGGTGTATATCGTGTACGTAACAAGACAAAATCTCTACTAAATTCAATTGATGATGGAAAGATTGTTGCAAAGAAAAGCTCCAGAAATACAGCCACAAAAAAATTTGGGTGTCCATTTCTTTTAAAGGTCATTCAATTGAACGAGTCGGGACAATGGTCAGTATCGGTCGTATCTGATGTTCATAACCATCCAATGGGTCGGAACTTGGTGGGTCATTTATATGTCGGTCGACTAACACCGGTTGAAGATCGATTTGTAGCAGACTTGTCGAAAAATAAGTGTAAACCCAAAGAAATCCTAAGTACTCTGAAAGAGTCTTTTGTTCAGAATGCGTCCACTTTGAAGACTATTTATAATGCTCGTCATAAGCATAGAATAGTAGAGCATGGAGGTCGATGTCAGATGCAATATTTATTGGAGAAACTAGAGTTGCAAAGTTATTATTACCTGGTCAAAAGATGCGAGAAAATTGATAGGATGAAGGATCTCTTTTATGCCCACCCAACTAGTGTGGATTTATTACGTGTTTTTCCAAATGTGTTGCTGATGGATTGTACATACGAGACAAATCGATACAAGATGCCAGTATTGGAAGTGGTTGGCATCACATCTACGGATATCACTTTTTCTGTGGCATGTATTTATTTGGAGGCCGAGCGTGAGGAGAACTATAGATGGGCGCTTATGACTTTGAAAGGATTGATGGACCAATCATTTTTGCCACATGTCATTGTTACTGATGGTGAGATTGCTGTGATGAATGCGATCGAAGTTACATTCCTCAACGCTAAGCATTTGTTATGTCGATGGCATATTAGTAAAAATATTTTTACTAAGTGTAAGAAAGAATTTCATTCCAAACTGAAGTGGGAGTCATTTAATTACTCATGGAATGCATTGATTCTTGCCGAAAATGAAGTGAAGTTCAATGAGTACGTTGGAAGACTAAAGTGTGATTTCATCGACTATCCGAACATCGTGAATTACGTCTATTCGAATTGGCTTCATCCTTACAAGAAGAGATTTGTGTCGGCTTGGACAAATAGTATAATGCATTATGACAACACGACAAGTAGTCGGTACGTATATTGTATGAATATTTTCATCGATTTATTTATAGTGCTATATTTTGATAATACGATTTGGATATGTTCACACAGGGCCGAGAGTGCGCATTCAAGGTTGAAGAAACTACTTGGTACTAGCCAATCAAACTTTGAATTGTCTTGGGAAAAGATACATGGCTTGTTGATCACATCCCACACCACAATCAAAGCTTCATTTGAACAAAGCCAACACAGAGTGCATCATCGAAACAGGTCTCCTATTTTCAAGATATTTCGTGGGTTGGTGTCATATGCAGCTATACATAAGATTTTTGAGGAGATAGAAGGGGTTAATACAACGGGTGTGGATTTGTTGTTATGTGGCTGTGTCTTGAAAAAGACATGTGGTCTGCCTTGTAGTCATGAACTTGCAGAATTTATATGTGTTTGTGAACGAATCCCTCTTCAAAGTATTGACAGATTCTGGAGGAAATTGGATTGTGAACCATGTAAAACTGATGTTAGTATTGTCACAGATCTAGGTAGTCGGTGGACAGAGACTGTAGATGATGTGAATGGGTTATTTGTTTCAGCAAATGAGTCCCAGAGGTTATTGCTACTGAAAAGATTGCGGGAGTTAACGAACGTAGCAACCTCCTCATTGCTTGAACCCGAGGTGAAATTACGTGTTCGTGGTTGTCCTAGCAAGGCAAAAAACCGTCAAGATAAGTCGACCAAACGTGAGAAAAGTGCTTTTGAATATGTTGAGTCATTCAATGATAGTAATTCCGTGGAAAATTAAAACATATTTGGAAATGTTGTCCAATCTCTACAACCGAGTAATTCAGGGATTAAGAGGTAAAAACAGCCAGTTCAATGTCGTTCGACACGTACTTCTTCGAATCTTCCTTTCGTAGACCTATTGCCCAACTGTTTGCATCCTTTTGTATCCAGTACGAAGAATGTGAAGGGTGACGGTCATTACGGTTTTCGATGCCTTGCTGATGCACTTGGTTTGGGTAAGGATTCATGGCCTCAAGTCCGAAATGATCTGATCCAAGAGTTGGAGAACAATCGGGATTTGTACGCTCATGTTTGGTCTGTTTGCATACGGCTGACGAAATGTTGAGATGCTTGAACTGTTTCTCATCGGAGGGGTGAGACAAAGAATTCTGGTTCACGTTTCTTGAGTGCTACTACCTTGTCGCGTCGGCATATAATATGGCGATAGTTCATATTTCACCTCAAATGATTGTGCTATTTCTACCATTGAGAACACAAATGCCGATCAACCCACGTATCATGTGTATGGCTCTTATTAGTGACAATCACTCCATACGGGTAAATGAACTGTTTTAAATATTCTACATTTCAAATTGATTAAAATTATGTATATTGTATTGTACTTACATGATTTTTTTTTGTGGTGCCACTATAACCGACCTTCGGACAAATCAACCGAGCTTGAAGTAATGTTGAACTCGTGAAGAACCGAACACTCAACAAGGATAGTCAAGAACCGAATCCTTCTGTATCAAGAACTGAACTTTGAACCAAGAAGAGAAGTATTTTATTGTGTTTTTTGTTTTTTTTATATTAAGGGCAATATGGAAAATGAGTGTGGTGCCCTTGGAAATATTTTTAAGTGTTGTTTTATTGTGTGTTGTGCTCTTAGAATGTGTGGTGCTCTTAGAAATGTGTGTTGTGCTTTTAGTCCTTCTCTAAATATTTTTAGCTTCGGGTCAAATCTCTGCTGCTTCGTTCTGCCCAATTACACTCTCTCCTATCTTTGTTGGGTCAAAGTTTTATTTTTCTTGACTTTAGGAGGGAGCGTTTTTCATCTCCAGGTCAGTTCAGTTTCTTTCTTGATCTTCGTTTAAATTTAGAGCTGGTATTAATGGTGGTTTCTAATTTCTTTTGGCAATTGTGTTTGCTCTTTTATCTCATGCTTCTATTTGGGTGTTTGAATTATTCATATTGTTAGAATGATACACAACAACAATGGCTTGAATTGTGTTGTGCGTTTGGGTTCAATTATGTGAATGCAGTTAAGAAATGATATACTGCTGCATTTTTGTATTTTGTTTCAACTGTTCTGAGACCGGTCTTAACAAAGATTGTCTTTTGACAAATTGTTGATCAACTAGTGTAGGATTTTATAAAGGGTATCGTCTTAAATCTAATATAGTGTCGATACCCAGTATTTTCCATTAAATCAAAATTTGTTTTAATCTTCTTTATTTTTTTTTTAGGTGATCAAATATGTGCAACTATTTTAGATCTCATACTTCATTTCACCTGTTTGTTGAAATATAGGGTTAAATGGGAATTTTGTAAAATTTCCATTTACAGGGTTAAACGTAACAATACAGGGTTAAAAGGGGATTTTGCAAAATCTCTATTTACATACGTGGATATGCATACGTCGTACACTGATGATGTGGATACGTGCAGGCTCAGCTGGTGGACACAGAGGCAAATAAAGGGAAAAAAGATGCTGAACTGAATATCCCATGAGATCATCTTCTCGCTCCTTTTTCTCTCTCTAAACCCTATTCCAAGAATTTATTCGAGCTATCACTACCATTGCTAAATCCATTTTCTAAGTTTTCTTTTTAAGAAAAATTAAAGTCAATCATATAAAGAACTTCAAGAACACACATATTGAAAAAAATTAGTAAATATTATCTCCAACAATGTTAAGTACCCACTAATATGCTTCACCCCAAATCGAGATGCAAGCCCCAATTAACGATATAAGTACATTAGTGCAGTGGCTCCCCAAGCGTACTTGTGAATGCGGATAACGTTCTCCAATAGTCGGAGGATATTAGTGCTTACTTTAGTGCCACTCTTATCTATGAAAATTATGCAACCTAGCACAAACCATAAGTACGCCATTGCCGCACAGAGTCTCTTCTCTTCATCGTGAGAAGTGACATTGCAACTGAACCTTGATCGGAACCATTCTAACTTCACAGAACTCCATCTTTGCCCCCTTATAACCTCTACTACCTATACTCTTCCAACCCTAAGAGCTGTTGAAGTATCACAGTTAGTGCTTCCTATCTTTCTTCCCATTGGACAATAGATTTTCCTATAATGGAAAGTCCAGTAATGCACAATACATCGTCTAGTGTAATAGTCATATGACCGAATAATATATGAAAGTTGTTGGTCTCCGGATGCCAACACTCAACACAATCACATGTCAGGTTCTTGTTCGGATTCTTATACGATATACATCATAAATCGGTGATTTTTAAACGACGGAGCAGCATAAACCATTCACTTAAGTCGTCATCCAACTTCCAAGAATCCATCTTCGTTGTGTGATATAAGCACTTCAGGATATCTCTCTCTTACCAAACCATATCTTCGATGTGACATGCATCTTGAAACTAGGTCAAATACGGTGGTCGATCGAGCCTTCGGGAAAAGGTCCTGTAAGTAGCTTAGTCTCCGCTTCTGCTTGCTCATCTTTTTGTTGCTCTTTAATATCACGTGCGACCTCTTCGATCGAGTCAGGATGATAGGCTACAGGAATTTCTTGAATTTTTGGGATTTCAAGAATTTCTGGAATTTCAGGGATTTCGGGGATTTTTGGGATTTCTAGGATTTCGGGTATTTCTTCTTGCTCGATCTCAAACTGCACATTCGGGATAGGTTCTTACATGCCCGAACCTTCGTCACACTCCAATTCTTCAACCCTATACTTTCTTTCTGAAGTCATTTATCTATTCTTCCTCACATACGTCTTACCTAGATTACAAAAAAAAATCATGAGAACAAACCACAAACATTACTGAAAGACATGAAAAAATAGCAAGGCCAAGTCAGCTGCCAGCCAAACTCCCATGCTACTATTCGGTCGAGAAAACCAAACACTCCTGCATATGTTCGGCCAAAGCAGCCAAACAACAGGGCCAATGTTCGGCCAAGTCGGCCGAATACGAATGCGACAGCCGAACACAACTCGTTTGCTCATGCGGTGCTTGTTCGGTCAGTATAACCAAAAAATTAACATTGGATTTGGTCGGTGTGGCCGACATAGTACATAGTTGTTCGGCCGAGTCGGTTGAATATGAATAAACCAGTTCGGCCAACCAGTATTGCGTCTAGTTTCGATTTTCAAGCTCAGCCATTTCAATTTTTTTAGTAATGCACTCAATAACATAGGTTTTTCATACAATTTCATCAAATTCAACTACTAATTCACTAACCCATAACAAACCCTAAAGCTAAGTAAAAAAAATTCTACAAAAGTAAATTAATCAATTACAAATCAAAACTAAACCTTGAAAATTAAATTACCCGATAAATTTAGCACTCCAAATATATATTGTTTAAAATGACGTTCCATTATGGTCGACGTTCAGACAAATGAACCGAAGAAGATTGAAGATGGTGAGGGTGCAAAGGAAGAGGACGAACACTTGGTTTTGAGGAGAGAAAAGATTGTTTTTCTTTCTTTTTTTATGATAAAGATAGAGTAGGAAACAAATGAGGCGTGCTTAGAAATTAATTTAAATGTGATTCAACAATTTGAGATGCTCTTAGTAAATGGGGTGGGCTTAGAACTTGATGGCGTGTTTTTAGTCCTCCTTCTCGAATTTTCTCTATTGTGACTTGCACATGAATGCCATCTATCATTTGAAGAATCGTTCATCTACTAAATTACCTCTTATTCTAATTAGTGTGACTTTTATATAAAATGTTCCTCATATTTCTAAATATTATAGGTAAAACACGAGTAGAGTCAAGTACTCAATGAGAGTCGTGTTGGATACATAAGTTTTCATGAATCCTCTAATAAATGATTATGGCATAAGTAGATTAATTGTATCTCAATAAATGATTGTCTTACCATATGTGCAGACATAGATACCTAACAAAACAACAATATCACTACTCTAATCTTATCTCAAACTAAAATCACTTCACAAATTAAGATATGATATCAACAACCTACAATTAGCTTACCATGCTGAAAATCACCCTGCTTTCAAATCTTCAAAGCACTCCCACTATTCTACAAACACCAACATATAATCAATAATTCACCTAAATCAAACAAACAAGTCTTTAATTAAACAGAAAATTTGGTTCGAGTTGTAGAATAGAGTAATTAAAATTTACAATTAAACTGAGAGAGATTTAATATTACCAAAAATTTGAAGTTGTTCCAATCATGACTGAAGATCTAATAAAAAAATTGTCGAACTAA
Source organism: Scutellaria minor (assembly GCA_954870855.1). Lineage (NCBI taxonomy): Eukaryota > Viridiplantae > Streptophyta > Magnoliopsida > Lamiales > Lamiaceae > Scutellaria > Scutellaria minor. The sequence goes on from OX940737.1 coordinate 14,330,509, forward strand.
CATTAGTTAATTTTTTAAATTAATAAACAATTTTACTTGTTTGTTTTCCGAAAAAAAAGTGTTTTCAATAAACCTTTAATCAAATAGAAAAACACATAATAGATCATGATAATTATAATAAATTGATTTTCATGTATAAACCAAACAACATCCATCTACTACTGTTGAATCCAAGATGAGCAAACAAATTACAAACTTGACAATAGTAAAGATTAATCAGAAACATAAATGATAATACAGTTACAGACCATCCTTTTGAAATTCTTGTTGATCAACCTCTATGTTGGGGATATGAGCAACATCCTCAATGTGTTGTTCAATATAACTCTTTAGTATCGGATAATCATTAATTGATAAATGAGTTAATTTCCTAAGGCATTGTATGACTTCCACACTCCTCAATTCCTTACATTCACGTACTCATAATGTTTGTAGAGATGTGAGGTTTTCAAACCATTGAGGTAATTCTTGTATTCTAAAAAGCTTCAAAAATAAATAAGAAAGAGCATTGAGATGTTGAAGCGAATGGGGAAGAGAGTCCCAATCCTCCATCTCACTCGATGTTAAGCTAGTAAGTGAATGAGATGCAGCTTGCAACATTCCATCAACAACCTTTTTAGTACTATCACTTGAATCTGAAGCATCAGGTTTGATCTCTAAATCTTTCAAGTTGTGGAAAAAAGTAGGAGTAGTTAGGATGAGTTTGGGGACATTCCAAATTGTGAGTATTGTGAGAAGAGACATTTTAGGCAGACACTGCATTATCGTTGGCAAATTAATTAAGCTGCTTAAATTCCATATTTGAAAATGATAGAGTGAGGGAGCACATGATTCTATCATATCACATGGAAAACTGATAAGGCATTTGCAGTCAGTAACTAACAAGAATTTAAGCAATGTTAAGCCTTGGAATTCTCTATCGTTTCTATACGGTATTGACTTCAGATTTGGACAGTTCTCTATAGTCAACTTCTTGAGAGAATTAAGGGTGTATAGACCATCTGGAAACTCTCTCAACTTGCCACACATCCTTATGCGTAATTCTAAGAGATTTTGATTGTTAAGAAACCATTCAGGGAGATATTACAATCAATCTAATCCATCAATTTGAAGTTGTGTAAGAGACCTGCATATGTGTAACCCAGAATACAATTCCTTATGACATGATGAGAATTGACTTGGATCCATCCACAGTTGTCTGCATCCAGATATCTCCAATTGTTCAAGGCAAGGGACTACTTTTATTTCAAGTGGATGATTTTCAGCCAATTTTATATCTATCCACTCTACCAACTTTAGCAATTTTTCCAAGATGAGCCGTTGAAGCATCGGAACTGTCTCAATTCTCTCCTTGCAGCTACTATCGATGAATGAAGAATGTATGGATTTCACATTCTCCAGATTAGACAAAGATAGAGATTTGAGATGTGGCAAGTGCCCCATCATTGGGATTTCTTCATATTCAGAAATATATTTAAGTGATACCTCCACCAAATTATAAAGTCTTATCACTGTATCCGATGTCCATGATGGAAATCTTGTGCCTCTGAATCCAATAATCTCTAAACTCTTCACATTTAGATGAGGTTGGAGGTCTTTCAACACATTTTCGTCATTATTTTACCTTCTCTGGAACTACTCCACTCCAACACTAACTTCAATAAGTTTGGCTTCTTGAATATATATGCACTCTCAGCCTCTTCTTGATGGCATACGTTTTCAAGATTAGAAATATACAAATTACCTTGGAGATTTCGAAACTTCCAAGCTCTCCAATTCTGTTGTCTTCTTCCTTTCCCACGTGATAATATTCTAGTGTTTGAAGACAAGTTAATCTTCTAATATTATAAGGTAATTTTGTATGAAATTGAAGATAAAGATGTCTTAAGTTGATTAAGTATTGTACAGTACTTGGCAGCTCCTTCATAAAATTGTCTACTCTTAATGTCTGCAAGTGATAAAGATCACCAATGTAGTCTGGCAAATCTCGAATTCTTATCGTGGAAATGTCAAGATATCTCAAATGTTTTAGCTCGTTTATTGAACTAGGCAACTCCTCAACATTATAATCCATCAAAGTTAAAGAATGTAGACTTTTGAAGTCCAAAAACATGGTATCAGAGAGTATTTTACCCTTGAAGAAAAACGTACACCAACGTTCTTTTGGGATAAAACTTGATTCATTGCAATCATTCTGACAACTAGTATATTGAACTTGATAGATTTTCTTTGAAACAATGTATACCAGATCATGCACAAGATCGTGCATGTTGCAATGTGTTATCTTTACATACTTATCTCGTTTTGCAACTTGTAACAAGGAATTATGTGCGAGAAAGTAGAAAAACTTGTTGCCAACAACCTCCATACTTTTTTCAAGATCAATTTGAAGAAATTCTTGTGCCATCCAAAGCTCAATCAATTGTTTTTTGTCGATCACTTTACCTTTTGGGAAAATCAAGTAATAGGCAAAACACCTCTTGAGTGATGGTAGAGAAATGATCAAAGCTCAATCTCAATATCTTTGAGATGTCATTGTCATCAATGTGAAGATTTAAAGGCTAGTCTCGAGCAATTGAGATCCACTCATATTTGGGTGTACGGTGTAGCAGTCCTCCGACTACATTGGCAGCTAATGACAGACCTTAACATCATTTTACAATATTATTTCCAATGCTCTCAAACTCTGGCGGAATGTCTTCTTCTTTACTTAGAGCTTTTTGTTTGATTATGAACCATCAATTCATTTGATAAGACACTCAAGTTATGAACATCAAGTGTACAAACAATCAAAGCAACATTTTCACTCCTAGTCATAACAAGGATGAAATTTCCCTTAGCAGAAGTAATTCCTAACAAGGAATTTTTAAAATCTTCCCATATTAGCGCATCTTCATTTTAAATGTCATCAAGAACAAGGAGATATATTTTGCCTCTCAATTCTTTTCATATATTTTTCCTAAACCCTTTTACCAAGTACTAATATATGAAGTGAAGAACATGTATGTAAAATTTCAGAATATTTGGACTTAAATTCAATTTACTATGATTTTTCAAACATGGCCTTATTCCTTAACAGATTTACCCTAAATGAGACACTTCTATTGATTTATACCCTTCGAAATAATAATTGATCTTTTTTTATGTTTTAGTAAAGGTTCTTAGAGATACTTAGAAATTTACTTTATAATTTCTGGAGTCCTCTAAGATTTATAAATATTTTTACAAGAAAGCCTGATTTTAGCATAGGTTGTGCCCTATTTTCTATCAACTTAGGAAATTCATAACTAATTATTTGAACCTTATTTTTAGTTGAAATTTTTATATGTTTTACTTAAATATATTGTCTAACTTATATGAAAAACTGAAAAGTTTTCATGAATGATATAATGATTGATAGATTTTTCAATGTAGACTGATTTTGAGCTGAAATCAAGTGAAAATTTTGTTTAGGATTCTATTTTTATTTACTTATATACATTGTGAAAATTTTTGCATTTTCATGATTGCTAACACTATTATGTGATAATATAAGTATTCTTGTGATTTTAGGAATTACCTATGAATTACTAAAATTATTGTGACTTTGTGTGTCATTATATGCTTAAAATTGCTAGTTTAAGTGCTTAACTATTATATAATAAGCATGATGATGTATTATATATTCTAAATCTCACTTACATGATTTATGTATGGCATGATCATGTTTAGAATTTCATATAGGAATCAAGTATGTATTGAATGAAGAATGTTGAATAATGTGCTTGAATAATGTGTATAAATCTTATTAATATATCCATTTTGAGGGTTTTATTTGCCTTGGGTTACTCATGACTATGTCTTAGCTTAAGATAGTTTAGATATAAGATACACACGAGTATTTTATATGACATAATAAGCTAAACAAATAAACGTGTCGAGCGTAGTTTGAGACGATCGGTGAATCCGAAAGCTATCCTCGCGCAATCAACTTACAGGTGGGTAACTTCTACTCTCTACTATGTGTTGATAATTGAATTAATAAGTTATGTATGAAAATCTACGAATGAAGCCTGTAGCTGTACCAGTATGTAACTTCCATACTGGGCGATGACCATAAGGGCAAGAGTGACTGGTCTATGAAAGCAAGGTCTAGTGGGCGAGTGATTCCAACATTCCTTTATGTTATAGTATGGTCCAAGGTGAGCATGCCCTAATTATTTTAATGTATTAGGCAGTAAAGTTATCCCACTGGGATCCCTCTCCGAAGGTGTCTTATGATGTTTTTAATATTTTTTAGGCTCGGCAAACGATGACGTGGACGTATAACAGGCTGGGCTAACTTCTCACTATCTCTTTAGAGTTATTATACTAGAATAATGTTTCCTTTTGAGAGCAATATTATGTTTAAATTAAAGTATGATAAACAATGGGCCTAAACTTATATCCTGTTATAATATGTATATTTTGTTATGTTAATTCAATGTGGGTGTTTGTTTGAACATTTTACCTAGAAATGTGGGTGAGGCATGAACTAGACTTGGTTTATAGTTGGATATATATGTATATATGTTACATTTTTAAACAAAAATAAATATAGCTTGCATATCTTCATTTTAATCTTCCGTTATATATTAGAAAATAATTATGATATATTTAGTTTCTCAATAAGGGGTGATGACCTACTTCCAATTAAAGGGGATTAGGGCGTCAGGACTAAATAAAATTTAATTAAATATATAAATGTAAATAATAAATCAAAAAATTTAAAATAGTAGTCAAAAATTTTCAAAATGGTATATAAGTTTTTGTCTACAAATTATGTTTAAAAAGTCTAAATTTATCTAATAAAATCTGAATATTTACAATTTTTTCTATTATAAAGTATTTTAATCAATCTAAAGACTATGATTGAGTTAAAACTAATTGATAAAACAATATTACTAAATCAAATCTTAATATATATATAAATATTAAGATCTTCAAGTAATTTTCAATAATTTTGAAAATTATAACTAAAATATTATAATCATTTCAATAAGACAAATAACAAAGTAGAAAACAAAAATTATTCAAGTAATTATAAAATGACTAAATAAACTTTAACTTTTATAATAAATTTCCAGTTATACCCTTATACATCATATAATCTATATCCTTTTATCTTTATTCCAAATATGGACAATAAATATTATAAAAATATATCATTAACATTTGAAATTACCAAATTAATAATAAAAACTATAAACATAATATCAAAACATAAAAAGATTGTGGGAAAAACTCCAAAAACTTTCAATTCGCTACCAGTGTGTGTAATACATAGTTGTTAAATTTAACAGTGTAGAGGGAAACGAGCAATATTTATTAAATCACACGTGCAAGTGGTGTATTTCTTTTAACACAAGGATCCGAGTACAAAACACAAATTTGATTGTGCACGAATGGTTACAGATGGTTGACTGTTCACACAATCTCAGTTAGCCATGAAGACAAAATCCCATGTTCGAATATAACTTGGTGCAGAATTACAATAACAAACATTTAAGCACTTATTGAGATTACGATCAAGTCTATAAGATACAGATAAAATTACACAAAGCAGAGACAATGAGTGGTATTGAGCTAACTATGAATATAGAATGACTGTCTTCCAGCATGACATTTCATCCACTCAGTCCAAAATCCAGCTGTGTGAACTAACTGCTGACATGTACTTGATGGGAAAATCTTCAAGGTAGTCAACAAGCCTCTTTATTCGCAAGAGTTTGACTCTAACATGTCTTTTTCTTATGAAATCAATTAATTCTCCATTTCTGCAAAAGCATGATAAACCATACATTTTAAATGCTCACCAGAGAGAGAGAGAAAGAGAAAGAGAAAGAGAGAGAGAACAATATGTAAAGAGAGAGAAGAGCAACCTAAAAGCATTATGTTTGTCAAAATTTAGCAACATTTCAATTTTGGTTGGGGGATATTATAGACTACTCTCATAAATGAATATGGGAGAAAATTACAGACATTATTTCATGTAAATGATGAGTTCAACACAGTAGATGAATGAAAATAATGCAGAACACAAACGTAAAATTGAATAAAATAGAGTGACGAAATATCACGTACATGCTGCAAGTAATTAGGTAATAAATCCCACGTTATGAAAGATATGAAACTAAAAACTACTTTGAACATAATTGGAAATGAAATTCTGTATACAACGGTTGTCGAAAAACAGATTTAAGTCAAATGGAGTTCTGGATTACGTTAGACCCACAAATACAGAGGACAAACATCAGTTATCTGTAAATGAGATGTTTAACCTTGAGGAAATTGTATTAATGAAGTGGCAGTTCTTCAATCAATTTTCTAAGGGCCATAGTTCAATCAATTTTCTGATATCAAGGATAACATATCCAAGTTTGTACAAAAGGCTTAGAAGGGCTCCAAAAAAACATAGACCCTAAGGCAATCTGTGTAATGGAATTTCAAAATGAAGGCATTTTGGAGATTTGAAAATAAAAGTACATTCTAGATTCTTAGGTGGAAACTGATTCGGCTGCAGCTTGTACAGATAAATTCAGGACGACATCCTTACTAATATACTCACATGGTAGAAAATTTTCTGGATATGAAATGCATCTATGTTATATGAGATTAGATGTCATTTTTAAAATAAATAAATAATATAATTGCAGAGTGTCATCAAAGAGCAAATATAAGTTAGTGCTTAGGATTCTCCTTTTCTGTTTAGTGACCTGTATTTTACTCAATATCAAAATTGAACATTCACGCAAATAAATGACTCAATCATTTTTCTAATGACAAATGATTTGTAATTTGCAGTTCCAAATTAAAGCTGAAATAAATAATATATGACATTTATAATTCTACAAGTCACAAGGTATACACACAACCATGCATGTTAGACACACATACACACACATATATATGAACATATGTGCATAAACATGTTCAACCAGCAAGATACCTTAAGCAACAGTAAAGGTTTCAACTATTGGGGTACCTAATCTAAAACTCAGAAATTGACTCAAATGTTTTGACTACAAAATGCATACAACCATTTTATTTACACTAGTACACCAAAAATTGAAGATACCTAAATGTTCTCACCACGATTACGAGCTTTCTTATGTTTTACCATCCCGGCATAGCAGTTGACTACCTCCTGATCCAGCTCATAGTAATACTTCATTTTATTCAATTGTTTCATATCAAGGTCAATGAAAGATGCCTACGAGATTGCAATGCTTTAAGATCAGACATTAACTAGAACATGTAGTAACATATGTATATATACATACATACATATATACATATACACACACACATACACACATGTATTTATAAAATTCATTCTCTTACATAATTATAAGAAAAATACCCCGCAGATAACATTTATTATCGCATGAGTTTTAATGCAACAAATAGAGTTTCTAAAGTAGGTTGCAGAACAAACTATTTAACAAGTGAACATTGCAATGGATACAGGGATCTAATGTTGATCATACTAATGTATGTGCTTTATATTCCGCATAATTATGTGATAAAACCTACCTTAAAAAAGAGCAAGAAAACAACCATAAACACGGTCTTTCTTCATAAACTAAAAATGATAATCAGGCTGCATAACATAGTCTCAACAGAAAATTGAGAACGAATTTAATTGGCAGAAGTTCCTAAATGATATTATGTTTTCCCAGAAAAAGCAAATCCATGCTTCTGTTATAAGCCAAAATCCATACTGGTTTAGAATTCATATTGAAGATAGAAATATATGCCCAGAACTTAACCGCAGATATTTAGAAGGATTGATAAGGTGTCCAACCTTGTATTAAAAAAATTGCTTGCTTGATTCCAGAAAGACTGTTCCATAAGGAGACTCCAGATCCTTACTTTCTCTGATTCTAAAATTGTCACGCCCCGAAATCTTTTCACATTTTATTAGAGTTTTTACTCGGGCGTGAAGATAGAAAAAGGCAAGGGATGCTTATTAAGACAGAAAGAAAGAAGCAAGGGACAACAGAAGAAAGAGGTAAGGGACGAAGTGAATCTTTCACTTATCAAAACCGACCTCTGTCGATTACATTCGGTCTCACTACCGATATATTACAACATACGACCTCTGCCGATAGCAATCAGTCTCACTACTGATAATATACATCATACGCAGTGGAAATAACATCGGGATCTCTCATTTTTACATGAATCAAAATATATTACAAAATGCGATTTAAATAAGACATCATTTTTTAGAAATGTTTAAGAAACGACAACTTTAAAATACAGATCCAAAGATAGCACCTCCTCTTTCCTTCTAGGGTTCAACATGCTCATCGGCTCCTGTAGTATGAGTACAGAATAAGGGGGTGAGTGCGTGGAATACACTCGTGGGGATGCAATCCGTCTCTTATAACAATTCACAGATATAAAAATACTGGAAATATAACACTTAGCCACGTTGTCACATCATAACATGATCACAGCATTTAGTATTTCTCATTCATACTTCAATATAGGGAAAACTGTAAACAGTTACAGAGTTAGAAATTACCCCCACCTCGTTCGGTGGTTACCACGTGATCAACGAGTACCGACGGATCAGATTTCACAAGCGAGTACCAAAGGATCCGATATCACAAGGCTCAACTCAACAAGTAGCCTACATAAGTTATGACGTCCCTTATATCCTTAATAAATTATATTTAAAGCTGTAAAAGGTTCCGTTGGAAATCGGTCGTTAAATACGCGACGGATCGAGCGATCTAAAGATTGGAATTTAGGAGACAAGGCTGAAAGTCAAGTCTAAAGGGCTGAGATGATAGGAAATGAAATAAGGATCGCAACGCAAAAAGAATGAGCTCGATCAGAGTTAAAACGAGCTCAAACGAAGCATTTTAAGTTTAGTGGTAAAATGGTAATTTTGGTTAAGGGGTTGACTTTGACCGGGCCCACGGACCCCGATCAATGACGTCTCATCATCGATGACTCGATATGGATGAACGACGGAAAGAAAATGAGGTTCGGATCGAAAACACGGCGTCAGGTGCGCGTCGGCACCCGACGGGTGCGCACGGGCGCGCACGGTGCGTGCCGGCTACCCGACACCCGACGGCTGCCGAGTTTTCTCGGCAGCGGGTGGCCCATCTTAGCAGCTGCCGAGTTTTCTTGGCAGCGGGCGCCCAGATTTTCCCGACGTCGGCCCTGCTCGCCTCTCACTTTCCCGGCTACGCCCGGCGCGGCGGCGCCGTCTCCAGCCACCACCACCCACATCGCCGGATACCTCGCATCGCCGGCTACCACCTCCGGCCGTCCATCGCCGGATTTTGGCATGAATAGTGCCCGTAAATTACGCCGCAAAATCCTTCGATGCTCAGTTTTTCCGGAAAACCAACACCTATCCAAAAGCTCCGGCCGGCGACTCCAGTAGCCGGCGACCACTCCCAGCCCCTCCGCCGGCGACTCCCCATCGCCGGAAACCTTTCCCGGCCAACCCAACACCCTAGCAACAACCAAACTCACCCACGCTCAACACACACACTCATACACATAAACACACACACACACTGATCTCTCTTGGCCGGCGGCCACCAGCCGCCGGCTACCTCCTCCTCCACCTCACCGGCGACCTCCTGTCGCCGGTCGTTCATTTCCCCACGGCGGCGCCCCCGGCACCGCCTCCAACAACGAGCCACAAAACACACACCAATACACCATACATCACACACACATGCATGCATACATATATATTCACCCACTGTCCATCTCCGGCGCCGCCACCCACGGCGGCGCCGGCACTCCAACGTCTAGACACGACCTCCGGCAACCTCCGGAAGCTTCTCCGGCGCGGTGGAGAGAGAAAACACAGAGGAGAGAGAAAAGGTGGTACACGGAATAGGGTTAGGGTTTAAGAGGCTGTTTTTTTGCCGTTTTCCGGCGAACGAGAAATCGAATTTGAAATCCGAGACCTATCCTAGAATCGTCTCGTCGAGACGAACGTCGTGTGCGAAAATCATCCGATTTCGACAACTTTGGATTTTCCGGCCACCGGCCGCCGGCAGCGCCGCCGCGCCAGCGGTGACCCGCCGGAGACAGAATATCGAAAAGAAAGAGAGAGGAGAGAGAGACTTACGGGTTTCCGTCGCTTTCGGCTCATTCGGCTCGTTCGGAGAAACGGTGAAAAATGAACTGAGAGGCCTTCTATTTATAGAATTCCGAAAGTTACTATTCATCGAAAATATCCGGATCACTATTCATCCAAAATATCCCATCACTATTCATCGGTTGATTTTTGAACGTTACTATTCACGTAAATATCTTCCGATTTTCTGGATCTTCGGGTTTTGCCCATTCCGTCGTCGTTCGAGCTACGGGTCTCCAATTGACCCCTAGTTCGTTTCTATTTTCTCGTCTTTCCAAGACGCATCTTATGGTATGAAAATATTCTATATACCATGTCCACGAAAATTATCCATCTAAGTCACGCGTTAAACACGTATCTGAAACGCACGTAATAAATTAAACAGTCAAAATATACGCACGTAATTATTAAGTCGTACGTTAAAATATTTAATTAATAAATTATGCTCGTTTTGATCCGAGGTGCTACAAAAACTAAGCATCATACTTAGGTCCTTTGCAGTAGCAAATACCAAATAATCCCTTACAATTTTTAATTTTTTATCCCTTGGCATTGAATGAATGGATGAATATCTTGCTGACATTCGATTTGCACATTTTCTCCGACAGACCACACAAGGCTGAGAAATAATATCATAGTACGCATGGATGACACCTTCAATATCAATGTTATCAAGCTTTTGCACCTCAAGCAGCCGATTCAACGAATTAGATTTTAGAACAGTTTCGGCGACAAGTTCCACAAAACACTATGTGTGCATTCCGTCCTTTGCGGAAATAACATGTTTAAGTCCGTTAATGAATGATTGATCAGTCATATAACTTGCACAATCAGCACCATCACTCATGCTTCCAAAAAATCAGTGTCCCATTTAAGAAAATCCGGAGATTATTCTGAGGGGTAAGAAAGAGGGCCTTAATTTCCTTTTGTATTTGGTCCTTGGATCTAGAAAACAAATCGAGTGGATCATATTTACTTATTTGTGATATCTACATTTAAAGAATACCATCAGTTATTCAATCAAATAAACCTCCTTCAAATACAGGTTTTGATCTAAGAGACGTACAAGAAACCTCACTTCATTGATAGAGTTGAAATACTACTATAATCAGATACAAATATTACTTTTTCTTGCTGCCATTTTAGAGCTTGGTGAATTTTAAAACGGGAAATTATCTTTTTTGACAGTATTTTCTTCAACTATAAATTCTGAAATAGGAAGAAATCCACATTTGGGTTGCTTGGCAGAAGAAGAAAAATGGAAGATGTTACAAAAAGCAGCAAATTTTTTGAGGAAGTATGCATTTCTAACAGACTATGAATGAACATGTATGGGAAGAGAAACATAAGGAAAATACCTTTATCTCAACAGAGACACAAAAGTCCTGATCGAGAGAACCTAAAACTGAAAGATAAATCATGATTAGCAGGTTGTAGATATAACAAGAAGCCATACTTGGATGAAAACACATTATTTATCTCAACTGTTGGTGATTTGGTTAGTAAATAGATTGATTATTAGGTAATGGTCCCAAAATGATATGGATAATCCATAACTCAACCACCAAAGATACACTTAAAGACATTTAAAAACTACAACTGGCATGTTCTATTTTAATTTCTATGTTCAGAGAATATCTCCACTTCTACCTTACTGTGAAATATACCACTACTATTGAAATTCATAACTCAACACCCAGATAACAGTTCTCTTCAATCAGAATCTATAAAAAAAAATCCAGCAGCTCCTATAATACAAAATAGAGATGCCACAAAACTGAGGGAATAGCAAGAAATTTCCTGAAGCAACTCAAGCAAGCATAAAATACACAATGAATGATATCAGGTTTAACAAAGGGTGTAAGGGGAACACAAGCAAGAGTTTCATCTGTCCAAACAATGTCGAAATGTATCTCGTACCATGAGGAAACATTGAATGATCAGCAATGAGAAGAGTTGAATCACAAAGAGGGTTAACTTTGGCAAGATCAACCCGCCAAGAAGGACGCTGACATAGAACTTTGTTTTCAACAATCTCCAAAAAATCTCTTGAAACTTCAATGTGTATTTGTAACTAGTCACATACAAGTTTCAATGTTTCAGTTATGCATACTAAAATGATGGTTTTTACAAACTAGAGACAAATATTATGAGTTTGTTTTTTTTTAAGAAAGAAAAAAGAAAACTAGAGACAAACATCAGAGTTTTTTACTTTTATTAAGATAAAAACAAGAAAACGCTCACAGTGTTAAGCCAACTCCCTAACCCTTCATTCTTTCCTTAGTGTGATAAAAAAAAGTCAGACATTGCAAATCCTGGAAAATACTAAACCTCTAATATTTTGTAACTAGACAACAACAAAAAAACTTGGAAACACACCCACATACCTATTGATGAAACTATTCTATGCCTGCTGAAAGACAAAAGTCAGTAACCAAGTAGAAAATATGGGTAAAGGTTGTTTTTATGTTTATTTGTCAAGTAAAATGAAAGATCGTGATATCATAAGAACAAAATAAGGCAGAACTTGCTTGAAAACTTCCTAGACAATAATAACTTACCCCTGCATCAACATGTTCAAATCCCAACAATGGACCCATTACATTTTACACATACAGCTGCTCTGAAATTTCTTTCGTTAGGGCCAAGACAATGTTAAATTCTCCCCACAGAAGACCTTCATGCTTGGTTAAAGTGGAATGACCATTCTCACATTTAGTTCCGTTATTTGGGACTTTTTGTATCCTTAAAACCTTTCCAACCTTGATGTAATGGAAAAAAAATGCATTAAGATATTTGTACAAATTGAATTATCTACTTTTTATAATACAAATTAATGTTAATCACCTTATTTATAGGACTGAAAATCAATCATCACAATGCATAAATGAACCATGCAAACTGGAAGAGTTGAACATCTGAAGGAAAACAACTGATAGAATTGTCACTAAATAGATGTTGGATCAAATTATCTACCCATAACCGTCAATAATGCGTTCAAGATGTGAGAGCTCCACAATCTGAGTACCGTCAGCGACACTGTCGGCGAGCTCCACAAGTCAACAAATTGATGAATGGTAGGCAAGGGGTTGAATCGTAAAAAGAAAACCTAGAAAATGGATTTAGCAGTGGTAGTGGTAGCTCGAATAAATTATTAGATTAGGGTTTAGAGAGAGAAAAAGAAGCGAAAAATGAGCGAGAAAAAGGATAGAGAAAAAGGATCTCATGGATATTCAGTTCAGCATCTCTTTTCCCTTTGTTTGTCTCCGTGTCCAATACCAAAAAATTGTCCTCTTTAATTTGGCTCTTTAATTTGACTTTTTTGATTAATAAGATGGGCCCGGCTATCCGCACCCCAACAATTACTAAACACACCCCACAAAATTAAATAGAAAAAAAATAATTCATTTAAAGACATTTATACCCTTACTATTAATTTTATAAATAATTATAAATAAATTAAACTATACTATACACACCCCTCAATGAAAACACACCCTATTTGCAACACACCTATTTACAAAACACTCATTCTTCTTCTTCTTCACTCTTTTTTTCTTGCAAAACCTCAAAACACAACCCTAATCTTCCAAACCCTCACCTCATACCTTGTTTGTACTAAAAAAACATCATGTCTCAAGAAAGAACATGAGATGGACAATGTAAGTTGTTTAGATGTTTTTTACCGTTTGTTTTTATGTATTTTGAGCAAAAAAAAACCTGTGAATTTTGCGATCGGCCATTACAGGCCGAACAGATCGAAGTGTGTTCGACCTGCAATGGCCGAACATATTGAAGTGTGTTCGACCTGCAATGGCCGAACATAACGAAGTTTGTTCGATCATTACTGGCCGAACAAAGTACTGGCAATACTAGTCGAACATTATGTTATATGTTCGGCCAATGTTGGTTGAACAACTCGGTTTTTATAAGTTGTTTGTTTTATTATCAATGTATTTACTTGTACATTTCATACATTATAGGAAATCGATTCAAATGAATCTAGAATGAGCATTGTGAATGTAAACATCATCAATCCGATGTATGAGAAAATTGATTTTTCTGAAGAATTTAGAACAAATAAAGTATTTGATGATCGTGAAGCATTGGTGAATTGGACAACTAGGGTTGGAATTCGTCTGAACATGGTTGTGTTGGTTAGATGATCGGATAATGGAGACAGTGGTAGGTGAGCTCGTGTATTTTTAGGGTGTGAGCGTGGTGATAAGTATCATCCATCGAAGACAAAAATTATAGTAGGCATTTATGTCGATGTTGAGAAAAAGTCGTTAAAAGGACTTCTTCTCAACATATAATATTAATGTTATATTGACATTATTTTACTTGTTTTGTAGGTAAAATTGGACGACGAGGCACCATTACCACCCATTATTGATTGGTGGTTTGAAACTCAGCTAACTTGTGCAAATAGTTGGTCTGAATTTTACAAAAGATGAATCATGAAATATGCATTGACAAGTCGTAGGGAAAGCTCGTCGGTGGGTATTGCATCAATTGACGTAGACGATAATTAGATTTTTATGAACAATTGTTGGGATGTATGAAACAATATTTTACTCATTTTTTTGTCATGTTGGGATGTTGACTAGCTTACATGTTAGGATTGTATATACAGTTGTTCTTGTGAAATTTCAACATATCTTGTTCTATCGTAGGCTAATTGTGCCACTGTTCGGCCACCAGTGGTCGAACACAATTATCGTGTTTGGTTAATAGTCGAACATAGGAAGAAATACATTCCGAAATTGTCACTATTCGACCAATAACGGTCGAACAACAATGTTTGGCTACTGATCAAATGTTCTGTGATGTGTTCGGTCACTGATCGAACATTGGAAGTTACTTTACAGGTCAAATTGTCACTGTTCGACCAATATTAGTTGAACAACATACAACATGTTCGACCATAAATCAAACGCTCTATACATTGTTCGGCCTTCATTAGCCAAACAATATGTAGCGCGTTTATCTAATATCGGTCGAACAGTGACAAAATTCGACATGTAGAGGTTTTCCTATGTTCAATTCATAGGTTAGCCTATTCGTTCGCATGTTGTGTTTATCACATGAAGGTATCGTGCTAAATTAACATTAATTGATTGGAAAAAAAAATTGTCGATGGAACATAATTGTTTGTGCTAATATTAGAAGAGATAACAAAGTTTAAAATGTTAATTGAGTGCAATTATTTTTTGAGAAGTTTCACAATCCGAATACACGATGATGTACTATCCTCTACGACCATGCCGAGACCTAGACGATGATGCCCATTGTGATGACTCAGGTTCATCGTTGTTGTCGATCTTCAATGCTTGATAAGCACCCATTAAAGCTCCCATTACCATCGATGCATTGAGCCCCTTCTGGTCGTGTAGCCACTGCTGGTACAACGGCTCCAAATGTCCAATCGCAGTTCTAATCATCTCCTACGGTTGTGGCCCCTGAGGTCGAAAAGGTGTAATACGATGCTCAGCCACGTTATCTGGGTTTTGGATCCTCGGATGCGAGACCAAGTTGTACCATTCCATGTAGTCCTCGGAGCACTCCTAATCCAGGCGCGCATGTCTCCCTCGATTATCCAGCGTGAGAACATGGTTCCTCCAAACTCGGAAATAGGCTCCGAGCGCATCTCATGTAACCTTGTACTGGAGGCCATTTTTTTCCTGTCGGACGAGCATGGGAACGAGTGGGTCATCAGGAATGTGTTGAACGTACCAAAATTAGCGAAGCACACAATCAGGATGATATAGCTCCACCATGTCGAATGATCGTATGCACCCTTGATAGAAACTGACTTCATCCAATGGATGGTGATCCCTCACGTCACTATAGGACATCCAATTAACCTACATATACCAACAAATATCATCAATATTTGGCTATTCATTAACTCAAGGGTGAAAAAAAACTTAATTTCAAACAATTAAGTACTTACGTCGGTTGCCGACATCGTGTCCAAGACTTCTCGAATAGCCACTAACCGATCAAGGGTTCCATCGAGGTGGGATTGGTTAATCCATTTTCTTGCAGGGGCTCTAGGTGCTGATAGTTCACGTTGTGTGTTGGCCTGAAGACTGGAAAATACTCATATATCCAAGCCTGACACAATTAAGAGGAAAAATGGTTAAATACATCAATTGAAGAATACAAATGCGAGAAGCTTCTTGAAATATTGTACCTCGAGAATGGTCAAGTAACCACTCATTTGTCGAACCCCACTTCGAGAGGTGAGTCCGAGTTGTCGATACAAGAACGCCAAAGCAGCCGCTCCCTACGCGTATGTATGGACACGGTCTAAATGCTCTAGAAATCTGAGGATCTTTGTATCTATTCTCGTTCCAGTCTTGTCAGCAAAGATTGTGCATCACAAAATGAACCAAAGATATGCCCAAGCAGAACAAGCCAATTTGTCTATATCGTCTGATGATGTGTATCCTTCAAATTGAGATCGAAACCATTCAAATTTGACACTGCTTCCTCTAAAACCAGCAAGGGATTCTAAGACGACTATTTCATCGACTCCTAACAACCTTTTCTTCAAGAGATGGACAAGTTCAAATTTGTTCCTAGTAGTTGGTAACATCACCGAGTGTCCACTCACCAGGAGGCCAATGACACAACGAACATCGTCCAAAGTGATGGTCATCTCACCCCATGGCATGTGAAAGGTGTTGGTCTCTGGTTGTCAACGCTCCACAAACGCACAAATGAGATTCTTGTTTGGCGTTTTATACGACAACCACCTCATATTTGGAATGCTCATACATCTTTCAAGTAACGTCAAGAAGTCCAGGGACACATTATTGAAATTCCATGTGTCCATCTTCTTGGTGTGACACCAACACTTCAGAATCGCCCTCTCCATCTCATGCCAAATTGAATAGACAATGTGTGTTTTGAAACTTGGAATGAGGCTTTCGATTTGTGAAATATAAGTATTATCTAATTTCTTCTACCAAATATTTTTAACACCGGGATAAGAAGCCGTCAGAAGCTCATCCTCAGCCGATGCTTCCCCTTGTGCCTCCTCAGTTTCCATTTCATCTTCTGCCTCCTCTTCTGCCTCGGCTTCCAATTCAACATACTGAATTATTTAAAAACCGGGTTCAGGTGCAATCGGTTCCTCTTCCTGTTCCTATTCCAACTCCTCATTTCGACGTCTTCTGTTCGAGATGGTAGGTCTCCTCCTTTGATAAACTCTATCCTGTCCTGCAATATTTATCAAACTTGAGTGAGTGAAAGATATTACACAACAATATAAAATGTGTGGGAACAAGCTCTGGAAAAGGTCTGTTCGACCAATGCCGGTCGAACAATCAAATAGTGTTCGACCATGATTCAAACACAACATGAAATGTTCGACTTCCAATAGAACATTCAAGGAAGCGTTCGACCATGATTCGAAAACAATATGAAATGTTCGACTTCCAGTCGAACACTAAGCAGAACATTCGAACACCAAGCAAACCGTTCGAATAACTAGGGCCGAATCAACCATGCCCAAAAACTCGAAAATACACATCGTGAATTCATTTTTCAGGCCAAAATCTACCACAACTACACATGTTTTCAACTACAACACATCCTAAACATGATTCCTAAACAATGTTCCTCAATTTCAAACAACAAATTTCACCCAAAAAAATTCGAAAATTTGGAAAAACGATAATTGCAGACTTACTTGAAACTTCATCTTCTTGGTAAGGATCCATTGTATGGAGATGCTTTGTTGAATATGAACTCACAAAAATTTGTTCGAACTTAGGCCGAACGATTTCTTCGAACAAATCCGGGTTGAGAGGGTAGGATTCTTGGATAAATTGGGGTTAGGGTTTTGATTTGGGTGTGAATGATTTTTGGGGTGTGTTTGGGTAATGTGGATGTTTAGTATATGTGTGTAATTTAGGATCAAAGGGTATAATTGTAATGTGTTGGGGTGTGTTTAGAAATTATTTAATGAAGTAGATTTAAATGTGGGTGTGTTTAGAAGGTCTTGGGGTGCGGATAGCCGCGCCCTAATAAGATGGAATGAGAATTTAGAGAAGTGCGGTAATATTTGGTATAAAGCAATTTAAAATTCATATCTTATTTTTAAGTTATTTTTTAAATTTCAGATTCTACTATTTTGAAATAAACAATTGAGACAGAAATTACATATTACAGTATATTATTTTCATGTAGTTTTTCTAATACATGAAAAGAATTTGGTATGGAAAAATAAAAAATACCTACTTTCTTTCATTTAATACTTAAAAAAAAGGTTAAATAATATCATGTTTTTATTATTTTGTCACATGAAATATTGATTTTATCTCATATGACATGAATTATAAATGTTGGAGGTAAGAAAAATTATATTAAGATATAGTTATCATAATGAAATTTATAATTAATGTATATTAATTCGTACTTGAAAATATGGATGATAAATTGATTTATATGTGCAAAATAATAAATAAAGTTATTGTTTAAATGTTGAATTAATAGATTATTTAATTTTAGTTGGATTATAGTTCAATCACACGTTTCAGTGACTACAAAATTGGTTGATTGATCTTTATAAGTGACTAAATCTCATGTTTACATTAATAGTGAAATTGTTATAAAATGTTTCCTTTGAAAACATTTATGTTATATTGTTATATTCATTTATATAGGATATTTTATTATATAAAATTTTATTTTTCATACTAGCACACTCATATATTTGTTATATCTATTTATTTCTACTAAATAATCGATAAAATAATCATTTATGGATTTTTTTCTATTTTTATAATTATTTAGTTCAGTATAAATATTTTTCAATTGATTGAGTTATAGGTTTTTTTTTCTAATCAAATTTTTTTTATAAAAAAACAATACAATTCTATAAGATAAACAATTATTTAAAATATATTTATGTAAATTCTAAATTTTCTAATTGTTAAATAACCTACATATTTCATTTACATATAATGAATTATGCCGTGTTATCAAATAATTAATGTTCATCATTTATTATATGACAAAGCGTGCAACGCATGAGTGCAAACTACTAGTTAGTGAAAAAGCAAACAAATTTGATGTAGAGTATTGGGGTTTGGAATTTCGAGGGAAAATATAAAATAACTGACACAATTATTTATATGCAACTAGTCAGATCGATCCGACTCGGGACCACTTCCCACGTGGCCTCAACATGTCTAGATGTCCATGCCCAACTCGCTCCCGCTTGTTTGTATTCTTACAACATGTTATATCTTTTAATTATGTTAGACATACATTTTAGTTATGTTAGTGTGACATTATATTATATTAGTTGTCCCTTTAGATTATATTACACATACATGTAATATATTTTTTAAACATTTAAGTTATATTAGGTGAACTTTTTTATTGTAATAATATAACATTTATATTGATCTAAAGTTATAAATTACATTACATAAATATATAATTAATATCATATAAAGTATGTTGATACAAATTGTGCTGAATTTTTCTTTTCTTTTGAAGTTATAGTATTATATAAATGTTATGATATTTGTACATAAATATTATATTCATATAACATAAATATTATAATTATATAATATAAAAAGTTCAGCGCATAAATTAAAAAAGAATTCAATATAAAATTCCATTGGATTTGAGTGGACCCTATCCTAGCTTCACAAGAGTGTTACTCAATAATTAGAGGTAATTACATGTAGGATTTATCTCTTAATTCTTTACTGACACTGTGATACATGATTTAATCAAACACATCCTCATTTTTCATAATGTAAATACATCTAAAAGAATATTAAAAAATGAAAAATAAAAATGACAACAGAGCCAAAAAGGTGTCCAATCATTTAAGAGTGTTGTGTACGTGGTGGCGGTGGTGGTCAATGTGTTGCAAAAGAACATGTAGACGAATAAGAGAAAGACACTCAACCACATACACGTGGACACTCAGAAGTCGAAGGTGGTCCCCACTGACACATCACCGTCCTGCCAACACCAAAAGATGAGTTATTATATTTTGGAAGTTTTTGTATTAAGTTTATTGGTATTTTACGTTTTTTTTTTTTCTTTGATGGGGTATTTTACGATTTATTGATTTGTTACCCAAACTTATATGGTGACAGTTTTTTCTTTACAGGTATAACTTCTCACCTGCACTCTAGCTCAAGTTTTTAAAGTCTTAACCAACTAAGTTTCGGAATAATACACATATAGTAATTGTGTCAAGTAATAATATAAAATCTGGATTTTGTGGATATGTTAGTTAAATTTAAGGAGAAAAATAATAGGAGCACAAAAGTAAGGTCGATTAGCAGTCTTAAATTTTGATATTTGTGATCTAAAATTCTATATTTTGCCAAATGAAATAATACCCCTCAATTTTATGTCATTACCTAGGAAGGAGTATGGTTTTCAAAACAAAAGCTTTACATGAACTTAAGTATAGTTATCAAGACTAGGGTTGGGTGGGTACGGAAATGAAAATTACATATCGAAACTTCGATATACTGAAAATATCGGTATACCGAAATGAAAAATATTATATTTTTTAAATAATATTAATATTTTCGGTATTTTGGTATATATATCGAAATACCGAAATTTTTAAAATACCATACCGATATCGTACCGAAATTTTCGGTATGGTATCATATTGTACCGAAATTTTCGCCAATTTCGATATTTTTTAAATACAATAAGCATGGTATTTCGGTAATTTTCCCCACCCCTGTTCAAAACACAAACTTTATAAAAGAAAATCGCCAAATTACAAATTGTACGAAATTTCTGTAAGAAAACCTAAATCCAGATTAATTACCATCTGGACGTTAAGAATCTACCCCAACTGTTATAGAAACTTTATCCATGGAAATTAGAAACATCACTAGTTTACACTCAGAATTCAAATGCCCACTTTAAATTAAACAACATATAAAAAGATTTTAAAAAAGAAATTGAAATTTTCCGATATTCTCAGACAGATGAGCGGATCAAATATCAAAAAGCTATAGGAAATTGACCATGTATAGAATATGCGAAAAAATTCAACAAATTGCGTTAGTTGAAATCATTTCCAAAATTTTCATTACTTCTGTGAAACTAGGAGAAAATTTGCGATGTCAAATGAGAGAAAAAATTCCGGAGAGAAGAAAATAATATTATGGGAATTATGTTTAAAATTTTAGAATAAAATTTTTTTTTTGAAATATTATTTAAGTAAATATAAAATATAATGAATAAAAAATATTTGTTTAAGAATTAACATATTATTTTCAATTATCTACTCATCAACAAATAAAATATAAAAAAATATCAATAAAAATAATTATTATAATGCTAATTACTTTTATAGTGTTATCTGCACTTAGTATTTGGGTCATGAAATGACTTAATAAAGAAGATTTTTTAATAGAATACATATAGCTTGTTAGGGAAGTTTTAATTTTTCATTTCTTAATACTTGTTTTATGACATGATATTTTTTAGCGGAAAAATTGCATTTTTTAAAAATTTGCCAATTTTATTGATATTCTATTAGAAAAACTGTATCGATAATTTGTAGAATAATATTAGTATCGTATTTGTTATATTGTGTAATACAATATATCTATAGTCCACATGTATTGTTACACAACTACTACGTTGTCTAATATATAGATAGTCTGCATAATATATTCTTTAAATTGTAATATATATATATATATATATATAATGATAATGAAATAATTTGTGCACCATGTTTCCTATATACAAGACTCATAAGTTTCCTTTCACACACACTATGCATTATATCAATACATAAAACTTGAATTGATACATATTTGAAAAAGGGGGACAAGGGCACTAATTCAATACATTAACAACGCGTGCGAAACATAACTAACTTTAACAGTTTAGGGAAAAACATACAACATTTATTAGTTCTAACATATAAATTGATAAGTGTTTTTTTTTTATGTTTTAGTTTAGTGTATGCCGTGTATTCTTACTGCTGAGTACGTTTTAATAGTGATATACGTGATTTTCAAGTATAAACTACATTTGTTTTATGTTTTTTGTGAAAAAATTCAACTTTCAAGTGAAATTATAAATTAAGAAAAAAAATCGAGAAAGAGTAATGAAGAAACGAACGAAAATGAGACTTAAAAAGTGTTTCACGTGTTCTACTACGAGCATGGTCGTACAAGATGGCATGGTCGTGCACTAGAGGAGAGTGTGGCTATGCACGATGGCACGACCGTGCAACGTGTTTTTACGTTGATAATGATCGTGCATGAGGGCACAACCATGCGCCATTAATCAGAAGGTTGTGTTGTCCGACACGATCAGTTCTGTCAGAAGTCACTGCCGGAGACTCTTTTTTTCCTATTTTCGGATTCTAAATGACCCAGAAGACTTCTAGACCAGTATATAAACCATAAACTGATGGAAAATCGTAGGAAGCTTTATACAAATACAAGAGGCACTCATGGAGGTGAATATCAAGAACTAAAGGATTGAAGAATCGGAAGATCCACCTTTTCTAAAGTTTTTTTTTTCAATCTCTTTCTCTTAGTTGGTTTTTTATAGTTTAGATATGATGTTTTTCAATTTTTTTATGAAGTGTTTAATAATCATATTTAGCTAAGTTTCTAGAATTTCTAGGATTGTTATTAGCTTAATTTCAATCATTATGGATCTTTAATTTTATTAATTCAAATTTGTGGTTTTGAATTCTATTTGTGTGTTTGTGATTTGTTTGGTTGATCAGTAGTCGAGTATATTTTAGTAATTTAATCAAAATTCGTGAGGTAAGATTTAATTACGGAAGAATAAACATTTGACCTATAAGTGAACTAGATTAAGAGATTAATAAACTTATATGATGAAAAATCAATCTTAGGTGCTTTTGGAGTTAATTGTTTATCAGATTGTGTAGGGATACCTTTGATAGCTTTTAACCCATTTATCTCGGGAGATATAATAGTTAATTCGATATTTGTGGTTGCTCATATAGGGGGATTAACTAATGAACTTGAGTTGGTCAAAATGATATTTTGATGAGAATTAGATGAAAGCATGCCCTACAATCTATTTTAGTAATATTGATCGATCATGTTCAACTGTTGATTCATTTTAGTTTAGTTTAAAATCTCAAAATTGCTTATTCATTTGTCTAAATAAAATTAGATATTGAATTTGGATAATTAATTAGGTTCTATTCGTAATCTCTGTGGAATTGACATTACTTATATTTTTTTTTACAATTTACATCATATACTTACAGAAATAGTTAAAAAGAAAATTAGTGGACATAAATCGTGTTTTTTTTAAATGTGAGAAAACGTAAAAAAATTATATTAGAGCTTGACACATTTTACTCCTCTTTCAAATACATAAAATAAAAAAAATAAAAAAATTAGTGAAACAAAACACACAATTAACACGATTCACAAACAAAATATTCAACAATTAAAATAATTTAATTTAGGGTGAGTTTTATATGAGACCGTCTCACGCATCATTTTACTTGGGATGGATCAACCCATAATCAATACTTCACAATTCATATATAAATTTGTGAATATGGATTTGATTTGTGGGTAAAAAGAATTCGTCTCACGGAAACTATCCGTGAGACCGTCTCACACAAGTTTTTGTGTTTAAATACATTATATAGATAATGCATGTGTGAACAATATTATCATACAATAAAAACACATGAAGTAATGCATGTGTAAACAATATTATCATACAATAAAAACACATGAAGAACGATTAAAATGACTTCTTACATACTAGTGCGTAGGGGGGGCAACTTCAATAAATTATTATGGTCCACGAACAACATTTTTCATGACTAATTCCACTGGTAGTTTGTCCCCCCCCCCCCCCCCCAGTTTTTTCTATGATCATGAAAGGATATCCAACTTTTTTCTTTGAAACTAATGTTAAATCAATGAAAGTATTCATACAATATTAATTTTATTATTTAAAAAAAAAATGTATATGACAAAAGAGTCGAGAAAATATCACACCAAGCTTTCCAATTCGTACTGGACCATATTTATATATGGTGAAGAATTAAAGGTATAGTACAGTTTGATCATGATGTGACGATGACGAATACACAATGGACGCCATATCTTTCATTTTTAAGACGTATTTTCTCAATAGTAATTTAGCCACACACTTATCTGACACACTTGACCACAAATAAATAAATAAATAAATATATATATATATATATATATATATATATTTACAAAAAATTATATGAGATGTCTTACAGAAAAACGGAGTTTTATATGATTTTCTTTAAGATCGACATAGATCGTGTTGCATGAGTTGACTTGTTTTTACTGATTCATAAAAATTTGTCTTATATAAAGTTTCATATGAGAAGGTCTCTTGTAAAATCGTCTCATATAAGATCTACTCATATTTTTCTTTTAGATAAATTGACATATAATCTGATAAGGATGGATTGAGCATTTAATCTTCTCTTTTAAATGAGGAAATCAAGTATCAAATCTCTTCTAGCTAGTAAAAAGGTTGATATAAAATGTATATAGATTTCCATATTTGCCTTTTTGCCTTTTTGCCTATTTGACCTTCCATATATTGGAGGAATATATATTCCACTAGAATGCCCTCATGTGCTAGTCATAACATTTTTGCTCTATTTGAATTTGAAATTTGTGACAGTTGCCATTTTTGCTAAATATTGTCAGTAGTCATTGTGACAGTTTTTATCGACACTAACTAAATTTATAAGAAACTTATATGTGACGAAACTCCACCACTCATATAGCTCAAAATTTATATATATATATTCACAAGTGAATTTCTATAAATAAAAGAATTAATGCAAAATTTTGGTTAATAAATTAGGTTTTTCCAGAAGATAATGAGCTACTATAATATCCTAATTATATATAGGACTTGCTAACTAGCTCAATCTTTAAATTTGACTAAATACTTTAAATTATAGCTTATATATATATATATATATATAATTAACATTTGTGTATGATTAATAACCAAAGTTCTTAGTAATAATTCATCATAATAATACTCTATTACAATGTATATTTTACATTACATAGCTCAAAATTGAAAATTTATTAGCTATCTAGGATTCGTCTCCAACTAATTAACTACTCCTAATTATACAAGTATAATACTAGAGGTCGTTTCTAGCTTAGCTCATATCATAAAAATAACTTGCTTTTAACAAACCATGCTCGATCGATTAATTTATCACGCAGCAGGAGCATAATCATAAACCCCATCATCGTCATCATCACCATCACCTTCTGCACACGCTATGGATGAAACATACTCGTAGTATTCATGACCAGCATCATACCCAAAGTCCGAGTGCTTTTTGCACCAAAAGCACCTAATTATACTAGGAACAAGGGACATTTTTAGTATTTTGAATTGAGAATAGGTAAGAGAAATGAGAGAGAAGCACTAGGTATGGCTTTTGGTGATGTGAATTGGGTTTAAAATTGGAAAGGGCAGACATAGGTATATATAACCCTAACCCTAGAAAGAAAAGTGATAGCCATGTTTTTGCTTAGGGTTTGCGCGTGTGATGAGTTAGAGGGTTTGTGTAACACTATATTTGGTCCATCCACGTCATAAATCAGGCTGCCACGTGGAATGTACACATGGAAATATAATTTATTTTATTATTTACCACAAACTTTTGTGTGCAAAAAAATGGTATATGTCTTTTTGGTTGGGCAAAGAACGTGAGGGAATTCTTTGGTGGGGCTTGTGTTTCTATTGGTAGGACTAAGATCTTGTAAAGTAGCACAAGATGTTATTCTATTATGCACCAACAAAAAATTGCTAAGTGTATCATAAACATGCATAAACAAAATTGTGTAAAGATCATTTTTTACACATTATTAATAGAAGATCAATCACTTAGAATATCCCTATCATAATTCATTGTCTTTATCTTTGAGATTTATATATTAAAAAAGAGAATATTTTCTTTATCGTTTATAACATGGACCGTTTAAAACTTATAGAAGTTGGCACCGTCTCTTTAACGACCTCAACTACCAACAATGTATGTAGTTTACGTAGTGTGTATTTTGAAATCAACAAGATTCATGTTTAGTTTAATGCATGTAGTTTAAGTGTGTATTTTCAAATCAACAAGATTCATTTTCTGTACAATTTATGGTACATAGCATCATAATTAATATTCTTTAGTGAGCAGTTTGAATTTCCACCTCTATATATTGCCATTTATATATTTTTCTTCTCAAATATATTCTACATGTATAACATGATATAATTAAAGATGCAGTTGTAGTGTGTAAATTATAATTAAATATAATCTTTAATTTCCTTTTTCATTTTAAGCACATAGGAATTAAAAATTGCA
Source organism: Scutellaria minor (assembly GCA_954870855.1). Taxonomy (NCBI): domain Eukaryota; kingdom Viridiplantae; phylum Streptophyta; class Magnoliopsida; order Lamiales; family Lamiaceae; genus Scutellaria; species Scutellaria minor. The sequence goes on from OX940737.1 coordinate 14,357,049, forward strand.
TAGTTGTGAATCATAATGTTTTTTCTTTTTTAGTTTTCTTTTCTGTTTTCCTTTTTTTTTTTTTAGACAATGGTCCTAAATGAAACAAATTGTTATCAAGAAAACATTAATAGTTTCCGTAAAAAAAAGTTACGATAATATTAGGATGCTTAAGTATTATCTCAGAAGTCTTTTGTCAAATAATTTTTTGTGCGACAATCTTGTTGTGGTTAATACATTAAGGACCACAACATTCCTTTTTTTGAATGTGATCCTTCTGAGACATTAATATATAGAATGTAGACAATGTCGAATATAGACCTTTTTACTTGTGTTTTTGTGACAACTTGTGAATTAATATTATCAATTTTGCATTAATATGTTGTCAAAAAAATAATTTTTTCTTGATAATTTTTGTAGCCGTAAAAAATATCGTCTCAAATAATCAAAATCATTTTTGTTGTAGTATATGCGCATATATTATATTATATTTTTTTGAAGAAAGTTATAGTTTTTATAAGCAATATTATATTTGATGACCTTACAAAAAGTGATTTATTGTTGTATTGTCTGACAATAAGCTTAACCAAAAGTGAGCAAACCTTTTCCTTTTAATCACTTTTCAAGTTTTTAAATGATTAAATTCCACCAAGAGATAATCATATAAAATATTTATCGGAATGAGCCATCTATATCTCAAGTATATATCTACCTATATTGTATTATAGACACGAGTAAATGTGACCACCATGCACTAATTATAAACACGTATCGCATTTGTAATTATACATACTACACAAATTAACGATGTCATGAAACAATGAACTGTGTACTTTAAATATTTCGTATTTATAATATTAGGCACCTACATCTTAACATAAAAAATAACTATATTTGAATTTGCGGTTTGTGACGGTTGCCATTTTCGCTAACTAAATTTATAATAATTTATATGAAATGGAGTTCTACTATCATAATGCAAACTTACATTCATAAGTCAATTTGTATTTGTGAAGCATGAGTTGTATGTTGATTTATTTCACATATATAATTAAATTTGTTATTAGTGATGAATTAAATTTTAATACTCTCAAAAATATTTAGTCACAACAACCATGTAACATTAAGCTTTCGATTTTGGCCAAAAAATATATTTATTCATTATCACTTGATATACACAAATTAATGTGAGGGACATGATAACCACATAATATTTCATCATTACATTTTATTTTCTGGTGTTTATGATCTATTTAAAAGGATTCCAAAAATTTTGGTTAGTAAATTAGGTTTTTCAGAGAATAAATGAGCTACAATAATATCTTAAGAATATATAGGACTTGTTAATTAGCTCAACCTTTAAATTTGACTAAGTAGTTTATACCTTATATATAAATTCAGGAAAATTGTAAATTTAGAACACTATTTTTAGATCGTTCACCAATGAAGGATACAAACTTTTTAGGTCAAACTTTTCAATTTGGGCAATTTTAGAATATAAAAAGAAAACCTGAAATCACAAATTCGAGGCTATATCGCATGAGATTTGCACGTGTTTTTCTTGACTTAGATTTAATATTGATGTGAATTCCTCATCACTAAACTAAATTGGAATTAAAATAAGAGATAAAATCACATTTGGTCCCATGCATAACTATTGTCTTTTTCGCAATTAATCCCACAACTATTTGTTTTTTCAATTTAGTCCCGAAACTTAAATAATTTCTTGATTTTGGTCTCAAAGTTGCCAGAAAATTCAAAATTGGCCGGAAAATTGTCACATGAGTTGCACGTGACTTCCAATTTAGGGGTTTCCGACAATAACTAATGACGTGACATGAGATGTAATTATTCTATTGGTTGAAGTATTAAAACAAATTTTTAAAAAAGTATTGTTATATATTAATTATGCAAATAGCCAAAACAAAAGAATTTCAATCAAAAATTAATCGAAATATCCTTCTTTTTTTTTTTTTCTGAAATATAGAAAATCTAGGTTGATTAAGTACTTCAACAAGAAAATAAATCATACATATGTGATCATAAATTATTCATAATATTCCCTGTCAAATTCTATTCACATATTGATAGGGCACACATATGATCCTCTTTAAGTAAGTCCAACTCCATGATAACGCCAAACATTAATGTACAGATAAACAAGGAAATAAGAAAACAAAGCAAATAGCTAGGTTTATTCAAAACTGATTCACACTGAGTGAGTATATATAACTAATAAAACATAATATTTGAATTAAAGGTGTAGAAGTTAAATAGAAATAGATATAACCATAAAAAGTATAAATATAAGTTAGATATATAAATTGCATTCAAAAGACCCTAAAATTAAGAATCAGCTAAGTGTCCTACAAACATATGTATGTATATAAAAGACAAAAACTTATATACACATTGTGCATGGATCTGTGATCCATGCACCAGTTCCGACCCGGCCTGTCACGCACTCAGACGCGCCCGCACGTGCCTGCATGCGCCTTTAGGTCGCGGATAAAATCAGCTCAAATATGCTTTCAGGTGTCTGACCTTTATGTTATGTTAAGCATACCTTTTAGTAGTGTTAGACATACCTTTTAGTTATGTTAGACATACCTTTTATGTTATGTTAACTATACTTTTTAGTTGTGTTAGACAGACTTTGTAGTTATGTTAGTCATACCTTTAGTGTTATGTTAAGCATACATTTTAGTAGTGTTAGACATACCTTTTAGTTATGTTAGACATACCTTTTATGTTATGTTAACTATATTTTTTGGTTGTGTCAGACAGACCTTTTAGTTATGTTAGTCATACCTTTAGTGTTATGTTAAGTATACCTTTTAGTAGTGTTAGACATACTTTTTAGTTATGTTAGTCATACCTTTAGTGTTATGTTAAGTATACCTTTTAGTAGTGTTAGACATACTTTTTAGTTATGTTAGTCATACCTTTAGTGTTATATTAAGTATACATTTTAGTAGTGTTAGACATACCTTTTGTAAGGCTAGTTGTACCTTAGCATTTTTTTCAGATTTAGTTAAGTATACCTTTATAAGTTTTCTGTCTCAATAAAATGACATTTATGTATTATTAAGAATACCTTTTATAAACAATAAAGTAACCTTTATGTATTATTAAGAATACCCTTTATAAACAATAATATGACATTTATGTATTATTAAAAATACATTTTATAAATAATAAGGTGACCTTTATTTATTATTAAGAATATTTTTTATAAACAGAACTAAAATGAGTCAGTTATATATACAAGACATTCACATCAATAAATTCATCTTCATCAGTAGATAACTCAACTATTTCATGTGTATTTGAATGATCATCTATCATAAAATATTAAGAACACGAAATCAGATACAATTTTATATTTTTCAAACTGATAAAGATGGATTTTTTACTTTTAAAATAATATCCTCGCATCACGATATGGAGAAGAGGAGGTTTGAGAGAAATTGAGAACGTCGTGCTTCGAGAAAGAAAGACAAAAAATGAAGAAGAAGGGGAGAAGAGATGAAAAGAAGAAGAGATCGAGAAAGAAAGACAAAAAACAAAGAAGAAGAGAAGAGAAGAAGAAGAGAAGAACTGAGGGAATGCGCGGCCTCGCTGAGGGATTAGGGCTTAATTAACAAAAAAAAAAAGTATATATATTTTTCTATCTGGGCCGGGTCGGATAGTGTTGCACGGATCTTAAGATCCGTACAACTTGTTAAGTATATATATTTTTCTGTCTGGGCCGGGTCGGATAGTGTTGCACGGATCTTAAGATCCGTGCAACTTGTTCATACCAGCGCTACTCCTTATAAAACATGAAGGACACATACTCTTAACTCTCTTGGTGTGTTCACTAAGTTAACTCTCCATTACAAAAAAAGGTCAATAACATCTTGTATGTGAACAGACATGATATGCGATAGTTTTCAAGCAGCCGGATAATAATCATAACACTACAAGAAAAATGGGCTTTAACAACCCCTCAAAGACAACCATTTGTGTTGTCTTTTTGAATTAACAACGCTTTTACAACGCGAGCGTTGTCTTTGTTAAAAAAATTCGACCAAAGACAACGCTTTTTTTGGATAAGACAACGTTTTTTTCGTAGGGTTGTTAAATAGCGAATTTTTTTAAAAATAGACAACGGTTTTTTTGGATAAGACAACGCTTTTTCATAGGGTTGTTAAATAGTGAATTTTTTTAAAAAATAGACAACGCTTTTTTGGATAAGACAACGCTTTCTCGTAGGGTTGTTAAATAGCGTGTTATTTTTAAAAAATAGACAACGTTTTTGTGCAAAGCTTTTTTCAAAGTGTTGTCATATAGCTTATTTTTTTAAAAATATACAACCCTTGTATGCAACGCTTTTATGCGTTGTCTTTTCATAGTACCTTTCACCAATAGACAACCCATTGTGCAACGCTTTTTTATGTGTTGTGTTAATTATAAATTAATTCATTTTTAATTTAATAAAATTTAAAAAATGTAACTAATATATAATGTTATCTTATATTATTTGCAGCAATATTATCTTATATGAAAAAACTCATAATTTTAAAATATAGTATTTTTATAAAATACTATTTTGAATTAATTAAGAAACTACACCTAAAATATTACTCTCACCCTTTTATATAATAATACAAAATTGTTGAAGTTATTTTAAACTCCAATTCGAAAATTATGTTTTATAATTCATAAATTATGAATGTTTCTCTAAAATATAAATAAAGATAAAATGACATGGTTTCAAAATTAATACCAAAAAAAATAAATTATTTTATAAAACACAAAAAAATTAGAATTATATAAATCATATATATCAATTAAAACAAGGAGTATGAAATAAAAAAATTAAGTATTAATTAAAGCTAGGGGTCGAACCATAGACCTCAAGTGGTAGAGCATCACCAATTTTACCAAACATGTCTTTGCTTATTATTTTCCAAGGTTTAATGTTAATACGCAAATGATAAATTCTTATACACAATTTGCACTTGGGTTTTTTTCAAATACCCAAACGTCTCCATCCATTCCTTTCCACCCCACCAAAATCCCAAATCCTTGCCGCCCAATTCTCCATCCTCTTTCCACCACCAAGACCCATTGCCTCGCCGCTCAACCCGCCGCCATTGCTTAGTGGTCACCGCCGCCGACTGTAGTTTCTCTGCATTTCTCCCGCCGCCCAGAAATCCACCGTCGTCCCGTCTCCGCTGCCTCACCGCTGAATCACCACGTCTCTCTCTGCTTCTCTTCTCTTCGACACGCCGCAGGTTCGCCGCTAATACCTCTCTCTCTCACACACACATATAGAGAACATTCTTCTGAACTGACTATTGAATGCCCTAATTTAATTATTTCATATTTTAGGTCACAAGTCTTATGAAATTTATTAGGGAAACTTCGTAATTGTTTGAACTCTGCGATTATTAGGGAAAAACCTAATGTTTGTGGAATGATGTTGCTGGATTGGAAAGCATAAAGCAGGCACTGAAGGAGGCCGTAATTCTCCCTGTGAATTTCCTACAGTCCATTACTGGTAGTTCAATTTTTTTTCCATTTTTGGTCTGTGTTTTTTTATTTGAATTTTATGCTCGTTTGTGCTTATGGTGCTTATTATTTTGAGGAAGATGATGACGAATAGTAATAGTACATTGTGGCCTTAATTTATCATTCTGCTCTTTTGTGGTTATTGTTGCTTAGCTGCTTTGAGAGAATAATTTGAGTTCTTCAATAATGGAAATTTGTGGCTGTCAAATGTTGACATGATAACAACTATGGAATAGTATTACCTAACTTGTTCTATTATCTTTATGCTATAACATGTGATAATCAATCAATGTGCTTTTGTCCTCCTTTGTTCAGTTGCTGTAATTCTCTTCACCTTTAGTTGGCATCTCAGTTTCAAGTTCTTTAAACTTTACTTATTTCTTGATTGTGCTAAACACGAAAATTGCATAATTAATGTTAAACATATACTTTGACTCTTCGTTTTCTACATCAAGAACTTCCCCCGATTTTTTAGCTCTACGGTTAGAAAATGAAAATTAACTATACAAGAATGTCAAAATGCATACTATTTTTTTAACAATATTGAATAGAGGCCTGAGAATTATATTAAAGGTATCCATATGAAGCGAAACACGAACCAAACTCTGTAACAAAAAATTAAATCACATCAAATCTCAGCTACCAACAAGTCATAGCAACTCAAACTAACATGTCATACAATTTAGAATGTCAACACTAGTGTTGGCTTAGGTTTGAGATGTATTCCACAAATACAAGAATTTGGCTTCAGTTTTGTTGGTGACTATTTGATTAGTAAAGACAACTACCCCATTTCTATACCCAGTTGATTTAAGTATGCTCGGATAAATAACAGGAAAAGGCAAATCAAGAAGCCATAATGCTTGATGGAAGATGTATGCTACTAGCTATTATAATTTAAGTGAATTTGGACCTATTAGTATCGTCTAATTTCTGACAATGTGAATTTCAGATGTCGAACTTAATATGAAAATTTTCTTTTTTTGCTAGTTTTATCTGTTCCCTCATTCAATTCTTCTTAAATGGTTTATACTAGCTTTGTATCTCTTGTGCAGTAAACCGTATCTTTTCTATCCAAACCCTAAAAATAAATGAATTGTTCGTCTGATATTGCTTATATTTTTAAATGTTTGCTGCTTCGTAAAGTTGCGGTACCGTTTTTCTCTGAGCAGATGTACAAAGTTCTACTAGGTCTTGACTGATGTTCAGTTGACCAATAGAAGCAGCATGACATTACAATCGAAGAAAGGGTGTTACACATTACAGCATGACCAATAGTTCGTTTGAATTTCCTCAAATAATTAGTAGACACAGTGCATTGCAACACTGTTACACTTAATCTTTTTTATTATATTGGTCATTATGGCAGATCAATGAAATTATAACTACCGAACAATGTTCCAGTTTTGTTTTTCTGATGGGAAATTAGTTGTGGTTAATTAATTTGTGTTTATAAATATTGTATAAGTTCCATTTTACTTTGGGGAGAGAGAAAGAGAGTAAAACAAGTGGAAGCAACACTTGTAGATAATAACAATGGCGTTAAAGAGTTAAACTGAGTTCCATTCGGGGTGTTGTTTCTGTTGAATAAATTTCCTGAGTTTCCCATCAATGCTTTATCTACTTTCTATGTAATCCCTTTATTACTTCATCTGGGAGTGTGTAATCTACTTTGTCATTGTAGACCAATGAGACTCGACCTCTAAGCTTTGACTGATAACTCATCATGTCTGTCTTTTATTTGGCATCATTGATAATGCTTCACACTTGCCAGACACTGCATATACTCACATTTAATATTTCTATCTGGATAAGCAATTAAAACAGTTTCACTATTGTAACAATTGGTATAGAAGAGGAGTGTTGTTTTGTTTGGAGGTTGGGTGACAAGTTTATGTATCTCAGCTTGTTACATGCATTGATCTAATTTTTCAGGTAAGAGGCACCCGTGGAGAGCTTTTCTTTTGTACGGTCCACCTGGAACAAGAAAGTCATACTTGGCCAAGGCTGTTGCTTGTGAAGCTGACTCAACGTTCTTTAGGTACCCTATCTTCCTCAATCATGTGTCTGCTTCTGTATTTTCTGTTTGTGGTTAATAGATAACATATTAGGTTGTGGAACAGGTCATTGATTAACAATGCTATTGTCGGATTTTCATCTGTACACTTCATGCATCTTTTCTTGTTTTCCGTATCAACGATCAAGTTCTTAGGCTGTAAAGATGGTCATTACCAACTGCTCTTTTCTTTCAGTGTTTCTTCTTCAGACTTGGTTTCGAAATGGATGGGTGAAAGTGAAAAGCTAGTTTTTAATCTCTTGCAAATGGCACGTGAATGAATATATGTTTCAATGAATACTGTTTTGCATGAATAAAATAGAATAAACTTAGTTATGTTCTTATCTGAAATGTGAGTAACCTTCACCCAATTAATCTTTAGATGTTTTCATATAGTTTGGAATCAAATTAGGAGAATTCTTCCATGAATTGATCATCTCCAAGAAATAAAAATGAATGTTTATTTATCTCCAGCAGGTATGTAATTACCTAAATCAATTTCCACCTTAATTACCCAAAGAATCAAGGACTAATAACAACTACTTGTTAGGTTTGTGACGGAGATGATAGCTTGACTTACTGATGTTCCACTTCTGTTTTGTTATAACTGGTTAACCACTGAATGCTCAAGCATACATTAACTAACTATGCTGACTTAGTGTACTTAGTTTATCAATGGTTGCTAAAATGTGATTATTTGTTAATTAGTTTATTTTCTACTTGAGATGGACAAGGAATGGATGTTGAAGGACAGTCTCTCAGATGAATACAAGGCGGGGGTTGAGTCTTTTATGCATTTTGCATTGCAAAATATAGATGATGTCAATGCAATGTCTTGTCCATGTTCAGATTGTGGTAATCTTAGGAAATGGAAACATGTCATTGTTAGGTTGCATTTGTTGACTAAGGGAATTGATAAAACATATCATACATGGATGTGGCATGGAGAGAGATCTAAGCCAGGAATGTCTATGTATGATGGTGATCAGATTAGGGGAAATGAATATAATTTTGGGAAGGAAGAACCTATTGACATGGTACATGCTGGATATGAATACACTAATCAAGATCCGAATGAATTTGGTAAATTGCTTGAGGATGCAGAGAAACCTCTATATCCTGGATGTACTTTTTTCACAAAGTTGTCTACCATTGTGAAATTGTATAACTTAAAGACAAAATTCTGTTGGAATGATAAAAGTTTTACTGAGCTGCTTAGTTTGGTTAGGCAAATGTTTCCTCCCCAAAATGAATTACCTTCATCTTTGTATGATGCAAAGAAAACCTTAGTTGCATTGGGGATGGAGTATGAGAAAATTCATGCATGTTCAAATGACTGTGTCCTGTATTGTAAGGAGTACAAGGACCTTACTAGTTGTCCTAAGTGTGGTATCTCAAGATGGAAATTGGGCAAAAATTCTAATATTTGTGAAGGAATCCCAGTAAAGGTCCTTCGGTACTTCCCACCTATTCCAAGGTTTCGACGGATGTTTCGAAACAAGGAGATATCTAAGGACTTGACTTGACATGCTGATAATCGAGTTGTTGATGGTTATTTGCGTCACCCAGCCGATGCACCATCCTGGAAAGTAGTGGACCATAGGTGGCCTGAATTTGCTTCCGAGTCAAGGAATCTCAGATTGGCTCTATCATCAGACGGGATCAATCCTCATGGTAATATGACTTCTACATACAGTTGTTGGCCAGTAATGTTGATCACATATAATCTTCCTCCATGGTTGTGTATGAAACGAAAATTTATGATGCTCACCATGTTAATTGCTGGTCCTAAACAGCCGGGGAACGACATTGATGTTTATTTGTCACCCTTGATTGAGGACTTAAAACTTCTATGGGAAGTAGGTATCGAAACTTATGATAGTTTTCGAGATGAAAACTTCCTACTTAGAGCAGTGTTGTTGTGGACCATCAATGACTTTCCAGCTTATGGAAACTTATCAGGTTGTATTATGAAAGGATATCGTGCGTGTCCTATTTGTGGTGATAAAACTTACGCAAAAAGGCTGAAACATAGTAGGAAAATGTCGTATATGGGTCACAGAAGGTTTCTCCGAGCTACTCATCCTTATCGAAGACAAAAGAAGTCATTTGATGGTAATCAAGAGTTTGACCCTGCCCCAACACCTTTGAGTGGTCGTGATGTTTTTAAAAGAGTCTCAGAAATCCAATGTACATAGGGCAAAAAGAGCTGTAACAACGCGTCCAAGGTAAATGAAGATAAGCCATGTTGGAAGAAGAAATCAATTTTTTTTTAACTTGAGTATTGACAGCACTTACATGTGAGACATGTTCTGGATGTGATGCATATTGAGAAGAATGTATGTGAAAGTCTAATCGGTACATTGCTTAACACTCCAGGCAAGACGAAAGATGGAATAGCAGCTAGACTAGATCTTGTGTCAATGAAAGTTAGAACAGACTTAGCACCAAAGGTGGGTGATAAAAAAACTTTCTTGCCACCAGCTTGTTACACACTAAGTAGAGAAGAGAAAAGAAAGGTTTGTAAGACATTGATGGGAATGAAGGTCCCTACGGGGTACTCGTCTAATGTCAGAAATTTGGTCTCAATGAAAGAATTGAAGCTTGTTGGTCTGAAGTCACATGATTGCCACACTTTAATGCAACAGTTGCTTCCAGTGGCTATACGGGGTGTTTTGCCTGATAATGTGAGAAATGCAATCACTCGGTTGTGCTTCTTTTTTAATGTGATATGCAACAAAGTTATAGATATCTCAAAATTGGATGAAATTCAAAAGGAGATTGTGACAACCTTGTGTTTACTTGAAAATTATTTTCCTCCCTCGTTCTTTGATATCATGGTTCACCTAATTGTTCATCTTGTTCGGGAGGTGAAATTGTGTGGACCAATCTGGTATAGATGGATGTATCCATTTGAGAGATACATGAAGGTCTTAAAAGGTTATGTGCGAAATCGTAATCGGCCTGAAGGGTGTATAGCTGAGTGTTATATTACCGAGGAGGCTGTGGAATTTTGTTCAAACTACCTTTCTAGTGTTCACACAATTGGAATCCCATCTAAACATCGACAAGTTAACATGACTAGGCCATTATCAACTGCAAAAGTGCTCCAAGCTAGTCCTGATGATTTGAGACAAGCTCATCTCTATGTTTTGACAAATGACATTGAGATTGAACCGTATACAAGGTGATCTCACTAACTCATTAAACCTTATACGTTATTATTCTTCTATTTATCTCGTTACACTTTTGTAGTCAACATATGGCTCACCTAAAGCTAACTTCTGGAAGAAAGTCGGAGAAACAACTCTTGGATGAACATAACAAGACATTTATTAATTGGATAAAGGATCGAGTACGTATTATATCTCTAACCCGTCCTATTGGATTTTATAATTTGAATGAAAATGTTAATTACAGCTTGTTGCATTATAGGTTTCAAATGAAATTAATCGGACCAATGGTCAAGTGTCAGAGAAGTTAAAGTTGATTGCAAGTGGTCCCAAAAATGATGTGTTGAAGTACTCTAGTTACACGATTAATGGAGTTACTTATCATACGAGGGAGCGTGATAGTATACGAGCGGTTCAAAACTCGGGCGTTAGTTTGGTTGCAAAAACCATGCAAGTGGCTAGTGCAAAGGACAAAAATCCAGTTGTGACGGACATGATTTATTATGGAGTTATTGAAGAGATATGGGAACTTGATTACCACAATTTTCGCATTCCAATGTTCAAATGTAATTGGGTTGAGCACAATAATGGAATTAAAATAGATGATCTTGGTTTCACAACAGTAAACCTCAACAGAATTGGATTCAAATCCGATCGGTTCATATTGGGTAGTCAAGTTAAACAAGTCTTCTACGTTGAAGATGCTCGAGATCCTGCATGGCATGTTGTACTTTCAACCCCCAGTAGAGAGTATTTTGATCACATTAATGGTGATGATTTAGAAGAATGTAACATAGACCATCAACGTTTTACAATGGGGATGCCTCCATTAGAGGTTGATGGTGTAGATGAGAACGAAACATCATGTGTGCGTGAAGATTGTGATGGGATTTGGATTGATAATTGCATTTCCTAGTATGTAATGATGTTTTTGGTATATAACATCTGAACGCATTACTTTCCTCTTATGATATTCTACTTGTGTGTTAAATATTTCCCACCTAACTGAATGTCATTATGTTTTGTAGGTTCGAATCATGGTGTGTCGTAGACGGGCTTCTGGAAAAGAAGATGAGACAATTGAGAAGAGTAAGAATAATCTACGAAAGGGGAAAAATGTAGCAAGTTCAAATGAAGTTGATAAAGATTTGGGAAGCTCGGATGATGAGGACAGCTCTAGGTCTAAAGAGAAGAGTACACGCACAAAAAGAATGTATAGGGGTGCTACTCATATGCATGCTCTTGCGATACAAAGAGCACAATGTTTCAAAAAGAAAGTAATGTTCAATAACAAAGGTCAGCCGATTGGGCCTTATGGGGCTGAAATGTAGAGTTACATTGGAGTGTTAGCAAGGGAAAATGTCAAAATAATAATGGATGATTGGAGGGAGGTGCAGACTGATGTCAAGGAATGGATATGGGAATCCGTTAATGTAAGTGCATGTGCTTCTTTTATTGTGATTTGTGCTGAAAATATTATATATTTGGCTGCCAACAAATCTAATTGCTCTTTCTTTTGTAGTTGTTGTTTGATGTTCCTCCTTCATGGAAGAAGGGGTGTTTGTCTTCGGCTAACCAGAAGTGGCGTCAATACAAGACAAGACTCACGAATAAGTATGTGTTTAGCAGAATCCACGAGCCTGAAAAGTTGAATACTCCACCCATTAATTCTGGTGTTGACCCAGTTGATTGGAGCAAGTTTGTGATCAGTCGCTTATCAGAAGAGTTCAAGGTAAGATTCAAACAATGATGCTTAATTGATATTTCTTTTCATTGGTGTCTTATGATTGTTAATCAATTGACGTAGACAAAGAGTCAGGAACAAAAGAAGCGAAGAAGTCAATTACAATATCCTCATAAGCTTTCTCGTAAAGGATACGCACGTTTGGCTGAAGAGTGTGTAAGTCTCTTATTTTTTATTGATTATTATTTGTACCACTATTCTCATATTTAACGATCGCTTTATATAATATGTTATTGGTTGTAGGCTGCTGAATTGGGCAATGATGATGAAATCAACAGAGCTATTCTATGGATGAAAGCACGAATGCCCAAAAAAGGGGAAATAAAATAAAAGAGCTTGAAAGAAACAATTACGAAGATTGTGAGTTTTTTTATTCTTGATTATTTTTTAAGCTGACACTCTACCACAGTTACCCATCCCCTCAATTATTATTTGTTACTAATTTAATTCGAAGGATGAGTACATACAACAAAAAAAGGAGGGTAACTTCATCGTGGAAGGAAAAGGAGATGGCATCCTTGCAAAAGCTCTTAATTCACAAGAACATTGTGGACGTTTGAGGGGGACCGGAAGTCATGTCATTCCGACAACTTACTGTGCTGTTTCATCTAGTATGCTGGTGGATAAGGACTTGCTTTTGCAAGAGCAAAAAAAGATAAATTCAGAACTCTATCGCCGAGTAAAAAAGCTAGAAGCAATGATTTTGAAGAATGCACCTACACATGAAGTTGATAAAGAAGAGAAGGGCAGTTGTTCAGTTAAACCCCCAAATCCATTAATGATGGAGGATGAGAGAGTCGAAGATGATAAACCACAAATTCAGAAGAACCACCATCAAAGTGAAGACTCAGATGATGATCTCAAGATTGTTGAGAATAATTGGCCATCAAAGGTATAATTTTGTATCTGGTTACACAAACAATATTTCTCCTAATATATATGAATTATCTCTATAACCTAATCCACATTGTAGGGTGAACTAGTCGCATTAACGTTGGAATCTAAAGCAAATATTGCTGCGTATGGTACGATTATCAAAGTGGGTGGAGCCAATCAATTTCTTCATGGTAATCTTTTACCTGAAAATTGCATGAGTGTGTCCATTGATCAAGCATTGGATCATGATGCCCCTTTGCCAATTCCTGGAAAATGCAACAGTATTGGTGAGGCGGTAGGTTCGCAGGTTGCTTGGCCATCACATTTGATAAAACCCAAAGTGAAGGTAATATTTGTTTGTTTAATCTTACATTACAATGATTTTTCATTAGCGCCGTAAATATAGCATGTCTACTTACATGTAATGCTGATATAATTTTTAGAAACCTGGAAAGAAGAAAATCGTGCAAACAGACTTGCCTACTATTGATCTATCAAGTGTGCCAAAGCCATTACATATGTTATATTGCTACACTAAGCTTGTCATTCAGAATGGAGGCAATGTACAGATAGAGGTTGATCATGATGTATTTGGACGTGAGTTCAACATCTTTGTTAACATTGAAGATATAGTTCCATTCTGTCAATTGGAGCCAATCTCATACGTATGTGTGGTTGTTTATATGTGGTAAGTAAGAGTTGAATTAATATTGTTGTCAATAGTATTACCATTATTATTATCTTTGCTTATTATTAATAATTATTATTATTATACAATTTAACAGTGTGGTGTTTTCCATTGTAAAATTTGATGGTTAGGCATCTGTACAAGAGGTTGGTCAATGAAAACAAGCATCAAAATTTCAGATTTGTGGATCCATATAAAATAGGATATTTGCCATCAACAAAAGGTGATCAAGATTTTCATGAGACTGAGATGGAACGAAGGGCATGTGCTCTGGCAAAAAGGTTGAGTGGTACATTACCTAGCCAATTAGTTTTGGCACCTTGTAATGTAGGGTAAGCTTTCATTTGCTTTGTTGTACTCCATATTATGATAACTTACGTTTTTGCTCAAACTATTTGATTGTGAGAAATTGTACTTCAAAGAGGTTATATATTGTATGAGTGAAGATGGAAAATGAGTCAAGGTAAGTAGTAAACTACATGATAGATAGTTTCCTATTGATCTTTTGTGCTTATTAACAAGACAATTATAGTAAATATGACTTTGAGTGGCTGATTTGGAGAGTTTCAGTTTTGATAATTATATTAACTCTTAACTTGATTTTGCAGCCTGTTGTTATGTTGACTTAAAGTTTGAAGTTGTGATTGATTTGTTTTTTCTATTAATTCCATAGATTCCATTGGATTCTAACTGTCATCAACCCCCACAAGCAGACTTGTCATTTGTTGGACCCTCTTTATCATCGCTTGCATGATCAAACTTGGAAAAAAATTGTTGATTTGTAAGTTTCAATTTTCAAAGTTTAGTACATTTCTGAGAACGTTCTTTATGTTGCATGTACGATGATTAATACTGTGTTTTGTCATGAAGGGCGTTGAGAATGTTCAATACAGAAATTGGAAAGAATGGGAAAAAACATCCTACATGGGAGGTAGTCAAGGTATGTATTGGGGATATGTGAATAATATGTTGATACTCATGTATATAGTTATTTTATCATCACCAAGCAAATGTATAGGTTGATACAAATAGTTAATTGTAATGTAGGCTCCTTTGCAACCTGACACCAAACAATGTGGTTTTTTCATCTTGTGGTACATGAGACGACTTGTTGAAAAGGATGCAACTGTGGACATGGTTTCATTGCGTTCAATTGTGAGTAACTTATTTCTAATTAGTTTGCATATTGTGTACTTCACCAAAATGAAATGAAGTTGATTATTGACTATATTCTTTTTTCAAAGTTCACGCATGTTAAGTGTACTAGTGCTGATATTGATGAAGTTCGTGTTGAATGGGCTGATTGCGTTCAAGAGCATATAAATGGGTAGAACGAGGTGACTACTATATTTTAACTTGCAATGCTTTCTTTTGAGTATTTAATATGATCACGTTATGATTTTTAAGAGTTTATGTTAACTTTGTTCTTACATTTGACAGATTGTGGGGACGTAGGGAGTACCTGTGAAGTTCGTGTTTATCATTTTTGTGAAGGTCGTGATGTTATTCAAACAAATATGAACATTTTATTATTGTTGGAGTTTAAATTTATGGACGTAATGTTTTGTGATTTCAAGTGTAAGGATGAGACATATTGGTGGGAGGATTTATGAATGTTACGTTTGATATTGACGATGTTTATATGTTCTACTAATGCGTTTTTTTGTTTAAATAATTAAATTATATTATTATATATTTCCAACAAATAATATGAAATTAATTGAAAAAAATGTGAATAAACAAAAAAGACAACACAAAAAAGGGTTGTCAAAAAGAAATGACTACACTGTAAAAAGCGTTGCGATTCTGAAAACGACAACGCTAAAAAAGCGTTGCACAAATTCTGGATGTAATCAATGGAGACAACGGTTATAAGCGTTGCATATATTCATGTTGTTGTGCTTCGAAAAGACAACGCTTTTCAAGCGTTGCATATAAAATTGGAAAAAATCAAAAAAGACAACGCTTTCGTGCAACGGTATAAAGCGTTGTCGTATCTACTTAAGACAACGCTTTTTACCGTTGTCAAATAGCGAAAAAAAATTCTGCAATGCTGGAAACAACAACGGTCGAAAATATGATTTAACAACGGGTAAAACCCGTTGTTAAATAGCGAATTTTTTGTAGTGTAATCTCCATCGTCGTCTCCATCTCCTTCGTGTACAACTGCAGTCGAATGATGACTATATACTTCACCGGAGAATCTTTCACCATCATGAAAACCATTCTCATAAAATGAGTTAATGTAGCTCATCATGGACGGAAAAGACATTTTTCTTTTCAAACTTTTGAGAGAGAGAGAGAGAGATCCAGAGAGAGAGTATTGAGTAAGAACTTTGATGGTCTGAGAATTTAAAGAGCATAGATGCATGTTTATATAAGCTTCTGAAAAAGGTGAGATTATGTTGGACATAATTTGGCGTAAGGTATGCATGTGGTGGATGTGTTTATGTAATGGAAGGACTTATGTTGCTGACACGTGGCTCCTCATTTGTCCACGTTGGCATTTGTGGCTGTATGTTCTATATATTGACTAGCTAGTTAATTATTGGAAATGTGTGCATGTGTCTACTTTATACCTTTTGGTTTTCTTTTCTTTTTTCCCATTTTGAAGACATTTAATGACAACATTTTGCAAATTTAATTTAGTGGGACGTAAAATAGAGATTGAGTTTTTAAAATTGATTTCATTTGTGGATGATAGATTTACATCTTATATAATATTGTATTATCAATGAATATCGTTTTAGATAATATTTTATATAAGAGATTTTATCAATATAGACCCCAAAAGATATGTTATCTATCAATGCAGGTTTGAATGATTTGAAACTATCAAATTAAGATTCTAATAGTTAGGCGTTAACTTTGCTCAATCAGACATTATCTCATTATCTTTCCATAGCTGATGTGACTGTCAAATCAGTATCAATCGAAACTTGAAAATTAAATGAAATATTACGTGATCTATCAAGGGAAAATTGCAAATTTAGAACAGTAACTTATGGTCATTCACCATTCAGAAACATTATCATTTTGGTCTTTGAAATTGAGATACTATCTTTCGAAAATGGACGAATTTAGGACAAATTAGCCCGAATCAACGAATTTCGGGCTAATTGGCACGCTAAAGTCATGTGCCTCACTTAGTTCAGGGTTCTTGCTGATGTGGTGCACTATGATCTATCAATATATTACACTTGTAAATATAACATATATTATCATGCAGTTATTTATTCGATAAATATACCAAATATTATCATGCAAATATTTGTTTGATATGTATTATTGGACAAAAATCAATATCGCAAAATATGGATATTAAATATTGAATACAATATTGTAAAATATCAATATTGATTGATATATATTACTGGACAAAAATTAATATCGCAAAAAGTGCAAAGATATCAATAATATATTACACTTGTAAATTTATTAATATTATCATGCATATATTTCTTCAATGTATTATTATTGGAAAAAAATCAATATCGCTAAATATATTGAATACAGTATAGCAAAATATCAATATTGATTGATATATTATTGGACAACAATTAATATCTCAAAAAGTGTAAAAATATCTATATTATGATATAGATATTTGTTCCATATATATTATTGGACAAAAATCAATATCACAAAATATCGATATTATATATGAGATATATTAAATAAATATTTGCATGATAATATTGATATCCTCACAAGTGTCAGAGTGATTTGGTAGCACGTGAGATACGGAAAGAGAATGAGATTAATGTCTAAGTTAACGTCGTTTTATTTTAGAATCTTAATTTGATAGTTTTCAATTTTTCAAACCCTAAATTGATAAGATTTATCTTCATACCCCGTTGATTTGAATCGATAAAATCCCTTTATATAATTATCTTGTTTTTTAATTGCTTTGAAATAAATAGATAGTAAATTTTGTTTCTTCAAATTAATCTTCTTATATGGCCAAGTTTTTCTACCAATTGTACCTAATATAATTAGGTGCAAAAGAGAATTCTTATCAACTCATGAAAAACGTTATTTGTTAATTTAGATACAAATTTGATTTGAAAAAAAAGGGTTATTTTAAAAAAATGTGATAACAGTTCTTAATTATACTCCAAAATTCTGAAAAGTCTTCACTTGGACAATTATTCGTGTCTATTGCCTTATTACAATCTGTCTCAACCAATACTCTCTTCCAATTAAAATATCCTGCAAAGAGGCTCAAGATCATTAATTTAGTTTGAACTTTGTCATCTAAACTTCAAACAAAATATTTTCGTATTTATGATATTAGGCATCTACATCTGAACTTAATAGTTTCTACATCTTAACATAAAAAATAACTATATATGAATTTGAAAGTTGTGATAGTTGCTATTTTTGCTAAATGATCTTGTCAGAAGTCATTGTGACAATTTTTTATCAAACGCTAACTAAATTTATAAAATTTTAGGGTTTATTTCATTTTTATCCTGTATGTAAGGTTTTTTCCATTTTTGGACAATCAAGTATACGTTTTCCAATTTTGGTCCTGTATGTTTCAACTGTTTTCAATTTCAATCCAATTTTCCAATTTCGGTCCTGTATGTTTCAATGTTTTCCAATTTCAGTCCAATTTTGGTCGGAATTCTCCAAATCGCCGATGTCACGTGAGATTTTTCGGCGGCCATCCAATCAAAATTGGATTGAAATTGGGAAAAATTGAAACATACATGACCAAAATTAGAAAACTTGACGTAAATTGAAAAAAATTGAAACATATAGGACCAAAATTGGAAAAAAATGGAAAACGTATATTTGGTTGTCCAAAAATGGAAAGGGCCTTATATACAGGACCAAAATTGAAATTATCCCAAAATTTTATATGAAGTGGAGTTCTACCATCCATAATCCATACCTATATTCATAAGTTGATTTTTATTTATGGATTATGAATTGTGTGATGATCTATTTTACATAATTGAATTTGTAAGATGATCTAAAAAAATTATTCAATTAAATTATGTTGGCATGTAGTATCAATATTTATTATTAGTGATGATTTTAATTGAATACTTAATATTTAGTCACAACAACCATCTAACTAACATCAATATTACTATATTAGACCAAAGAATATATTTATTAATTCATCATCACTTCGATATATATATATATACACACACATATGTGAGAGGCATGCATTATAACCACATAATATTTCGTCATTACATTTTTGTTTCTCGTGCTTATAATCAATATAGAAGGATTCCAAAAAAATTGGTTAGTAAATAAGGTTTTTCAGAGAATAAATGAGCTACCATAATATCTCAATTAATAATATATAGGACGTGTTAATTAGCTCATTCATTCTCTGAAAAGATTGAGCTCAATCATTATATTCAGAAAAACCAAATAATATATAGGAAGACGTGTTAATTAGCTCAATCTTTAAATTCAAAACAACCAAATAATTGTTTAGTGTGTTGTTAAGATAATAGATGAAAATCTTAAAAATTCTATATATTCTAAATTTCAATTACCCACTTTAGAAATTTAATCACATAAATAATATAAAATTACTATTCTAGTTTGTCTGATAAAATTTAGTCTATTTTATTTTTCTTTAATATTTCTTTAAAGTTTAAAATAATTGTACACTTGAACCTTCAGATTTTAGTCTTAATTAATTTTTTTTTTACATATATATGCATACACTTATACTTAAAGATGCCCAAACGGTTCGGAAAACCGGAACCGGGCCGGTTCGAACCGGCGGTCAACGGTTCGGGGAACCGTTGACCCGGTTTCGGTTCCAAACCGGAACCGGGAACCGCCGGGAACCGGTTCGGTTTCGGTTCCAAATTTCAGAAACCGGCGAACCGGCGGTTTAAACCGCCGGTTAAACCGCCGGTTTTATCCTTTTTTTTTTTTTTAAATCAATGGTGGATGCCACGTGTACAGCTCTCTTTGAATCGAAAATAGCCGTTGGAAATGAACGGCCACGATTACATAGCCGTTGGAAATGAACGGCCACGATTACATAGCCGTTGGAAACCGGCCAAACCGGTCCGGTTTGGAACCGCCGGTTCAAACCGGCGGTTTTGGTCAAATTTTGATCCAACGGCCTAGATCAAGTGGCCGTTGGAGATGGACGGCGGAGATGAGTCGAACCGCCGGTTCAACCGAACCGGAACCGGCGGTTCGAACCGGTTCGGTGCCTTTTTTTTTTTTAATTTTTAGATCTATAAATAGGGGTTCAAATTGTGTATTTGCTCACCCCAATTCTCTTGCTATCTCTCTCAATTCTTGCATTCTAGCTCACTTCAATATTTCAAGTTCAAAACCTCTCAAATTCTTGTTATATTTCAATTTCTAGTTCTTAATTATATCATCTACTTCTAGTTCTACACTTCTACTTCTATTTCTATTGGAAATTTTTTACATACATCATGTCTAGAAGAGGTTCTTCTACTTCATCCTCCCGTGGGAAGGGAAAGAGTCTCATGCCACCTCCACCATCGTATGAAGATGAGCTCATCGATCAATGGTGTGACGAGCTTGATCCAAATGTCGATTTGGGGGAACAAATCGCTCAAGCTTTAGCCGCCGAAGACGAAGATGAAGAAGAAGTGCCGCCGACGCAAGAGAGTTTGAATGCCACTCAAACCCCCTCAAGTAGAGCACCTTCTTTTGTTCGAAGTGATATTTTCTCCATTCACTTCAAGAAGGATGTCGTGCCTAATAGTAACGTCGACTACATAGTGACATGCAACCATTGTGGGAAGCAATACAAGTTCAAGCATGGAGGGGGCTATGGAACGTTCACTAACCACATCACGAAGAAGCATCCCGACAAGATTGGATTGGAGCGCTCTCAAACACAACTACGAGGATTCACCGGGTCTTCACAAGGTATGGATTCTTTAACCTTTAAATTTAGTCAACTAGAACTTAGGAAAGGCACCGCCGATTTTATTGCTTCAAAACATCTACCTTTTTCATGGGCTTCGGATGACCTTTATGAAGATTATGTGAGCACATATTTACAACCACCCGCTAGAATGATAAGTAGGAATACGGCCACTAGGGATATTGATAAAAGAGTACGTGAAAGAAAATATATATTACTACAAGATTTAGCTAACCTTAAACAAAAAGTTGCGATTTGTTGTGATTGTTGGAAAGATCCTTACCAAAAAAATGATTATATGGGCATTACTTGCCATTGGATTGATGATGCATGGGATGTTCAAAAACGTTTAATTGCTTTTATTGATTTTAATAAAAAACATACCGGTTTACATATTTCACAAAAAGTACTACATGTGTTAAATGATTATGGTATATTAACAAAAGTATTTGCTATAGCTTTAGATAATGCAACTAATAATAAAGCTAGCTTGCCTACACTAATTGAATTTTGTAAACCTTCATTAAGTGGTGATCTTTTTCATACTAGATGCATGTGTCATGTTTTTAACTTATGTGTTCAAGATGGATTAAAAACTTTAGAAGAAGAAATAGAAAAAATTAGAGATGCAATTAATTTAATTTGTCATACCGTACAAATGCGAAAAAAATGGGCCGCGTTTTGTAAAATGAATGGATTAGAAGTAAAAAAAATTGTGAAAGATGTGCCACATAGGTGGAATTCTACTTATTACATGCTTCAAGATTCGTATAATTATAGAGAACTTTTATGTGCTTTTTTTATGGAATTTGGTGATACTCGTGATGGTAATGTTATGTTATTTGCCCATTCTTGGGATTCTTGTATAAACATGATGAGTATGTTAAAAAATTTTGAAGAAGCCACTAGGGAAGTGAGTGGATGTTATTATCCTACATCTCCTTTAGCTTTAGATCAATGTGTTAAAATTGCTTTGGTACTTAACTCTTATAGAGATGATCCTATTTTAAGTGATGCAATTATTATGATGAAAGCAAAATGGTTAAAATATTATCATGAGATACCCCCCTATATTTATGTGCTAAATTATTAGATCCTAGGATTAGAGAAGATGGATTAGAAGAACTATTAACTATGTACTATAATGCATTGTTCCCACTTGGATTGATTAGTGAATATGATCTAGTAGAATATATCCCTGATCCTAGAGAAGTAGTTGCTAAAGCTAAAGGTTATTTGTATGATTTATTTAAACAATATAAAACAAATCATGGTGATTCAAGTAGTAGTGATGATGTAGGCGATCAAAATGTAGGACATAGTAGTTATTCATCTTCTTCATCTAGTTTTGGTGATACCCTTAGTCAATTTTACAACTTTTATGATATTAGAACGCAAAAAAGAGCTAGAAGTACGAACTCATCACAAGAATTAGATTCTTATTTAAGTGTTACTTTTGAATCGGTTGCTTTCGAGAATAATTTGGATATATTAAAGTGGTGGGCACGAAGGGCCACCACATATCCTATACTAACAATAATTGCGAAGGAGATGTTTGCATGTCCCGCCTCAACGGTCTCGGTTGAACATGCCTTTAGCGTATCGGGCCACACTTTGAGTGCGAGACGAGCAAACTTGGCCGCCGAGAATGTCCAAAACCTTATGCTCCTTGAGGATTGGGTCAAAGCATCCAAACATCAACAAAACCTCGATTGCACACGCTTTGAGGAAGGTGAAGCGGATTTGTATGGCTACGACTCAAACACAACATCCTCCGGCGGTAGTGGCATCAACCTAGACGATTGAAGAAGGTAAGTTGAGGTAAGAGAACTACGTGAGCTTTGATTCCTTAATTCGATTTCAATTAAGGATACGTAGGCAATTTCATTTTAAGTTTGGAATTTCAATTCCAAATTTAGAATGAAACTCAAGCTTTTTCAAATTTTCTTTTCCCCCTCCCTTTGGCTAATGTTGTTTAAATAGTTACTTAATTAGATACTTAGATCTTAGACTTGTATTATATAATTCAAGATAGATAGATAGATAGATAAGTGTAATTGTAATTCAAGATAGACTTTTATTTCTTGTAGATAGACATGGACTTTTGTAATTGTAATATATAGGAACTTTTGTAATAGATTAGATCATAAATTAGAAAGAATTCTAACTTGTAATAATTTTCCAAGTTATAATGAAAAAGTTTGTTCACTTCAATATTTTATAGTCCAAATTTCAATTTCTCATGGTATGGTATGACGGAGACAAAACGTGCGAAAAAAGGAAGAAAATGGACGAAAAAAGGTGGGTACCGCGGTACTGGATATGGATACCGCGGTACCCATCAAATTTGAACCAAAACGCTGGTTTCTGACTCTCAGTACCGCGGTACCCATATCTCAATACCGCGGTACTGGGCACCAGATTAAAAAAAAAAAAACACTGCCAAACCGCCGGTTCGAACCGGACGAACCGTCCGGTTCCGGTTGAACCGGCGGTTTGGAACCGAAACCGGAACCGCCTCCCACACGGTTCGGTTTCGGTTCCACCAATCCGGAACCGCCGAACCGGCGGTTCGAACCTGAACCGGAACCGGCGAACCGTTTGGGCATCTCTACTTATACTTAATCATTAGTTAATGCTTATATACTTACTGTATCAATCCTACTTCCCTACCGATCATGGCACATTAGGATATTCCCACCGCTGATGTGTCAAAAATCTAGAATACCAATTAATTTCATTTTTCATATAACGAAAGGATGAGATCATTATACGTCATCGATGGGCATATTAAAAGTTGCCCCACGGTAGGCATTTAAGCATTTTCCCTTACTATATATATCTAAAAATATTTCTTTATAGTACAGTCATCCCACCGCTCCGACCATCAAATTGGTTACAACATTTGGAAGATAAATGGGATTACGCAACCCTATCTCGAAAATGTTTTTATAATTATTTTTATTTATCTTTATTTTTATTTAAATGTTTATTTATTATTTTGTATTATTTTCCTCCCAATATTTTAGTTTCATGTGGAATGATGACATGTCAAATTTTGTGCCAAAATGGATCTCTACATGTACAAGTGTATGACATAGATATAAAATAACAGTCATATTTGCAATTTGGGCCAAAAGCCGAAAATTGGAGGTGCACGTACGTTTCACGTGCGATTTCAGTCCAATTGAATGATTCGGACTAAAATTGAGCAACATTCGCAAAATTCGAAAATTTATTGTCCTAAATTGCTGACTCAAAAACTTATAATTCGAAATTGCCAAACCACCTAATTTAATGGTGAAAAAAAATTAATAAACTCAATAAATCATACATTAGTGATCATAAAGTATTCATGATAATTTCATTCACATATTGATAGGGCACGCATATAAATGATTCTTTTTTAGTAGGACTAAGTCCAAGAAACAAGCAGAACTGAAGGACTTTTAATTATTTAATTTTCCTCATCAAACATAAATTCCCCTTTTTCGATCATTGATAAAGTCGCAGTTAAATACACAAATTTAACCATTGGAAGGAAATAACAATCTCACTAAGTAAACATATTGTCCACTACCAACCTAATGCACAAAGTAATGGCCAATACAGGTAAACTAGGAAATTATAAGAAAACAAAGCCAATAGGTTTATTCAAAACTCATCTAAGTAAACTGAGCTGTACGACTAAGCCCACATCATAGATTCACTGAACGAGTATATATAACCGATAAAACATAACATTTTAAATAGAAAAAGATAACCATAAGAAGTATCATCAAATAAGTTGGATAAATTGCATTCAAAAGACCCTAAAAATAAGAATCAGCTAACATACTATGTTGATAAGATAAAACCCTTGGGCTAATAAAACATGAAGGACGCATACCCTAACTCTCTATTACAAAAATGACTAAATTACATGATATGCGATAACTTTCAAGCAGCCGGTGCATAATCATAGTCTCCATTGTCGTCTCCATTTCCTTCGTGTACAACTGCAGTCGAACGATGATTATATACTTCACCAGAGAATCTTTCACTATCATGAAAAACATTCTCATAAATTGAGGTAATATAGCTCATCATGCACTGAAAAGACATTTTTCTTTTCAAACTTTTGAGAGAGAGAGAGATCTAGAAAGAGAGAGTATTGAGTATGAACTTTGATGGTCTGAGAATTTAAAGAGCATTGATGCATGTTTATATAAGCTTCTGAAAAAGGTGAAATTTTGCAAGACATAATTGGGCGTGAGGTATGCACGTGGTGGATGTGTATATGTAATGGAAGGCCTTATGTTGCTGACACGTGGTTCCAAATTTGTCCACGTTGGCAACCCATTCTCAGGTTGGAATTTGTGGCTGTGTGTTGTATATCCTAGTAGGACTATAGAATATTTCGAGTTGCGGTAAAACTATAAACAATTTTATTTTATTTTAAATTATATACAACAAACTTTTGTGTGAAAAGAAGTGGTATATGTCTTTTTGGTTGGGCAAAGAACGTGATGGAATTCTTTGGTGTGGGGCTTGTGTTTCTATTGGTTGGACTAATATCTTGAAAAGTAGCACAAGATGTTATTCTATAATGCACCAACACAATATTGCTAAGTGTATCAAAAAAAACAATAAATAAAAGATCAACCACTTAGAATATCCTTATCATAATTCATTGTCTTTATCTATGAGATTTTTATATTAAAAATTAAAGAGAACATTTTCTTAATCGTTAATAGGGGTGTGCATCGGTCGGTTCGGTTAACCGAACCGACCGAAATATTATAACGGAAATAACCGATTTGCAGTTTTAAAAAAACCGAACCGACCGAAATATTCGAAAAAACCGAATTAACCGAACCGAAATATTTCGATTCGGTTTCGGTCGGTTAACCGAATTTTGTAGAGATAGCAAATAGATAAAAAAAACAACTTAACAAGCACATCTCAGTGATCCCACATACCAGAAATGTTGCAAAAAAATAAATGTTGCAAAACAGAAATGTTGGCAGAATGAAATTCAAAAAACAATATGGCAAAATGTTTATAAGAAAATGTCCAGCCTGCTATCACTTCTAACTGGAGTATTGCTCCTGCTTCTTTCAGAAATCCTCTATGGGCTTCTACTAATAGTTGGACTCATACTCTTGTTTTGTTTTGCCCTAACAAGTAACAACTGGACTTCTTGTGAGACTAAGACTCATGCTCTTGCTCATGGATCTTCTTGGACTTAGACTTCGACTCCTGCCAACAAGATATGGAATAAATCACCAAATTGTAGAGAAAAAATAGCATATATATATATATATATATATATAAAGAGGCAATCATGAAAGAGTTATAGACCTAGATTTGCTTGAAAGTTCATCCATTACATCAGAATTATTTCCCACATAGTACATACCCAGAAATGTTCCTTGAGTTTCAAAATTATTTCTTTGTGTTTGATGGTGTTTGTCCAATTCCTACATTAGGCAAATCTGCAACACAACACAACAAGTTAAAATTTAAAATCAGAGCATTTATAAAATATCAAATAAGGATATGATATAAAATATTATTTTAATAAAATTCGCACCTTTCTCAAAATTTTCAAGATCCTCCAATTGCTCTTCAACACACACATGGAGATCTTCAATTCGAAGCCAATCTTGTGAGCATATCAAAGCTTCAACTATTCTTGGAGTTAAAGAACTCCTAAATTGATCTAATATCCTTCCACCGGTACTAAATGCTGACTCTGATGCAACAGTTGATATAGGAACACACAACATATCATGGGCCATTCTTGAAAGAATTTGAAATCTTTCAGAATTTACTTTCCACCACTTAAGCACATTAAGATTTTCAGCCCCCTCTACAATATCCTCATTCAAATAAACATCTAATTCACTTTTCTTAGTAGTATAATCTCCACTGTCCAACCTTTGTTTCTTAAACTTGGCTTTTAAAAGTGCTGCAGGTTTGTTACAAATAGTTCCACTATCAACACTTGCAACACTACCAACTGAACTAGAGTTCGAGGAACTTTCACAAGCGGTACCAACACTAGCATCATTCCCGGATTCATATTTCCTCCTATATTCATTGAATAACTCATAGAGCTCAACCTTCAAACTTTCAAACAATTTAACACCTTTTTCAATCCCATACATCTCAGTCAATTAGTACTCCATGTACACAATCTTATCCCGTGGATCAAAAATATTTGCCCAAAAAATAATGTAATTCATTTTTTCCGGATCTCCCCAATATTTATCAAATTTTATTTTCATCGATTCACCAAAATTCTTCACAAAGGGATCACCACTCATTTTCCACTCATTCAATATGCAAGACAAGTCACTAATTTCACTAAAAAAGTGTTAGAAGTGACATACAAAGAACCCGATATTCGCAAAGTCATGTTATAAAATTGTTTCAACAAATCTGAAATTTTGCGAACACAAAACCAATCATAAGAAGTTGGAATTCCTTCCATCCCTAAATCACCAACAAAAGCAGGGTCTTCACTTTCATACCTCTCAAAAGCCTTCTCAAAATTTATAGCCGTACTTAGCATCAAGTAAGTGGAATTCCACCTAGTAGGCACATCCAAGCACAATGAGCTCTTACTTTCTATTCCTTCCCATTCCACACACTCCTTAAACTTATGAAGTCTAGCTGGAGAATTTCTAATATATCTGATTGAATCCCTTACTTTCTTCACCGAAGGGTTCATATCTTTTAATCCTTCAGAAACTACTAAATTAATTACATGTGCAATACATCTCATGTGAATATGTTTGCAATTACCCACACTACCGCCCCAATTCAACATTCTTTTTTTTTTAAATGTCAAAGCTGAATCATTCGAACTCGCATTGTCTACGGTTATGGTGAATACATTCTTTAACCCCCAATCAAGAATGCATGTTTCTAGTGACCTCCCAATGTAATCACCCTTGTGACTAGTAACCGGAACAAAGTTCAAGATATTTTTTTTCAATTTCCAGTTACTATCTATGAAATGGGCAGTAATGCACATGTAATTATTTTTTTGCAAAGATGTCCATGTGTCGGTGGTAAGACTAACCCTCTGACAATTACTTTTCAAAAATGATTTCAATTTTGTTCTTTCAGAGAGATACAAATCATAACAATCTCGTGAAACCGTCCACCGAGAAGGCATTTTAAACCTTGGACATGCTTTATTCAAAACCCGATTAAACCCCCGACCTTCCACAAATTTAAATGGCAACTCATCAACAACTATCATATATGCAATTGCTTGCCTAATTTCATCATAGTCATATTTCCAAGTCGTAAGAGTGCCAACCCCAGAACTACCCTCTTTCTTATTTGGTTGCAAATTCAATAAAGATTGGCGGGTTTGAGCATTATGTGGGTTTTTCATGCAACTATTCATATGAGAATTAAGTGATGAAGTGCCATTTTTTTTTGAATGACCGGCATACTCATTCCCACAATAATTGCACTTAGCCGATACATACCTTCCCTCCTCATCACAATCAAGACAACTGACTTTATCCAGTGACGGCATCGACAGAGGTTCTACCTTCGAAATCAGAAGATACAAATATGGTGCAATCGTGTGTACGACTAGTAACAGGGGTGAGGAATCATGACTTCATGAGATAAGATGGAGAGATTGAATATGGATAATGGATTTAAGGATTTGGGCTTAGGGATAGGATTTTGAATTTGAGAATTTCTCTTTTCTCAGAGGGATTAAAAAAATTATATATATATTATTTATATAAATATAAATATATATATATAAATATATATATTTCGGTCGGTTACGGGTAACCGAATATTTTTTTAAAAAAATCGAAACCGAACCGAAATAACCGAAATCCTAAACTGAAATAACCGAAACTGAAATTATAATTCAAATAACCAAACCGAAATTTTTTTTTCAGTCGGTTTTTTCGGTTTTTTCGGTTTTGGCCGAAATTTGCACACCCCTAATCGTTAATAACATTGATCGTTTAAAACTTATAGAAGTTGGCACTGTCTTTATAACGACCTCAACTACCAACAATGTATGTAGTTTAAATGTAGCGCCTCTGGATCAAAAACGACGCATAATTGAATAATTAAATATTTGAACCATGACTTAATAATTATGTGCCTATATTTTAACTGTTTAATTAATTACGTGTGTTTCAGATATGTGTTTAATGCACGATTTAGATCTATAATTTTCTTAGACTTGGAACATAGAATATTTCTATACCATGAGATGCGTAACGGAAAAACGAGAAGATAGAAACGAACTAGGGGTCAATCGGAGATCCGTAGCTCAAATGGTGAAGGAAAGAGCCAAATACGAAGATTAGGTAAAACAAGTGGCTAAAATCCTGAGGAGCGGTAAAAAGGAAAAATAATATTTTAATAAATGGTAATTTAAAATTACTTGGTAAATAGTAACTTTTAAAATCTATAAATAGGGGCTCATTCGATTCATTTTTCATCGTTTTTCCGAATGAGCCGAAAGCGACGAAAACCCGTAAGTCTCTCTCCTTTCTTTCTCTTTCCATTTTACTGTTTCCGGCAAGCCACCGCCGGCGCCGCCGCCGGCGGTGGCCGAAAAATTTGAAAGTTGTCGGTTTCGGCCGATTTTCACACACGACGTTCGTCTCGATGGGAAACAGCGAAAAACAGCCCCAAAAACCCTAAACCCTAGCTTTGGTTTTGCAAATGTGGTAACGAAGGATTTTGCGGCGGAATTCTGGGCACTATTCACCACCGGAATCCGGCGAGTGGTAGCCAGTGGTGCAAGGTTTCCGGCGGACTTGGTGGCGGCGGTAGAGAGCGGCGCCGCCGTGGCTATTGGCGCCGGGAAGAGGCCTGGTCGAGCAGGCCGGTGCCGGGAGAGCTGGGCACGAGGCTGCACGCGCCGGGAGGGAGCTGCTGAGAAATCTCGGCCCTCGCCGAGACCCACGCCCCCGTTGCCAAGAAATCTCGGCCACCTGCCGAGCCGAGTACACCTGCTGCCGAGAGGGATTTACCTGCTGCCGAGAAAACTCGACAGCTGCCGAGCCACTTACCCGATGCCGTCGAGAAATCTCGGCCACCTGCCGAGACACGCACACACGCTGTCGAGAAAACTCGACAGCTGCCGAGACCCACTGCCGAGGCCGCCGGGGTTTTCCACCCAGCGCCGGGTACGCGCGTGCCCCGTCGCACGCGACGTTGTGTTTTCATTCCGAACCTCGTTTTCTCCGCCGTACGTCAACATCGAGTCGTCACCGATGAGATGTCATTGATCGAGGGTCGTGGGCCCGGTCAAAGTCAACCCTTTGACCAAAATTACCAAATTACCCCTAATCTTAAAATGCTCCGTTTGAGCTCGTTTTAACTCCGATTGAGCTCATTCTTTTTCCATCGTGACCCAAATTTCATTCTCTATCATCTCAGCCATATGGATTGATTATCCATCCTCGTTTCTTCAACCCCAATCTTTAGAGCTCTCGATCCGTCGCGTATTTAACGATCGTTTCTCCGCTAGAGTCTTTTACAGTTTTAATTATAATTATTAAGGATCTAAGAACACTGTAAAGTATGTAGGCTATCAGTTGGGTTGGACACTGAGACACGAGATTTGAGACACAAGATTTGAGACACGAGATCTGAGACACAAGATATTTGATACTTGCGACTCACATGGTAACCACCGAACAAGGTGGGGGTAACTTCTAAACTCTAATAATATTACGCTACGGTATTTAACATACTATGATGATAAATGAATGCATGCTTATGAACTTGATACTAAATGAATTATTGATCCTTATGTGCTGTGTTTATATGCTATGATTAATGTGTTCATGCATGGTGATTCTGTTATCTCCTACTTATTTCTTCTGAAAGTCATGATTCTGTTGCGTCCCCAGCTTCTTTCTTCTGAAAATTTATAAGATGGGAAATACCCACACCTGAGATTTGTGAATGGACAGAGGTCCAATTTATATGAAGAGACAGATGTCTGCTTCATATTACGGGGGAACAATGATACCCGTTTAATAAGTCGGGGAGTACCCGCACCTGGGGTCAACGGGGAGTACTCGTCCTCACTGCAGATATGAGCGCTGATGGGTTAATGTGTCCATAAAGGATCCGAATTATGTGATATGCATTCTATATGTTGTGTCTATGTGCCAACCTTGAATATGTTTGATATGTTATGCCTACCTAATAATTGTTAAAAATGGAAAGTATTCCCACGAGTGTATTCCACGCACTCACCCCCTATTCTGTACTCACACTACAGGAGCTGATGGGCATGATGAACCCTAGTTGGAGAGAAGTGGTGTTATCTTGTGGATTTGTGATTTCAGGATGATGTAACACAAATTTTTCCAAACAATGTTTTAAATAATTCACGTTTTGTAATATTTGGATACATATGACGGATGTGAGATCCTGATGAATTGTTTCACTACGTATGATGTATTTTATCGGTAGTGAGACCGATTGCTATCGGTAGAGGCCGAATGTTAATATATGAATGATTCACATTGTCCCTTACATCTTTCTTCTGTCGTCTCCTGCTATTTCTTTCTATTTGTGATATGTATCCCTTACTATTTCTTTCTATTTGTGATATGTGTCCCTTACTATTTCTTTCTTCATGCCCAAAGGAAAACTCTGATATTTTGTGAAAAGATTTTGGGGCGTGACAAGTGGTATCAGAGTAATGTTCTACTGATTTTGAACTTGCTCAAACTGGTTTTAAAGTGGGAAAAGTGTGATTTAAAAACGTAAAAAGGTTTTTAAAAAGACACAGATAGACCCCATTCTCTCTCCATAGGTGACTCTCCCTGAACATAGGACTTGCTTAAGTAAGTGTTTACCTAATGTGCGTTACTTTGTTGATATGATATAAACTGTTTAGAACTGATGGGGTGTTAAGGATATTGTTTCATGATGAAACGATCTGTTAAAACCCTCTTGACGTCACTACAATCACGATGAAAAGATTTTGTGAAAACCTCTTGAAGTCACTATAATCGACACACTGCTCTGAGCCACCGCCACAAAGCCGCTGTCTGTAGCAACGTGAGCTCGTGTGCGAGTATGGTTGTTCGCAGGAGTTGATGTCGTGTGACTGATAGTTGGAACTACCATAAGCCCTTGTTTATAACAGGGTGTGCTAATGAGTGGGTTTTCCCAGTTCGTAGTTGTAATGCGTAAGGTCGGTTTTGATACTTGAAGACTATGAAAACTCTGGAAGGATGTCAGTAATGTGAATTATAATGTTTTGCGTATGATGCATATTTCTGGTTGGTTTATGCGAGTTGTGTATCCGCTATCATACATAATAAACGGATAACAGAAGATCTATTAAGGTTATTATATGATTTATGGAGTAGCGTTTCTTGGTACCATGATATTTGTTATTAGTTTATCTATTGTTATAGATTGTTGGGGTTACGTGGGGTATATTATAAGAGTTAGTTTCATATGTCGTCTATAGAATGATTTGCCACGAGAACGACCACAAAGGGATAAGCTGTCAATGGAGAATTCGTTTGATCACAACGTAAACGCCGCGAGGGAAGACTTGGAGTCAGTACTGAGAGGCTGGGCTAGGCATTACGAGACCGCACAAGCTGTGTCGCCACCATTGCCAAGGAATGATGTGAATCGAATCATTGAACAGTTTCGATGTTTTAATCCACCGATCTTCCATGGAAAAGGAAAACCGGCCGAGGCCGAAGAATGGCTAAGGTCGTTGGATCGAATTTTTGGACATCTAACATGCACAAAGGAGCAGAAGATCTCCTGTGCCGTGTTTCAACTCACCGAAGAGGCCAACTATTGGTGGGAGGCATACCAAAGGACCATGTCACCGGAGTATAAGAGGGTCATGTCTTGGGGAACCTTTAAGGAGGTGGTTAGACAGAAATTCATACCTCGGTTGTACCTTGACCGAAAAGAATCAGATTTCCTACACCATCATCAGGGAAATGCCTCCGTAGAGGAGTACGAAAGGAAATTCAATCAGTTGAGCAGGTATATCCCTCATCTGGTAGACATCGATACTAAAAAGGCCAAACGTTTTGAAAAAGGCCTTCGTCCAAAGATCAGTTCCATCCTGGCTAGTCAGAGTACCAAGACGTATGTTGAGGTTGTTGAAAGAGCCCAGAAAGTTGTTTTTCATCTACACTGTAGTGCCGCACCGCATGAGAAGATCATAGGAAGGTTCGGAAAAAGGAAATGGACTGGTTCAGGTCGGAGCTTTAATCAGAATAAACACGTAAGGATCAATAGTGCTCAGCTTCCCCCAATCCCTACGTCGAGAAACGCGTGTGCTAAGTGTGGAAAGACCCATGCCCAAACAGGACCATGTCTTTTAGGGACCAAAGTTTGCTATAGGTACGAAGAACCATGACACATTGCAACCAATTGTTGGAAATTCAGAAACACAGTAATGGCAAAGAAGCCGAGGTTACAAGAAAACAAAACTCGAAACTATTACAGGTGTGGAACATTTGGACATATCGTGTTTCACTGCCAAAAGTTTAGGAATCCGATGGCTACATTACCAAGGCCAGGGAATTTCTGTTCCAAGTGCAGGAAATTACATAGGAGACTGTGCCAACAGGAAACACGGAGTTGCTACCGGTATGGAGTGCCATGATACATCTCCACAACCTGTCTAAAGTCTAAGAAAACCACCCACTATCACACCAACCTCGAGGCCAGGAGCAGGCCAAGCTTAGACATCTAACCTCACTTGTTTAGAGGTTGTCGGGAGATAGATTGTAGACGATAAACTTTTAATATTATATGTATATAGATAAATATGTAGTGACCCATACTTTGAAATAATATTTGTAATCCTTTTGAATAATGTACAAGCTGGCCATCTTTTGCCTATATATATATATTCTAAACCAGATCGTATTTTCCTATTCAATGGAATCCACGTAACTTCTTCCTTCGTGTTTCGTGTTATATTTTTTTATCTATAGTTTTACGTTGGTATCAGATCCGTTGAAACACGTGAACGACTAGATAGTCGCTAGGAAACTCTAGAAGTTAGTATCCTATTTGGAAATACGGTACGAACAAAACACCTGTACTGTCACCTTAGGATTTCTTTTAAGGATAAGATCCTTCTAGCTGAACTTCACGCTTTGGAAATAAAGGATTTTGACAAAATCCTTGGGAATAGACTAGATAGAGTCCAACCACGCGGTAATTAAGTGTCGTGCAAGGAAGATCGTCTTTCAAACACCTGATGAACTGGAGTTCACATTCCATGGAACACGAGTTAAAGCCGACATAAGGATTATCTCGGCTATGGAAGCAGCCGAGATGCTTAGCAAAGGAATTACAAAGTTTGGATGGTCAACATGGTGAACCCCGAAAGAGAACCGACTACTATCAAGAAGAAGCCGGTGATTAAGAAGTACATGGACCTGTTTCCAAAGGAATTACTTGGTCCTCCGCTGGATCGATAAGTAACATTCGAGATTGATCTCGTTTGAAGGTCAACACTGGTGTCAAGAGCTCTTTATCGGATGACACCAAAAGAATTGCAAGAACTGAAGGTCGGTTATAAAAACCTTTGAACAAAGGCTTCATTAGACCGAGTATGTCGCCTAAGGAGTTCCAGTGCTCCTTGTGAAGAAGGATGGAAGCGTCGGGATATGTAAGGATTACCGAGAGTGGAACAAGCGGATCCTAGAGAACGAGTATCCACTGCCTCGAATGGAAGATCTTTTGATCAAATAAGAGGTACCAGTGTGTTCTCGAAGATTGACTGAAGGTCTGGATCTCACCAGATGAAAGTTAAAGTTGCGGATTCATTTAAGACAACATTCAGGATAAGAAACGGCTACTACGAGTTTGTAGGTAATGCCAATTGGACTAAGTAATGCTCCAGCTGTCTTTATGGATTTGATGAATCACATTCTCCATCCGTATCTCGATCATTTCGGCATCATGTTCGTCGATGATATTCTCATCAATTCGTACGATAGAACGCACCGCGAATCATATCTCAAGAATGCATTGGAGATTCAACGAAAGGAGTTGTCGCATCCAACAAAGAGTAATAGAGTGTTTTTCGATAACTTTTTCCCCGTCTCTTCAACTCTTTCTCTCTCTTTTTCTCATTCTCGTTCTCGCTATCTCTCTCTTTTCTTTATCTTTATCGAGAACATACTTAATATCTTAGACGGAGGAATATGACCTTCCAGCGCCACCCATTCCTCATCCTAATCCGCAAGTAAATGGTGAAGACGAGAAATATATAGGATGATTAATACCACGATCAATACCAAGAGTTGAAGAAGGAAATGAATGAGAAACAGAAGTGGGTTTCGAATAGGAAAGTTCGAAAAGGAATTAGAGAAACTCAGGACTGACAAAAGTTCTGAACATAGAGCTTAGCCAAATAATCGAGGCTTGCAAGTTCCATGACGAGAAATGGAAAGAAAGAAGCAACAAGGAAATAGGAGGACGAGAGTTTTGATGAAGTACCTAGTTACGCCGTTCTTAGTACGCGTTCAATTTCGAGGATGAAATTATTTTAAGGGGTAAGGGATGTAGTGTCCCGGATCAAAAATGATGCATAATTGAATAATTAAATATTTGAACCATGACTTAATAATTATGTGCGTATATTTTGACTGTTTAATTAATTACGTGCGTTTCAGATATGTGTTTAATGCACGATTTAGATCGATAATTTTTTTAGACTTGAAACATAGAATATTTTTATACCATGAGATACGTAACGGAAAAACGAGAAGATAGAAATGAACTAGGGGTCAATCGGAGACCCGTAGCTCAAATGGTGAAGAAAAGAGCCAAATACGAAGGTTAGGTAAAACAAGTGGCTAAAATCCTGAGGAGCGGTAAAAAGGAAAAATAATATTTTAATAAATGGTAATTTAAATTTACTTGGTAAATAGTAACTTTTAAAATCTATAAATAGGGGCTCATTCGATTCATTTTTCATCTTTTTTTCGAACGAGCTGAAAGCGACGAAAACCCGTAAGTCTCTCTCTTCTCTCTTTCTCTTTCCGTTTTACTATTTCCGGCGAGCCACCACCAGCGGTGGCCGGAAAATTTGAAAGTTTTCAGTTTCGGTCGATTTTCGCACACGATGTTCGTCTCGACAAGACAAATTTAGGATAGGTCTCGGAATTCAATTCTGATTTCTCATTCACCGGGAAATGGTGAAAAACAGCCCCAAAAACCTTAAACCCTAGCTTTGGTTTTGCGAATGTGGTAACGAAGGATTTTGCGGTGGAATTCTGAGTACTATTCACCACCGGAATCCAGTGAGGGGTGGCCAGAGGTGGTAGTCGGCGGTGTATGGTTTCCGGCGGACTTGGTGGCGGCGGTGGAGGGCGGCAGCGCCGCGGCAGGTGGCGTCGAAAAGAGGCCTGGTCGAGCAGGCCGGAGCCGGGAGAGCTGGGCGCGAGGCTACGCGCGCCGGGAGGGAGCTGCCAGGAAATCTCGACCCTCGCAGAGACCCACGTCCCCGCTGTCGAGAAATCTCGGCCACCTGCCGAGCCGAGTACACCTGCTGCCGAGAGGGATTTACCTGCTGCCGAGCCACTTACCCGATGCCGCCGAGAAATCTCGGCCACCTGTTTAGACGCGCACACACGCTGCCGAGAAATCTCGGCAGCTGCCGATACCCACCGCTGAGGCCGCCGGGTTTTCCACCCGGCGCTGGGTACGCGCGTGCCCCGTCACGTGATTCCGTATTTTCATTTCGATCCTCATTTTCTCCGTCATACGTCAACATCGAGTTGTCGCCGACGAGATATCGTTGACCGAGGGTCGTGGGCCTGGTCAAAGTCAACCCTTTGACCAAAATTACCAAAATACCCATAAACTTAAAATGCTCCGTTTGAGCTCGTTTTAACTCCGATTGAGCTCATTATTTTTCCGTCGTGACCCAAATTTCATTCTCTATCATCTCAGCCATATGGATTGATTATTCATCCTCGTTTCTTCAATCCCAATCTTTAGAGCTCTCGATCTGTCACGTATTTAACGATCGTTTCTCTGCTGGAGTCTATTACAGTTTTAATTATAATTATTAAGGATCTAAGAACACTGTAACGTATGTAGGCTATCAGTTGGGTTGGACACTGAGACACGAGGATTGAGACACGGAATCTGAGACACGAGATATTTGATACTTGCGACTCATGTGGTAACCACCAAACAAGGTGGTGGTAACTTCTAAACTCTAATAATATTACGCTACGGTATTTAACATACTATGATGATAAATGAATGCATGCTTATGAACTTGATACTAAATGAATTGTTGATCCTTATGTGCTGTGTTTATATGCTATGATTAATGTGTTCATGCATGGTGATTCTGTTGTCTCCTACTTATTTCTTCTGAAAGTAATGATTCTGTTGCGTCTCCAGCTTCTTTCTTCTGAAAATTTATAAGACGGGAAATACCCGCACCTGAGATTTGTGAATGGACAGAGGTCCAATTTATATGAAGAGACAGAGGTCTGCTTCATATTACGGGGAAACAACGATACCCGTATTATGGGGGAACAATGATACCCGTTTAATAAGTCGGGGAGTACCCGCACCTGGGGTCAACGGGGAGTACTCGTCCTCGCTGCAGATATGAGCGCTGATGGGTTAACTTGTCCATAAAGGATCCGAATTATGTGCTATGCATTCTATATGCTATGTCTATGTGCCAACCTTGAATATGTTTGATATGTTATGCCTACCTAATAATTGTTAAAAATGGAAAGTATTCCCATGAGTGTATTCCATGCACTCACCCCCTATTCTGTACTCACACTACAGGAGCTGATGGGCATGATGAACCCTAGTTGGAGAGAGGTGGTGCTGTCTTGTGGATTTGTGATTTCAGGATGATGTAACACAAACTTTTCCAAACAATGTTTTAAATAATTCACGTTTTGTAATATTTGGATACATATGACGGATGTGGAATCCTGATGAATTGTTCCGCTGCGTATGATGTATTTTATCGGTAGTGAGACCGATTGCTATCGGCAGAGGCCGAATGTTAATATGTGAATGATTCACATTGTCCCTTCCCTCTTTCTTCTATCGTCTCCTGTTATTTCTTTCTGTTTGTGATATGTGTCCCTTGCTATTTCTTTCTTCACGCCCAAAGGAAAACTCTGATATTTTGTGAAAAGATTTTGGGGCAAATCAACAATATTCATGTAGTTTAATGCATTTAGTTTAAGTGTTTATTTTCAAATCAACAAGATTCATTTTGTGTACAATTTATGGTATATAGCATCATAATTAATATGCTTTAGTGTGCAGTTCGAATTTCCACCTCAATATATTGCCATCGTGTTTTAATTTTTTTTTGGTTCTCAAATATATTCTACATGATATGATCGAAGTTGCAGTTGTAGTGTCTAAATTATAATTAAATATAATTTTTAATTTCATTTTTCAATTAAAACACATAAGAATTAAGAATTGCATAGCTGGAATCATAATGTTTTTTCTTTTCTTTTTTCCTTTTTTTTTCAACGTACATTGGTCCTAAATGACAACAATTTGTTATCGAGAAAACATTAATAGCTTTCATAAAAACATTTTGTGATAATATTATATTGTTTGATTATTATCTCAAAAGTCTTTTGACAAATAATTTTTTATACAATAATGTTGTTGTGGTTAATACATTAAGTAACACATCATTCCTTTTTAAATGTGATCCTTCTAAAATATATTAATATGAAGAATATAGACAACATTGAATTTAGGCTTTTTTCATTTATATTTTTATGACAACTTGTCAATTAATATTAGTAATTTTGTAACAATATGTTGTAAAAAAAAAAAAACACTTTTCTCAATAATTTTTGTAGCCGTAAAAAATGTCATCTCAAATAAGCATTATTATTATATGAGTAACACTTCTGTGCACCAGTTGCACAGAAGTGAATTCGTGCAATTCATACCTTTATGTTATAAATGTAGTACATTTATGTTATAAATGTAATACTTTTATGCATGTTCATTTTAAAAGGTACGGATATTTGTACATAAAGGTACTACATTTATAATATAAAGGTTTTCTGTGCAACTGGTGCAAAGAAGTTTTTGTGTTATTATATATGTGCATGTATGAAGAAAGTTATAGTTTTTAAAAGCGATACTATATTTTATGACCTTAAAAGAAGTGATTTATTGTTGCATTGTCTGACAATAAATATAACCAAAAGTGAGCAAACGTTTTTTTTTTTTAATCACTTTTCAATTTTTAAATGATTAAATTCCACAAAAAGATAATCATATAAAATATTTATCGGAATGAGTCATCTATATCTGTATATATCTACCAATATTGTATTATAGACATGAGTAAATGTGACCACCATGCATGCACTAATAAACACGTACGTATAGTATTTGTAATTATACATACTACACATTAACGATGTCATGAAAAAATAAACTATGTACTTTATCATATTTTCAATTAGTTAAACACACATATAATTAATAATAATCCAATATTTTTCTTTTATTTCCTGTCAACATCGTTTTCATTTTATAAATACTTATGTTGGGAAACGTCACCTAAATTAATGCCACCAAGTATGATCTCATATTTTGACAGAAATTAGATACTCATTAACTGATTAACATTAAGAAAATACAAATAATATTATTATATTACCCATGCAACTTATTGTTTCCACGCTTCAGAAAAATAAATAAATAAATATATATATATATATACACACATATATATATAAATTGTGATTGTGATTAGGGTAAAAATCCATCGAAATTCCAATAGGATAGCAAAATTTAAACAAAGAAACATAAAACAAAAATCAATCCATTAGCATTTGTATGAAAAAGAGTACTTATGAAAAAAAATGAACGCTCCACTAGTTAAAAAATCAATTCGATCACTAGTATTTAAAAGGGATTTCTATTCAAATAGACCAACTATTAATGTGTGATTATGAAATATATATTTTATCAATTTGAGATTTAATTGGATTAAGAATTTTATCGGTCAACTATATATCAATGCCAAATATCAAAGGTAATGTTTCACTATTATTTAAAAGGTTCG
The DNA here is from genome assembly GCA_954870855.1 of Scutellaria minor. Classification (NCBI taxonomy): domain Eukaryota; kingdom Viridiplantae; phylum Streptophyta; class Magnoliopsida; order Lamiales; family Lamiaceae; genus Scutellaria; species Scutellaria minor. The sequence continues at coordinate 14,397,115 of OX940737.1, forward strand.
GTAGCTAACGTCGTTAACATTTTTCTATGTGTTTTATATCCGTAAGTGTTAACATTTTTCTATGTGTTTTATATCCGTAAGTTATCTCATTATGTTCCAATAGCTAACATCATTAACATTTCCCTATCATTGTTATTTCATTTTTTTTTCCAGTAGAGGGTTTAAATGGCAGTAATCTATCAATTGAAAATTGAAAATTAAAATTAGAGATTAAACTTTTAAATTATCATTTTATTAGCTAAATGGTCATCTATAGTATATTCCTCAATTATGATATTTAATAAAATACGTAATTGAATACAGAATTAATTGTTATTATTATATTTTTATGTACTTTCAATCTATAGTTCCCTAAAATTACAATTACATAAACATAAACAATAGTAATCAATCACAAAGCTAACTATCAATATATATTACCCAATATTGTAAAGATTATCACTTAATCGAATAATAAAATTAATTTTTAAGATTATATTTTTATATACTTTCAATACATATTTCTATTTAATTATAATTAGATACATTTAAACCCTCCCTCTGTCTTTTACCGCTTTGCTAATCTTCCCCTATAACACGGGCCGGGCGGCGGGCGCGGGAGGAATAAACCTAAGAGTCTTCTTCCCGCTTTGCTAATCTTCCCCTTTAACACGAGCCGGTCATCCCTTGGCCTATTGGGATAACAGCCTCCCTTGGCCTATTGGGATAGCTGCCTTCGGGCTTTGCCTGCCCTTTACAAGATCCCGGCTCGGCCCGGGAAAGCGCTGGCAACAACAGAAAGAGGAAGGGGTCCATGTAGCTGCTGCGCCCGCCCCCTTCTTAGTCCCTATTGGGATAGTAGCCTTCGGGCTTTGCCTGCCCTTTACAAGATTCCGGCTTGGTCCGGGAAAGCGCTGGCAACAACAGAAAGGAAGGGGTCCATATAGTTGTTGCGCCCGCCCCCTTCATAGTCAATGGGGCACAGCAGGAGATAACCATGCCTTTGCTACTTTCTTAGTCAAGGGCCTTCATAGTCAATGGGGCACAGCAGGAGATAACCATGCCTTTGCTACCTTCTTAGTCAAGGGCACAGCAGGTTTGGCATCTACTACTACAAAAGAGAGAATCCACCTCAGATAACCACGCCTCTGCTAGGCAGCATGTGGAATGGCCGTGAGCGGACCCTTTTGGATATATAATCCTAGTAATCAAATGCAAAGATACTATGCTAACTATCAATATATATATTACACATGTAAAGATATCAATTTGCAAACTATGGACAAAATATTGAACAAAAATCTCTTGCATATCGGATTGCAAAATATCGATATTATAATCGATACAATATTGCAAAATATTGAATTGAATTGATGGCAAACTATCAATATATATTATTGACAAATATCATATAATTTTGTGAATATTTGATATCGATATTCTATCATCAGTGTTTTCAATATTTCAAACTATCCACATATATTATTTGATGAATATCATGTAATCTCGTACATATTTCATATCTATATTCTATAAAATTAAGGTCCGATGTCTCATACATATTTAATATCAATATTTGTGTTATTTAACTAGGATTTAGAGAATAGAAGTCATTATCTCTCTATATTTAGAGATACCCTCTTGAATGGTTGTCAAAATCATTATCTCTATATTTAAAGACAATTATCTCTATATTTAGAGGCAACTAAATATTTCTAGAGTGCAAGTCAGTGTCTCTTTACGGAAGTCATTCACTCTCTATATTTAAAAATTGTATTTTGTAACTAGGGTTTAAAGAGTAAAAGTCATTATCTCTTTATATTCAAAATTTGTGTTCTATATTTATATTTAAAATTTGTGTTCTACAACTAGAGTTTAGAAAGTTGAAGTCATTATCTTAATATTGAAACCGGTCCATAAAATTAAGTTTTCGATATTTTCAATTATATCGATATTTTTAATCTTAATTATAAAAAAAGAAAAAAATCACTAAAATTTGTGTTCTATAACTACAGTTTAAAACGTAGAAGTCATTATCTTTCAAATATTGAGCAGATCCATAAAATTAATATTTCGTTATTTTCAATTATATGGATATTTTTAATGTCAATTATAAAGAAAAATCACTAAAGTCAATGTCAGCAAAATTGAAGTAAGACAATTATTCACAATCCTCAAAAATAGTTTTCAAAATTGAAGTAAGACAATTATTCACAATCCTCAAAATTCCATTTGGGTCAGCTATAAGACGTCCGATAATGTATTAAATAATATTTCTCGTATATGTGCACTTGTAGATAGTTATGACTTAAATACCAAAACTTTTAGAGTTGGCCAGCATAACATCTTTTTTGGCCTTGAAGATGTATTACTTGATGGTGAACCAGTCATCTTGCAAAAACAAATGATGTATATGGAGGAGGCTGAGTGTTTAAGACTGTTAGGGGTGACACCCTATTCAGTCGGCAAAAAACGTGGCTATGTTAAAACTGAAGATTTAAAGTCAGTTATACATCAGTTATTCCATGTGGATAAGCTATAAGACAATTATTCACAATCCTCAAAATTTCATTTTTGGGTGTGAGGAATTGCACAATCATTCAACATCCTCAAAATCTCATTTTTGGGTGTTAGGAATTGCATTATTCACCATCCTCACCGAGAGGAATTATTTGAATTAATATAGATACTATTTTCTTAATTTAAATCATTCTTCTTAATTATTTGATTTTAACAAAGGATTCGTTGATCCGGTGATAGTGATACTAATTTAGTTGGTTTTGCACCAAATCATATATGAAATGCTACTAAGTTACAAAATAGATGTTTTATACAGCATTACCAACCTACTCATTTGATTTTAACAAAGGTTTCGTTGATCCCGTGACAGTGATACTAATTTAGTTGGTTTTGCACCAAATCATATATGAACTGCTACTAAGTTACAAAATAGATGTTTTATACAGCATTACCAACCTACTCATTTGATTTTAACAAAGGATTCGTTGTCGTTGATCTCGTGACAGTGATACTAATTCAGTTGGTTTTGCACCAAACCATATATGAACTGCTAGTAAGTTACAAAATAGATGTTTTATACAACATTACCAACCTACTCAGAATTATGCATGCAAATCTTTCCTTCTTTTGGTCAAATCATGTTAGTTTTATTTACTCCTACTATATTAATTAACCTCCTTCTCCACATCCTCAATCTTATTCTCCAGTATCTATCTCTTACAAAAAAAAAAGGTGAATTATGAGCTCCTTCCCAAACCTTGTTTATCAAGTAAAATTATTATGAGTGAAAATGAAAAAATATATCGGTGTAGTGAGGTAAAATGTAATGCAGTCTTGCATGGAGCTTGTGTCAAAATGTGGATGCAATTGTCACGCCCCAAAATCTTTTCATGTTTTATCAGAGTTTAACATGGGCGTGAAGAGAGAAATAGCAAGGGACACAAAACTCAAACAGAAAGAAATAGTAAGAGACGATAGAAGAAAAAGGTAAGAGACGAAGTGAATCTTTCACTTATCAACAATCGGCCTCTACCGATAGCAATCGGTCTCACTACCGATAAAATACATCATACACAGCGGAATAAATCATCAAGATCTCACATCCTTACATGTATTAAAATATTACAAAACCCGAATATCATAAAACATGGTTTGATAAAGTTTGTGTTACATCATTCTAAACATGTTGGTTTGATAAAGTTTGTGTTACATCATTCTAAACATGCGATTCCAAAGATAACACCATCTCTCTCCAACTAGGGTTCGTCGATCTCATCATCTCCTGTAATGTGAGTACAGATTAAGGGGTGAGTGCATGGAATACACTCGTGGGAATAAAATCCGCTTCTTGTGACTCATAACAGAAATAAATACTGAAGACAATCTACAGTCATGTTATCACAGCACATAAAATGCAAAGCAGATATTAGAAATGGCAAGGGAGGAATAGGTGCGGGATTCCCCCGTCTTATCCTATATAACGGTCTCACTACCGTTGGTGCATTTCAAGAGGACCACTAAACCTCAACAGAGTAGTAGAAAATAGCAAGGGATGAACATAGTGGACCTTGGTCCTTTCACAGTTATATTATGGCACAACAATTATAATCACAACACTTAGTATTCCTCAGTCATGCATTTAATAGGGAAAACAGTAAACAGATAAAGAGATAGAAATTACCCCCACCTTATTCGGTGGTTACCACGTGAGTCGTAAGGTTTAAAGATCTGATAACACAAGCTCAATCCAACAAGTACTCAAGCTCAATCCAACAAATACTCAAGCTCAATCCAATGAATAGCCTACACAAGTTACGGTGTTCTTAGATCCTTATTAATTATAATTAAAGCGATAAACGTTTCTTCCGAAAGAAAGATGACCGTTAAATACGCGACAAGTCGAGAGATCTAAAGATTGGAAAAGGAACAAGCTCCTTCGGAGTTGATACGAGCTCTAACGAAGTATATAACGTTGGAGGGTATATAGGTATCAAAAGGGTTGACTTTGACCGGGCCCTCAACCCTCGGTCAATGACATCTCATCGACTAAGACCCGATGATGAACGTGCAAAGGGATATGGACGGAATCATGGTGTTACGCGCCCATCGTCACTCGGCGTGCACCCAGCACCCGACGCCCATTCCCGATGCGCCCAACCAGCGCACGATCGTGCCCCCTAGCGCACGACCGTGGGCCAACACCCAGCAACTCCTGCCAGGTCACGCACGATCGTGCTCCCCAAGCACGACCGTGCGCCAGCTTCCAGTGGATCCTGCTGGCTTGCGCACGACCATGCGCCGACCTCCAGTAACTTTTGTCGGCTGGTGCACGACCGTGCCCTCCGGCACGACCGCGCGCCAGCGCACCCAACAGCCTGCGCACCTAGCAGCTTCCCCAGCTGCCTCTTGCTGCAGCAATGCCGCCCGACGTCTCCCCCTCCCAGTCCTCCGACTACTTCATTCCAACCTTCTACATCTCTAGTATGATACTAACTCTCCCCCAACCCCAAAACTCACACACACACACATGTATATATACAAACACACACATCCTCAAAACACTTGGCCGACGACCGAACCATCGTTACAATCCGTCGGCGCATCACCAGCACCGGTCATCACTTTCCTCATGGCGGCACCACCTGTGCCGCCCCCAACAAAGATCACACACGCACACACACAAACACACACATACATGCATATATCATACCCAACCCAATATAGCTCCGACACCACCACACACGGCGGCGCCGTCCCTCCAACATCTCATCCTCACCTCCGGGAGAACCTCCGACAACATCTCCGGCTAAAAGAACGGAGGAAAAGAGAGAAAACCGAGAAGAGAGAAAGGTTGGCTAGGGTTAGGTTTAGGGTTTTGAAATGGTTTTTCGCCGTTTTCCGGCGAACGATAAATCGGAATTGAAATCCGAGACCTGTTCTAGACTCGTCTCGTCAAAATCTACGTTGTGTATGAAAATCGGCTGAAACCGACAACTTTGAAATTTTCCGGCGAACTCCGGCGGTGGCGCGCCGGAGGCCGAAACAGAAACGAGAGAAAGAAGAGAGACTTACGTGTTTTTGTCGCTTTTGGCTCGTTCGAAGAAAGGGTGAAAAATGAACTGAAAGAGCCTCTATTTATAGATTTTGAAAGTTACTATTCACCGATAAATATCTCGTTTACTATTCACCGTAAATATCTTCTGATATTTCCGAAACCTCATGGTTTCCCCTTTTTATCGTCGTTCGAGTTACGGGTCTCCGATTGACCCCTAGTTCGTTTCTATCTTCTTATTTTTCCATTACGCATCTAGTGATATAAGAATATCCTATATCCCACGTCTAGGTAAATTATCCATCTCATACATGCATTAAACACTTATCTGAAACGCACGTATTTAAACAGTTAAAACATATACACATATATATTAAATCCTGAGTTTAAATATTTAATTAATAAATTATGTTTCGTTTTGGTTCGGGGTGCTACAGCAATTCAAGGAACTTTTCTATCCGAGTGATATATACTATTGTCCGGATTGCTGGGATTACAAAAGCATGTATCAGACAATGTACCTGAGTGGGTTAGACATCACATTGGACGAAACTTATTTGGTTGGGGATTCAAAGAAGAAAAAGGAAGAACGTGTATTCCATTTTTGGGTCAGCTATAAGACAATTATTCACAATCCTCAAAATTCCCATCAATTATTCACAATCCTCAAAATTCCATTTTTGGGTGTGAGGAATTGCACAATCATTCACCATCCTCAAAATCTCATTTTGGGTGTTAGAAATTGCACAATCATTCACAATCCTCAAAATCATATTTTGATCTATAATATCCAAAAATTCACTTTTACTATCCAAGGAAAATTGACTCTTAATATCCAAGGATGTATTTTTACATAATATCCAAGTTATCCAAAAATTCACTCTTAGCTTGTCCAAAAAAATTATTATATAAAAAAAATTTGTATTTTACTATGTGGATATTGCAGTTTTATTTATCCAAAAAATTATTGTACATGATATCCAATTTATCAAAAAAATTAGCAATTCTTATCAAAACATTTGTGGATATTGCAGTTTTATTTATCCAAGAATGCACATCAGTAATTACTGATATAATTTTTAGATTTACCCCCTCAATCAAAATCATAGTATGAAATTACAAAGTTTAGTGCATTTCTTATCAAAACACTCTCTTTACTGATATAATCTTTAGATTTATCCCCTCAATCAAAATCATACTTTGCAATTACAAAGTTTAGTGCAATTCTTATCAAAACACCCTTAATATCCAAGGATGTAGCTGTCCATAATATTCAAGTTATCCAAAAATTCACTCTTAACTTGTTCAAAAAATATATTATATCAAGAAAATGATATTATTTAACTTCAAATTACGCAGCATAATAATGAGCTATAATAATATCTTAATAATATATAGGACTTGCTAATTAGCTCAATCTTTCAATTTGACGAAGTACTTTATAGCTTACATATAAATTCACATTTGGGTATATATGTAGCATATATTAATTACAATGAAATAAATTAAAGGTTAATATTTTGAACCTTAATAAAATAAAGTACGTTATTTTCGTTGTTTGAATTCTTAGTTTATTATATTTCAGTATTATATCTCGTATGCATGTTAATGATATATGTACATCTCATATTTTCCATGGGAGTTCGTTGTGAGTTGGGACAATTGCAATGGATTAGATTAGGGTTTTTAGAGAAATTACGTTTATAGCATGTCTATGTTGAATGAAAAAGAAATTTAGTATCAATCATGTTAAAAAAATTAGTTACAACCATCTTAAAAATAAAAAAGAGATGAATAAATAAATTAAGTTACGATTAAAATATGGTCAGGTTCCAATTATGTAATTCATGAATGGCCTAGCTAGTTGATGGAGTACTATATTATGTGTTCTAAGTTCCGTTGAGCTTGGTATTGATTTACAGTGAGTTTCTATAATAAAAGTATTATTTATTATTTATTAGACAATTAACCAAAACGACGAAGTACAATCAGCATTTAATCGGAAAACCCATGTACTTTTCTAAAAAAATCAAATAGGCTGATTGAAGTATTTCAGCAAGAAAATAAATTATATATCTAGATGATTAGTTATTGATAATTTCATATCAAATTTTATTCACACATTGATAGGGCACAAATACAGTCTTTTTCGAGTAAGGATTAGCTCTCCAACAAACAAGTAGAATTGGAGGATTTTTTTTTTTTCTGATCAAACATAAAATATTACCCCCATTTTTCATTAATAAACTCACTTAAATACATGAATCATTGAGAGGAACAACTTCATGCCCTAAGTCTCTTGATGAAAACTAAGGTTATAACTAACTCTATTACAAAAACTTCATGCCCTAAGTCTCTTGGTGGTCTGAGAATTTAAAGAATATAGTAGATGCATGTTTATATAAGTTTCTGAAAAAGGTGAGATTCTTGTTTATAAATATATAGTGAACTTCGTCTCACATAACTATATTCATGAGTCAGACTTTGTATAAGTTTTTGTATAATTCTCTTTTCTTTAAATTATTTGAAATAAATAGATAGTGAATTTTCTTCAAATTAATCTTCATGGCCAAGTTTCTCTACCAATTGTACGTAACATAATTGGTAGTCTTATGATGGAATGGTTATATATATGTGAGATATTCGCATGAGATATTTTAAGCGAAGCTACTCATTATTTAAGTATTATTTAGATGTAAACGTATATATAGTGTATGATAATAGGATATGTATGCTATAAATTGGAATTATATCCTTTTAATGGTAATATATATATATATATATATTGTAAATAATGATTTATTTTTGGGTGTGTGAGTGTTTATATATGTGTGTGTGTGTTTGAAGCTGCCGGAGTAAGAGGGCTGGGGAGGTGGTGGCCGGCGACTGGTAGTCGCCTGCCTGTGTTCTGGGAGTAAGGGGGTGGTCGCCGGCGACTGGAGTCGCCGGCTGGAGCTGGGGAAGGGTGGGGTTTGGTTTTGGCATGTGTGGTGTCGAAGGGTTTTGCGGTGAACTTTCGGGTACTATTCATCGCCGGAATCCGGCGAGGGACGGCCGGAGGTGGTAGCCGGCGGTGCAAGCTTTCTGGCAGACATGGTGGTGAAGGCGATGGGCGGTGCCGGGAAGATGGCTGGTCAAGCAGGCCCGACGCCGGGAGCGTCGGGTGACGAGCTGCCGAGAAAACTCGACCAGCTGCCGGGAAGGGATGCCAACTTGCTGAGAAATCTCAGCCCATACCGAGATGAGATGCTATGCTGTCGAGAGAGGACGCCCACGCTGCCGAGAAAACTCGGCAGCCACCAAGACCCATACACCCTTTGCTGAGAAACCTCGACCACCTGCCGAGACCCGCGCCCATGCCGCCGAGAAATCTCGACCACCCGCCGAGCCCATTACCCATGCTGCCGAGAAAACTCGGCAGCCTACCGAGAAGCGCCGAGGCCGCCGGGTTTTCCCACCCGGCGTCGGGTACGCGCGTGCCCCGTCGCACACATCACGCCGTGTTTTCGATCCAAACCTTGTTTTTTCCCGCCGTACGTCAACATCGAGTCATCGCTGACGAGATGTCGTTGACCGAGGATTGTGGGCCCGGTCAAAGTCAACCCTTTGACCAAAATTACCAAAATATCCCTAAACTTAAAATGCTCCGTTTGAGCTCGTTTCAACTCCGATTAAGCTCATTCTTTTTCCGTCGTGATCCAAATTTCATTCTCTATCATCTCAGCCACTTAGACTGATCTACCTCTATCGTTTCTTCGACTCCAATCTTTAGATCTCTCAATCCGTCGCGTAGTTAACGATCGTACTTTCTCCGAAATCGTTTATAGCTTTAATTATACGTTATTAAGGAACTAAGAAATGTCATAACTTATGTAGGCTACTTGTTGGATTGAGCATTGACTTATCTGACTTTTGATACTTGCTACTCGAGCTTTGAGTTATCAGATCTGTGGTACTCGCTACTCACGTGGTAACCACCGAACAAGGTGGGTGTAATTTATATCTCTTTATTTGTTTACAGTTTTCCCTATTTAATGCATGATTGGCGGAATACTAAATGTTGTGATTATATGCTATGATTATGTGATCATGTTATACTATGAAAGGACGTGGGTCCACTTTCATTCCTATGTAGGGTCGGGAGATGCCCGTACCTGAAATTTTGTAGGGTCGGGAGATACCCGTAACTGAGATTGAGTAAGGTCGGGTGATACCCGTACCTGAGATTAAGTAGGGTCGGGTGATACCCGTACCTGAGATTCTGTAGGGTCGGGTGATACTCGTACCTGAGTTTTTGTAGGAGTAAGTCAGGTAATACCTGCACTTGAGATTTGTAGGGGTAAGATGGGGATACCCGCACCTGAGTTGGGTTACGAAATACATGCTATGCATTTTATGTGTTGTGACAACGTGACTGAATGTTACCATTTCAGTATTTTACATCTATTGATTGCTATAAGAGGCGGATTTCATCCTCACGAGTGTATTCCACGCACTCACCCCCTATTCTGTAATTCACGTTACAGGAGATGATGAGTATGAAGAACCCTAGATGGAGAGAGGTGGTGCTATTTCTGGATTTGTATTTTCTGGGTTGATGTTGCACAAACATTTTCAAACAATGTTTTATTTAAATCACGTTTTGTAATGGTATTTGATACATGGTTCGGATGTGAGATCCTGATGAATTGTTCCGCTGCGAATGTTGTATTTTATCGGTATTGAGACCGATTGCTATCGGCAGAGGCCGATTGTTGATATGTGAATATTGCACACCGTCTCTTATCTCTTTCTTCTGTTGTCTTTTACTCCTTCTTTCTGTTTATGAGATATGCCTCTTCCTATTTCTATCTTCACGCCCAATGAAAAACTCTGATATTTTACAAAAGAAAATGGGGCGTGACAACTATTGCAATGGAGAATGGTTCAAGATAGACAATTAACTTGTTATAAAATGAGTCCCACAAGTTTCAAAAGAAATTAAGAATGTGTGTATTTATAATAGTGTGGTTAATTAAGTTGGATTGAGTAATTTATTTGCATGGACTTTGAAATAAAACACCTTTTCCAGTTGGGTTGAAAGGCTAATTTATTCGACTAAGTAAAATAAGTTATATTTGGGTCATGCTGCCCATTCATATTCTTTTACACTTTTGACATTCACAACTAACGAAAATAATTATATTTAGGAATCCTTGTTTAAATTTACAGAAACTATCATTCATACATTAAGATCACATATTAAATCATCATTCAGCACTCAAATCAAAATTTTACTGATATTTAAACTGTGAGTTATGGCCATAAAAAATAATAATGATAATTAAAAAGTGGTGTTGATGAATATCAGTTTTTTCTGTTATGGGTGAACATTAAAACAGAAATAGAGTGATGTAATTTGTGGTGGACAAAATTTGAATGTCCTTTGGGGCCTTTGGGTATCTCCAAAAACTGCAAATGGGAAAAGATTGATAGAGAAAGATTGGGGAAAATGATTAATATAGGGGAAATGAAAGAAATGTTATCATCAACAAAATATCAATGGGTAGGGATGGCAACCGGCGGGTCTGGGACGGGTTTGGCCTGTCCCAGGACCTACCCCGCCCAAAAAAATTCAGACCCGGGACCCGCCCCGTGAACCCGGCGGGTAAATCCGACGCGTAACCCGTCCCGACCCGCTTTATTTTTTTTATTTTTTTTTTTTTGTGTTTTTTTCCTATTTTTCTTTTGTTTTCCCTGAAATAATGTTTATTAGAAACATTATACAATATATATGAATCTTAATCACTTAAACTACATGAAAAAAATTCATTCATGTTATAGTCATATAATTCAAATATTTAAATACAATCCCAACATGTCTTAAAATCTTAAAATCATACATATAATGTTCAATGCAAAATTACATAATAGAATTAAAAACATAACACAAATGTCTCATTTCTCAAGTGATTAAATATTAATAATATATATAATTATATATATATATATATATTAAACGGGGCGGGTCCGACAAATACCAAGACCCGCCCGGACCCGGGGTAGACCCGTTTGACTGGGTCCAAACCCGCCCCGGGATTTGTTTGACCGGGTTTTTACCGGCCCCATTTGTGGCGGGTCCGGGTTTGAACCCGGCCCATTGCCATCCCTATCAATGGGGACACACACATATATAATGTAGTGTTACAGGTATAAATTATAATACTGATTGAAAAAATTTCACTATTTACAAATCAAATTCGTTTTTATAAATTCATATGTGAATTGTAAATGATCTATCCTATAAAGTTAGATATGTGATATGATTTTATAAGATCATTTTTAATTAATGTTAACTATCATTTAAATCTGGGACTGAGTCAAGATTTTAATATGGAGTTGAGATTAAATTAATGGAAATACATTTTTACATGGGTATACAGAAAATTTGTACAAATTTTTTATACGTTTCTTCCACTGTATTCTATTTTTCAAATTATATATTTGATTTCTTTTCTTTACCATCTATCCTGAAGAAAGGAGTTGGATGGGGTGGGGTGGATTGCTTGGGCACATTTGATTTCTGACAGGTCTTGATGATATTTAATTTATGACATAAAATAAAAATTAAATGTTCATTATGATCATATATAAAATATGTCTATCGTTGATGTATAAAGATCATATCCTTATAAATCTTATGATTTGAAATTAATTATTATAGTTGATTTGTGACACAACATCGGTCGTGATCACATCAATATGTGTCTACGATGAGTATGGAAGCAAGATCTGTTATGATATAAATTTTAAAAAATCATTTAAATAAAATTGAAGACTACTCCTAAATTAGAACTATTTTATTGAGTAACTCCTTGTATTTTAATAAACCGTTATTTTAGAAAATAAAATTTATTTTAATTTATTTGTTGCTTTCGATTACTAGGAAAAATTAATGATAGAAAAACTAAAACGAAGGGAGTACAATGATATAAAAAATTGTCAAGAATGTTTAGAGATAGATAATTACACTTATGGAAGACAATACAATTATTCATGTTGAAACAAGCATGATTTTATAATATATTAAACTTATATATTAAAGTAAAATAAAATGGATGTTAATAAGTATTGAACAAGGTGCTTATTTTTTAGGGGAAAATAGGAAAGAAAAAAAATCAAGAAAGGACCGTAACTTTTTAAAAAGTAAAAAAGTATATCAATTCGATACTTATTATAATAATAATTTTTTTTTTTCGTTCTAATTTGATAGTAATTGTTTATTTATTTAGATTGTGCATCTTATTAATATGCATCTAAAACTGATTTCACACTTACCTAACTTGCCATTCATTTTCCCTCGAAGATTTCATATATAAATTTTGTCCCTAAAACGTATGACATTGGAAACCAAGCATTGAATACGTAGACTATCAAATTTAGTGTTTTGCCCTTCACCAAGGGCATCCTCAATAATGCTAGGAAAATACCATTTTTATGTGGGAAAAAAATATTATTTTCCACTTATATTGATTAATGAATTAATGTGGAGTAAAAATTGAAAATATCAAATTCATTAAGATTGATTGAATGACCTCTCCATATCAACTTTGTGCGAAATGGGGTTGTTTTGATGATGAATTTATTTTATGGTGAATTTATACATTTTGATTGATATTTTTGATGGATTTGAAATTGACTAAATATGGAGTCTAGTGTACTTATGTAGAAATGGATTTAATTTATGCAACTACTTTGCTATCATCTTAACTTTGCAAAAAATATGGTTAACCTAAATTAATAATAAGGAAGCATATATACTACCCTTTTTATTTGAAATCCCATGGTCATGTCTCAATATTCTTTTCACAACTTTCTATACAGAATTAAAAAGCCAACATGAACATTCTAATATTATTATACAATGCTTAATATGCCGTTTCAAGTACTAAATTCAGAGTGGGGAGAATAAAATTAATTTTAAAACAATTGTGTGGAACTTTTAATTAGTGAATTTAAAATGGTCAAATTGCAATATATATGTATAATTACCACACTTGAATACTTCCATCACCATCGATAATTCCATGCCACTCATCTTTTTTTTTTTTAATTACAATTTAATCATTACTTTTAAAAATGAACAAAATCAATCTTGATTTTCACTCAATATTACAACTCAAATCACATATGTATTTTTTAGGCATCGAATCCACATGTCCCTAGTAAAATGGTCAATTTATACATAACTTCATAAGCTTCTATAAAAGAAAAAAGTAATTTAAATACCTAAAATGACATTTTGATAGAGATCAAAATTAAAATTTATTATTTTTAAAGTCATACAGCTTAACTATGATGTTGGGACAATGTTATTGTTCAACTGAATATGTGAATTCGAATCGTCGAAGATACTACCGTGTATTTGTGTTTCCAATTACAATTGTAAGCTAAATTTTTTTCTGCTTAGTTAAAGTAATTAGATTATAATTTTTGAAAATGGATGTTTTTCAAATTGACCTTAAAATATACCATTTTATTTAGAAAGGAAAAAAAAAATAACAAAAACACCCACTTGGAGTCTTGGACAATCAGTTTTTGGAAGATAGCTAGGAAAGATATTAACAGAACATAACTATAATTGCAACAACTTTGTTGATTTATGCATCACCTAAACAGAAATTTGTGCTACAATCCTGCTCATCAACTTTGTTTACTGACATGGTGACATCTCTCTCTCTCTCAACTATCATAAGCCAACCTACTTTGAAGCTTGATAGGTAGAAAATATGTGCATTTTATTGTGGATATATTTGTGATTTTGTAATCTTTTAGATAATTGAATGTACCGTTTTTGTACCTATATGTGTTTTTGGTCTCCAAATACTTTATATATTATTTTCTTAATTATTTTAGGAGATTTGGAGAATTTTTGGAGGCAATGAAAGTAAGTGGAATGAGACGTGAAATTAGTTGGGCCAAGAATTTAAAAGAAAGGAATTATAAAAGAAGTCCATTCCAAATAACACAGCACTATTTTATTTAACTTTTCCTCCAAGCTAAATCATCACCACAGTTCACGTACACACAGAGGCAAGAGTGGGGAGAGAGAAACTTTAGAGAGAGAGATAGAGTTAGGAGTAATTTTTCTACACTTTATTTTGGAAATTATTTACGATGAATTACTCAATTGCTTTTGTTGATTCAATTTCGAAGATGCTCGGCTAATTTCTCAATTTCGGTTAGCAGGAATGTTTGAACCCGTCTATTTATTTTCTAATTAATCCTGTATTCTCTTTTCGATGTTTGATTGGAATTGATTATGTTATTTGTGTATAATGTTCTCGATTATTGATGTTTGATTTAGCCTGATCACCTAGGTTAAGTGTTATAATTGATTGCTAAAATCTTAAATCATCGTTGTGGTTTAATTTTCATAAGTGGTAAACTAGAGGTCGTGCATCTCTAGGGCAACATAATCCTAAATTATCGAATTGCGCGTATTTATTCGAAGTCTAGTTTATCCTATCGTCTTGGTGATTAATGCATTTGATGAATTGAATCTAGCGAGTGTATCCTAGGTTATTCAATTAAATATGGTTAATTAGCTAGCATATCCTAATTTAACTAATCTTAAGAGACGATTCGATTTAACAGAGCTTGTTGTTAGACTAGGGGTGATAATTCCATGATAATCTGAGGGAGGGGTAATACATTGATTAAGGAATAATTGATATCGGGGGATAATTGAACTGTTAACTGGAATATTTGCATATATTGATTCTTTGTTTAATTTGTTTTCTAGATTTATTTTATTTAATTTAGTGAAGTTAATCAATCTCAAAACCCCCCCTCATAATTTGTTAATTTGATTGAATTGAACATAGGTGGCATAGTTAATCATCACTGCTCGTGGGATCGACTCTTACTTGCCCTAGCTACTAGTTGGTTAGGTTAGGAAAGAAATTAATAATTTTATCGCGTTACGACACGCGGTCAAAACTGGATTAAAATAAAAGGGGAAAAGAACCACTTGAAGCTGGCATTTCTTGTGAAATTCAATTGAGGTTGTGTTTGAATTGAGTCTTCATTTACAAGTTTTTCAGTGATTTTTTTTCCCCAAAAATATTTCATCTCAATTATGGTCACTTCATGTACACTATGTACATTGAAGTTAATTGGTTTTTTTTTTTTTTTTTTTCATTTTATCAATATGTATTGTGTTGTAGAAATTAACACATGTTATATGTTATATATGCAGTGATAGACTTAGGATTCCAATTCGGGATCCAAGTCAACTAATAAAAAAAATACAATAATATTAAACTAAGAGCATAAATTTATCATAATTTCAATAAAGTTAATATATTACATTGTAAAATAATAAAATCCTAAATTAGTAACTTATAAATTACATTTCAACACTTGAATTACAAAATTTAATCTTACTTTCTACATTTACTCAATGCTTATAGATTCTATTTATATCTTCACCGAAACTTAAATATTCATTAACATTATTAGAATACAACAACTACTAATTTTAAAGAATATTTTGAAAAAAAAATTTCAAAAGAAACTGAATATTACAGTAATTTAATCAACAAAGTAATTTGGTCATTCAACAAATTACATAAGTTTGACAATCACCTACCATAATGAATTTTTTTTACCATATATAATAACTTCAAATATAGATAAAGAATTGGTGAATTAAAATGTAAAATCTTTCATCATTTTTTTTCACGGTCGTGCCATCGTGCATAGCCACACTCTCCTCTAGTGCACGACCATGCCATCTTGTACGACCATGCTCGTAGTAGAACACGTGAAACACCTTTTAAGTCTCATTTTCGTTCGTTTCTTCATTACTCTTTCTCGATTTTTTTCTTAATTTATAATTTCACTTGAAAGTTGCATTTTTTTCACAAAAAACATAAAACAAATATAGTTTATACTTGAAAATCACGTATATCACTATTAAAACGTACTCAGCAGTAAGAATACATGGCATACACTAAACTAAAACATAAAAAAAACACTTATCAATTTATATGTTAGAACTAATAAATGTTGTATGTTTTCCCCTAAACTGTTAAAGTTAGTTATGTTTGGCACGCGTTGTTAATGTATTGAATTAGTGCCCTTGTCCCCTTTTTTCAAATATGTATCAATTCAAGTTTTATGTATTGATATAATGCATAGTGTGTGTGAAAGGTGTCATGCCCCAAAATCTTTTCATATTTTATCAGAGTTTTCATATGGGCGTGAAGAAAGAAATAGCAAGGGACACATTTTATTATCAGAAAGAATAAGTAAGAGACGACAGAAGAAAGAGGTAAGGGACGAAGTGAATCTTTCACTTATCAACAATCGGCCTCTGCCGATAGCAATCAGTCTCACTACTGATAAAAAAACAACATACGCAGCAGAATAAAATATCAGGATCTCACATCCTTACATGTATCAAAATATTACAAAACATAATTTGTTTAAAACATTGTTTTAGAAAATGTTTGCGTTACATCAGTTCAAACATACGAAACTAAAGATAGCCCATCTCTCTCTCCATCTAGGGTTCCCCTTGCTCATCATCGCCTGTAGTGTGAGTACAGAATATGGAGGTGAGTGCGTGGAATACACCCGTGGGGATAAAATCCTCCTCTTGTGACTCTCAACAAATATAAAATACTAATAAAATAACCTTAAGTCACGTTGTCACAGCACGTAAAATGCATAGCATATATTAGAAATGGCAAGGGACGAATAGGTGCGGGATCAGCCCGTCTTATCCTATAAAATGGTCTCAATACCGTTAGTGTATTTCAAGAGGCTCACCATACCTCCACCAGAGTGATAGCAATAGTAAGAGACGACAGAGTAGTAGAAGGTAGCAAGGAATGCATGATCAGAGTGGACCTCTATCCTTTCACAGTTATATTATGGCACAACAAATATAAACACAACACTTAGTATTTATCAATCATGCATATAATAGGGAAACCAGTAGACATATAAAGAGATAGAAATTACCCCCACCTTGTTCGGTGGTTACCACGTGAGTCGCTAGTACCGAAAGTCTGATAACTCAAAGCTCAGCTCAGCAAGTACCAAAAGTCAATAACCTAACGCTCAATCCAACAAGTAGCCTACATAATTTATGACGTTTCTTAGATCCTTAATAAATTATAAATAAAGTTGTAAAAGGTTCCGTCGGAAAACGGTCGTTAAATACGCGACAGATCGAGCGATCTAAAGATTGGGATTTAGGAGATAAGTCTGAAAGTCAAGTCCAAAGGGCTGAGATGATAGGATATGAAATTTGGGTCACGACAAAAAAGGAATGAGCTCGATCGGAGTTAAAACGAGCTCGAACAGAGCATTTTAAGTTTAGGGGTAAAATGGTAATTTTGGTCAAAGAGTTGACTTTGACCGGGCCCATAGACCCCGATCAACGATGTCTCGTCATCGACGACTCGATACGGATGAACGACGGAAAGAAAACAAGGTTCGGATCGAAAACACAGCATCGGATGCACGTCGGCACGCGACGGGTGCGCATGGGTGCGCACGGTACGCGCGCGGCTCCCGGCACCCGACAGCTGCCCAGTTTTCTCGGCAGCGGGTGGCCCGTCTCGGCAGCCGGTGCCCAGTTCCTCCCGACGGTGGCCTGCTCGACCAGGCCATTTCCCGGCGTCGCCCGGTGCGGCGTCACCCGGCGCGACAGCGCCGTCTCCTGCCACCACCACCTACCTCGCCGGATACCTCGCACCGCCGGCTACTATCTCCGGCCATCCCTCGCCGGATTCCGGCGGTTAATAGTACCTGAAATCTCGCCGCAAAATCCTTCGAAGCCCTGTTTTTCGAAAAACCTAACTCCACTTCAAAACTCCGGCCGGCGACTTCCCGTCACCGACGACCACTCCCAACACCTCCGCTGGCGACCCCTCGTCGCCGGCAACCCTTCCCGGCCAACCCTCACCACACACACGACTATATACATAGATGCATATACACACACACTCATGCGTACACTCACACACACACTGTCTCCTTTCCTTGGCCGGCGGCCACCTGCCGCCGGCGACCACCACCACCCACCGTGACCTTGGCCGGCGACCCCCAGTTGCCGGCCACCACCAGCCGCCGCACAATCACAAACACAATAGCATACACACACATCGCATGGTGAAAACACACACACACCCATCGGATTTCACTTGTCGGCGACTTCCAGTCGCCGGCCACCCACCGGATCACCTCGTCGGCGACCTCCCGTCGCCGGCCCACCATCCACACACGGCGGCGCCACCCGGTGCCGCCCCCAACAGCAAGTTCAACACACACACACACACACTACTACACCTCCACTCACACACACACATGCACGATATATATATGTATGCCACTGTTCGTCTCCGGCGCCGCCACCCACGGCGGCGCCGGCCCTCCAGCCTACTCCCACATCATCAGTGAACCTCCGGTCAGCTGCTCCGGCGAGAGAGAGTGAGAGAGAGAGAAAACCGAAGAGAGAGAAGGTTAGGGTTTGGGCTGTTTTTCGCAGTTTTCCGGCAAACGAGAAATCGGATTTGAATTTCAAGACCTATCCTAGATTCGTCTCGTCGAGATGAACGTCGTGTGCGAAAATCGGCCAAAATCGACAACTTTGAATTTTCCGGCCACCGGCCGGCAGTGGCGCTGCCGACCAGATAACTGAAAACGAGAGAGAGAATGGAGGAGTGAGAGACTTACGAGTTTCCGGCGCATTCGACTCGTTCGGAAAAACGGTGAAAAATGAATCGGAGGAGCCCCTATTTATAGAATTCGAAAATCACTATTCACCCAAAAATATCTTGTTACTGTTTATCGATGGACTTTTCCAAGTTACTATTCACCGGAAATATCTTCCGGTTTTTTGATCGAAACTTTGGGTTTTGCCCTTTTCATCGCCGTTCAGGCTACAGGTCTCCGATTGACCTCCAATTCGTTTCCATCTTCCCGTTTTCTCAATACACATCTAATGGTATATAAATATCCTATGTTCCACGTCTAATAAAAATTATCGTTCTAAAACGTGCATTAAACACTTATCTGAAACGCACGAAATTAATTAAACAATCAAAGCATACGCACATAATTATTAAATTATAGGTTTAAATATCTAATTAATCATTTATTCTTCGTTTTTGGTCCGGGGCGCTACAAAAGGAAACTTATGAGTCTTGTATATAGGAAACATGGTGCACAAATTATTTCATTATCATATTTTATATATATATATATATTACAATTTAAAGAATATATTATGCAGACTATCTATATATTAGACAACGTAGTAGTTGTGTAACAATACATGTGGACTATAGATATATTGTATTACACAATATAACAAATACGATACTAATATTATTCTACAGACTATCGATACAGTTTTTCTAATAGAATATTAGTAAAATTGGCAAATTTTTAAAAAATGCAATTTTTCCGCTAAAAAATATCATGTCATAAAACAAGTATTAAGAAATGAAAAATTAAAACTTCCCTAACAAGCTATATGTATTCTATTAAAAAATCTTCTTTATTAAGTCATTTCATGACCCAAATATTAAGTGCAGATAACACTACAAAAGTAATTAACATTATAATAATTATTTTTATTGATATTTTTTTATATTTTATTTGTTGATGAGTAGATAATTGAAAATAATATGTTAATTCTTAAACAAATATTTTTTTATTCATTATATTTTATATTTACTTAAATAATATTTCAATTTTTTTTATTCTAAAATTTTAAACATAATTCCCATAATATTATTTTCTTCTCTCCGGAATTTTTTCTATCATTTGACATCGCAAATTTTCTCCTAGTTTCACAGAAGTAATTAAAATTTTGGAAATGATTTCAACTAAAGCAATTTGTTGAATTTTTTCGCATATTCTATACATGGTCAATTTCCTATAGCTTTTTGATATTTGATCCGCTCATCTTTCTGAGAATATCGGAAAATTTCAATTTCTTTTTTAAAATCTTTTTATATATTGTTTAATTTAAGGTGGGCATTTGAATTCTGAGTGTAAACTTGTGATGTTTCTAATTTCCATGGATAAAGTTTCTATAACAGTTGGGGTAGATTCTTATAGAACGTCCAGATGGTAATTAATCTGGATTTAGGTTTTCTTACAGAAATTTCGTACATTTTGTAATTTGGTGATTTTCTTTTATAAAGTTTGTGTTTTGAAAAGGGGTGGGGAAAATTACCGAAATACCAGGCTTACTGTATTTAAAAAATATCAAAATTGGCGAAAATTTCGGTACAGTATGATACCATACCGAAAATTTCGGTATGATATTTTAAAAATTTCGGTATTTCGATATATATACCGAAATATCGAAAATATTAATATTATTTAAAAAATATAATATTTTTCATTTCGGTATACCGATATTTTCAGTATATCGAAGTTTCGATATGTAATTTTCATTTCCGTACCGACCCAACCCTAGTCTTGATAACTGTACTTAAGTTCATGTAAAGCTTTTGTTTTGAAAACCATACTCCTTCCTAGGTAATGACATAAAATTGAGGGGTATTATTCCATTTGGCAAAATATAGAATTTTAGATCACAAATATCAAAATTTAAGACTGCTAATCGACCTTACTTTGTGCTCCTATTATTTTTCTCCTTAAATTTAACTAACATATCCACAAAATCCAGATTTTATATTATTACTTGACACAATTACTATATGTGTATTATTCCGAAACTTAGTTGGTTAAGACTTTAAAAACTTGAGCTAGAGTGCAGGTGAGAAGTTATACCTGTAAAGAAAAAACTGTCACCATATAAGTTTGGGTAACAAATCAATAAGTCGTAAAATACCCCATCAAAGAAAAAGAAAAATAAACGTAAAATACCAATAAACTTGATACAAAAATCCATAAATGATTATTTCATCGATTATTTAGTAGAAATAAATAGATATAACAAATATATGAGTGTGCTAGTATGAAAAATAAAATTTTATATAATAAAGTATCCTATAAAAATGAATATAACAATATAACATAAATGTTTTCAAAGGAAACATTTTATAACAATTTCACTATTAATGTAAACATGAGATTTAGTCACTTATAAAGATCAATCAACCAATTTTGTAGTCACTGAAACGTGTGATTGAACTATAATCCAACTAAAATTAAATAATCTATTAATTCAACATCTAAATAATAACTTTATTTATTATTTTGCACATATAAATCAATTTATCATCCATATTTTCAAGTACGAATTAATATACATTAATTATAAATTTCATTATGATAACTATATCTTAATATAATTTTTCTTATCTCCAACATTTATAATTCATGTCATATGAGATAAAATCAATATTTCATGTGACAAAATAATAAAAACATGATATTATTTAACCTTTTTTTTAAGTATTAAATGAAAGAAAGTAGGTATTTTTTATTTTTCATACCAAATTCTTTTCATGTATTAGAATAAATTATATAATTTTTTCTTCTATATCATATAAATAAATTTATTGTATTTTTTTTTTAAAACTACATGAAAATAATATACTGTAATATGTAATTTCTGTCTCAATTGTTTATTTCAAAATAGTAGAATCTGAAATTTAAAAAATAACTTAAAAATAAGATATGAATTTTAAATTGCTTTATACCAAATATTACCGCACTTCTCTAAATTCTCATTCCATCTTATTAGGGCGCGGCTATCCGCACCCCACGACCTTCTAAACACACCCACATTTAAATCTACTTCATTAAATAATTTCTAAACACACCCCAACACATTACAATAATACCCTTTGATCCTAAATTACACACATATACTAAACATACACATTACCCAAACACACCCCAAAAATCATTCACACCCAAATCAAAACCCTAACCCCAATTTATCCAAGAATCCTACCCTCTCAACCCGGATTTGTTCGAAGAAATCGTTCTGCCTAAGTTCGAACAAATTTTTGTGAGTTCATATTCAACAAAGCATCTCCGTACAATGGATCCTTACCAAGAAGATGGAGTTTCAAGTAAGTCTGCAATTATCGTTTTTCCAAATTTTTGAATTTTTTTGGGTGAAATTTATTGTTTGAAATTGAGGAACATTGTTTAGGAATCATGTTTAGGATGTGTTGTAGTTGAAAACATGTGTAGTTGTGGTAGATTTTGGCCTGAAAAATGAATTCACGATGTGTATTTTCGAGTTTTTGGGCATGGTTGATTCGGCCCTGGTTATTCGAACGGTTTGTTTGGTGTTCGACTGGTGGTCGAATGTTCTGCTTAGTGTTCGATTGGAAGTCAAACATTTCATATTGTTTTCGAATCATGGTCGAACGCTTCCTTGAGTGTTCGATTGGAAGTCGAACATTTCATGTTGTGTTTGAATCATGGTCGAACACTATTTGATTGTTCGACCGGCATTGGTCGAACAGACCTTTTCCAGAGCTTGTTCCCACACCTTTTATATTATTGTGTAATATCTTTCACTCACTCAAGTTTGATAAATATTGCAGGACAGGATAGAGTTTATCAAAGGAGGAGACCTACCGCCTCGAACAGAAGACGTCGAAACGAGGAGTTGGAACAGGAATAGGAAGAGGAACCGATTGCACCTGAACCCGGTTTTGAAATAATTCAATATGTTGAATCGGAAGCCGAGGCAGAAAAGGAGGCAGAAGATTAAATGGAAACTGAGGAGGCACAAGGGGAAGCATCGGCTGAGGATGAGCTTCTGACGGCTTCTTATCTCGGTGTTAAAAATATTTGGTAGAAGAAATTAAATAATACTTATATTTCACAAATCGAAAGCCTCATTCCAAGTTTCAAAACACACATTGTCTATTCAAAAATAATTGCACTCAATTAACGTTTTAAACTTTGTTATCTCTTCTAATATTAGCACAAACAATTATGTTCCATCGACAATTTACTTTTTTCAATCAATTGATGTTAATTTAGCACGATACATTCATGTGATAAACACAACATGCGAACGAATAGGCTAACCTATGAATTGAACATAGGAAAACCTCTACATGTCGAATTTTGTCACTGTTCGACCGATATTAGATGAACGCGCTACATATTGTTCGGCCAATGAAGACCGAACAATGTACAGAGCGTTTGATTTATGGTCGAACATGTTGTATGTTGTTCAACTAATATTGGTCGAACAGTGGCAATTTGACCTGTAAAGTAACTTCCAATGTTCGATCAGTGGCCGAACACATCACAGAACATTCGATCAGTGGCCGAACATTGTTGTTCAACCGTTATTGGTCGAACAGTGACAATTTCAGAATGTATTTCTTCCTATATTCGACTATTAACCAAACACGATAATTGTGTTCGACCACTGGTGGCCGAACAGTGGCACAATTAGCCTACGATAGAACAAGATATGTTGAAATTTCACAAGAACAACTGTATATACAATCCCAACATGTAAGCTAGTCAACATCCCAACAATTGATAGTACAAATGAGTAAAATATTATTTCATACATCTCAACATCCCAACATCACAAAAAAAGGAGTAAAATATTGTTTCATAAATCCCAACAATTGTTCATAAAAATCTAATCATCGTCTACGTCAATTGATGCAATACCCACCGACGAGCTTTCCCTACGACTTATCAATGCATATTTCATGATTTATCTTTTGTAAAATTCAGACCAACTATTTGCACAAGTTAGCCGAGTTTCAAACCACCAATCAATAATGGGTGGTAATGGTGCCTCGTTGTCCAATTTTACCTACAAAACAAGTAAAATAATGTCAATATAACATTAATATTATATGTTGAGAAGAAGTCCTTTTAACGACTTCTTCTCAACATCGACAGAAATGCCTACTATAACTTTTGTCTTCGATGGATGATACTTATCACCACGCTCACACCACAAAAATACCCGAGCTCGCCTACCACTGTCTCCACTATCCGATCGTCTAACCAACACAACCATGTTCAGATGAATTCCAACCCTAGTTGTCCAATTCACCAACGCTTCACGATCATCAAATACTTCATTCGTTCTAAATTCTTCAGAAAAATCAATTTGCTCATACATCGGATTGATGATGTTTACGTTCACAATGCTCATTCTAGATTCATTTGAATCGATTTCCTATAATGTATGAAATGTACAAGTAAATACATTGATAATAAAACAAACAACTTATAAAAACCGAGTTGTTCAACCAACATTGGCCGAACATATAATATAATGTTCGACTAGTACTGCCAGTACTTTGTTCGGCCAGTAATGATCGAACAAACTTCATTATGTTTGGCCACTGCAGGTCGAACACACTTCAATATGTTCGGCCATTGCAGGTCGAACACACTTCGATCTGTTCGGCCTGTAATGGTCGATCTCAAAATTCGCAGGTTTTTTTTTGCTCAAAATATATAAAAACAAACGGTAAAAAACATCTAAACAACTTACATTGTCCATCTCATGTTCTTTCTTGAGACATGATGTTTTTAGTACAAACAAGGTATGAGGTGAGGGTTTGGAAGATTAGGGTTGTGTTTTGAGGTTTTACAAGAAAAAAAAAGTGAGGAAGAAAAAGAATGAGTGTGTTGTAAATAGGTGTATTGCAAATAGGGTGTGTTTTCATTGAGGGGTGTGTATAGTATAGTTTAATTTATTTATAATTATTTATAAAATTAATAGTAAGGGTATAAATGTCTTTAAATGAATCATTTCTTTTCTATTTAATTTTGTGGGGTGTGTTTAGTAATTGTTGGGGTGCGGATAGCCGGGCCCATCTTATTAATCAAAAAAGTCAAATTAAAAAGCCAAATTAAAGAGGACAGTTTTTTGGTATTGGACACAGAGATAAACAAATGGAAAAGAGATGTTGAACTGAATATCCATGAGATCTTTTTTCTCTATCCTTTTTCTCGCTCCTTTTTCGTTTCTTTTTCTCTCTCATTTTTCTCTCTCTAAACCCTAATCCAAGAATTTATTCGAGCTACCACTACCACTGCTAAATCCATTTTCTAGGTTTTCTTTTTACGATTCAACCCCTTGCCTACCATTCATCAATTTGTTGACTTGTGGAGCTCGCCGATAGTAACGCTGACGGTACTCAGATTGTGGAGCTCTCACAAATCTCCGTTGAGTAACTTTCTTTTTCTTTTTCTTTTTTTCCTTCACTCAGCATTATCTTGATTTCCCCTTTAATTTTTGCATGTTTCCATAGAAATTAATTTGGAAATAACTAATTTATCCGATAGAGATTTCTTTATCTGTGGACTGTGATAGTCATGCTGTAATTTCAGTTTGAAGATCATTATCACAATGTCGCTTCTTTTTTTCTTGTTTTATCTATAATTCAGTGGAGTAATTTGAAGCATCTAGTTGTAGAATATTACTTTTGAAGTTTGTCTAGGTAAAATTTATGTTTCACTGATACTACAATGATCCCTAGTGAATTACGCCTTTGTTGAAGTTTTTATTTTTTTATTTTTTTATTAATACGTTTAAAACTTATTTTTATATTGGCTTAATCCTTTTTGGTTATGATATCATGGATTTGACTGCTAATATCATTTTACTTTCCTTTCAATCGATTTGCAAGTACCACTATACTATATAATCGTTTAGCATGTTTGAAATGAAACCAAGGAAGTGCTTCTAATTAGTGTTTGTGTGTGTGCATGCAGTGGATGACATTGGCAATTTTACAAGCAAAGGATGCGGAGGAATGGGCTTATAGAGGAGAAGGAGCTGTAAACTTGGTTCTTACTTACTGTGGAAGCTCTCCCCATTTTGTACATTTTTTATTCTATGATTTTTTTTTTTTTGAAGATTGTGTGTTGTTGAAGGTGCAAAGAATTAAGATCTATTTAGTTTGTATTTATTCACTAATTAGTTAGAAAGAAGGTTGATGAAGTTGTTATAACACTTTTTGACTTTTGCTTTTCTTAAAAATATTGGACCTCAACTTAGTGGCAAGGGTTCTGTTTTGTATATGACATTGGTTCTTCATTCCGTATTTTGGATGACATAAATTAATGTAAAAACAACTCATGTTTCAAGTGATCAATGTATTAATATCAAAGATTGTTGCATGAAAGGAGGAACATGAATGCTTTCAAATTTAAAACTCTTGTGTGGTAATGACTGTCACTGTAATATCAGCTAGAATATGCTCAATCCAGGTCTTCCGAATATAAAGTGAGACCTTGAGCGCATTATTGACAATATTTGATCCAACATCTATTTAGTGACAATTCTATCAGTTGTTTTCCTTCAGATGTTCAACTCTCCCAGTTTGCATGGTTTATTTATGCATTGTGATGATTAATTTCCAGTCCTATAAATAAGGTGACTAATATTAATTTGTATTATAAAAAGTAGATAATTCAATTTGTACAAATATCTTAATGTATTTTTTTTCCATTACATCTAGGTTGGAAAGGTTTTAAGGATACAAAAAGTCCCAAATAACGAAACTAAATGTGAGAATGGTCATTCCACTTTATCCAAGCATGGAGGCCTTCTGTGGGGAGAATTTGACATTGTCTTGGCCCTAACGAAAGAAATTTCAGAGCAGCTGTATGTGTAAAAAGTAATGGGTCCATTGTTGGGATTTGAACATGTTGATGCAGGGGTAAGTTATTATTGTCTAGTAAGTTTTCAAGCAAGTTCTGCCTTATTTTTTCTTATGATATCACGATCTTTCATTTTACTTGACAAATAAACATAAAAACAACCTTTACCCATATTTTCTACTTGGTTACTGACTTTTGTCTTTCAGCAGGCATAGAATAGTTTCATCAATAGGTATTTGGGTGTGTTTCCAGGTTTTTTTGTTGTTGTCTAGTTACAAAATATTAGAGGTTTAGTATTTTCCAAGATTTGCAATGTCTAACTTTTTTTATCACACTAAGGAAAGAATGAAGGGTTAGCGAGTTGGCTTAACACTGTGAGCATTTTCTTGTTTTTATCTTAATAAAAGTAAAAAACTCTAATGTTTGTCTCTAGTTTTCTTTTTTCTTTCTTAAAAAAAAAAACAAACTCATAATATTTGTCTCTAGTTTGTAAAAACCATCATTTTAGTATGCATAACTGAAACATTGAAACTTATATGTGACTAGTTACAAATACGCATTGAAGTTTCAAGAGATTTTTTGGAGACTGTTGAAAATAAAGTTCTATGTCAGCGTCCTTCTTGGCGGGTTGATGTTGCCAAAGTTAACCCTCTATGTGATTCAGCTCTTCTCATTGTTGATCATTCAATGTTTCCTCATGGTACGAGATACATTTCGACATTGTTTGGACAGATGAAACTCTTGCTTGTGTTCCCCTTACACCCTTTGTTAAACCTGATATCATTCATTGTGTATTTTATGCTTGCTTGAGTTGCTTCAGGAAATTTATTGCTATTCCCTCAGTTTTATGGCATCTCTATTTTGTATTATAGGAGCTGCTGGATTTTTTTTTTTATAGATTCTGATTGAAGAGAATTGTTATCTGGGTGTTGAGTTATGAATTTCAATAGTAGTGGTATATTTCACAGTAAGGTAGAAGTGGAGATATTCTCTAAACATAGAAATTAAAATAAGAAATGCCAGTTGTAGTTTTTAAATGTCTTTAAGTGCATCTTTGGTGGTTGAGTTATGGATTATCCATCTCATTTTAGGACCATCACCTAATAATCAATCTATTTACTAACCAAATCACCAACAGTTGAGATAAATAATGTGTTTTCATCCAAGTATGGCTTCTTGTTATATCTACAACATGCTAATCATGATTTATCTTTCAGTTTTAGGTTCTCTCGATCAGGACTTTTGTGTCGCTGTTCAGATAAAGGTATTTTCCTTGTGTTTCTCTTCCCATACATGTTCATTCATAGTCTGTTAGAAATGCATACTTCCTCAAAAAATTTGCTACATTTTGTAACATCTTCCATTTTTCTTCTTCTGCCAAGCAACCCAAATGTGGATTTCTTCCTATTTCAGAATTTATAGCTAAAGAAAATACTGTCAAAAAGATAATTTCCCGTTTTAAAATTCACCAAGCTCTAAAATGGCATCAAGGAAAAGTAATATTTGTATCTGATTATAGTAGTATTTCAACTCTATCAATGAAGTGAGGTTTCTTGTACGTCTCTTAGATCAAAACCTGTATTTGAAGGAGGTTTATTTGATTGAATAACTGATGGTATTCTTTAAATGTAGATATCACAAATAAGTAAATATGATCCACTCGATTTGTTTTCCGGATCCAAGGACCAAATACAAAAGGCAATTAAGGCCCTCTTTCTTACCCCTCAGAATAATCTCCGGATTTTCTTAAATGGGACACTGATTTTTGGAAGCATGAGTGGTGGTGCTGATTGTGCAAGGTATATGACTGATCAATCATTCATTAACGGACTTAAACATGTTATTTCCGCAAAGGATGGAATGCACACATAGTGTTTTGTGGAACTTGTCGCTGAAATTGTTCTAAAATCTGATTCGTTGAATCGGCTGCTTGAGGTGCAAAAGCTTGATAACATTCATATTGAAGGTGTCATCCATGCGTACTATGATATTATTTCTCAGCCTTCTGTGGTCTGTCGGAGAAAATGTGCAAATAGAATGTCAGCAAGATATTCATCCATTCATTCAATGCCAAGGGATGAAAAATTAAAAATTGTGAGGGATTATTTGGTATCTGCTACTGCAAAGGACCTAAGTATGATGATTAGTTTTAGACCTAGAGGAAATAAGGATCTGGAGTCTCCTTATGGAACAGTCTTTCTGGAATCAAGCAAGCAATTTTTTTATTACAAGGTTGGACACTTTATCAATCCTTCTAAATATCTGCAGTTAAGTTCTGGGCATATATTTCTATCTTCAATATGAATTCTGAACCAGTATGGATTTTGGCTTATAACAGAAGCATGGATTTGCTTTTTCTGGGAAAACATAATATCATTTAGGAACTTCTGCCAATTAAATTCGTTCTCAATTTTCTATTGAGACCATGTTATGCAGCCTGATTATCAGTTTTAGTTTATGAAGAAAGACCGTGTTTATGGTTGTTCTCTTGCTCTTTTTGAAGGTAGGTTTTATCACATAATTATGCGGAATATAAAGCACATACATTAGTATGATCAACATTAGATTCATGTATCCATTGCAATGTTCACTTGTTAAATAGTTTGTTCTGCAACCTACTTTAGAAACTCTATTTGTTGCATTAAAACTCATGCGATAATAAATGTTATTTGCAGGGTATTTTTCTTATAATTATGTAAGAGAATGAATTTTATAAATACATGTGTGTATGTGTGTGTGTATATGTATATATGTATGTATGTATATATATATACATATGTTACTGCATGTTCTAGTTAATGTCTGATCTTAAAGCATTGCAATCTCGTAGGCATCTTTCATTGACCTTGATATAAAACAATTGAACAAAATGGAGTATTACTATGAGTTGGATCAGGAGGTAGTCAACTGCTATGCCGAGATGGTAAAAGATAAGGAAGCTCGTAATCGTGGTGAGAACATTTAGGTGTCTTCAATTTCTTGTGTACAAGTGTAAATAAAATGGTTGTATGCATTTTGTAGTCAAAACATTTGAGTCAATTTCTGAGTTTTAGATTAGGTACCCCAATAGTTGAAACCTTTACTGTTGCTTAAGGTACCTTGCTGGCTAAACATGTTTATGCACATATCTTCATATATATGTGTGTGTATGTGTGTCTAACATGCATGGTTGTGTGTATACCTTGTGACTTGTAGAATTATAAATGTCATATATTATTTATTTCAGCTTTAATTTGGAACTGCAAATTACAAATCATTTGTCATTAGAAAAATGATTGAGTCATTTATTTGTATGAATGTTCAATTAGCATATTGAGTAAAATACAGGTCACTAAACAGAAAAAGAGAATCCTAAGCACTAACTTATATTTGCTCTTTGATGACACTCTGCAATTATATTATTTATTTATTTTAAAAATGACATCTAATCTCATATAACATAGATGCATTTCATATCCAGAAAATTTTCTACCATGTGAGTATATTAGTAAGGATGTCGTCCTGAATTTATCTGTACAAGTTGCAGCCGAATCAATTTCCACCTAAGAATCTAGAATGTACTTTTATTTTCAAATCTCCAAAATGCCTTCATTTTGAAATTCCGTTGCACAGATTGCCTTAGGGTCTATGTTTTTTTGGAGCCCTTCTAAGCCTTTTGTACAAACTTGGATATGTTATCCTTGATATCAGAAAATTGATTGAACTATGGCCCTCAAAAAATTGATTGAAGAACTGCCACTTCATTAAGATAGTTTCCTCAAGGTTAAACATCTCGGTTACAGATAACTGATCCTTGTCCTTTGTATTTGTGGGCCTACGTAATCCAGAACTCCATTTGGCTTAAATTTGTTTCTCGACAACCGTTGTATACAGAATTTCATTTCCAATTGTGTTCAAAGTAGTTTCTAGTTTCATATCTTTCATAACGTGGGATTTATTACCTAATTACTTGCAACATGTACGTGATATTTCGTCACTCTATTTTATTCAATTTCACGTTTGTGTTCTGCATTATTTTCATTCATCTACTGTGTTGAACTCATCATTTACATGAAATAATGTCTGTAATTTTCTCCCATATTCATTTATAAGAGTAGTCCATAATATCCCCCAACCAAAATTGAAATGTTGCTAAATTTTGACAAACATAATGCTTTTAGGTTGCTCTCCTCTCTCTTTACATATTTCTCTCTCTCTCTCTCTAGTGAGCATTTAAAATGTATGTTTTATCATGCTTCTATAGAAATGGAGAATTAATTGATTTCAGAAGAAAAAGACATGTTAGAGTCATACTCTTGCGAATAAAGAGACCTGTTGACTACCTTGGAGATTTTCCCATCAAGTACATGTCAGCAGTTAGTTCACACAACTGGATTTTGGACTGAGTGGATGAAATGTCATGCTGGAAGACGGTCATTCTATACTCATAGTTAGCTCAATACCACTCATTATCTCTGCTTTATGTAATTTTATCTGTATCTTATAAACCTGATCGTGATCTCAATAAGTGCTTAAATGTTTGTTGTTGTAATTCTGCACCAAGTTATATTCGAACATGGGATTTTGTCTTCATGGCTAACTGAGATTGTGTGAACAGTCAACCATCTGTAACCATTCGTGTACAATCAAATTTGTGTTTTGTACTCGGTGCATTTAACCGGTGGAGCTAGATTGAATTGAGTTCATTGAAGCAATAAAATTTTGTGGCACATGAAAGCTGGATGCTACTGATTTCATCAAAAGATGTTGTGTTTTCTTCTTTGCTCATTTATATTAATTCTCATCAATCTTTTGACCACCTGTTCAATGTTTTATCATTTATTAGTTGTTGTCCAGATTCTTTTATTTTGTTTTTTTCATTATTGTTTTTAGGTGCTTGGGATGGGAGGAGAATGTCCTCTTTTCAAGACTGTGATTATTGTACAAATTCTGCCATCTTGGTTCTGGCTAAAAAAGGTGAGACATCTTTCTATTGCATATATGTGATCTATGAAAAATTTCTTGGTTTAGCTACATCTTTCACTGAAATAAGAGCTTGCAAATGAAGTTTGTATCTTGACCTTTTCAGATTGTACACTCCATTGTATTTCTTGTGATGCAACATTTATCATCTATGTATGGATGATGAAGGGGTATTTTGGTAGGGTGAATGGGATTATATGAGGTTAATTAGGAATAGGATATGTTTTTTTTTGGAAAACAGATCATTATGATCCACTTAATATTTTTCGTGTGGTGTATATATTTGATTCTTGAATTCATGTTTTTATCCAAATAATTTGAGTAGATATTTAAATTTTGTATTTATTTAGGCATTTTATAAAGTAAAATTATAGATAATATGTCAATTTCACATCAAGAATCATTTAAAAGTTGATGATCAAAATATACTTATTTTATTGTGAAAAGTTGAGATATCATGTACTAGTTTTCATGTAGTACTTTGAAAGTGAGTTAGCTGTGGACATAGGATTTTTACTTTTAGGCCAAATAAAGAACTTTACTCATCCCAAATCTAAATGATCAGTCCCACTATAAACTTACTCAAAACAATTTTGATGCACATTGGTATCTTTACATATATATTCCATAATATATTTTTGAAGACAAATCAACTATCTTCATGAATAAGAACACATGCAAAGATATAAGATGTCTGAAATATTTTCCAACCATAATGATCTAAATTTCAACTAAATATATTAGAGTAGGGAAGAAAACACAAATGGACCCACAGACTATCTTAAACCCCCAAAACCCGTACTCATCTCCACAAGTAGGGATTTTGGCTTATAACAGAAGTATGGATTTGCTTTTTCTGGGAAAACATAATATCATTTGGGAACTTCTGCCAATTAAATTTGTTCTCAATTTTCTGTTGACACCATGTTAGACCGTGTTTATGGTTGTTCTCTTGCTCTTTTTGAAGGTAGGTTTTATCACACAATTATGTGGAATATGAAGCACACACATTAGTATGATCAACATTAGATCCCTGTATCCATTGCAATGTTCATTTGTTAAATAGTTTGTTCTGCAGCCTACTTTAGAAACTCGATTTGTTGCATTAAAACTCATGCGATAATAAATGTTATCTGCTAGGTATTTTCCGTAAATACAAGACTAAGGAAAGCAGCCAATGTAATTAGTGGATCATCACCTTGCATCTTACTACAATGTTAATGGCATCTGATTGTTTTGTCCTAAATTCATCCATTTTTAAAAGTATCTCAATTCCAAAACTCGAAAAGAGAATATCTTTAAATGGTGAATGATCAAAAATTAGTATCTTAAATTTGCAATTTTCCCTCTAAATACATACCGCGGTATAAAAACATAATACTAATTAAGGTAATATACCTCTTTTTGTTTTGTTTATATCCACCATGAGCATGTGTGGTGAGGTTTAGTCCAATATTTTTTTTTTATTATATTCATGTAAACTTGAGATTAATTTGGTTTTGTTTTGGCTAATTAAATAGTTAATTGAGGAAAAATTCATTTTTAGTCATGCCTTAAAAACGTTGTCCGATTTTGATCCTGTTATTTTCCGATCATCAATTTTAGTTCTGCAATTGAAATTTTTATTCAATTTCAGTCCTTTTTTCACCGGGAATTGTATTTTCCGGCCAATTTTCAGCAAGTGAGACACACTCGCCCCCAATTCCATGATTTCTGCTTATGTGGTATTTTTTTCACGTGTGGCAATTCTTTTTGAATTATTTTATTATCTAAAAAACCACATCATCATGCCATGTCATAAATGAATTAAAAAAATAAAAAATAATTAACTCAATAAAAAAAGAATTGAAAGGAATTTGAAAAAGGAAAAATACAAAATACAAAATAAGACGTAATTAACAGAAAATCTAAGAGAAACATTAGGTAACTAATTGAAACGAGATTAACATCATCGTGATGGCCGCCAGAGATGCGTCGGAGGAGTTGTTTTTCTGAGAGAAACATTGGGCAACATTAATTGATACAAATGAAGGGTTGGTTTTAAGGACATTAAATTCAGATCTTTTGGTGGTGGTGGTGGTGGTCGCCGCAATGGTGGTGGGGTGAGGCGTTTAGGTCTGTGCAATGTTGGCAGAGGTGGTGGTGGGGGTTTGGTAGGCTCCTCTTTGAATCCTTGAAGGTACATCTCTTCTACCATGGATTTCCACAGACGAACCACCATGGATTTCCATGGCATTAATGAACCAATTTGAAACCTAGAAAACAACCATCAAGATTCATAAATTGGATTTAATAAAGTTCGTAGATTTTTGATTATAGGGTTTGGATTGACTGTGGTTTGAATTTAGCAAATTAGGGTTCTGGATTGATTTGGATTTTAGTGATTTTAATGGTAATCCCGTTTCTGTGTTAATTTACTGTCTTTTTTTTTAATATCTTTATCATTTTTTATTTTTATAATGCATTTAAATGACGTGTCATGTCATGATGATGTGGTATTTTAAATAATAAAATAATGCAAAAAAATTGTCATATGTGAAAAACTGCCACATAATCGGAAATCATGGAATTGAGGGCGAGTGTGGCTCACTCGTTGGAAATTGACCATGAAATTAGGGTTCCGGCAAGAAAAGGACTTAAACTGGACAGAATTTACAATTGCGAACCAAAAGTGATGATCGGAAAATAACAAGATAAAAAACAGACAACGTCTCTAAGGCAAGACCAAAAATGAATTTTTCCAAATTAATTATGATGGTAGAGAGTATCCTGTTAACAAATTTTTTAACTTAAGAATTTCCTTTATTTTATGTTCGTGTAATTAGGTTAGGGTTTATAGTCGCAAATAAATATAATTAATTAATTTTTTTAATTTTCCTATTTTAATAAAATTAATTGTAATTTGAATAAGTAAATAAACAAATTCATTAATTAAAAGATTTTTTTCATAGTGGCAGACAAATTTGGTGGTAGTGAAGTTACTGGTAGTAGTTTTGGTCTTTCATGTTTTTCATGTTGTTTGATCAATTCAGGTTACACGAAAACTTTTAGTTTTCAACATTTGATATGTTAATTCAAGTTAGTTGATAAGTCTTGTTGGTTCTACTTTGATCCCACCTTACACATGTAGGTCATACGATCAGAAGAACTGTAAATTTAGAACATTAAATTTTAGTAAGGGAAATTGTAAATTTAGAACAATAACTTTAGGTTATTCACCATTTAAGGATATTATCTTTTTGAACTTTGAAAGTGAGACACTATCTTTAAAAAATGAACGAACTTAGGACAAATTAACCCGAATTGACGAATTTCGGAAAAAGTCACGTGCCTCTACTAATTCGGGCTTGTTGCTGATGTGGCTTTTTTTTAATAAGTTAATTCGATTTTTAAATGCCATATCATTAAAATGCCACATAATTAGATTAAATAATACAACTCAAAATACCTTTATTTGTTAAAATAAAATAATGCACTTTGAATTAAATGATTCAAGTTCATGTAAAAAATTAATTCTAAAATATTAAAAAATATTTTTAAGATATTACTATCCAATAATAATAATAATTAAAATAGTTATAATAAATATTAAAAATTATAAATTCATTTTTAAAAATCTGAAAAATTGTACTGTAATTATCTTTTACTATAAAATTTTAATAAATTATATTTGTTAATATAAAATTATCATTAATATATAATTTTTAATAAATTATATTTGTTAATATAAAATTATCATTAATATATAATTTTTAAAAATAAAATAATACACTTTAAATTAAATAATACAAGTTCATGTCAAAAATTATTTCTAAATTATTAAAAAATATTTTTAAGATATTATTATCCAATAATAATAATTAAATAATTATAATAAATATTAAAAAATTATAAATTCATTTTTAAGAATCTGAAATTTTTTCTTGTAATTAATTTTTAATTTAAAAACTTAATAAATTATATTTGTTACTATAAATATCATCATTGATATATAATTATACAACAAAAAATCAAAAATCAAAATAGTAAATTAATGAACGAATAGAGATTAAATGAGTGATTTTATAATATGAATCATGAATAATTAATTTTTTGGACAGAATAGTCATTGTTTTTAGAGATGTACACAAACCAAGCCGTTCGCGAACTATTCGCGACTCGGTTGGATAAATATTTATTCGAGCTCGTTCGTTAAACTTAACGAGCCGAATATTCGCGACTCGGTTCGATAAATATTCGTTCAAGCTCGTTCGTTAAACTTAACGAGCCGAACTCGAGCCTAGACATATTCGGCTCGAAAGTTCGCGAACATGCCACATGTTCGTTTAGGAGTTCGCCTAGTTCGCGAATAGGCTCGTTTATAGTTCGCGAACATGTATTTTATTTATAAATATGATTATGAATTTTATAAGTTTTTGAAATTTAGAGAAACACAATTAATTAATAATTAGTAATCAGAAGAATAAGAAGAAAATCTTTAACCAATCTAAAATGTTATGGATAGGAATCGAACACAAAACCCTCATCATATAAATAAGTTATACTACCACTAAACCAATTTATACTCTTGTTAATTTACCTGTTAAACTTTTGTTTTATCTATTACATTTTAAAATATAAACATATTAATAACTAAATTAAATATAATTTACTTATTTCTAATATATTGCTTGCCATGCCATCTGAATTTTTTTGATATTAATGATACAATTTACCAATGATATATTATCTTAATATAAAAGATATAATTATATTGATTTTTTATATAAATTATATTGATGTTTCATATAATTATATTGATGTTTCAAGTATAATCCCATGATCAACATAATAATTTAGCATTTTGGTCTTGAAAATAAGTATACAAATATATGCTTAATAATATATTCATAATGATTATAAAAAATTTATACAGTTCAAAATAAAAAAATCTAATTTCAACGTACCATTAAAAACTATAATTTTTTTTCCAGATGCCTTAAAGTTAGAATTTCTCAATTTACAAAAGGTTTTTGAACAAAAAAATAGATCGATTATTTTAAATTTTGTAGTTTAATTTAACAAAGTGTAAGAATAAGTAAAAAATAGTCAATACAAAAAGTGTTGTAATTTTGATATAATCATTATCATCATACTTCAAAATAGCTTTTCGAGAGTGGAAACCTCAAACCTCATCTACTATGTAAAAAATAAATCAATAATCAAAATAAATAAACCTTTAACAAATAATATTTAATTTTGAATATGAAAAAAAATATAGAAAATTCATACATTTTCAAGATCGAATTCAACATGCTTAAACTTTGAAAATAGATCGGATTTAGTGACTTAGTTTTCTAATTACCTAAAATACATTAATGATATCAAACCATAAACATGTGCAGATCTACATATGTATCAAAATTCAAAATCTTTATATAAGAATAATGTATGTATATACCAAAATATCATGTATTTATATGAAATATAATTAGGAAAAATTTAATGTGAACGTTTATTGCAATAATTTCATATAGTTTATTCATTTAATTATTCATATATTTGCAAACTCAAATAGGTATATATGGTATACTCTATATTTATATGTGTGTATATATATATTAATTATATAATTATTATATTATAATCAATAATATTGATTTTGAAAAAGATAGCTTGTAAATTAGATTTTGATTATTGAATAACTAATTGATTTGAAAAACAATCCATAATATACTTATATGTGTATTTGAAAAAAATAGTTCAAAAGATACGATATTTAATTGATACGTATACTTTTTTATTATTATATATATATCAATTAATAATTCTTGTCATTTATCATTGAAAATATTTGTTAACAAAGTTAGATTATTGTATACCATATATATTTATTACACAAAAGTAATATTTTTAGAAGTTTACAATAAACTCAATTAATATCACAAAAAAATAAAACATAAAATTTGATGAAATTTCTATTATTAGGAAATAAAAATAGACGGAATTTTTTTGACATTTCTATTGTTAGGGGTAATTGTTATATATATATATATATATATATATATATATATATATATATATAGATTATTTTTCCTATATACCGAATTGACAGTTCTACCCCTGTGGAAACACCGAGAAGCCTGAGGGTTGTAAATTGTAACAGACGATGAGGACAGAGACACAGAGAAGTAGAACCTGGAACGCGATTAAAACTCCCCCTCGTTCGAAATCAATTGGAGCTCATCGCCGCCGCCGCAGGTTCGCCGCTAATACCTCTCTCTCTCTCTCTCACAGAACAGTCTTGTCAGTTGACGATTCAGTGCCCTAATTTAATGATTTCAAATTTTACTGCAAATATCTTGTGCAATTTAGGCGAATGCAATTTTATATGATTTAGGACCTTTATTATCTGATTTTGCTTCTATTGAGAGATTTAGGTATGATTCTGATGAGTAATTTGTGTATCAGATGGTCAAATTTATATAACTTGTGCGCTGTTGTTTTTCCTGAATAAGTCTCATGAGTAGTCATTTTCTTTGATTTTGGTTTGTATAATTCTGTGTTCAGATTGTCATGAATGTGATATATCTCAGCTTGATTGGAATGAATGTGGCCTGTGAGAGTGTTATGAACACAGCCGACGAATCAGCAAGTGCTCCTGTGATTGGGTGATGAAGATGAAATTGAGAAAATTAGACTCTGGGAGTACCCATAGTTTTCTGCATCCCATCACTGCAAAAAGGCTTGGGTGTACTATAGAGTATACAACTCCTCTACATGTTACAGTGGCAGATGGAAATAAGGTAGAGTGTAATTCAAAATGCCCTCAGTTTGAATGGGAGATGGGGGAGTGTAAGTTTATTACCCCTGTGAGGTTGCTGAAACTAGGAGGATGTGATATGGTGATTGGTGTTGATTTGCTAAGTCAATTGGGCCAAATTGTGTTGGATTTTAAATAACATACAGTCCAGTTTAATGTGAAGGGCAAGACTGATAAACTGCAGGGAATACAACCTGAGATGAGGATGAGTATGGTTACAGCTGAGCAAATTAATAAGGAAGTCAAAAGGGGAAGAGAATCAGTTGAAACTTACCTATGTGTGATCTCTACTCTGGAATCACAGCTACATATCAAAGGCTCACTACTGTCTTTTGGTGGCCTGGGATAAGACAACAAGTTCAGCAATTTGTTAATGAGTGCAGCTGAATTCTGTTTTTCGTAACCTCCAAAATCATGTGCATGGGTGATATATATTCCCATGCACCCGATTACAAACCCACGAGCACATACGACACCGTTTCAGGACTCCGCACAAATAAAAGAAACGCGAGACAAGTATAAAATGCGACTTTACAATTAACAAAACAGAAATTTGAATAAGGAAACAAGGCGTGGAACCTGACAGAGTCTGTATTCGAGGCCCCATTTCGAACTTTTGACGAGCCTGTATTCGAGCCCATTTTGAACTTTTGATGAGCTTGTATTCGAGCCCTCATTTCGAACTTTTGACGAGCCTGTATTTGAGCCCATTTCGAACTTTTGACGAGCCTGTATTCGAGCCCCCATTTCGAACTTTTGATGAACTTTTATCGAGCCGAACTCGAGCTGAGTTCGTTTAGCTTGTTATCGAACTTTGTTCAAGCTGAACTCGAGCCCATATCGAACTCAAAATTTTGATGTCGAGCCGAGCTCGAACTCCATTTTTAAAGCTCGAGCCGAACTCGAGCCCGAATAATAACATACGAGCTGAACTCGAGCCCAGTACTGTTCGGTTCGGTTCGGCTTGTTTACATCCCTAATTGTTTTACAAGAAAAAAACAAGTAAATTGGAAAAAGAAATGGGTTCATCATCTCCCTCCTCCTCGCTCAGTTTCCCGACCACCACAGCCGCATCTCCAGTTCTTCAAGCATTGCTCCGACAGCCGAAACACCTC
Organism: Scutellaria minor; assembly: GCA_954870855.1. NCBI lineage: Eukaryota > Viridiplantae > Streptophyta > Magnoliopsida > Lamiales > Lamiaceae > Scutellaria > Scutellaria minor. Next base: position 14,437,139 of record OX940737.1, read on the forward strand.
CACCATCGCGAGTAGCACCACGATGATCTCTTCCAAACCCCGCTCTTCCCGTCGCTCATCTCCATCTCCGATGCCATGAGCCGCCCAACACTCACCTCCAACAAAAACACCAGCCACCACCGCAGGTAACGGATCCGCCGCCTAACACCACCACAGGTAACAGATCCACCGCCTAACACCACCACAGCGTGGGCAATAGATATGCCCCTCAGCACCACACCACCACCACCGCACCCGCGCAACCACCACTCTCCTGACTCCATCTTCGATCCCCTTCTCCCCCTTCTTCCACTGACCAAACAAGCCCTTCATTCTATCCCTTTTTTCCTCCACTACCATCTTGAATCCCCTTCCCCTCTTCTTCCACCGATCAAACACGTCCTTTATTCTACTGTCATCTATTCATCAATTCATTGATTTGTGGAGCTTGCCGATAGTGACGCTGACGGTACTCAGATTGTGGAGTTGTCACAAATCTCTGTTGAGTAACTTTCTTTTTCTTTTTCTTTTTCTTTTTTTTCCTTTGCTCAACATTATCTTGATTTCCCCTCTAATTTTGCATGTTTCCGCAGAAATTAATATGGAAATAATTAATTTATCCGATCAAGATTTCTTCATCTGTAGACTATGATAGTGATGCTGTAATTTCAGTTTGAAGATCATCGTCACAATGTCGCTTCTTTTTTTCTTGTTTTATCTACAATTCATTGGAGTAATTTGAAGCATATAGCTGTAGAAATATTACTTTTGAAGTTTGCCTAGACAAAATTTCTGTTTCGCTGAGTGAATTACGCCTTTGTGGAAGTTTTCCTTTTTTTATTTTTTTATTAATACGTTTAAAACTTATTTTTATGTTGGCTTAATCCTTTTTGGTTATGATATCATGGATTTGAGTGCTAATATCATTTCAGTTTCCTTTCAATTAATTTGCAAGTACCACTATACTATATAATCGTTTAGCATGTTTGAAATGAAACCAAGTGCTTCTATTTTGTGTTTGTGTGTGTGCATGCAGTGGATGGCATTGGCAATTTTACAAGCAAAGGATGCGGAGGAATGGGCTTATAGAGGAGAAGGAGCTGTAAACTTGGTTCTTGCTTACTGTGGAAGCTCTCCCCATTTTGTACATTTCTTATTCTTTGATTTTTTTTTTTTTGAAGATTGTGTGTTGTTTAAGGTGCAAAGAATTAAGATCTATTTGGTTTGTATTTATTCACTAATTAGTTAGAAAGAAGGTTGATGAAGTTGCTATAACACTTTTTGACCTTTTGCATTTCTTAAAAAAATTGGACCTCAACTTAGTGGCAAGGGTTTTGTTTTGTATATGACGCTGGTTCTTCATTCTGTATGTTGGATGATATAAATTAATGTAAAAACAACTCATGTTTCAAGTGATCAATATATTAATATCAAAGATTGTTGCGTGAAAGGTGGAGCATGATGCTTTCAAATTTAAAACTCTTGTGTGGTAATGATTGTCACTGTTAATATCAGCTAGAATATGCTCAATCCAGGTCTTCCGTATATAAAGTGAGACCTTGAACGCATTATTGACGGTAATGGGTAGATAATTTGATCCATCATCTACTTAGTGACAATTCTATCAGTTGTTTTCCTTCATATGTTCAACTCTCCCAGTTTGCATGATTCATTTATGCATTGTGATGATTGATTTTCAGTCTTATAAATAAGGTGATTAACATTAATTTGTATTATAAAAAGTAGATAATTCAATTTGTACAAATATCTTAATGCATTTTTTTTCCATTACATCTAGGTTGGAAAGGTTTTAAGGATGCAAAAAGTCCCAAATAACGGAACTAAATGTGAGAATGGCCATTCCACTTTAACCAAGCATGAAGGCCTTCTGTGGAGAGAATTTGAAGACATTGTCTTGGCCCCAACCAAAGAAATTTCAGAGCAGCTGTATGTGCAAAAAGTAATGGGTCCATTGTTGGGATTTGAACATGTTGATGCAGGTGTAAGTTATTATTGTCTAGGAAAGTTTTCAAGGAAGTTCTGCCTTATTTTCTTCTTATGATATCACGATCTTTCATTTTGCTTGACAAATAAACATAAAAACAACCTTTACCCGTATTCTCTACTTGGTTACTGACTTTTGTCTTCCAGCAGACACAGAATAGTTTCATCAATAGGTATTTGGGTGCGCGTTTCCATGTTTTTTTTTGTCGTCTAGTTACAAAATGTTAGAGGTTTAGTATTTTCTAGGTTTTGCAATGTCTGACTTTTTTTTATCACTAAGGAAAGAATGAAGGGTTAGTGAGTTGGCTTAACACTATGAGCGTTTTCTTGTTTCTTTCTTAATGAAAGTAAAAAACTTTGATGTTTGTCTCTAGTTTTCTTTTTTCTTTCTTAAAAAAAAAAAGTCTCAAGATATTTGTCTCTAGTTTGTAAAAACCATCATTTTAGTTGGCATAACTGAAACATTGGAACTTGTATGTGACTTGTTACAGATACGCATTGAAGTTTCAAGAGAATTTTTGGAGACTGTTGAAAACAAAGTTCTATGTCAGCGTCCTTCTTGGCGGGTTGATGCTGCCAAAGTTAACCCTCTTTGTGATTCAGCTCTTCTCATTGCTGATCATTCAATGTTTCCTCATGGTATGAGATACATTTCAACATTGTTTGGACAGATGAAACTCTTGCTTGTGTTCCCCTTACATCCTTTGTTAAACCTGATATCATCCATTGCGTATTTTATGCTTGCTTGAGTTGCTTCAGGAAATTTCTTGCTATTCTCTCAGTTTTGTGGCATCTCTATTTTGTATTTTGGGAGCTGCTGGATTTTTTTTTTATAGATTCTGATTGAAGAGAATTGTTATCTGGGTGTTGAGTTATGAATTTCAATAGTAGTGGTATATTTCACAGTAAGGTAGAAGTGGAGATATTCTCTGAACATAGAAATTAAAATAGGACATGCCAGTTGTAGTTTTTAAATGTCTTTAAGTGTATCTTTGGTGGTTGAGTTATGGATTATCCATCTCATTTTGGGACCATCACCTAATAATCAATCTATTTACTGACCAAATCACCAACAGTTGAGATAAATAATGTGTTTTCATCCAAGTATGGCTTCTTGTTATATGTACAACCTGCTAATCATGATTTATCTTTCAGTTTCAAGTTCTCTCGATCAGGGATTTTGTGTCTCTGTTGAGATAAAGGTACTTTCCTTGTGTTTCTCTTCCCATACATGTTCATTCATAGTCTGTTGGAAAAATTTGCTGCATTTTGTAACATCTTCCATTTTTCTTCTTCTGCTAAGCAGCCCAAATGTGGATTTCTTCCTATTTCAGAATTTATAGCTGAAGAAAATGTTGTCAAAAAGATAATTTCCCGTTTTAAAATGCACCAAGCTCTGAAATGGCAGCAAGGAAAGGTAATATTTGTATCTGATTATTGTAATATTTCAACTCTATCAATGAAGTGAGGTTTCTTGTACATCTCTTAGATCTAAACCTGTATTTGAAGGAGGTTTATTTGATTGAATAACTGATGGTATTCTTTAAATGTAGATATCACAAATAAGTAAATATGATCCACTCGATTTGTTTTCCGGATCCAAGGACCAAATACAAAAGGCAATTAAGGCCCTCTTTCTTACCCCTCAAAATAATCTCCGGGTTTTCTTAAATGGGACACTGATTTTTGGAAGCATGGGTGGTGGTGCTGATTGTGCAAGTTATATGGCTGATCAATCATTCATTAACAGACTTAAACATGTTATTTCCGCAAAGGACGGAATGCACACACGGTGTTTTGTGGAACTTGTTGCTGAAACTATTCTAAAATCTGATTCGTTGAATCGGCTGCTTGAGGTGCAAAAGCTTGATAACATTGATATTGAAGGTGTCATCCATGCGTACTATGATATTATTTCTCAGCCTTGTGTGGTCTGTCGGAGAAAAGGTGCAAATAGAATGTCAGCAAGATATTCATCCATTCATTCAATGCCAAGGGATGAAAAATTAAAAATTGTGAGGGATTATTTGGTATCTGCTACTGCAAAGGACCTAAGTATGATGATTAGTTTTAGGCCCAGAGGAAATAAGGATCTAGAGTCTCCTTATGGAACAGTCTTTCTGGAATCAAGCAAGCAATTTTTTTATTACAAGGTTGGACACCTTATCAATCCTTCTAAATATCTATGGTTAAGTTTTGGGCATATAATTCTATCTTCAATATGAATTCTGAACCAGTATGGATTTTGGCTTATAACAGAAGTATGGATTTGCTTGTTCTGGGAAAACATAATATCATTTGGGAACTTCTGCCAATTAAATTCGTTCTCAATTTTCTGTTGACACCATGTTAGACCATGTTAGACCGTGTTTATGGTTGTTCTCTTGCTCTTTTTGAAGGTAGGTTTTATCACACAATTATGCGGAATATGAAGCACACACATTAGTATGATCAACATTAGATCCCTGTATCCATTGCAATGTTCACTTGTTAAATAGTTTGTTCTGCAGCCTACTTTAGAACTCGATTTGTTGCATTAAAACTCATGCGATAATAAATGTTATCTGCCAGGTATTTTTCGTATAATTATGTAAGAGAATTGATTATATGTATGTATGTGTTCGTGTGTGTATATGTATATATGTATGTATGTATGTATGTTATATACATATGTAACTGCATGTTCTAGTTAATGTCTGATCTTAAAGCATTGCAATCTTGCAGGCATCTTTCATTGACCTTGATATGAAACAATTGAACAAAATGGAGTATTACTATGAGCTGGATCAGGAGGTAGTCAACTGCTATGCCGAGATGGTAAAAGATAAGGAAGCTCGTAATCGTGGTGAGAACATTTAGGTGTCTTCAATTTCTGGTGTACTAGTGTAAATAAAATGGTGGTATGCATTTTGTAGTCAAAACATCGGAGTCAATTTCTGAGCTTTAGATTAGGTACCCCAATAGTTGAAACCTTTACTGTTGCTTAAGGTACCTTGCTGGCTGAACATGTTTATGCACATATCTTCATATATATGTGTGTATGTGTGTCTCTATATGCATACCTTGTGACTTTTAGAATTATAAATGTCATATAATGTTTATTTCAGCTTTAATTTGGAACTGCAAATTACAAATCATTTGCCATTAGAAAAATGATTGAGTCATTTATTTGCATGAATGTTCAATTGGTATATTGAGTAAAATACAGGTTACTAAACAGAAAAGGAGAATCTTAAGCACTAACTCATATTTGCTCCTTGATGACACTCTGCCACTTTATTTATTTATTTATTTTAAAAATGGCATCTAATCTCATATAACATAGATGCATTGCATGTCCAGAAAATCTTCTACCATGTGAGTATATTAGTAAGGAGGTCGTCTTGAATTTGTCTGTACAAGCTGCAGCCGAATCAGTTTCCACCTAAGAATCTAGAATGTATTTTTATTTTCAAATCTCTGCATTTCAGGTATTGTAAAGATTTAAAATGCCTTCATTTTGAAACTCTATTGCACAAATTGCCTCAGGGTCTTATCTTTTTTTGGAACCCTTCTAAGCCTTTTTGTACACACTTGGATATGTTATCCTTGATATTAGAAAATTGATTGAACTATAGCCATTGGAAAATTGATTGAAGAACTGCCACTTCATTAAAACAGTTTCCTCAAGGTTAAACATCTCTGTTACAGATAACTGATCCTTGTCCTTTGTATTTGTGGGCCTACGTAATCCAGAACTCCATTTGACTTAAATTTGTTTCTCAACAACCGTTGTATACAGAATTTCATTTCCAATTGTGTTCAAAGTAGTTTTTAGTTTCACATCTTTCATAACGTGGGATTTATTACCTAATTACTTGTAGCATGTATGTGATATTTCGTCACTCTATTTTATTGAATTTCACGTTTGTGTTCTGTATTGTTTTCATTCATCTACTGTGTTGAACTCATCATTTACATGTAATAATGTCTATAATTTCCTCCCACATTCATTTATAAGAGTAGTCCATAATATTCCCCCACCAAAATTGAAATGTTGCTAAATTTTGACAAACATAATGCTTTTAGGTTGCTCTCCTCTCTCTTTACATATTGCGCTCTCTCTCTCTCTAGTGGGCATTTAAATTGTATGGTTTATCATGTTTCTGCAGAAATGGAGAATTAATTGATTTCAGAAGAAAAAGACATGTTAGAGTCAAACTCTTGTGAATAAAGAGACCTGTTGACTACCTTGGATATTTTCCCATCAAGTACATGTCGGCGTTAGTTCACACAGCTGGATTTCGGACTGAGTGGATGAAATGTCATGCTGAAAGACAGTCATTCTATACTCATTGTTAGCTCAATACCACTCATTGTCTCTGTTTTATGTAATTTTATCTGTATCTTATAGACCTGATCGTGATCTCAATAAGTGTTTTAATGTTTGTTGTTGTAATTCTACACCAAGCTATACTCGAACATGGGATTTTGTCTTCATGGCTAACTGAGATTGTGTGAATAGTCAACCATCTGTAACCATTCGTGCACAATCAAATTTGTGTTTTGGCATGTAAATTGTACTCGGTGCTTTTAACAAGTGGAGCTAGATTGAATTGAGTTCATTGAAGCAATAAAATTTTGTGGGACATGAAAGCTGGATGCTACTAATTTCATCAAAAGATGTGTTTTCTTCTTTGCTCATTTATATTAATGCTCATCAATCTTTTGACCACCTGTTTAATGTTTTATCATTTATTGGTTGCTGTCCAATCCCATGGAATTTGCTGTCCAGATTTTTTCATTATTGTTTTTAGGTGCTTGGGGTGGGAGGGGAATGTCCTCTTTTCAGGACTGTGATTATTGTGCAAATTCTGCCATCTTGGTTCTGGCTAAAAATGGTGAGACATCTTTCTATCGCATATATGTGATCTATGAAAAATTTCTTGGTTTAACTGCATCTTTCAGCTTGCAAATGCAGTTTGTATCTTGACCTTTTCAGATTGTACACTCCATTGTATGTTGTTTCTCGAATCAATGTAGTTAAGGTGGTGGCGGTGGAAGGCTCATGGCTGGGGTTCTCCCGGCGCCTAAATGGGCGGGTCCCACTTGATACGTGGCAGAATGCTGATGGCCAGTTTATCTTTCGGTGCGAATATGCCGAATACGAATGTAAACACCTAACTCATGAGTCATGACTTCAAATCCAAACAGTACCATATTTTATTATCAGGCTAATTAACAATTACAAAAAGATATACAAATTATCCTTTCTTTTCAACTTAATCATAATTCTTAAATTTTGTAATTTAAAAAAAAAAAAGTATGATTTGATTCATTTGATAACAGATTGGTAACTATTTTTATCGTGATGAACTTATATATTTAACTTCATGTTGGACAACCAACTTGTTCTGTTACAATTGTAGTCCCCCTTTAAAAAGCAAAACAAAAAATATGGATTCATATGTTTCTCTTATAAAAAAGAAACGTGATTGCAGTCTTACAAACATAAATCATCTCACTACTTTAAAATTAGAACTATTGTGTGGGAGCCTAAAAAAATTTCACAGAAAAATCCTAAAAATGAAATATATGTATTTCACATATTAAATTTTATCGTTATAAAAAATATTGTTTCAAATATCCGCCTTGCTTATGAAGTTGGTCATTCAAAATGACATTGAATTTAGCAATTTTGACAACCAATTAATAAATATTAGAAAGTGGTGGTTAAATTGCAAATTTATTAGATTTTATGTATGAAATTTCAAAAAATAGAAGTAATGATCAAAAGTGATTGAGTTCGTGTGTGTTATTTTTATTTATCCATTGCTATTTTAATATTCCAACATAACTAATAGTTTTATTAATGCTACATTTCATGTACTTATGTTTAATATACAGAGGCTCTTAAACGTTACCTTTTTGCCATAAGGAAATCAACATCCAAAAGTTTAAACACATACATTCAGCAATGCATATACACGAGACGAGCTTTCTACATGCTCGTCGCAAGGCCTAATACAATTAATTACTCAAAGGGCCTTACCAATGATTCCTATATACACGAGACATCCAACTGCAGTGCCTGAAACCAACAAAACAGAAAGAAACGAATCGCACAATTAGGATCAGAAAGGATGTACGATAAGAGATGATGGTAGCGACACAGGCAATACCTACAACTTCATAGTGGGATTTGATTGTGTTATGCCCAGTTCCTTTTAGACCGAAGCTGAGTCAGCTTGTCTCTCCACAAAGCTGCAATAAATAGTTGCAACCTTGTAATAAATCCAAATTATAAAGCAATGTCGTATAATTTGATAACGAAACCTGCATCCCTGTAGCGTTCTTCAACAGCTGCGATTAGCATGTTTCTCACTAAATCGAATTCTTTTGTTTGAATGCACGGTTGCCCAGTTGGTCTGTATCAATAGAAACACAAGATAGGACCAACTTAGCTTAGCTTAGAAAAAACGAGAGAGAGAGAGAGAGACCGAGTTGAGAGAACTATAAGCCATCTGAGGAGGACCGACACCTTTTCAGTTTCAATAACCTTCATACCATCACTATATGCGAGATACTTGTTGACTTGAATCGGCACCTACACACAGTATAATGCAGAATTTGTAAAGGTGGTTGCTTATGTCAAGATTAAAAAATTCGGAAGTATCACAAAGTCCAGAATTAATGAATCAAATGTAAGAGCTTATGGAAAATGTTGGAATGATTACAAATGTATCTTACATGAACAACGGAAAGCAAACTTAATGGTTAATAGTCTAACAACAAAAATTATTCAAAGATGCAATACGAAAAGAAAGACAGGGTAGCTAATAAGTTTTAAGTTGTTTGAAATGTATTCAAAAGCTTAGATTCATCCAAGTAACATTATAAACATGTTTCTATGAGAACACACCTATAAGCACAGGAATCATGTTACCAATTAACTATCAGCAATAAAATAAAAATCTGGTATTGTTGGTTAATCACAAGGCATTTGACAATGATAACATGATACCCTATCCGTAAAGTACAACTTAATTATCGACAAAATAGGAAACTACCAAAGATCCCTACTCATTCCCTGTTGAGGGTGTCGTTCATGGTTAGATTTAGGAGGTATTTTCCTAGCTGATGAATAGGTTGCATTTTAACTTGTACTAAATAAGTTAATACTTGATTTCTCATATCTTCTTCAGAAATGAATTTAGGCTCCATTTGGATAGTGATTTGAAATCCACCAAAATGACTCCAAAATTAGTTCAAAATGAAATTGATAGATCTAGAATCCACACATATCCTAACACCATCAATGGATTTGCTACCATGGATTTCAAATCTCTTCTCAAATCCACATATCCAAATGGACCTTTAGGGGTTTTACACCAAGTATTGAACCGTTGATGTAATTTTCCAAGTTGGATAATGGCATGGGAAGGATAAGTAATAAAGAGTATTTTAGTATTGTAATGACAAGCATCACTCAATACTAAAACTTTTGACTTTTAAAAATACAAGACTAAGGAAAGCAGCCAATGTAATTAGTGGATCATCACCTTGCATCTTACTACAATGTTAATGGCATCTGATTGTTTTGTCCTAAATTCATCCATTTTTAAAAGTATCTCAATTTCAAAACTTGAAAAGAGAATATCTTTAAATGGTGATCAAAAATTAGTATCTTAAATTTGCAATTTTCCCTCTAAATACATACCGCGGTATAAAAACATAATACTAATTAAGGTAATATACCTCTTTTTGTTTTGTTTATATCCACCATGAGCATGTGTGGTGAGGTTTAGTCCAATATTTTTTTTTTATTATATTCATGTAAACTTGAGATTAATTTGGTTTTGTTTTGGCTAATTAAATAGTTAATTGAGGAAAAATTCATTTTTAGTCATGCCTTAAAAACGTTGTCCGATTTTGATCCTGTTATTTTCCGATCATCAATTTTAGTCCTGCAATTGAAATTTTTATTCAATTTCAGTCCTTTTTTCGCCGGGAATTGTATTTTCCGGCCAATTTTCAGCAAGTGAGCCACACTCGCCCCCAATCCCATGATTTCTGCTTATGTGGTATTTTTTTCACGTGTGGCAATTCATTTTGAATTATTTTATTATCTAAAAAACCACATCATCATGCCATGTCATAAATGAATTAAAAAAAATAAAAAATAATTAACTCAATAAAAAAAGAATTGAAAGGAATTTGAAAAAGCAAAAATACAAAATACAAAATAAGACGTAATTAACAGAAAATCTAAGAGAAACACTAGGCAACTAATTGAAACGAGATTAACATCATCGTGATGGCCGCCAGAGATGCATCGGAGGAGTTGTTATTCTGAGAGAAACATTGGGCAACATTAATTGATACAAATGAAGGGTTGTTTTTAAGGACATTAAATTCAGATCTTTTGGTGGTGGTGGTGGTCGCCGCAATGGTGGTGGGGTGAGGCGTTTAGGTCTGTGCAATGTTGGCAGAGGTGGTGGTGGGGGTTTGGTAGGCTCCTCTTTGAATCCTTGAAGGTACATCTCTTCTACCATGGATTTCCACAGACGAACGACCATGGATTTCCATGGCATTAATGAACCAATTTGAAACCTAGAAAACAACCATCAAGATTCATAAATTGGATTTAATAAAGTTCGTAGATTTTTGATTATAGGGTTTGGATTGACTGTGGTTTGAATTTAGCAAATTAGGGTTCTGGATTGATTTGGATTTTAGTGATTTTAATGGAAATCCCATTTCTGTGTTAATTTACTGTCTTTTTTTTTAATATCTTTATCATTTTTTATTTTTTATTTTTATAATGCATTTAAATGACGTGTCATGTCATGATGATGTGGTATTTTAAATAATAAAATAATGCAAAAAAATTGTCGTATGTGAAAAACTGCCACATAATCGGAAATCATGGAATTGAGGGCGAGTGTGGCTCACTCGTTGGAAATTGGCCATGAAATTAGGGTTCCGGCAAGAAAAGGACTTAAACTGGACAGAATTTTCAATTGCGAACCAAAATTGATGATCGGAAAATAACAGGATAAAAAACAGACAACGTCTCTAAGGCAAGACCAAAAATGAATTTTTCCAAATTAATTATGATGGTAGAGAGTATCCTGTTAACAAATTTTTTAACTTAAGAATTTCCTTTATTTTATGTTCGTGTAATTAGGTTAGGTTTTATAGTCGCAAATAAATATAATTAATTAATTTTTTTAATTTTCCTATTTTAATAAAATTAATTGTAATTTGAATAAGTAAATAAATTAATTAATTAATTAAAAGATTTTTTCATAGTGGCAGACAAATTTGGTGGTAGTGAAGTTACTGGTAGTAGTTTTGGTCTTTCATGTTTTTCATGTTGTTTGATCAATTCAGGATACACGATAACTTTTAGTTTTCCACATTTGATATGTTAATTCAAGTTAGTTGATAAGTCTTGTTGGATCTACTTTGATCCCACCTTACACCTGTAGGTCATAGGAGAACTGTAAATTTAGAACATTAAATTTTAGTAGGGGAAATTGTAAATTTAAAACAGTAACTTTAGATCATTCACCATTTAGTGATATTATCTTTTTGAACTTTAAAAGTGAGACACTATCTTTAAAAAATGAACGAACTTAGGACGAATTAGCCTAAATCGATGAATTTCGGCCTAATTCACACGTGAAAGTCACGTGCCTCTACTAATTCGGACTTGTTGCTGATGTGACTTTTTTTAATAAGTTAATTAGATTTTTAAATGCCACATCATTAAATAAAATACCACATAATTAGATTAAATAATACAAGTCAAAATACCTTTATTTGTTAAAATAAAATAATGCACTTTGAATAAAATGATTCAAGTTCATGTAAAAAATTAATTCTAAAATATTAAAAAATATTTTTAAGATATTACTATCTAATAATAATAATAATAATTAAAATAGTTATAATAAATATTAAAAATTATAAATTCATTTTTAAAAATCTGAAAAATTGTATTGTAATTATCTTTTACTATAAAATTTTAATAAATTATGTTTGTTAATATAAATATTATCATTAATATATGATTTTTTAAAATAAAATAATACACTTTAAATTAAATAATACAAGTTCATGTCAAAAATTATTTCTAAATTATTAAAACATATTTTTAAGATATTATTATCCAATAATAATAATTAAATAATTATAATAAATATTAAAAAATTATAAATTCATTTTTAAAAATCTGAAATTTTTTCTTGTAATTAATTTTTAATATAAAAACTTAATAAATTATATTTGTTACTATAAATATCATCATTGATATATAATTATACAACAGAAAATCAAAAATCAAAAAAGTCATTTAATAAACAAATAGAGATTAAATGAGTGAATTTATAATATGAATCATGAATAATTAATTTTTTGGACAGAATAGTCATTGTTTTACAAGAAAAAACAAGTAAATTGGAAAAAGAAATGGGTTCATCATCTCCCTCCTCGCTCAGTTTCCCGACCACCACCGCCGAATCTCCACTTCGTCAGGCGTTGCTCCGACAGCTGAAACACCTCCACCATCACGAGTAGCACTACGATGATCTCTTCCAAACACCGCTCCTTCTCCCGTCGCTCATCTCCATCTCCGCTGCCATGAGCCGTCCAACACTTACCTCCAACAAAAACACCAGCTACCACCGCAGGTAACAGATCCGCCGCCTAACACCACCACAGCGTGGGCAACAGATACGCCCCTCAGATACATTTCTTATTTTTTGATTTTTTTTTTTAAGATTGTGTGCCGTTGAAGGTGCAAAGAATTAACACAAGGAATTTATATTTAAGGGTTTGATGCATTTTACCCAAAATCAATCCATTGATTTGAAAATAACATAAACTATAAATATTCATCACTTAGTAAATAAAATAGAAATAATTTTCCTTAATTTTATAATAAAATATAAATAAGATGTTTCTAAAATATGAGTAAACATTTTTTTGATAAATTTTAACTAATTTTTTATTGAACTTTAAAGAAATTAATGTAATTAATGAAATTCTTATATCTTAAAAAATAGTACTTAATGTCTTCGAAAAGAGGTACTTAATAATAAATTATGCAGCTATAATCTCACGTGTGACGCACATGTGTTATACTAGTATGTATTTTTTTAAGATATTAAGTACTATTTTTAAGATATTAGAATTTCATTAATTACAATAATTTTTCTAAAATTCAATCAATAATTAGTTTAAAATTATCAAAAAAAAAAAAAAATGTTAACTCACATTTTAAAAACATATTATTTCTCTTTTATCAAAAAATTTAGGAAAATTATTTCTATTTTATTTGTTAAGTAACTGATAATATTTACAATTTAAGTCATTTCAAATCAATGGATTGATTTCGGGTAAAATGCGTCAAACCCCCTTATGATATAACAATTTTGTATGTTCCCCCTATGTGAAAAGAAATATACCACATGATTTAATAAATGTTGCACATTTTTTCCTATACTGTTGTAGCACCCAGGATAAAAACAAAGCATAATTGGTTAATTAAATAATTAAACCCTTAATTGAATTATTTTATTATGCGCGTTAACCATTGACTGTTTAATTTAATTACATGCGTTTCAGATAATTGATAAATGCATGTTTTAGATGGAAGTATAATTTAGTCGCGAAACATAGATTATAATTTTACCATAAGATGCGTATTTGAAAAACGAGAAGATAGAAATAAATTTGAGGTCAATCGGAGACTCCTAGCTCAAATGGTGGAGAAAATGGCGAAATACGAAGATTCGGGAAAAACGAAAGATATTTCGATGAATAGTAATCCGAGATATTTTCGGTGAATAGTAACCCAAGATTTTTATGATGAATAGTGATTTCGGAAGTCTATATATATGGGTGTTTTCGAGCCAAAAAATCACCGTTTTTCGAATGAGGCAAAAATCGGGAAAAAACACGTAAGTCTCTCTCTCCTCCCTCCTCTCTCTCTCCTCTTTTCTGGTCATCGGCGCCCCCGCCGCCGCCGGTGCCGAAAAATCTTTTTTCTCAATTTCAGCCGATTTTCACACAAAACGTAGGTCTCGTCGAGACGAGTCTAGAACAGGTCTCGAATTTCCATTTCGATGTCTACTAAGCCGGAAAATGGCAAAAACGTCGTCGAAAAACCCTAATCCTTGTTTTTCCACCCTTTCTCTCTCCTCCTTTGCCAGAGTGGTGGCTGACCTTCCCGGGATGATAGGTTATCAGTTGGGGGTGGTGGCGCCACCATGGGCGGCGACACCGAAGCTAAAATGGTGGTGGAAAAGGTGGTGGTTGCAAGGTGTTGTATGCATGCATGTGTGTGTGTTGATGTTTGGGGGCTGTTTGGAAGGGGTACTATTCACGGCCGGAGCTAGTGGTGGCTGGAACAGGTGGTGACCGGCGCTGGTGACGCCAGCGGGTCAGGTGGGGGCTGCACAGGACGGCACCGCCGCAGCTGGAAGCTGCTGGATGTTGCTGGTGCGTTGCTGCTGCGCTGGGTGCGACGCCGAGAGGCGCTGGGCGCACATGCCGGGAGACGCCTGGTAACTGGGCGCACGGCGCCGGGTGACGGGCAGCGCACGTGCGACGCTGTGTGACGGGTGCGTGTGCGGTGCCGTGTTTGCGATACGAAATACATTTTTTCCATTGTACGTTATCGTAGAGTCGTCGACGACGAGATGTCGTCGACCGGGAGTCGGGGGTCCCGGTCAAAGTCAACCTTTTTACCAAAATTACCAAAATACCCCTCAATCTTAAGACGTTCTATTTGAGCTCGTTTCAACTCCGATTAAGCTCATTCTTTTTCCGTTGCGACCCAAATCTTTCCTTCTTTCTTATCGGCATGTTGGACTGAACTTCCACTCTCGTTTCTTCAACCTCAATCCTTAGATCTTCCATTCTGTCTCGTCTTTATCGATCGTATCTTCTCCGATATCATCTATACCTTTATTTATACGTATTAAGGATCTAAGAAATATTGTAACTTGTGTAGGCTATCAGTCGGATCGTGCTTTGTGATACTTGATACTTGTTACTCGACAACTCACGTGGTAACCATCGAACAAGGTGAGGGTAATTTCTAAATCTTTATTTGTTTATAATTTTCCCTATTTTGATACATGATTGAGGAATACTAAATGATGTGATTATATGCTATGATTTATGTGTCATATTTATACTGTGAAAGGACAGGGGTCTACATTCATTTTCTGTGGGACTTATGGTCCGTGAAAGACTTCTTCTCTCTCTTCTACTATCAAAGGTTTGGTGGTCCTGTAAATGCACCAGCGATATATGAGACTGTTTTTTTAGGAGTAAGTCGGGTAATATCCGCACCTGAAATTTATAGGGGTAAGTCGGGTAATACCCGCACCTGAGATTTGTAGGGGTAAGTCGGGAAATACCCGCACCTGAGTTTGGGTTACAAAATACATGTTATACATTTTACGTGTTGTGTCTAAGTGCCGATTTTGAGTATCCTGATTTATATATCTGTCGAATGTTATAAGATGCGGAGTTTATCCCTACGAGTGTATTCCACGCACTCACCCCTATTCTGTAATTCACGTTACAAGAGATGACGAACATGATGAGCCATAGAGATAGAGAGATGGTGCCCTATTTGGACATTTTTATAATTTATCTTTTATCACACATCACTTAAACAACGATTTTATAATTCACGTTTTTGTAAGTTTATATTCGTACTTCTTATGGATGATGGATCCTGTGAAGTTTTTTTCCGCTGCTAATGTTTTGTATTCGGTTGTATCCGAAGGTTTATACGTAATATTTCTGATCGTCTCTTACCTCATTCTTCTTATGATCGTCTCTTAACTCCTATTTTATATCATGCACGTCTCTTCCCCTTCTTTCTTCACGTCCAAAAAGAAAAACTCTGATAATTTTTAAGAACGAAAAACGGGGCGTGACAACTGTTAATGTTAACCTTTATGTTTTGCACGTTCTGGTAGTGCGAAAATTGAAAAAAATTGGCGTTCTTTCCATAATTTTTAATGTTTTGAATTATATTTTTGTCATTTTCCACCCTTTTTGAGAATATTTTAATAATATTCTTTATTTATTTTTTTTGAATATTTTGCAACCTTAATTTGAATATGAATTTATACTCTTAATATTTTTAATTAGGAAAATCAAAAATTATGTTTATTTCTTATATTATTAATCTAGTAATTTCAAATGTTAATGATGATTTTAAAATATTTATTGTCTATATTCGTAAAGATATAAAGTTTAAAGAAATTACAATTTATAATGAAAGGAATAAAGATAAAAAGATATAGATTATTTAACGTATAATTGGAAATTTAGTACAAAAGTTAAAGTTTATTTAGTCATTTTATAATTACTTGAATAATTTTTGTATTCTACTTTGTTAGTTTGTCTTATTGAAATGATTATATTTTAGTTATAATTTTCAAAATTATCAAAATTTACTTTAAGATCTTAATATTTATATATTAAGATTTGATTTAGTACTATTCTTGTTTTATCAATTATTTTTAATTCAATCATAGTCTTTAGAATGATTAAAATAATTTATAATTCAAAAAATTTTAAATAATCATATTTTATTAGATAAATTCAGATTTTTTTAAACATAGTTTCTAGACAAAAACTTACATTACGATTTTGAAAATATTTTTGTATAATTTTTAAAGTAATTAATTAGAATACATAAATTATGATTAAATATATATATATATATATCTAATTGAAGTAATTAATTTATGTACTCTAATTAAATACTTCAATTTAATTAAATACTATAATTGAAGTAAATTTTATTAAAATACTATAATTAATTAATTATAATTAAAGTAAATTTTATTAAAATACTATAATTAATTAATTAAAAATATCTATATAATTTTTAATCTAATTTTATAGTAATATTTTGATTTTCAATATGTTTTTCAAATCAACCATCATACTATATTCTAAAGAAAAATTGAAAATAAATAATTAATTTATATTGTAGAGAATAATTAATAATTTTAATATATACACACTTAGTCAAAAAAAATTCATGTTTCTCCAATGTACAACTTTATATATAACATACGTTTTGTATCCTTATACATGTTATTTTTGTTTACATCTCTTTGAAAAAAAAAATTATTAGCTATTTTTATTATGTTCAAGTTCTCTTATTCACATTATATCTCCATTAGCTCAAAAGCTATTCCTCTCTCGGTATGCTTGAATACAGAATTGTTTCAAAGACAATAAATGTCATATACAATATATTTTTTATTAAATGTATAGATTTCATTAAATACCTTCATGACGTCAAACTAAATAGTTTATCAAATATATTTAGTTACTTATCTAAATATTTAGGATTTTTTTCATCATATCATTGTATGACTCTTTAGTTTAATGTTTCTACCTATACTTAACATAATTTTGTAGTTTAATGTTTGTATAAAAAATAATACTTAGTATATCTCTAATTAATATTTTATGATCTTAATATTTCATCATATCATTGTATGACTCTTTAGTTTAATATTTAGTTTATATACTAAGATTTGATTTATGTAAATATATCTATGAATTTTTTAATAATTGGGCACATTTGTTAGGTTTCATAAAATATTAATTAGATTAGATAGTCATTTAATCTCAATTTCTTCAAGTCACTTTTATTCCATAATGGTACTATTTTGGTGACCAAATATGATATTTTTCCTAAAATAATTGAAGGATATTTCTTCCATAATTAAGTTCATCAGTATTTTATTACTTCATCATAACTAAGACATTTATACTCTAATTATATACATCAATTTGAGTTCAATCTCTTATTTTACCTATATTATTAATGTATTGTATTAACTCACCATCTTAACATTCTTATTCCTACGATTTTCAGTTTTATGTTCATGTTCATATTTACTATCAATCACTCTATTTTATACTATAAACCATGTTTTATGATTATTTTATAAAATTTTCCTTTTAAGTTTAGATATATTTTAAATCCATAAAGTATAGAAGACACATTCCTCTTTGTTTCAATATATTTAAATATAGGTGCATCATCTTAAATAATTTCCACATAATCTTTTTAATTATAGATCATTAATATTTATTAATATTTGATATGATTTTCACATTTATCTTGTTGTTAAGTCTATGATTACTAAAGTGACATGTCATAAATTATATTTATGTATAACTATGGTTACAAAAATAATAATTTTATTCTATTGCTTTTCTCCAAACTTCTAATTTGCTATTTGTAATTTACCATTGCTCAATTAAATCATATAATCTAGCTGCAAATAACATCTTTTTTAGAATGATTTTCATAATATAAATTTTAGTAATGTTGTTAATTATCAATATAGAATTAGATTACGTATTTTGTTAGGAAATTATTGTTTAGATTTTGATGAGACAAAACACCCTTGTAATAGGAATTTAGAGTTCGATCTCGTCGAAGGAAGGAGAAGGGGTCTTCATATCCAAGTCAGAAACCTTTTGGAAGCAAAAGTCCCGCACCCCTATTTCGTTGTCCATGGAGGACTAATGACCTAGGTGTTTATGGAATTATTATAGCAGGTCAGTCTAGTAATTAGGGGGCGGTCGTTCGGTCGCCTATGATACTAGGACCAATAGGTCAAACATTTTTTACAATATTTAAATGAAAGTAGACTAGGTTATGAGTCTAGTGCTAAGGATTGAAGAATGGAGGAAGATCAAGAATCAGTAACTAAAGATTTAAAATGAAGAAATACTGCAAGCAGTAAGAAGTCAAACTTCACTGAAGCAGGAAGAAAGTTACTGATGATAGCAGAATTCTGGCAGAACAAAAAGTCAAGTTATTGGATACAGCAGACTAAAGCAGAAGATCAGGAAGCTACAATACTGCCAGAGCAGAAAGCTAAGTTGCAGAAAGAAAATGTTGCCCGACAAGGGGACAAAAAGAATGAATTGATTCATACCCTGATGCAGTACGAGAAAGATCAATATTGTCTGAGAAAAAGTCATTTCAAAATTAGCTAGTAGAAACAAACAAAATGAAGCAGTACTAAGGGCCAGTAAGCAACAAACATGTGGCCTGACACACTGCGCATCTCTGTAACCTAGTACAGCCGCATTAAATATCCTAGAGTGCAAGACAAGAAAAATCAAATGCAACCCTTCAGAGACAATTAATGCGAGCTCAACAATATTTGAAGAGGATTCAAATTCAAAGAAGTGTGTCTCTCAAAGATTCAAAATCAACATTTAAAGATTTGCTAAAACTCATCTTTGCAAAAAGGTTTTCAAAAGAAACTCTATCATGTTTAAGTTTTCATTGTGTAAAAGAACTCTAGATATAGTAAGTTGCGCCGCATTGTAGCCCAACAAGTTGTATGATATTTTGCACTGTAAGCTACATAGTTGTATGGCATAACAGCTTACATTGCAGTAAGTTCGAAAAGTTTGAAAATTTGATAGAAGTTCATTCACCCCCCTTTGAACCTCTAAGCCACTTGGGACCAACAAGTGGTATCAGAGGAAGTTAGGTTAAAAGTCAACTTGTTTGGTCACCTACCCAGATCCACCCATTTTTATTGTGAAAATCATTTTCATATCTTCTTCTAAAACTCATATTTTAGCATATCATGGATCTATCACATCACAAGCTTCCCATGGTTTCCATAGAAGAATAAGATGACTGGAAGATCAGGATGCGAGCTCATCTTTCAGCAATTAATGATGAGATGTGGCAAGTAATCACTGAAGGTCCTCTCATCATCACAAAGCCAAATCCAGTTTTACCAGAGAAAGAGATAGAGCTAAGCAGAAAACTGTCGGAGTAGCAGCAGCAACAATTACAATAAAAGTAGCAGCAACAACTGAATGAGTTATTGATGATGATGACATGAAAGTAATTGATGTTAGACCGCTTGTAGCACCAGCCCGACCTACACAACAAAGAGTAGAAGTTTCAGATTACAGGAGAGCTCCACCTCCTAAATACCTGATCAAGCCCAGATATGAGTACAACACATAGGACATAAAGAGAGCTAACCTGGAAAATGTTGCCAAGAATGCATTATTCATCACACTGGACAAAGACACATTAGCAAAGTGAGGACATATAAAACAACTAAGAAAGTATGGGACAAGTTGGAGCAGATATGCAAAGGAACTGAACTTGTAAAAGATAACAAGATATCTACCGCTACACAACTGTTCGAACTCTTCAAAATAAAACCTAATGAGACGTTGGAACAATCAGACTTGAGATTCACATCAATTGTGAATGAGTTAGAAGCTCTAGGAAAGCACTATAGTCAGAAAGAGAAAAATATAAAAGTGCTTAGAGCATTACCTGTTGAGTGGGACAGCAAGACCACAACCATGAGAGTATCCATAGATCTAAGAACAATGAACACATTTGATCTATTCTGAGACCTCAAGGCATAGAGTTGGCATCAACAGAAGAAAGATAGAGGCTGAGGAGATAAGCACTAAAATTATTGCTCTTACTGCAAGATCCAATGATACAACAATGATAAGCAGCAGCAAGCTGAAAGAGCTACATGAAGAAGGTGATGATAAAGACATGACCCTTCTTCTAAAGAAGTTCAAGAAGGTCCTAAAGAACAAAAAAAATAGGAAATGACTTCAAGAAGCCCTCAACACCATAGATAACCTCCAACCCACAGCCCAATACAATTTCCTCTTATATGTGTTACAATTGCAAGAAACCAGGCCATTATGCAAGAAATTGCCCCTATTCTCCAATACATAAATGCCCTGAAGAGGAAATGAATCAAAGGAAATAAAGAGGAAATATGAGAAGCAAAAGCTAAGAGCTCTTCTTGGAGAGACAGAAGTCATAAAAGCTGCAAGCTAATCCAAGAAAGAAGCAAGAAAACCAAGCTCATCTGAAAGTGACAGTGACAATTGTACCTCTGATGAAGAAGCATTTCTATGTTTGATAGCCAAGGATTGTGAAGATGAAGACAATGAAGAGATAAACTCACAAATCTCTTGTGATTCTAATAGAGAAAAACAGAACATGATCCAAACCTTTAGGCAGATCATGAGTGACTTTGAGCTGATAAACTTAGCCCATGAGGAGCTTAAGGAAGAGAATCTGCTACTCAAGAGTGAGTGTTCTGCACTAAAAGAAACAATTTCAGATTATAAGTATGATAGTGCGGAATGCAACAATCTCAAAGCAAAAATATCCAAGCTCAAGATGCTGGTCACTGAGTTAGAAAGTGAGAAGAAAAGTTTGCAAAATACAATTGATGTATACAGCAGATCAGCTGAGAAAGCTCAAGAATGTATCATGGAGACTCAAAATTCCTATAAAGGAAATGGTCTAGGATACTGTGCTAAAACTTCTCCAGATACAACAAGTATATCAAAAGCCTCAAAGTTTTTTCAAGCTGAAGTAAACTATTCAAGAGTGTTAAACAATGAAAGAGTATCCTTGAACAAACTAACCAAAGTTGATAAGGAAAATAAGCTCTTGCTGGAAACCCTAGAAAGTAAGACTGCACAGACTCACAAGATACAGTAGAATCGTTCTGCACTAACTAGAGTCAGAATGTAGCAACCTCATAGGTTACTGTAAAAGAACTTCAAATCCTCTTATATCAAGACCTATATGTCTAAAAGATTTTATACTCCAGAAAGGTATAAGAGGAGACAATACCCTAGTGGCGGAAGTAACACAAGGAAAGTTCATTCACACACTGTTCACATGCAGTATCCTGCAAAGACTGCTTACAAAAAGAGAACCAACAATGCTCACGACAAACCAATTGTTGTGAAGTAAGTGTGGATCCTAAAAAGAGCTAACCTCAAATGACCCATACTTATATGGGTACCTAAACCTATTTGAACCGTATGCAGGAACAGTTGTAAGGAAGCAATAGTAATGTATGGTATATTGATAGTGGCTGCTCAAGACACATGACTGGCAACGTGAAATCCTTGAAAGACTTCCAACCATGTAAAAACCCTAAGGTGGTATTTGGAGATGACTCAAAAAGAAGTACCAAGGATACATAAAGCTTAGTCAAAGACAATTCATGCATCAATGAAGTGTCCTATATTAAAGGACTAAAGTACAACCTTTTGAGTATCAGTCAATTCTGTGAAAAATGATACTCCGTGGAATTCAACCTCAACAAGTGTCTGATCAAGGATAACAAGTCCAATGAGGTGAAGTTTATTGAACCAGAAGAGGAAATATCTACCTAGCTGATTGGAGTTCAACAGTGCAACCAACATATTTCATTGCAAAGATTTCACCTAAGTTAAATTGGTTATGGCACAAGAGGATGAGTCACCAGAACTTCAAAACCATCAACAAGCTAGCAAAAAAAGGTATAGTGAGAGGATTACTAGACGTAACTTTCATGAAGAAAAGTGTTTGTGGAGCATGCCAGAAAGGAAAGCAAGTCAGAAGTTCATTCAAAGATAAAGTACAAAGATCATCTCACAAGATATTATATCTACTACACATGGATCTCTTCGGACCAGTTGAACCAGTTAGTGTAAGTGGCAAGAAGTATTCTCTAGTAGTTTGGATGACTACTCAAGGTTTATATGGACAATCTTCTTAACCAAGAAATTAGAAACTCAGAACAGGCTACCAGAATTCATGAAGAGAATACAGAATGAGAAAAGCCTAAGTATTGTGAAGATAAGATCTGACAAATGAACTGAATTCACAAACAAGTTCATAGAGAAGTATTGCTCTGAAAATAAAATATGTCATGAGACTTGGCAGTAAAAACATCCCGGTAGAATGGTACTGCTAAAAGGATTAACAGAACCCTCAAAGAAGTAGCAAGAACAATGATTGCAGAAGCTGTTATTCCTAAGAGATTTTTGGCTGAAGCTACCATACAATAAGTTATACCCAAAATAGATGTTTAATCAACAAAGATCATGATAAGACCCCCTATGAAGTTTGGTATGGATATGCACCAAACATTGCCTACCTGTACATCTTTGGATACAGATGTTACATTCTCAACAATGGAAAAGAGCACCCGAAGACCTTTGATGCAAAATCAGATAAAGGAGTATTTCTAGGATACTCATCAGTAAGCAAGGCTTTTAGAGTATTCAACAAAAGAACTCATATAGTTAAAGAATCAGTAAATGTGTTATTTGATGAACCACATTATAATACAACAAATTTAGAAACATTAAAAGAAGTTATGTTGCAACTGAAAGTAAAAGACATCACTGTTCCATATGTTGAAGGTGTACATATTCATATTCCTATAGAAGAAATCACAGAAGATTTTGCATAGAAAGAAACAGCAATCCAGGTTACAGTACAGCAACCTGATAGAATTCTACACCAAGACAAAATACAACAATCAGAAATAGAACAACAAGTAACAGATCAACAACCCATACATATCTTTGAACCAGATATAATATGGCTCGGGAGTCATCCAAGAGAGCTCATCATTGGAGATCCCAATATTGGAGTTAGAATAAGAAGATTAAGGCCTCATGAAGCCATGTTTTCTTGTTTAATATCCCAAGTAGAACCCAAAACCATTGAAGAAGTTTTAGAGGATATCAATTGAATCCAAGTTATGCAGGAAGAACTGAATGGTTTTAAAAGAAATCAAGTATGGAAGCTGGTTCCTAAACCTGAACATCAAGGAGTAATTGGAACAAAATGGGTGTTTAAGACAAGCTAGATGAGTTTGGAATTATTTTCAAAAACAAAGCAAGACTAGTTGTTAAGGGATATTGTCAGGAATAATGAATTGATTTTGACGAGACTTTTGCACTAGTAGCAAAACTTGAAACAATCAAAAAAATTCTAGCATATGTTGCACACAAGAATTTCAATGTCTATCAAATGGATGTTAAAAGTACATTCTCAAATGGTCTCTTATCTGAAGAAGTTTATGTGGAACAACCCCCTGGATTTGAAAATCAACCTGAAGAAAAAGTATTTAGATTACAGAAAGCCCTGTATGGATTAAAGTAAGCACCAAGAGCATGATATGATACTATGTCCTTATACCTTTTGGAGAATGGATTTCAGAAAGGGACAATAGAAGACCCTATTTAGGATTCAGGATGGAGACAGTATTCTCCTTGTGCAAATTTATGATATCATAGTTGGATCTATTAATAAAGATCTATGTGAAAAGTTCTCAACTCTCATGAAAACCAAGTTTGAGATGAACATGATGTGAGAACTAAGTTTCTTCCTAGGACTTCAAGTCAAACAACTTGACAATGGCGTTTTCATAAATTAAGTCAAGTATACAAAGGACTTGATCAAGAAGTTTGGAATAGAAAATGAATTAGGAGTAAGCATTCTTATGACAACATCAATCAGTCTTGACAAAGATGAAAATGGAAATGTGTTGATATCACCAAGTACAGAAGGCTGATTGGATCTCTTTTGTATCTTACTGTAAGTAGACCAAATATTATGTTTGTAGTAGAAGTATGTGCCAGATTTCAAGCTACACCTAAGGAGTCACATCTTGCAGTAGTAAAGAAAATCATTAAATATCTCAAAGAAACTCAAGATGTTAGGCTATCATATCCTGAGAAATGGGATTCAGCTTGAAAGGATGTTCAAATTCAGATGTTGCTAGATGCAAAATTGATAGAAAAAGTACTAGTAGTACTTGTCAATTTCTTGGGGAAAATTAGTATCATGGTTCTACAAGAAGCAAACATTTATAGTCACATCCACATCAGAAGCCGAGTATGTTGCTGCAGGAAGTTGTTGTGCACAGATTCTCTGGATACAGCAACAGTTGAGAGATTATAGGATAGAAGAAAGATAAACTCTCATTCTATGTGACAACACAAGTGCTATTGCAATCACACACAATCCAGTATTCCACTCCAGAACAAAGCATATTGATATGAGACATCATTTTATAAGAGATCATGTTCAAAAGAAAGATATTGTCTTGGAGAAAGTTCATACAGATTTGCAGCTGGCAGATCTATTCACAAAACCCTTATATGAATCAAGTTTTCTATGCTTAGAAATGAACTTAGAATTATCAAATTATGAGAGGAAGATCAAATCTTCATCAAGTTTGAAGTATATGCATAAAGTAAAGGGGAATGCTACATCTATGGCAGAATACAGCAAGACAACGAATAGAAAGTAAGGAAACTACAGAAAGCTTGGATATTGCAGTAAGGTTACAACATGAAGTTACAACAACTTGATACAACATTTATGTCAAAGAGTATTTATTGTTCTGCAACCTCGTATCAACACAATAACCTTAAACGTTAATCATTTGAATGGCAAAATGATTCTCTCACATTTAATGTGAAATCTATTTTTTTAGAAGTGTAGCAGTCGCAATCTTCTTTTTAACCCTTAAAGTTTAATATTTTACGAAAAGGCCCCTCCATCTTTTTATCACCACCATCAAATTTCACGTTCTTTGAATGATCTTTTAATCTGAATCGTCGATCGTGAAATAGCCAATATTTGAATATAAATTGTTCATCGTCTTCCTCATTCGACCATCTCTCTCATATTTCAAATCTCCCTAAAGCAAAAACCACTCTCAAACCCCAAACTCTCTCAAAGCAAACTATTTTTGATCTCAAACATCAGCAATGACAGCATAACAAACCACCATTCTAGAAGGACACCTCGTCAACCTTTTTACTCTTCTTTCCAAAGATTGTATTTATGATCAGGAGGTGATCAAGAAGATTTGGCAATGTATGGAAGAATCCAAGATCTCTGGATTGTTGACGACCCGATACACAGGTTTATCTGTGATTTTTGTTGAAAGATTCTATGTTTTCATCAGACTCTCTGACGACTTGAAGAACATCATTTTCAAGATGGATGCTGAAGAACAAGAGTAAATCCTGACCTCCAAAATTATTTCAAATACGTTCACCATCTCCAAGAATGCCCTATCTCCATCAGATGTTGAGAAATATAGAGATGCGTATGCTACGGAAATATGGCAGAAATTCAAACAGGAGTCGGAATCAGATGAAGTAAAGAAGAGTGGAACAAAAAAACTCTTAAATCAAAGTATGAGTTTCTTTTATTTTCTGTGCTTACTCCAATGAACGAAGGTGTGGAAGCTATGACAAGTGCACCAAGCTTAGATTCAGATTAATGACTGTGAACATGAAGAAATAAAAAGTAAACTGGAGCAGGTTCACCTTAAAAGGATATGGGAGAAGGCAGAGGAAACAACCCTCAAGAGAAGCTTTGGAATCACCATCTCTTCCATTCTATCCAAAATGGGAATAGATCTGGTAAATGTTTTGCCCATTCCAATCGGAAAATTCTTGGGAGACAAGCAAAAGGGGAAGCTAACTCTAAATAAATTTGAGAAGAAACCAGCAAAGGATGCAACAACTATGTTGAATAAGAAACTTGTTGCACCCTTAACTAGAGGTTAGAAAGTTGTTGCCTTTGCAATAAGCAACGAGTCTGATGATTCTGACCACACCCAGGATGTTGCAGCTCCAAAGAAAATAAGCAGATCCACCAGGGCTGCATCAAAACGTCAAAGTTCTTCACTTGTTAAAGTCTCTGAAAGTTCAAACGCAGAAGAGCAAGAAGCTCTTCTAGTAAGGAAAGCCAAGAAGGTTACTAATGTTGTTCCTGCCCTGATCCAAACAGGATACATCAAGGAAGAAACAGTTTCATCTGAACTAATTGTGGAGGAACTTGAGAAAGTTGAACTAGTTATGCTACAACCTGAACCGAGAATAGAAGTTGTAATAGGCAAATGAGCTATTATAGAAAAAGCACATGACCACGATGGTGTATGTGAAGAAGAATACCTCATAGAAGAATCAAGGATGCATCCATCCCAGTGCATTCATCTTAGGAAAATAAAGTGCAAAAACCTTTCGCTATCAAGGAAGCTGAAGAAGAGAAAATTGTTGGTAAATGACAGGAAACTGAAGAAACCACAAAGCTAGAAATTCCTTTGGAATGGCACCAAGAAATATTTGTCACATTCTTTGGCTTGTGTGTAGACTTTGAGCAGCTACCCAATGATCACATACCGTATGAATTTCTTGATCGCACAGCAGAAGACATCTTTGAAGAGATGGAGCAGTTATACCACATCTGGCGATCAATAAGGTTATCCTTGGTTGAGGAGTTACTGCAGTGGAAGGAGTTCATTGAAATAGAGCAGAAAGTCAGGATATGGGCTAAGTCTACAAACATCTGGCTAATGTTAGTCCTGGATTCCCAGACTCCATTATAACAGCAAGAATGGTAGAGATCGGAGAATATCAAACTCTCTAAAGACAGATTGCAGAACAGAAGAAGGATTTTGAGAAAAATGTTGATATGACCAATAAAGAATCAATAAAATCACACAAACATATGTTTTCATGGAAGGTTGTAGAGTTGAGAATAGCCGAGCAGCAAATGGGAATATGGATATGGAATAAGCTAATGAGGCAATGCTGCAAATGGGACTGCAAGCTAGTAGAGCACAAAGCTTGCAAACTCAAAGAAACCTGCTAGCTAGAGAAGACACTTCTAGTGTCAAGAATTCTGAGTCCACAATATTTGATGCAATGATAGCTGATCTCTCGTCTATCTGCAACCTAGACTCAATGGAGAAAGATGAACAGTTACTGGACTATGGTGATTCCCACGTACATAACAATGATTCATCTAGGGGAAACCATCAGCAAAGATTCAAGGAGTCCTCGCGAGCTTGCAGAAAGAAATTACCAATGATGCAACCACGGAGGAAGTTGCTGAGGCAGGACTCCCTGTACTAACTCAATTAGCAGTACAACATGTTGTGATCAGCCAGGATACAACAGAATCCGATGCAACTATTTGTGTAGAGATAGAACAGGATGTCATATTCATATACACTACTGCTAGGAACCTAGAGATTCTTGAAGCTGCAGTCTTCACTGTGAAAGTTGGAAAAGTTGAAGAAGCCAGGATTACTGTTGAGATAATATCTTCCCAAAAGACCTCGAGCAAAACTACTGTTGAAACAGGACCTTTGGAGGATATAGAAGTGTCTGAAAGTTTGATAGGAGAAGCAATGTAGCTAGAGTCATCTCTTAAGGAGGTTGATGTTGCCTCTAAAGCCATTTTCCCTAATCGTTCTCTGATTATTGCAGGATCCTCACCCAGACAAGATTCAGCGCTTGTTCAAATTCAACACCACCCTCCAATACTATTATCCCCAGAGGAAAAGAAAACGTGTTTGCAGCACCCGAACAGGATCCTAATGACAATGGAAATGAGTCATCAGATGACTCTGATGATGATACCAATACAAGAAAGATAACTGTACTTGTCAAGAAGAACATTGAAGAAATCTTTGTTCTCTCTCATGAACAATCGCTTCAAAGTATTGTTGTTGCAGTGCAAGCCTTAGGAATAGCCTTTAAAGATCATGTCTTAAAGACAGCAAACAATCTAAACATCATTGACAAACACTATGATGACACTATGACAAAGGTTCATGAAATCATTGCTAATATACCAAAGAAGCTCATTGAGTACATGCAAGTAGAATGGAACAAGCAACATACTCAATGATATAGAACATAACTGCATGCCAAGACAGTTGTTGAGACTCAAGCTACTGCCCAACAAACAACAAATAACACTCTGACAACACACTCTCTTGTGTTTAACAATTTGCAAGAACATGTTGTCAATCAAGATCGCAAATCTTAGAGTACTGATGAGAGGCTAGCTAATCTAGAGATGATAGTCAGAGAAATGAGGAATGCACTTTTTAAGGCATTTCCTCAATTTGCACCTGAAGACAAAGCTGCAACACTTCCCTCTACAAAAACCCTTATTGATGATGTCAAAAAGGAGGAAGGACATAGAAAAGATGATCCATAGCTTATAACTGCAGTTGATGAAGTTATGCAATCTCTGGAAGATGATGAAGAAGATGAGGATGAGGAAGAGTTGGTCAATAAGAAGCGAAGAAGATCAACATCTGATACTGGCCAAAGCCTTCCTGCTAAAAAGAGAAAAGATGATGAAGGGCAAGGTGGTGCTAATACTGCTGCATCCAAGGCAGTAAGCAGCACTGTATCTAGAACAGAAAGAAGGGATACAACACTTCCACCCATCCATAGAAGTAGCAGACAACAGCATCACCAATATAAAAGTAAATCCTTGAGCAAAGCTGCTATCCGAAGGTTAAGTGAAGAAAGGTGGAGACAGCTGAAAGAGGCTAATGAAAAGAGAATAAGAGAATAGGATGTCTAGATATCGAGGCTAGGTGTTGTAGGAGAAAGAAGAAAAGAGCTTATGAAACAAGTTGACAATGCTCTAAATCAATTTCCACCTCAAGATTTTCCATGCTTTGAAAAGAATTGTTTTGCAAGTTTCAAAACCTGTAAAGCTATATTAGAGAATATGAAAATCTAGCCAGAGTTGGAGAGCTAGATGTGCAGAGATACCTGATTGAAGATGTAGTAAGAAAAATAATCAAAACATGTAACTTTTTAAGAAGAGTTTGGAATGTAAATAAATCTTACGTTTTATAATCAAATGGTAAAATAAACATTGCAATTAGTTAATTTAAAATCCATAATAATTACAATCTTTGCTTTAAACTATATTTGCTCAACTAATTTAAAATCCATAATAATTACAATCTTTGCTTTAAACCATATTTGCATTGAGTCGTTTCTTAGAATTTTGAAAGAATACAAAAGTTACAAGTAGGAGATCATATTGCAGTTTTCTTAATATTGACCACAAATATCAGATTTAGATCTAACATACAACTATCAAAAGCATATAAGCTCCAAGTCCTCATAACTGAAGCTAAGATAGTAAAGTCCATGTTAGAAACCAAGAAAAGGGCAAATGACACTGAATACATTAAGGCTATATTTTGAATGGGATCTACCTTAAGTGCAGACAAACATACCCTAACATATAAATGTGAAGATATAAGACACAAAATTTACTGTACATATATTGTTTCACTCTAACTTTTGGGGTACAATAAATATATACATGCATAAATGGAACATACATTCACATATTACATTTCAGAACCAAGAAATAACAACCAAAATCTGCAATTGTGAAGCAGAATTACAAACTCCCGCGATGCAAAATTTAAATCCTCGAAGCCCAGCTCCAAAGGATACTCTCACATTATTGTACCGAGTAAGAACTACCAGAGAGAGACGATCCCTTACAAACTACAAAACTAAGATGGTATAAGTTATCACAACCATGCTCCCCATCCAGGAAACATATGGCACAAACGATCGGGGTCAATGGCATCTTGTATAAGTTGTTGAACCTGTAAAACTCATATTGATCAGAATGACATTATTTGACAGAGCAATAAAAAGGAACTAACAATAAAACCTTTTGTTATAGTCAAATAATTGGGACTAACAACTGATGTTCAGCAACTACTAAAAGAACAAAAAACATGAAGATTAAAAACAGGATATGAATTGAGATGATTATTAGTGCAGCAAATGTCATGGTGGAAGCTTGACTGACCTATTATGCACTCATAAAGACCAAGTAAATGATTCGCAAATACTGATGGCTGTACAAGGAGGAACATTAAACACTGATTACACATACTTCCACTTTCATGATACTAGAACAGGTATCTGAACTGCCCTGGATCAACTTTAATAAAACAAGGCATGATGGCATTGTAATGTTGTACGTTATGTACAGACAGAACTTGGATTATTGTAACTTTTAGACTTTTGCGAGAAGGTATCAGAAACTAAGATTATCAGAACACTGGACATTGGAACTTAAACAAAAACAAGCAGACTATAACCACGAAAAAAAAGTGTACAGTATATGAAGCGATATATATAGGTTAGGGGTCTCTGCTTTCATCCCCAAACTTGGGTGGTCCCTCTCTCTCTTTCTCTCTCTCTCTCTCTCTCTCTCTCTCTCAAGGACACAAGATAATCCAAAGACTGTCCATGCATCGTAGGAGAACCCATTCCAAACAAATTCATGCACTCAGAAATGCACTAGAAGATGAAAATGAGTATAATTTTGCATCATCATTAGTGCCAATTGGCTCCATTATGCTACATGACAAGTAGAGAAGGAATCATTACAATACCAGTCACATGCATTATTCAAGATCTAAAACACAAACTTCAAGAAGCATAAGATTATGCTCGTGCCCAGCATAATGTTAGTGCTGAGTTGAATGAGAGTACCTGCCCATGAACACTTCTCATTTCACCATCTTCATACCCATCTAGCTTTTGTTTGACACGCAACAAGGCTCTCGCAGCATCTTTGTTTCCTTCATACTCGTCTTCATCAGAGTCCCCTAAGCTTGTGTCTAAATCGTCATCAATATCCTAGCAAGGCAAAACAAGCCTATATGAGAAGCAATACATCCATGTTGAGCAGCCAGGTGCCCAGCATCCAGTTACAAGGAATCCAAGAGTCACAAATAAAAGAAAAATAATGTTACTACAGAAATTTGGGTAAATTTATACAACTCGGAGAAATGGAGGAAAGCTCACCTGGGA
Source organism: Scutellaria minor (assembly GCA_954870855.1). Classification (NCBI taxonomy): domain Eukaryota; kingdom Viridiplantae; phylum Streptophyta; class Magnoliopsida; order Lamiales; family Lamiaceae; genus Scutellaria; species Scutellaria minor. The sequence goes on from OX940737.1 coordinate 14,468,660, forward strand.
TTGGAACAATTGGAATTTTAAGTTCATTTATATAAAACTCAATTATAAAAAAAGGTACATCTCGTGGTGGTTGTACAAAAAAATTCAACAAAATATGTAAAGAAAATAGCAGTACAGTTGAAAAAGTCAACTACCTGTGTTTTATCAATGAGCCAGATTCCAGATAATGGGTGGAACATGGTCACTAATAAATGAAAAGAGTAACTAGAATATGCAGCCAATAGTAAAGCTAATTACTTGATATGTCACCAAATTATAAATCAAAGACTTCTTGACAGCATTTGCAGGATTCAGACTTCACACTATAATCTTAGACAACGTGTAAATCTAATCAAGTCAAAAGTCTTAGATAGTTGAGATTCTAAATTTAAAGGTGCTCCTTTTTATACTTCCAGTGACCAAATGCGCAATTCTTCCACTATCTCTATTAGTTTCGATAATCTTGACATTATACTGCTTGAAAGCCATGGAAATCACTCTGTTTGCACATAAACATTAGTGTAGATGAAAGAAAACAAGAGATAACCTTTTGACGCTGCATAGCCTTCAGAGGTGATAGAGCCCACTTATATAAAGGATCATGGATAAAAACCTGCATAAAATTTTTGTGTCATAAACTATGTCAAGTTCATTCATTATTCAAAACAGTAACATCTATCCAATGATTGTACCTCAATAATTGTAAGCAATGCTTCTTTATTTGTTCGCATGACAGAGAGAGTTTCCTCACAGCATCTTCTAAAAACTCCTTCTACCCCACTCACACCCATGCCATCTATGATGTCCCTTGTCAGCCTAAAGGGTACCTGAGAATAACAGTTTCAATTTTGTCAAGTAAATAGATGAGACTTGAAGAGAATAACAGTGGCAGAAAATGGTACACAAAAGTATAAAAAAAAACCAACTCTTTCAGGTGTTTTCAACATCAGTCCTTGCTCAAATGCAACTCCTAGATCAATATGAACAACTTCTGCAGTAGCTTGATCAATCAGGATGTTCATGGAATGCCGATCTCCTAACCCAACAATGTAACCCACCTGCATACAATCGAAGCGACTTTTATTACTATCAAAGTCGAAACCTGTCATACTAACATAGTCAAGGCAATATGATCTGAATCCAGGTAACTTTTCCAAGGGAAGAAATTACATCATGTTTTGACTTGCATCCTTAAATTATATCACTAAAAGAATAGGGTAAGACTTAGATTAACCGGAAGACAAACCATTGAACTAGCAGCCACACTTCTTGAGTACGCAAGTCTCTTCTCAAACCAATCAGCAGGATGTGAGAACCTCTCCAAGAAGAAGTAATGCATAACTGGCCTGTATTGCATGAGAAATATGTCAAGTTAGTCCAAGCCTTTAAAAATGGGTGGTTTCGCAAAATCCATATACCTGAAATGCTCGCAGACTTCTTGGAATGTCTTGCGCTTGTTGGTTTCCTACAATGAAAGTATGCAGTGATGTTTAGTTGATAGGAAAACCATAAATTGTTAATTACATCGACTTTTGACACAGAATATTAAGGGAGATTATCTTGTGTTCACCAATCAATCGTGTTCAATAATTAGTATAAATCATTTAAATGGAAGCTTAATTTGTGTTAATGAAATCTCATCACAAAGGAGACAAAGTGTATGGTCAACAAAGATTCACAAGGGTAAATTCATACAAACAGAAATGGAATAACACAAGTACTATAAAAGAATTATATGACACATACTGCAGACATTCGCTGCCGGCATTCCATGAATGTCCAATCTCCTACTCCATAGCGTCCATGTGCACCTCCATTTCTGGAGCTGGATTTCAGCCACAAACATATTCAACACAATCCTTTTTCTGAACTCAAACGCTGTCTTTCAAGAAAATGGTAATTTGACTAACCTTCCAGTAAGGTATTCACCAAGTGGAAAAGTTCCATTCACCCATTCTAGAACACCCGCACTGGGAGTAAAAGGTACAACCTGTCTCATGAAAGCAGTGGAATTAAAGTTTTGGCATGAAACACAGAAGTCTTAAGATCTGTCGTAACAAGAAAAGGATATTCGACAACCAAACAATTTTTTTTTGTTCTTGATGAGGATTCAACCTTGTAAGTACGTATCCTCAGTCTCCTCCTCCATGTGTCACGGTTGTTCTGCAAGAAAGTATTAACTAAACCGAAAAACTGTTCCATCACCTGCATGATATTGATGAGACTTCTGTAAATAGGAAATAAAATCCATTTATTCTTACACTGACAAACCCAAAAAAGGAAAAAAAAAAAAAAAAAAAAACATTTCAAGAGAGAGGGTAGAGGAAAATATGCTGAAAAAATAGCTTGATGTGCCAAAACTTCTGTCTGTCCAAACAAGAAAAGGAAAATCCAAGTTGTGTTGGTAAACCTCTGTGTCAACAAGTTCTATGCTATCAGAAAAACCATTGTTTCTCTATTGACTTCACTTAAATGCATAGAACAGGGATTCCCCAAAAAACAATAAACCATGTGACATACAGAAAGCTAGTGCACCAACTCCCAGTGATGATTGATTTACATTTTTCGGTTCCAATTTTTTTGTCAGAGGCTAGAATACATGAAACTGTTTGGTCTATGAGGTGGGTTTGGAACTCAAGAAGACAGACTCAATCAAAAGTCAAATATCAAAAGCTGTAGCTCAGGATTCAACTGAACTCTATAGGTATGCAGAGCAATAATTTCACTCAGCTGTCATAAATTTCATTCCTCAAAACCACAATATGCCAACATAAAAATTTGTATGATATCATCATAAGGAAAAATATATCCACAAGACTAACAAGTGAACTGAATTCATACAGCATCTTGTCGCAAGTCATCATTGCCAGATTTTGCAAGTTGACGGTATCTGTTCCCATCAGAACCTAAGCACTCCACCACTTTTGGGGCATTTATACCATTCATTATGCTGCAGTTCATATACAAAAAAACAGAACATCAGTCAGTTAAGTGGTAGATTGTAGACAATGAGAAGTATGCAGAGAGAGGTGAAGGGTTTAGGATTTTTCACACAAATGCAACAACTATTTATCATTTGTAACTTCAACATTTGATATGCTTAGAAAGAATGAGTCAAAAAAATGGACAAATATCTCAGAAAAGGATATTTTGAAAGTGTTTTTCTTGTACCAAACAACACCGCAAGAAACACTGTCCTCAATATTTCATACTCAATACAAGATCCTGCAGCTTCAATACTTACGTGACTGAATCACCCAACCCTCTGAAGTGGGGAAAAAATCCTTCAGGGTATTGGCATGTCCTATCAACAGGTATGTTAGACGTTACAACAGGAACCTAAAATTCAAAATCACATCCAGAAATCCCAGTTAGTCACTGAAGGTCTTGTTACTGAAGCAACACATCAAACCAAAAAGAAAAAGAAAAAGATAGGTTCTAGTATAGAGGTATTAACTACAAAAAGATGTGTAGTACTCCTGTCCCAAAAAAAAAGGAGTCCTATTTCAAAAACATTTTGTCCCAAAAGAAGTCTTGTTAGTTGAAATTTTTATAATGCCCTAATAACAGACTTGTGATTAGTTAAAACAAACTTTGAACAACGGATTTGACGAATAGAAGGAGCAACATAAGTGAGATTTGTTGGCTCAGGAAAGTAGTACCTTTTTTAAGTTGACAAAAAATATAAGTTGTGCTTCAGACAAACATGACTTTTTTTTCTTTTCTTTTTTTTGGGACAGACAGGGTTTCTATGTCTGTAAGCATCGAAAAAAAGAAAAGGAAGAGGAGCCTTACACGCTCAAGTTCCCGGACGCTGCGGAGTTCTCTTGGTAGAGTTACTTTTCTGTTTGTATCCTGTTTAAAGGTTTTGTTATTAGCTCAAATAATTAAGAAAGAATAATATATTTCAAAATATCCCAGGTAGAAGGATCATCCAAACAATACTAGATGTCCAAGGCCAGATGTAACTAAAAAAACTATTAAGAATAAAGACCAAATTACCACTAAATTACCTCTCTCTTGGTTTCCATTTCCGCAAGTTTGATGTAAATCTCCACCATTTGTTTCATCTAAATAGCAAAACAGAATAACTTATCAAAGTTGATAGAAATGGAACTCAGGCATACACAATAAATTGAACACCAGAACAATGAAAGCCAGACTTGTCTGATGGTAGCTCCATGGTAAGATGACAGCTCCCTCAAGAGATCTTCTGCAGCAATTTTCTTATCCACATCCACTACAAATGAGTTTCTACTACGCTGCTTGTCTTTGATGCGGTCACCATTTGCCAGGGCCAGCAGCTAATAACAAACACAAAGGAAAGAAAGTACATGCCACGTATTAATTTTGCAATGGACAAAACTTGAGCACAGCTCTGACACCTTCAACTAAGATTTCTGCAAACTGCATGTAACAAGCAACTCAAATGCATAGCATGCATATAAAACAGTGGTATCAACTTCTTACAGGACAACAACAAGAAGTCTAAACATTGACAAACACAATTACCATATTGATGTAACTTAAGATGACCTCAGTACAGTACAATCTACATACCTGAAATATTGCATGATAAGGATGGTCGATGGCAATTTTCTTCACAAGAGAAAGCAAGGCAAACTGAAACAGCCAAAAAATTCATGGGGCAAGAATGTAATGGAAAATTTAAATGATATAGCAAAAGATAAAGAACTAACCTGAAAGCTTGTAGGTCCAGAAGAGTCTTTTGTGCCACCCATCCGTGATGCAATTTGGTAGACCAATAGTATAAACTTGTAAGATTGAACCTACATAAATATGAACAACACAAGCATGACTTCAGCCAAATCTAAAATATATACAGATGGCTTTTCTATTGCCTCCAGAAATAGAAACGAACATCTCAATCAAATAACTACTTGTGATTATGCCATTAATTACTTTACCTCCTTGATGGTGCTAAGCATGCTATCCACAATGATCTGTCTATTCGAAAGACTGAACCATAGGGAAACAAGTCGAAATACCTAAGAGTACACAAAACACTTATCATAATTCTAGTAAATTAACTTTAAGATTAAGAAATGAGATAACAGAAACAAAATAGATAAATGAAAACATGACATCAACAGGATTAAAGCTGGTAACAGTGTCTCGAGAAGTTTTGTGAAAATTCCTTCATACACATGACCGTGCACATATTAAACTTAAACTTAAGAGTCAATTATTTTAACGAACAAAAGATTACCACATGAAATAAATGCAATTCACAAACTGAATAAATGTTGTCCCCAAATCGCAAGACTTGGAGATATGCTGTCAATAGTGTCACATATTAAAATCAATGTAAATCATTATCCATGCTCCAATATCCTAATAAGGGGATGCCAAAAAAAAAAAAAAAATTATTCTATTTCAAAGTGGTGGTGCAATCCTATGCTCAACGCCATGCATAGAAATGGAGGGCTAGGATGTAAGAGCTGGAGGGAAAACAATTATGGCCGTGACTTATTAGGTTTTTTTTTACATGCAACAATATGCTATTTATTTACAAAGAGATAAGAGCAATGATACAACTATTGAAGGGTTGCTACCTCATGTTCACAAATACAGTCTTAAGATCAGCTGGGAGGTATAAATGAGGTAGAACCATAGAGAAAACATGTGGGAGTCTGAGACCTATATAATCTAAAGAAAGATATCAATTGAAATATTTCATATTATCTAACAACTCCCATCTCCTCCTCAAGGTCTCCAAAAAAGATTAGCCTTTCTACTAAACTGCAGTTGCTATCCAAAAGTATCTACTTTAAGGTATATAATTTGAATGAGCAGGATTTGAACCATTTTAACTTAAAATAAAGTAGAAAGTATCAAGTTCTTGCTTTTCTTATCTCATGTGGTGAGCACAGTGGAATTGCCATTAAAATGACCGATTTCATGCACAGATGTAATGGATTTCAAGTAATGAGAATTCAAGACACATTGTTAAATGCGTATCAGTTTAACAGAATCTTGTATTACATACTATGTGAGATATTAGAATATATAATCAAAAGAAAAACAATTTTTTATTCATACCGCTCGGACATCATATTTCTCTCCGATAATCAAACATCGCTTGTATCCCTCCAGTGCTGTACATAGAAAATTGTCCCTGTCTTCCTAAGAAACAAGGTAAAACATCCAAGGAGTAGAATAAAGGGTTGATATTAAAAACCAAACTGACTGAGAAAATACAAACAGATTTATTTTGCCAGTACAATGAGAACATAGAAATGCAACTATTATCAACAATTAAAATCAAAAGAAGAAATTTAATCCCTAATATTGAAAACCCAATATTAAAAAAAATTATTATTTTTTGTTATAACTACGATTTGAAGGCCTTAACAGTAATTTCAAGCAGGAATCACCCACTCATTACAACTTCTCATAAATGAAGTTTAAATACGATAAAACTCATTAGGATTTTCTGGACTTTCACACTTTAATACATAACAAGAATATGACATGAGTTAGCTCATAAGAGTCATGCCAAATTCAACGATCATCTTCAATGAGCCTACCTGTAATTTCTCTTCTTCTTCTCTGTCCATGGCAAGTTGCTTTTGCAGCTCTTGTATTTTCAATGAATAGTCTGTTTTGTCCCCCTATAGTCCACATGGGAAACCATATCATCATAATCATATAACTCGGGATTTTGTTAACTTGTTTTTTTCTTTTCTTTTTCGGAATTTAACCCTAAAAGAGATAGATAGAAAAAACAGTCCATACCAGTGCATATAGTAAAAGTAAAACAAAAGGTAAAGGGACTTGCCTTCGCTGTACTCTTGAACCGCCTGATCAGTGCTTCCAGCTCCTTTTTCTGCATGTCATAATCATATTCAAAATTGCAATTATGACATAAACTTTACAACCACCTTCCTCCATAGTTCTTCTCCATCTTCCATGAATTTTTGTTACCTCTTTATGCAAAACTAGTATGTATAGAACATACCTTGTGTTTCCGCAATCGCATTGCTACTTGCCACTCATTGGAGCCAAGTCTTTCTTCATGAGAACGAAAAAGAGCATCTGCGTAATGTGCAAGATGGAAATGCATTTGGTTTCTTTTTTCTGTGGACAATTTGTCTGCAGCCTTGTGATCCTCAGCTAGACTAACAGCATGTTTCAGGTACTTATCTAATACAGTCCTGGAGCTGCAGCAGCATCATAGCAAAGTAATTTATGAACTCAGAGAACAGGAATGTATATTAAGATAAATGCAGATATATATCTGAAAACCAGTCAGTGCTCAAAGATTGGATTGGAAGTATTTGCCTTGTACCAAAGCTTGACGAGGTAATATTTAATATAAATCTAACTTTGCAAAATTAATCTAGCTAGTCCACAAACTGTGGCATTCACTACCATCCTAATGCCGATACAGCAAAAAGAAAATTGAGGAATCCACGGTGTCACCATAGATACTTCACAATTTGATAAAGGTCACTATCTAGTTTTAGGATATTTATGAATCATAGTAAAAGGAGGTCATATTTGTTAGGATTGTTTTTATCACAGCTGCTTCTTGAATCTTGCATCATCTACAGGTTAGCATGACAGGGAAGATGGATTGACAAATAGATAAATATGGAAAAAAAAAATCATATTGCTTGTGTTACTATTTCAGAAAAAAAAAATTGTAAGGTTAATTACATACAAAATTGCGTACTTTTAAGACAAATTCAATTACAACACAAACTTTTATTTGTAGCTATATTGGTCACCAACTTTAACAAAAATTCAATTACAACATCAACTTTATTTTTCGGAACCTACTTCACCACCAATGTTGTCTTCCTCCACCTCTACCATCATAATTCGAGGTGGAAGGTATGACAAACCTAACTTCAACCACGTTGAATCCCAAAATTGATGGTGGATTTGGAATGACCTCATCCAAATTCTTCAGACGATGGTGATAGTGTCAGCAATTATATGTTGAAACATGAGGTCGATCGTGTAAGTGTAAAAATATTAATAGTTCGTGACCAACATAATTACAAATAAAAGTTCGTGTTATAATTGAAATCTGACTCCGAGTTTGTGATTTGTATGTAATTAATTATTTTTGTACCACGGGCGGTGCTAATAGTTGCTTTTTAATTTATGGTTGATGAAAAATTTAAGGTAAATCAACACCAGCAAACTTTGAATGCAGTAAACATCATCGTCTCATGCCAATACATGTATAATGCAGACATTGGAATATACTAACTTGCTTGATCGAGTCTCCGCCAGCCATTTTCCAACTAAGCGAAATACATCTGCAGCCTCTTCTTTCAACCGGTGATTTTGTGAAATATAATCTGCAAGGTTGATCGCCATCTCATGCTGACCTTGAGCTCTGAGAAGCTTAGCTTCTTCTAGCTTTTAAGGTGAAGAGCTACAAACGTTAGTTTCCATTTGAAGATGCTAACTTAGAATTTGGGGGGGGGGGGGGGGGGAGTTTAATGACTTATCTACACCAAATTAGGCAATTCCACGAAATACAAATGAAAACCACGTAATTACTAATAGAAAAATCATCAAGAGAAGTAACTGCACAGATTTATCATCCCCTGAGAAAATAACCTATGGTCCACATCACTTACAAATTTTCAGGCTTACTTTGTCAAAATAAAAACTTGAAAAGTTTCAGTTAATAGTTGATGAGTATAAAAAATCAATTGAAGCGTGTAGGAGTCCAAGATGCAATAAATCTAAAGTATCATACACTCTGTTTTTGTCCAATAGCAAAAAATCATTGAATCAAATAACTTTAAGCAAGCTACTAGGGTTTGATTTTGATGTAGTTTTACTTGTGTGAATGGATATTCATTTTCCCAGGAAAGACCTAGAGTGCCACAATCGTTTTGCATGAGTATGAGAAGCACAACTAACTTGATATAATCATAGTTCCATAAGTATGCAAGAACTGATGAGAGGAAAATACCCTTCCAAGCCAGTACAAATTAGAATACTCTTCTCCCATCCCAGAGCAGAGGAACATAAACTCATGCAACGCCGCAGCAGCCTGAGAAATCCTAGAGCCCTGTAGATGAACAAACAAATGGCCAGCTTAGCTGGCTCTGGTCTATTCCAACAAAAATTACCAGTTTTCAAGAGAATACCTTGCGAAGAATTGATGCCGATTCTCGAAGATGATGGACTGTACTATCCATAGAATTTAAAACCCGAAGCAAGACCCGTCTAAATGCTATAAATGGTTCCAACAAATTCATATGTAGGTTTGTTTGTTTCAAAATGCAATTCCAATTAATATGGAGTCCTCGCAACTGCAGATTCAAAATCATAGGTTAGTAAAACTTACATTGAAAATTGACATTACCAAAATTTAGCCCTCTCAGACACTAATATAACTTAAAAAAAAAAACATAATCGTACAAAGAACAGCTTCATAGTATTTCTGAAGATCGCAAGTTTGAATCACTAAAATCAATACATCGCTAGCATACAAAATACATTACTATATACAGATCAAATTTATATAGATACAGAGGCTGACAGATATTTGAAGCAATAGAATTTGTTGCCAACCACAAGCAAATACTGTTAAAGTGAGCCCAATACCTGGTCCACGGAGGGAATTACAGGGGAAGATAACCATTTCATTTTGTCAGAAGAAGAAACAAAACTTTCACATGGTAAACTCCAACGTAAATCCCATGCCATTCCGAGATGATAAAAGATCTGCAAACCAAAATGAGACCAGAAAAACCAAAAGAGAAAGAAACTCATAAATTAAATCATTGATCATAAATAGACAACAGAGATATTATCTTTTGTATGTGTAACTGAAGTGAACTATCTCAGTCCATGAAAGAAGCTTCAGTGGGACTTATACCTACCAAGTAGAAAAATGTGAATCCTTAGAACCCATGAATATTTTAGCTGCTTGGAAGATCAAAATACCTGAAGCTTAACAATGTTCGAGTAGATATACTGAGTACTCTCTTTACTTGCATGGAAGATGGACATCAAAAGAGCCTGAGGTAAATGAAAAATCTTAAATTACAACAGTCAAGTTATAAGTCATATTTAAATTTATTACCACCAAATAACCTGCTTTGAGACTTTCAGTGTTGTATAAAATTCATTCGATTCTCCTCCTTGTAGTGCTCTCAAACAGCTGCACCAAACCAAGTAAAATATCAGCACTCAATTGATGGCAGGACAGAACCACACTGAAACATAGAAGATAATTCCAGAATGCTAAGGCTTAAGTCATCAAACGTCTCATCAGATATAAGGGCTAAGCAAAAATACCCGTGTAAATTTGCATTGAACTGTTGTCCATCACTGCATTGATATGAAACAGATGCATTTGCACCAGAAAAAAGTGGACAGAAATCCCAGTTTCCGGCACGCCAAGCAGCTTCATACTACAGAAAATAGGGAAGGAAAAAAGGCAAGTCAGCAATTTTTTTCAATAATTCACAGAAAGAGAAAAAGAGATAGAGAGCCATCAATTTAATAAAAAATATATATATCAACCTGCAGCTCGGAAAATTCCAAATCATGCTGAAACCGACCTCTCTGAGAGGTCAATCCTTGACAATACACATCCATCACATGACTGCAGCCAATTTTCTGTAAAGATCTTATTATTCCCTTGTAAGGCTTCTTCTGCATCATGCCATGTTCTGTTACAGAGGATGATGCATGCTCTGCCTGTTGGGAACTCTCCGCAGAAGAATGAGTTGAACCACTTATTCGCAAAGTTGGCTCAGAGCGGACTTGCAAATCATAGTATTCAAGTGCTTTACTCCAATTACCCTCATGTTCAAAAGTGATAATCTGAGAGGTCAGCTGTGAATCAAGAGAGGAGAAAATGCTTCCTCAGTGTTGGGACAAAATGTTGGCACATTTCCGAATGCTATATGAAGCACATGAATTTTAGTGGATACAAATTTCTGCTAGCATGCTATCACCTGACTTAGAAATTCTAATGGATAATTCAGAAGGAAAGGTCATAACTACACAGGCTAAATTGTAGAGGATTTCTTATTAATAAAAAAACTCTTTACAGCTAAGATGTGTATTCAGGAGCTAAAGCCAATTGACATCAACTAGATGAAAAAAAAGAAAATGGGAATTATGAAGTGTTAACCATGAATCAATCTAGTAAAAAAACAAAAAAAGAAACCAGTTATATCAATTGGAAATAATAAGATAAAAATTATAAGGATCAGCAACATTTGAAATCATAAATTCATACTTCATGTATTTAATGGAATTTAGTAATTAATATCATGCCAAACAGAATCTCAAGCCATGGCCTTTTGTCTATATAAACATACATAAGCGAGCACGTAACATACATAAATGTGACACAGTTGGCAAAAGGAACACCTTCACTGCAATATATTGACAAACCCAAATATTATATTCATTGACAGAATCAAGAGAACAATAAAATTTTGGCAAAAGTTTTTTATAAAGTGTCTTGTCTATGGAACATTTTGATTTTGAATACACATAAATCCAGAACTTTGTTTTATGTATATAACTAAAACTAACCTTGTGAGACTGAATAATCCCATAGAGACTATCGGGCTCGTTGATTTGGGTCACCGCTGACACAAGTATCTCAACATGGGGCGGCAGCTGATGGAAATAAGAAAACAAGTTGTTGCACTTGATTGTGTAAAGTTACAATGGTTATGGAGCAAGAGATTGTATAATGCACGACCATATTCAGATGAACTAGGCTCAGAGACAGCATTCTATTACTTTTAAAAGGGTACCAAGTGAACTTACTGTTTCATGATGAGAATAATCTGGGCTGCCCAATGTGAGGCTATTAAAGTGCTCCTCACACCAGTACTCAACATAAAGAAAAGCTGTAAAGTATGAGCCACAATCCTGCGAACAATTTTTTTTTGGGAAAAAAAAATGGTATGTGAACATAAGATTAAGGAAACTAGCAAACTCAGATACTAGGACACATGAACAAGAAATTGAAATTGCACTCACAATGGCAGATTTCGCAACTACCAGGTAATCCACAGCAAGCCAATAAACCTGGTGACAGACACCAATCTATTAGAATATATAATTGGTGACCAGTATTAGAGCAGGGGAGAAAAACAGGGAGAGGACAGACAAGATGGCAAAAGGTCATCATTAAACTTTAGAAACCATGTTAACATTCTGAACATAAAATTTTTATTAAGAAAAACTTTTGAAAAGCTCTAAGAATATTATATAAGAGGAATTTCACCATAGCTGCATCATCCTTAGAATTGAGAATGATGTTTGAAACACAACACAGAAACTATCCAGATCAAGTTTGACAAGCAATTTTTCATGACAAAACAATGCTTGGCAAGATGTTCAATACCAAGAGAATCACTTTCATCCAGTCCGTGCCACCTAGTATTCTAGCAAAGAGAATTTCCAAAATTGGTCTGTTTTGACACAACATCACTGGTCAATGTCACAATACAAAGCAGTCAGTTCTGATAAACAATGAAAGAGCTGAACTTCACTAGTAGTATGATTATATTGATCACAAGGCATACATCTGATTTATGACAATGATTTCCCATCCCACCCCCACCCCTCAAAAAAAAGATCTTTCAATTAGAAAGACTCCATTTGTTCACCGAACAATTATAAAAGTAAGGTACTATGTGGAGAAATATTAGGTATTCACGTAGATAAAAGTCTTTTGACATTGAACAGATGTTATAAGACTGCTGTAAAATGTGCAAAGCTGAAAGACAAACCTTTTCCCACAATAATGTTGAAGCTACCAATGCTGAAGAAGATGCCTCAAGATCTTTCAGCTTTGATGATGCAGAACGTGACTTCAAGCCAGATCCAGAAAGCTTGATATGCTGTAAACAGTAATCTAGAGTATCTAAATTCCTTGAAATCATGTAGCTAATAAAGATGAAGTTAAGATACATGTCATCCTTTTCTTTAGTATGTTGCTTATCTTAATAGTACAACAGCAGAATCATTTTTACGGGGCTGTTGGAGTGGTATTGTTAACAAACCATAATTGTCATTTTTGGTGTCCTTACTCATGGTTAATATACTTCTGAAGGGACAGATTAAGCTTTAATCCAGGTCTAAGATAAGAAAGCCACAAGCTAAAATTTTTATCTTTGGGACCCTAAAAAAAAAGTTATAATTCACATAAACTTGGTACCGAGTTTTAAAAACTGCTGGTGCTTTTCTTAAACCCGCTGACAGGTTTAAGAGACTCGCTACTGAGTTCTGTAAGATATATATTACTTTCCACCCTTCAACTTATATAAGAAAAATGTATTTTGTAGATGCATCGGGACATTTTAGCTAGTACATGAGATTAAGACTATGCCGTTTTCGTTTTCTAGTGTTGGACATTAGATTTTTACTATGTTATCTTAGTATTTCAACCCTTCCTAAAATGCCACATGCTAAGATTTATATCTTTTTGGACCCTACAAAAATATTTATAATTCATGCAAACACAGTAACTAGTTTAATAACCCCAGTAATGCTTTATTAAACCCTCTGTTGGACTCAGTAGACTCGTTACCGATTTTTCTGTCATATATAGATTTTTCCCGACTCTCAAACTTATATTATAGAAATGTATTTTGTAGATGCATCGGCACATTTTAGCTAGTATATGTGATTAAGGCTACATCATTTTCTTTTTTCTTTTGTTGGACATTGGTTTTTAGCATGTTCTTTTAGATCTCAACCCTTCCTAAAGAGGGTATGCTATCCATGACTGGTAGTTATCCAAATCTTAACTAATAAAGCTTTTTCTTATCCAAAAAAAGAAAGAAAGAAACTGGACAAAAGGGAAGTGATTTAATTTGATTTGTGTTAGTCCTGCAATTTAACTTTAAGGGAAATTCACTCAATCATTACTTCTGAAATTAATTGTACCAGGGATCTTGGAAAGGACTAATGTCGGAGGTGAAAATAAAAGATATGATTAACATTTATCGCATTAATCATTCCTGGAATAGTTATAGACAGCATCGAATTAGAAATAGAAAGAGAAAATAGTAATCGTGAAAAGCTTCTACCTTAGAACTCTTCTGCTTTTGAAGTGAAGAGGACTTGGTTCTTTCCATTACATGACATAGTCGAAGCTCATTTAGAGCATGCAAAAATACCTGAATCGATTTGATCAACGGATTGGGCTCGATAAATATGTTTTCTTGTACCTGAAATAATGACTTAGATTTATCACCCTGATAACATAAATAAAAAATATGTAGATTATAAATCACCAACCATGCAAATCTGCCACAAAATAAACACTAAGTAAATTTTTCTAGGCATAGTTGGTGAATCCAACTCTTATTATGAAAATCATATTTGACAAGGAACTGAAAAGTATGAATGGCAAGACATGCAAAGAAGTGGAGCAATTGATTAAATAGAAAATCCACCAAACATAATAGATATCGGTAGTGGGTTATAAAAGGGACCTCTGTGTTCAAAGTAGCACAACAATCTAAAGTCAGTTTACTATAGCAAAAAATAACTATTTATTATAACAACAGAATAGCCAACTTCCTTCAGCAAAATTGGGAATGTGGAACCAATTTCCACCATCTACTTTTACAATTGTATGTATATCATTTATGCTAGAAATGTCAAAGCTCCCACAATCTACCAATTAACTTAGGAAATTTATCTGAACTTATCCTACATGATGATCTCATTCTTCAACTAAGCTATTTGAATAAAATGTAATACAAAATAAAATTGAAACAATTGCTGGGGGAAAAAGAGAATGCCTTATGCGAGAAAATGCAAATGGACAAATAATAGGGTTATTGACCAGATGAAAATTCACGCATTTCAGGAAATGATTCATGCAGTAAAGCAATTATAACTGGAACATATCAGATCTCCTAATCCATCAAATCATATTTAATCACCCGAAACATAAATGATTGAAAACAAATGAATGATTATGTCGAAGATCACAATAACCTTCATTGAGATTAATTTACAAAGATCAACATCTGAACCCTTTTTTCCAGCTATATTAACAATGATATTTGAGAACAAAAGTTCTGAAACTTCTGATTTCACCAGCACAATATCTTGGCATAATCTGTAATAAACATCAAAAAGAACAACTGAGTAAATCATTCACATAAGATGCCCCTGGGAGAAAGATGATAATAAAAGATGAAGATCCTTTTCGAGGAAGATGGACAACCTAAGAATAAGATCATCAGAGTAACTTATTAGGGCATAGACAAGTGGGCAAATCCACGCCTCAAATGTTTTGCCAGAAGTAGTCCACAAAGTTGAGTCCTCAATGGAAATTGATTTAGCTAAAAAAATAAAAAATAACAAAGTCAACATATATTTAATGGAAGAACACATTATCTAGTGCAATCAGAACAAAATGAAAAGATCTATTTCTTTCCTTAGCACTTGGAAAATTGACAAGAACTTCAAAAAAAAAAAAAAAGAATCAACATTAACTTTGCTGTCGATACAAGGACCTATCGAATATGACTAATCTCTAGTTTTAAGATTATAACAGCAGAATTAGCTCTTTCCTGCCAGAAACTCTCTACCACAACTATTTGTGCAACGGGGCACTCAACCTGGAACTGTTATTTCACCCACTTTCCAGAGCAGCTATCGTATAACAGCAGCCTATTTCACAGAATAAGTATCTTACTAGAAATTTCAGAGACTAAAATATAGCATAACTTATTAGCATATCCTGTTTAGCTTCTTATATGTTAAGAGTTCAGACACCTTTCAAGAATGAACCTTAACCAACTACAGCTACTTTCCAAAATGAACTTTATCTTACTATAGAAGTATTCCAAAAGACAAAAAAAAAGGGGCACAAAACCAGGAAAAGTAATTAAAAAAAAAAAAAGTAGTGTAGGCCCTGGATGTTACGGATATTGTTTATACGAGACGCGCAAGGAAGAAGAGTGGGCCGTAGGCCTGCTTGTTATTTCATTAATATGTTATTTCCTTTTAATTCCTAATTATGTTTCTTTCTTGCTGGAGTCGGCCCATGGGCCTAAGAACTATTTAAGTTATGTGTCTTCAGTATTTTGGGATTATTGAATACTGTGATTTGGATTTCGGCCGTGTTGGCTTGGAAACGGGAACTGTTCCCGGGTATTTTCGTATCGGTGTTTCTCTATTGCTCTTTCATCCCATATATTCTCCTTACTGGATTTCAGCAGAGTTGCTTCTTTACACAATCTTAGCCGACGAGTCCTTATGTTATCTCCAAGAAAACCTCCCCCAGGAAGTTGATTGCCAAAACAAAGGGGAGGTATTGAACAAATTAATAAATAGATCTAATCTGAAATAAGCACTAACATGAGATGTTAATCATTTAAGTACATATATGATGGGAAAATGTATAAGTTAACAGAAAATCAGTTTGGTGAATGTTACAAACACAAGCAAAAAAAAAAAAAACTTTAACATGACAACTTACCCTCGAATTTTCTTTGAAGATCTGCAATTAAACTTTGTACTAGCTTCAAATTGACACCCTTTGAGTGGACCTGAAAATTATGCAGAGATAAATTGGACCACTATGACTCAGTTAGGCATCACCTAAACCTCACAAATTCTGAAAATAATCATGTAAATATGACTAATTCCAATTTAATATAAAGCAATATTCAATCAACTCTAGACTATAAAAATGTTGAAAACACACCAATCATCATCCAATAAGCAGTTCTTAAAGTGTTACTGGTACCATCAATGATAGCAGCATTAGCAGCAAATATCTAGGCTTTAGCAGCAAATATCTCATATTGGAGCATCTAGTGGTTGTCTCTGCTAGTAATGAATAAGTATATGACCATAAAACTACCTAATATCTTTGCAAGAAATTGCACTAATTAACCCTGAGTCTAATATTTGGTCAGTGAACCAACAGAAAATCAATTCACAAAGTACATGTTAAGTCATAAAAGAGATCAAAGAAACAAAAGAAGACTGAGCCTGCATAAAAATTTGAATCTCACACATGCTAACAGATAATCGCATGTGTGGCCAAGAGTTGAAGAAAGATCAATACCAAAGCCAATATATATTACATAATCCGAACACACAAATTCCACAATAATACAAGAATCGTTTGAATAGTTTATCCATGTTTCCTTCCTTTCAATAGCAACAGGGAAGTAAGGATTCATCTGGTTCCAATCTTGGTGTCAAATACTGAGAACACCAGTATCTGTTTCTTGTTGTGTATGACACAGACTAGTCTGCGAAGACAGAATGGTCATAAATCTTATAGACCTCCACTTTCAAGCATCATGATCTTGTTTTTTTTTTCAGGTGAAACAGTCTACCACTCTACATTAACTCTAGTAGAGGTCCATGTTGGATTAGTTAAGTCTTTCCCAAGTGCTGGTAGCATGGACTTCTCTTGCATCCATTTTACACAATATAGCATGTCGATTTACCATATTCTACTTTTGGAAATTCTTGTGTACATTGATGTTACAGTACTTGAGTATGCTTGGACTATCATACACTATATTCTAAAATAATTATCTGCTTTGGACTTCGGAGAATGTTTAATTGGACTCTATCCTAAAAGATGATTGTAGAGATAGTTCGTTGTTTGGAGGCAGTATCAATAGCTGAAGACTAAGGGTAAAGATGAAAGGGAATATGGAAGAACAAGAATACAAAGGCCAAGGCAACAGTCTCAAAAAACCATTGCATCACTGAACCCAATAAAATAATACTGTGGCAAGATTGCTGGGTAACTTAGTCTGACCAACCTAAGAGCCTTCTAAAGTACATATGGTCCACAGAGTCTATCCAAGTACATAAACTCCATGACAAGGGAATTATTCAGTGCCACACAAATTTCATGCACACACAATATGAAAAAATTCTGAAGCCCCAGAACGAACTCTCTTCAAAATTATTTGGGGTATAGAGGTCAAAAAAACTCACCAAGAGAAGCTTCCATCAAAATATTTATGAATACTCTTTCAAATCTACATAGGACATTTTATTTCTGTAATCATTGCTCTGATCAAAGAAAATCGAATTGTATTTGTTCATAGGAGACTCTGGCAACTACAACTAAATGTAAATGAGACAGCTTTTGATACTGATAGCACACTACCCATGACCACTGATCGTTTTTCAATCAAAAATTTTACAGTTCAAGTAACATGGAGAACAAAATTCAAAAGCTTCCACAAGTTTATTATGTTTCAGCTTTCATCATTTAATGAGTGATTATCATCTCCAAAGTGTTACAAGGTAAGAAGTATCCTGTGTATGACTGTATTCTGTTTCCAGAATCCAACTCCAATCCAGTTCACAAGTACGACATCAATACATGATCACATATAGAGTTTAACGTACCAAATGAAATAACACAGCAAAGACTACAACTTAATGATGGTTCACTTTGCACTTTAGGATGGCTAACACTGGACAAAAGCTTGTAAGTATTGCTCTAATAGTTTCTAACATCAATACATATGAAACTCAATTTTAAAACCCTCTCTCAAATTTATAGAATGAATATAGTATATCAGGTTCTCCCTTTCTAAAGAGCCTAACCTAAATTCCTAATCATTACAACCAAAAATGTACTTAATATTGTGGGGTTATTGCTTCGGAAGTTACTGATTCTTTTAGCAGACTGAAAATAATTGATGAAAAAAGAGCACAGCTAAACACAGAATGATAAAAAAGAAGTAATGGATCCAGAGTAGCATTTAAACCTCAACAAGAGATCGCTCGTATGAATCCAACTGTAGTAAAGATTGTTGACCCTTTTCAGTTGAAAGAATACCCTGTCCAGGTTCACATTAAATCAAAATGTTGAGAGAAAGTACAGCAACTTCTTGATATAAGTATATAAGCAACTAAAAAGCAACTAAAACAAAGCCTTCATCAGAGCCTATTCTACTCTGGACATGTGCGTGCACACACACATATATATAACTTTTATTTATTTATTTATAGCTCATAAAAAATTCCACTTGGGATATATTGACATACTCAGAATCTGTATTATGAGTAAATGTAAAAAAAATTGACATGATCAACACGCTGATAAACTTGTCTAATTTGTTATGTAATAAAAAAACTCACAACTGTCAGACAAGTACTGATACTCAACTTAAATTGATTCATCTAACACCAACTCAAAAAACTAGCAAGAAAGTTATTCCATTAATAGTAAATCAAAATTTTCCATCAAGACATGATATTAGCGGGATTAGTGAACTTAATACCAGATAATATTTTTTGCAAAAAATAAAGTTCACACAATTCCCTTCTAAAGTGGATCATTTCCAGAAAAAATTCCCTTGTTCAAAATGATCACACTAACTACAAAGATAACATATTCCAACACTAGATAATGCAATCAAGGGGATAATTGTATTGCAGATGGGATAGGAATCTAATGGTCATTACCAAGTTCATTCCAGATTAAATGCTCGGTACAATTAACTACTAGGAATTATAGCCATTATGCCTTAATTCATATTACCATTTTGTCTTTTAAAGTTGTGATAATATTTTTACCTTTCAGGACCCCTATGATGGAGCTTCCAAATATGTACTATCCAAAAAGTATTTATAACTATTGACAAGTGTTCGATAAACCTTAATGTCCATCCAATAGAAGTGCAAGAAAATAAAAAATCCAAAAGCCATACATTCCCCAGCTTGCAAGAGTAGACTTCTATCTACGTTTCAGTTAAGATTAAGCACAAAACACATAATAAATTTTCAAATATATCAAAAGATCCAATTGGACTGAGTTTCCAAACACTATCTACCAATGCCTCCTTCAAGTTTTGCTACAAAAAAACCCAGTGTCTATCATATAGTTCAATTACCCTCCATGTCTAACTCCCCAAGGTTCCTCCTCCATCTTTCAAACATGTGTCCTTGGAATTTGTTCAAGTTCATTACAAGAATTGCCATATCAAATTTATGATCATAAATAACAGAACAAATACACTATAACGACTTCTTTACTCCAAGTTAATATCAAAAGGCTAGATTGAAATCTTCGCTTTAGAAAACTTTTATTTCGTTGGTTTCGCAGAGTAAAAACCTCTTGCACATAAACTATGTTATCTCCCTGTAACACCAACTATATTCACTCTCCATCAAACTAGGCTAACACATGTAACCAGTCAATCAAGTAGAGCTTGCTCAAGCTAACGCCCTGCTAGAATTTACTCAAGCTTTTTTCACTAAAATTGTTGTGATCTTCCATGGCATGCCAACACAACTCAAATTAAATCTTATTAATTGCAAGTATTCATGAATTTTAAATATATACATATATATATATAGAGAGAGAGAGCGAGAGAGAGAGAGAATTGAGGTCCAATTGTGGCACTTCAATGTCATTGACTTCCCTCAAGACTTTATCCGATCTATTCAGCGACCATGTTGAGATTGACAGAGAATGATTCATCTGCCACAACAATTATAAAGCCACTGTGATAGTTTGGTAACAAGTTGGGGAGATTTTTTATTGCAAACTGACAGTGTGACTGCATAGCATGTGCTAAAAGTGGAGTAGGCACCACTTTCTTTGTAACAACGTTGAAGCTTTTTGGTGTTGTGCAGCTCGGGGCAAAGGTATAGGTACATATGTGAGGGGTATAAAGGATATAAGTTATTCGGTATTTTTTACTATATTACTATTATGAACATTTCAAAAAACATGCAAATACCATGATATCAAAAACAGAGTATATTGGTAAAAGACCAAATATTGTAAAAGCATATGTCCATTTGAACTTTAATTGTATAACAGCCATAATTGCTTTAAAAGATTAAGTTTTCTAGCAATTGATAAAGGCTGTAGGTAGAAATTGATAATTTCTTCAAAAACGGG
The DNA here is from genome assembly GCA_954870855.1 of Scutellaria minor. Taxonomy (NCBI): domain Eukaryota; kingdom Viridiplantae; phylum Streptophyta; class Magnoliopsida; order Lamiales; family Lamiaceae; genus Scutellaria; species Scutellaria minor. Next base: position 14,489,529 of record OX940737.1, read on the forward strand.
GGTTTGGGGAATGCAAATTAAATATAGCTAGCTCTAAAAATACTCCACAAGAGTAGGCTTCTGTTGAGGAGAGTTATGTTTTTTTTAAAGGTAAAAAACTAGAAAATTGAACCTCGTTAACTATTTAAAAAAATACCCACAAAAGGATCAAATGGAGAGTTAAGAACATTCATCATTAGAGCACATTACATACAAGTATGCTATATGGCATTTAAACAGACTGCTAGTCACAAGAAATGAGACACACACATAAGACATAAAAATAGGTGCAAGTCAATTGAGAGGTAATTCAACAAGCTAACCCGTAATGCTTGTGAGGCCATATCAATTATCTCAACTGAGTCATCCATCAGATACTTTTTTAAAAGCCTCATAAGTACAAGAAGAACTTCATTGGACATTCCCACATCAATGTGGATACCAGAATCCATGGCACTAACAGCCTTAACCATTCCTGATACATGCACATGCGACTCCCCAGGAAGATGGAAAACCACACGATGGGGATCACCAATGCCAACCTGGAATACCGATGAATATTAAAATAAAATAAAATAAAATGGTTCAACCTATTCCTCATGCATGTGTGAGGTGCCCCGAGACATATCAATATGACAAGGCAAAATGCAGCAATACCCTAGATATAAAGTCAGCCACCATAGCTCCGAGATCATTTGAGTTATCTAGGCTGCATGTAGGTAAAAGATTCCAAAAGGCACGAACAATTTCATTGTCTGATTGCCAATATGCATCCTTGAGAAAATTTTCATCAAGCTCCTTCTCTAGATGCTTTCCTTTTGTAAATACATTCTTATGCAACGATTTCAAACTGCAAAATACCAGTGAACAATGTTTACACAACCTTCCATACAACCAAGCTAAACAGTAGGACTGAAGTTTGGTTTCTATTAAGGCAGTCACATGACTATAAAAATAACTATCAAGATATTAAAATAAGTTGATCTGCAACTACGCATAAAGAGATAGGAAAACATCAGGATACGAAAAAAGGCAGAATAGTAGAAGTTCGTGCGGCCAATTCAGCAAGAGTTTACATGATTCTTCCAAACATATATATTTTGTATATAAAAGTGCTATGAAAGTCTTTGTTTCCCATCATTAAAAACCATTTACAATACAAAATTGTCAATGGAAATCCTATTTTCCCATTATGATTTACATTTACATCCATACTTAAGCACTCACGTTGGTAAAGATGAATCAAGGAAGTGTAAACCTTTACTTGGAAAAGGAAAGCAATTATTAGAAGGAGAGGGAGAAAATATTTAGGCTTCAACACCAACCTAAATCAAACAATGTCCCAGCTAGAGTTTAGAAATAACATGGAGAAAGCAGATACTCATCATGATACGTTTCTATCAGACACATATAGTTTTTCTCTTTAGGACAGTTCAATGCAGTAAATATCAACATAAAAAAGCAGAACCAAAATCTCAAGGCAAGGAAATAAATCAGTTTATGACTTTAAAAATTATAAGAAAAAGTAGTATGAGTTTAATATCATAAGTTTACAAATCATACTTTCTCTAATGTAGTATTAAAAAATAAAAAAAAACAATAACAATTATAATAATAAATGAAAAACAAAAATCTTGAGTACATAAGAAGATTTCGGTCAAAACCAGAGAACGATTGTCATTGGTACAACATTATTATTTTTATGAGATGATGTATGTACGGAGTAATCAGTTTTAGAAGCTTAGACTTACCTTGCTATGTCTGAAACAGATAATAGAAGCAATAAGCTATGGGGGCAAAGTGCATTTTAAGAAACCTAACTTTGTTTTGCGGTATCCAAAAAAGAAGTACAAGCACTAAGTTTGGGAAGAACTGGAATATAAACTTAGTAAACTCACATTATTAGGCAATTTATAGTTTTAGATTTCTTTATGTAAATATAACACAAACTAAATTACTGACTTCAAGTTAGAAAAAGAAGGAGATCCTTTGGAGAACATGCACAATTTTAGAGCATATATAGTGAGGGCGATATAAATGTATTATGGTTATAGAGAATTAATTTACCATATTAAGCTAAAAACACAACACTTGACAAGCTAATTGACACCATTGTAAATGTAAACTGTTTGGAAAATCTAAACTAAAAATGGGTGATGCAAAAAAAAAAAAAATGTTTCCGGCTTCTGACAGTTTATATGAAGATCGATATATAAATATATCCACTGCATAGTTTTAGAGGCGAGAGGCGCACAGAGGCACAAGGGTTGCCCTGGCGCCTGAGGCATGAAGAAGCGACCGAGGCCCTCGCCTCTTGAACAAGGGCACAAAAAACAGAATATTAAAAAATATAAATCATGTGGAAAACATCACAATAACTCATTTAAAGTTCAAACAACATACTTAAAGTTCAAACTTGAGGACACTAAGTTCATCATCATCATCATCTAACTACTTGAAGAGGCTCTGTTTATTGTTGTGTTTCCCTTTTTTTTTTCTTTGATTCTTTAACTTCTCCAAACTCTAGTTGTCTAAATATGTTTGACTGATATATATGGTTAAAAATAACCATTGGAGCTTGGAAGAGAGCTGAAAAGAAAAAACGTGTTTGTTTCGGTAGAAAATACTATAAAGACTGAATGAGAGGCGCAGAGGCGCACCTGAGGCGCAGAGGTAGAGGCGCCAGAGGCACAAAAGGCGCGCGCCTTCTTAACAGTGCCCGCCTCACCCATGCAGAGGCGCTAAGCCCATTGCCTTGTGCCTCTTGTGCGCCTCTAACAAGTATGATCCACTGCTTGATAATTTTTGCAATTTTAATTTTTCCATTTTCAAATACGCAATAGAATTGAAGTTGATTAAAAAAAGTTAAAGAGGAAAGGTTAAATAAAAGGCACGAAGCAAAGCCAATACGTTTTCGCTGAATGCACGAAAGAATATAGCCACTTATTAAATATGTATAATTCAGAAATACAAAGGACTTGAAAGCACTATAGCTGGAGTGCCCCCTCTGAATTTGCCTTAAGCCAGAGTCGTCAGTGAATACCGTGTCAAGATTATAAGAGAGGAACAATTGTGAGGCAGTAGCCATTGGTGGTTGCATGCTATGAAGGTGAAATAGAGAGTGGTATTACTATCTCAATCAATAATACAAGTTTCAAGTTCGACACATCGCTTGACCGTACTGACTTATTTACACGCATACAGAAAAGTTAGCTTCAATGCAATCTCAAAGTAATTAAGCAACTGTTCAAATATTAAATGAAGTAATTTGTTAGATGGATAGAGATGTTTAATACATCAATACACAAACCAACATAATGTTGGAATGCTACACTGATGCTCTATGAAGTTTGGCATATCAGTATAAAAAGTTCGCTGATGCTCTTTGCAATACGGTTTTCACACATTCTCACTATAAATAAGAAGGTATAACCTATATGGATTGCAAGACTTTTCACAAATAGAAATAGAAATATTGAAAAATAAATATTCAAGATATTAAGTGCAAGTGAAAATGGGAAGATTCCCCTTTTTTTTTCGCTTTCTTTTTTGACAAAAGAAAAGGAGTTAGGTACCTGCAAAGAAGTAACCTTGATGGCACATAGCGAGATCTCTTCACAAGCTAAAAAATATAAAAGAAGCCAAGTTAGACATGGAAGGGTAGAATATACGAGACAAAAATGGTGAGTCACCCCTAGCAAGCCAAGGAATTAAAGTAAACATGACGCAGTAACCACTTGCTTACATTAAGTAAGTGAATCCTTGGTGAGTAGGTTTCACATATTTTCTGGTGGAACCTTCGTATGTCATTAAATATATCAAATTCAGGGAAGGACTCAAGCTCCTGAGGTAACACGTCAACAAATGATCTCAAACAATTACAATCAAAAGCACTGAAAGTAAAGATAGAGCAATTATCTAGAAATATATTAAAATGACAATGATTGCAGCAAAGATATACCAAGTAATACCTTAATGTATTCATGCAAAGATGAATCAGAATCAATAGTAAGCTGGTGGAGCAGCGATACCAGTTGAGATGGAGCAGTGGCAGAGAGATTGTCATAAGATTCAGAAGGTACACAGCATGCAACCAACTTAGAGACTAAAAACTGAACAACAAAGCAAATGCATCAGTGCATAAATTATAGACAAGTTAAAGAGGGTAAAATATGATCTTACCTGAAGTTGTTCACCGAGAAATCTTGTAGTTTCGGCTGTTGGCTTATCGCTTGATATCTTCAGCAATGTGGATATAATGTGACAGCATTGATCCATCAAATAATGGGAACCAATGAATTGACCAGTCAAATTCAGGAGATAACTATTCACCAGAATAAAAAAGGTGTTACTAGTCTGCAAGCAATATGACATGGAATTATTCAGAAATTACAAGAAACAAATAGAACATGTTCATTTAGCTTCTTAATTATGTCCACGCAATCAAAATTAAAAGATCTAAAGGCCTGCACTGACAGGAATAAAACAACCACATTATACTTTTATCTCAAAAACAACATAAGTGCAACCGTATTACAAGTACCTAATGTTATATGTAAAGATGTATAATTAACACTCACTTGAATGTACTAGGAATAGCTGCTCTAAACCCAAGTAAATCAACAAGCACTTCAATGCCAGCCAAATGGTTACATTTATGTCGATGATGAACTGCAGCAGTAACTTTGTAATGCATATCAATGATAAACTGCACGATTATGATAGAACATGGATCAATATCAATGATGAACTGAAAAATTATGATAACAACCATATAAAAAAGTAGTACGCCATTCATCAGTATAGGCAGAAAATAATACTTTAGTAGCACTGGCAGGCTAGTCATTCTCCTAAAAAAAGCAGCACAATAAGATTGGAGGAATCACCATGAAAACTCTGTCAGGTCTAAATATATTAATCTTGTCCACAAGGTTGCGACTTCTAGACTGATCCTCACTGCAAAATTAAAGTAAGAACACTTGGAAGTACAAAGTCTGTCAAGAAACAAAATAATATGGGCAACCCAAAACAGGTACTGCACCTATCCAAGAATCCATCAACAACAGTTTGAACTGCACATGCAATTGTATCTTTTGAGAAAAATGGAAATGGAGGATCTGAGACACTGGAAGCCAAAGACAAAGTATGATTCACAATAGAAACCTGCACAGTAGGAAGTAACTATGAAAACCCAGATAGTCTCTATCTCCTAAAATTTGAGGGAATACATTGAAAGTTTCAAACAAACACTCCGATTGCACTGCCCACGTAAATGTTATAAATGAAGATATCGGCAGTAAGTTGTGGATTTTACCATTCGCTTCTTAATTATTTCATCTCTTTCATGCTCAGATATTTCAGCAATCTGTAGAATAAAAGTTTCGAGTACCCTAGATCCCTTATCAGACCCAGCTTTCTTGCTGCAGTGTAAAGCCATACAGATAGAGAAGATGTTCACAAAGTGATGCTTAATTAGATCAGGACTAGGCTGGCAAGAGACCTGAAAAGCAGAAAATGACCATAGAACTTTTATATTCCAAGATAGCAATGAATAAACACGGTTTAGATAAGCAAAATGAAAATGATGCAGAAACCTATTCCTCAATGATAACTTCGTTACATAATCGATGGTTGCTACCCAAAAATGTAATCAAAGTAATCTTAGTTAAATAAATTGTGGAGAAAAAAAAACAGCAATCTATGCAAACCAAAAGCATTCTACGAGGAGAAGAATGGAAAATCAGAAGTTTTACCTGAGCAATCCACTTTATGTTAGAAGTCTCCTCTTGCAAGATCAGGGCAGGCAGGAGCCACTGGCAACAATACTGCACAAAATTTATCGGCTCCACATTGAAGACATAAAGATCTCTCGTCTGCATTATCAAATAAAAACAAAAATAGTAGGCTGCTAACTCTATAAATATGTGATCAACTAACTGGAAATATATCAGATATTACCTCAACAAGCGCAACTAAGCTCACACCACAGGTAACCCAACAAAAAACAATTGGTCCCATAAGCTCCCCCATGTACTGAAATTAATTAACAAAAATGAAATCATACAAAGATTAAGACACTAGCTAGCTATCTGTATCATAGATAATTTAACAGGAATCAACTTATCACCTTTGTCCTACTTGTATAGTTTAATTCCGTAGATATACTATCAAGCATGGCAGAGACCAATTCCCTGAATAAGGATCAATATCTTAGATAAACGAAGAAGGAATTATTGTAATCTAGAAATAACTGATTTTTCTAGTTTATTTTTACCTTTGGCAGGGTTCAAGGGCAGCAACAACACACATCATAAAAACAGCCTGCATGTGAAATTTGGAACCCGAAGGGTAATAAGGTAAATTTATTTCTTTCTATTAGAGAACCGAAAACAGCAACCCATATAACTAAATTAGATATTATTTCCTTCATTATAGAGTTTCAGCACAATCATGCAGTAATTTGGAAAAGCATATGATAATTATTACCTATTTCACTCAGGCCAAATATTTTGGACAAGACTCAAACACAAAATAACCATCATTTAGTCAAGCAACAAATTTTCATGCATTATTAACATTACTTAAACAGTACAAAATCAAGCAGACATTAGTTATCCTGCAATAGATAAAAACCCAAACAACAGGAACTTCAAGCAACATCAGCAGTTAACTTCTGAAGCATAATTTGCACAAGCTAACCCATATAAATCAATCAGTTGTTAGTTATCATGGTTAAGTTCTCTTAGGGAGTGTTTACTTTAAGTAAACGGGGTTATCTAGGCCTGATAAATGTCTTGAAGTTTCATATATTCAATGCATACTATGGTAAATTCCTTTTGTGGCAAAAAAAAAAGATCCACTCATATGCTTCATTTACCTGAAGTTATGGAATTTTATATTCCCTTTTGTAAAATGGCTAGTTGTAATGCAAAGACCAAAATGTCCCTCCCCTTACTCCTTAAATCTGAGAGAAACATAGCCCCAAGCAATTATAGTGCTCCACCCCCATTTTATGAGGAAAAGTCCAACCACTTAAAAAAAAAAAAAAAATCCATCTACACAATCTTTCAATAGCAAAATAAATGAAAATGCAAGGGCAAGAAATGGTTCAACCAAGAGAGGATGACAATTGAAAAAAAAATATGAAGAAATCCCAACTAAACTCCCATAAACTAGAATTTGGCAGATAACATGAAGATTCCCATCCAAAATGCTCAACTACCAAAATGGAGTATAGAAATGTTCACATCCAATGGACAAGACATCGACAGAGACATTTAAATAATGTTCACATGCAATCCGCTTCATCTTAGTGAACACAATATCATTCAAGCTTTTCACTGAAACAAATAGACAAAATGGGCAAATATTAATGGAAAGTAGGAAATACAAGTACCTCTAACTCTATTTTCTCACTGTGCAGCACAAGATGCATAAGTGTTATAAGAGTAGTTTCCATTATCGGGCTAGGCTGAGGACCAGCAGCTAAAACTGCATCTGCTTTAACAACTTTTTCCTTCGAGGGCATGACCAACTTCACTCCAAAATTTGAACTGAAACAACAGATATTTTACTAAAGTAATTTAAGAATAGAAAATAAATAAATAGCCAAGCAAGCATCTCATGTAAGAGACTAGTGACCCCAATAATATATTTAACTATTACTGTATGCACTCTACTCTATGCTTCTATTGGACTTTTATTTCAAACTTCTAAAAAACTGTTTTGTTCACAACTTGGGATTAACTCTACTTTTTAATCCATGGATTGTGTTCCCCTTCATTCAACTACTTAGCAAATCAAATTTTTTTATGTGTTTAATAAGAAACAGAAACTTGATTAAATAATTACCAGATAGAAATGTTCGCATCCAATGGACAAGATATCGAAAAACCAACATCAAAGAAAAGCATCACAGAGCTAAACTTTAATCCCCAACAAACCAGATACAAAAGAAATGCCTAAAACACTTATGCAAGAGATTTTCAGAACATTCACACATGGTCTCTACAAAGAAGAAGAGGACTCGCCCTTCAAACTCTCTTTCTATCGTACAATTGCTCATCTAGCGTCTCAGGTGACAGATTCCGATGCTTTAGGATTAAGTCAACGTGAAAGTTTTGGATGCTTGGTGTGGGGGGCCTTTTGAGCTATCAGCTATGTAACAGTTCTGAGGGATCTCTCATCCCTTCTTTTTTTTCTTTAATAGTAATACAATTTCATTTCTTTCTTAAAAAAAAAAAAAAAGAAAGAAAGTTTTGGATGCATGAACTTTTGTCAAATAGAAGGATATATACCAGTTCTTCTGAATACTACGAAAGAAAAGGAGGTAAGACAGCAACCCAGTATCAGATTTGACTGATTAAAACGGATATATTCCATAAAACAGATCAAATAACATAACACCTCTTGCAAGGAAATACTTATTAAGTGGAAACTGATTTTCTCGTTAGTCTCATTTGAGAGTGTTTCACTGTACGATTGTAATTCACAACCAATGAAACAAGAAATCTTTTATGATGAGGTTGTGCTTCAGCAGGCAAGTATACTAACTTTGGTCAAATAAAGAAATCAAGAGATAAAGGAGTCAACATGGAGACAATGACATGAAAAAATCAGCCACTGAAAGTATCTTAGCATGTTGTACTTAAAGAAGTATCATTTCAGAAACTAATTTGATAGAGCAAATCTTGAACATTGTGCAGAACCAGCACAATTAAGTGTATCGAGCTCCTATGACTATGAAGAAAAGAATTAACACTCAAACCACCTACCATACATCTTGGAAGAGCTCAAAATGACCATCCCATGTCTGGAAAAGGACACCAATCCTTCGTGCTAGGCAAAACCTAACTCGATAATCAGGATCCCGGAGCAGCATAAACAGTTTTTCAATCATCGACTAGTTAATGGGGAAGAAATCATAACATGTAAGAATTGGCATAGCAAACCAGAGAAAATCATAAAATTAAGGAAAACAACCAAGTTGTACGAGAATATTTTAATTTTCTCAGCTAGAAATCACTGATTACCTGAGCAATTTGAGGTCTAAGCGAAACAAATTTGCATATACAGTCGATTAGTTTAGCACGATCAAACCACTCCAAAAAACTGCTTTCGAAGACTCTATTCACCATATCTCCAAGAGAAACCAAGCACTGATATCAGACCAAGAAAGTTAATTAAAGAAAAACAGCCTTCTGTCATGGAAATGTTTACAAATAAAAAAAGGGAGCGGCTACAGAAGAACTTTAATATTGTGAATCAGACATCTACTGACATCTACCACAGACAAGCATCTAGTGAAAGAGAAAGCAAGAAAATTACAAACATCAATTTTGGATTCATATGAAGGTGGAAGAGAAATCAAGTGCACAAAATAATAAACTTTTAACTGTAGAAGATTGCATTTTTTATATTTCCCCATCTACAAACCTCTTAATTTTTTTGTCTAACCTCAACTAATCCAAGAAAACAATATGTCCATTTATTATTGAGGCCAACAACCTATCTGTTAATTCCTTTATGATCTCATGATATAGCTTTATATTTCATTTTTTCCTTTTTAGACTTCTTTCACCCAAATCGAAGCTATCTGTCAGCAAGTCCTAGACATTAGGCTTTTATGTACAACAGTCCTCAAGTCATATACATGGAGCAGATTCCATCATGTAGTCTTGTCCCAATTGACTAGCAATGTCCACTTTTGCATCATACACCATTTAACAATTTTCTCCACTCTCTCATTTTGCCTTTGGCTTTATTTCCTCATAGTAGGTAAAGGTCGATCAGATAGAAATAGGCAAACACACACCTAAAACATCATTCTGTGTAAAGCTAAGACTCCTGGTGCATAAACCATAGTAGGATCAGATATATGCTTATTTAGTTGACGAAAGTTCTAGTAGGCATAAACATCAACCAAGTTTCCTATGAAACAAAAAGTTGACAAATTAGACTCAAAACCCCTGACATTGGACCCAATAATACATTGTATCACATCAAACATTTCAGTCATACTGATCGAAAAGACTGCTGCCAGAGGAACTTGATGCAGATTGCGATGCCAAATGCACGCAAAACGCACAAGGAATGACAACACAGAAACTATTCTAACATGCATAAAGATGCAACTTAAGTTATATACCTCCTCCGACACTCTTTCTCCGGAAGAATAAGTGGCATTCTTATGCTTTTTAGCTCTATCTATAAGTAAAAGGCTTTCAATCAAACTACAAATGCCACCTAGGATATGTGAACTCTGGAGTTTGAGATCCTCACACTTCTCTATAACATCCATCATAGATTTGACCTGTAGAAGAAGAAACTCACTAGTTACATGATTCTGGATTTATCAACCCATGCTACCATAATGGTTTATCAAATAGCTACAAAAACAATAAAAGCAACAAACCAAATCTGATAGCTGCATGGAGAAAGACCAGTGAGGATGCTGACAGAGAATGAACAAGAACTTTTCAGAAACCTGCTCCACCACCATAATTCAAGAAATCATTGTCAGAACGAAAGGCAGTTGTAGCACAATCATGGGTGAGAAAAGGCTTGGCTATGAAGTACCTTTGGATCATTCTCTTTCTCCTTAAGGTCAAACAAGATTTCCCAAGTCACTGATGGTAAAATCGTGAAAAAACTTGACATGATTAGCAGTAAGTTCAGTTTCTGATTTACTAATGAAATGGAAACTGCAGAGCTCTGATCACCGTCAATAGTTAAACTATCTACATCTCCAGATCCACTATCAATATCCAACTCCATGTCCAAAATTAAACTTTTGCTGCTATTTGAAGGCACAGGATCATGAATAGGAAGAGCCACGGATGAGTCGCAAAAGGTTATCTTTGCATCAGAATCCTTTCTGCACCCTGAACATCCTTCATACAGTTTTGCGAGGCTTTCTAAAAAACATTTAGCAGACTGAACAATTCTAGGATATAAACCCCCAATGGTGTCACCTTTCTCTTGCCATTTGGTAAGCAAAGGTGAGTGAATGAAACTTCTAAGTGAAGTAACTATCAATGGTGTGTTGCTGAAGAAAGAGGTAGCACCCAAACAACCAGATGTGACATCATTAGAAGTTTTGTCAATTATTAAAATGGCACGATCCAGCAATTCTAGCATAGACTCGCCCAATTTAGAAAAGAAAGTCGAGGTTTCCTCTCTCATCCTGATTGCGATAATTAAATAATAAATAAATAAGTGAATCACAATGAATGTTATCAAGATAAAATGCTTCAGCCACTTATGAGTTATGAGTCTTATGACATATATTCGAAAAACTAAAGCAAAAGAAAAGAAAGATTTAAAGAAAAAAAAAAATTTAAAAACTGCAACTAATCCCAGAGTAGGAACAAGACTTAGCAAACCATACATCATGATATTATGATATATCTAACTTACAACTAAAGTGATGAGGTGGCACATTACAGCATGTCAAGTGTGGCCACAGCAAGGAAAAAATAAAATCAATAGATTTAATATATATCTAAGTAATATTCTAATCAATTGACTGAAGAAACTAATGCAAGTGCCATATTAAACGAAATGCAATTTTGATAAAAGCAGTCAGATTCATGTATACACAACTTAGTTCAACTTTCTTTAAGCAGATATTGATGATCTCGATCTGAACAATTATTGCTTAAAAAGAGAAATGAAAAGAAATGAGTATGTGGATCACTGACCTTGTTGAGTAAGAGCAATACATGAAATTAGATATTAGAGCACATAAGTTGATAAGTTCTGGGAGGAGCAAACTATCGATTTCTTTATCCTTTATACATTCAAGAACATAATTCTCCATCTGATGAAGCAGCTGATCTCTTATTTCGCGGGGCAGACGTATATGTTGGTAGTACTCAAAAAGGTTGACCTATAATTATCATTGTCAATTATCAGTGAGCATCAGCAGAAATGTGAACATTGGAATAATTCAATATGATGAAGAAGAAAGATACAACACCTTTGGGCCGCGATCATTATGAATCTTTGAAAGGATTTCCACTGAGCATTCGAAAAATTCATGCAATTTCTCAAGAGACTGTTCCTCTTCCTACGACCAATAGCAATCAATATTTCAGCAAAATGTAGTCATAAAACTGCAGATTCAGCGGTTTACATGTTTAAGAGTGGAGTTGCAGGACACACCTTTGCACTTTCTTCCATGGTTTCAGACAAAGAAAGTAACGGTGAGATTCCTTGAGCATCATGTATTAAAGGAGCAAAACCAACACAAAGTGCATATGAAGCTGCCGGTACCACAATAACCAACCGCTCATTCAATGATGAGCATTCCTGCGTGAAAAGACATCAATCTCAAATTCTGTATTAACATCAATCCTCCTTCATGCGAGGAGAAATACGAAATGAACTACAAAGAAGCAAAGACTGGAGTGGAATCTTGAATATTAAATAAATTGACAAAGCATGACCCTTGACCTCAGATATCATTCTAATTGATATTGAAACCACAATATAACCATTTGCAGCCACTCCAGAGCTCACAACCAACATGCATTTGTATAATTGAATATGACTTTAAAAATTTGCAAAGAAATGAACATCTACGGCATCACAAAGAATTTTTGACAAACCTTCAAGTGGAGTAAAGCGAAAACTGTTCCTAACATATTTTGCCTGAGATGATAAACATCACGAGGATCGCCCTACAAGTACAGAACTTTCAAGTTAATTACACAAGTATTAAAATATTTTTAATGCTCCATTACCTTTTCAACAAAACAATGTATCAAGAAAGAAAAAGGAAACTAATTATCAATTAATCAGCAAGGATATGTAGATTGGCCTTGGTATTATGCCATGATTTCTACATTCTGAAAACTTAAACCCAGTTTTCTAGATTCAAAAGTATGTGATCGTGAAAGTGCGTCAGCACAGACAGACATAATACATATTCACATGAATATTTTACACAAAAACTGATATTATGCTGCAATAATAATTTCTGAAATCCACGAAAAGCACAAAATAACAAATTCAATGTTTCTCTCTATGTCCCATACATGGAGATGAAAAGTGCAACCAAGTAGGATATAAACTATTAAAATCTATACCAGGGTAGTCCAAGATGATCAATTTTAGAGGGAAAGTGAAGTCAATTTTATTCTTTATGTTTCTTCAAATAACAAGTTAAAATGGTTTTCGAAAACCTAATAGCTAGCTAAATTGTTCATGAAAACCCAACCTTCTAATTTTGCGAGTGAAAAAATTAGAAGCACCATTGTGAAAAACAGTTATATATTCCTAGAGATGCCAAAAAGAAAAGGATTGCCATGCAAGGTAGGAGCTTGCAAACAAACTCCCACATCTTAGCTTACCAGAATTGGGAAATCCAAAGTGCCAGAAAATTTATTGCATTTTTGCATCCACTTATAAATCAATCCAATTAGCTTGCATCCTTTGTAATAATAAAATATTTTGTTTCTTATAAAAAACATGTTATCATCAAGCTTTCCATACTTCAGAACCACCCAAGTACACATGCGGACCAAACTCCCTCACTGACAGCACCATTGCTGTAAGCCCTGATACCATTTTTTGTCACATTCCGGACAAAAGGCAGAGGCCTCCAGAAAGGCACCAGCCACTATTTTCGTGCTCATGCTCACTGGGAAACAATAGTTTATCTAGATTGTTTGGAGTTTATTTCGCACTCAAAAATCATTCCGATTTGACTCACATAACCAAAGTGAGATGTCATATAATGATATAAGTAGATGTTCATTGTACAAATTGATTTTCCAATTCATTAATGATGAGAGAAAACAATTTCTAGGAGTTGCAGGGTAAAAGAAAATACAGTTTCCATAGTTCTCTCACAAATTTTGCTTATAAACCTAAAATCTAAAACAAATTACAGACTAAAATATTCAAGGAGAGAGCAGCAATTGCCATATATTAAGAGAATCTGATTGTGGACATAACACATTTGCCACAGAGAGGTTCTGAACGGGTATTATTTTCACATTAACCTTTATTTGCAATAAAATGATTCCACAACTTTGCTACTCACTGAATCAATAACTAAGTTTTTTCCTCATGTATCACATCCAATACATTAGCTAAGCAATAATACAACTATAAAAGAAAGATACATTCCCATTTTTTTTTTCTTTTTGATAGGAAACAAGAATTTTATTAATAAAGGAAAGATTACAAAGGGATGAGATGTCCCTAATAAATGAGCGAAATACGAAAAAGGGAAGGAAAATGATCTCAAAGGGCACAATCCCTCACCCAAATATCTTCCCAAAACCTCACAATGTTACCTCTACCAATCTTGACTTTTACCGAATTTACCAAGTCTGGGTATACTCTAGATATAAAGAAAGATATATTCTGAATCAAGAAAAGAGTGTTTAACCCAGCCAATGTGTCCTGCTTTGATATGTATATAGAGAAAACAGGAGATTCACATAACCTAAATATTTCAGATTACAAAATTGCAATAAAAAAAGAGTAGGACAGGCCTCAGGATCTTACTTGTGAAGCTCTGCTGGAAAAGTAGCACGAGATGAAGCATAAAACAGATCTGAAATATGCATCCACTATAAGTGTCTAAAATGTACATTTAGTTCGACAAATAATTCAAGAAACCAAATAGACATTCTTATTTATGAAAACTACATCACAAAACTTAATAAACCATAGACTTAGCTAGAACTATGAAAGGAGTCAGCATATTCAAGGGAAGAAGAGAGTACAGCCACCAATATTGAAATTTCAGTACACCAAAACAAGCAGGAGAGAAACAAGAAAAATTACAGAGTACAAAATCTGCACAACGGGATCGATACCAACGACCAAATTTGCACTATGATTCCATAAACCAACAACGATAATCCCTACCAGCAATGTGGTATGGATAACTTATCATTCCACTGGGTCTTATACTATTAAATATAATTCTCTTAAAACCTGAGCATATTTCCTTATTAGGGAAAGCAACGTAGTTGCGACTTTCACCAAGGAGTGATCTTGAGGACAACCATTCTGAAAATTGATTACCAAAGGAAATAAAGATCCAACTACACTATACATGCACGATAAAAAAGGCTCTTAAAACATTAACTTAGCCTTCTTAAAAGACTAACTGGCCAAGCATTTTGCTCATAAATTCACTAAAAGATACTCTATATAAAGCCCTACTAATATGCTTTTGAAAGAAAATACATTCTGGAAAAAAAAAAAAAAAGAGACATATTAAGTTCGTCAAGCATTGTGGTAGTGATTGAATATGTAACCAAATTAGACCCACTTTTTAGGAAAGACACCTCACAGGATGGGTTGATTGCCTAGGAAGTGTGGATATGCTATTTCAGAACTGAGCACCAGTTATTGGCAAATACAGCAATTTGTGATAGCTAAAGAAAAGAACTTAGAACCCATGACAAGAACATGCAGGTTAAATCTACCTGAACCATGAAACAAATCAAGGACACTTTAAACCTATTCCAGCAAGGAGTTATACTAGGGAACCATGGGCCTCAACTTCAAAGTGTACTGAATATTTCAACCATACCCTGACCCAAATGATAGAATTAAAAGGAGAAAGAGACAAACCAGATCGACTTAATATTAAGGAAAGCAAGAAACATCAAGATGTAAATGTAATGAACTAACAAACAATACTACACCTTGAACAGTTAGTGTAAAACAAGGCATATGAAACCATATGAGTGTTGCAGTCCAAAAGGTGGCAATGCACACATATAAACCACTCACATGGAAGGCAAGCGTTTAAACACTCGAAGGTCCCATATCTCAGGAGAAACAACATATGAATCTTTAGTATCCTGAAAAAGAAAAAGGGAAAATAAAAAAGAAAACTAGGCCATTACAATGAAATTAACAGATTTGATGATAATCCATTACTAGAGAGAGACACACACACAGACTCGATGATCTACACAAAAGATAACAAAGCACTTGGTTTATGATCTTACGCTCAACATAACGTTGCAAAGGAGTGTCAAAGCAGCATCCACCTACATAAACAGGTGCAAAAAGGAACTCATGGGAACTGCATCTTTAAGCATTTTAGAGCACTAAGTGAACTTAAATATTGCATGTCATTTCTAACTTCCACAGGAACAATAAAAGCTATATCATTCCCATTTAAAGATAGGTGAATCTCAATAAAGACTACATCTAACAGATCTTTTTATTCCAACACGGATATGAGAGTTATGAGGACATTCATGATAAAGTTTTATAGTCATATCATTCTCTCTTTAACTTCAACCTTGATAATGCATAACATCTACAGTCAATTATTAATTCTTTAACCACATAGATCTTCACGAAAATAATCTTGTCATCTGTTTATCTAATTAATTTGAAGGCTAAAAAATTATTACTTCCCAATGGAAGGCAATTTGCACATGAAGTTTTTAATATGGTTGCTCTAATCCATATGCTGCACATGAATAAATTCAAGTGGGTCATATCAGTTCCCATACCAATTAAGCACTAGAACAACTTTAGCATTTACCAACTGCTCAAATCGGTAATTGATTGTGGCCACTTGGTCCCCAAGTGCGATGACTTCAAGCAATACCTGTAAAAATGATCGGCCAAAAGCTCGACGACTCTCTAGAACCAATAGAGGAAGTATGGAATAGAATTAAATCCAGGGTGGCTTCCTGGTGTGAAACCATAGAGATTTCAAACTCTTTCTTGTGTCAGATATTGTTAGGCATTGGAATTATGTTCTATAGCTTTCTTGTGTGTATTGTATCAGATATATCGTCCCTTGCATCTATTATTACTCTAAATTAATAATATTTCTCTGTTTCTTATCAAAAAATAAAAGAAAGAAAAACAAACAATTTTACCGGGGCTTGAAAAAAGAACTTACTGACTACTGAGAATACTCCTGGTGTAAAGTAAAACAGAGAATTTATAAGATTATTGTCAGCAACTTGCAGAGCCTCACCTTGTTTTTCTTATATATATTATGGACAGATTAGATTCAAAGAGAAGCCATAACAAAGACAAAGTAGTCCTTAGAGACATACTTTTTCTTAAATCAGGTAATGATCTCCAGTAAAAGAAGTGAAGAGGTCAACAATAGACAATAGTTAGATTTACATTGTCCATTAAATACTTACAATTGAGCTAGAATTGACAAATGCCGGCAAACTACGCATGAGACAGCTCCATACTACATGCCAACCTTCCTCAGCCTACAAGAGAATTCACTAAACCAAATCAAATAATTGAAGGCATGCGTAAAACAAATCCAGTGTAGTGCCAAAATTTATTAGCAAATTGCAATGAAAATGTCAATCAGTCAAGGCATTACTCAACAACTTATTACTTAGCTTTCTAGGATTTGAACTAAATAATAATTATAAGGGGAAGAATATCCCTCTTTAGTCAAATATATACAAAAAGTGTCAAATCATGATTGAGTTGGAATACCACCAAATACCACTGTACATCTTTATAGAAATTTCCTTTTTTTCATTTTTAAGTATCTTTGACATTGTGACTAGTAAATCAACTTCATAAAAGAAAGTGAAACTAAAGATAGTAGCAGAAAAATCAGGTCCTGTCATCCCTCTTGTGAACTAATTGAGCATCTCCAACAAAACACACAACTTTAGTGTAGTTTTTGCACTACTTTACTGCAAAATTTGCAACTCATCTCTACCGGTGTGCACTACTTTCTGCACTCAAAATAGATATTTAAATTATCAATGTTTTTGTGTTTTATTATTTTTATGTATTTTTTATAGAATTATAATTATTTGTAGGAGAATGGCATAAATGTAAAATAAATCTATATATTTGATGTTAAATCAGTAAAGAGTGATTGATTGCAAGAATAGTGACTATAAAAGACAGATGTTGGCATTAAAATTAGGGTTTAAAAAAATGCATCCGAACTATACATGATTTACACATTTTGTATAAACTTTGAATCTTTCCACTTTGTTGTATAACCTTTAATTTTGATGCATTTTATAGTATCGTGCTAATCCGTTGATTTCGGACACATGTAGGGCTATGATTTTTCTGATACCACAAAATGCATCAAATTTAAAGTTCATTCAACAAAGTGGGAACTAAAAGTGTCAAATCACGTATAGTTTGGATGGAATATGTTTTTTTACCCTTTAAATTAACAAAATGTGACTTTTACTCTTCATTACAGACATTGCATGTAAATGGTACCAATTATATAGATCACATAAAAATAAAAAAACAAAGGAAAAAATCTTATGTATTGCAGAATATTGGTTGTAGTAATTTTTTGTTTTATTATTGAATGTAATTTTATGTAATCTTTATGACTTATATGTAGTATTTTAAATTTCATAGTACATTTGAATTTACATATTTTTTATTATTATTATTCAAAGAACACATCATATTATTTAATATTTTTATTGCATATAATTAAAATCAATTTACTATTAATTTCTGAAAGATTAATTGTGATATAAATTAATTTTGTCAAAAACATTTTTGGTAGAGGATTTTACAGACAGATAGATAGAGAGAGAGAGAGAGAGAGCACAAGAGGTTAAGATGTCATCAATACAAGATTATCAATCGTCTCTTTTGATGCATAAACTTTAATTGGTAAATAACAAGGACAATTTAACAATGTGGTACCCACTAGATATTTCCCATCCCTCAAATCAAAAGGGGAAAATTAATTTAAAAATCCAGAAATAAGTAAAAAGAAAATATGGAACTGTTCATTGTAGTCCAAATAAATATCGAGCACACCTCATTCTTGGAGCCAGAAGACGTTGGTGAGGATTCCACAATTCGAGCAGCATAAAGCAACAAGGAAGAAAGTCTTAGCAGGCTCCTTCAAATGCAATTAAATAATCAGCAGTCTGAAACCCAATTTCAGAAGTTGAAAGAAACAGACACAACAAACCTAGAAGGCTTCATACATCAAAATAATGGGTTTGACCAAAATTATGGGTAATATATGATATTACTTTTGCACAAAATTCTATCACACTCCGCAGGCCAAATGAAGCAATAGCGGCGGCAATAACATTTAAAATGGAGAAAGCATCTCACCGCAGTGTCCAGAAAAGACCATCATAAGAATGCTCCAAATTCACATTGTTAATTATCCTGCAAACAAGAACACACCAATGAGTCCTATACATGAAAGTAATTTATAGTCTTCAAGCAAGGGAAGACAAGATGTTACATCTGAGGTATGAAAATTAAAAATAAAGGCATCTCATAGTAAACAAACCACATTGTCCCACAACAAACAATCATGCATGGAAGCAAAGCTTGAGCGAACACATTAAACGTTGATGTACACAAGCAAATAAAGAGATTTGACTGAGGAAAGCAGGCATGATGGGTAAACTATGAAAGTTTTGGGAAGCAACACAACAAAATTGGCTAAAGGGTGAAAGCACAAATCTGAATCCCTTCTCTCCTTTCAAAGAATACCATGCATGAAACACAGATGGAAGAAGAGACCTCACTGTGAGAGAGAAACAGAGAGTGACTATGATGAAGAAAGAGTGAAAGAGAAACAGAGAGTGACTATGATGAAGAAAGTGTGAAAGAGAAACAGAGAGTGACTATGATGAAGAAAGAGTGAAAGAGAAACAGAGAGTGACTATGATGAAGAAAGAGTGAATTAGATTGTTGCTGCTGCACAAAATATAAATTATTTCTAGATCACAAAAAAGAAACACAATCAAAAACTTACAAGAAATCCACTAAAGATTACCTCTCAAAGTTTGCAGATATGCTTTCAAACCAATAAATGAAGAGTTCTTTCTTCATGCGAGCTGAATAAGTCTGGACAAGACAGCAAAATGCAGCATGCCTGTTGCAAGGATAAAGTACAATTTAACTCAATATTGTAAGTGTGCAGATCAATGCACATTTGTTAAGAATATCAGAATGTACCTTATCCCTCTACTTATCATTAAGTATTCAAGTATTATAATTGCTTCTCTTTCTCTTGTAGTACAGTTTATTGTTTCATTAATGAGTTTTTCAAAATCTAGCTGCCATCAAACTCGATGAAGGCATAGACTACAAATTCAGAAAATCGCATTATCCAGCTATTAGGAATCATGGATAACTGCTCTAATAGGTTGGTTCCTGGATGTACATGTCAGATTATATACTGCTATCTATTTTAATATACCATGACCATTTCCCCTCTGTGAGCTTCTCTCTTATCTGGACCACAACATGCTCCCGCCTGCCTCGTTTTTCAGCACTTGGTGTTTTTGATGTATTAGTGCATGCCTGAAAGTACAAAAATATAATTATCCAGATCATCGGTAAACCCTTTCCATCAGATTTTCAGTAAATGGGGAGGGGAAACTTCAGTTTTCAAAACTTATGTATTGTCAATATATTCTGGAATGCTCATCAATTAGTAAATGGAGATGGTGAATTTCTTGATATATATGAATCGATATATAATGATTGCATTTTAGCTAATAAGAGGTAAATTTTGATGAACAAGCAAAACAAAACATAATTGAACTAAATGTTAGCCAGACAATATAGCCAGAGCACTCCTTAACAAAGAATACTGATAAAAGCCGAGTGCATTCCTTGACAAAGAAGATGAGCACAGCACATCATGTTTGAAGGAAACACTGCCACATGCATGTACCAAAGAGAGCTTTGAGAATTGAGTGTTAGAAAGCATAGCAAATTGTGCTTCAGCATGAAGTACCCGGCAAAAGACAAGGGCTGCAAGCTCCAACACACGCTGTTGTGAGCTTGTTAAGAGTCCACATTTTTCATCCCTGTTTGAATCACTCCTGAACACAATATACACACACATCAGAACCAAGAACATGTTCCACACAACATCAAACATGTTGCACATAACAGAACTAACCTGGGCATATTGGCACTGGAAGTACTCATTTGATCAAGCTCCTTGCTGACTACATCCAGAAGTTGTTCGAGTAAAGCATTCCCATCAACCACGCCCCTAGTTAGACTTACTTGCAGCTTTGCGTAGCAAACAAGTGCATCCTACTAAAGCAGTAAAAATAAGGAGAGAACAATAAATCAAAAATACGTCTTACAAAATCATTAATGGAAGTGCAATGAGAAAGGCACCTTTAGACCGCGGTCATGAGTTGCAAACCAGCAGCGAAATGCAAATTTCTGAATAGCTTCATGGATTTCCAGGGATTTGCAACCTAAATTTGGTCCATCCTTTAGCAAATATGTATTTATACACTCAACAAGCTTCCGCGAAATTTTCCCCTCATCCCTGTCAATAGAAAAATAAGAAGAATCTGTTTTAATATAATTGCCAAAGCTTTATTAACAGTCAAAACTCAAAGGGCTACAAGTTAGACAATGAAAACAGTAAAGTCTGCAAATATTAATGAATGTCTTACCTCACGTGAGAAAAAATTCCAAAAAAGCCCTTGATCATATCTTCTCGAAGCTCGTCGGGAATATCTCCAGGAGGGTTTTCAAGAAGAGACTGAAGTGTCAAAGTGAAGCGGAAAACCTCCTCCTTTGGGTTTAGCTGACCAATGTTTTCAGTGCTCAAGCTTGTCTCCACCTTTTCCATGTATAGAAGTACAAGATCTATCCATTTTGAAGGACAAGTGTGAATCTTAGTAAGAACTTTGTATTTTAAAAGGCACATCTAAAGTTAATTTAGGAAAGTACTAACTAGAATAAACTCGTTTGCGAATGTGAAATCTATAATCCCTGACTGCCAAAAGATGCCGGAGGATAACACCATATTCAGACTGAAAGCTTGGGACATCCTTGAGGACATCTGACACGTGATTAAAAAGTACTCTAGCCACAGATAAGAGAGGCAAATTCTTTCCTGCAAAAAGATAGGCAACAATGACATACAGTGGTTAGTGGGCACAGAAAAGATATAAACATACAACTTGACAACCAATTTGTAGATAACCCATTCATGCTTTCCTAAAATTGAAGCCATGCACATTAGGACATATTGAGTAATCTAAAGGTTAGAGGTAGTTTCAATTAATCTGAAAGATAATAATTATCCACTGATGCTGATAAAGCTAATTGCTCCGGTTAAATAAAAAGATCATTGTCAAACCTTGATCTAAGCCATTCAATCACATAAGAAATATATTAACTGCAAAAGCAGAAAAAGTTAGGTTTTAAAGCTTCATTTCCAACCATTAGATCATCTCCTAACATCATTTCTTTAGAATCGATTGGAACAATTTTCTTCTCTTACTTCGTCAATACTGCATAGGCCATAGCCATATCAAATGATACCCCTCTCTAATAGTGAGGTGGTCGGTTCACATCATCAACCGTCTATTTCATCATGGAAGGTATTGAAGAATGAAGATTGTATCCCAACTCCAGGGGGTTTAGATTACTGTTGATCCCTTTGCTATATTCTGGGGCAAGATTGTATTCGATTAAACTTTGTCATGCAAAACAACATCAGCAAATTACAAGGAAGCTGTTGGTATGCCATGTAGCCTAATTATTCTCAAGTCAACAAGAATTTCTTCTAGCAACCGCAACTCATAACTTTTAGCACATAACAAGTTTATCCAACACAAACTCGAGGCCCAGAATACAAGGATAACAAGAGCACAAAAAAAAAAGTAAGTAATACATAATCATCTCCATTACGAGTGAGAGTTTTCTTCTTAATCAAAGCATCAAGTTTGGCTATGCAACCTCACTCATCTAACAATTTTCTAAAACTTCTGTGAGCAAATATATAAAATGTTATTCGACATTCAAAACATAGTTAGTCTCGAAATTCATCAAATTCAGCAAGCAAAACAAACTTGCACAACTCACAGGATCTTCAAACACTAACCACAAAATCTATCACCTTCAGCTCGTTGCACAACAACCCGAAGAGTCTTTGCAAAGTTTAACTTTGGTAATCTCTTCTTGCTCGAGGAGATCTCCATTGACAAACATTGTATTAAAGTTTTCACAAGAAAAGGCCAGCTCTCAGCTACATCAAAATCAGAGGTTACACGATGGTATCATTTGAACAACTAAAAACTCAAATGATTAAACTGCAAAATATGCTTACAATGTGGAATTTCATTAGGTTTAAGCATTGAAGATTTCTCCGACAAAAATTTACAAAATCCAATAGATCTCTGGCCTTCTAGCCAGGTATTCAACAATTTTATCCCTTCCTAAAAGACAAACAAAAAAAATAAATAAATATAGTGCATGGAAAAACAGGTTAATTTATTATTGAGCAAATACATTAGTACCAATAACAATTATAATGTAAGTAAAATGTTAAAGAATAGAAGTGTAAGGTTCTGAATATGTATTTATTTCTGTGATGGAAGCGCATTTACAATGCTTTTTATCAATATTTTCAACCGTGGAGAGAATAACTCCAGACTGGTTTTGTACCTAATTGACATTGTCAGTTTGATGTATTAAACGATTATAACTTCATAATAATAAGTTATATGACTGCACTATTGTCAATTTATCAATGCATGTATACACAAGCGACAATTTCTACTTATTTTTTAATTTCATCTCAGACAATAAAGAATAGCCCAGAACAAACAATAACATTATAAAAGTTTCAGATTCATCTTGCAATTAGACTAAATAACTAACATGAAACTGTAACGTAGTGAATCGAAACATTGGTTTTCCAACACTATGACAAGGTTAAATGCAATAATGCAGCTAACAGCGTGTTTGATTTCCCAAACTCAATAAATTTTAACAAAACAATGCCAGCAATTCTACCTCATGGTATTTTCATAGGAACAACCTTCAAGTTTTCAGATATTGCACGAAAAACAAAATGCAAAAATAGTTCGATAAAACAACTCGTTATGGTTAATAGATTACATCGCGAGCTTTAGCTTTATCGGAGGTGAGCTTGGAGATGATCTCCTGAATGTCTCTGGAAGTGACTTTAGTGTTCATTATAGTAGTATGAGTATGCTCTTCGGTCCAATTCCTCAACGCAGATGAACAGCGTATGCGAATCAGTGTTCAGTTGCATTGAGCGTTAGGGTTCCTTGAGGGAGGGAATTAGCGGGAAAATCGATAGGTGGGCTGTAGAGAGAGAAGTTAGTGAGGGAGTTCTTATGGAGGTTTTGGTGGGAACTCGGGGGTTTTTCATCGGAGAGAGAGAGAGAGAGTGTGTGTGGTGCCATGTGCCTATGTGTCGACGCAATTGGGTGGAAGTCGCTAAAGCGTGTTTTCTGGTTTTGGTCTTTTCTTTTAGTGCGTAGAAACTATACAATACGTGGCATTATTGATTTGGACCTGACTATCCGCACCCCAACAATTACTGAACACACTCCATAAAATTAAACAGAAAATAAATAATTTATTTAAAGATATTTATACATTTACTATTAATTTTATAAACAATTATCAATAAATTAAAACTATATTATACTCACCCCTTAATTAAAACACACCTCATTTGCAACACACCCATTTACAACACACTCATTCTTCTTATTCTTCACTTCTTTTTTCTTGCAAAACCTCAAAAACACAACCCTAATCTTCCAAACCCTCACCTCATACCTTGTTTGTACTAAAAAAACTTCATATCTTAAGAAAGAACATATGAGATGGACAATGTAAGTTGTTTAGATGTTTTTTACTGTTCGTTTTTGTGTATTTTGAGCTAAAAAAAATCTGCGAATTTCCCGATCAGCCATTACAGGCCGAACAAAATGAAGTGTGTTTGACCTGTATCGACCAATCATAATGAAGTGTGTTCGACCAGGCCGAACAAAATACTGGTTGTTTGACGAGTGGTCGAACAGAGTCAAGTGTGTTCGACTTTCATTGATCGAATAGTATGTTATGTGTTCGGCCAATGTTGGTCGAACAGTTCGATTTTTTTAAGTTGTTTTGTATTTTTATCAATGTATTCACTTATACATTTCATACATTATAGGAAATCGATTCAAATGAATCTAGAATGAGCATTGTGAACGTAAACGTCATCAATCTGATATATGAGCAGATTGATTTTTCTGAAGAATTTAGAACGAATGAAGTATTTGATGATTGAGAATCGTTGGTGAATTGGGCAACTAGGGTTGGAATTCGTCTGAACATGGTTGTGTTGGTTAGATGATCGGATAGTGGAGACAGTGGTAGGTGAGCTTGGGTATTTTTGGAGTGTGAGCGTGGTGGTAAGTACGTCCATCGAAGATAAAAGTTACAGTAGGCACTTCTATCGATGTTGAGAAGAAGTCGTTAAAAGGATGGAATACTGGTACTAAGAAGTGTGATTGTCCTTTTATGCTGAAAAGAGTACAGTTGAAAAAGACTGGCCAATGGTGATTGCTCGTTATATGTGGATCGCATAATCACCCAATGGGGGTGAACTTGGTCTGACACTCATTTGCAGGTCGACTAACAAATGTTGAAGATCAACTTATTCGTGACTTGTCTATGAACAATACCAAACCGAATGACATATTGAGTACGGTCAAACTTTCTTTTCCCGAGAATGAGTCGACCTTGAAGATCATTTACAATGCTCGACAAAAGTATAGAGTTGTCGAGCATGGAAGTCGTACTCAATTGCAATTTTTATTAGGAAAATTGGAGCTGGAGAACTACTACTACTTGGCCAGGAGATGTGGTCAAACAAAAGTGTTACCGAGTTGTTTTATGCTCATCCGACATCTGTGGAGTTGTTACGTGCATTTCTTTACGTGTTATTGATGGATTGTACCTATAAGACCAATAGGTATAGGATGTCACTGTTGGAAGTAGTTGGTGTCATGTCTACAAACTTAACTTTCTCAATTGTGTTTGTGTATATGTCCCACGAATATGAGGACAATTACAGATGGGCGCTAACTACATTGAAAGGATTAATGAACGATGGATATTTACCGAAGGTGATTGTAACCGATAAAGAGCTTGCAATCATGAATGCTATGTTGGTTACGTTTCCTGACTCATGTCGTTGCTATGTCGGTGGCATATCAACAAAAATGTTTTGAGCAATTACAAGCCGATGTTCGGTCGAAATGAGAAGTGAGAACAGTTCAACCATTCATGGAATATGTTGATATTAGCTGAGGATGAACACAGATTCAATGAGTTGGTTAGGAAACTTGAAGCTGACTACAGAGAATATCCTAAGGTCGTTACCTATGTCATGAAGAACTGGATTCAGCCTTATAAAGAGAAGTTTGTCTCGTGCTGAACTGACAATATCATGCATTTTGATAACACGTCTACTAGCAGGTATGTATAAAACGTAGATGAATAACTACAATTATTGTTGTTTTCTATTACAATTTATGTGACATATGTATTTTT
This sequence comes from Scutellaria minor, assembly GCA_954870855.1. NCBI lineage: Eukaryota > Viridiplantae > Streptophyta > Magnoliopsida > Lamiales > Lamiaceae > Scutellaria > Scutellaria minor. Next base: position 14,515,836 of record OX940737.1, read on the forward strand.
ATATTCATAGGGCCGAGAGTGCACATGCCAAACTCAAAAAACAATTGAGATCGAGTCAAGAGAATTTTGAGACATTGTGGGAAAGAATCCATCATCTGCTCATCACATCACATACTAATGTGAAGGCCTCTTTCGAACAAAGTCTTCATGTGGCGCCACATTGTTATGCTTCTCCTTTGTTCAAGAACATTCGAGGTTTGGTGTCGCATTATGTGCTTGGTAAGATGTTCGACGAGATGAGTGGCGTGGATAGTTGCGGTGTAGATCCTCTCATTTGTGGTTGTGTGTTGAAGAGGATGTGTGGCTTGTCTTGTGCACACGAATTAAGAGAGTTGATACGGGATGATCAAGTTGTCCAACTTGATATGATTGACCACTTTTGGAAAAAGTTGGATTGTGAACCATCGAAGTGTAAAGGCTCAGTGAACCTTGATGTTGGCAACCGTTTGGTAGAAACAGTCGGTGATATTAATGACATGTTTGGAATGGCCTCAGAGTCTCAGAAGTTGTTGCTTAAAAGACTTCGCGAGATATCCATACCCTCAAAAGTTTGCAGCAAGAACCTCAAATGATCACACATCCCCGTGGTAGTCCTAGCAAAACAAAGTTGAAGAAAGAGTTGTCGATAAAACGTAACCCTAGTAAGTTTGAATACGTTGAATCATTTCACGACAGTTGTTCGTCACCTGTCAATGAAAATACTTACGTAGGTGAATCCGTTAAGGCCACTCCCCTGTTCTCAACCTTGAAGAGGAAAATGCTTCCAATAAGGCGACGTTCTGTCCACAAGGCTGGTGATGAAATCTTCGTTGGTCAACTTCCTCCTATCATGCAAGGACACATCTTGAGTATAAAAAATTCATTGGAAGACAGGCATTGTGGTTTCCGATGCATAGCCCACAAACTAGGATTGAGAGAGAACTCATGGACACAAGTTCGTAGCGATCTAATCGATGAGATAAATTTTTTTGAATGGTTATACAAGAATATCATCGGTATGCACGATCGAATTGAATAAATAACTACGAACTTGACTTGCTACGAGAAGCCTATTTACCAGATCAATTATTGGTGGGCATTCCTCGAAATGACATATTTGGTGGCCAATGCTTACAACATAGCCATTGTCAACCTCTCGACAAACCTGTCGGTCACGGTTCTACTTATGAGGACACAAATACCAACGAAGCCTCGACTCGTATGCATGATCTTGGTTGGCAATGATCATTACATTCAGGTAATTTGGATATGTTATTTATTTTGTTATACTTGATGAAACATTATTAATATACCTCTTATATTGACTGTATTTTACTTGTTTGTAGGTAAAATTGGATGACGACGCACCAATACCACTTATTATTGATCGGTGGTTTGAAACTCGGCTTCCATGTGCAAACGGGTGGTCTGAATTTTTTAAAAAACGAATCATAAATTATGCTCTTCAAAATCATAGTGAAAGCTCGTCGATGGGTATTGCGTCAATTGTCATAGATAATGATTAAATTTATATGAACATTTGTTGGGATGTATGAAACAATATTTTACGACTTTTTTTCTTGACCGAATTGATCGGCTGATGTGAGAACAATTGTTGTTATATAACTTGTTTTATAAATTTTTTCTATTGGATTGGTGTGCTATATAGATATGAAAATGAGGCGAATTTCCTCCTATTCGGCTACTATTGGTCGAACGGTGTATCCAATGTTCGGCCACAAGTCAAACCTGATGACTTTGTTCGGCCACTAGTCGAATGAGTTGCACCAGGATGAAAACTCGAATTTCTACCTATTCGGCCACTAGGGGCGAACACTATGCATGATGTTCGGCCATGTATCGAACAGACTATGAAGTGTTCGGCCAGTCTTGGCCAAACAGTCTGTATTGCGTTCGAACACTGTCGGTCGAACAGGCATAAAATCGTCTTATAAATGTTATTCCTATGTTCAATTTAGAGGGTTCACTTATACACTCACATGTCGTTTGATCACATGAAGACATCGTGCTAATATAACTAAAATCGATCGAATCAATAAAGCAATATGTTGAACATAATCATTCATCGAATATTAGAACAAATAACAAAGTATCAAAAAAACACAAACAACAATTGTTTTGTATAATAGTTTCACAAGCCAACTACAATTACGCGATCATGATGTACTATCCTCTACGACCCCAAAGAGACCTACTAGATGAGGCCCATTGTGACGACTCAGGTTGATCATTGTTATCGATCTTCAATGCGTGATAGACTCCCAATCATATTTGGAATGAAAATATTTACATCGAGCCCCTCCTGGTCGTGTAGCCACTACTAGTACAACGGCTCCAAATGTTCCAACACATTTCCAATCATCTCCCACGGTTGCGGCCCCCGAGGTCGAAGAGGTGGAACACGATGCTCGGTCACGTTATCTGGGTTTTGGATCCTCGGATGCGAGACCAAGTTGTACCATTCCATGTAGTCCTCCGAGCACTCCCAATCCGGACATGCATATTTCCTTCGACTATCGGGCGTGAGAACATGGTTCCTCCAAACTCGGAAATAGACTCCGAGCATGTCCCATGTAACTTTGTACTAGAGGTCATTCTTTTCCCACGGGCGAGCATGAGAATGAGTTGGTCATCAGGAATGCGTTGAACATACCCAAATTGGCGAAACACAAGATCAGGATGATACGGCTCCACCATGTCGAAGGCTTGTATGCACCCTTGATATAAATTGACTTCATCCAATGGATGGTGATCCCGAACGTCACCATATGACATCCAATTAACCTACATATACCAACCAATATCATCACTATTTGGCTATTCGTAACTCAAGGGTGAAAAAAACTTATGTTCAAACAATTAAGTACTCACGTTGGTTGCCGACATCGTGTCCAAGACTTCTCAAATAGCCACCAACCGATCAAGGGTTCCACCAGGGTGGGATCGGTTAATCCATTTTCTTGCTAGGGGCTCTTGGTGCTGATAGTTCACGTTGTGTGCTGGCCTGAAGACTAGAAAGTACTAGTATATCCAAGCCTAATACAATTAAGAAGAAAAATGGTTAAATACATAAATTGAAGGACAAAATGCAAGAAGCTCGCGAAATATTATACCTCGAGAATGGTCAAGTAACCACTCATTTGTCGAACCCCACTTTGAGAGGCGAGTCTGAGCTGTTGATACAAATACGCCAAAGCAGTCGCTCCACATGCGTATGTATGGACACGGTCTAAACACTCTAGAAATCTGAGGATCTTCGTATCTGCTCTCGTTCCAGTCTTATCAGAAAACATTATGCATCCCAACACAAACCAGAGATATGTCCGAGCAGAATAAATCAATTTGTCTGCATGGACCGGAGCCATTCAAATTTGACACTATTTCCTCTAAGACCAATAAGGGTTTCAATTACGACTCTCTCGGAGATTCCTAACAACCTTCTTATCAACAGATAGGCAAGTTCAGGTCTGTCCCTAGTAGTTGATAACATCACCGAGTGTCCACTCACCGGTAGGCCAGTGATACAACGAACATCGTCCAAAGTGATGGTCATCTAACCCCATGGCATGTGAAACGTGTTCGTCTCTGGTTGTCAATGCTCCACGAACGCACAAATGAGATTCTTGTTGAGCGTCTTATACGACAACCACCTCAGATTTGGAATGCTCGAACACCTTTGAAATAATCTCAAGAAGTCCAGGGACACATTATTGAAATTTCATGTCGCTATCTTCGTGGTGTGACACCAACACTTCAAAATCGGCCTCTCCACCCCATGCCAAATCGAATAGGCAATGTGTGTTTTAAAACTTGAAATGAGTAACCAATCAACGAGCCCACCGGGACAGGAATCCTTCAAAAGCTTATCTTCAGTCGATGTATCCCCTTGTGCATCCCCCTATGCCTCATCTTCTTTCTTGGCTTCCGATTCAACATACTGAATTATTTTAAGACCGGGCCCAGGTACAATCGGTTTCTGTTCCTATTCTTGTTCCTGTTTCTGTTCCTCATTTTGGTGTCTTCTGTTAGAGGCGGTAGGTCTCCTCCTTTGATAAACTTTATCCTGTCCTGCAATAGTTATCAAAATTGAGTGAGTGAAAGATATTACACAACAACATAAGACTTGATGTGTATGGAAAGACTATGAATAAGGTTTGTTCGACCAATGCTTGTCGAATAATATAGGTGTTGTTCGACAAGCACTCGAACAAGTGCAGTATTGTTCGACCAACATTCGAACACTGAAGAAAGTAATCGAATATGAGTCAAACAAAACATAAAACATTCGACTACCAGTCGAACACTAAGTAAATCGTTCGACTGATAGTCGAATATCAATCACACCATTCGACTGATAGTCGAACACTACTCACTCAGTTCGGCAAACCAGGATCAAACCAACCCCACCCAGAAAACAAAAATTCAATATCACGATTTTATTTTCCCGGCCAAAATCTACTACAACTACACATGTTTTCAACTACAATACATCTTAAACATGATTCCTAAACAATGTTCCTCAATTTCAAACAATAAAACAACAAATTTCACCCAAATAAATTCAAAAACTTTGGAAAAATGAAAATTTAAAACTTACTTGAAACTTCATCTTCGTTATAAGGATCCTTTGTACGGAGATGCTTTGTTGAATGTAAACTCACAAAAACTTGTTCGAACTTAGACTGAACGATTTCATCGAACAAATCTGGATTGAGATGATAGGGTTCTTGGATTGAAATGGGTTAGGGTTTTGATTTGAGGGTGAATGAATTGTGGGGTGTATTGGGTATGTTGGGGTGTGTTTAGTATATATGTGTAATTTAGGATCAAAGGGTATTATTATAATGTGTTGGGGTGTGTTTAGAAATTATTTAATGAAATTGATTTACATATGAGTGTGTTTAGAAAATAGGGTGTGTTTAGAAGGTCTTGGGGTGTGGATAGCCGGGCCCATTACTATTATCAGAGGTGTTAATTTTTTCATTCTTTTAATAGAGGGGGGAACGACATGGAATTTCTAAATCACGAGGGGGTTTGGTGCATTTAACCCAATAGGAAACTAGTGTGGTTCGTATTTATAACATGGATGAAAAAATCATGATATTTTGACGATATATCGCCGAAATATCACTCGTTTCGTGATCCCAAAAGAAAAATGTCATGCAGTAATATTTAGTTAAAATATTACCGAAATATCAGTGATATTTCGAAAAATATCGATTTTTTATCGTTATCAGCGAAAATTGCTTAATTTCGTGTGATATCGGCGATATATCGGCAATACATTGAATGTAAAAATATCAGCATAAATTATTGAAAATTTTGATTTTTTTAATCTATTAGTGGAAGAGTAGACCAAGTGGGCTCCATGAGTGAAATTCATAAATTGAGAAATAATGTTCTTGTTCAATTATTTATCACAAAATCCATGCAAAATGATATCTTATCTTACTTTGGTCATTCATAGATTTCTTGCCTCTAAATTTTATCTTCTATGTCTATTATAAATGTGATAGTTTTCTTTTTTTTGCAAGATAACATTTCTCAAAGGTTAGGTAATTACTTAATTTTTTCTCCTTCTATATCATAATCTACAATTTCTTCTAAATCACAATCTACAAATTCTCCTTCAATACATACATCTCCACTCATTGTTCAACATCAAGAAGATTCATCATTTAAAATGTTATTTAATTTAAATACTTTACTACATATTTGAATTTGTAATCTATATTTTTAACTGAATATTTAGTAAATTATTTGAATTTAGGCTCCTCTCATAAACTAATTAGGCTAGTGTCTTAAACAATGAAATATGTATATGAATTCAACTATAGTTTTAATTAAATAATTAGCAAACTTATATTTAATAAAGTACTTGAAATTTAACTCTTTTCACAATATTAGTCATTTTTTAGATAAACATTATAGTCCTCGAAATTAATAATAATATTCTTAGTTTAAAATAATATTTATGCAAAGCTAAGCTAATAATACCCTTTATAATTATATATTTCATGTTATTGATACTGCATCTTGTTCATTTGGAGTTACTTGACTATCTCTTGGAGCTTATGCATTATTGTTTGATTTATTTAAAGTTTTCGAATCTTTTTTAATTTAATAAAGATGGAAATGGATCGGAATAGACTGTGCTGTCTCCGTGTGATTTTTTTGATCTTTTTTTAATTCAAATAATCAAATCCTTCTTTTAAGTTAATACTAGTATAAGGCCCGTGTAATACACGGAATTTTTATAAAAAAATTAAATATAAATTGGTAAATTTGAAAACTGTAAATATTATTTATATATTAAAATTAAATATATGATTTGTGCAGTGCATATCATTTAATTGAACATTAAAAATAACATAATATGATTAAACAATTATTTAATTGTAGAATTATAATTAGTTTCATTTGTAGAGGATCATAATTTTTTATTTTTTATTTTAAAAAGAATATATATTATCATGTCTATTATGTTATTCATCACACCCACCTTTTTTTTTTTTGGTTTGCTTTTTATTTTCAACGTCTATAACAACTCTCACCTTTCTTTTCAAATAAACGATAAAAAATGAAAGTCAAAACTTTACAAATAAATTTCATAATTTATTTTAAATCACATATTCAAAAAAATTATTCAATTTCATTAATTAATAAGTTTGAACAACCATTTTCAATCAGCCCCACCTTTATTTTAGTTTTTTTCTATTTATTTATATTTTTTCTTTAAACTTTTAAATTTAACAAATTTCAATTATGGAAATAATTTATATTATTGAATTTTAGCATATGTTATTTAGATAAATCTATTAACATTACTATATTATTTAATTAGTAATGTTTCTTAGTAACATAAAATTTGAAGTAATTAATTAGCTACATTTAATGTGAAAATATTGTATGCTTGCTATGTGGCATTCTTGGTCCTTCTTTTATATATATATATATATATATATATATATATATATATAAAGATTCTTAACCCCTGGTACTAATGTTAATCCCTGACACTAACAAATGTGTTATTTTTATTTAACTAGGTTTTAACTCGTGCATTGCACGGGCTGCCTAACTCATCTAATTTACATTTGTTGTGTATTTTTGTTTTAGTTATTTGCTATATATTCAATGCATATATATTGACATGTTTAACTATAGATACTCTTAGTATTCAATGGAGACGCATACACATGACATTGCAAATGATAAATTAGTTATGTATTCTCAATTTAATTGGCTTTGTTTTTATTCTCTTGTTCTTTTCTTCTTGTCTAATTTTATCCTTTTGAACGATTAAAATGGATTGAAAATAAAAGTGTATGTGATTAGAAATCATTAAACTTTGTGCATTGTGAAATCCAAAATCGAAAATATTGAGAGTCAAATTAAACTTAACGTATTATGTCATGTATCGAAGTAAATTAAAAATGTGTGTTAAGATTTATTAATATATTTCAAATTATAATTAGATATGCGATACCATATTGTTTAAGTTGATTTATAGCCTTTGAATTACATTTAGATTTTATTAATTCATTTTTTAATATATGACATTTTTCGATATACCAGAAAAATATTGAAGTTCTAAAATAGGATGGTAAGTTCACTTAAATACTTACAAAATTTATTCTTGAAATATTTGTTTTTATTAGATAACCTTTTAATTTTTTCTTATTTTTTTACTATAAGTCAATCAATATCATAATTTATTTGGGGGGCGAAATATTTTTAAAAATTGCATATTTTTACTCTTTCCTCTAGCGACTTGATATGGATTTTATCCACTTCATTTGTATTATATTGTCTCGAAGATTCAATATCACATTAATTTGTTTGAGTTTATTCATTGTGTACGCAAAAGTAACCTTGTGTATAACTATTTTAATTTTGAAATTTCAACTCAATTGTATTATAGTCATACATATCAAAGTATGTTTGCACAAAGCTAGTTTTAATTAGTCTGGGAGCTCTAATATAAATAAGGGCCATAAAGCTAGTTTTAATTAGTTTGGGTGTTGTAATATAAATAAGGGTCGTAAAGCTAGTTTTAATTAGTATGGGAGCTCTAATATAAATAAGTGCTCTTGCATTTATTTTTTATGAAACATGAATCTGAGACTAATTATTAGTAATGAAATCACCGAAAAATTGTTGGGAAATGTCTAAAACATATCTCGCCGGCCAGAGTGCCAGTTCCTGGCTTAGAAAAATTAAGAAATTGTTAGCTATGGTAGCTCCTGCTAAAATCCTAGTGGATTTCTTCCATTTACCGGTGATGAATTATCTTGCTTCAATATCTCTGTCCCCCATATCCTCAGTCATTGTTATCGATTATTTTCCTTTATGAAAGACCCACATTTCCTCTATCTGTGGAAGAGGAACCTCAAACTCTATTCTGATAATTTCTCTCAAGCAATTTTAAAATAAGGAACTGCAAATATAAAATAGACATTTGATTAGGGTAAATGATAAGACCTGATTATAAGAAGCATTATAAAATAAAATTTCTTGGGAACTCATATTGCTAAGATAAAGCAAATATCAGTGCTTCACAATTGAGTATAAATGTGTAAACATTGGAAACAAAGATAAATAATACATCTGAGAAAACTTTCACAAAGTGTCAATCGAATTAGGATTGACATTTACATACATAAGGACAATTCGATCTCATTAGAGCATGATGCTGTAAAAAAATAAGAAAAATAAAGAGATATTTGATCATTGAAATTGATCTCACACAATTATATAAGATGCTTATTCCATACTCTTGCAAAAAAAATGAACAATCTTGCATCCTTCCAGGTATAACCTGCATCAAATTCTTTGCAAATAGGGATATCAAACGTTAGACACCAAAAAATAGAAAATACCTATTACCTTGTGAGTCAAGTTGCAGTCAGAATAATTGGAGCACGAAGTAGAGAGAATAATTGTTGCCATCATTTCTCTATGGCAGAAAGTAACATGCTATGACATTTGTGCATTGTAGTGGAGTTACATTACATATGAATTTTCAATGACCATAAGATGGAAGAGGAAGAGACAGGTTACAAAACAGAGTTTGTAACGGTTGTGGGTTAAAGAATGAGGGAGAAGGGAAAACATATGGTTGCTCTACATTTCTCCAAGATGTTGATATGTCGGCTCTAGATTCCTCCAAATAGCTGATGTGACGTGATTTGAGAGATCCAAAGTCTTCTTATATATATATAGATATGGATAAATGAATTACACAAAATGCATTAAAACTTTTTAATTGATCTTTATATATCAAGTTTTTGCAAAGCAAACCAGATTAAATACTAAGCAGCGACCTTTTAATTTGGCTATATAAATACTGTCACAAACAATGTCATCTTTTACTTGTGAAAAAAATTGGAGTACATTTACACTGATACATACTAAACAACGAAATCGACTTGCATATCCAAGACTTGAGAATCTTGTCTTTTGCTACAACATGCAGTTAAGGTTATGAGATATGGAAGCTGAAAATAACAAGGTTGCTGAGTTAGACTATCTTGATATAGTTGATGTAGCTGTTGAATCTGGTGATGAGGCCGAAGATCCATTGTTACAATGGATTCGACCTATTCACATGGACGACACTAAAGGAAATCCCGATTCAAAAGTAGCATCAACAGCTCGTGAATGTGGCATGGGTGTGGATCAGATAATAGAAGAACTTGTTGGTGCTAATACTGGTGGTTCGGGATCATATGTGGATACTTCGACAGATAGTGGAAGCAATGTTGGTGGAAGCATCGGTGGTGGTGGTGGTGGAAATGAAGAAAATTATGATCCTGAAGATCAAGTGCGTTTAAGTTCATTTACCGGTGAGCATGATTTCACACATGCAATACAAGATTCTGACCATGGAAGTAGAGTAGGAGGTGCAATGATAGGTGCTATTGGAAAGTGTTGGTCCCAAGTGGTGTCCGAGGTTCAGAGGGGGGTGAATGAACCTTGGTCGATTTTGAAAATCTGATTAAAACTTATTGTTCTGCAAGTTACTTGAACTTGCAGCGCTAGTCAGTTACTGCTTACAGCACTAGGATGCAGTGCTTCACGTTGTAACTTAGAGTTTTATACGCAGCGGAAAAAAAGGTTTTAAGACACAAGGCTGGTTTCTCAAATATGATCTTTTTCAAAATATTTTATGTTGTATGACAGAGATAGATAAAAAGATAAAGCACAGATAAGAAAACAACAAAACACTTATGGCTTATAGTGGTTCGAATGTGGTGTAATCCTTTTACGTCCACTCTACTGCTACCTCGAGTAGGAACTTTGTTAATCAAGATTGATTTACAGGACACTCCAAACAATCTATCAACTTACAAAGTTAAACACCTACTAGAGTCCAACGTACACACAACAACTACAAACTTTAAAGACAGGGTTTCAAACTCCTACACAGGGAAGCTGCCTATATTTTAGACAACTATACAAACAGCAAGGATCTCTCTTATCAACTGTTCGACACCTAAAACAACCTAAGCACACAGCAACAAGGTTAAAAAGTATATAGATTTGTTCTTCAACTGGTGCGGTGAAGTGAGCTTCTGAATCCTTCAAAGGATCTTTCAACTTTGAACTTGTTTCACTTCACAGAGGTTGAGTGACTGAAACTGAGAGTAGACTTGAAAGAGTATAGCTTGAATGCTTAAGAGTTTTTGTGCAAATGTTTCCAGTACTTAGCTTCAGGGTTGCTCTTCATCTATTTATACTTGTAGAGAAGATATCTGTTGAAGGAGATATCTCCCATTTTGAATTTAAGAGTACTTGATCAAATGCATGGCTTGCATTTAATGCGTCTTGACTTTTCTTTCTGGCGTATTTAATGCGGTGGTTGCGGCTCGCAGCTTTCTGCAGGTGCGTCAGTCCACATGGCGTCTTGGCATTGGCTCCGTGTCTACAACTTTGATCTTCTCTAGAACGGCTCTATTTATTCTTACTTGGATCTTCGTTCCTCGTACTGTATTTACCATTCCTCAGATTGCAGGATACTTATTATGTTTGTCATTGGCGCTGTTGACAGTTTGAGTAGTAAGCTTCTCGTTGTATCCTAGGTCTGCTTGCAGCTATTTATACTTTACAGTGCTGCTGTAACTTGGACCTTCTTGCAGTATCTTCGTACAATACTATTGTATCTTTTCTTGTAGTATTCCTATAACTTTTCTTGTAGCGATGTTGTATGCCGTTCTTACTTACTTTGCTGCAATGCTATAACTGTCTTCTTGCAGTGTTGTTGTATCTGTTTTCTTGCAGCAGTTTCGTTCTGAAATCTTTGATGCAGTATTGTATGCATGTGTACCTCTATCTTTCATCTTCCATAACTAGACTCAATCCTAGTCTATGTTTTCACTTAAACATTGTGAAAAATGGGGTACTCAAACTTCCTATTACATTCTTGGTTTGTCTCATCAAAATCTAAACACTAAAATCCCAACAATTTCCCCCGTTTTGATGATGACAAAACCATTACATTATTTCGTTCATGAAGAAAGCTTTTACATTGCATCATATCATTTTACATCAGGATTACATATATGATAAGCTTTAAAATAAAGTCTAACCCTGGATTTATCAGAGATGTATCTTGTCTACTCTTTTATCAAATATATAGATTATTGCTGAAACAAGGACCTTCTTGTAGACGTTTCATCTGGTCTTCTTTCAGAAGTCCTTTCTTGTTCTGCTCTTTCTCTTGATCCTTTCCACCAATCTCGAATGGACTCTTGATAGGATTTTTCAAGTTTCTCCTGAATCTTTGGGATCTTATTCCATCTCAGCCAGAAGTCCTCACAGTAAGGCACTATATGGCCTTGCTTCACTAGGTCTATGTAGTAATTCTGGACTTCAAGCTCTCCAGCCCTAGTAAGCTCTTCATATCTTCTCAGTGCATTTTGGCAGGTTTGAAATCTACTGAATTTGCCCTTTCTGCACAGAAATCTGAAGTTTCTGAGATACTCGGATCTCTTGTATAGCGTGATTGCTTCGAAGGATGGATTCATATCTGTAGGCAACTTGACTGCCTTGAAGATGTTTAAGCTCTAGGCCATGTTCTCTCCATCGGGCCTCTGATCCATCAACACTGACACTTCAACAGATATGTTGTCCGTGTCGAGACGTGGAATTTCTTGAGGGGGGTATTAGTAGAGATCTTTGTCAAAGATTCTCTTCTCACCAATCACTCAAAGCCTTTGCAACCAGGCATATTCGTCTCTTTCAGTTTTGGTTCTCTCTACCCTCTAAGCAGCCATTTTCTCATTGTAAAGCCTTTCAGCCTCGGCTCTGCTCACCCTCTTTCTTGAGTCTTGCTGTTGGCTCTCTCTCCCTCTCTTTGTATGGTGAGAAGAGGGAGGTGCTGCATCTTTGCTTGCAACACTGCTGTATACAGTGCCTGCTGTTGATCTACTTGCAGCAGCTGCACCACCAGCTCCTCCTTCATCATCTTTTCTCCATATTTTTTAAGAAGGAGCGTCAGCAACAACAGATAATCCAGATCTCTTCCTCCTCTTGCTTAGAGGTTGGTCATCATCTTCTTCCTCACTTTCTTTCTCTCCAAAGCTCCGGTATCTATCTTGAAATCATTTCTCCTTTTTGGCATCATCAAAAGCTGGGGGTGGAGCAGGGGCATTTGGAACCACTTTAGAATGTGGTTTTCTTACTGGTGCTGGGGCTTCCCTGGATCCTTGGGCATACTGGTGTTGGGGCTTCACCATAATGTCCCTTAGTTCTCCTACAATCATCTCCAGGTTCCCAAATTGATCGTCGACACTTCTGGTTCTTCTAGATTGATCGGCTACATGATCCAGAAGTGTTTCTAGCACCATGGAGTGAGTGTGCAGCCTTTTCGTTGTTGTTTCTGTATGTCGCTTGCAGAGTTTGACTTCAGCTTGGGTGCTTGCAGCTTCTCTTTTCAGTTCTCCCTCTATTCTAACTCTGTCTATGTACAGCCTATGAGCATTATCATTCAGAGTTTGCTTGATCATCTCAGGCAGTGCTTTAATATCTTTCTTGAAGCAGGACATGGTTTCAACATGGAACTTGGCACCGACTATCATGTTGTTCTGCATGTTAGACTCATGATCCTGAAGAACATGAATCAGGTGTCTAACAGTAGCAACTATCCTGTTAATCGATTCATCAAGGGTCAGGCCTACATTCCGTCTTTGAGAGTCAGTAGCCGATGCAGTATAAGGAACTAAAGAACTTGAGGGCTGTGTTGCATCCTATCTTGGAGCCTCTGGTTCAATCTCTTTATCCTCATCCTCATGAAGGCTTGATAAGGGACTTGGGCAGCCTGAGGTGGGATTTTCTTCAACGACTTCTTCCTTCTCATCGGATGATATTATGACTGTCACGTCACCAATATTTTCATATTTAGCTCTGTTGCGGTCAGCCATTATCCGGAGGAATTCAGCAAGCTCAGCTTTCTCCGTAACTTCGGCTGCTGTAACCTGGATAGGTTCCTTTGAGCGTGCAGCAACAACATCAACCTCCTCATGAGGTGTCTCTAGCTGTTAAGCGGTTACCTCAGCTTCTCCTCAAACATCCTCTAAGGGTACTGTCTCAATAGTCATCCCTTCAGAGGTCTTCTCACCCTCAGAAAGTGTTGTCTGAACAACAGCCTCGCTTGAGGTCTTCAGTAAGGACCCCATCTCCTCGGCTGGTCCTGTATCTTCGACAGTCTCTGCTGCAAGAATGGGTTCTTGCAACTCTTGTTGTTTTCTTGCAACTCTTGTTGGTTTCTTGCAGCTTCCACTATATGCAGCACTGAAAGCTCGATTGCTGAAAGAATCTCAGCATCCACCCTTCCTGTTTCTTCTGCAGCTTCTGATAGGGTGGCTGCTTGTTGTACTGTTGTCTCTACTAGTACAGGGAGTACCGCCTCTGCAACTTCCTCCATGGTCGCGTCATCGGCAATCTCAGCAATGTCAAAGAGAATGTCTCTGATGATGGCGGTTGGTTCCTCCTGAGTGTCTGCAACAGTATCAGGAATGGTGTGCACCGAGAAATCACCGTAGTCCACCAGTTGAGGCTCCTTCTCCTCCAAAGAATCAAGCGTGACTATATTGGAGAGGCCTTCAACCATTTGCTCATATGCGGGGGAGCTTGAATTGAGATGACTTGAGCTTCCTTCTCCCCGCATCCTCTTAGGAGTGTGTTGCATCCTTGTCTCCTTGACACTTGCTTGCAGCGCCTGTTGTAGCATGGCCTCCTCAGCCTGCTCCACTCCCAGGATGTCGATTTGCTCTTATGCAAATGTGATGTCATCGCCCCTTCTTATAGCCTCTGCAGCCGGGGCTAGGAAGATTTGAGCATCATTCGTTGTTGCTTTCATCGGCAGCTCTGCAGAGTGGGATTCTGCAAGAGCTTTGGCCTTCCTTTTATCCAGTGCTCCCTGAACAGCAGTGCTTCTTGATCGATCTTGCACCTCTGCTGCATACTCAGGTTGCAGGAGTGCCAGAATATCTTCTGAATTGGCCAACTCCAGGACTGCTTTCTCCACAGAAAAGAAATCCTTCTATTGCAGTAAGATTTCCCTCTTGGATAGTCTCATCTTCCTTCAGAGACTGTACTACTGCTCCATATCTCTAGCAGCTGGGAAGGTTGGATCGAGCACAGACTGAACAGTTTCTTCATCTGGCTGAACCCTTTGCTGATGTGACTCATCCACAACAACATCTACTGACAAACTTGCAGTAGAGAGTTGGGAATTAGCAGTTGCAGCAGCCTTCTTCTTGCTACGCGGGGCCCTCCTGGCCAAGGGTGCGTCATCATCTAAGGACGAGGACTCAGGTTCAGGTTCTGCCCTCCTTGGTGTCCCCTTGATGACGGGAAGAGGATTTTCATCATCATCATCATCATCTTCACCCCTGCTGCCTGCAACTTCATCCTGCAATGCCAGGGTTGTATTCTTTTTTACTTTGGTTTTCTTCCGTGCAACCCCAGCAGCAGCTGTCTTCGGTTGGGTCTTACCCTTCTTCTTCTCTCCGAGATACTTCCCAACGGGAATGGGGATAGAAGCTGCAAGCTGAAGGCACAGCTTGCAGAGCAGAGAGCAAATGGTAATTCCATAGCTCCTCCTCACTGTGCTCTTCTCTGCTTCCTCCTATATTCTCTTCAAGATGAACCTTGTCCAGTTCACCTTTTCTCCGGCCATGATGACAGACATGATACGGAATCGGAGATCTATGCATTTGTCGTAACTCCTCGTTCTACCTTCAATGGAGTACGCACAGATATTATGAAGCAGTTCAAACTCCAATTTGAAGAGTTTCTTCGGGACGCTTCTCTTGATCTCTGCCCCTGCATCTCTAACTCTAAAGAGATCCCACATCTTTTGAGCGTTGCTTTTCCCATATGTCGCAAGCTGACAGGGGGTCAGGCCTCCTAACGAGATGCTGAAGGAGGTGGCTATGTCTCTGATGGTTAGAGACCTTTCTTCTTCAACTGCATCCATCTTGAACAGGATGCGGTTCCTCTCCTCGGAAGTCCTGGCGAAGACGTAGAACCTTTGAACTAATTCTACAGAGAATCCAGTGTAGATGGTGGTTAACAGCCCTAAGATTTGGGTCCATTCAAGGGCGTCAAATATCCTGCGGATGACGGAGTTGTTGTACAACCTAGAGGCATAAACATGCTCCTGGTTGATCAAGCGTCCTTTCAAGACTGTGATTTATCGACCCGCCATTGATGAAGATTTGAGAGAGATTTGAGATATTGGGACCCAGGGAACTTTGCAATGAGAGGAAAGAAAAACTTCTCTTTGTGATGAAGACGAAGTAAATTTGAAAAAAGAAGGTTATGGGGTTATGTAGAATATCAAAGCACGAGTAGTAAGATCGATGGTTGAGATTAAAAGGATGGAAATGATCTTACGGTCCTTAGAAAAAGATGGAGGGGTCAAATTGTAAATAATCATGACTTGCGCAGACGTGGGCTCTGACAGTGCCTCTTTGACTTCTGACAGAGCGGACTTGCATTAAATGCTGAAAGACATGCGATTTGCCGCCTAATTTATTGTCCTTTTAAGGTTGTAGCAGCCTGGGTACGAGGTTGCAGAGTATTAAATACTCTTTGAAATAAATATTGTAACCAGGTGCTGCTTACTCTCCCATTATCTTGTTGTGCTGTAAGGATAAAAGATGCAGCGCTGTATGCAAACGCAGCTTACAACACTATACTTGCAGCTTCTCGCAAATATGCAGATATTCCTCCTGAGCTTCAGCATTTTCTTTTTCACTCATAATTTTAGAATTCCCAGCTCGTTTCTAAGCATAGAATACCTCGATTCACTCAGCGGTTTAGTGAATATATCTACAAGCTGGAGATCTATATGAACTTTCTCAAGCACGACATCTTTTATTTCCATGTGATCTCTAATAAAGTGATGTCGTATATCGAGATGCTTTGTTCTTGAGTGAAATACGGGATTAAGGGTAATTGCAATTGCAGTCGTGTTATCACAAATAATTGGAGTCTCTTTTTCTTTAATCCTATAATTTCTTAGTTGCTGTTGTATCCAGAGAATTTGCGCACAACAACTTCCTACTACAACATATTCTGCTTCTGCTGTAGATGTTGCAATCGATGTTTGCTTCCTGCAGAACCATGAAACAAGTCTATTTCCCAGAAATTGACAAGTCCCACTGGTGCTCTTTCTATCAATCTTGCAGTCTGCATAATCTGAGTCAGAGTAACCTTTGAGCTTGAATCCTCCTTTCTTGGGATACCATAGGCCTACTTCTTGAGTTCATTTCAGATACTTGATAATCCTTTTGACAGCCGAAAAATGTGACTCCTTTGGTGCTGCTTAGAATCTTACACAGACTCCAACTGCGAACATGATGTCTGGCCTGTTTGCTGTAAGATACAGACAGGATCCTATGAGCCGTTTGTACTTCATGATATCTATATTTTTACCATCTTCATCTTTGTCAAGACTTATGGATGTAGACATAAGAACAGATGTTGCTGACCCATTCTCCATGCCAAACTTCTTGATAAGTTCCTTTGTGTATTTGACCTGGCTGATGAAGGTTCCTGCAACCAGCTGCTTTACTTGCAGCCCTAGAAAGAAACTTAATTCTCCCATAATACTCATCTTGAATTTCGATTGCATCAGATTGGAGAACTTCTCACATAACTCTTTGTTGGAGGATCCGAAGATGATATCATCCATATATATCTGTACAAGAAGTATACTATCTCCATCCTGTATCTTGAACAGAGTTTTGTCCACTGTTCCTTTCTTGAAGCCATTTTCCAGCAGATAGATAGATAAGGTGTCATACCAAGCTCTTGGTGCTTGCTTGAGTCCATATAGGGCTTTGTGTAACCTGAACACCTTATCTTCTGCTTGATCTTCAAAACCTGGAGGTTGCTCTACATACACTTCCTTTGTAAGAATACCATTAATGAATGCACTCTTCACATCCATTTGATATACATTGAAATTCATGTGAGCTGCATATGCCAGAAAAATCTTTATGGCTTCTATCCTTGCTACTGGAGCAAAAGTTTCATCAAAATCAATTCTTTTTTCCTGGCAATATCCTTTAGCAACTAATCTTGTTTTGTTTCTCACAACACGTCCAGATTCATCTAGCTTGTTCTTGAAGACCCATTTTGTTCCAATAACTCTTTGATGAGTTGGTCTTGCAACTATTTGTCAAACTTGATTTCTTTCAAATCTATTTAGCTCTTCTTGCATGGCTTGTACCCAGTTGCTATCTTGTAGGGCTTCTTCAACATTTTGGGCCTCTATCTGAGATATGAAGCATGCAAACATTACTTCATGAGAAATGGACCTTCTTGTCCTTACTCCTATGGATGGATCTCCAATGATAAGATCCCTAAGATGATTTCTCAGCCATGTCCTGTCAGGCTCAAAAACATGTATAGGTCTAGGTTGCTCCTCATGTTGCTGTAAGATTGGAAATTTTGCTGCTGTAAGATTATCTGCTGCATCCAGAGGTACAACTTCTTTTTCTTTGTCTTCTCCTGTATGCAGAACTCCCTCAACATATGGAACATCACTTTCTTTCCTTGGAGCTGTATCCTCAGCAGGTTCTTCTAATTTCTTTGTGTCACAATGTGGTTCATTAAACACCACATGGATTGATTCTTCAACCACTAAAGTTCTCTTGTTAAAGACTCTGAAGGCTCTACTTACATCAGAGTATCCTAAGAATACTCATTCGTCTGATTTTGCATCAAAGGTTTTTAGATGTTCTTTTCCATTATTGAGGATATAACACCTGCATCCAAAGATATGCAGATGTGAGACATTCGGTGTATATCCATTCCAGACTTCATAAGGGGTTTTGTCTAGATCCTTGTTGATTAGGCATTTGTTCTGTGTATAGCATGCAGTGTTGGTTGCTTTAGCCCAAAATCTCTTGGGTATCTTTGTCTCTGCTATCATTATTTTTACTGTTTCCTTGAGGGTTCTATTCCTCCTTTCAGCTACACCATTCTGTTGAGGTGTTCTTGCAGCAGAGTATTCATGACGAATAGCATTGTCAGAACAGAATTTCTCAATGAATTTGTTTGTGAACTCAGTTCCTCTGTCTGATCTTATCTTCACAATGCTCAAGCTCTTTTTATTTTGTATTTTCTTCATTAGGTCAGGTAGTTTGCTTTGTGTTTCTGATTTCTTAGCAAGGAATACGGTCCATGTGTATCTGGAGTAGTCATCTACTACCACAAGTGAGTACTTTTTCCCACTTATGCTTACTGGTTCTACTGGTCCAAAGAGGTCCATATGTAGAAGGTTTAGAATCCTGTGAGATGACTTCTGCAACTTGTTCTTGAATGAGCTTTTCACTTGTTTCCCTTCTGACAAGCTCCACATATATTTTCCTTTTTGTATGCCACATCCGACAATCCTCTTATAAGACTTTTTCTTGCTAGCTTGTTGATTGTCTTGAAGTTCAGGTGGCTTAATCTCTTGTGCTATAACCGGCTCAGCTCTGGTGGACTTTTCACAAAGAAGCATGTTGGATGAATAGAAGAGTTCCAGTCTGCAAGATATATGTTTCCTCTTCTTGTTCCTGTAAGCTTGACTTCATTTGATGTACTATCTTTGATTAAGCACTTGTTGAGGTTGAACTCCATTGTGTATCCTTTGTCACAAAATTGACTAATACTCAGAAGATTGTATCTGAGGCCTTTCACATAGGATACATTTTTGATCTTTACATTTTCTTTGACTAGACATCCACTTCCTTTTGTGCTTCCTTTGGAATCATCTCCAAAGATGACCTTTGGTCCTTTGCATTCTTGGAAGTCTTTTAGAACTTCTTTACTGTATGTCATGTGCCTTGAGCAGCCACTGTCTATGTACCATACATCGCTGCTGCAACTTGGCACTGAAACCTATAATAAATTTAAGCAGATTTAGGTACCCATTTCTGTAAGGGTCCTTTGGGGTTAGTTACTTTGGGAATCCATATTTTCTTAATAGTCAATGTTTTGCTGTAAGATTTGTTGGTTCTCTGAATGTATGCCATTTTGTTTTTAAACTGCTTAAAAGCTGTGTGTGCAGAAACTAAATATGTGTTACCAACACCCTTGTGGTGTGGTCTTCCACCATACTTCCCTTGAGTATATCCTCTTTGAGGTTTAGACATATAAGTCTTAGCGTAGGGGGGAACTTCCTTTTTTGCTGCAACTTTGTGGGTTGTTGCATCTTCTTGCTGCTTACAGCAGATAGCTTCTGCTGCAGTCAGTTCTTAGATGCAGGCTTACTTCCTACAGCTGATCATTGGGGTTTCTTCCCCTTATCCATCAATGCTGGTTTGTTCAAGATTCTTTCTGAGTTACAGGATAACTCATTCTCCATTGAAGTTTTAGCTTGAATAAATTTTACAGCCTTGGATGAACTTGCTGTATCCTGAGAGGTGTGAGTGTTGTAACATATGCCCGATTTTTCAAAAGGACTTCTGCTTTGACTTATGCACTCTCTTACGTCCTTAGCTGATTTGCTAAATGTTCTAATCGTGGACTGCAAGTTTTCCTTCTCAGTTTCTAGCTTAGTGACCAGCAGACTTAGCTTTGAGATCTCCTTTTGTAGCTTACTGCACCTTGAGTTATCAGACTCATATGCAGCGAGCTTTTCAGCAATATTAATATTTTTGCCTTTGAGGATCTCATTTTCGATTTTTAGATTTTTATTCTCAACCTTCAGCTCCTCATGAGTTGAGTTAATCTGCTCGAAATCACTCATGATCCTCTTTAAAGAGTGGATCATGTTCAGCTCCTCTTTTTCTGGTATAGACAACGGTTGGTAGGTTACCTCTTCTTCATCACTATCCTTGCAATTGTTTGTCATCAGGCATATCAGTACTTCTTCATCAAAAGATGAGGTTTCAGTGTCGCTGTCAGAGGATTCTGCAGCTTTTAGTATCTCCTTTGAGACTGTTGTATCCTTGGCCTTCTTCAACTCTCCAATGAGAGCTCAAAGCTTGTGTCTATCCTCTCTTCTCTTTTCTCTCTTTTGTTCTCTCTCTCTTTCTGGGTATTTGTGCACCGTTGGGTGTGGACAACTTCTGGCATAATGTCCAGGCTTCTTGCAGTTATAGCACAAATCAAGATCAGTCGTATTTGAGTGAGGAGAGGGGGATACCTGAGGAGATGGATGACTTCTTCTGAAGTCATTCCTCTTATTGAGGTTGGTGTTGTTGCTTTTCATGAATCTTCTAAATTTCTTTAGAAAAAGAGCCATTTTCTTTTCAGCGTCTTCTGCTGCAATCTCTGGTTGCTTGCTGTATCTTTAGGTCCTCTGGCAGTTAGCGTTGTAACTTTGGAGCTCGATTCTTCTGTCTCCTTTTTCCGTCCGTTGATATCGTATTCGAATGCTTTGAGGTCGGAGAATAAATCAAATGTACTCATGGATTTCAAATCCATGGACACTCTCATGGCAGTGGTCTTGCTATCCCACTTCACGGGCAGGACTCTAAGCACTTTCATGTTCTTCTCCTTTTGAGTGTAGTGCTTGCCCAGAGCTTCTAGTTCATTCACAATGGATGTGAATCTTAAGTCTAGTTGCTCAAGAGTCTCTTCATTCTTCATCTCGAAGAGCTCAAATAATTAGGTGGCGTTGGAGATCTTATTATCTTTAGTGAGCTATGTCCCCTCACATATTTGTTCCAACTTTTCCCAAATTTCCTTGGACGTTCTGCAAGTTTTGACTTTGCTGAATGTGCCTTTATCTAAGGTGATGAATAGAGCATTCTTGGCCACATTGTCTAGGTTGGCTCTCTTCATGTCTTCGTTGTTCCATTCTTGTCTTGGTTTGACCAGGAAGTTGGGTGATGGATGTGCTCCTTCTTTCATCTCTCTACCGAGTATGGGGTTCACCTTCATAGGGATAATCGGTCCTTCGGTGATGACCGTCCACATCTCATCATTCATCGCTGAAAGATGTACCTGTATTCTTATCTTCCAATCGTCATATTCCTCTATGGAAAACATGGGTAACTTATGATTAGAGAAATCCATGATACGCTGAAAAAGAATGAGATTTTAAGGATGTAGAAAAAACAGCGAGACAAAGGTGGATCTGGGTAGGTGACCAGATAAGTTGGCTTTTAACCCAACTTACTTTGATACCACTTGTT
Source organism: Scutellaria minor (assembly GCA_954870855.1). NCBI lineage: Eukaryota > Viridiplantae > Streptophyta > Magnoliopsida > Lamiales > Lamiaceae > Scutellaria > Scutellaria minor. The sequence continues at coordinate 14,537,483 of OX940737.1, forward strand.
GGTCCCAAGTGGTGTCCGAGGTTTAGAGGGGAGGTGAATGAACCTTGGTCGATTTTGAAAATCTGATTAAAACTTACTGTTCTGTAAGTTACTTGAACTTGTAGCGCCAGTCAGTTACTGCTTACAACACTAGGATGCAGTGCTTCATGCTGTAACTTAGAGTTTTATACGCAGCGGAAAAAAAGTTTTTAGACACAAGACTGGTTTTCTCAAATATGATCATTTTCAAAACGTTTTATGTTGTATGACAGAGATAGATAAAAAGAGAAAACACATATAAGAAAACAATAAAACACTTATGGCTTATAGTGGTTCGAAAGTGGTGTAATCCTTCTACGTCCACTCTATTGCTACCTCGAGCAGGAACTTTGTTAAGTAAGATTGATTTACAGGACACTCCTAACAATCTATCAACTTACAAAGCTAAACACCTACTAGAGTCCAGCGTACACACAACAACTGCAAACTTTAAAGGTAAACCCACACAGAGTTTCAAACTCTCATATAGGGAAGCTGCCTATATTTTAGACAACTATACAAACAGCAAGGATCTCTCCTATCAACTGTTCGACACCTAAAATAACCTAAGTACACAACAACAAGGTTAAAAAGTATATAGATTTGTTCTTCAACTGGTGCGGTGAAGTGAGATTCTGAATCCTTCAAAGGATCTTTCAACTTTGAACTTACTTCACTTCACAGAGGTTGAGTGACTGAAACTGAGAGTAGACTTGAAAGAGTATAGCTTGAATGCTTGAGAGTTTTTGAGCAAATGTTTCCAGTACTTAGCTTCAAGGTTGCTCATCCTCTATTTATACTTGTAGAGAAGATATCCGTTGAAGGAGATATCTCCCATTTTGAATTTAAGAGTACTTGATCAAAGACATGACTTGCATTTAATGCGTCTTGACTTTTCTTTCTGGAGTATTTAATGCGGTGGTTGCGGCTCGCAGCTTTCTGCAGGCGTGTCAGTCCACATGGCGTCTTGGCATTGGCTCCGTGTCTGCAACTTTGATCTTCTCTGGAATGACTTTATTTATTCTTGCTTGGATCTTTATTCCTCGTACTGCATTTATCCTTCCTCGGATTGCAGGATATTTATTTTGTTTGTCATTGGCACTGTTGACAGTTTGAGTAGTAAGCTTCGCGCTGTATCCTAAGTCTGCTTGCAGCTGTTTGTACTTTACAGTGCTGTTGTAACTTGGACCTTCTTGCAATATCTTCATACAGTACTGCTGTATCTTTTCTTGCAGTATTCCTGTAACTTTTCTTACAGCGATGCTGCATGCCGTTCTTACTTACTTTGCTGCAATGCTGTAACTGTCTTCTTGCAGTGTTGCTGTTCTGCTTTCTTGCAGCAGCTTCGTTCTAAAATCTTCGATGCAACATTGTATGCATGTGTACCTCTATCTTTCAGCTTCCATAACTAGACTCAATCCTAGTCTATGTTTTCACTTAAACATTGTGAAAAATGGGGTACTCAAACTTTCTATTACATTCTTGGTTTGTCTCATCAAAATCTAAACACTGAAATCCCAACAGAAAGAATTATAGAAAAAGACATGCTTGGAACTGAAATCAAGATGAGAGCTCAAACATTGATATTGAATCACTTTCTATGAGTCTTGACTAAATAAATATGGGCACTGATCCTTAAGATGCATATCAACCATCATATCCTTATGGCAGACACAACACTTCACAGTTTGATTGGACTAGTCAAAATATATTTCATTAACCACTACCTGAAATGTCACATGGAGGTTCAAACATGTATCAACCTAGTCTACCATATTGGGTCAATCCACATTATTAGATTTATGGAACTACAGTTGGAAGAAATAAAGAAGCCCATGAATGTCATCTTCGTGATTACGTTGAAAATTGGTCTAATGTCACAAGTTGACATCAATATTATTTGAATTAAGATGACATGTCATCTTATTCATTTGAAGATCATAGGAGTTCAAGCTATTACTAGTCCATGTATTAATTTTGTACAAAATTTCTCATGTTATCATAATAGACAACGTTTATATAATAGTTTATCTCTCTATATTTGTTGTAAACATATCATTTTATTTGGAATTTAAGTTCAATATATGTACTAATGTTAGTTATTATATTCTGTAAACTACTAGATATATTTCTCAAATTTTTATAAAGTTTTCATATTTTTAAAAAAATGTTAGATATTTCCACTGAAATCGATATATCCGTCAATATTTGCGTAAAATTAAGATACCGATATTTTCATCCTTGATTTGTAATAGTATACTCATACATTAGAATGTTGAATATGATACTTAATAAGAAATTGTACCATCTGCCTTTTAAACTAACATCAAAAAGATCTAAAAAAAATTTAAATTACAAATTCTTGAATATTTTTAGATATACAATATTTGTTGCTGAGTCATTCTCTTTGTTTTTATCATTGCATATTAAGATTTTCAACCTCTTACGATAGGTTATTCTTGAAACAGCTACATATAGTTGTTCATGGCTGGATATACATTTTTTTAAGAAAATCCCGACTTGATTAAGAAAAGAAGATGGATGAGCAATACCAAACACACTGTCTATTGGAAGACACGTCTGCGATTTTGGCAGTGAGAAGATTTTGCAATTAAGACAAATGAGGCAGCATAAATGAGTTACGTGAGAGATAATGACCAGTCCAAATAGACCAGAAAAGTAATGCAGAAATAAAAACGCTATTTGTATGGGCATCCATAATCCTAAATTGACAATAACTTAACAAACACGATAGGCCAAATAGGAACTTGAAACCCTTAATTCTTATTTTTTGAATAGACATGACTTTGCCCATGTGACCATTAGCCAATCATATAAGTGTAATTTGACAACCACCTCAACATTTTGTTAGAGAGGTTGCCAACATCATTACATTCGAGAATCCTAATTTAATAGTTTCAAATAACATGAATTTATAAGTTTACCGAGAATAATAATTTCATAGTTTCAAGTTTTTCAAGTCATGAATTGATAAATTTCATCCTTCAAATTGTGCATTTATAGTTAACCTATTTTTCGAGTCCTGAACTATAGATATTACTTCATCTACATAAAGGTCTTACATGAAAAATATAAGTTAAAATTATTACTTATATCACGTAAGGATATCAATCATATAACATAAATGTATTATTGAATTTACTAAAAGATATTACTTTACTTTATTTAAAACATGGTTTTATTATTTAGTTTACTGAAATATGTTAGTTGTATGAATAAAAGTATTAGTTGTATCACATAAATGTATCACTCCATTTACATAAATATATTACCTTATCTTATTGGAACATAATATAAGGATATTCCTTATATCACGTAAATGTTTTAACCAAATCACGTAAAAATGGAGTTATACACACTCAAAACATTCTAAACACACCCTATATATTGTGTTTTTATTAAGGATAAAAATATCCTTATATTTGTGCTATATATTATTTTCTCAAAAGGTGCGATATGGATATGGGGGGTAAATTTTTTTTTCTTCAGAATATCCTGGATATATCGCGGATATATCAAAATTATATAGAATGTGCTCAAATGTTGCTTGTAATCTTTCCAATCCATTTCTTCTTATATTTGATAGAGTTAACCTATGAAGGAAAACCTTTTCTTATAGAAACAATATAATCATCAAATCAATGATGTAAGAGCTTAAAGACAATGCCCATAATAATAATAATAATAATAATATTTCGGTGGTTAAATGTTGAAATAAGTTTATCATTCAACTATGTGCTTAAATCATTTTAGTGTTTCTACAAATGAATGTTGAAATTGTTTCAATATTTTGGTGGATAAGTGTCGAAATCGTTTCATTATTTTGGCGGATAAGTACCTATATCGTTTCATCATTTTGGCAGATAAACGCCAAATTTGTACATAAATTTTGAGCTCTAACCGCCAAACTTGAGCAATGTGTTCGACGGGGAGAGTCGAAATATTGTGGCGGGTAATTTAGAAAGAAAGGTCGAAACTTTTTTTTAGTTTGAAAATTGAATTATTTTTGTACTATTTCAACAAAAAGTGGCGAAATATCAATGATTCTTATGTTAAAAACACAAAAAATTATGCATATATAATTTAAATCCTAAACATATATGTAAACCCTAAACACATATAAATATAGGATGAGACTAAAGGCACCCCATCAACTTCTAAGGGTACCATAGTTTAAAAAAAAATTCCAATTTTATCCTTAGGTTTTGTTCAACTAGTTATGTTCGATCATTACGACCGAACGTACTTTTCCATATTCGGTCAAGGTGACCGAACGTGCTTCTATATGTTCGGCCAATAGGGCCGAACGAAACTGCTCGGGTTCAATCATTTTTTTATGTTTTTTTCCACGATTTTCACACGATTTTCACACATTTAACAAATCCGCAGAATGTTCATCATTATGTTGGCATTGCATTCTTAAAAAAAAGATTTAACATAAAAAAATGTAAAAAAATAGATCAAAATTATGTCGGGTTTGATCAATTTTTTTGCGTTTTTTTTATGTTAAATCTATTTTTTTAAGAATGTAATGCCAACATAATGACGAACATTCTACGGATTTGTTAAATATGTGAAAATCGTGTGAAAATCGTAGAAAAAAATGTAAAAAAATGATTGAACCCGAACAGTTTCGTTCGGCCAGGTTGGTCGAACATATAGAAGAGTGTTCGGCCACCATGACCAAATATATAGAAGCATGTCGGTCACCTTGACCGAATACGAAGAAGTAAGTTCGGTCGTAATGACCGAACGAAACTAGTTGAACAAAACCTAAGGGTAAAATTGGATTTAAAAAAAATTGGGATGCCCTTAGAAGTTGATAGAGTGCCTTTAGTCCTACCCATAAATATATTTCTAAACCCTAATTGTTGAAGAAATAAAAAAAAAACATGAGTAGTACCACAATAAGAAATAATTACCCAATCGATATTTTAGTGGCGAATCCATCTTTTCCAGTATTTACAAGGACGATGGGTCAACAAGAAGAGGGGTGGTGTGTTGACAATCTCCTGACCTTCTCTCTCCTTTTTATTTTTATTTTTTGTTTAGTTCATTGTAATGAGATTTGATGATAAGGGTATTATTGTCTAAATATGAGGTGTGTAATGAGGATTGCATTAATTTTTGAATTTTTATGGGGTGTATAAAATAATTGAAGAGTGTAAAGAAATTCATGGAGTGCATTTAGAATCACCTTTTATATATATATATATATATATATATATAATTGTTAACCTATCCACCGTCGACCCACATTAATATGTTAACCATTAATGTGTAACAAATCCAACACAATCACTAATTTTATATTACAATATTTAAAGGAATTAGATCTTTACATATTAGCATGTGGACATTTTAAGACATGATATGATAGGTAGGAGATCATTACTATATGAGTAGTGTTTTTTTGCACTTGTTGCACCATGCAACTAGGCATGTGCTGGTAAAATCGGGTTGGATCCAACCCGGATCCACGCTCAAATTATTATCATTATTTTTTATTTAAGTGGTAACCTTTATGTTATATTACTTAAACTTTTCTCAACATAAAAATTCATGTAGTATAGCTATACTTTTATGTTATAATAATTTAACTTTTATGTTATATTAATATAACCTTTATGTACAAATATCATTACCTTTATATAGTACTTTAACTTAAAAAAAAATAAAAGTTATAATATTATATTATAATATACATGTTTAAAAGGTATTATATGTATGTAATATAATGCAAAAGTTAAACTAACAAAACATAAATGTTATGTGATCATAACATAAATGCTACGCTAACACAACATAATGGTAACACAAACATAACAAAAATGTTAAGCGCGCAGTATAAGAGTGCGGGCGCGGACATGAGGACGCGTGGGAGCACATGGGAGGCGCGTGGAATGCGTAAAATTCACCCCTGATCGGGTCGACCAAATTGCACAAATTTAAGATCCGTGTACCTGGTGCATATAAATAAGGATGGGAACAAAGAACCCCACTCTTTTCTTAGTCCACCCCAATATATAAGTTTCAATTAAAAAAAAATTAAAATACCAACATTACCCTTTTGGGATTTTTTTTTAAACCCTATCCTCTCTCTTCCCCTTCATTTTCTCTTTTTTTTTTTTCATCTTTCTTGATTTATTTAGGTTATTTCTTTGAATTTATTTACGAATGAAATGCCAACATAATGATAAATATTTCACGAATTAGTTAAATATATGAAAATCGTGTGAAAATGATATGAACGTAAAAAAATCAATCACAACCCGACTTGTTCCGTTCAATCCTGATTGGTTAAAAACGTAGAAGTATGTTCGGCCACCTGAACCGAAGAAGTACGTTCGGCCAGGGTGGCCGAACACTCTTCTACTTGTTTGGTCGATGTGATCGAACAAAAGTAGTAGGGTTTTTTTTTTTGTAATTTATTAGAGGGTAAAATTGATATTTCATATTAATTTTATTTTTTTAATTGAAAATCATATAAATTGGGGTGTGCTTAGAAATTGTTATTATATATATAGTTATTTTAATAAATTAATGCTTTTATTTTAACTAATAAATCCATACACCTGATACATATAAATAATTGTATTATATATATATATATATATATATATAGCTATTTTAATGAATTAATGCTTTTATTTTTACTAATTAAAATAAAATTTTACACAAACCCTTGTAATTGGTATTGAAGACACCAGATCTTATCGATCTTTTTATTTGGGAAAAACACAAAACAGAAAAAGCGCTCGCACTCAGACTCACCTCCTCTATCGCCTCCCCCATTAACGGGCGCCCGCCCTTCTCCTTTCTCAAATCTCATTGCTTCCTTTTTTCGGTATACTAGTTTGGTTTGTTCTTGATTTCCCAAGTTTATTATTAATTTTAGGCAATAAGGTCAGTTTTTCTCTTCCTCAAAATTAAAAACGAAAATTATACTCCGGATTAAACTCCTCTTGCGTTCATATTTGAATGCTCACCTGCAGTGGGTGTGGACAAATTGGGGAACAAAAAGCACATTTAACGAATTAATTTTTGGTGGATTGTTTCTTCAAATGTTTGGAGAAATGGGTTTTTTGTTGTTTGTGTTCTAATGCCACTTATCATTAAAGCTCTCTTTTTTTTTAAATAATTATTCGCTTTTATGCTAGTCTGTTTCGAGATTGCAGCTCTGTTGGTTGTGTTTACATGGAATTTTAGACGAAGTTGCTGCTTGATTCTTGTATTCATGGTTGCTGGCCAATCTGCATGAATGTATGCATGTTGAATGCTTGGTTGAACCTTCATTTGCGAGGGTTTGCTATATTTGTGTGTGTATCTGTGTAATATTTCTTATTTGAAGTCCTCCACTCCTTTTGGCACCAAAGTCCTACCTAGTATATTGCAGACTGCAGTACTATCGATTGAAGAGTTATGCTTTATTTTTGGATTTATTTTATTAGACACTGCTCATTGGCTTTGGTTTCAGAATTTAGTTTGATGGAAAAGATACTTATAACTGGTTTACAAGATATCTGAACAATTTGTTTGCATATCTGTGAGAAAGCTTCCCTTTGCATAAATCATCTGATAAAGTGATAGAATAAAAAAGAGATTTATGCTCTAAGTTTGAATGAATTCAAGAAAGAAGAGTGAAGCATCTGAGACTGTCCACAAGTGAAATAAGTCATACTGACTGAGCGAAGTTCTTTTGCTACAGGTCTGTACTTTTTCAGTTAACAAGTTCCGATGTATGCAAGGAGAATACTCTATAAAAAACAATGGGATTATGTGGTTAAACGAAGCAAATGCTTTTGCAGTTCTAACTGTCGTGATTATTCTGTTGGACAATGTTTGAGCCCTGCACCTAGAGCCAGTAGTTTGAATGAGAGACATGCGTCAAGTTCCTCATTATTAATAGGCCAATTATCCGAGAGATATTGCACAAGATTGCATTGGAGGTCAGATATTGGCTGGAGAAATCGTCAGCTAAGATTTTATAGTTCTGAAGGTGATGGAAGAAATGCAAGTGAGGATAAGAGGGTCCCTAACAAAGATGTGGCAGATTGTGAACAGGAAAAAGTTCATAAAGAAAAGTCAATTGACCATGCAAGGCCTTGTGATGCACATGCTCGTCTTGGGGAACAAGATCAGATGGAGTGGCTCAAAAATGAAAAGCTTGCTATGGAGAATAAAAAGAAGGAGTCCCCCTTTCTAACACGACGAGAAAGAATTAAAAATGAGTTTTTGCGAAGGATTGTTCCATGGAAAAAAATAACCGTATCGTGGGATACTTTCCCGTATTACCTTCAGTATGTGCTGTTCCAAATTTCTTATTGCTTTACTTGCATATGATAGTTACTTGGTGGGACTGAAAATTAGTATTTTCTCAGTGAACACACCAAAAACCTTCTTGTGGAATGTACAGCCTCCCATTTGAGACATAAAAAGTTTACTGCAGATTATGGTGGCGGTTTGACTTCTTCAGGTGGAAGAATTTTGCTTCAGAGCATTCCAGGTCAGTTTTCAATGGACCATATTATAAATTTATCCTTGTTAGTGTGAGCTTCTGGGAAGATTATGTCAGCTGAATCTACTATTATGTTATTCTATATGATTAAGAAGAATTACGTGGTTTGAAGGTATGGAGCTATACAGGGAGAGAATGGTCAGAGCACTTGCTCAGGATCTAGAAGTACCAATAATGGTGCTTGATGGTGGCATTTTAGCTCCATATGTAAGTTTGAAATTTTATTTTCCTCTTCCTAATTTGCTATACCTCTCATCTGTCTAAAATCTTTGCAGCACCTTATTCGAATTAACTGTGAAGGAAAACAAATCAATATTTTGCCTCTTCAGATTACCTTCATGAAAAGTGGATTTCTCTCTAGTCTAATTTCTTGATCTTTTATTGTTTATGTTCCTCTTGTTATTCTAGAGTAAGAATGCCTCAGGAAAACTAAGTTTTCCTTTTACGTCACAAGGGAAATTCTTTTGATGCTCTTCTGTGGTTGATTTTTCAGGATTTTAATGAAGATGAAAGTGAGTCAGATGAAGAGAACTCTGATTGTACATCAGAGTCTGAGGCTGAGGATGAAATAAATGCAAGTAATGAGGAAGATTATACCAGCAGTGGTGAAGCAAGAACAGATGGTAGCGACAATGAAGTTGATCTTAATGCCTCGGCTGAAGCTTTGAGAAAGCTACTCCCGTGCAACATCGAAGAGTTTGAGAGGGTAATACTTTTTTTGTAAAGTTTGAAACAGTTGTTACCTATGGCCCATAAGAAGAATGAAAGGAGGGAAAAAAACAATAAACATGATCATGATTCACCCAGAGCATATATCTTTATAACTCAACAAGCTGATCTTTGTATGCATCACACTTTCTCTCATGATCTGTTCCAGAAACTTGTCAACTATAACTGTATGCTATTTAATAAGTGAGAGATATTCTCTGGATTATACCTGAAGTTGTGGAAACACACAAGTTTTCTGAGTAAAGATGTTTTCAATGGATTTCTTGAGGGGTTGTGAAATGCTATAGTGAAATAGGAATTGATTTTAATAGTTTTCAATCTCTATGTGGCAGAGTGTTTCTGGAGAATGTGAAAGCTCCTCGACATCTTCAAAACCTGAAACTTCTGAGTCATCTGATAAGGCTAATCGTCCATTGAAGAAAGGTAATATGTTTTGAGAGCTGCAAAACGTAGCATTTAATCTTGAACGGGTAAAGTCATGTTATTACCAAAGAGAAGGTGTCATGTTTGTTTTTCTTACTGCCATGAAAGATCCTAAATATACAATTTCTTGAGGCAGAATTAGCTGACCGTCCCGATTGTGAACTCCATCTTTCTATATAATGCAGTCACATTCTTGAATTTGTGCATGCACATTCTAAACTTCTCAGAGTTTTTATTTTTTATTTCCTAAACAAAGATTCCTGCATCTTTATCCAAGTCCTCCAGCAATTTATGCATATAGAAGAAGTATGGCATGTCTAGAGGCTGTTCTTAATCACTTGAATTGGAAACAAAAGGAAGCTGCTCATACTTATTTTCTTTAGTATGTCATGTGAAGTCTTCATGTACTACAAACCGTTATTTTATCTCTTTTCGGGTAGTTTTGGTGCTCAAAAGTTTTTTATTTATGAAACTTTTTCGTCCTCTAGTTTTACAAGACCTTAATTAATATTTGAAAGGCCAACACATGAAATTGTCTGTATCAGGGCTATGAAATTTGTCGCAAATTGTGTCTTCTAGACCCAATTCTCTCATTAGGCAAGTGATGTTTGCTTGCCATATAAGTGTTTCACAAGGCTAGTGGGATCTTGACATATGATTAATTGAACTTGGGCATAATGGATCTTAAATCAGAATTGTTCATTTCAACTTAATGTTTCGAAATGAGGACCCTTATTTCTTTTCTTTGTGAGTTGGTAGAGTTTTGATCATTCAATTATACTTATATTACATTATCTCTTACCAGGGGATCGAGTGAAGTATATTGGAATGCCTGGTGGCACTGAAGTAAACAACAGGTAACTAACTGTCTTCAGATGACATTTGCTAAAAACCTTATGTTCTGGCCTTTTCTTTAAATGAATGTCTACAGTTGAAGTATTTTATTGCTTGTATTGGTTATTAACGAAAATGCATGTTTACGTGGTTTTGTTTTGTTAAGATAGATGTGTTCGCATTCCAAATGTTTGTGACTCTTGAGGGGCCTATTTATTCCCTGATTCTTTTGTTGAATTAGTTGTTTCTCCCTGTAATGTTACCAATTCTATTTGTCATTTATCAAATGAAATGCAGCGGATGCAAATTCTAATGCAAAATTTTTAATGGTTCCCCTTTTGATGCTTATAGTACCACTAGTTTGGACTGCTGGTTTTGTTGTATTGCCAACTAGAATTGCTTTTCTTGTTTTCTTGTGATTCTTCTATCGACTTTATTGCTTTTGACTTGTGATTTTATGATGGAAACTTGTTACACTGTTTAAAAAGTTTAAAGGAAGAAGAATGACAGAAAATATACAATGTAGCACTCGATATAAGGAAGTCAGGCCACTACTATTGAAGTTTCTGTGACCATTTTTATAAGAAACTGTTCAGCTTTTTAATGGCCAACCCTCTTAAACCAACCTGACAGATATGCTTCCTCTCAATTTGAGAAGAGACACTGATATGTTAGAAAAAAAGCTACTCCTGTAAAGTGACAATGAATAGTATATTACAAGAAATCGATACAAATGGACATTAGAGGATGTAACTGGGAAAGGTAGCTAGAGAGGCAACATACTGATCTTCCACGTTTTTCTTAAAAAAAAAACTGATTTTTCATGTGAAGCTCAGTCCAGCATTTTAATTGGTCTATTAACCTGGACGTAGAATCCATAATATAAAGAGTCAAACAATTTTGGTGTTTTCTAGCTGAAGTTATAAAGGCAAGCTAGCCAATAAAAGGATATGGTGGCATTTGCTATTTGAGCATGTAAGTTGTGACATTATGCTTTTTTCCCCAATGATGTGCATTTTCTTGCACTGTACTATTTTTGGTCATTTTCTTCCATTTCTTAGGTGATAAGTTCACCTCTAAAAGTTGTAAATGCTTAAGACCCAGAATCGAATTTGTTGTGTCATAGGTAACCCATATCATACGCTTACTTCTTACCCTGCAAAATATATTACAAATCAGATTCATAGCTTTTACTGACAGAATCTAACTGTCTGGAATCTTATTGATTATCTTTCTTCTCACCCTTTGTTGGGTGTGGGAGTGCATCACACAGAGAGGGGTTGGGGTATCCTCATTTACAAAAAAAGTCCTTAAGAAAAGCACTCTGGGCATGATCTTTGGTCTTGTCTGCACGACTGCACCTTATCATTGACATATCCCATTCATCACAGGATTTTATTGGGGAAGATACCAACATCTGATGGTCCAACAAATGCTTATACTTTTATCCGTGGCAGGTGGGTTGGTAAGTTGTTAGATGCATGTGGAATAGGTTTTCTTTTTCTCCCTCCCCCTCCCCTCCTGTTGTGGTTGTAATTGTAGTCATCGTTTATTGTCCCAAGACATATTGTAAATGAAATTTCCAGAACAGCCTATTGATTAACTCTAGTGATACCATCTCTTACTTTCATAACATAAAGTACACTTTGATGTGGTCTGCTTGATGTAGGCTACCTTGAGGAACCTTTCTATATCATGTTTCTCCCTTTCTCAACTGTTGAGCTCTTGTATTTTTTTGCTGGTTAATCGCTGGATTCCTAATTATCTTGTTTGTTGATTTCTACTCTCTTATTCTCCGTTTTAAGTATTTGCTGATGCTTTCTAGGTTCTTTCTTGATTGGAATTTAAATAGATTATGTGCTGTTTAATATTTACAAAATACCATCTTTTTCAGGAATTTGTGCAGTGGTCAACGAGGGGAGGTGTATGAAGTGAATGGTGATCAAGTAGCTGTTGTTTTTGATAATAGTGGCAAGACAGTGGATGAAGGAAAGAATGCAAAAAGTGCAGAACCTTCAGTTTGTTGGCTTGATGGTACATATTTCTTAGTGACAAACCATAGTTATGAGAAGAATCTTTGTGCATACTGCCTTGGCACTTTTAATCTGGTCTGCACCATTTGGATATGATATGTATATACTCATGACTGGATGTTCCATTTCTTAAGTCCTCTCTCTTGTTCATTGGAAGTATGAGTTGTGAAATCCTAGATTGAAGAAGCACAAAACTTCTGAATGTGCTTTGTGTTTGTATTTCAACTGTGGTATTTTCTTTCTTCATAAGATACCAAATATTATAGTTCAACTTTTTATTGTAATTTTACCCAAGCTTTTTAGGCCACTTTGATGGGTGTCTTTTAAGGCCTGATGCCGAGGATATGGGGGTATTTCGTGATTATAATATCAACTAGTATTGATAAATTGGTACTTAAAGTGGACCAACTGTCAGAGTATCTTTTCTTTTTGGCTGATAATTATGAAAATTGTGTCACCATTCCTTGTTACTTTTGATATGAATTGGTGATCCTAAAGGAAATAGAGGCTCAAGTGAGTGGACAAAATAATGTGTTATTGATCTGCTCTATTCCGCTGTTCTATCACATGAATAATTCATTGTTAAATATAATTCAGTGTATCCTTTGTTCTTCATGTGGACTTCATTTTGGCATGTTTAGAAGGGATCCTTGTGGGCTTAACCATTTCTAGTTGCCTGATTTTGATCCTTGTTTGGATGAATAAAAAAAAGAACCTTTCTCTGTTGCCTGAGTCAAGCATGTGAATAATAAAGAGCTTTTGTTTTTTTTTTTTGGATGATGTATATTTTTTAGTTTCTTATCCAAGATTTCTTTTCTTTTCCTGGATGATGATTTATGCTGGTAGCTTCAAGTTTGAGGCTTGCAAAACTTTGTAGGTGAGGGGATTGAGATTCTTTAATGACAAAGATTCTGACCATTGCCTGCCTTGTCCATAATTTATAAATTGCAGTGAAGGAAATTGAACATGATCTTGATGCTCAAACTCATGACTGCTTTGTTGCAATTGAAGTGCTTCGTGAGGTACTGACTTCAGATGAATGAATATAACATGACTGTGTTTGCGCAGAATTTCATTTATGGGTTTCCTTTAGTTACTATATTGACAATTCTCCCATGATTATGCAGGTCTTGGAGTCACAACAGCCACTTGTGGTGTATTTCCCAGATTCTTCTCTATGGTTGTCAAAAGCAGTTTCAAAGTCAAACCGGACAGAGTTTATCAGCAAGATGCAAGAGATGTTTGACCAACTATCTGGACCTGTAGTTCTGATTTGTGGTCAAAACAAAGTGGAAACCGGGTCTAAAGAAAAAGAGAAATTCGTAAGTTCCAATTCTCCAGAAATTGCTTTCATTTGCATTTTTGTTGTGCTCACTAGGGTATGAAGCTTCAGTATCTTTAACCAAAATAATGCATTAATCTGTAGCTCCTATGCTCTCAGCAAGGAATGATGGTTCTATATGTGTAACTTTTGTTTTTTTTTTTTTTTTGACAGACAATGATACTTCCAAACTTGGGCCGTCTTGCTAAGTTGGTAACTCTCAAACTCTAAAACTTTTACATTCGTCCAAATTATGCTCTTCTATACCTCTGATGTGGCCTGTTAATTTGCTTAATTGCTTGGTGTCTTGACCAATAAGACATCTAATTTATTGTGTATTTTTCTGCTGATGGTTTGAAAACAAAAAGTTTTGCACATCTCAAGTTGTATGGTTTAAAGTCTTAACTCAATAAATTACAATTGGTAAAAGTGATAGTCATTTGTTCGGAATTTTTGCAGTATTATTTAATGAAGTTTTGTCTAAGCATGTGATGCTTTGGGGCACCTGCACGTGCTCTCTATGACATAAAAATATTCAATAAGACAAAAAACATATTTTGAGGGCTATCAGTATAACAATACAAAATTATATAAATACATAATTACATTCAGGTTCAAATTAGTTACTTTGATTGCTAATGCAGAGAAGAATATTTATATCTAATGAATATTCTTTTATCGAAAGCCTGTAATTGTAAGTGGTTTTCTTTTAGTGCAGGATGTGCAATTTTGAAGTTATTAATCTGTTTAGCTGACATGCCTTGGTCTGCATTGTGAAATCATGTGTTGTTGCATTGTATCCTTTCTTCTAATGAATCAGTTAACAGATTTATTGTGTAGGGCTATAACATTCATGATTTAATGAAGATATCTCTTGTTTCAGCCTCTTTCTTTGAAGAGTCTTACAGAAGGATTGAAATCCACTAAACGATCTGGAGAGGATGATATTTATAAGTTATTTACTAATGTGATGTGTATACATCCCCCCAAGGTAATCATGTTTGTCATCATAATAATTCCTGAAATTTATGTCGTGTTGAGGTTTGCTGCAATTTTTGATCTGTTGAAAAATCTGTATTCACTAATTATGACTGTTGTCGGCTGGAAGTACTTTTTCCTGTATTGTGCATTGACTTGGTTAGCAGAATTATTACAAAGCATTTGCATTCTTTAGCTTTTAATTTCTCTCCATATGTCATCTATCTGCTAATCATGTGTCATTCTCCTATCAAGATTGGGAAAGATTTCCAGTGTCAAAATTTCTGAGCAAGCATTATATTAAAATAATAATTATATCACTGGCTCCCATGCACACGTGTAAATCTCGAACATCTTAAAGTTAGCAAGACCAATCAATTAGACATGCCTGGCTGAAAAATGTAAAAAATCTTGGCTCTTTTCTTTTTATTATTCTTATTATATATGAGATATTAGATGAAATTATGGAATAATTTGGTAGTATGAGCATCAGGTGGGATCACAATATTAATTGATGATTACAGGAGGAAGATCTCTTGGGGATATTCAATAAACAGATTGAAGAAGACAGACGAATAGTGATATCACGAAGCAACTTGATTGAAATGCATAAGGTGCATTCACAACTTTGTTCTGATATCATGTTGGTATTTTTTTATTTTGTTTTGCAAACTACTTTTTTCGTCATACCATTGGTGGATGTGATGTTATTAAGGAATGGATATATGTGTAATTTTATTATCAATGCTTAAAAATTCTATTTGTTCATTTCAGGTTCTTGAGGACCATGATTTATCATGTTTGGACTTGTTGCATGTAAACACAGATGGTGTGATATTGACAAAAGAGAGTAAGATCGTTCACTCACTCACGTGTAATTATAGATAAATATGCAAAAATGCACCAATTCATGTCATAATTCATCAAATGATTATATTACGTTTTTTTAGACCTATTTCTTATTTAGAGCAGCTAAATATTAGAATCTTCTTGTATCATGGTGACATAATGGGTACTCATTTCTTATCTCAAGTAAATATTTTGCTGCCTTGCTCATCCTGATGCTAGATGAAACTAGCTAACTGCAAGTAAATTTAAAACGAGTATTAACAGCATGTGCAATGTTCTATGTAGCAGCCATGTAAAATACTGAGATTATACGAACACTGAGTGAACACAGTTGAGTTAGAATGCAATTTTTTTTTAAGGTCTGTAGAGTATAATTTTATGATTTGTACTTCTATATGATATCACATCCCTTCTTTACATTAAGAATTGGATTGCCAATTTGAGTTGAAAATACCATTGACTAGACTTTATGATTCCAAATGGCCTTGCTCACCTCTCATGTACACCAAAAAGAAACTATGAGACTAGAAAAATGAAAAGAAGTAACTTGACAAGTCGATATATTTTGATAAGGTGAGTTCTAGTGGCCATCAAACGGCATAAAAATAAGGGAAAAATGAATGCATAATCCAAATGTTATGTTAAATTTATTATCATAATTACTCTAGTTGATTTCTAATGTAATCAAGTTAAACTGAAATCTGAAAGAATACCCCCAAAAAAATAAAAAAAGAAAGTTCATTGTAACAAGACGTTTAACCTTACACTAGTCAGTATTGGGATGTGGTTGCATGTTTCTCCCATGAATGTTTCTTTGGCTATGTGGGTTGATGCATGGTGGTATAGGTGGGTGGGGTAGGAGGTCTGTTTCACATGGATGCCGGGAGCTAGTGTATTACCTGGGTTCTCTTTGAGTATTTATTTCTGATCACAGGTTAAAACATAGAATTCAAAGTATTGGAAATGAAGTCCGATTTCTTTGGCCATTTTTAAGCTGGCTGCTAAATTATAATTCCTCAACGCCCATTCTTGAGCCATTTCCAATTAACAAAACAAGCAGAAAGGATTTGTCCATGCTTTGCTGGAAATTACAATATTACGTACTGGTAGTTTTAATTTAATTCTGATGTTTGGCAGTTCTGAAGTGGATGAACTTATTTCCTAGCAGGATCTGTGACCATGTAACAAGATGCCACTGTATGCTATTTTAACTAGTTTCCTGATGTTTTATGCTTTGTATGCTTATAGTGTAGGATGAAAGTGTACAGTATTTATTACATCTTCAAAGAACTTAAGTGAAAATGAAACTTCAGCTACTTTGTACAACTGGAGTAAAAGAACCTGACACTGACTATTGGAAGGCTTGTGGGACGGTTGTTTAGCTTTTATCTCAATATATGGAATTGGGGTTAGAAAGTGTTTTGCTGTAGTCTTGTGGCATTATCATTCTCTGCTTGGGTAGACAACTGCCTTTCGCCAAATATGACATTTACTTCCCATCATTAAATGTTAATTGTCATGAGCTGATGCATTAATATTTATACCCATATCACTAATAAGTAGTGACTGATATTATGGCAAGATTTAGTTTTTTTCTGCTCTCTTTCGCATTAAATTTTAAAGCTATGATATAAATGATAGTGAAGTAAATAAAGCAGTTCATATGTTAAGTGTTGATAGAGATGATTAACTTTTGAAAAGTTAAATTTCTTCTTCTATTCTTTAATATTATTATGATTAATGTTATTCCATTTGTTTATGGATTACAGAGGCTGAGAAGGTGGTTGGCTGGGCCAAGAATCATTATCTTTCCTCATGTCTTCTTCCTTTGGTCAAGGGGGATCGGTTGCAGGTGCCTCGTGAGAGGTAATTATCTCTGTGTTCATTGTTATCCAAAAATCAGCTTTTATCTTCACCAAGTTGATAGCTGTAAATTGTCATGTGCAGCCTTGAGCTTGCAATTTTGAGGTTAAAGGAGCAGGAAACAGCTTCCAAGAAGCCTTCACAGAATTTGAAGGTTTTTTCTTCTTTTTCCTTTCTTTATTCAGAAAAATTAAATCTTCTGTTTTATTGAAGCAAAATTTATGCAGAATCTTGCTAAGGATGAGTATGAGAACAACTTCGTTTCAGCAGTGGTTCCTCCAGGAGAGATTGGTGTCAAATTTGATGATGTTGGTGCACTTGAAGACGTGAAGAAGGCATTGAATGAACTTGTGATTCTCCCTATGCGGAGGCCTGAACTTTTCTCCCGTGGGAATTTGTTGCGGGTAACTTACTGATATAAATGGCCTGTAATTTTTCCATGTTATTTGCCCTGGATAATAGTAAATGTTTCTTTTTTTTTTGTTTTCTTTTTTCATTAGCCTTGCAAAGGAATATTACTTTTTGGCCCTCCTGGAACTGGAAAAACCCTTCTTGCAAAGGCACTTGCAACAGAAGCCGGGGCAAATTTCATCAGCATTACTGGTTCAACACTCACATCTAAGGTAATTGAACCTGTGGCCTTGGGACATTTCTATTTTTGTTGAGTTCTATTTCTGATATTGTGTATACCTTTCTCGCAAAGCTATAAACAATGTAGTATGAATGCTTTGGGCATGTATCTCTAACAATTATAGCTAGGATCACCTTTGCAGTGTACTAATTGATGCTTTTTGGGTACTGACTGTATTATATGCCATATTGTTTTAATTGTCACCAGTTTATTGATTTTGGCTTTGCCCATGGTTGCAAGTTCGTGTTTCAGATTTGATCCCTTTTTGCATTTGTAATGGACAGAGGTTTCTCAGTTTCGACATCTTCAACAAAAGTGCTGTCTGGTTGTCTGGGCGATAAGGATATTATATTACTTATAGTGTAAATTCTGTGTTTTGAATACAATATATGAAATTAGCATCATGGAAGAAGGTTGAAGCATGATCAAGAAATGAAGATACTATAATGTCTATTTTTATATGCTTTGGTTAAACAAATGAATGGAAGGTGGCATGATAGAAAGGCATTTTTATACAGAGTAATTACTGACTCTATAATTGATACTCAAATATTTTCTCATGTTAATTGGTCATAAAAGCCTCTATTCTGAGTGTTTAAAGATTTGGCATTATTGCATGTAAATTTCGCATTCTGTGTGAACTTTAAGGAAAACACAGACCAACATGCACAAAAGGCATAGATAAATTTTGATATGGATCCAATTGGTGCTTGTGGTTAAAGAAAGAGAAATCAGTTTCTTCTATGTGAGGTTGTTTGCAGTCCTGGGTTTTCCATTGGGCAATTTAGCACAGTGTATCCTTTTATTTTTTTTGAATTCTGTACATTGGAATGGTTTGTTGTTTATGTGGTGTGCTGGTCAGGAATGGCACGTGGAAAATATTGAACGGATCAAATATGTTTTTCCACCAATACTTCAATTCATTTTTTCATGCTGTGGGGCAGTTTACTGCAATGGCCTTTGTAGTACTTTTTTTTTTCCTGTATTCATCTCTGCGCACGTGTGTATCTTTGGCAAAATAATGTTGTCAACTGGTTTGAGACTCTGAAGCTAGAAAAGAATATACATATATGTGGTGTTAAGACATTGTCTATGAAAAAAATATGAAGTGACAAAGGAGGAATTAAATAAAGTTGATCATGCTTGGGGTACCCTATGCTGTGCTTTGGCCAAAGTTATGGAAAAATCACATCCATAAAATTTGTATTGTTTAAGCAATTTTGAATTTGAGATTGGTGAGACAGTACTGAAGGGATAAACAATTGATATCCATAATCTTGTACTGCATATGGAGTTAAGAAACCAATTTGTCTTCTTCCTAGTTTACAAGTCCAGTAAAAGTAGAAATAGGGTTGAATTCAAGTAGTGCATATACTACTGTTTAATTCTAAAGCTTCCATCATCATTCAATTCTTATACCTTCTTTAACATTTTGTGCTTGCTTCTGATGCAGTGGTTTGGGGATGCTGAAAAGCTTACTAGAGCACTGTTCTCCTTTGCTAGCAAGCTGGCTCCTGTAATTATTTTCGTTGATGAGGTGGGTCTCTACCTCCATTTTTTGTGCCTCCTTGTGGGCTATATGCAGAAAGGCATAACAGTTCAGAATCCTGGAAACCTTACTCATTCTGCTACACTTTACTGAGCTATCTATAAATGCAATTGTTGTAGCATATACTATACTACTTAGTCAAGGGCCCTGATAACAGTAATATCAGATTGCTTTAAAATCATTTTAGAAAGACAGTTGGAACCATAGAAATACACACACACACAACTTTTATGGACATTAATTTTCCTGTGTGCCATTCCTGTGAGTGCAGGTTGATAGCTTGCTTGGTGCTCGTGGTGGTGCTTTTGAGCATGAGGCCACTAGAAGAATGCGGAATGAGTTTATGGCTGCTTGGGATGGATTGAGGTCAAAAGACAGCCAAAGAATCCTTATCCTTGGCGCTACAAATAGGCCATTTGACCTTGATGATGCTGTCATTCGCCGCTTACCACGAAGGTAAGCTTTTATAGATCTTTGTTGCACACTGACAATATAACGATTTCAAATACAGTTATGTAATGTCTGGTTGATTTTAGGATTTATGTTGACCTTCCGGATGCTGAAAATCGTCTGAAAATACTCAAGATAATTCTAGATCGAGAAATTCTTGAACCTGGATTCCCCTTTGAACAACTTGCAAATGCCACTGAAGGTTATTCTGGGAGTGATCTAAAGGTGATGATTCAGTTTCATACTTGGAGATCAAGCGATCGATACTCATTTCTAAAATTGTTTTCTGCATTTTTATCTTGCAGAACCTTTGTGTTGCTACAGCATATAGACCTGTCCAAGAGTTACTGGACGAAGAAAACAAGGTGAATAACTCTAAATAATCCTGTGATTATTCTTGCTTCAAAAATTTGCAGTGCACTGATAACCAATATTCTTTCCGTCCATTACTTTTAGTCGTGAAAACATAATCTAACCATTTCTCAATTAGTTAAGTTCAAGCAGATGTATGCATTTTGTCCTTTATTAGATCTTTGTTTTTATTCTAAAAAAAAAAGTACATTGGTGTATATGAGAAACCAACGAATTTGTTAGCTAGGTTTTTGAGCTTATCTCTACATATGATGATATGCTTTGGGACTGTAATATAGAGACTGTGTCAGGATTTTTCAGGGGAAGAAGGGCTTAGAACTGACTTTTCTTTCCTCTCCTATTAAACAGTGTAGTACATTTTCTTCCAATATATGATTCTTATCTTACTTTAAAGCATCTGTGATACAGGGTGGCAATTTTGATGGAGGTCCAGTTTTAAGACCACTAAAGTTGGATGATTTTATTCAATCTAAAGCCAAGGTAAACTCTCTCAAAAGATTACAATTTATGCTAATTTTTTCATGGACTCGTAATATTCTAGAATAAATTGTGTTTGTATCCATTTGTAATAGAAATTAGTTTGATCTTACGATTCTTTTGGATGCTAGAACTGTTACTTTTCCTTGTTGTGATCTCCCCCCATAGCTTCATGTTTCTTTTTAACTGAAGGAAGTCTGATGTGGATCTTTAAAACCATTTGTAGGTGGGCCCATCAGTTGCATTCGATGCAGCTAGTATGAATGAGCTGAGAAAATGGAACGAACAATATGGTGAAGGAGGAAGCAGGAGGAAGTCGCCATTTGGTTTTTGACTTTACAATCAACTGAATACTCGAGACTGTTTTTCGTCTCAAATAGAATGTTATAAGATGCAGAAATGGAAGTGGTATCTGTGAGGTTAAATTCTTTTTTTTTTTCTCTCCTCCAAATGAGAAGAGGGAGAGAAGAGCCTCCTGTACATAACTTCATGGGGTAGGTTTCCTATTAGGCATAGAGGCATAGAAGGAAAAGGCTAATTTGCCCTTTGTATCTTTAGTGATTCCAACTTAGTAATCTTCTCTTATAAATCATCTTCATGCTAAATAGGTCAAATAATTTAATGCTAAATTATATTTTTAGACTCGTCATTTGTGCAATCAGTTTTGATCGAGCAATATTAGAACTGTATTTGATTTTGTCCCACCTGATGATCTCTTAATACACATAATATGTTATATACTCCATCCCATATGTATATATAAAGATTGTTTTCCTTTTCAGGATGTTCCAAATATCATAAAAATTTATATGAGATGGTTTCATGGCTAATATTCATAAGATGGAGCCTCACTACCTTCACAAATTTATATTTGAATTATTGAATCTGGATTATGAGTTGATCAGTTTCATATAATTAGATTTGTGAGATGATATCACAAAGAGTTCTACTCCTCAAATATGTAGTCCACTTTTTATATGAAGTGATATTTATTTAGCTCATTTGCTAATAGACCCTTATTCAATTTAATCTTTTTGGTCTTGAAAATGTGAAAACATTAAACATTACATGATGTATTGGTAAATGTAGTATTCATTAAACATGAGTATAATAAGAAATGAACTAGTTTAATTGGTTTTTTTAATAACAATCTTAATCAATATAAATTTACATAGGATCTTTAGAATAATAATTTTATAAAAATAATATTAATTAGATTTGATATTATAGTCCTTGTATTTCATTTCATTTTGGGTTGTTATTAATCCACTTTGGTCCATTCCCCAGTCCTACAGTCCCACCCAATTCTGCCCAATTGCAACCCCTAATTTGAGGACTAAGTTCATTCATCTTTTTTTCTAAGACAAATTTCAGATTTACATCTGATTAATTTTAAAATATCGATTATTCATATTCTTATTATTATTCATTAATGTTGATCCATAAAATCTGGGATTTGTTACGGAGAAAATGGGCTATTCTTACAGGGTTATGCCTATAGATTTATAATTTCTTGGTACTGCCACTCCAAGAAACTCATTAAAAAAAGTAATTTCTTGGTACTTGGATGCTAAATAGTTCACGCAGCTAAGACATTGTTGGGATGTTTTCATAAATCATTATGGAAAAAAATTATAAAATAATGAGGAAAAAAGTCAATTATCTTATTAAGTGTAATGTAATCAATAATATGATGGTACTCGATAAAATGGGTTCAAATATCAACATTATTGTTCTATTTTAGCTTATATATAAGAGTGGAATAACAAGTCCGTTTACGGATGAATTAATCCACAACCCGTAATTTATAAACACAATTTTATTTTTTTTACAATTGATGTACGGATCTAGGGTCCGTTCAATTCGACCCTATCCATTTTCACGCGCCCACACACTTCTATGTTCAAGTTCATATTCTGTCAATTTTGTAAACTATGCATACTTTTTAGTTATGCATACCGGACCTTTTAGTTATGTTAATATTACATTTATGTTATATTTTAGTAAATAAGGTTTTACCTTTTATTTATGTGTATCAGACCTTTTGGCTATGTTGTCTTAGTAAATAAGGTTAAACTTTTATATAATACAACTAATATTTTTATATAATACAATTTTTAGTAAAATAACAAAATAATTTTTAATTAAAATAAGATTGTTAGGAAATTTATGTTTTGATTTTGATGAAACAAAACATTATTGTAATAGAAAATTGGAGTACCCCATTTTTCACTCTGTTTAAGTGAAAGTTTAGAATAGCTTTGAATTCTAAAGTCGAAGCTTAAGAATGGAAAATTTCGAAGATTCAGTAGCTAATCAATCTAGAAGAAAGTTTCTGTTGGCAGTCGAATGCAACAGGAAAGCCGCTACTGGATGCATCAGTAAAATACAGTACTTTAATATAGTAAGCAATTTAATGCAGCAAGCAGAATGCAGACAGAAAAAAGCAAGAACATGAAACTGCATCACTGTAGAAGGTTGCAGCAAGCTGGCACAAAATTCTAAAGCAGTAAGAAGATTTGAAGTAAGAATAGACATTCACACACAACAATGCAGTACGAGGAAGATCACTACTATCCGAGAAAACATCTTGTCAAAAATAACCAGTAGAGACAAAGTGATCAAGCAATATCGAGGACCAATGTTCTGCCGACACGTAGGCCGACAGAATGCAACTAAACTGTAACCCAGTACAACCACATTAATTAGCCTAGAGAACAAGACAAGAAAATCATTCGCAGAATTTCAGAGACAATTAATACGAGCTCAAGGACGGTTGATAAGAATTCAAATTCAAATTAAATGTGTCTCTCTTCAACGAACACATTCCTTGCATTTATAAATAGAGGAGGGTCGATTGAAACAATACTGGAAAACTAATACTTTGAATTCATACACTCTCGCAAGAACAAGTTCTCAAGTTTCATACTCTCTAAATTTTCAGTCACTCAACCTCTAAGTGAAACAGTCAAGCCTTCGAACCATCAAGCTCAAGAGTCATCAAGGCTGCTTCAAGCACCAGTTGAAGAAAAACCTACATACTTTTAACCTTTGTATTGTGTGCTTAGGTTGTTTTAGTGGTGTCCTTAGTTGATAGGATTTAGATCCTTACTGAGTGTTTTGCTTAAGTTGTTGAGACAATAACTCTGTGTTAGTTAGTAGGATCCCACATGGGTCAGCCTGTTTGATTCAAACAACCTGTGTGGGAGTTGAATCCTAGTAGGTGAAAAACTTGTTACGTTGATAGATTGTAAGGTCGAATCCTGTAAAACAATCTTACTTAACGAAGTTCCTCCTCAGACAAGGAGTGGAGTGGACGTAGAAGGATTATACCACCTTCGAACCACTATAAGCCTTGTGTCTTTATCTTTCGCTCTTATTTGTATTGCATTCCATATCATATCTTTCCGCACTCAAAGATTTCCAAAAATTCATATTTTAGAAAATGTTTTCAAAAAAAACTCTGTCAAAAAGTTTTAGTTTCCACTTCATAAGAACTCTGATACAACAAGCTGAGCTGCATTCTCGCCCAACATGCTGTCTTGCATTTTGTGTTGTATTCTGCGATAGAAACAGCGTCGCAAGTCTATCAAATTTTCAAAAATTGATAGAGGTTCATTCACCCCCCTCTAAACATTTGAACCACTTGAGACCAACACAAATAATACCTATAATGTAGCAAAACTTTTATGTTATATGATTAATACCTTTATGTGATGTAAATAATATTTTTATGTTATATATTTCAGTAAAATGAGGCAGTACATTTATGCAAATGAAGTAATACCTTTATATAAAACAACTCATACATTTATTTAATAAAACTTACTTTTATGTGATATACTTAATGTTTTTCAATAAAGTAATAAAATCATTTTTTAAGTAAAATAAAGTATTAACCTTTAAGTAGTGCACTAATACCTTTATGTTATGTGGTTAATACCTTAGTACAAGTAATACTCTTATGTTCTATTTCAGGTAATTCTTTTATGTAAATGGTGTACCTTTATGTGTTACAAATGTCACCTTTATGTGATACGACCAATACCTTTAAGTTATATAATCCATATTTTTCTCAATTTTCTGTAAATGATTATTGTGTTTAATCTTGTTGATATAATGAGTTTTTAATTCTTAAAATATTTGTAACATTGATTATCAACAAGCATCACTATGAAGAAATCTGAATCAAAAAAAAAAAAAAAAATTATCACAAGCAAGGTTGATAGAATCTGCGTCCATGAAGAAATTCGCAAGCAGATCAGGAAGAAATGGACTCTGTGAGATAAAGAGAAAAACCACACTATGATAGAAGTGAAAAAACAAAAAGAAGAAGAAGAATAAGAGAAGTGATATATGTATTGCTGTGAAAGAGGAGTATACATTTTTATGTATTTATAGAACTTATACTTCAATATTATGTATAACGTTGATATAAGTAAAAGAAATAGAAATGTTTTCTTAATCAATGTTCTAAATTATATATAGCTGAAACTTTTCTATTACCAAAAAAAATTATTTCCCCATTTGAGTTATACATAATTTGATACTTTTTTATATAAATTTTGAAATAATTCAATTTGTCGTATAAATTTAAATTTGATACATTTTACGGTATCAAACAAATTCTAGCTGTACACGTGTTTGAATTCAACGACTATGATTTATTTGATACCGAAAAAATGCATTAAATTTAAAATTCATACGACAAAAACCAACATTTCAAAGTTTATACACAAAAGTTGACAATCAAGTATAGTCCAAATGAAAAACAAATGTTTTTTTTAACCTTTTTATTATTTGAAAAATATATGATAATATGATTCCAGCATGAATTTCATGGCAAAAGGTGAAATTTGGACAAAACTAGTTATGAATATCATGAATAACAAATAAAGTAGATTCATATCTCCTAGACTAGTTATAAATATACAATATCTTGATTTTTCACTAAAGCAAAAATCCTTCAATTTCTTTTTGATATAAAAAATTTATTTTAAATAGAATTATGAAAATATCCTTAAATAATCACTAAAGCCCCATCTTCTAACTCTCCATTTTCCCTTTCTAACTCACATAAATTTTCTAGTTTAATTTCTCTTATCTTTTTGAAGCTTATAATTAGATCATTTCATTTAAGTGTTGGACTTTCATCGATAATGATTGAAATCAAATAGAGTTATATACAAACACATCAACTGATGAGTTAAGCTAGACTCAAATCGTTATAACCCTACAAAATCAATCACGATGGAAAATATTCTAACTATGGACTAAATTGATCGTGAAATTGTACAATTTATGCTGCATAAATTCTGTTGTCGATTTAGTGCGATATAAGGTTTTATTCCCGAGTAGCCCTAATTTAATTAATTTTTATTTTGTGAATCATAAATTAATTCATCTATCCCACGACAGATTGATTACACTCTAATTTAAATAAGCTTAGCTCATTCATCTAATGTCAATTCTAACAAATATTAGACAAACTTTATTAATTCAAATACATAATTCCCAGGAAAAAGATAATTTCATATTCAAATTTCAATCGATTTTCCACTTAAAAAAATAAAAAAATCTCAATAAAGTTTAAAATAAAATGAGATAAAAATAAATCAAAGAGCTTTCACGGTTGACTGCAATTATGACTCTCTTTAAGACCCAACAAAACCTCGTAGCTGCTGTGACGTGAAATGTCATTTCTACCCTTGATTTGGACAATCTTTCAGCAAAACTCCCAAAAAAAGATGTCCGAAAATTACCAAAAACACCCCATCCTCGCTCTTCAGATCTCACCTTCACAGCTCTTATAAGCTCAAACTCCCAAGTTACAGTAACAGTCACAGCCCATCACAGACGATCAATCTCACAATCTAATTGAATGGCCATTTCTCGCAGAAAAGGCAAGTTAATTTTCGTTTTAAGTGTTTATTTGCTCGTTTCAGATTTGTTTTATTCCCCACGTTTCCCTTGCCTTGTTCTTGCATCAGAATCAGACCCATCTTCGAATTTTAACTCAGTAATCGAAACCGGTACTGAAACTCACAACCCTTTTAAGGAAAAACTTGATCTTGATAATGAAAACAGTGATTCTGATGTTGTATTGATGAGAAAACAGCAATTCCAATTGGAAAAACTTCAAGAATTAGTCCAAAACCTCACTCAGCTTGTCAATAGGTTAGAATCCCGGTTTTCTGATACTCCTGAAAAAGTTAAGACTTCATCATCATCGTCACCACCAGCATCATCTGATGATGGTGTGGCGAGTATAGAAAAAGAGGATAGGTTTGCAGGTAATGAAGAAGTAAGGGAAGGAGTGGGGTCGAGGGCGGAGGCGATTTCAGTGAGAAAGTACAACTCATTGTGGTCTGAAAGGTTTCAGTTTGTGTCTGCTGTGAAATTGAGGTCTAATCCAACTTGTATTAGTGTGTTGCCTTATAGGGACTTTGAGGGTTTGAGTAAGTATTTTGCTGTTGGGGATGATAGGGGTAGGTTATATGTGTTCATGAGGAGTGGTGATGTTGCCTTGGAGTTTGAAACGTTCTTGGATTCGGAGGAGGCCTTCTCGATCACTTCCATTGTGTCTTACTTGTCGGTTTACAAGAACGAGAGCTTTATTGTCACAGGACATGAAAACGGTGTCATTGAAATGCACCGGGTTTGGGAGACATTGGGCGATGAATTGAGTTCGCTTCACTTTGAGAAGGTTAGGAGGTTTGAGATGCCTGAGTCGGGTGGGTCCCGGATTAGCATGTTAGACGTGCACCACGTTGGTAGGAGGAGATATGTTTTGGCAACGGATGGTGGTGGGAAGATTATCGTGTTTAGGGAAGACGGGACTGTGTATGGCACTGCTACTCCTAGCCGACAACTCATTGCGTTCATGAAGCAGAGGCTTTTGTTTCTTACGGAGAATGGGGCAGGGTCGTTGGATTTGAGAACAATGAAACTTAAGGAAACAGAATGTGAAGGATTGAACGGTTCTTCTGCAATAAGTTACGTTTTTGATGCCATGGACCGATCAAAGGCGTATGGGCTGACATTGGAGGGTGATTTGGTTCAGACGTTATTGTTAGGCGATGTAATGAACTTCAAGTGTCGTGTTAGATCAAAGAGGAAGCTGGACCTGTTTGAGCCTGTCGCCTTACAAGCGATCAAGGGCTATTTGCTGGTTTCTAATAGGAAGAAGGTTTTTGTGTACAATGTCTCGTCTCAGCATTACGTTAGGGCTGGTGGGGTCCGGCTTTTGTTCTCTGCCGGCCTTGATGGGATCATAGCATCCTTTTTAAACCAGCAAGCTGTTGATGTGGCCAACGAGCACAGAATGCAAACTCCGTTGATAACAACTGACTATGAGAAGCTTGTGATCATTAGTCTTGGCAATGGTTACGTTGCAATGTATCGTTCGAACCTTCCAGTGTTCAAGAACGAGTTCAACACCATATTGTGGACCAGCCCGGTTCTGTTTTTCATTCTTTTTCTCTTTGGAGCATGGCATTTTTTCGCTAACAAGAAGGAGGCGCTAACCTCGTGGGGCCCGGACGATCCATTCAGCTCAGGGTCGGTGACGAGTGGGGCTCCGTTGGGTTCTGGGGCCGGTGAGAGGTCTTTCACGGAATCTTCTAGAAGCCCTGAAATGATGGAGCTAAGAGGCGGTGGTTTAAGGGGTTCGTCAAGGTACGTTTCTCCTCCACGATATCCAGGTGGAGCACCGAATCCGTACAGGCCAGGTCCTGATACGGATTCTAGAACAGCTTCAGTTGACCCCCGTTTCAGGGCAAATTCTGAGCTGAAATTTAGGGGGTCGACTGTTGAAGCTGCAGGTGTTCCCAAGAGAAGGGATACCCTTTTCGTAAATAGTCCAGTTGTGGACGATAGCACTTGACTTTGTCGATCCTTTCCATGTTGTACACTAATAACTGTGTTTAGCTCTTTCTTGGTTCTATGGGCGACTCGGATAGACTCTAGTCGTGATTTTGTAACATTATATCGGAAAACTAATAATTGGTTAATGAAAGCAGTTGTTACCAAACATGTCCTCATTTTGATCTTATCGATCACTAAACTAAATTGGATTGTCTAATATTCGATTCATCGAGGAAGAAGCTTCCTATTTTCCTTTGGTTTGATATTAGGGTATTAGTATTGAGTTTTTGAGTGAGTCATAAAGATGGCAATGTATAGCAATAATAACTGAAGAAATAATGTTCCTTTCTTGCTTACTTTAGTAAAAGCTAATCTCTTGCTTCTTTATTGACAGTAGATTTATTCTATATACAATCTACTTGATATCTATTGTTTGAATTGTGTAATTCCATAAACTGATGAGCATTGTGGAAGATTTTGATTTATACTTTTTCGACTGTGATTCCTCATAAAAAACATAGAATGATCGGTTTAGGAAAGCGTTTTAGGGTCCATTTGGATTATGTGGATTTGAGGAGGGATTTAAAATCCATGATCCACCGGTGGTGTTTGGATAAATGTGAATTTGAAATCCATTACTTTCATTTTGAATTAATTTTGGAGTCAGTTTGATGGATTTCAAATCCACTCCAACTTGAGAGGATTTGAAATTCATTCATTTTAAATCCTGGATTTCAAATCACTCTATTCAAACACAACCTTTGTTTATTTGTATACGACTTTCTTGTTTGTTATTGGATTGCTTGTGGTTGTAGATTCCTGTGATATTTTCTGCATGGCACTGATGACTGTATAGTGATCACATTTATTATCATGGTTTGTCTGATAGAATGAATTACGAGATTGGAACACAATGGAGAGTAGTGAATATGTGCAAGATATTGACGAGTCATTAGGGTTATATTTGTTTCTAACTAGAGGATCGGGTTGGACAAACCCGACTTCAAAATGTTGGATTGTGTAATAATGGTGAATAATGAAAAAAGCGAAAACCCGATTTTAATAGTGTCTTGGATCATATGCTCCTCGCATTATGAGTATGTTATTGTACATGCTTTGTCATATTTTGTTATTTTGAGGACAACTCCAATTTCCATTTTTAAATTTTTTTTTTTTTCATTTTTAGGACAACTTTGAGGTAGTTTTTAGAATAGAAGGATCATACTCAAATCAATAGTACAAAGAGATCTGCTAATCATCAATACATTATGAATAGTGTTGGATTAAAGACATAAAGAATCCTTCATAATTTGAAACACAAGAATTCAATTGATTTGTGGAACCAAGCTTGGAGAATTTTGAGACTCGTGCACTCACTCCGGTTTCCTCAAATTTGATGAGTCGGAGAAATTCATCAATACGTAATAATATTTTGACAAAAGCTTTTATTTACCAACATATGTGAAACTCGATCTCATTGCTATTACATGCTCTTACGCATTTTCTTGCATCAACACTTGTTCGCGCATGTTTGTGCCAAAATATGTAATACATTTTAGTTATATATACAATTAATACTTTTTAGATTATGATAGTAATACATTTCAATCAAATAAATAATTACTTTTATTTATATGATGAATACATTTCAGATTATGACATAATTACTTTCAATTAAACCACTAGAATTCTAATTATAAATATATTTCATCCAACAGAACCATCAAACTACAAAACAACATCAATACTTATTGAGAAATTATAATCAAATCATAAGAGGAAGATTCGATGTGTTGTCCGCGCTTGAAAGAAAAAGAAAAGAAAAAAAAAGTTGCTTGAAAGAAAAAGAAAAGAAACAAAAAAGAAAAAAGAAAAAGAGGAAGCACACAAGATAGAAGAAGAATTACATAAGAAACTAGAAAGATAAAGGGAAGGAAAATGAAATTTAATAAAGAAAGACGAAGAGCAGACAACGATGAAGAAGAAGAATCGAGAAGAAGGAAAAAAAAAGCAATGAGGAAGAGCAAACAACAATGAAGAAGAAGAAGCGAGGTGAAGGAAAAAGCCAAAAATAATCGTGTGAATAATACCTTTTAATTGTATGACTAATACAATTATAATACTAATATCTTTCAAAATTTGAATCATATTTTCATGGGTTGAAACGGCTTTATGGGTTGAGTGGAGTGGATCGAATTGGACAAATCCTAGAATCCGTGTATCGATTGCACATGATCACTCACTCTATTTTTTTTTTAATCCTAATTGCCTATTTATGCACTTTATGGAAGTTTTTCCTGGATCCACATATAAATTTTTTTGAGTAGTGTTTGTGTGCACCAAGTGCATTGATCATTATCCATGCAACTGGACATGTGGGTCGGGTCTGACTCAGATCTGCGCCCAATTTTTTTTTTTTTAAATTTATAACATAACCTTTATGTTTAACGAATATAACATTTATATTAACCGAGTATAACCTTTATGTACAAATATCATAACCTTTAAGTAAAATTACATAAACTTTTTTCATTTTAAAATCATAATTAGAAGTTATGTAATCTTTATGTTAACCGAGTATAACATTTATGTTATATTAGTATAACCTCTACATACATATATTATAACCTTTAAGTGATATTATTTAAACTTTTTTGACTACAAAAATTCACACACACACACACACATATATATATATATATATGCGCATAATGCCCGTGTATCACATGGGTTTAAATAAATTGAATTTATTAAAATTAAATATTAATTATATTGGAAAAAGTATTAATTAACTATCATCTAAGTTAATATTAAATATAATGTAATTTTGTAATTTTGAATATATTATTTAACTATTGAAATAAAAGATTTCTAATTATATTTAAGAATAAATAATATTATATATATATTGAAATCTTTTTTTAAAATTTTATTTGTGGATTTTAAAATTTAGAATAACATCAAATTTCTTTCCAATTAAATGTTAAAAAAAGAAAATCAAAGTTTCTCAAATAAACTTCATATTTATTTTAAAACACATATTCACAAAATCTATTTACTTTTATTAGTAATAAGCATCAATAATCATTTTTAATCAGCTTGTCTTTATTTCATTTTTACTTAAAAAAAAAAATATTTTTTTCTTAAAATTTTAAATTAAACAAATTTAAAATATATAAATGATTTCTAATTTGAAGTCTAACATATGTTATTTTAACAATTTAATTAAAATTTTATCTATTATTTACTAATGCATATTATCAACATAATTTAAATTGATATCAAATAACCACATTAATTAGCTTTAAAATTCTATTCATTATAGATTTAATTTGTAAAATTGAAATAAAATTAATATGAAAAATTGTTGGGCCCGGCTATACACACCCCACCCATTTCTAACCACACCCCATAAAATTTAATGGAAACATAATTATATATACAAAGACAATTATGCCCCTTATTATTTAAAAATTTCCAAACACATCCCAATTATCACATCTTCTTCTTCACCACTCTCTTCTTCTTCCCCATTCTCTAACACCATTGAAATTCCATCTTTTAATTTAAGTAAACTAATAAAAAAACACTATGAAGCAACAAAAGAAATACTTGGAACGAAGAATATAAGTTCTAAGAGAAACCCCATCTTTATTTTTTTGATTTTTTAGTATCATGAATTATATAAAAGTCAGAATTTTTTCCCAAAAAATCGCGAAAAATGCGATCGGTCGTCATAGACCGATCATGTTGCATTATGTTTGTCTTGTAATGGCCAAACAAACAATAAAATATTCGATGAATGGTTGAACTGGTTGAGTTATGTTCGACTATAGGTCGAACCTATTGAGTTGTGTTCGACCATAGGCTGAACTAGAGTCAAACTTGTAAAGTTGTGTTCGACCATAGGTCGAACTTGTTGTAGCCGTGATGGTGAACCAGCGTCGAACATAACACGTTTTTGAAAAAAAATATTTGACGTTTTTTCTACTTGTTTTCTATTTTCTCCTATGTTTTTCATATGAAAATTTCATACCCATGATTCCTAAACAATTTCAGAATAATTGAACATAACAAAGATCAAATTTAACCTAGGGTTTGTGAATTGAAATTGTGGAATGAGGTGAGGCAATTAGATTGTGAATTGGGGTGGGAAATTTAGGGTTTGATATATTTTGTATTTAATCTAATATTATATTTGTAAAGGGTATAGTTGTAATGTGGTGGGGTGTGTTTAGAAAATTTTAAATTGTAATATATTTATTTGGGATGTATTTAGTAAATGGGGTGTATAAAGTAAGTTATGGGGTGTGTAGAGGTGGAAATCGGAACGGAATTTCTGATATCCTCCGAATCCGATCCGAAAATTTCCAAATTTGGAACGAATATTTTTAATCCGAAATTCCGAAATTCCGATTTCTGATTTTTCCGGAAAATTTCGGATCGGAATTGGAATTAGTTTTAAAATTTTCGAAAATTCCGAAATCCAATCTGAAATATTTTCGAAATTTAATTTTTCGGAAATTCCGAAATTCCGATCCGATTTCCGATCTCCGATCCGATTCAACAATTCTTGGAATATAAAATGTAGAATAGAGGCATTTAGAAATATAAAATGTAGAATATACCATAAATTTCATATAAAATGTAGAATATAGGTAAATATATCATAAATTTCATTAAAAATGATAACATTTTATATAAATTTATTATTTTAATGATAAAATATATGGATAAATGAGCCTAAATAGTTTACGAAGTTATACAAGTTGAACTATATTAAGCTTGAGTTCAGCTTCTTTAGTTTATGAGTTTTGTAATTGAGTTCGAACTTAGTTCGTTAATGTTAGTAATAAGTAGTAGTGTAGTACAGTTAATGAAATAATATGAATAATGACAAAGAAAATTATAAAAATTATAAAATTCTGAATTTTTTTGGAA
This sequence comes from Scutellaria minor, assembly GCA_954870855.1. NCBI lineage: Eukaryota > Viridiplantae > Streptophyta > Magnoliopsida > Lamiales > Lamiaceae > Scutellaria > Scutellaria minor. The sequence goes on from OX940737.1 coordinate 14,571,356, forward strand.
AATTCCGAAAAATTCCGAAAATTTTCCGAAAGTTCCAAAATTTCGAAATTTCTGAAATTTCGGAATTGGAATGGATTTTACAATTGCGAAAATTTTGGAATCAGAGTCGGAATTGATTTTTCAATTCCGAAAATTTTTGGAATTTTTTCGAAACACCCTATTTCCAATCCGATCCGTCCGATTTCCCCCCAGGGGTGTGTATAGCTAGGCCCAAAATTGTTATATCCGTTACTGGAATTTTCTTTTAAATATTTAAAAACCCTTCCTCTCTCTCCCACTCCCTCTCTTTCTCTCTCTGCCTTTTCCGTTCTTTTCTTATTCTCTCTTTCTGCTGTATTTTCTTTCTTTTTCTTTGCTCTCTTGTTTTTCCATGAATCGGAAAGATGCCTCCACGACGTAGAATCAGCCATTCCCGAAATCAATCGAGGACCCAGACCGAAGAAGATCCCGAAATTGCGAGCCCCAATGAAGATTGTTTCGCAAACTGGGTCTTAATGATCGAGTATTCCGATGTTAATCGATCAGTGGAAAATCGTATCAGGGAGTCTGAAATTAGCCAATTAATGGCGCAGATGGAAGCCAACGAGTCTAAACAGCAGTTTTATTTAGCTCAGCTGTTAACCCAACCCTACATTAGGGTATTCAACTATGAAGATGTTGCAAGGTTGAGGAGCTCAGAAGACACGGATACCAGGGAGCCATAGTCGTCTGCGAAACCGACGCTGACCTAATTAGGGTTTTGGATGCAAATCAATTGGAGTATCTGTTGGTGTCTGAGGTACAAGTAATTAGGGTTCATTGTTGATACTCTTTTTAATTGTCTGCGAAAACATTAGATGATTGTTGCAATCAAACTGCAATTAAACATTCACTATGGTTTGCGAAATCTCCTTTGCGAAGATATTTACATTTACTGCTGCGTTTGCATTTTATGGTTTGCAAAGTCTATTTTGATTGACAAGTGTTTCTATCTATGAAATTATGAACAAGATTACTCTGCTCAATTCTGCTGAAGTTGTGAGTGCTTCTCATATCTTTCTTTGGTTGCAGCCTTGTTTTTGGTTAATATTTGATTTTTCCGAAATTTTTGTCAATCAATGACATTAACATGGTTGAATTATTTAACTTGCCGGAAAATCCTATTGATTTATGATGAATACCTTTTTTCGAAGACTGAATTTTATTTCTAGCAGTAACACTTAGAGGAAACGAGGTTAATGAATCAGAAGTAAACAACTCAACAAATAGATTTGAACCTAATTAAGATGACACTAATAGAAGTCATTAATTTTCAGGTTGACTTCATTTTCACTAGTGGCTAATTTGAGGTTAATGAATCAGAAGTAAACAACTCAACGAATAGATTTGAACCTAATTAAGATGACACTAATAGAAGTCATTAATTTTCAGGTTGACTTCATTTTCACTAGTGGCTAATTTTTACAGTATATAAGACATGTATTGTATTTTGAATGATTGCTAGCTTTAGACTAATGTTAGAGGGATATTGAGACAAAAGAAGACATGGTAGAAGATCAAAGAGAAATGAAATTTTACCTTTTGTATTTTAGTTATTAGCCTAGATATTTGGTGATGTAAGATGTTAACTTTGCTGATAGAAATGCTGACACCATGGGTTGATACCTTTACATATGTTAATTGTGAAATGTTGCTTTTGTAAATAGAAAGACACAGATTCCGAATACAAGAATGCATCTCAAGATATGCAATGAGTGATGACAAACTGTTTACATTTTTTACTGTTACTCCTTGAATACATGACTACAGACATTGCTCTCGGTTTATCTAAATGGGTATTGTTCTTGAATGTATGCCATATAATGCAAAGAAATCCAAGCTTAATTTTGATTATGGATGTATGCTTGCTTGGCTGCCGCTGTCTTGGACACTTTGCAGTCGACCATTGATTGACTATCTAATGAACTTCTGATCCATGAGGGTGAAGTTATTTTTTCTTGGTTAATAAGTTGCACCATTTTTCTATAAAGTCTGACTCGATGATCATCAAGATCAAATCTTGTTGTTGGCGGACATTCTTTTCCTTTTCCTGTATGGCTTTCCGATGGCACTTGATGAATATTACACTCATCAAGTTGGTAAGGCAAGCTGCTAATATAATTGCTATCACATTGCACAATTGTTCGAACAATCTCTCATCTGCTTTCAGATAATCACCTTCATATGCTGTCAGAAGCCTTTGACAGATTCTGTACATTAAAATTCACAACGGTCTTTTTGGCTTTGTTTGACAGCTCTTGTAGTATCTCCTTGCCGTTTCTGCCTTTGAGAGAGGTTACGTGAAGGTCACTGTCCTGCCACTTGTGATATAGTTCAACTCCAACCCAAATGACATCTGTTGCATTTCTGCTGTTTGATAGTGAGAAGGAAATATGTTAGCTTCAAATCTTGTGAAGAAAGCGTGTTCTGCTATTACGTTTTTATCCAACTTATAAAACACAGTTATTTCGGTTAGAGTTACTGTTCATCTGGATGGTTTTTTTCAGTGTTTGGTTACTAATCTTTTGTGATCTTATACTACTATATTCACAAGACACGCTTTATTCACAAGATTCGAAGCTAACATATTTCCTTCATTTGGACAATGATCTCCACGAAACCTCTCTCAAAGGCAGAAACGACAAGGAGATATTACAAGAGGAAATAACTTCACCATCATGGATCAGAAGTTCATTAGATAGTCAATCAATTGTCGACTAAAAAGTGTTAAAGACAGGCAACCAAGCAAGCATACATCCATAATCAGAATTCAGCTTGGATTCTTTGCATTATGTTGCATAATTCAGAACAATATCCGTTTAGATAAACCGAGAGCAGTGTCTACAATCATGTATTCAAGGAGTAACAGTAAAAAATGTAAACAGTTTGTCATCCCTCATTACATATCTTGAGATACATTACATTCTTGTATTCAGAATCTGTCTTTCTATTTACAAAGGTAGCCATTCACAATTAACAAATGTAATGATATCAAACCATGATGTTAGCATTTCTATCAGCAAATTCAACATCTTACATCACCAAATACAATCTTGCAAAGGAAATAGGAGGATGAAGATGGGTGGCGCTAGATATCTAGGCTAATAACTAAAATACAAAAGTAAAATTTCATTTCTATTTGATCTTCTACCATGTCTTCTTTTGTCTCAGTATTCCTCTAACATTAGTCTAAAGCTAGAAATCGTTCAAATTTCAATACATGTCTTATATATTGTAAAAATTAGCCACTAGTAAAAATGAAGCCAACCTGAAAATTATTGACTTCTATAGCTCTATTAATGTCATCTTAGTTAGGTTCGAATCTATTCGTTGGGTTTTTTACTTCTGATTCATTAACCCCGTTTCCTCTAAGTGTTACTGCTAGATATGAAATTCAGTCTTCTAAAAAAGGGTATTCATCATAAATCGATAGGATTCCAGCAAGTCTAATAATTCAACCACGTTATTGTCATTGATTGACAAAAAATTCGGAAAAATCAAATAGAAACAAAAAACGAGGCTGCAACCAAAGAAAGATGATATGAGAACTTGAGCACACAATTTAGCAGAGTAATCTTGTTCAGAATTTCATAGATAGAACACTTGTCAATCAATAATAGACTTTGCAAACCATAAAATTCAAATGCAACAGTAAATGTTTAATTGCAACAATCATCTGATGTTTTCAAGGTGAACTAAAAAGATTATCATTTACATCTATACAAAGAAATTTACTGGAATCTTGAGGTGAACTAAAAAGATTATCATTTACATCTATACAAAGAAATTTACTGGAATCTTGAAACTGCAGGCATCAAGAAAGAACCCTAATTACTTGTACCTCACTTTTGGGGAGACACCAACATATAATCCACTTGATTTGCATCCAAAACACTAATTAGGTCAATGTCGGTTTCGCAGACGACTATGGCTCCCGAGAATCCGAGACGTCTGAGCTCCTCCACCCTTGCAACATCTTCATAGTTGAATACCCTAATGTAGGGTTGGGTTAACACCTGGACAAAATAAAACTGTCGTCTAGATTTGATCGCTTCCATCTCCTCCTTTAACCGGTGAATTTGTGCCTCCAACTCCCTGGTACGATTTTCCATTAAGACCCAGCTGTTGAAACAATCTTCGATCTCAGTCCTCGATTGGGATTCTGCTTTGCTCCTCGATTGATTTCGGGTACGTGGTGGAGGCATCTTTCCAATTCTTGAGAAGATTGAGAAGAAAAACTAGAAAGGAAAAGCAGCAGAAGAGAGATAATAAGAAATGAACGGAAAAAGCAGAGAGAGAGAGAAGAGGGTGTTCAAAATATTTAAAAGAGAAATTCAGTAACAGATATAATCTGTTTTTTTCTTTTTAACAACTAACGGATATTATATATCTATATATATATATATATATATATGTACATTCGTTTTTTATTTAAAATCATTTTTAAGTTTATTTTAGGTCATTTATTTTTAATTATTTATTTATTTAAAAATTCTTGAACTTAGGGATGTAATCGAGTTGAATCAAGCCAAATGAATATCAACAGACTTGAGTTCAATAAGAACTTCAAATGTGGAGTTCAAGCTCGATTCGACTCAAAATTGAGCTTGAATACAAGCTTCATAAACATGTATTCGAGTTTGGTTCGTTAAAATTAGAGCCCTAGCTCGAGTTTGAGAACTCATGAACACATTATATTTCAATTATTTAAATATATTGTTCCTATATAATTACCACTGTCACATCCTAACAAATAAAATATTTTATATCTAGATACTGAAAAAACTAACATTTAGAATGTATAAATAGGCAATTAGGATTAAAAAAAAATAAAATTAGAGCGAGTCATCTTGTGCAATTGTTACTGGATTTTAGGATTTGTCCAATTCGACCCACTCCACTCAACCCATAAAGCCGTTTCAACCCATGAAAATATGATTCGAATTTTGAAAGATATTAGTATTATAATCTAAATATATTAGTCATACAACTAAAAGATATTATTCACACAATTATTCTTCTTCATTGTTGTATGCTCTTCGTCTTTCTTTATTAAATGTCATCTTCCTTCCCTTCATTTTTCTAGTTTCTTATGCCCTTCTTCTTATATCTTCTACGCTTCATCTTTCTCTCTTTTTTTTTTTCTTTTTCTTTCAAAGAGCGAACAACACAATGAATCTTCCTATTATGATTTGATTATCATTTCTCAATAAGTATTGATGTTATTTTGTAGTTTGGTGGTTCCAGTTTGGATGAAAGATATTTTTAATTAGAATTATGGTAGTTTGATTGAAAGTAATTATGCCATAGTTTGAAATGTATTAATCACATAAATAAAGTGTATTACTTATTTGATTGAAAGGTATTACTTTCATAATCTAAAAGGTAATAATTGTATATATAACTCAAATGTAATACATGTTTTGACACAAACATGCGCAGACCAGTGTCGATGCAGGCATGAAGGCATGAAAGAGGATCACATATGTTAGTAAATAAAAGTGTTTTGTCAAAATATTATTACGTATTGATGAATTTCTCATACTCATCAAATTTGATGAAATCCGAGTGAGTGAACCAGGTCTCAAAGTTCTCTTTACCATAAATCAATTGAATTCCCGGTGTTTCAAATTATAAAGGATTCTTTGTATCTTCACTCCAAAACTAATCATAATGTATTGATGATCATTATTGCATGCATTTATAATCTTAAAATAATTGATAGAAATACCATACCACTTGATCCGAGCACAATCACGTGCGATTCAACTGTTTTTTGTTTTTTTTTCATTATTCACCTTTATTACACAATCCTTTATTACACAATCCAGGATTTTAGGGTTGGGTTTTGTCCAACCCGACCCTCCAACTAAAAACAAACATAACCCTAATGATTCATCAATATATTTCACTCATTCTCTATTGTGTTCCAATCTTGTAATTCGTTCATCAGACACATACCATGATAGTAAACGCCATCACTATACACAGTCAACAATACCGTGCAGAGAATTTGAGATTTTGCCATACCAATTCGTTAATAACAGTAATCAAAGAATATAATCAAGGAAAAAAAAGATACACACACAAACCAACTGAAACTTCAAGAATGAAACAAGAACAAGAACAAAACTGTTAACACGGGAGTTTTTATGTGGTTTGATCACAATGATCTACATTCACGGAGAGAGCTAGAGATACTATTCTTAATCGAGAAAACAAAACAGAGTTACAGAGAATAGCTTTAAAAAGAAGATATCACTTCTTCACTATCTACTTCTTATTACGTTTTTGTCCAACTTAGAAAATCGCAGTTTAGCTTGCTGAGCTGGATGGCCATTATTTCGGTGAGAGTTACTGTTCATCTGGATGGTTTTTTTCAGTGTTTGGTTATTAATCTTTTGTGATCTTATACTACTATATATAGGGTTCTTAGATATTCGTTTATCACTGTAATTTTCGTTCTCTTTTCTGTTTCACAGAATTATCAAAATCTGTTAAGAAGTAGATAGTGAAGAAGTGTTATCTTCTTTGTATAGCTATTATCTGTAACCCTGAGTTGTTTTGTCGATTAATAATAGTATCTCTTGCTCTCTCCGTGAATGTAGATCATTGTGATCAAACCACGTAAAAACTCCCGCGTCTAACTGTTTTGTTCTTGTTCTTGTTTCATTCTTGAAGTTTCAGTTGGTTTGTGTGTATCTTGTTTTTCCTTGATTATCACTGTTATTAACAAATTGGTATGGCAACATCTCCTGCAAATATAATTTTGTTTCTGCAAAGATCATAATGACCAAAGTTGCTTCTCATTCACAAAGATGTTGTCCATGATCCATTAGCAAAATCTTTAAAAGAAATGATGGTATTAGACTAGTATTAGTGGGCTCTAGTGCCTTGCAAATGAGCTTTAATTAAGATATATGCTGACAAATGATGGAGGCATGTCAAATTCTCAAGCATCAATATTTTTGGTTAATTGAACTTGTAATCTACTTATTACAGAAGAAATTATCATTGGCAATGATTTTATTCATGCTTCAAATGAAAAACATGGATTTATGTATTAGCTTCAACAAATATTTTGGTCTCCTTATCTTACCTCTATGAATGACTTGATCTACCTCTTTGCAGATATTAACATAATGCTTTTGATGTCCATCTTTGGATTAGCTGTAGATTGTGAGACACGAGCTAAAGACAGGACCGAGGATCATGGCCGCTTCAATTACAGACTTAATTTGGCCGGAATCCGTCACCAAACCAACTCGAAAAATCAAAGATAAAGAAGTAATTAACCATCAAGTAGTTTGAAAATAAAATTCAAGTATAAGAAAAAGAGTTAGTCTCTTGTGAGACCATCTCACGGATCTCTTTATGTGAGACGGGTCTATTTGATCCATAACCCTAAACCACAATCATAGCTCTTCCCAAAATCAAATTCAAATCAATCCACACCCATCCAAATTTGAGCCCAATTTAAAAAGCCCATATTCTGATTCAAAAAATAAGCAGAGAAGAAGAGAATCAACAGCCCGTTGCACCCACCCACAACCCTGCCGCATCGCACCCACCACAACCCACAACCCGTCGCACTGTCGCACCCACCCACAACCCCGCCGCACAGTCACACCTCCTTGCTGCACTTAAGGAAGTCGCAACAACTAAGAGAACAATTCAAGAAGGTGGATGATTAAGTAAGAGAAGAATCCCTCATGGGTTTGTTTGGATTTATCTTAAAATTGTCGACTTTTTCCGCAAATTTTCAAGAACTCCAACACAGTGATGGGTGTGAGTTAATAATTGTTATTTGATGTTATGAGTAATAATAATGATTTTTTTTTCTCTCATTAGCCACATGAAAAAATGATTTCAGTTTATTAGTTCGTAAAGGATCTTTTTATATTGTGTGATTTTCTTTCAAGAGTAGGTCTTGTGTGAGACCGTCTCACGGATTCCATTCCGTGAGACGGGTCAACCCGACCTGATGAAAGGTCAAAGTCAAAAAGTCAACGGTCAAAGTCAAAAAGTCAACGATCAATGGTCAAAGTCAAAAAATCAACGGTCAACAGTCAACGTCGGTCAATGGTCGGTCAACACCGTTGACTTAAAAATATTATATGATACACATAAAAGTATTACCTCATATACATGAAAGTATTACATGATACTTTTATAGTTATTATATATGATATTTTCAAAAAGTATTATATGATATATATAAAAATATTACATGGTGATATTTTCAAAAAGTATTACATGATATATACAAAAGTGTTACATGATATATATATAAATATTACACAGTGATATTTTCAAAAAGTATTATATGATATTCATAAAAGTACCACATCATGTTTTATTCTCATAATGTAATACTTTTATGTGTACTATGTAATACTTTTATGTATATCATGTGATACTTCATAATGTAATACTTTTATGTATATCATGTGATATTTCATAATGTGATACTTTTAAGTGTACCATGTAATACTTTTATGTATATCATGTGATACTTCATAATGTAATATTTGTAAGTGTACCATGTAATACTTTTATGTATATTATGTGATACTTCATAATGTAATACTTTTATGTGTACCATGTAATATTTTTATGTATATCATGTGATACTTCATAATGTAATATTTTTATGTGTATCATGTAATACTTTTATGTATATCATGTGATACTTCATAATGTAATACTTTTATGTATATCATGTGATACTTTCAAAAAGTATTACATGATATATATAAATGTATTACGTGGTGATATTTTGAAAAAGTATTACATGATACACATAAAAGTATTACCTCATATATATAAAAGTATTATATAATTTTTATGTTCAACCCGACCCGACCCGTCTCACGGAATGAGATCCGTGAGACGGTCTTACCCAAGACTTTGTCTTCTTTCAAAATGAACATTCAGTCTTCATAATGTGAATACTGCAAGATGGTTGTTTATATCCATAATGTTGAACTCCTGGAATTGTACTAGATGAACAATCCATAATGAGTCCTTGTCATTATAGCTCATGGGTTACCTACTGATATTTAGAATGAGAAAAGTTAGAATTGCTTGCTTGTTGCTAGAGCATTAAGGAGTATAGAGTGTGTATATGGGGGTTTTATTTGTAATTATTTTTTGATATTCAAAGGCTAATTTTTCAGAGTATGTATGAAGAACACTAAGCCAAAATTGGATGGAAAAATAAAATACAAAACATATATACTTATAGTTGTACAAGACATACTTATAGATTTAAAATGCATACTTATACTTAATTAAATAAACATTAATTAAGTTCATTTCACTTGGACAAAAATAAGCCAAAATCGGATGGACAAAAACACATAATTATAGTTTTAAGAGACATACTTAAACATGTAAAATGCATACTTATACTTAAATTCGGTGAGAAAATAAAAATAACATTAATTAAATTCACTTCACTTGAACAAAATATCTTTTTAGTTTTTTTTTTATATATTAAATGGCTAACTAAATGAGTTACAATTCTCATGAAGAACACTAAGTCAAAATTGGATGAAAAAATAAAATACAAAAAACAGATACTTATAGATGTTAAAGGCATACTCATAAATGTAAAAGACATACTTATACTTAAATTCGGTGAGAAAATTAAAATAACATAAATTAAGTTCACTTCACTTTGATAAATATTATTTTACTTTTTTTATTTGAACGACTAATTTAAAGAACTACAACTTTCATAAAAATATAATTCAAAAACGCATACTTATAACTTTAAAAGACATATGCAAACTTAAATTTGATGAAAAATAAAAATAACATTAATTAAATTCACTTCACTTCGACAAATATCATATTAGTTATATTTTTTTTGTATTGAACGACTAATTTAAAGAGCCACAACTTTCATGGAGAACACTAAGCCAAGATCTGATGAAAAAATAAAACATAAAAAACACATACTTGTATTTGTAAAAGACATACTTATAGATGTAAAAGATATACTTGTACTTAAATTTGGTGAGAAAATAAAAATAACATAAATTAAGTTTACTTCACTTTGACAAATATCATTTTAGTTATTTTTTTTATATTGAACGACTAATTTAAAGAGCTAAAACTTTCATAAAGAAAACTAAGCTAAAATCAGATAGAAAAATATAATACAAAAAACACATACTTATAGTCATAAAAGACATACTTGTAGATGTAAAAGACATATTTATATTTATATTCGGTGAGAAAATTAAAATAATATAAATTAAGTTCACTTCACTTTGACAAATATCATTTTAGTTATTTTTTTTTATATTGAACGACTAATTTAAATAGTTAAAACTTTCATGAAGAACACTAAGCTAAAACCAAATAGAAAAATAAATACAAAAAAACGTTTATACATACTTATAGTTTTGAAACACATACTTATACAAAACGTTTATTTATATATAGCAACATAACAATATATAAGAACAAAATGCATACTTATAACTTTAAAACACATACTTATAGTTGTAAAATACATACTTATATAAAACACATATTTAAATAGCAATATAACAATAAGAATAAAAACACATATTTATAACTTCAAAACACATACTTATAGTTGTAAAACATATACTTATATAGCAACATAGCAATAAGAAGAAAAAAACGCATACTTAAAGCTATAAAATGCTTACTTATAAAATAAATAACAATAAAAATAAAAACACATACTTATAACTTTAAAACGCATACTTATAACTGTAAAACACATACTTATATAAAATGCCTACTTATTAGCAACATAACAATAAGAATAAAAACGCATACTTATAGCTTTAAAATACTTGCTTATAGTTGTAAAACACATACTTATATAAAATGTTTACTTATATAGCAACATAACAATAAGAATAAAAATGCGTAATTATAAATATAGTTTTAAAACCATACTTATATTATTAATTAGTATAGGGCCCGTATAATACATGGGATTAAAAAAATTAAAAAAAACAAAACAAAATTAGTATAGTTTATTTTAAAACACATATTTGCAAAAACTATTTGATTTTATTAATTAATAAACTTGAAAAGTTTGAATAATCATTATTTAATCAGCTCATCTTTATTTTAATTTTTCAAGTTTTTTATTTATTAATATTTTTTCTCTAATTTTTTTAATCAAATACATTTCAAATTTCAAAATAATAAAGAGATTTAAATATGGTATTTGAAAATGAAATTAATGAGGTTTGATGCAAAAGCAGTGGCAGAGGTGAATCCATTTCCACCTATGTATATTGAATAAGCATTTAATATGTTGCTATCTTCTTCAAAGAAATATTAAAATAGTACAAGTATTTATGTAAAAAAAGAAGGTGGTGGAAAATGTGAGCTTAAGATGGACAACTTTGACTCACGTCTGCGGATCTGCTGGTATTGCCGCCATTTCTGCATTGTTCAAACTGTTGTAGGGATTGAAACAGGGCTTGTTGTGATGTATACAACTGTAATCTCACTGAATGCAGGAAAGTGCTTGCATTAGTTGGGCTGGATTTGAGATTGGATGAGTCATGGGAGAAGGGTTGGGCCAGATCATGGGGTTGTGGGTTAGGCCAAAAGATCCGTCTCATGGAAGAGGATTCGTGAGACAGTCTCACATAAGTTTTTGCGTAAGAAAAACTATGAAAAAAATCAATAATAAGAACCGATTTTCAATTCGAATTTCTGAGATTTTTTTTATCGCTGTTTGGCGTTTTAAATAAATGAGATTACTAAAATTAATGAGTGTAAACATTTGACAAAGATTTATATAAAACTGGTGCACGGACCCTACATCCGTGCACACGGGTCGACCCGACCCGTCACGCGCTCGTACGCGTCCGCACGCGCCTCTAGGTCGCGGACAAAATCCACCCAAACATACTCCCAGATGTCTGTCATTTATGTTATATTAAACATACCTTTTAGTAGTGTTAGACATACCTTTTAGTTATGTTAGATATACCTTTTATGTTATGTTAACTATACTTTTAGTTGTGTTAGACAGACCTTTTAGTTATGTTAGTCATACCTTTAGTGTTATGTTAAGTATACCTTTTAGTAGTGTTAGACATACCTTTTAGTTATGTTAGACATACCTTTTGTAAGACTAGCTGTACCTTAGTATTTTTTTTAGATTTAGTTAAATATACCTTTATATGTTCATAAGATGACCATTATGTATTTTTAAGTATACCTTTATAAGTCAACCATTTAAGGCACATTATGTATAAATTCCAAGACCTTTATGTTAAGTTACTTATATTTTCTGTCTCAATAAGATGACCTTTATGTATTATTAAGAATATATTTTTATAAACAATAAGGTGACTTTTATGTATTATTACGAATACCTTTTATAAACAATAAGGTGACCTTTATGTATTATTAAGAATACTTTTTATAAGCAATAAAGTGACCTTTATGTATTATCAAGAATACCTTTTATAAATAATAAGGTGACCTTTATATATTATTAAGAATATCTTTATAAACAGAACTAAAATAAGTTAATTATATATACAAGACATTCACATCAATAAATTCATCTTCATCAGTAGATAACTCAACTATTTCATGTGTATTTGAATGATCATCTATCATAAAACATTAAGAACAGGAAATCAGATACAATTTTATATTTTTTGAACTGATAAAGATGGATTTTTAACTTTTAAAATAATAGCCTCGCATCGCGATATGGAGAAGAGGATATCTGATAGAAATAGAGAACGTTGTGCTTCAAGAAAGAAAGACAAAAAACGAAGGAGAGGAGAGAAGAAGAAGAGAGGCGCAACAGAAGAGAGATCAAAACCTAGCGTGAAAGTGAAGGAAAAAAAAAGAAAAATTATTTATATTTTCCATATCAATCCGGATTCGGGTCGGGGCAACCCAGTTACACGGATTTAGATCCGTGCAACTAGTGTACACCAGCCCAACTCTAAACATTTTGGCTTGAGGTGAGTGATTTGGCACATAATCTTTGTAGCACCTAGGATTAATCTATGCTTAATTGAATTAATTAAATAATTTAATCCTTAATTGCTTGTTTATTGTGTGATTTGGAATGAAATAATTACATGAATAACTAATCAGACTTTATGTTATAACATTTAAACGATATCTTATGATAAGGCCCGAAATTTCATAATATGAAAGGTGATGATATGAAGTCCATAGGCCCAAAGTAGAGAACATAAATGATGAGATGTAACACACTTTGAATAACTTTTTGGATCACTTGAGAGGTCTCTCTCTCCCTCCCTCCTATCCTTGCTGCCAGCTAGCCGATCGCCGTTGTCGCTCGGTTCCGAATGATTTTTACTCCAAATCATAGATCTTGACGAGTCCATTCCGGATCTGGGCTCGTCTTTGCCATCCACCGCCGCCTTCGGCCTGGAATCTCCACCGAAATGCATGACAAACCCTAACATTTCCCTTCCTTCTTTCCTCTTCTTCCTCCCCTTCCTCCCCTTCTTCTCATTCTCTTTCCCTTGCTGTCTCTTGCTTGTCGGAGTCCTCGCCTCACTGTCGCGTCATGTCTGTCTGTGTGGGTTTTGTGCAAGCCTGCGCATGGAGCCACGCCGACATGTGTGCGTTTGAGTGCAATGTTGGATTCAACAACCCTTGTTTTTTTGGGAAAGACAACGCACTTTGTGTGTTGTCTTTCAACGTTTTTCTTGTAGTGTCCGACCAGTATTTATGGGCACATACCATCAAGTCACACTCATTTTGCCAACTCTATTAGGACATTATCTCCCAAACTCCACAAAACCATTTTTTAATGGGTTAACTTTTTTCTCCATTATAATTATATGTGATCTAACACTTTTTTGTATAAAATTTGAAATATTGCATTTTGATGTATGAATTTTAAATTTGATGCATTTTATGGTATTGAACAAATTAGTCGTACACATATTCTAAATCAACGACTAAAATTGTTTGATACCTTAAAATGCATAAAATTTAAAGTTTATATAGCAAAGTGTAACATTTTAAAATTTATATAAAAAAAATAACAAATCATGTATGGTTTGGATGAAAAAATGTTCTGTAAGTACCCTTATAACAACACCCTTACAGTACTCTTATCAAGAGTTAAACTGGTTACACTTAAGAAGTCAACTTAATATCGATAAATATGGGATTAAGAAAAAGTAGAAATTATGATCACCAACTTCTAACCATGATGATCAACATCAAATTTAAAAAAAAATAAAAACTTCATCTAATTAGTTTCTTTAACATGCAAGATGTATTTCCACTACCATTGATGTCAACAAATCTTATAGGGTCAACAAAGATCCATGTGTCTTTATCCATTCAATTGCTTAAATATATTTGAATTGGATTTCAAGAATCTGTTACTCTATATTCCTAACTGCATAGGACAAAATACCGATTAAATTATTAACTAATTAATGAATTAATGGAATGAACAATTTGGCTTGGTAGAAAATTTGGACCTAAAAAACAAACAACAAAATCAGCAAATCTTGATAAGCCGCCACTAAGTAGACAGGTAAACAAGCTGATTCACAGGCGACAAATAAATGGACGGCTGGTCGGGTTGTACCTCGTGCATCATCAAATAGACCCATCCCCAATTTTATCCTTTTATCACAAAAATAATTTAATTTGTCCATTAGTAATATATTAAATATTCAATAACACTGTAAATATTATTGTTATGGCTTAAGTCTACTGTGATTGATTAATTCTAAATTAAGCATGAATACTAATCTGGATTAGAGTTGATATATACTTGTTAAATTAACTGATAAATATAACTAATATAAGTCGATAAGTTGATTACACACTTGAATAAAAGAAGTATGACCTAGAAAAGGATCGTCAACATATAAGAGGGATTTATGATTAGGATTAATACATATCTGCTATCCAAATTATGATACATTTTTTCCATAGGTGTTCAAACCTAAATGTTTCTTTATCAAGAGCGATACTTTACGAAATTTTATAATTGCTACCTGAACTTAATTTTTCTGCCAAAACAGTCATCTATAAACTAAAAAAATGTAGTCAACCTTTGAATATCAATCAAATTCATGAGTCAAATGTCAAATGATCCATTTTCAAGCCAAAATTACAACCCTAAATCAATGCTATGATTCCTGTCCAATCTGAACCCGAATTGAACAAAAATAATTTTAGGATTTTGAATGATATTTGTCGATTCATTTTTAAATCGAACAAGAATCGTGAAATTTACAAAGGGTTATAATTTGGTTTCGAAAAGATGTCATTTTGGTGTATGACTCATGCATTTGAGGTTGATGATTTATTTGAAGGTAGATTGAATTTTTTTAGTTTTCCGATGAATTTTTTTAGCTGGAAAATGTGGTAAAAAATTGAGTTCAGATAACAATTAAAATATTTCATAAAAATATGACTAGTTATCAAATTATTTTTTTGGGTTTAAATACAAATTAAAAAATAATATATTATAATTCAAATAGAAAATTAATATCAACCCCACTATTTAGGACAATCTGGCTCTCAAATTAAGTATTGATGTAGAAGGTAAACTGAGATTAAGCTAGAAGCCTAGCACACACTTGTGAAGGGAAAAAAAAATCGTTTATGAAACTACGTACACATATTATAAGTTTACAACAATATTATAATAAGACAAAAAATGGTGGGGTGGGGTCAGAGGGTGTGGATAAAAAGGATACTGTCCACCGACCCTTTAGATTCGTCGAAATGTTTGAAGAATATGACATTTTATGTTTCTTTGTCTCTCTCTCTCTCTCTCTCTCTCTCTCTCTCTCTCTCTCTACCATTAATTGTATTTCTTGTTTTTTTCCTCTTAAGTGTGAAAATAAAATAGCACTATAGACTGAATATTTGAGTTTTTCTTCTTCCAAATGGACTAATTTAATATTTTTTTTGTTTTAAAAAAGTATAGAAATGACGGTAGCTGTAGAAGCAGAGTCTAAAATAAAACTAATTGATACGTACAAGGCAATGGTTGCATCATACATTTGAAGGTTATATAAATACCACACAAAGTATTGCATAATTATAATTAACTTTTTGGCTTGATAAATTTCGCAATTTCATATAAAAAGTTAAAGAAATTGCAACTTATCTTATGACATTCTAGTGATTTTTTTGTTAACTTTTCTATTGGAGCTACTATTATGTACATTAGATATTTACAATCACTAAACACATATCTCAAATGTAAAGTTGATTGTCCAACAAAAGAAAGTTCAATACGACAATTTCGACAGTAAAGTCAACAAAAAAACAAATGAAGCTCATTCATATAGTGAATCAAATTACAAATTTAAATCACAAAAGTAACAATAATTCTTATATATATATATATATATATTGTAATTAACTCTATTTAATTATAATATTATTCCTTTTGCTATAATTTTCAACCACACAATATTATAATCAACGGGAAAAGCATGCCGATTGTGTCACCTATGCATTCACATGCAAGAAAAAGCAAAGAGGTACACCCTGCACTTAAATCCTAATATTAAAATAGTTTCAAGTAATTATTCTTGTATGATAGTTTTAATTAGTTATTTATGTTCACACTGTAAATCTGTAACTCAGGTTGTCCTAAAGATCTCATCCTATGATTACATCATTGTGGGATCATTAGAATTTGTGATTTCATGATGACTATGATTTTCCTGTGTTGGGCGGACTGGGCCCACATTTTGGAGGTAAGATGCCTACGTCAGCATGTCATCACTTTGACTGCATATTTTCCTTAGTTGGAATCATGTGGACAAGTACTACCTTAATTATGCAAATTAAATTTTTGCAATTTTTGGATTGCATTGTTCTAATTTTTAGGGTTGATCATATTGTCTCACGAAACTATATCGTGAGTCGTTTTTATATGAGTTTTTGTATTCTATAATAAAGGTTATAATGAAGTTTTTTTATTGGCACATTTACTTTGTGTTAATTTGAAGTCGTATTTGGATGGTAGAATTGTTTTGGCAGATTTAAGATTCATTAGTTTGAAATTTATATATATATATATATATATATATATTTATTTAAATCTTTTAAATAAATTTAAATTATTCTTGTTTGATTGATTTTAATTCCATCATGATGATTTTAAATCCAAAATAATAAATCCATTTATGATTTTTTTAGATCCATTCACCCAGCTCTACCCAATTTGGAATCAATTTTTAGATGAATTAAAAAAAAAATTCTAAATGGATTGATTTAAAATTCACAATTTTGATTAGATACACTCTCCTTAGAAATTTATCAGTTTTTCACCGGTGTGTATTTTCACGTGTATCAGTTTTTCATTCTTGTTATCAAAGAACTGTGTTCGCGGTGTGTAGTTGATCAAAACTATTAATATTCTTTCATATTAAGTTATTGAATTCTAAATTCTTCACCAGACAGAGTGAATTGAAATTTAGGATTTAAAATAATCTATTCAAATAGAGTGATTTGAAATTTAACATTTGAAATGAATAGAATTTAAATCCACTCAAGTTGGTCCACTCATATAGTCATATTGCTAAAAAAAATTAGTTCAAAATGAAAGTGATTGATTTCAAATTCGCATCTATCCAAAAACCACTGATAGATTTACGACTAGAAATTTCAAATTCCTTCTCAAATCCTTCCATCCAAATGGTACAAAATATATTTGTTTACAAAAGTCTGAGTGGGTATTATGTAAGATCATCTCACGGATCTAGTTACGTGAGACGAATTAATGTACAACCCACACTTCACAATTCATAATTGTTTGTGGGTATTAAAGATCTGTCTCATGATAATTATTTGTAAGATTGTCTAATATAAGTTTTCGTGAAATTCTAACTCTTGAAATTAATTTGATCTCATAAGAGTCTTTCCCCGTTCAAAAAATAAAAATTAAACAAAGAGAAGGTCTCTTGTACCCTTAGATCCGTGTCCCCTACCCTACCCGGTTCCGTATATATATATATATATATATATATATATATATATATATATATATATATTTTATGCCCTAATCTCCATCTCCATCGCGGCTCTTCTACTCCTCATTCTCCTCCTCTCTTCTTCTTCTTTTTGTTCTTCTCCACCATGTGTGTCCCCTTCTTCTATTACTTCTTTTTCATGATTTCACTTTTCTTATTCAATATTCGTGTGACTTTTATTTTTTGTATTTTTTTGGTTTTTTTTGTTAAGTGCTAGTGTTAATTTATCTACTAATCTATATTTTGTCATCTCTGTGTTGGTAAATTGATCGCTATTTTATTGATTAGTCTATTTGAGGATTGAATTCTTCAGTTGTGGTTGAGTTGATTGTGAATAAAATGATATTATTTACAGAAATTTTGGGGAAGAAGATGATGAAAATTGTGTATTTGAAATTTTAAGATTTTAAACTCACTCTACAGTACACTGATACCTTAAGACCTTAAGAGTATACAACCAATACCTTAAACTATCAGTATTAATACTTTAAAGAATATAAAAATGTAATACCTTAAACTATCAACATTAATACATTAAAGGTATATGTAATACCTTAAAGATGCATATGTAATACCTTATACTATAAGCATTAATACCTTAAAGGTAAATATGTAATACCTTAAATGTGTGCATATGTAATACCTTATACTATAAACATTAATACCTTAAAGGTAAATATGTAATACCTTAAAGGTGCATATGTAATACCTTATACTATAAGCATTAATACCTTAAAGGTAAATATGTAATACTTTAAAGGTAAATATGTAATACCTTAAGAGTATACAACTGATAATTTCACTGAATGAACAATTAATACCTTAAGAGTACACAACCGATACTTTAGCTGGATGAATTATACATGCAATCAAGTGGTGTGCGACATACACCAACTATGGTGTGGCCGCATGTGGAGGCTTGTGGGTGTGCATGGAGCCGGCCCACTCGTCGGGCGTGCCCTTGATGCACATAAGTTTTTGCCTTAAAAAATGGTTGAATTCTTGATAAGAGTTGGTAATGTAAATATCCCAAATATTTTGTGCATTTATATTAAATTAGTTTTAGATCACGTGCGTTGCATGTGGAGATCAATTCAAATTAAGGAAAAAAATTAATACAAATACCTTATATATTAGAGTTCTAATTATACTAGGATTCTATATGATTTTTATATTTTGTAAGAAACATCCACACTTTTATATAGGTTATATATATATAATAGATATAGATATAGATACATAATAATTCTACCGATGTACCAAATCAACATCCCTAGAATTAGATACTTTTCTACTAATTTTAATTCTTGATTTTCGATTTATAGAATTCTACTAATTAATTGATATATGTTGTATGGCGCATCCTAGATTCACAATACATTATGGTTATAATGTTCGGAAAAATCATTATTAAAATTTTAAAAAATCCTCAAAACATTCTCTTTATTCGTATTTTACTTTACATCCAATGATAATCCAGATAAATAGAACTACTTTAAAGATCCAAAAAAGAAGAGGAAAAAAAAATCCATCATCCCCTTTAGCATCATCCATGGAGGGACCTTGTTAAATGGTCCTTGTCATTTTTGGGGCACAAGAGATTGGCTCATAAAACTCACAACACATTATTACATTTATCTTCTTGGTGCTAGTGCAATCCCCCCCCCCCCCCCCCCCCCAATTATTAATTAATAAATAAATAAAATATTTATATGTTTGAAGTTTTTGTTGCCTGGGATGCAAGGACAACCTTGCACGAGAAGAAAGGTAGCATAATTTATTTCCTTTTTAAAGTTTTAAGAAAAAAATTTGAACTTTTCATTGTCTAGTTATTTAAATTAAATCAAAGAAAAAGAAACAAAAAGAGGTTTTCAATTTAAAGGAATCATTCACATAGCTTCAACCTCAAGATCATAATATATATATTTGTGTTTCATATTCCTTCGACATTAGGAATAAGGAATCTGTTTTATTTCAAAATTTTGAAATTTTAGTATTTTGATGATTTAATTAGTTTAAACTATAAGAAGAATGGATCGGTCCACTTAATTATATCATGAATATTTTCTTAAATAGTAATTTTTTTGGCATATATAACGTAGCATAGTAACAACTAACAACAAAATTATGTAAAATAAGGTTATTTTTTAAAATATTTAGATTTTCAATTTTACCTCCGATTTAGATCCTAGATTAAAGATAATGGTTTGCAAGGAAAATAAGTACAAGTATAAATTAATTTGATAATGGAGCTCTATTAACTAAAATGTATTTATATATAGATTTAGATGATGGGTCAAGAGTTGGCTCCTAAGGAACCTAGAATCTTATCCTTTGCTTGTAATAAGAAGTTCATATATGCGTTGACTTTCTCTGGTATGAGCCTTAATTATGCATGAGAACATCTGTATCAGTTTTTTTTATAGTCTTGTTATTATATTAAAAGAATACCATAAAAAATTAAAACTAAAAAAGAAGAAGGAAAAAAAAAAAATAATAAAGATTGTTGTGTTGGGCCCATCAAATTAGTGCCTCTCATTCATTCTCTCTTATCTTAAGAATGTTTCTTCAGAAAACCAATCATACCCTAAAAAAACACAAACCAAAAAGTTTATTATTAAAATTTTCATTTATCAGCTAAAACACCTTAAAAAAAAACAATTGATGTAGTTGCTCTAATAATTCTAATCCAACCCAAACTTGAGTTATTTAATAAACGTCATATTAATTTGGACTAGGGTGTCAATTATACATAACTACTTAGGTCTCATTTGCTTTCCTTTACGTAAGAGATCCTTGCAATTTTATTAGATATAATGAATTTTCTATTTTTTTAATTTTCTATTTTACAATTTCTAACACAATTATAAACTAATAGTGTATCACATCTTCTTAAATGTGCTATCATGCTGAAAACACACCTAAATGGATATTTATTTTAATACTTTTATAGTCAAGAAAGAAATTTATAACTCAATTAATATAAATAATTTTTTCCTACATATTGAAGTCCCAATAGAAACTTTCGATTTTAAACAATTTACAAATATGAAAATTAGATTAAAGAAAACAAAGTCAAACGTGCTTCTACTTAATTCCCTAGCCCGCAATTTTTTTTTTCCACCTAAACACTTAACTTATTAGTGATTATTTTGTTGATATGATTATTTTTCGATATCCACCCCAAACTCATTTTTATAAGTTAATATTTTTATTATTGGATTATGAATTAACTCATTTTACGAAATTTAATCCATAAACCATTAATATAGTAAGAATCCTACTTTTATGGTTTATTTAAAAAATTATTTATCTCTTCTCTTGGACATCTTCAAATTCCAAATCATAACAACTTTACAATTATAATTAAATTAAGATTGAAAACAATAAATTGCCCTATGATTGAGTTATTTTGGGGAGATAGAAAAAATGATTGATAAGAATTGATGTCAGTCAGATTACAATGAAATTTAAAAGGTATCACTTTTTCACCCACTTCGTTATAGCATCATCACTAGTCCTACTTGAAAACTAAAAATATTTATAAAAATAAATGTAGCATACATAGTATCCAATGCGATATATAGGCATAAACTAGCTAGCACACAATCCTAAGTTCCTAACAAATATAGGGACTATGTATCTGTACACTTAATTGGGTACATGTGAGATTTCAATTTGAGATATATATTTGTTTTTTTTTTTTAAACAGCAAAGAGAAAGATTCATTCATTTGATTATAAGGGGTATTCAACCCTTGCAAAAAGAGTTATATGAATGAATTAAGATACTTATGAATTAAGAGTTTTTTTTTTTAGGTTTGAGATGAAGAAAATAAAAAGTAGATAACCAATTTCGTGAACACAAACAAATCACTACATAATAAATGAAATTAGAAAATATGATAATGGGACTTGAAATTTGTAAATCTACACATGAATCTATTGATGATAAAATTGAGTTAGCTAAATTAATGTAGTTGTTGAATTTAAATCAAACTCCAGCAATATTATTTGACATTTTTCATTTATATTTGAGCTATATTTTCTTTTTATTTAAATTGACCTCAATTTAAAATTATATTATTAAATGAAAATAAAATATTCAGATATACTCGTATTTATAAAATCGAGCTTGAACGCGCTGCTAGTTGACATCTTATTATATTATAATTTGAATTAGTTTTTAGTTAAAAAATAATAATTATATGTTGTACAAAAATGTACGGTCCTATATAATGGCAGAAGAGTTATTAAGAAAAACATTTCGAAGACCACAAAATAAATATATAAATATTATATTATCGTTATTATGGCACCGATAACGATAATATATAATGGGCTACTAAAAAATAAGAAACTCATAGAAAAGTTATTTAAATAATTGATGTTAAAATCATGATTGTTTGTCCAAATGTGTAGCACATTTAAGCAGCCGACAAGAATTATTGAATTCAAATCCAAAGGCAATGTGGATAATCAAGTCAAATTCCATGCTTTTAACATTTTTTCATCTCAGTCAATTAGAAAATTATTTTTTAAGTTTTAACTAATTAACTAACATTTTTAATCTATTCAAATTATCGTGAAACATAAATTTCAAACTTATAACTCTGTCAGTTTCAGTATATTTTTCGTTTAAAGCTATTTGACACCGATTACAGAATCATTAAATAGTTATGATTTGAGTATAAAATGAACATAGTATCCCTTTTTGAAGTAATAAAAAATGATGTGTCCAAAAAAAAAAGCATAATAACATTAAATATACCTAGAATAAAAAACCCAAGATATATAAATGAAAAATTAAAAGAAAAAAATTAGTGTTTCTAGATAATGAAAAAAACGAGGGACGACAAATCAAAACAGATTCATTTTTGTAAAATGACATTTAGTTTGAAATGCAGATATCAATATTTTTCTGAAGCTCAAATTTATTTTTTAATTTGTCTACATGTTACTCTAAACAATATACATTAAGTATATATTTATAAAAATATGGTTTATATACAATTGTATTTATCTAAAATATAAAATTTCACATTCAAATTAAAATGCTTATTTAAAAAAAATAATAATATTGATAATAGGGCCAAAGATTGAGGAGAATGAGACACGTGGGAGAGAAGAGAATTATCCCTTGCTTGCGGGGAGAGGCGAAAGGGACCCACAAATGGAGTGCGCTTTCGGTTTTGTACCTCTCTCTCTCCTCTACCCTTTCTCTCTCATCTTTCTCTTGGACCCAAAAATTCTCACTTGTCACGTCAGACATAGACTTGTACCAAGCCGGGATTTCTGACGCCCCCAAACCATCCATTCCATCTCTGCCCCTCCTATCTTTCACACTCAATCTCAGCCCTCCATTTTATCCTATGTGGTGGGCCCTTGTGCACCTTTTCCCTTACGTGTGGGCCCCTCCTTTGAGCTAGGACTGTGGTGGGAGTGAGTTGGATCATATGTAAATGAAACCAAACTATTCAATTCAAGCCCCTTTTAATTTCATTTTTTTTTGTTTAGTTGAAACGAGATCTAGAGACTTGATTCTGCAAGGTTTTTCAGGGTTCTGCTACATCCAAATGCTATATCGAATGTAGGTTTTTTATTGATCGACACATGTGTATGAATGTTGTGTGAATCGAGTTTTATTAAATGTAATGTTATAAACTTATTTTTTCAAACTAAACATATATAAATTTGAGTTAGTATACAACAAAGTTTTAAGATATTAACATTTGATCGCGAAAACAAATGAATCTACATGGTTTAAACTTAAGTTCAATAAATTTAGTTTACGGATCACATAAAATCAAGCTATTTAAGTTTAATTTGTGTCCAGATTGACTAAAATTTGTTTAAGCACGATTTTATTGGATAAATAACAAAAATCAAACTATTTACATTTAATTAATTTGTATTCAAATTTTCAAGATCTCGTTTAAGTTTGATTTCACCCACAAACCACCAATCTCATACATTTTTTTAATTAAGATTTGATGACAACATCAAACAAACAATATTGTTTTATTAGACTAATAAAAGTACAAACATGAGATGGGGGGGGGGGGGGGGGGGAGTGAGTGTTGGGAGTGAGTCCCACCACTGTCCACTTTTTCTTCCTTCTTATTCACAATCAACCCCCACCTCTGCATTTCCTATTCCATACTACATTTCCTCTCTCTCTCTCTCTCTCTCTCTCTCTCTCTCTCAACTTTCTCTCTCTTGTAGCTACTATCATTCCAAAGTGTGTGTGACAATTGTAGTGAAAAAGGGTTTCCAATTGATGGGCATTACTTCTCTGCAAGTTTGCATGGATTCATCAGACTGGTTGCAGGTAACAACATTGCCTTAATACAACACATGCATTATACTTTTAGTACTTCTTGTAATTCCTTGTCATTTCTTGATTTTAGACACCAAATCTTTGCCAATTATGACATGTTTCTTTATCATACATTTATCAGTCTTTCTTGGTGTCAGCTACAACAATATCTGCCATATATTCACACATATATACAAATCAAGCCTAATTGACAAAACCCAACATCCACAAAACCATATCATATCAATTACTTCACTTCTTCCTTAATCTCAAATCACCAAACATAATTACATCCTCAATCAATCAAGCCACATTGTACATGTCATATTTTTCAATTATATCACTAATTTTTATAAGAGTCCGCCCTCCTTACATCCCAAAAAATTGTCCATTATATAAAATTCATTCCCCAAGTTTACTAAATCTTTCGTTAAAACAAAATTCTAGATCCAGCCCTGCATGTCACACTCACATGGACAATATTTAATTGAAGGAACAGGGCCCGAACTGCGAGGATGGTATGGGGATGGATGACTGCTCAGGAATCACAACGCCAACGGGCTCCGAAATGCTGACGTGTAGCAGGCCCTTGATTGAAAGAAGACTTAGGCCACAACATGAAGAGGCCCAAAAATGCCCTAGATGTGAATCAACACACACCAAATTCTGCTACTACAATAACTACAGCCTCTCTCAGCCTCGCTACTTCTGCAAGACCTGCCGCCGCTACTGGACCAAAGGCGGCACCCTCCGCAACATCCCTGTTGGCGGCGGCTGCCGGAAAAACAAGAAAGTCTCCTCCAAGAAACCCTCCTCCTCCTCCGACCACCACCACTCCCCCTCCAATATTCTCAACCAACACAACAACCTTGTCCACGTGTCCTCTCCATCCTCGTATAATGCCAACGCTAATCCAACTGAGCTACAGCTGGCCTTTTCCGACCAGCTCCACTTCTCGTCCCTCCATGCATCGGCGGGGTTGTACGGTACAAGCCCCTACTTGCTTGACCAAAACCCTACTCCTATCGACTTCATGGAGAACAAATATGAGGCCCTTCTAGGCGGCCACGACGGCTTCGTCGGAGATGGCTACGGCGGCATGATGGCGGCGCCGCCGCCCTACCACCCATTCGGGTTGTCGTCTTCGATCGATCACGGGAATCCCGGAATCGTCGAGAGCTGTCAGAGGCTGATGATACCGTACCATCACGACAATGCCGATCATCAACATCAACATCAGCAACGTTTCAATCAAAGTAACGACGTCATTGAGGTGAAACCAAACGCGAAGATATTGTCTCTGGAATGGCATGATCATCAACAGGCCTGTAATTCGAATGCCGGGTATAATTTTGGCGGGCTCGGATCTTGGACAGGGTTGATGAACGGGTATGGATCATCAGCGACGAATCCCAGTTTAGTTTGATTAATTGTTGATTAATTAGCTATAACTATATCTGTAATCAGTGTTTTTCTTGATTATTATGGGGTTTTATATATCATGTTGCTACCTATATTTAGTGGCATGGAGAATCCAGAAATGAGGGTTTATTCAGGGGTAGAATAGTAATTATCATGAGTTTTTATTTTTATTTTATAATTCTGGTTTATGTATTTTTGCTCTATTTTAATTTGACTTAACTAGCTGAGTGTGAATGGGGATTGATGAAGTCTTCGAGTATGATTACTTTATTTAGTTTTGTTTCATTAATTATATAATTATTGTTTACAAAATGCCATTAAAGATAATTCAAAGATATGTATAGGATTTGGTGCCACTTCGAGGAAGATAATGTTGTACTTTTGCATTTTTTGTTTTAAAGTGTAAAAGAATATTTTTGGCCTTACTTAGTTCTGTACTTAATTGGTTCTTTAAGTAGTTATTTTGAACGCTTAGGGAACACAAAAAAGTAAAATAATGCAATTTGATGATAAAGTTTTTGGCTAAAAGGTCAAAATTTGACTAAACATGAAATATTTTAAGTTGTGAGTAGAAAAAATATATTTTTTTTAACCATAAGTGGCTAGAAATTAATTTCCAATATTAAATAATACATTACAAATACTAAAGAATGCCGATCTTCTCTCGAGTTTCATATGATAGTTCACATTATAATTTTTTAATGAGTTAGAGGGTGAAAGAGAAAGAAAAAAAACACATCATAATTATATGGATTAAAAAGTTATAGGAAACCCCAACTGAATTAGTAAATTCCTACTATATCTATATTAATGAGTAACATATTCTCTAATATATCATTTAATGTTTAACGCTTTTAATATCTTAAAGGCTAAATATATGAAATTGAATATAGTATAAATGAGTTAAATATATACTAGTTTATATGGAAAATCGACTATTATTTTGATGACTGAGTCTTGTGTAAAAACCGATTCATGGATGTGTGACGGAGTGGATCAGGTTGGACATAAAAAATTATGTAATACTTTTGTTTATATTAGATAATATTTTTCTATATATTAGATAATAATTTTGTATTATTACCTGATATATAGAAAAGTATCACCTAATATATAGAAAAAATATTACCTAATGCATATAATATTATAGTATTACATGTTGCACAATTCACGCGTGAGGAAGAAGAGTGCATGGGGCAGCGGTAGGAGGATCTGCGTGTTTTTACTTATACCAGACCAAACCCAATTCAAGTCATATATCCCATAATACAAAAATATTTTACCGTACATAAAAGTATTACCTAATACATATAATAGTATTACATATTTTCTTATAGTCTGACCAAACCCAAGATGCATCATATAATATCAAAGTATTACTTAATCTATAGAAAAATATTATATAATGCACACAAAAGTATTACATAGTTTCTTATGTCTGACCCAACCCAATCCGTCTCATAAAATTGGATCCGTGAGATGGTCTCTGTTGCGCTACCGAGTCTGAGCTCGACTCGACCGGGCGTTGGCAAGAACCGAGCCAGGTGCCGACCTCGAAAAAGACATATCGAAGTGATGAGAATGTAAGAAAGAATAGTAGGCGCGACCTTTTATTAATACTAGGTTTCAACCCGTGCAATGCACGAGCTTCATTTAACACTTATCTAATTTTTATTTTATAAGTAATATTATAAATATGTTTGTTGATTTATTTTTATGTATAATATTTTTTTCTATATCCTTAAAATAATCTTTTTTTTTTTTTCCATTTGATCTTTAGCACAACATTGTTAATTGCTAGTTCTTTATAGGTGTTTTAACTATTATATTAGGTATTTTCATATCTTTCTTTAAAAGTATAGAATAAATCCCATTTTTATCGCTCGAAGGCACCTGTTTTATTCCAATTTTGCCTTTGAATACTCTTTTTATCAGGTTTACATAATGATTTCATTTGTAATTGTTTTCTTTTTTTGTTCTTTTTATTAATCTTAACCAATTGTTACATCTATTGTTGTAATGTTTTATTACAATTTTCCAATGGTCTAAGGGGGTGCTTGGACTGGATGTGCCCATCCGGATTTTGAATGGATAATATCCTAATCATGTTATTTATTAATTTGCAGAATCCTATAATTCTAATCTATTTTTTCTACTTTATCCACTTTTTTTTCACAATTCTCATTAAAAATATATATTTTTAAAATAAAATAATAGAACATCATCTATTTTTTCCACAATTCACGATATGATCCACTTTCAAACTTGCAAATCTATATACGTCCCAATGTAAACATATCCTAAGTTTTTTAGGACCTATTTTTTGTTAATGTCATTAGTTTTGCAAGAGCATTATTGTATACCTTTTTTTTTTTGTTTTTTTCAATTTGAAATGTTGGACAAAAACTATTATTCAAGTTTGAAACCAAAGATTTCATATAGAAAAAGGCATACAACATTAACAATCTCTTCCAAGCATTTGTAACTTACATATTTATTTTTTTCAAAGCACTTATTTTTTGTAGAGTAGTGGAATGTGTATTTAATTGGTGTTAATTTTTTGATATTTCATAAATAAAATGATTTTAAGGGAGGACACTTGACAATATTGTAGAGCTCCAACTGTCATCACCTGAGAGAACCAAACCACACTTTTATATTTAACTCAATCGTGAATTACTTCTGTTTAAAAAATAAAAATATTGCAGAATGATTTAGGGAAATAACGAAAATGAACTGTGACCGATGGTGATAGTCGAAGTGGTTAGAGGGAGAGATATCATCATCAAAGTCCATAACAACACCATCGACGTGGGAATCATCTTTGCCATCTCCGTTGTCGTTGTCAAGTTCTTCGTCCGGCATTATTCTAATAGAAGAATAAGATATTGATGCTAAAGTACCCACATATATATAAATACTTATAAAGTCATAATTACATTTGTATGCACAAATGCATTCTCATATATAAGTATATAATGTTTTTTTTTCTCTAAGTACCTTAATGAGCAAGATTAAGAAGGTCAAGAATAGAACTACTAACTGTCAACACAATCTTATCGACCTGCAAGAATGAAAGGTTTAACAGAATACTTCATTTTTTCAAAAAAGGGTAATAATCATTTTGGAAAGACAAAATTATCTTATAAAAAGTTACTGCAAGAAGAAGAAATCCAAAGAAACTGTCTCTACAGATCAAGAACATGATATTTCTTAGAATCAAATAAAATCTCACATGTTGTTCATAGTATCAGTTTCGTGAGGCCCCATTGTGCCATCTTCGCTCCCAACAATTTAATGACCTACTTAAATTATATTTAGTAATGTCTTGCACTCTTTTATCTTCCCTCGATTGGATCTCTGTAAGAATTATGCATTATCAGTTAAGAATGAAGAAGGAATTAATAAACGACCGTTTGTTTTTTAGAATTATTGAGGTTGAGACGTTTGAGAATCAATAAGAGAGATAAAATAACAGACATGTATAGGATGAAGACATAATTTAAATAATACACATGGCAACATAATATTAATTAATTTAAAATGCTTATGTGTCAACATTTCAAAGCGCTAAATGTCAGCCCCAGATTCATTTGGAAAACACATGTGGCATAATTTGAGAGATCCAAACCCTCCTTTTATATATATAGATTCTTCATTTTGATTATCAAAAACCCTTTTCCTATCCTTATGAATCGGATAATACGATGTTAGTTTCTTTAACTATACTAGCCCTATTTATTTTGTTTGTTGGATCTCTAGGAATTTCTTTTAATAAAAAAAGAACAGATTTTGATATATTAACTAAATGATTAGCTCCGTCTATTAATCTTTTACTTTAAAAGTCAACCGATTCGGTGGGTTGGTATGAATTTTTCAAAATCCCGATGGTGAATTTGGCTCCTTACCGACCATAGATAAGCCGAGGTTGGAAGAGTCGAGATCAAGCCCGACTAGAGCGAAGATGTGGAAGATGAATTCAATACTTAGATGAATATGAGATTGGTGAACTGATCTCATAGCCAAGCCAACCTATAGTAATGAAGATGAGAGGATCACTAGAATTATAGGTCAAGATGAGCTCGGTTGTATTAAAATTCTACTTCAAATACATGTCACAAACTCAAGAAGCTCAATAAAGGAAGGTAATCAAGATCAAATCATATCCGATTTTAGATATGATTGAATCTGTATTTTCTTCATTTAGATCCCTAAAATTAAGGGATTAGATCCTTATTTTTCAAGTATTGTATCTTAGGCATAGTCTATAAATAGGGTAGAGCATGATCGAATGGGGTTCCGAAATCATTATAATTCAAGCAAATAAGAGAGATTTTCACTCAAATTTATATAAAATACGTTTTGGCCGGCCAGCATCGACCGACCAAAATAAGCTTAACCAATTTACCCGAGTAGGCTCGGACACTGTCTTTTATCTATTTTATCCATTTTATTTATTGTTATTCGGTTTAGATCTTACTAATTGGATCGAGTTATTTTATCCGTTTTATTTATTGTTATTCAGTTTAAATCTTACAATCTGGATCAAGTTATTTGAGTGTTTGGCTAGAAATTTGTGCTCTATAAATTCTGACACCAACAGTCCCAATCAAGACTTTGTCTAATTTGATACATTAAAAAAAGAAAAATAATCCTAATGGCCCGACTATCCGCACCCCAAAAATTTCTAAACACACCCCATTTTTAAAAAAATGATTTAAAAAATACAAAAAATAGTAAAATTTCAATTTTACCCTTATGAATTAAATAAAAAAAAACTGAAAATTGCTCCAAATTTCTTCTCCTGCCCGTCTGCCTTCTTCTCCCTTTTTTTTTTTCTTTCATTCATCAAACCTTAAATTCATAAGGGGATAATGTATGAAAAATCATTTTATGATTTAACAAACTATATAATAATCGTGTGAAATCGTGTAAAAAGAACGAAAAAATAACAACAATCTGGGACCCGTTCGACCTTGGTTTGTTGAACGCAAAGAGGTGCGTCCGACCTTCTCTGTGTTCGACCAACTAGGGTTGAACACACCTCTTTGCGTTCAACAAACCAGGGTCGAACGGGTCCTAGATTTGTTGTTATTTTTTCATTTTTTTTACACGATTTTACATGATTATTATATATTTTGTTAACTCATAAAATAGTTTTTCATACATTATATATGTTGTTATAATAGGTTTGAGAATTGAAAGAAAAAAAAAGAGAGAGAGAAGAGAAGTAGACGAGCAGGGAAGAAAGAATAAAAAAATTTAAGTTTTTTTTAATTCATAAGGGTAAAATTGTAATTTTGTCATTTTTTGAAATTTTTAAATAAAAAAAATAAAAAATGGAGTGTGTTTAGTACTTGATAGGGTGTGGATAGCCTGACCCTAATCCTAAAAGGAAGGGAGTATTATTTAATTTAAAATGACAAAATAACTTCATGAGCTTTTCATCTGTATTTTCCATTTCCTTTTGAATTGTTAATATTACTCATATATCAAATCTTCTGTTTTTATCCCACATTAGATCTCAGTGCACATTTGCATTTATCATATTTAATTAATCACAAAAACTATTGTGCTTGAGTGTACGGATTTTAAATTCATGTAATTCGGGTCGATCCAATTCGGCGTGCGTCTAAGTGTGTGCGCTTACACACTCTTCCACTTGTTTATAATTTGAAAAATATGTATGTCTTTTCATTATAACATTCATACCTTTTAGTTATGACATTCATACATTTATATTATAACATTCATACCTTTACATTATATATTACACAAACATGTAATACCTTATTTAAATATTTATATTATGTTAGGTGTACATTTATGTTATAATAATATACCATTTATGTTAATATAAATGTATAAGTAATATTACATAAATATATGATTATGTTGATATAAAAGTAAGTAATATCACATAAATGTTTGAATAATGTCACATAAAGATATGATGATACAAATTGTGCTGAAATTGATATATATATATATATATATATATTTGGAGTTACAATATTACATAAATATTTATATATATATATATATTTAAGTTATATTAATATAATAGAAAGGTCAACACATAGATAAAAATAAAAATAAAAATAAGAGTGTGAATTTAGATCGACCCAGTTGCGCCATACAATCGATGCACACAAGACATACTCCTAATTAATTAGCCATCTGATTAAAAAAAACAAAGTAAAATATTACACGAAATCCAAGGACCAACGAATTGTGCAAGGATCAGAAAACCAAGTGTCCAATCAATCTCATTTAGTTGTCTTTATTAGCATCAACAACAATACCCATTATTGCGGGTCCCATGTATCACCACACCAAATTAAAAACAACTAAGAGCATCCGCAGCAGTCTGCACTACTCTAGTGCAGAATCTGTACTAAAGTAGTATAGAAACAGTGTTTTATCTCCAACAGTCTGCATTAAATTTTACACAAAAAAGGAATATTCCATATTATTTCTAATTAATAATTTATTTAATCATATTTTTAAAATTTTGTTATAATTCGATAATATATTTACACATGTAAACATTATTTAATATAGTTTCAACCTTTTGTTTTATATTTAATAAATAAAAATTAATATCATTAATTGGTTGAAACTCAATGTAAAAACAAAAACAAAAACTTATTTTTATTGAAATGTAAATAGATGTTACATAGTGATCATTTCTAATTTTCTAAATTAGAATACTCTTCCCACAAATGATCAATTAATGCATTTCGAAGTGCAAAATGAGCATCTGAATCTCTAATTTGTCTAAATCGACCAAGAAAATTTTGAAAGCGAGTAGGTTCATTCTCGGCAAATTCGATGTCCGGGGATAGCACTTCCAAGCTTTCTTCAATTGGAGCATTACAATTTCATTCATCCTCTATTATCATATTATGCATACATTCATGATATCTTGCAAATCACTTTTCAACCAAAAACGTGTTGGATTCGCTACAATTGCAAATTTGTTTTGAAGAACTCCAACATGCTTCTTGTTTTTTCACAAAATATTATTTTTTAGGACCACTTGGTGAATGGATAGTTTACACAAGAGTCGCCCATTTGGGATAAATATTTTGAGCTAAATAATATCTCATATTGTATTCCTTTCCTTGAATGACAATGTGCTGGAGGAGCAACGCCTGTAGCAAGGTTAGAGAAAAGATGTGATGTTTCCAACACATTAATGTCATTGTTGGATCCTAACATCCCAAAATATGCATGTCATATCCACAGATCATAATCAGCTACAACTTCAAGAATAATTGTTGGAGATCCATTTCACCCGACATATTGTCTTGCCCAAGCTGTTAGACAATTTTTCCACTCTTCCAATACATACAATCAAGACTACCTAACATTCCTGAAAAGCCATGTTGCTTACCGATATAAAGTAGTCTAGCAACATCATTAGGAGTGAGTGATCTCAGATATTGCTCTCTATATATCTCCACAATAGCACGACAGAATCTCTTAATGCATTCAAGTACCGTATACTCTACAATTTTGATGTATTCATCAGTTGCATCTGCTGGAACTGCATATACTATTTGTCGAAATGTAGCTATTACTTTTTGGAGTGTAGACAAGCCAAGTTTTCTATCTGCATTTCTTCGTTGCACAAAGTAATGATCATGATTAGAAACATCACCAACAATACGAAAAAATAAATTTTGGGACATTCGAAATCGTCGATGAAATTGTTCTTCATTGAATGTTGGATTTTCAAAGAAGTAGTCGTTGAAGAGGTTTTGTGCTGCTCCTTCTCGAACACGATAAATTGTTCTACGGCTTGGAATTGAGCCTCCACTCGTAGAATTGAAATTTTGAAGCCTAAGAAATTCTTCCATCCTTCAATTGTTCTTGTATATTTGTCAAATGATTACTTCTTGCTCCATATCGTAACTAACCATCCGTCGTTGAAACTCTTCATCAGATGAAATTGAAGAATCCATTTATCGATTGTGAGACTAGTAGGATAGGAAAATAATGGATTCAAAAAGAAATATATAATCAATAGGAAAATGAGGTAGAAGATAATGAGTCTATCCATTCTAGCATATGCCATTATATAACTAATAATAATTGAATAAAGAAAGCACAATCCATGTGCTTTCAATTATAACTATTGATAACTCACTCAATCTTTAAATCTTAACCCTTAAAAAACAATCCATGTGCTTTCAATTGTAGTCGTTGATAACTCACTCAATCTCCTTAAAAAACAATCCATGTCCTTTCAATTGTAGCCGTTGATAACTCACTTAATCTTTAAATTTCAACCCTTCAAAAACAATCCATGTGCTTTCAATTGTAGCCGTTGATAACTCACTCAATCTTTAAATCTCAACCCTTCAAAAACAATCCATGTGCTTTCAACTGTAGCCGTTGATAACTCACTCAATCTTTAAATCTCAACCCTTCAAAAAAAAGTTGAAAAAACAAAGACTTTAAGAAACATAATCTATGTGCTTTCAATTGTAGTCGTTGATAACTCACTCAATCTTTGAATCTCAACCCTTAAATAAAAGTTGAAAAAGCAAAGACTTTAACAAAGCACAATCCACATGCATTCAATTATAATCGTTGATAACTCATTCAATCTTTTCATCTCAACCCTTCAAAAAAAGTGAAGATGTATATCAATCATTTTCTTTCAATCCTATCAATTAGATTCTTGTGATATTTTATATCAGATCTTCTATAAATAGTGAAGATATACCACACATTCTAAAGCACACATCTCTCAAATCTCTTCATTTATATTATATTCATTTTCTCTCTAAAATGTCGAAGCCATGCAGTACTAATTATACAAATGCTGAAGATCAACATCTTTGCGGTGTCTATCTTGAAATTTCACAAGATCCAATCGTTGGTATAAACCAATCTAGAGATCAATTTTGGAAACGCGTTACAGAGAAGTTCAATTCTGATGTGCCAAGCTCTAATATAAATAGGCATAACCAAAGATCAATACAATGTCGTATGCAAATAATTCTCAAAGATACCAGAAAGTTCTATGGTTGTTTGTGTCAGGTTGAGTATATGAATCCAAGAGGTGCAAATGAGCTCACTATCGTAAGTAATTTTCTATATATTTTACTATTTTATGTGCCATAAATATTTTCTCATTAAATTTCAATATTGTTTGCAGATACGACGAGCAAACGAGTTGTTTCTGCAACAAAAAAGTAATAAAGAAATGTTTAAATTCGACCATGTATGGTCTATTTTGAAAGAATATGTGCAGACTGAAAACACAAGCGGAGTTCCAGCATCATTTCAAAGGAAGTTGTTAATGAGTCTCCTATTTCTCCTGACCCTTCTGCACCGTCATTTTCAATCGATTTAAGCGATGAAAACATAAGTGGTGGTTCTTCATCACAGCGGCCACAAGGGGTAAAAAGTCCAAATTTAAAAAAAAAAATAAAGTGAAGATATGTCTGTTTTTTTAAACGCTATGAAAGAGGAAAATGAGAAATTACAAGAATTAATGTCAACTTCGGCCGCAAATAGAGAGCGCGATATTGAGGTGCAAAGACAAAAAGTTGCAAATAGAGAGTGCGAAATTGAGGTGCAAAGGCAAAAAGTTGCACAAAAAGAAATGATTAGAGAAGATAACATACTACTCATTGATTTGGATACTATTGCTGATCTCGTAAAACGTAAGTACTTCCAAGAACAACAACAAATAATTATGCAGAAGAGGAGTCAATCTCAAGTACCAAAACCCACTAATATGTTTGATATGTTTGGACAATTTCCAGATTTTGGAGGGTCTGGGTCTGAGGCTGGTCTCTCGGATTATTATGTTTATTGCTATTTTCAGTAATTTTATGTTTTGTTTTCATGTATTTAATTAGTTTTCAGTTATTTTATATTTTATTGTCATGTATTTCAATGTATTTTAATTGTATTTTAGTAATTTTATGTAATTGTTTCCTTATTCTCATATTTTTATGTTGAAAAATGACCCATGTTATTATCAACAACATCGTTAAAATTACCCATATTATTTTATATTTTATATTATCATCCATATTGAAAAATTAACACTTATATTGCCTCAAATTGTTATAAAATTAATAAACATTTACAAAATATATAAATTGATCCAATAATTATTAAATTACCCATTTTTCATTTCCATTTCCACATGAATTGACCCATTTGCACAAAAATTTGGATGATATTTAAGAAAAAAAAAAAAAAAAATTCTGGCGCAGAAATAACGCTGCTTCACATCTGGCGCAACAATTTGGATTTCTTCACAATAGCGCCATGTTAGGCGTCTTGCTGGAAGGGAAACATCAGTGCCTGGAATAGAGTGCTGCTGGGCATGCTTTAACACACACCTACATTAATTTAATATTATTATAATAATTACA
Source organism: Scutellaria minor (assembly GCA_954870855.1). NCBI lineage: Eukaryota > Viridiplantae > Streptophyta > Magnoliopsida > Lamiales > Lamiaceae > Scutellaria > Scutellaria minor. The sequence continues at coordinate 14,607,546 of OX940737.1, forward strand.
CATTCATTACAATCATTACATGTGGATCCTATTACAATCATTAAAATATTTTTTACATGTAATTAATATAAATGAAATATTTATTTTTAAATTAAAAAGGGGGACAAGATGGGGGGATAAGATGAGGGACAAGATGAGAGGTGACAAGATGCGGGGACAATAATGCAATTATCCCTCCCTAACACTCACTATTACACCTCAATTAACACACACTTAATAACATTCTTGCAATAATTAATTCACACATTCATTTATTAATAATATCTTTTTATTAATGAATATGGGTGCTCTTAATTTTTATCTAAACATAATCTCTTTTCAAATCAAAAGTCTACAACGTTTCTAGCATATTTTATATAAGTTTTTTTTTTATTATAAATGATAATTTTGTTACTATTTTACCATAAATTAAAATTTTTTGGACAAAATTGTCCTTTTGAATAAGGGGTTACACAATTTTTTTTGAAGCCATTACACTTTACACTATAATTTTTTATGTAAATAAAAAAAAAAAGGCTCATTACACATTACAGGGATTACATGAAAATTGTATTACACGAAAAATTGTGTAATACCTTATTGTAAAGGGTTACTAGACAATTCCTATGTGCATTACACGAAAATTAAGTATGAATGTATTACACGAAAATTGAACCTTTGTCGTTACACAAAAATTGCACAATTATGCACATTACACAAAAATTATGCACATTACATAATTGGACCTTGCCAATGCATTTCATTGTCATTACACGAAAATTATGCACGTCACACGAAAATTAAGTATGGATGCTTGAACCCTTGTTACACGGAAAAAAGATTATATCTTGCAGAAAAAAAAGATTTTAGACTTTACACGAAAAATTGAATAAGTACTATACAATTTTTGTTTATTTTCTTGATTTGTGGTAGAAAAGTAATAAATTATTTGATTTTGTGGCATAAATGATTATACCTATAATTGTCTTTATTAAATTTTATCTAAACATAATCTCTGTTTCAAATTTAAGCAATATTACTGCAAAAATGTCTGAAATGATCCGACCCGCCACGTGCGCCCATGCGCGTGGGTGGGTGCGCCCAAATCCATCCAAACTTACTCCGAGGTGATACACCTTTATGTTATGTTAGACATACTTTTATGTTATATTAGTCATACAATTATATTATGTTAGTCATTCATTTTGGAGTTTTAGCTGTACTTTAACATTTTTTTAAACAATCATTAATACATTTCATACATTTTAGTTATGTTAGTTGTACATTTATATGTTACCTAAAGGTATGACTAATATCACATAAATATATGTGTAATACCACATAAAGGTATATATGTACATATTGTGCCGAAATTAAGATTTTTTTTTTAAAAATTAAAGTATTACATAAATGTATGATATCTGGGTGTAAATGTATGACTAATATAATATAAATACATGACTAACATAACATTAGAACTCATGAATTACCCGACCTGAGTGCATGGATCCAAATCAATCTTATAAATTTTGATCCTAATTTATTTGATTCAATATATATATATATATATATATATATATATCAATAGGTCTAATATTACCACTAGAAGAGCTATTAAATGGAAAGAAATAAACTTTCCAAAAGAATGGATTATAAAACAGACGGTTTATAAAAAACCCTTAATCAATAATGATTTAAGAAACATAATTCAAATAGAGGAAGAAACTGTTCAAATACAGTTCACTAATGAACAGAGAAGATTATTACTCTCATCTTCCATGTCTATGTCTAATTCCAAATCTAAAACAAAATCAACAAATTCTTATATTTCACCTCTAGATTATTGGGTTAATTTACCACAAACCTCTACAGCTTCTACTTCTCAAATAAGAGAAGAATTAGAATAAAAAAGAAATAAAAGATATCTGAATGCGGAAGTCTTTATAGATAGAAATAATATTGTTAGAGATTATAATTATGAAAATATTCATAAAGAAAGTGAGACTATGTCCGATGCCCCATTTAGTCATATATACATACATATATATTATTATTATTATTATTATTATTATTATTATTACATTCCAAACGAGAAAAGTTGAAGTTCAAACTTAAAGTTCGAATTCAAGTACTGTTCGAGATAGTAACAATGTAAAATGAATGTAATCTTGATTTACATTATCAATTTTTTTGAAACAAGAAATTAGGATGAATCAATAAATCAATCACATGGCAAGAATAATAAAATAGAAATTAAACAAGGCTAATATATGAGAGAAGTAGGATATGTAAACCAAAAATATTAATACACAACATTGAAACAGTTTTTGAGGTCGAGATAATGGAGAGGAAGAGCAGCAAAATACATGGCTCAAAAAATAGAACAAAATGCTCCCCCTCCTAGCACTACTAACACAACAGGGGAAGTCTACGCCAGATAAACAAACATAAATATCTTCTTTGAGCTAAGACGAAGAAGCCGAGCCCGGCACATTGCTGATTTTGTCGAGGAAATTTTTGATCTCGTTCTCCAACTTGGCTCTCGTCTCCGCTGAGATTCTATCACCTGCTTCTTCCAGACTCAATTTCATCTTCTCCACCTTCTGCTTAATGACTGCAACATCATGCGTCTCGGAGGGCTTAGTCTGATTCTTGCTCGTTTCCACGGGGACGAAGGTGCGTAGCAGCTGCGGATTGTTCTTCCTTTTCAGCTTCAGTGGAGGCGGCATGCAGTCCGTTGTGAAGCTGACGAGCGACTCTCCAAACGGGTGCCGTTTCTCCAAACTCCGATATGCAAATCTTGCATCCGAGATTCTTTCATAGGCTATCTGGATACGTGCATTGTCCAGCTCCTTGAGTTCAGATTTCTTCAAAATCCCATATCTTGAAAACGTGGCAACCAACGTTTCTTGAGAAGGCAGAGTGGACCCCGGGGTGAAGTTCAGAATGATGGTCCCACCAACGGCCTCTGCCCTCTTCTTCTGTGGTTCACCTTCAGCCATGCTGGTTCCTGCTGAGCTCATATCCAACACGTTTCCGTTCAAATCCGGAATAGGTTGAACAGTCGTCTTTTCCTTTCGTTTTCTTTTTCTTGGCACAGACACAGAAACCCCCAACTGAAGAGTGTACTGAGCAAACGAGCTAGGCCCCGAATTCATCACATTGGGTCCCGATTCTTTATGCCGATTAGTGGCATTCACACTACTACTCAGTTGTGGAGGGCTCTGGAGAATCACTGGTGCAGCCTTGGGCGTTGGAACGGATGTGAAGACCAACGGGTTTATATTTGGGGAGACTAGCCCTTCTCGAATGTGTTCAACTGAAACGCTTGGATGGTTTCCATTCAAATCTGGTAACTTAGTGGCCAAATTGATGTCAGCTAGCCCTACGCTCGACTCAGAAGCTGTGCCGCTTTTGAGCACATTAGAGTGAGCTGCCTGCTGGAAGTTGATCATCCCTGAGCTACTGGCAAAAATGTTCGAGCCCGAACTGAAAGGGTTTAGTATCGAGCCAAGACCTGCTGATATAACTTGCTCCTTCTTCTTCTTAGCCTTGCTACATACGACATTTTCTTTCACTGTTTCCGAGAATACGTCACCCACAGCATTCCCGACACTCCCGTTGGCAGATGCATGGTTTGCTTCTGTCTGAGCTTGGGAATCCGATGCCCGTTCCTTCTTTTTCGTATACCTTCTCTTGACATTTTCCTTCACTTGTAGATTATCTACGCCATTCTCTACACTCTCTTCACCAGATGCAAGGTTTACTTTCTCTTTGTGCGACTTTTTCGCAACATAACGTCTCTTCTTCTGGACAGATTCGCCACAGTTTTCCAAGTGTTTCTCAAGATCGACATCAGGAAACGTGCATGCTCGGAAACTAGAAAAAAATGTTTTCAGTGAACCGGAATACTTGCTCTCTACAAGATAAAAGCAATCACGAGAAGTATAACTGAGCTCGGCTAGCAATTCAGACGAACAAGCATCAATGTCGTCTGCTTTGCTGACTATATGCCGTCCCTTGAGAGGTTTCTTTGTCCCGTTTTTTCGTGATTTCGTGCCCTTACCACTGGACAAAGGAGTGGGTTTTGCAGTTGGGCTGGAAGGAGGATTCGGATCTTCTTCTTCTTGTCCCACAGTCGATGCAGCCTTAATCCCCTGGTTCACATCCACGTACGGGTACGATAAATACTTGCTCTTCTTTCTTTCGCGCGATTCAAACCCTTTAGCTGATAAACCACTTTCGTCACCACTATGATTTCTCTTCTTCCTCCTGGTTCTAGTTGAACCACCATCATGTACCTCGACGGAGTTTTGTCCATCCTGTGCAGCATCATTACCTGACCTGAGCTGCTGTATAGGCAGCTCGTGATGGCCAATGGAGCAATAAAACGACGATAACTGGTTCTTCATTACCATCAGCTCGATTTTACCAGGTACTTGAACAGAACAAGCAAGTTTTTTGATATGTGCACAAAATGTTGCAGGCTTGAACTGAGATAAAAATGGAACATCAGACTCGCTAGCTTTCTCCGGCAATGCTGAATTTTCTTCATTATTTTCTCTGGACAATTGTGCATCAAGCGCTCGACTTTCCTTGGTAAAGCAAGGGCAAGTCAGCACTGACTTTGCACGTCGGCCTATCTCACATAAAGTCCTCTCGACTGCACAGATAAAATTCTTTTTATTGCTCTGCCCTGACATCTGTGCAAAGAACTCAACAAAAGGCTTCAAGTCTAAAGGATCACACCAAACGAAACTTGGACTTGCAAAGTATTTAACGAGGAACCTAACCTCTTTTCCACACTTCGTTGTATCATCCACAGCACTGGGAGATCCAGATATCATCCCCGGCCACCACGACTGTGTTTGGGTCTTAACCCACACCAAATCACCAGAATTAAACGTACAGTCTAGCTCACCAACAATGTCTTCCCCTTCATTCTTCACACTCACATCTTTCACATCTTCAATGGATTCACTTTCTCCCAACTTGTGTTCCCCTGTCCTATCCAAATCATCCCCGTTCTCAGAAACGCCATTTAAGGGACCAAAGACTTCAACAAATAGATTAATACTATTTCCAGAAACTTCTATCTTTGTTGGTGAACCGGGCTCATGAGAATGCAACGTGTCACCACATTTATCGACAGGTCCATCAGCATTCCCAATCCAAACCCCGTCATTCCCACAAAGTCTCAAGCCCCCTTCCATAACCGCCAAATCGTCATCGTTGATATCATCGCCACGTGTCAAAACAGACAACTTATCATCAGGATAACTGATCAAAGATTCTTTATCCAACTGATTATTTCCATAACTACAATCAAAAACCACAGATTCTTCAACACTCCTAGCCACCTCCACATTGTTTATTTCACTTTCAAGCTTATTAACATTATCCACACACTTCTTATTCAGATTACTTAAGCAAACAAGATCCCCTTTTTCTACAACTTCCTTGCACAGAACATCAGTCTCATTCAGTTTTGATTCAACTAAACCCTCTTCTAGGGTTTCTGAAATTTTCTTAATTTCCATTTCAATAATGTACCACAAAGATCACACCTTTTTCGCATAAAACCAATCAATCATCAATTTCCAAGCTGTTATAAAAAGAAAACAAGTTAATCAGTTGATTTTCTCCACTCAAAACAAAAAATCCCCAAAAATTACAAAACATATGCAAACAAAACCACTCGTTTCGTTCCTAAGCAAAACGAAGGAGTAAATACACCAAAATAACTAAGAAAAATTCACAACCAAATAGAGCCCCATTTGCATTATATCAACAGCAACGCAAGAAGAAAAATGACGACATGAAAGAATGAAAAAGAAGGTCATAATTAAGAACCTGAGGAAAGCTCAGAGAATCTCCAATTTGCATAATTCAATAGTGGCGAGAGAGAGAGAGGGATCTTATACATATATATATATATATATAGAGAGAGCAAGAGAGACAAGAGAGAAGAACAGTGTGGCTATTTTCAGGTAGTGACTGGGAATTGAAGATGATGGAAAACGCTGAAAATGAGGGATATATATAATGGGGTGTGCGTGTGTGTATTATTAAATTTAATGTATATATTTTTTTAACATCTATATTTACACGTGTCATTTGAAAAATTTACAAAGAGCTGACGAGGTCCACGAGCCTTGTAACTTAAGTGATATTCTATCTTTATAAATGTGTAGATTGTAATAATTCGAGTTCAAATTTGAATCATGCAAGTTTTATAATTTTTGTTTTTCCCCTTCCTTCTACACTCCTAAACTCATTAAAAAAAGTAAAAACGTTTATGCTACACTCGACCAAACCCGGCCTAAACTCGCCCGAACACGTCTCTACGCGCCTAGCTGGGTGTGCCCAAACCCACCCAAATTTGCTTCTTGGTGTTGTACTTTTATGTTATATTAGTCATACTTTTAGGGTATGTTAGTCATACATTTTAGGGTTTTTAACTGTAACTTAACATATTTTTAGAGAACTGTTAATACCTTTCATACCTTTTAATTATATTAGTCATACATTTTAGTTATGTTAGTCATACTTTTTAGTTATATTAGATGTAACTTTATATATTACATAAATGTATGATTATGTTGATATAAATGTATGAGTAATATTACATAAAGGTAAATATGTATAAATTGTGCCAAAATTAGAGTTAGTATTACATAAATGTATTACTAGTATAACATAAATGTATGACTAACATAGTATAAATGTAAGATTATGATATCTGGATATAACATAGCACTAAGATTATGATATCTGGATATAAAAGTATGACTAATTGTTGAATAAAACGAATTGAGAGAGAGAGAATAGAGGAAAGCTTGTATTTGATTATAAGAAAATCATCAAACTTTGGTACTGAGAAAAGAGGAGAATAGCTGTATTTATAGCTACAACTTAACAGCCTTTCTAAACTAATTAAAGGAGTTGTAACAAACTTTCAGATCTTAACTAATCTTGATTTGCTCTTCTTTTTCCTTTTGCTGATTGTGTGTATCCTTAATACCCCCCCTCAAAATGGGAGTAGATATATCAATCAATCCCATTTTGGATTTAATATCTTCAAATGTTGGTGCAATCAAAGGCTTTGTCAATAGATCAACTACATTCTCTTCAGAAGGAATTTGAATTAATTTGATAGTCCTGTCCATGATCTTTTCTCTAGTGAAGTGGTAATCAACTTGGAAATGCTTGGTCTTTTCATGAAGCACAGGGTTGTGTGCAATGCAATATGCTGATCTGTTGTCAGTGTAAAGTATAGCTTGCTGTGTTTGAGGCACCCTTAAGTCTTGTAGAATATAGATCATCCATTGAACTTCGCAGCATGTATGAGCTAGTGCTCTATATTCAGCTTCTGTTGAACTTCTACTCACTGTGGCTTGTTTCTTTGATTTCCAAGATACTAAAGAATCACCCAAATATATTGCATATCCTGTAATACTTTTCCTAGTAGTTTCACACCTAGCCCAATCACTATCAGAGAAGGCCTGCAACTTAAGATCACAGTTAGATGAATAAAAAAGGCCAATACTTGGTGTTGATTTTATGTACCTTAATAACCTGTGAACAGCTCCTAAATGAGACTCAGTTGGTTTGCTCATAAAATGACTAAGAGTTTGCACAGCATAAGATATATCTGGTCTTGTTATGGTAAGATAAATCAATTTACCAACAATTTTCCTATACAAAGATGGATCAGCTAAAACAGGAGAATCTTTAATTATAAAAGCTTGTTTTGAATCCATTGGAGTAGTGCAAGGTTTACTTCCTAAGTAATCTGAGTCTTGCAATAAATCTAAAGCATACTTCCTTTGGCATAAATGTAAACCTTTGTTATTTCTGGCTACTTCAATACCAAACATGTACTTTAAAGATCCAAGATTTTTAATTGTAAACTTATCATGCAAAAAAGATTTTATAGATTCTATGTTAGAAACACTAGTTCCAGTTAATATGATATCATCTACATATACTAATAATGCAGTGAATGAACCATCATGATCATGCTTAGTAAATAGAGAATTATCATGCACTGATTGTGAAAAACCAAAAGTAATAAGGGAATCAGTAAGCTTACTAAACCATTGCCTAGAAGCTTGTTTTAAACCATATAAACTCCTATTGAGTTTGCATACTCTTTTGTCATCCTCTGAACAATAGCCTGGTGGAGGTAACATGTATACTTCTTCATCAAGCTCACCATGTAAAAAAGCATTATTAACATCCAACTGATGTATAACCCAATCTTTTGCAACTGCAACAGCTACATCTTGTGTTGAAACACCACAACAAAACGGTGTTGTAGAGAGGAAGCATCAACATTTATTGCAAGTAGCTAGATCTATGCTTTTTCAATCAGGTTTGCCTCTTAAATATTGGGATGAATGTATTCTTATAGCTGCTCATTTAATAAATAGAACCCCATCTGTTGTTTTGAATAGTAAAACACCATTTGAAGTATTGTTTAACAAGTCTCCTGATTATAGCTACTTAAGAAGTTTTGGTTGCTTATGTTATGCTGGAACTTTAGCTGCTAATAGACACAAATTTGATCCAAGAGCTAGGAAATGTGTACTTCTAGGATATCCTTTTGGTACAAAAGGTTATAAGCTTTTGGACTTAAACAATGGGAAAGTTTTTAACTCTAGAAATGTTCAGTTTTATGAGCAAGTTTTTCCTTTCTTGAATAAAAATGCTTCTGACAAAGAAAAGGTGTTATCACATGTAAATTCAGAAGATGATAATGCTGGTATTAGTATCTTTAGTCCTTCTACTACTAACATTCCATGTCAGCAAGGTATTCAGAATTCAACTCAACTAGAGGATCTCCATAATCATACTCTATAGGAGGAAGTAAGTTCTACTTTAGCTGAGCCTCAAATTTTTACTCTTGATGATATTATGACAGATAACTTGACTAAGAATGCTATTGATCAAGAAGAGCAAGAAGCTGTTATTACTTGTAGAAAGTCAGGTAGACAAAGACACCCTCCATCTTATTTAGATGCTTATCAAATTGATCTCCCTAAGTCTATCATATCTGATCAGTCTCATGTAAATCTTGCTATTAATGGTAAAGGTAAGCAATATCCTATATCAAGGTATCTTGGCACTGATAATTTTTCACATAAACATAAGGCCTTTATTGTTTCTATTTCTCAAATTAAAGAACCAAAAACATATAAACAGGCAGTTAAAGATCCTGAATGGATTAAAGCTATGAATACTGAGTTACATGCTTTAGAAAAGACTAACACTTGGACTTTGATGGAGCTTCCTAAGAATAAACATTGTATAGGTTCTAAATGGGTATTTAGGATAAAATACAAATCTGATGGAACTATTGAAAGGTATAAAGCACGGCTAGTTGCTAAAGGATACACACAAGAACCTGGAATAGATTATTTTGATACATTTTGGTTGCGCTACACGAATTGCAGGCTGTGAGCGCGGAACATCGCCGCCTTGCGCACCTTGAGCCGGAGCTGTCGATGGAGGAACTTGCGTTGAAGCTGACGCAGAATCCATGGCGAATTGTCAATTGAAAGATGATGATAGACACTAACAGAGAGAGAATTGATGATAGACACCAAGAAATTTGCAGAAGCATTTGAAACCAGGAAGGGAAAATCGAAACCCTAAACTGATACCATGTTGAATAAAACGAATTGAGAGAGAGAGAATAGAGGAAAGCTTGTATTTGATTATAAGAAAATCATCAAACTTTGGTACTGAGAAAAGAGCAGAATAGCTGTATTTATAGCTACAACTTAACAGCCTTTCTAAACTAATTAAAGGAGTTGTAACAAACTTTCAGATCTTAACTAATCTTGATTTGCTCTTCTTTTTCCTTTTGCTGATTGTGTGTATCCTTAATACTAATGCAACATAAATGTTGGCTAATATAATATAAAAATATGACTAACATAACATATATAAAAGTCAAGGAAAAAAAAATGCATGAATCTGAATGAGATTCAGCACGACCCGATCCTAATGTATGAATCTAAAATCCATACACCTGATGCATATGAGACTTAAAAAACAACTGGCAAAAACTATTTCCACTCTATAATATATTTAAAGTGCATAGGAGATCTAACATATTTTACATTTTATGTTCGATTAGTGTTAATCGACGAACAACTATGCATTTAATCAAGAGTGGAATCAAGAGTGGTCGAACAAAATTTGAAGAGTTTCATCACCAATCATCAAACATCTCCTTTTGGATATGTTAAATCTTAGAACACCCTCAAAACATATATGAAACACAAATTTAAATTTTATATGGTGCAAATAGCCGTTTCAAGATTTATTTTGCCTGAAATAGAATAATAATACCTTTCCTTTTCTTTTTTTTTAGGAAAATAAGTACTAATTTGGAGTCAAATATTAGCTTGTTTCTATGGTAAATTACATTAAGTGCAACATTTACTATTTATTTCCACACAAATCAACATTTACTATTCAATTTGATTGTATAATTTATATTAAGTTTAGTGAATTATATTTGGTGTAATATTTATTATTCATCTGCAAACAAACCACACATAATTATGTGTTTTGTAGCTCAATTGATATTTCATCTTTATAAATGTGTAAATTGTGAGAGATTTCGAATTTGCATCATACAAGTTTTCTAATCTTTATTGCTTCACTTTCTCCTGCTTTCTCTAACTCATTAAAAAAATCACAGTGTATATATACATTAACAATAGTTAATGAGCCCGATATAATCTAGGAGATATAACATCCATAAGACCAATTAATATAATATAATTCATACTAGATATAATAAATTACATTGGAGACACAATATGTATCATTCTTCTTCATATAAACATACGTACACATATCCATATATGTTTGTGTACGGACAAATAATATCGGGCTATTGATCATAACATTCTAAGGAAAGTGGGTAAGCCGGCTTTTGGATTTGACTATGTTGAACCTAATGTTTCAACATGTGTACCATCTACTTGACATATTTATGCACCTAATTTCATCCCTTAAATATCTAATGTTAGCCTCTTATCTATATAGTTTTGTCCAGTAATTTCAAGAAGTAAGATGTTTGCTTTTATAAATTCATTTAAAGAAAATCTTCTTAGAATCGAAAATGTTATTATTAAAAAAAAAATCATAATAAAATGATACAAAACTCTTGTCATCCAAATAAATGCAATATATACCTTCAAAAATCTAATAGATTTTCTTTATAGTTGTTTCAAATTTTGTAGAACACAAAATCCTAGTCAAACACCCAAAAATTCTCGATCCGGTTCAAATAAATCGAATCGAACAAATAATATTAAAATTGAGTAAAATGAGAAAAATACGGTGTCCGGTGCCTACTCGGGCAAATTAGTTAGACTTGTTCTGGTCGGTCAGTTTTGGCCGGACATAACTTTTTTTTATACCAGATTGAGAGTAAAAAAGCTCTCTAATTGCTTGAATTACAATGATTTCGGAACCTCTATCAATGAGGTTTAAGGCCTATTTATAGGTTAAGTCTAAGATACAAAATTTGGAAAATAAGACTTAAATCCCTTGATTTTACGATCTAGATAAGGAAGAAATCAGATTAAATCCTATCTAAATTGGATATGATTTGCTTGTAAATTTATTTCCTTCTTCATAGATTTTTCTTAATCTCGCTCTTCCAAGGTAATAACCCTAATTTCTGATCATTCCCGTAATCTTCAGAAATGTCGAGTGATAATACTTCTGAATCAAACATGCTAAAGTAACTAGGCTCGGCTTAATCATGACCTAACCCTAGCACACGAGTCGGCTCGACAACTGACTAGGCTCGGGCCGCACCCTACTCGGGCTCGGACCCGGCTTGGGCTCGGATTGGCCCCTTCTCCGGATCGACCCCTCGTTCGAGTCGGTCCTCAACTCAGGCTCAGACCGGGACCGTTGGTTGGGTTGGCACCCTCGGCCGAGTTGACCCCTCTGGTCGGGTCGGCCTTGTCGGCCGAGTAGCCCCTCTGGCCGGTCGGCCCCTCGGCCGGATCGCCCTTCTGCTCGAGTCGGCCCTTCAGCCGGGTCGGATTGGTGAGGCCCAACAATACTAGTATAAAATTAAGAAATGTATGAACATTTCCTTTTGGAAAGATAAGTTGAATAAATTTACTATTTTGAATTTAACAATAATAATGAGTTATTCGACATATTTTAAATTTAATGTGATGGTATAAAAAATAAAGAAGTAAAATGAGATGTTAAAAATATGCAAAACAAAGTGAGATTGAAAGTAATAATGACGTGGAATCGCGGAACTGAGGCATATGATTAATGTGTGCGCCTGCATGTGTATTATAAAATCTACTGCTCTCTCAAACCTACCAAAATCACTTTTCACATTTATCATGTATTTAGCATTCAATCCTTCTTGGACAAAGTCTTTGACTGGACCGTCTTACGTATTCCATTCTGTGAGATGGATCGGGTCGGATCGAATAAAAGAAATTATATAATAATTTTTTTATATATTAGGTAATACTTTTCTATATATTAGGTAATACTTTATATTATAAGATGTGTTTTAAGTTGAGTTGGATTATAAGAAAATATGTAATAGGTTGTCCAGGTGTTTTTCTCTCTCGTGCAACATGTAATACTTTTGTATATATTAAGCAATACTTTTTTATATATCATGTAATACTTTTGTATTATATTTATATACTACATAATATAATACAAACGTATTACCTAATATATAGAAAAATATTACCTAATACATATAAAAGTATTACCTAATTTATTATGTCCGACCCGACCCAACCCGTCTCACAGAATGAGATCTGTGAGACGGTCTCACATAAGACTTACTCTTCTTGTCTTAAAATATTTTTTGCTAAATGTTTTTTTTCTTTTAATGCTTTTTTGGTTAAAGTTATTTTATAAAGATTATAAAAACATTCAATAGGTATAATTATGTCTATAACTGGTTTCTGATATTAATAGCATAACTAATATGTAATCCTAAATAAAGTCTAGATCAAAAAAAAGTTGGGACAAGGTCATTAATTCTTTTGGTAAAAAAAAAAAAAGAGAGGGAATAATTGAAATAAATTCTATTTTCTAATTAATGTATCTTGATATAACTTCACAGTAATCAAGTGTTGGATGGCATCAGACAAGCTGATCCAATCGATCCAACCAGGAACAAGTCCTTGGTCTAGTCCAATTAGTACTTCAAATTGAATTTCTGAGTTAAATTTGGGATTATTCGTCAAAAACCGAAAAAATTGGAGATAATTCGTCCTAACGTTTTGAAGACAATATTTATTTCTTACATATTTTATAAGTGTGGGAGAAAATATGCCACGATTGAAGATTTTCTTTAATATTATACTTTTTTATTGCATTTTTCTGTTGTTTCTTTTACGATCATTTCAATGTGAGATTTAAGCTCACGAGTATGGTTCACAGTATTGTTCTTGTGAACCAAGTGTATGGATCATGATCTGTACAACTGTGTGTGCGGATCGGGTCGGGTCAGGTCCGATCCGATCCTGATCCGCCTCCAATTTTTTTTTTTAATTTATGTCTATGTTATGAGTATAACATTTATGTTATATTAGTAAAGGATACGTATAGATATCATAACCTTTAAGTTAATAACTTAAATTTTTTCCAGTATAAAAATTCATGTAGTATAGCTGAACCTTAATGTTATAATAATTTAACATTTATGTTATACTAGTATAATCTTTATGTACTTAAAAAATAACATAAATGTTATATTATTATAGCATAAAGATTGAATTATTATAAACATAAAAGTTATATTAAAATAACATAAATGTTAAAAAGGTATTATAGGTCTTAATACACTATGAAAATGTTAAACTAGCAGAAACATAAAAGTTATTCGAACATAACATAAATGTTATGCGAACATAACTATAATGTTAGACGAACACACTAAAAGGTTAGATGGGTGAGACTAGGGTTTGAGCGTGAACCTAGGACGTGTGGAAACGTGTGAAGCGTGTGTGGGGCGTGTGAAAAGCATCGTCTCATCAGGTCGACTCAATTGCACAATTTCCGACCCGTACACCTGATGCATATAAATATTTGTACAAGCTCACACATATAATATGTTTTATATTAGTTTCCCTTGATGTCTTTCAATATCTAACCGATGTGGTTGGAAATATGAAATTATCCAAGGATTTCTCTATTGTATCCTTATTTAATGTTGATGTATAAAAGGTGTATATATATATATATATATAAAAAATTAATTAATTAATTAATTAATTTCAAAAAAGAATATTAAGGAAATAACATCTAGTACACATTAAAGAAAAGAAAGCTGGCTTTCAATTTAGGACAAAAAGAAATAAAAAATAGATGGACTATCTTTATGGAACGAAAATAATACTAAATATATCTTAATTTTGATGTTGGACTGCCCTCAATCGAGCAACCAACTATATGTTCAATTTAGAATAGTCAAGCAAAATAGACTTTTTGGTTCCTTATATGTATATTGTTAAATATAAGTAATTCATTATATAATAAAAATGTATTCAAAACATATTTACATAAATTACCTTATAGTTTGAGTAACTTACCATAATGTTAATAAATTATATTTTATTATTACTATATCGAAACATAAAGAATATATTATATTTTATTATTTCGGTACATAGTATGTATTGATCTCAAATGGTTCAGAGGTTCAGAGGGGGAATAAACCTCTGTCTAATTTTTCAAAAACTGTTCGAACTTTCAGCGATGTATTCTATCGCAGAATACAGCACTGAATGCAGTATAGTGAGCTGGGCGAGAATGCTGCTCAGCTTACTATATCAGAGTTTTTAATGCAACAGAAACAAATTTTGACATAATTTCTTTTGAAAACGTTTTCTCAAATATGATTTTACTAAACTTTTAAGGCAGAATGATAAGCTATAGAATGCAACACAGAAATATTAAGAATAGAAAATAAACACACAAGGCTTATAGTGGTCCAAATGTGGTGTAATCCTTCTACGTCCACTCTAATCCTACTTCGAGGAGGAACTTCGTTAAGCAAGATTGAATTACAGGACTTGACCTTACAATCTATCAACCTAACAAGTTTTCCACCTATAAGAATTCAGCTTCCACACAGGTTACTCGAATCCATAGGCTGACCCACATATGACCATAATAACTCACATAGAGTTATTGCCTTAACAATTTAAGATAAAAACACTCAGCAATGATCTAAATTCTATCAACTGAGGACACCACTAAAAACAACTAAACACACAACACAAATGTTAAAAGTATATAGGTTTTTCTTTAACTAATGTTTGAAGCAGCATTGATGACTCTGGAGTTTGATGACTCGAAGGCTTGACTGCTTCATTAGGAGGTTGAGTGACTGAAAACTTAGAGAGTAGAAAACTTGAGTACTTGCTCTTGCGAGAGTGAATTTTGAATATCAGTTTTTCAGTTGTTGCTTCAGTCGACTCTTCCTCTATTTATAGAAGTAGGAAATGTACCCGTTGAAGAGAGACACACTTCATTTGAATTTGAATTCCCTTTGATTGTCCTTAATCTTGCATTCAATGTCTCTGAAATTTTGAGATTGAATTATTTGTCTTATTTTGCAGCTCATTTAATGCGACTGTACTGTGCTTCAAGGTGGTTGTAGTTTGTCGGTCAACGTGTCAATAGGACACTGGTTCTTAGTACAGTTCGATCACTTGTCTCCACTGGCTATATTTGACAAGATGTATTCTCGGATAATAGTGATCTTCCTCGTACAACATTGTTGTGCGTGACTGTCTCTTCCTACTTTAAATCTTCTTTCAGTTCTAGAATGTTGTGCCAGTTTACTGCAACCTGAAACTGCAGTGAGACTTTCCATTCGCCTTATGGTATTCTTGCTTGCTGGTTGCTGTATTAATTGCTTATTATATGTAGTATCCGGTATGATTTTTCTATTGTATCCGACTGCTACCAAAGACCTTACTGATTTCCAAATTCCTCCATTCTTCAGCTTCGACTTTCAAGACTCGAAAACTAATATAAGTTTCCACTTAAATAGTATGGAAAAATAGGGTACTCTAATTTCCTATTACAATACTGTTTTATTTTATCAAAATCTAAACATTAATTTCCTAACAATATGTCCAATATATAAAAAGCAAACATTTCAAGTTGAAATAATAAATGTTTCCTTCACAAAATACCTTCCTAAAATTAAATATTCCTTTTTTATTTTCTGTCAAATAATTTCTAATTAATTTAGGGTGGGACTAAAGGCACCCCAATTTAAAAAAAAAATCCAATTTTACCCTTAGGTTTTGTTCAATTAGTTATGTTTGGTCATTATGACCGAACGTATTTCTCCGTGTTCGGCTAAAGTGGTCGAACGTGCTTCTATATGTTCGGTCATGGTGGCCGAACACTCTTCTATGTGTTCGGCCAATCGGGACCAAATGAAACTGCTCGGGTTCAATCGTTTTTTTACGTTTTTTTCCTACGATTTTCACACATTTAACAAATCCGTAGAATGTTCGTCATTATGTTGGCATTACATTCTTCAAAAAATTAAAAGATTTAACATTTAAAAAAAAAAGAACGCAAAAAAATCGATCAAACCCAACATAATTTTTTGCGATCGGGTTTGATCGATTTTTTTGCGTTCTTTTTTTTTTTTAAATGTTAAATCTTTTAATTTTTTGAAGAATGTAATGCCAACATAATGACGAACATTCTATGGATTTGTTAAATATGTGAAAATTGTAGGGAAAAACGTAAAAAAACAATTGAACCCGAGCAGTTTCATTCGGCCGGGCCCGTTATGCCGATCACATAGAAGAGTGTTCGGCCACCATGATCGAAAATATAGAAACATGTTCGGCCACCTTGGCCAAACACGAAGAAGTACGTTCGGTCATAATGACCGAACGAAACTAGTTGAACAAAACCTAAGGGTAAAATTGGTATTTTTTTTATTAAAAAAATTGGGATACCCTTAGAAGGTGATGGGATGTGGTCCCACCCTTAATTTAATTTAATGCTTAGATAATCAACCTACCTTATTTTCAGCAAATATCTCCATCCAATTAATACAAGTAGCTTACTATATAATTTGATATCACAATATTAATTAGGGTCAAACTATGCAATAAAACAAGCTTGTGAATATATTTATTAATAATCAAAGCAATATAGTCCATGTGACATCTTTTCTTGGATCAAGGCAAGTACATTTATATGGATAGACAATTGAACTCAAATAATTCCAACACTTTTTTCCATTTTAACTAATTTAATTCTAGCACTTCTCTGCAATACAAATTGATCAAAGGGACCAAACCAACCTAAAGTCTATAATCCATTTACAACAACTTGTTATCCCCTGTTGCTCGATTTACGAGTAGCTAGCTGGTTCAAATCGGCATACACAATCATATATGTTACCTTTGATTAGCTTCGCTGCTAAGCGTTGATTCTTCACCATTGCAAGCTGCATATCATTTAGTCGAAAATGGTCACAAGAATTGATCGATCTCGTTGGAATATATAATTGTATGTAATGCAAGAAAGTGACAGACCTTTAGAGCATCACATTTGAACTTAGCATTGAAGTTTGTATGTAGCGCTCGTCCCATCCCTTCCAAGACGACCTGCAGTTGATGAACATTTAAGCTGTGTTTGGATACAACGATTTGAAATACATGATTTGAAATATGGATTTCTTGAAATCCAACTTTATTGCTCAAAAAATAGTTCAGAATGAAAGTGATGAATTTCAAATTCATACCTATCCAAACAACACCAATGAATTTACTGATATGGATTTCAAATCCATCTTCAGATAGAATTAAATAAATAATAAATAGTAAGGGTATTTATGTCTTTTAATATATATTTATTTTTAATGGGGTGTGTTTAGTAATAGATGGGGTGTATATAGACCCATCCTAAAATATTACCAGATCAGCATCCTTGGCGGCAGCAGCTAACTCGGAGGTGACTTGTCGTAAGTCGATGCAAGGACTTCCACACCCGTTTTCAACAACCATCAAAGGGACTGATAAAGAACGTTGTCTAGGGCTATCTTGGATGTTGATCATTGCATCCACGAGTAACCCCCCGGCCTCAGCCGCCCCTCTAAGTATGTCACAATGCTGTTTTTCAACACTACTCTCAGTCTTACTCGTCTGAAAAGAGGCTCCAACTACAAGGGCAAAAGAGTAAATATACATACCTTAGCAGCCTCAGCAACAATATCCGGTATCTCCATTGCTGTAACGTCGTTAAGGGCTGGAAGGGAATTGGCAACCAGCACAACCTGCAAATGAACGAGGGGCAGCATGGGAATTGCGTACGAATGGTGAAAGAAGCATTTAGTAAATAAAACCACGTACTTCGGTTCCTCGTCTGAGAAGTTCTCTTGCAAGTGGAAGCATTCCCAAGACAATATCGGCACCAGAGTTGTCCACAAAAAGCAGTGCTCGTTTGTATCGGTGAGGCTTCTTCTCTGTGGAACCGAACATTCTCTCTTTGAAAATATCGAAATCATCCACCCGCCAAGGTCTCTGCATCTTGTTACGACTCATTCTATATATTTCAATAATCGTGCCCTTATGGTAGAGATCAACACAAGCACGTGATCCCCAGTCGAAGATGTTTGCAGCAAGTACTCCTTCAATTAATGTTAGCAATCTTGATTCCTGTCCACAAGAAAATGTTAGCCATACAGTTGACTTAAACCACGACAAATTTGCCAGGTGAAATAGAATTTAAATGAATACAAACACAGATGTAAAATCCTCTCATGAATCAATCATGGCTCAACTCTTATCCTTCAAGCATTTGGAAGCTCATTATACATACCTCATCCATACTGTCGAGTTCCATTAACAGATCAGATAGAACCGCAAGTGATGCCTCATTTTCTCTGTTACATAAAAGAAAAGATGCAAAGAGAGCTCAGAATGAATATATTTTATACAAAGAAAACACATGCCAAATAATAACTGATGTACTTGTGAACAAGCTGAAAATTGAGAATGTGGAGTGGAAGAGGTAATTAATTCAATGTAAAGTATTGTGTCGAACCACTTAAAGTTGAACAATAAACCATAAATGTTTAATAAATTAAAAATCTAAAATGTGGAGAATGGATTTAATCTCACTCCAAAACTTAAGAACCTAAAAAACATATGCTTACACATTAGTTAAGATGAGAACAATTTAAAAATGGAGATGGTCATGGAATAATTACCTCTGTTTTATGCTTCTGTAGGCATCATGAAAGTGAAACTCCCTTAAGCACTCTTCTCTTAGTTCCAAGAGGTTGGCCAGCCCCAACTTTCCATATGCAGCTGGTTCCTCCATTAACCTATTAGGCCGCAAAGGAATAAATATTACAAAGAGAAAATAATGTTAGAATTCCTTAAGGAATTAGTAATTAAATGCAAATATCAACCAAAGTCGTAGTAATATCTAAATTTAATTAAACCAGAAAAGGACAACTATAAGTAAAAAAGATCTTAAAAATCACATCAATTACCGTTTTAGTAGAGTTAAAATATTTCAAGGAGAATAGAGGCAATAAATAGGTCAGTGATCGAATTGTGTGCACCTTGCAAGGTGAGCAGAGAATGCACGTGCGAATGCATCACCTCTTCTCTTAGCATCATCTGTGCCACCTTCACTAGCCACAGCCTGTGAACTCATAATAGTCATAAATAGCGACTTAAGACATAACCGACACTAGGTATATAAACTAGGTTCATTTGAGGACCATGATTTCATTATCATCGTATCACCAAAGTGTTTCTCCAAGAGTAAGAGATGGAATACATAAGATCAAATGCAACATATACAAAATGAAGCAGCAAATCTCAATTATAGCTTTACACAAAACTCAACATATATTGGTTTTTGTTGATTGCGTATTTTCAAATCTTCATATACTTCAACATATATTTGTTTTTGTTGATTGTGTATTTTAAAATTTTCATATAATTTCCAAGTCATGTGGCTACAACAGATCTTTCTAGAATTGAGAACAGGCAAGAAAGTAGATAAAATTTTAAATATAAAAATTACCAAATCGACAAGGTCTGGCATATGCTCAGATAGCACGGTGAACCAATACCTATACAACAATGGACAAACATTAAGAATTTGATGACCCAGAAAAGATAATTTAGGGAAACTATATTGAGTCAGATTTACTCGACTATGGTATCAACCAGAACATCACAAGAAATAACTGCAATCGAATTTACGGTACTTACTCTAGCTCTCCGTGATCTGAAAGATCTATTGTATTGGGCTCGTATCTGTAAATGAAAATAAAGCAGGAAAAAGAAGCATCATCATCCATTAACAAAGTGGAAATCTTGACGAGGCATTTTGAACTACTCGTCAAAGAGTACAAACATACAGATGTAATCAGGCAAGTTGAGGAGTTCATTTGGTCTACTTACGTTTTTGGATCGGCCAACAATGGAAACACCTCCAAACTTGGTACAAGATGGAGAACACCCACATTTAGTTTGCTAGCATCGGGGCGTAAGGTATCTCCTTTGGATGATGGAACTTCAAAGCCTCCAAGACCAGTAGTTCCTGGAGGAGCCATAGGAACGGGAGCAGTGATTTCAGTTCCCTTTAGCACAAACTTCTCCATCCACGATATCTGCAACCATATGATTTTGACAAATAGGAGCATTGATTTCTTAGAAATGCTCAATTGCAAGTGAATTTTTACTGTACTCCCAGCATGACCAAAAAGGCAATATTCAATTAAAAGGAAATCCACAGAGATGATGCAACAAGTGTTGTGCTCAAGAGTCTGGTCAAACATATTGAAAAAAATGGTTTTCCAAAAATATATTATATTTTTTCTCCTATAATTAAGCAGCTTATTTTATTGCCAATGAGGTGTATTAACATGGTGCAGATTGGGATAACAAACAGCAATAACAATAGAAGTATCCAGATCTCTTCCAGCTTTGTCTACATGCAACTGAAGTACAAATAAAGTAAGATATCAACAGAAATGAAGAAAAAATAGCTATATTGCAGAGAAAAAAAATTATAAGAATTGGAAGTACCATAGTTTCTCATCAGTAACTAATAAACTTACTTACAAGAATTAGCAGCATAAGCCAAAGCCTTGGATTAATGCAGAACCACCATAGCCTAAATCTCAGGGATTATCAGAGTGATTGAGTAATTATTCTAAGAGGCCCAAAAAACTGAATCATTGGCATCGGAGTTCTATGATTAATTGTACAAAAAATTAAGGCACTTCCTGAGAATATATGCCTGTTGCTTTGGGAATCTTTCACTTTAGGGCCAAAGTTAAGTAGAAAGGTAGTAAAGAACTTATTCTAAAGATTTAGCCATGAAGAAACAAAAAGTAGGAAAAGTACAAATAGTGAGTTTTTAATGTCCCACTCAACTCATTACAAATATACGCACTACAAAAAAGGAAGACATCCCTAGAGGAATTGGGTGAAAAATCTAAGGTGTTGATAATTGAGGATCAGATTTCATGCTCATGTATATGTAAAGCAGATCAGATTAGATGCAAAACAGTTCAAGAAAGCAAAAATGTAGGTTAAGTCATGAAAGACAAAATAAGAAGCATTATGCCCAATAATGTCATAGACATACCTTCTCATTCAGGTCTCCTAAAGGAGGACCGTGAACATTTCCTCCAATATAAGGTGCACCCATCGGGAACCTTTCGACAAACTGATGAACCATAAGGTCATCAAGCCCATGCCTTTCATAGCTCAGGAATGCACCTAAAGCTCCTAGAAACCCTTCATGTCTCAGAAACATCGCTTGTGCTTGTCCCTTTGACCTATAAAAAGTGGTAATATAAAGGAAAGGATCACCTGAGAGTACAAACATTGAAAGACAAAGTGATCGGATAGGTAACTTATCAGGAAGAGAAGACTAATTTCTGATGCAAAAATAATGGTTTAATCTCAGATAAAACTACACGAAGTACTTCTTTTCTACCAGAAGTGGACTGCAAATGAGATGGTGTCCATGGTGTAGGCATGGCCCCTGATGAAAAATCCTCCAAAAAATATACGCTTAAGTCCAAAACGCAGAGCATTCAAATAAGATATCTGCAAATATTACAAGTCAGATCAGACACTTGGATCTAAGAAAATCTATCATCTCGAAAAAGAATAACTCTAGCTTTTCAAGAATATTACAACATGTTACAAGTGATCTAACTCCATATTTCTAATAAGGAATCCTATGCCACTGTTCTTAGATCAATGACAAATAGTTTCTGAAAATTCAGAATTTCTTCTGATAGAATAAGCTGTTAAATACTCAACGAATATAATAGTCCAATAGTCTGATGCACAAATTGGCAAAGACATTTCAAGTAAGGCTACTTAACAAATCTAGACCTTTAGTCAGTTGCTACGGATGTTGGATAGGGATGAGTCAAACAAAAATAAGTTTGTGGTCCCATTTGATATATAACCATTAATTTTGACTTCGATTGTTTAAAGGGGGAACACAAGATTTGACATAGTGTGTATCAAGATCAATAAGTTTTGCAAACCAACTTGCCTGGCCAATATTATAGGAAATCATTCTTAAGAGGGACAGAGATATATCTTCAGGTCTGTAGTCTTCAATCTCCTTGTTCTCAGATATAGCCTTGCCAAAACTCGAAGCAATAGTTGCGGCAGAGAGACCAATCTGTCAAGTGAATTTCATTTAAACGATCATTTACGGTAATGAGACTACTTCCAACCAAAGCAGAAACAGCAACTCTTAAAAGAATGTGTGAACAAAGTTCTTGATACGGCAGAGAGGAAGAAACTTGAGTGTGTGAACAAGGATATACCTTTGAGTAATCCATTCCACCGTAAATATCCCCAACAAGCATATCAATGGTTCTGTTATCCCCCCGTTGACTCAGCTCCAACAGTTCGTCAAAACTAATGCAAGAAGAGCAGAAGACAAAAAAATAAGCAACAAAGTGTAAAGAAGGGAGTTTAGGAATAGCGAATAGTCAACCATCACATCAAGAAAACCTTTTGCACTTGGTTAAGAGCCTCCCAAGACCCCAATATGTGCCCCCGCCAACATTTGTTCCACTAACACGCTGGAAAATTCCATCTCCATCAACCTGTAACCAAGTAAACTCAATTTGCATAAATATGTAGTCGGGAGAGAGAATATAACTGCGGATGAAATAACATAATACCTTGATTATACTGACACCAGATCCTATATTGACAAGAAGATATGGAAATAAGTCATTGGAATCAATCTGCACAAACTCTTTTCGGCCCTCCATATGTGTAAAAGCTTCATGTCTAATTGCCTGCAAAAAGCACAATAGATGCAATGCTTAGGATTGATAGTTTTTTTGCCAATGTTTTTAGTCAACCAACATCATGTGTAGCACGAGAACTCTATCTTCAAAAGGCTTTGCCTGAATCATATATAGAGCTCTTATTAATCATATAGCCACAAACTTTCAAAATACACTTTTTAGATATTAAAATGAAGCAGGATTAGCAGTTCCTAGTGTTTCTCTCTCACTATATATGCCAACTCAGATTTTAGAAACTGAAAATGAGGAGTTGAATCAGATAATAGAAGATAAGTATCTCAAGGTATAACATTTAAAGTATTGAGAGTACAACTTCTGGCCACATCATTAACTTTCCCATGCTATTAATTAAACGAAGGAACCAAATCGCACCTTGAGCAGAAAATTTGCACCTGAGACTAAGCAATTCATTTCATCCTCTTTCTCTATACTAATTCCAAGCCTTTCCTTGAACAGATCAGCAAATTTGTAGGCCCCGCCACCTGTTGCCTTCACTCAAATATATTCAAGTTAATAGACAGATATGTCCTTTCCTCGATGCACCGTGTTAACTTTTTTAGAAGTTTTCATCATCAAAGTAAACAACATAGTCAAATTGGGAATATACTCTACAAAATAATAACATTAGTGTAAACAACCAGCTGACTTTAACAGACCTGTAAGCCTTAGCATAATCAGGAATGTTTAACAAATTATTATTACACAACTCACGTACAAAAGCTTACAAGCTAAAGAGTTTTTTCCTCTTATTTTAATAACACAATATCTTTAACAAAACAGCTTCTAATCACAAAAGATCAACTCCTACTATGGATATAGTTAACAAATACCTTGATTATAGTGTTCTCAGTGTTTGGAACCTCAGTTTGCCAATGTTGTGAATCCATTCCTGTAACCAAACATCAAAGTCAAAATCAACAGACAACTTCATGAAATTTCGGAAACCTCTCATCAGACAAGTAATATTTGCAACAAAGTACACTTTGAGAAGTAATCATCATGAGATAAGCGAGAAACATGCCACCGTGATGTAGCTGCTTGGAGTAGATGAAATCCAAGCATTCATTAATTTTAGCTGTTTCAAACTTTACAAAGTGCAGCCTCCCACCAAGAATCGGGTAGCTCCTTCTATTATAATTGGTGATACCCAGTCTTGCCTTTATTGTCATTCTCCTCCCATCATTGGCCGGTTGATTTTCATGTCTTGAGAAATACACCAACTTAATAAGAGATCCTGCCAACATAATCATATTCTGACTTAATGCAACATGAAATTCAATGCCAAGAATGGCTACAAAATGTTGTTTAACAGGATATTTGCCAAAATCAACTACCACACGTCACACGACAAATTCTCAGATCAGATATTGGTTGACCATCAAGGACTGTTGCCCAATAGCCAATAGGATTGGATTCCTAAATGTTTTTGAAAAGGCAAAAACAACATAGGTATTCTCTGAGACCTGAAATAACCATAAAATCTAATACACTATGAAACCAACTTCATTCAGAAGTGAAGTTCATAGTTAAATCACCTAACAAATATTATGGTTTTTAAGCTCTAAAATTTACAAACCTTCAAGAAAAACAGAATACTAGATTCTAAAATACAGCACACACATCATTATACACAAGCTGCAAATACAAACCAAGCCATATCCACACAATTCACTGCACAGAATGCACACTAAAAGGGGATCACAAAACATCCAATACAAACTACAAGGATAATAAATCTAGCAATCCAAACAAAATGGTAAGTGTTACCTCCAATATCCAAAGCCAAATGAGAAATATCATCAGACTGATTAGGCAGCAGAATAGTAGGGTCTTTCTCCTCAAAATTCCCTTGTATGGCTGCTCCACTGAGGTCCAATTGGGGCCGAGACGAAGACCGGTGAATCGGGTTTCCGGCCAAGGGTGCCATGTCCTTTCCTCCTAATTCTCCTGCTCCTACAACACTACTGCTAGCCTTCTCAGTACCATGATGGGATTTTCCATCAAGATTACCATCAATAGTTATATGGCCGTCAATCCCAATGTTGGGTTCTTGGCGGTCCTCTCTTAAACTATCCATTGTAATTATGTCAACAGCACTCTGCCTACAACCAACCTGTTTTCCTTCTCACTCTAGTTCTAGTACCACTACACTCCAACTTGGATTAGGTCATTCAGTTGTCCTACATTCAAAGTTCAAAAATGGATAAAATAATCTCAATTTAGAAATTGCATTGAAATTCTATAATCTAATCAAGAACAAACAAGATCAGATTTTTCACAATTTTGAATTTAACAATTTTGATTTTAACCAGTGATAAAAGAGGTTTAATTTGGGTCAGAGAAAAAGGCCCATAAAAAAAGGGACAAGATTTTTTAAGAAAATGGAAAATATAGAGATTGTGAATACATTCTTTCACTGCTATTAATTGCTGTAGGTAATGGAAACTAAAGTAATAATGGAACCAATAATTTATGAAATTTAAAACCTACTACAACCTTATTTGTTTTGCTATTGGAAAAAGTTGAACCAATGAGGAAGCTAAAGATGGAGGGTTTAAATGATTGTCTTTCGGGCATAAAATAATCCAAACTTTTTTGAAGAATTGCAAGAGTTCATGACAAGAAGTGTTGAAACTGAAACACAGAAATCAAGAATTGGAAAGAAAACCAAAGGCGTAGAAGATGAAAAAATACTTTGGAGAATGTGAACGAAACTAGGTGGCGGTCAGCAGCTGTGTTGGATTTGTTTCTTGGTTTGACTGAGTGCGTTTGTGAACACTAGAAATTGGAGGTTTTTTTAAGGAGAATATTAATATTAATTAGTCGTAATTAGTTAATTTAATTTAATTTAGTATTAGTTAGTCGTAATTTAATTTAAACAAATATTAATACATTTCATATTTTTTAGTAATATAATCATACATACATCTTAGTTATGTTAGTTGTACATTTATATATTATATAAATATATGACTATGTTAATATATAAGTACAAGTAATATTATACAAATATATGAATATTATATATATATATATATATATATATAAATGGATGAATGTCCAAAACTAATACAATTCCTATAGCTTGTTATCTAAAATACCACTCAATATAACAAAATGTCCAAAACTACCATTAAATATAACAAAATACCCAAAACTACCATAAAACAATGATTGTCCTATCTTGACTTTAACTAACTTCCAAAAATCATTAATTTTTCATTTTTTGTCAAAAAAAATCAACTCCATTTATTTAATTAGATTCGGATAAAGCGTATACTGATCAATATCAGGCCCAACATTCTTCTGTATTTTAATTCATACTTTTATCTTTGTCTCTGATTCTCTCGTTCTGCCTTCTCGGAGTCAATAGATCACTCATTTTGACATTATCTGCCTTTTCACCAGAATCTGATGAAAAACTTGTATCGACAAGATTTCCTGCCTCGGGATATAAAAATACCCTAAGTGTTTATCGATGATGAACCTTTCTCGTGAACCTCTCTCTAGGTCACTGATGGTGAACCTGCTTTGAGAAGAGGGTTTTTGAGCGCATCCCATAGATGGACATGAGTTGCTCTCATAGCACTTATGGCTTTCTGGACCAAGTCCCAATCTGCCTTTTGAACATAGGCAGCGGCTTCAGCACGCATCCTCAGCAAGCCATATCTCTTGTCTAACTCCTCAAGGTTTTCCTTGAGGTGTCTAGCTAGTACTATGATGGAATCTGCTTCAAGGATATCCATCTCTCGTTAGGAAATCTGCAAGAACATTCTCATTAGATTTGACAATGACAATATCAAATAAATAATATTGGCATTCTGTTTGCCATCTGATAATACGGGCTTTCTCGATTTTTGATTCGAGTTTATTCTTTAAGAAAACCTTAACATTTGTATTATCCACTTTTAATGTAAATTCTTTTACTAATAAGAATAAAGACCATTTTTTGAAGGCCTTCCAAACTGCAAAGAATTCATTCTCGTTAATGTGCCATAATTTGGCTTGTTGTTTTGAGAACAACCCTCATGTATATCTACAAGGTTCTTCGTCTGTAGATGTCTTTCGCATGTGCACTGCTGCCCATCGGAAATCATTAGCATCTGTATAGACAACTAATTGATCGTCATCCTGTGGTATTGTAGTTTCGGCAGATTGCTACAAATCTATTTTAGCTTGCGAACTCTTTGGGAATGTATATCTTCCCATTCCCATTTCAACTTTTCATTTCTTTGTAAAAGAGGATGAAAATCATTTCTGTATTTTGTCAGGTCTTTAATAAAACTACCTGCAAAATTAACAACACCCAAGAAGCTTTCGAGATGCTTCTTATCATTCAGAACATCAGGGAAATTACATATTTTTTCAACAATATGTTTCTGAAGTTCCATACCTGTTTGGTCAATAATAACACCGAGAAACTCGATTCTATTGATTGTGATTATTACTTTCTTTTCAGATAGCACTATTCATTCTTTATGACATGCTTCAGAAAATATTTCAAGATGCTTAATATGTTCTTTCATATTTTTTGATGTAATTAATATGTCGTCAATATAGACAAACATAAACTCGAAATAATCTTTAAACAGATTATTCATTTTTTGTTGGTATATCTAGGGTGCATTTGCAAGACCCATTGGAAGTACATTCCAGATATACTAACCTTGTGGAGTAGAAAAAGTTGTATACTTTCTAAACTCCTTTTCCATTTTAATCTGATACAAACCAGACTTACAATCGAATTTAGAAAACACTTTTGATCCTTTAATACAGTCAATTAAATGTTCCCTACTCGGGATGTAATAACCATTAAGATCAAGTATCTTATTAATACCTTGATAGTTAATTACTAACCTCTCTTTTTATTTCACTGTGGTTTCTTACCAGAAAACCTGGGCTACTGTAAGAGGAGACTCTAGCTTCAATCAATTTAAGATCGATATGCTCTTTGATAATTTTTTGCATATCTTTCTTATCTGTCATGTTCATCTGGATTGACTTGTATCGAACCAACTCGTATATGAATTTTTCCTTTACTTTCAAAGTTGCTTCAATCTTGTTCCTGTTCCACCAAGCTAGAGGATCCTCATTGAAGTTTCTCTGGATTAGTCTTTTGACATTCTCAAGGGAAAGTAATTTTTCATTGTCAATATTCTCAACAGGTGTGCTCTCTTTAAGTGCATTCTTCAGAAGTTGGATATCTTCTTCGAATGCTCTTTCGAAACCCTGTTGCTTGAAAGACAAAAGAGTTTTACCAAATTTTCTTTTATCCTGCATTTTAGGATGTGTTAATTTGGCATCATCACCATGTTTGCTGCGAAAAGTAATAGACATTATTCTATTGAATACCCATTCTCATTGCAAAACCTGTATCAAGCTACCACAGTTAGTAGTAAAGGTTAACAGGTTCTTGTGATTATCCTGCTGATATTTTGCAAAGGTTTGAATAAAATTATTACCCAATAAAATATTAGCACCTGTATTGTGAATATAAATCAGTGGCATTTTTACCTTGTACTAGGGTGTACCAAATGCTCATCCTATCATGATTCTTGTTTCACGAATACCCTTATTAAGTATCAGGATTTTCTGAGAGAAATCCCTTCCTGCAATAATAGGTAATGTGTCCACAACTTCGTTGGGAAAAACTCCTAGTTTTGCAATGTAAATATCTGATCCTGAATCAATATAAGCAGCAAAATATTTTGTCTTATATTGTTCATACGTCATCCCAACAGATATGTATATGGAAAATGGGTTCATCATTCCACCCTTACGAGGTGTCCATCGAGACTGAATTCCATACATCTTCCTTTTCGTCCCCAAGGTTTGTGTTCCTAAAGGAAACTTAGACTCAAAGTCATAGTACCTTTGGTTCTACCTGCATTACCATTGACAGATACTTCATAGCCCGATATTTCTAGCATGTCTTCCTATCTTTCAATTGCTGGTTGCTGTAAATGATATATTTTATCACAAGAAAAAAAGTTAAGTTTTTCCGATATATAAAAAACAACACAAATTTCTTTCCAATCCTCAGGGCAATGCATTTTTACATTACTGACCTTAATTTGTTGTGGGTTGAAATCCTCTAATGGTTCTTTTCCTTTTAGGCTTAGTATCCTATCTTCGGAAAATGACATTCTAGTACTGACTTCAGATTCTAATCTCATTGATCTGTTAAGAACAAGATGATCTTTAATCAGTATGTTAACACCACCTATCCTAGGAATTTGGATTGGGTCTGGTGTCATTACTTTGGCGAATTTCTTGAAAATTCTAAGAATCTTAATATACTATTTCTTAAGAAACAAATCAGAATGATGTGTATTGGAAAGTGCATATGCAATTCTATATGTAATAGAATATGGTCTGTTACCCTCTTTCATTAGATCTGTTCTTTTAAAATCTTGATGAAGGGTTAAGACTCGACTGAAATCTTGGTCAGCTAGGTTGTATGCAATCTTAGGATGAATGTCAAACATAAGTTTGCCAGTATACAAATTACCTACCATTGTACCAAGACAACCATCTCTGAGGTTATTGATTCTTCTATCCATTACTGATAGATGAAATTTAGAATCAATACCTTACTTGAAGGTAGCTTTGATTACTACTTCAATGGTTTCAATATGGATCCATTTCATAGTCATTGCTACTTCTTTCCTGATTCGGCTTAGTTCCTTAAGAATCTCTTTTTTTGGAATAAGATGCATATCAATTTCTATTATCGGTTAATTCCATTGGAATCGAAAACTCACCTAAGTTCACCCGATAGATGATATGGTGCTTGCGTTGTCTTAGTTTGATCTGGTGAAGGATCCGACTAACACCTCCAATTCTGAAACCATCATAGGGGCTCAGAGTTGAGTCTTGCCTTATGATTCTTTCCATTGTTTTGTTTGAGATGATCATTTCACTACAAGAAAAATGGTATTTAACAACCCATCAAAGACCAAGGACTAAAATATCGCTAAAAATGAGTCACTGATTTTACAAACACCATACATAAATTTTCATCAAAATATCGCGGATATATCGGGGATATATCGGTAAAATATCGTTATCGGTAAGGTTGTGTTCATTTTTGTCAAAATATCGTGGATATATCGGTAATTTATAATTTTCGGTGTAATTTTTGAAATTTTCTTTTTTTTTTTTAAAAATACTATATTGGACTAGGATATGAAGAATCCAAAATTGGCCAAGTGTAATGAAGTTATAGGGCATACATATGTATTTTATTATGTATTTTATCTTCTTTGTTGTAAATTATAAATAAATGATAGATCACTTCTATGAGTTCATATATTTGGATCCAAGGTTTGTTAGTTATACAAATTTTTCAATTCTCCTTCAAATTTGGCCTAAACATATTTTTTTATTTGAAATTTAAGTTCAATATATGTATTAATGTTAGTTATAAATTATAAATTGAGTTATTTATCCCTCTCTTTAATTGAGTTATTTATCCCTCTCTTTAATTTTTATATATCTATATTTTTATCTATGAGTGGAGTAAACAATTACTTTATATAAATTTAATTAAATTATTTACAATAAATTAGTACACTAGTATTTAGGTTCCTCTCATAATTTAATTAAGTTTAATTAAATTATTTACAATAAATTAGTACACTAGTATTTAGGTTTCTCTCATAATTTAATTAAGTTTAGTTAATTTTTTTAAAATTTAATAAATGGATTATGATGTATATAATATTAATGTATCTTTATATTTATTGTAAATTTATCATTTTATTTATAGTTTTAAGTTCAATATATGTATTAATCTTACTTATAATATTATATAAAGTACTAGATATATTTTTCAATTTATTTTCAAATTTTTTCAATTTTTTGCGCAAAAACCGATATATCTACCGATATCGATATATCTGTCGATATATCCATAAAATCAAGGTACCGATATATCCGTCGATACAGATATTTTAGTCCTTGCCAAAGATAACTTTTTTTATGAATTTATATTGTCTTTCTGGAATTAACAACCCTTTTTCCGAAAAGCGTTGTCTTTTTTCAAAAAATACGCTGAAAGACAACGCTTTTTACATAGGGTTGTCTTTCAGCGGATTTTTTAAAAAAAAGACAACGCTTTTGTGCAACATTTTTTTCAAAGGGTTGTCTTTCAGCGGATTTTTTTAAAAAAAGACAACCCTTTTATGCAACGCTCTTTATGTGTTGTCTTTCAGCGAATTTTTTTAAAAAAAGACAACCCTTTTATGCAACGCTCTTTATGCGTTGTCTTTTAGTGGATTTTTTAAAAAAAAGACACCCCATTGTGCAACGCTTTTTTTATGTGTTGTGTTAATTGTGCACCTTTTCATAATATTAATTATTTTTTAATTAAATTAAATTTGAAAAGTTTAATTATTTTATGATGTTATCTTATATTATTTGCATTAATATTATTTTATATGAACAAACTCATAATTTTATAAAAATAGTATTTTTATAAAATATATTAAAATATGCACAAGTATATTTTATAATTGTCTTAAAATGAAATTAGATTAAACATTACTGAACATATTAATTAGTCATTAATCTTCTAATTATATATATATATATATATATTGCTAACCTTTTAAAATATATTAAAAATACAAATAATATTGTGATTCTTCAATAATATTTTAGGTATTGAATAAATCTATGTACGTAAAAATATATGTAAATAAATCTATGTACGCAATATGACAAATAGTCTAATAAATTAAAGTAAAGAATAATATTGTAATTGAGTCACATTTATATTTTGTATCGTGAGTGCATTAATATTTTGGGTTTTGAACATTCATATGTTGGCCATTGAAATCGAGTTAAATGCAATAATATATCAAAATTGAAAATTAATGACTTATATTAATAAGTAACGGTACTTTATAAAAATTAACAAAAAATATGTGATAATATTAATTGTTTTTTAATTAAATTAAATTTGAAAAGTTTAATTATTTTATGATGTTATCTTATATTATTTGCATTAATATTATTTTATATGAACAAACTCATAATTTTAAAAAATAGTATTTTTATAAAATATATTAAAAATATGCACTAGTATATTTTATAATTGTCTTAAAATGAAATTAGATTAAATATTACTAAATATATTAATTAGTCATTAATCTTCCAATTATATATATATATATATATTGTTAACCTTTTAAAATATATTAAAAATACAAATAATAAAAATTAACAAAAAATAAGTGATAATAGCAAATTGAAAAATATCAAAAATTGAAATAAAAGAAATGCATGTAGGATATTATTGTATAAAGCACCAGTGGTTTAGTGGTTAGAGTATCATTTTGCCACCCGAGTTCGATTTCCAGACAACGCGCAATATTGGTTATGATGATGTCATCCAGTTCCTATGATGACGTGTTAGTGCTTTGATGACGTCAACATCCTATTTAGTTAATTAAAAAAAAGACAACCCTTTCATGCAATGGTTTTTAAGTATTGTCGTATCTAAAGAAGACAACGTTTTTAGTGCGTTGTCTATCAACGAATTTTTTTTTGCAACGCTGGATACAACAACGCTCAAAATCTGGGAAAGACAACGCTCAAAATCTGGGAAAGTCCGTTGTCTTTCAGCGAAATTCTTGTAGTGTTTATGAAAAGAATACTGATAGATTTTTTGAAGTTCAGAGTCTATCTTCCATCTCGAGGCTATTCGTTCGGTTCTGTTGATGATTCATAAGACTCATCTGAATCAGTTTCAAAATTTTCTTCGTAGATGCTTTCATCTGAAGAGATATCCTCGAACTGATAAACTGGTATCAAATCACCTTAGAAAACCGCATCAAGGATGTCTACAGTCTACTTGAATTAGCGAATTTCATTTTGCTTTTGTGGGCAATCTGGCAAAATATGTCCTTTTGCACCGCATGTCCAGCAATTACAGTCTTTGAAACTTTCATTTGTACGAGTATGAGCTCGTTTGAAAGTCCTCCTTGTTGGTGTTTTTCCTGTTGACTTCCCTGTGGATCTAGATCCTTGTAAAAAAAACCTGGAAGAACCGGATTTCTGACCAGACTTGTAGGTTCTGGCCTTGGATTTGGACCACCAGGATCTTCTTTGATCGGAAGACATTCTCTGTGATCCGGACTTTGCATAAGATACACTTCTGAAGTGTTTCTTTCTCTTCTCATGCCTCACCTGTTTTGATTCTCCAATTACCGATGGAAAATCATTGCTATCACAACAAAGATGAGTTCTTTTGACTTGTCCTCTGAGTTTTTTCTTGTTCTTTTGAATGGTTGTTTGTTGACACCATTCTCGCAAGCTGTCTTTTAGGAAAAACATCCTTCTTGCGACTGTGTCGACCTATCCCCGTGGTAAATTATAGGATTGGATCAACATTTCTCGCTAGGAGCTATAAATCTTTGCAAAGAACATCTCTGTTGCCACATTTAGCGGAACCTCTATTTGAAAGTAATATTTGTGGAACCAATAGATATATTCGTCTGCCGCACATATACTTTTTAACTCGAGAGCATAAAAAGCTTGTGTATATTCTCGACTTTTCTCTTTCTTACTTTGGTCAAAGTATCCATCTCAGATGAAATAGACCTTAAGCATTATTCCAACATTTTCGATGATAGCGTATAAATTATCTCCGGAATAGGCTTCTTCTTTAACTTGGGTAGATGTTTGTTCCCGAGCCATTCTTGCTGAACCTTCCAAACTACTTTTGATTAGTCTGATGAGGTTTTCTTTTCCTATGTCCAGCGTTGTTGAGGCCACCTTTAACGAGGTCATCCATTCATCGATTAGTTTTTCCATATTTCTAAAATCGATGATGTTGGTTGTGAGAACCAACCCATATGAGTGTGTTAGTTCTAACATCATCTTTGCCCACGGACTGTTAGGAGGTACTTTGTTTCTCCCAAGTTGTCCTCTTCCCAGTCTCCAAGTTTCCGTGCAAAACTGGGATTTGACTTCTGGTCTCGATCTCTAAGAGCTGATGTGTTTGAACTCGTACTTCCTTTTGGATTAGGAACTTGAGAGTTCATCTTGATGTTAACGAGATCTACTATCCCAAGATTGGAGAATGATTTAGTTAACTCCGAGATATCAACTCGTGATGACTCCATGTCAGATTTTCCTAATAATTTCACATATTAGTTCATCATGACTCTTTGACTTCAGGATTTCCGTAGCCTTTCCTTTGGGAATAAGTGGTTTATCCCTGAACGCATCTTTGAAACATTCATTCATGGATCTGTTGGATCCTTTTGGTAACTTCATTTTCAAATCTACGATTTCTTTTTTCAAATCTGAAACTTCTCATTGGATCTCGAATAGAGATTTGATCATCATCCCGTCTAACCTCCATAGAACTAGATGGTCTTCTGGATCTCTCTAAGATCTTGTGAGATCTTAGAACTATCAGGAACAATTTTGTTTCAATCCTTATTGAACATCATCAGATTGATATTCTTGAAACTTGTATTATCTCGAAAAATATTTCGGATACATATTTTCTTAATTTTATCCTCTGTTAGGCATAAAATAAATATTGTAAATATAAATCATAAATTATTTCTTTAGTAAACCTAGACTCTAATACCATTTTGAGATCTAGATCTAACAAACATTTGGATTGGATTTAATTGATTGATTTTGAAAAAATATGGATTTAATTTATCAAATAAGACAAGGAAGTAGTTATTATTCAATGATTGCACATGTGTGTCCTAGGGTTATTTTGGTCATTTTATAAAAAAAGTGGTATTTTTGGGCATGTTATTATATTTGATGGTATTTTTGATCCAAGTTTATAAGTTATATAGTATTTAACATCCTTTACCCTATATAAATTGTGACAAAGTTGTTCTTTTTTTAAAGTTAAAATATTACACAATTATCAAGTTATTTGTACATAAAAATTATACTAATATAACATAAATGTCACATTAATATAACATAAAGATTAACATCTAAACAAAAAAAATAAGGGGATTCGGATCCGGGTTGGATCCAGGCCGGCCCGAGTGCACCATGTACCAGGTGCACATGAGACCTACTCTTTTTTTACCACAATCCACTAAATTGACATTTTTGCCTCAAATTTAAATATCTTAATAAATCATAAGTGAGTCTTATGTATGATCGTCTCACAGATCTTCTTGCGTGAAACAGGTCAACCCACAATCCACATTTCACAATTCATAAGTAAATTTGTTAGAATGGACTTGGGTTGTGGGTAATAAGGATTCGTCTCATGAAACTATACGTGAGACCGTCTCATATAAGTGTTTGTGATAAATCATATATTAGTTGACTCATCTTATTCTCATCATGAACAATGAAAATGCAATGGTTATTTTGGACAATTTGTCAAAACTATGGTAGAAAAGTAATAAAATTATATTGTATGACAAAAAGTCAAAACTATTTAGTTTGATGATATTTGAGGATATTTTACCATTTTAAAAATTGGAATTACTTGAAATTTGAAGTGATTACTTGTTTGAAAAGAAAGTAAATAGAAGCTAAATTTTTTAATTATAGAATATTTTGTAGGAGATAGATTTACTAAACATTTATCGAGCACGACATGAGTCGAGCTCGAGAAAGTTAATAGATTTGTTTTTTTTTTCTTTTTTTTTTACTTATTTGACCTCATCTATGAAATTTGAATGCAAAAGTATATTCGAACTTGATTGATTTATCTATCACAGCCAAAGTTTTCTTCGAAACTTATTTTCCTTATATAATTTGTTATTATTATTATTATTATTTTTAAAAATATAAAGAAACAACTATTTAAAGTGGTGGCCAGATTAAGTCAAAATTTTAAAAAATATAATAATAAGTAGAGTAAATTACATAACTCAAGGCAAACTATGACCACTTTTGCACTTAGGTATACGAACTTTCAAAGTTTACTGTATAACCGCTGAACTTTTGCGGTTTTACCACACGACCGTCAAAATATCTCCGCCGATGGAATAAACTCAGAATATTCATTCCTGTGCTGACCACGTGACTTCTGTTGAGGGCATTTCGATCTTTTTAAGTGCTGGCTCAATTTAATGACTCACTGAAGGGTAAATTAGGGAATTTCATACTATATTGAAATAAAATTAAAATTACAAATTAAATTAAATAAAAATTGAAATCAAATAAATTTCAACAGCCTCTCTAACGTTCACCCATAAATTGCACCCCAAAATTGAAGACATGAACCCTAACATCAAAATACCCCAGCATCGAAGTTTTATCACCGAAGAAAACAGTTGAAATGGAAAAAGGTATATTTTTGTGGTAATATCACACCAAATAAGACTTTGTGGACCGATTTGAAACCAGGAAGGAGGTATGCATCGTGCCAAAATTCACAGGTAAACTCAAATTCGAAAACTTCTGCCCTTAATTGATGGAGAACCTTAGTATTTTTAAATTTCTTTTGGTATATATTCCTCTTTTTTTGGTTTCAACATTGCATAACTGTGTTTGTCCTCATTTAGTTTGATAAGAAATGATGGAGAATGTCATTCATCTGGAGATTTTGGGGTGAACCTGACCTAATATTTAGTTAGTGTACTTTTAGTTAGTGTATTATTAGTTAGTATATCTGGGGGTCAACATTACAGTTAGTGTATTATTAGTTAGGGTTTAGGTTTACGGTACCCTAAATTTTAGCCCTAATTTGATATATGATTGTAGAACTAAGTTTTTCTTCAATTGTGTACCCCTAAAGTTCAATGGATGCACTTTAGTTTTAAATATTTTATGTTGCAGGATGAAGGATGCAACTACTTCATTTGGATTGATCCCCCTATCTGTGCTAGAGCTCAACAAATTATTCTGGAATTATTAAGACAGATCAATAACCTTGAAGGCGAAGTTGATCGGGTTAATAATAACATTGACGATGAATTGAAACAAAAAAGTTTAAGGGAGAAATGGTTGTTGGTGTCGTCGTTTCTGTCTTGGATAATTATGTATTTGATGAAGTGATTAAGTTTCATGTTTATTAATAGTAGTTGGAATCTTTCCAGTATTCATGAGCTAGTGCAATTTTCTCTATTATGCAATATGACAATGCAATGTAATTTCTAGTTCACTACTAAAATGCAAGTTTCCTATTGTAATGACATTTTTGGCTTAATGCAATTTGCCTAGTGCAATTTTCTTTACATGTTGCTTGAATATAATAAATAGTATCCTTTAAGATATTGAATTGCAACACAAATCTAGACAAATTATAAATGAGTCATGCACTATATTTTCAGCACAATAACAGAATTCCAGGCAACCTA
Source organism: Scutellaria minor (assembly GCA_954870855.1). Classification (NCBI taxonomy): domain Eukaryota; kingdom Viridiplantae; phylum Streptophyta; class Magnoliopsida; order Lamiales; family Lamiaceae; genus Scutellaria; species Scutellaria minor. Next base: position 14,645,214 of record OX940737.1, read on the forward strand.
TAACTTGTCCATAAATTCACACTCAACAATCAAAGTTCAAGTAATAGTATAATAACCTCATTGAAACTCCAAATATAATTCTAGAATAAATACATTAAAATGCTTAAATCCTTCCAAATACGAGTATATATCATTGATTCAAAACACTTGTAAAAAAGATACCAACATCACAATAGTTTTCAAATAGAAACCATAATAATTCAAATTGCAACAGATTTTAGACTAGTCTTCATCACAGTCAAATTTTCCAAAACTTATAGTACGACCATTATCTTTGAGGTCTGTCCTTTGGTGGTTGATACTTTTACACCACTCTTTCCTAGAAGTATGACCATAGCCTTGTTTGAAGATTGTTGGGTGCCACTCTTTGAAAGTATGGCCATAGCCTTCTTTGGTCTACCTCTTTTAGGTGCAATACTCCCCTTTAGTGGTTGAATTGTTCCATCATTTTGAGGGTTGGAAGTTTGTTTTGCAGTGCTTCTTATAACCCTACTAGTACTTATTGTGGAACTCATTTGAGCACTCATTATTTCATTGGTTACCCAACAAATTACATAAACGTGTACTTAAAACTTACATGTTATTGAAACATTACAATGGCTTTTATAGGATGTCTTAGAGTATTAGTACATTGGACTTGAGATTCTTATTTGGCTTTAGAAAGATTACACTTATAATGTTAGTATTTTTATCTTCTTGCACTTAACTGCCCCCAATCCTCATTAATATTCTTCTCCTTTATCATCAGAAAAACACAAATGATTTTTAACAGGTTAACATTACCATTACATAAATTACTCTATATTTAAAAAAAAAAATATATATATATATATATACCCTTGTAGAATAGGCCTCATGATGTACTACATTTTCTCCTTCATGTCCTTCACTTGCTTGCACACTTCTCCCCTACAAAAAATTAAAAATAAAAAGGATAATAAAAAATAGGTTCATGACATAACAGGTTCATCACATAATAGGTTCATAACAGGTTCATAAAAATACAGTTTATTCCATCTGATCAGTTACCTGATCTTCACAGGCCTCTTCTTCGTTTTTCCCTTTTGTCTTACCCTTTCCCCCAATACAAAAAATAAAGATAAAATAACATTAAAATATTAACTAACATGTGATAACAAAAGTAAATATCTGAATGTTTATGATACCTTTGTTCTTGGAGGAATTGATTCAGACACCTCATCAACCATGTTTTGCAAAGGTGTAGAAATATCCAAACTGCTACTTTTATTCAGACTACAACCCCTTGAGTTATGATTGGATTTATGACATGTTGAACATGTCATTGTAATGCCCTTTTTACTAAGCCTCATTTTGCCTTATTTGACATAAACCCTTGGGCTACCCTTCTCTTTCTTCCTATCATGTTTTTTAGGCCTTCCAGGCATCCTCTGAGTAATAGGTGGGATCAGTGGTTGAAGATTCAATTTGGGCCACATGTCACAACTGTTCAAGATAGACAGAAGATTGCTATATGCATTAATGAATGTCTCTTTCTTATAGTACTCATGAATATGGTCTTCAGGTTCATAATTAAGATAGTACATTGCACTTATAGCATGAGGACAATGTATCCAAGTCAAGTGCCACCTTCTACAACTGCATTGTTTTTTACTCAAATGCATTTTAAATCTCTCTAGACTACTAGCCTGAATCTCAAACTGGTCTTTGTCATTCCAATGAGTAATGTATTCAATTGATTGTTTCTTCCATTTCTCAAGAATCTTAGCTATCTTAGGACATATCTTCTCATTATACTTCATCATTTGATCCCTCCTGACATGAACCCTCTTCATTAGGATATATCTTATAATCTCAAGCATACTGACAATTGGCTGACTCCTTGCATTGAGTATAACAGAATTAAAACTCTAAAAAAGATAGTTCAATAACAAATCTGTTTTGGGAAACTCACTAAAATGAGATCTGCTCCAGTGTGCTGGTGGCCTTTTCACAAGCCATTTATAGACAACCATTCAACTCTTTTAATTCCATTATTACCTTATCAAAATCAACCATTCTACATGATCTGACAGTTTTTCACAGTACATTCTTCAATTCCAAACCTCTATGAAGTTGCTTGAAATTTTCATACAGGTGTCGAACATAAAATCTGTGTTCACAGCTACTCAACACTTCTTCCACTGCATGAATGTAACTAACACAACTCATGTAACTAACTTCTAACTAACATGAATGTATATAACTATACTTAAACTTTAAGAGCAACCTAAACTTATTTTTTTGATAAATTTCTTTATTTAAAATCAAATTTGATGTCCCATTTTTTTTTCATTTTTCACCTTACAACCTCTATGTCGTAGCCTTATATTTCTTTTTGACATGGCCAAAAGTATAATCACATTGAGAATGGTTTCAAAAGCTTAAAAATAATTATTTAAGATTTTTAGGTTAAAAAAGGTCAGTTTCGAGTGCTCACAGTTGCTGCGATGCAGCTGCTTCTTCTTTATATATATATATATATTCCATATTTCTTAATTTTGTAATTAGCTCCAAATGACTTTTAGAATTTTGTCCTTGATGATATAACTACGTTAATTTGCATTAATAGAACTAAGGACATTTTTACCACTTTCAATGAAAATCACCTTCTTCATACCCAATCTATTTCAAATTTATATAAAAAAAAACAATTTATTTCAAATTTAACATTATTTAATGTCAAACACTATCTGCTTTTATATATAAGACGATAGCACGTGAGTCCTATCGTACAGAGGTTATATAAATCAAAAACGGGTCAAGCCATTCAACACGTTAATATTGGCTTCGCATAAAACTATATAAAACTTTATCTCACGTAGAGTCTTATATGAGACGGTCTCATGTAAGTTTTTGCCTTTATATATAACCAAATGTATCAAAGGGTTGTATTTAAATATTATTACATAAAATTATGAAAATGTTTGATCATCTGAATTTTAAAGATATTACTTATTATGATTTATATTTTTTAGACTTGTTATATTTAATTTTATATAATCTAACTTTTTCTTTTAAAATAAAACTATTGATATGATTTCTTGTTATACAATGCAATTTTTTTGTTTAAAATTTATTTCACTTCTATCAATCTATTATTTTTAGAACTTAATTTGTCATTTGTACATTTCAATAAGTAAGTCAATTATCTTTTCAAATTTTTTTTTTGAGTAAGTGTTCTTACTTCTTATGAACTAAGTGTACGGATCATGATTCATGCAATTGGGCATGCACGGGTCGGGTTGGGTCCAGTCTGGCCCGCATTCATGCCTGGATTTTTTTTTAATTTATGTCATAACTTTTAATATATGCATATATATCATAACCTTTAAGTGAATAACTTAGACTTTTTTCAGCATAAAAATTCATGTAGTATAATTGAACCTTTATGTTATAATAATTTAACATTTATGTTGTATTAATTAGTATAACATTTATGTGAAAATATCATAACATTTATGTACTTAAAGAATAACATAAATGTTATATTATTATAATGAAAATGTTAAATTATTATTCATAAAAAATATATTATTACAACATAAATGTTTAAAAGTAGCCTTTATTTAATGATCAATACAAACAATCTTTCTTCTTCTTCAATATTTAATATGGTATCAGCTTGAAGCTTGGAGCTTCATATATTGATCCTATTTTCTTCATTCTTCCTCTCAACCTTGGCGTCTATCGCCGATCTTGACTGGTGTATGTGTCTATCACGTTGATCTTTTGGTTGAATATGGAAACTTATACGAATCAGAATACTGCAACTCAAATGATGCGAATCAGAGTGGTGTGAATCAAGCTACTGCATTTCAAGTGCCTGCAACTCATAATGGTTCATCTTCTCGTGATTTTACTTTTTTGCAGTTGGATTCAATTGCTATGCTTGCAAGAAATACCAGCTGCAATAAGTTTCAAAAGGACAAGAAAAAGCTAATAAAGATTATTCTTGTCTTTATTCTGCTTCTTTTTCAAAATCTTCTACTTGGATTCTTGATACAGGGGCTACTGATCACATGATTAGTGATTATAATTTGTTTTCTTCTTCTCCTAAAAAGTCTGATATAAAGATTACATTGCAAAATAATGAGTTAGCTACTGCCACTTTCATTGGTGATGTTATTTTAAATTATTCATTGACATTATATAATCTTATGTCTATTTCTCATCTAACAAAATATTCTGCTTGTTTTGTTAGTTTTCTTGACTCACATTGTATTTTGCAGGACAACAAAACATTGAAAGTGATTGGTATTGCTGAACAAAGAGGAGGCTTATATCACTTGAAGGCTGATATTGATAGGAAAACTGTTGTTAATTCGGTTGTGAGTTGTAATTCTTTGGTTGCTTTGTGGCATAAAAGACTAGGTCATATTTCTTCTAAGTCTCTATTACATATCAAACAATTAAATGTCAAATGTAATGCTCAAGATATGCAATGTGATATATGTCATCATGCTTAACAAAAGAAAAATCATTTTTCTATTAGTTAATCTGAATCTTCATTTCCTTTTCAACTAGTTCATTGTGATGTTTGGGGTCCCTTTTCTATCACATCTTATACTAGACATAAGTTCTTTTTAACTATAATTGATGATTTTAGTAGATGCACTTGGATATATTAACTTGAGAGCGTGTACAACGGTGGCCAACTCTAGATAGTGTGTTGGGTAATTCTGCTCGTGTGTCTTTAGCAGCCTTGACACGTAGGCTACCACATTCCCTTGTTGCATCAGAATACACCCCAAGCCTTGTTTGGATGCGTCACTATAAATCACGAACTCTTTCGTTACTCTGGAAATATTAGAACTGGTGTCTCTTTCAATCTCTTTTTTAGCTCTTGGAAGCTACATTCGCATTGTTCAGTCCACTGAAACTTCACATCTTTTCGTGTCAAGCGAGTCATGGGAGTGACAATGTTCGAAAATCCTTCGATGAACCTTCTGTAATATCCAGCTAATCCAAGAAAACTTTGCACCTTGTTAACGTTTGTTGGAGCTTTTCAATTGCTGACAACTTCTACTTTGTCAAGGTCCACTTAAATCCCCTCGGAGGATACGATATGTCCAAGAAAAGCTACATTGTTGAGACAAAACTCACACTTCTTAAACTTTGCAAAAAGCTTCTTCTTTCGCAAAGTCTCCAACGCAATCTTGAGATGCTGTTTGTGGTGTTTCTTATCACACGAGTAGACCAGGATGTCATCAATGAATACTATGATGAAATGATCGAGATACGGATGGAAAACACGATTCATGAGATCTATAAAAATAGCTGGTGCATTGCTGAGTTCAAAAGATATCACTATAAATTCGTAGTGGTCATACCTCGTCCTGAAGCTGTCTTAGGTATATCAGCATCCTTAACCTTCACCTAATGGTATCCAAACCTTAAGTCGATCTTCGAAAACACACTTGTGCTTCTCAACTGATCAAACAAATTTTCAATCCGAGGTAAATGATACTTGTTATTGTTGGTTCGCTTATTCAGCTCCCGATAATCGATGCACATCCGAAAACTTCAGTCTTTTTTCTTCATAAAGAGCACTGGAGCTCTTCAAGACGATACACTTGGACAAATGAATCCCTTGTCCAGAAGTTCTTGTAGCTGAACTTTTAATTCCTGTAGCTTCTTTGGTGTCATTCGATATGGTGCTTTCGACAATGGTGCTGATCCTAGTATGAGATCAATTTCAAAAGCAATTTGCCAATTCGGCGGAGAACCGAGTAGATCTTCCGGAAAAACATCCATATACTCCCTTACGACAGACACCTTCTCAATGGGACTCATTTCTTATTCAAAATTCTCCATGTTCACCAACCAATCTTTACAATCTCATTTGCTAAGCATCTTGGTTGTCTTCATAACCGATATGACCCTCGGATTGACTCCAACTTGCGTTCCATAAAACGTGAACTCCTCGTCCCTAGGTATCTAAAAAACGATCTCTGTTACATGGTACTTGATCACTGCGTGATTTTCCTTAAGCCATTCCATTCCCAAAATCACATCGAAGTCCTTCATCTCTAGTGCATGCAGATCGGATAAAAGAATTCTTTTCCCAAACGCGACTCTCAGACCTCGACAAAGGTGTTTCATTCTTACTGTTCTTCCTGATGGAATACTAACTTCTAGGGTTTCAGCGACTACCCTACCGTCCTCATACCTCAACAGATCACAAAACTCAATAGAGATGAAATAGTGGGTTGTCCTGGTATCAAACAAGATGAGAGCAGGGATATCGCATACTATTAACATACCTGTCATGGTCTTCGATCCCTTAGCAACCTCTGTGCGAATGAGAGTGAAAGCTCGAGCCCTGCCTGCTCCTAGTCTTGATCTCGGTGTTGCAGTTGCTGGGTTCCTAAACTTCTGACAACTGTTCGTCATGTGTCCAGATTCTCCATACCTAAAGCAGTTCTGGGCTTTTTGAAGGTATGGTCCTATATGAGCTCTTCAGCACTTGGTACACGAGTTTCCTGGCTTGAGAGGAGTGAGAAATAGAGCACTGTTAGCCCTTGGAAACTTGTTTTGATTGAAATTTTGACTCGGACCAGTTTATTTCCTCTTTCCGGGCATCACAACAACCTTCTTAGGCAGTGCCACATACAAGCTAGATGAGAAGCAATCTCCTGAGCTCTCTCAATAACTTCAGCATATGACATAGTATCTTGACCAGCCAAAATGGAACTGATCTTCGGGTAAAGGCCTCTTTCGAAACGTCAGGCCTTCTTGGCATCGGTGTCCACCAAATGGGTTGCATATTTGCTCAGCTAGTTGAATTTCCTCTCATATTCACCCACGCTGGTGGCTCCTTATCGTAGATGCAGGAACTCTGTTTTCTTCCGATCACGGTACGATTGAGGTATGAAATTCTGCATAACCACCTCCTTAAAGGTTTTCCAAGTCATAGCACCCCTCTGTTTCGGTGATATGGTTATCACGTATGATTCCCACCAGTAGCTGGCTTCTTTGGTGAGTTGGAACATGGCATATGAGATCTTCTATTCCTCCATGCACGACAGATGTCCAAAGAGGCGGTCCAGCGACCTTAGCCTTTTCTCAGCATCGTCAGGGTCTTCTTTCTCATTGAAGGTCGGCGGATTGAAACACCGAAGTTGTTCGATCATCAGATTCAGATCGTTTCTCAATGATGCTGGTGGTGTGGGCTATGTTGTCTCAAAATATCGGGCCAAGCCCCTCAGCACAAACACCAGGTCCCCTATCGTGGCGTCTATATCATGCTCAGACGGGTTCTCCATTGGTGGTTGGTCTCTACGCGGTCGACCTTGTGGCATGCCCTCCTAGAAAAACAACATACACGTCACATAAATGATACTATGAAAAGATCCAAAATAACGATTCGTGAAGGGAGCAGAACATATCGTAGAAAAGAGAGAATAAGATGATAAACACCATCATAGATTTCATAAATGAACATGGGTCCCGAAAAAATGTTATACATCCCATCCTAATAAGCAGATCCTATGGCCTTAAGGGCTTTACACACATTATGCATAAACTACGCCTATACTACTATCGCGGCGGCTCCGGCTGCTGGCGGTGGTGGTGGCCCTCTATGTCTAGGGAAATGAGGGCTCTGTCCCCCAATGTCTGGAAGCTCCTCAGGGCCCTTATCGGGGTCTTCCTCGGGGTCCTCCTCTTGGTCCTCATCCCCAATCGACGGGTTGAATGGTCCAGGCTCCTGGAACGTGGGTTGTCCCTCTCGCACCCATACATCAAGAAGGTTGCCGATGAAATGGATGAATAATATGATAGGCTGGTCGTCGTATATAGAATACACCATCTTTGATCTGTATGTCCTGAGGGTGATTGCCGACTAGTTGTTGGGCATCGCTCGCATGACATGCAGACTAGCTCAAACATCAGATATCCCTCTGCTAGGACCCCCTGCCCTCCTCCAAAAGTGAAACAACCGAGCTAGAAACTCTCCCACAGAATCATTAGCTGCCATGCGGCTCTCAAAGAATCTCCTCCTCCAATCCATCACGATCAAAGGGTTTCCACCTATGCTCTTCCGAGCCGTAAGCTAGGTCCTCGCCATCTGTACTGGAAATCGGTGACTACCCGTATTAAACCCCCCGCAAAACATAATAACAACAAGGACATAAACAAGCAATAGATAACCATATAACACATAAACGTTCCTTTTTATTAAGTTATGTGATTAGGGAGAGAAGCGCATAGAGAGAGGTGCTTATCCATCATTTTAAAAATATTTTCTCATTAAAACACATTTGAAAAGAAAAACAAGCTTGAGCAGGGTCTTACAAAAGGTAGGACCTTGCTCTGATACCAAAACTGTCACGCCCCGCTTTCATACTTAAAAAAATATCAGAGTTTTCATTATGGGTGTGCAACAAGAGAGAAAAGAAAACATACATTTCAAGTTTTACAGGATAAAAAGCGATAAAAGATTATCCATAACAGGAACATTACAAATTTTAAACTTGCGGTTTTACATATTCAAAATTATCAGCACAAAGCCGGAAGAAACATTGAAATCTAAGCAGCGAAAATTCATACAGGGTCCATAAATAGAAAAATGGTTTAACTTTACAAACAGTTACAACATTGTTCAGAAAACCAAAATCCCCAAAAGTAAAGGACACTTCTTAATACGATACCCCTCTCTCTACGCTTCCCTACTTTCATCATTTCCTGTAGCGTGAATACATGCGGGGTAAGTACGTTGAATATACTCGTGGGGATAATTTTCATGTTTTAACATTCATTAAGCAATTAAATTGATTAAACATTTATAAATACAATAATTAGACATAGCACATAACTGTAGATAGGTGTGGGTACTCCCCATCTTACCCTATGAACGGTTTTTATACCGTTGGTATTTTTTACGGACCACCAGTCCCTCAGTAGCATGAATGTGGACTTTTGTCCCTTCATAACATAATCATGATATGCATGCATGAACACAGTAATCACAATACATATTCACGGCACATAGGGTTCAATAATTCATTGTGATCAATAAGTATTTCATTAACATTCAGTTCACATGCATGCGTTCATTCATCATTATTCATACATCAAATACAGAAACGTAAAACTTTTAGGGATTAAAAGTTACCCCCACCTTGTTTGGTGGTGATCCCTTGTGATACTTTGAATCCTAAGCCTTAAGATCTTTCCTTAACTTGAAAGCCTACACATGCAAATGAAGGTTCTTAGATTCCTTATTACGTTAATTATGCATAAATTAATATAGAAACTCTCTTGATGAAGGAGCGTTAGAGGAAATGATACGAAACGAAAGCTTAAATCTTGATCATAGGACTTAAAGGAATCGATTAGAACTTAAACGGAGGAAAACGAGCTTAAACGAAGTTTTTAGAAGCTTAGGGGTATTTTCGTAAATTTTTGAAATATTGACTTTGACCTAGGGATCATCTTATAAAATCAGAAAAGATTTGGGCCCTTTTTGATATTTTTAAAACCTTTGGGGTAAAAATAAAATTTTCAGAAGATCTGGGGGTTAAAACATAAAGTTTAGAAAATTTTGAGGTTAAAAATATAATTTTTAAAAGTTTGAGGGCTAAAATGATATTTTAGAAGGTTCAGGGACTAAAACGTAAAATCACAAAATATCTAGGGTTTGCACCCAAGTCCCTGGACTCTTCAAAATTTATAGAATGACCCCTCCACCTCCACCACCCTTCATCTGCCGCTGCACCCCTTTCCATCACCGGTTTCACCCTGGCCAACGATTTCCTACCGCCGACGACACACCCGATAGCCCACGACACACCATGCACATGACCCACCCCGACAACACACGCATGACGGCGCTACACAGTGCTGCCCCCACACACGCACACACCTCAGGCACCAACAAAATAGAGACGAGTCGGAGGGAAACCGCAGATGGAGAAGAGAAGGGAGAGAGAGGGAGAAGAGAAAATGATAGGAGAGAGAAGGGTTTGGCCGGAACTTCAGCGGCAGAGATGGCGTTGGATGGACGATCCGAACCCGGATCTGGGATGGGCTCGGCGAGGTCTACGTTTTGGCGTAGGTTTCGGTCGGAACGGAGAAGGTGGAAGTGGCGGCGGCGGTGCTGCGGCGGCGACCAAAAAAAAAACACAGGAGAAAGAGAGAGATAACCTTTGTTTCAAATTGTATCAAAAATATCTCTTTGATGTTCCATCTTTTACCTTTATATGTTTCAATTTTGGGCCACGGGCCCTTAAACGGGCTATCCATATACACATCAACATTGGGCTTCAACTAACAATATCGTTAATTATATTATAACCTATGATTCGATTAAATTATAACTCAATAAATTACTTATGCTTTATTTCATTTTTCTAAAACACACATAATAAAATCGAACAATTAAGGATTAAATTATTCAATTAATCCAATTATGCATCATTTTATTCTAGGCATTACGGAACACTTTCTTGAAAAATTAGATTTTGAGGACTATTTTTTATGAATAAAAACATAGGGTACCAATTTATTAATAAAAGCAAATTTAATAGACTAAAAGTAATATTAACCCTTTTATTTTTTACTCCCCACAAAATATAGCAAGATAAAAATGAAAACTTAAAATAAGGGGGGTGTTTAGGAGAAATAAGCACACATACTCATGAATTAACAAACACTAATAACAACTAATATATCATTAATTAGCTAAATAACCTACTAACATTAATATTCTCAAAACGAACTTATTAACAAACAAGTCATTAAACTAATAATTTAGCTTAACGAACTTATTAACAAACAAATCATTAAACTAATAGTTTAGCTTAACGAACATTAACATTCTCAAACCGAACTTATTAACAAACAAATCATTAAACTAATAAAGACCGGGAGACAACCTTGGAGTGAGAATAACATCAAGTGGTGTGGCTTTCATGTTGGTAAATCCAACACTCTCCGTCATATCGACACTTTCATTCGATCTAGTTGTTAGATCAAACGCCTGCAATATGTTAGCCAACACGAAATGCACCATATGCATGCCCAGGTTCGATCCAGGGCAGATCCTTCTGCCAGCACCAAACGGCATAAACTCAAAATCCTGACCCTTAACTTCCATTTTTTTATTAAGAAAACGTTCTGGTTTAAATTTCAGGACATCATCGGACCACACTCGAGGATCTCGATGCAACTTCCACACGTTGACTATCAGAAATGTTCCTTTCTTGACATCATATCCTCCCACGGTACAGTCTTTGCTGAAAATTCGTACTCCGGCAAAAGGGGCTGGAGGGTATAGCCTCATTGTCTCTTTGACAACCGCTTGGAGGTAGGGTAAATTGCTTAAGTCCGATTCTTCTACTCGTCTTTCTCTTCCCACCTGTTCGTCCAATTCCTCTTGAACCTTTTTCAGGACATGACCATTGTTTAACAAAAGTGAAAGTACCCATATTAGGATCACTGTCGTCGTGTCACTTGCAGCCGAAATCAAAACCTGTCCACTATGGACATATTAGCATTTTCTCAGTAATACAATACATATAACTATTCAAGAAACTAATTAGGGGTGGGGGGCATTTTTGACCATTACACAATAAGCAAAATGAAAAATACCCACAACTTAAGAAAACATGTTTTTTACCCAATTTGAGGGCAAAATTACCCAAATACCCTTACTAAACTTGGTGAGCAAACAACCAGAACTAGAGTATAGCTCACGAGGGAAAATTGCTAGATCACGAGGGAAAATTGCCAAATCACGAGGGAAACTAGGGTTTTTACATATTTAATTATAGATCACGGTTGCGAGTATAGATCACGAGGGAAAATTGCTAGATCACGAAGGAAACTAGGATTTTTATGTATTCAATTATAGATCACGGTTGAGAGTATAGATCACGAGGGAAAATTGTTAGATCACGAAGGAGAGTATAGATCACGAGGGAAAATTGCTAGATCACGAAGGAACTAGGTTTTTACGTATTCAATTATAGATCACGAGGGAAAATTGTTAGATCACGAAGGAGAGTATAGATCACGAGGGAAAATTGCTAGATCACGAAGGAGAGTATAGATCACGAGGGAAAATTGCTAGATCACGAAGGAAACTAGGTTTTTACGTATTCAATTATAGATCACGGTTGAGATTATAGATCACGAGTGAAAATTGCTAGATCACGAGGGAAACTAGGGTTTTTATATATTCAATTATAGATCACAGTTGCGAGTATAGATCATGAGGGAAAATTGCTAGATCACGAGGAAAAATTGCTAGATCACGAAGGAAACTAGGGTTTTAATGTATTCAATTATAGATCACGGTTGAGAGAATCACGAGGGAAAATGTAGATCACGAAAACACATAGATCACGATAACAAACACGCTCATTATCTACAGTTAGTTTGTTGTTCGCTCACCAAGTTTAATAAGGGTATTTGGGTAATTTTGCCCTCAAATTGGGTAAAAAACATGTTTTCTTAAGTTATGGGTATTTTTCATTTTTTGGTATGTATATTGGATACAAAGACATATTTCCACAACTAATTATATACTTCTTCTGTTTCATAATAAGTGTTGTTCTGAAGTTTTTGTCATAAATTAAGGAACATAAAAGTTGAACAAATATACCCTTAACTAATCAAGGAATTTATGATTCAAAATTGGAAAGAAAATCAAATTAATTCCATAGAAGGTATCAAATAATTCCCAAATTTTAGCTAAGTAATATTAATCAGACCGGATCCTTTGTACCAAAATTTATGTCCCACTTGTATGCCATATCAAAACTACGTAGTTTTGATATTGAAAAAAAATTATAATTTGTAACTGTTTTTTTTTTCAAAATCAATATAACGTGTTTTTTAGGATGTGATACACGCGTGGTATATAGATTTTTGGTACAGAGGTTCTGATTTGAATATTAATAGGGATAATTTAAGAATAAAATTGTATAAAAATCTAAAAAGACACTTAATATAAAACAAAATCAGACTCCAAAACGACACTTATTATGAAACGAGGAGTATAAAACTACACACCTGACATGTAGCTTTGATGATAGTATCAGCATCATAATGGGCAAGCAGATTCCGATCAGCTTGCACGAGTGAGAGCATGACAGCCATGAAGCTCTGCTCCTTGTCGTCGCCACCGGAATATTCCTTTTTCCGACACTCCACCAGCCACCCTGCAATGATCTTATCCAGCTCATAAGCAGCAATCTTCATTCTCTTCTCAAATCCACCCAAGTCCAGCCACCGGAGAAACGGCATGGCGTCACCGGGGATGAGCTGTGCGAGCAGCTCGAAGAACTCCCTCATCACGTGCCGCCACCTCTTTGTCGTCTCCGTGTCATCGCCGCCGTAGAACCTCCTCCCCACCACTATCCTCGCCACCAGGTTCAAGCTCAAGTTCCCCAACCACTGCTTCATGTCCACCAAAACCCTCCCACACCCATCCTTCTTCTCCTCCCACTCCTGGTAAAGCTCCCTCTTAAACTGCTCGATCTCCGACACGCGTGTGGCTCGCTGCAGCTCGATCCGACGAGCTGAGAGCAGCTCAGTCGTGATCAGCTTGCGCATTTCGAGCCAGTATGGGCCGTAGGGGGCAAACCCGAACGAGGCTCCGTCTGAGCTCAAGTACTCGTTGCCTATGAGCTGAGGCCGAGCCGTCACCGCCATGTCGTGGGTGGTGAACAGTTCCTTGGCTAGCTCCCAGTTGCTCACCACCACGGCTCGCAACACGCCCAGCCGGATCGTGAAGATTGGGCCATGCTTGTCTGCGACCGAGCCTAGGTTTATATGAGGAAGCTGCTTATGGGAGCCGGAGCGCCCGTCCATGAGGTGGAGATGGCCGGTGATGAAGCGTGCACCGCCCGCCTCTGGTGGCGTGTTCGCTTTCGGCTTGGAGAAGTGTAGGTAACAGTAGAAAAGAGAGAGCAAGGCAATGGCGCCATAGATAACAGAGGTGATCAACTCCATGGATGTGTCTCTGTAATTAACTTTTATGAACATATATTATAATGTGGTATATGTATATAGGAAGGTGATCTACTCGAATGTTATATTACATTTGATGTTTCATTGCATTTAATATATATCAAGTGTGGATTAATAATATAATTTAATACACATTTAATACCCCGGCCTGATCAGTACCTATACCTAGTCGGGCTCTTTTTGTTGTTGTTTTGGAATATGAGATATAATATAAGTTTAATAGAATATCTCGTATGGCTAATCTGATCTCGCCATTATAATTCGGTTATCTAATAATGAAAAAATGAAACTTAATCATTTTCATTTATTTTATATTATAGTTTTATATTTTAATTAAATTTGACCCATAAATGATTAATTATAGCTTTCACATTTATCAAATTAAGTTTATTCAATAATTTATCAAACAGACCACGGAAGTTCTCAAAGAGAATGATTCGAAATAGATTTTGATAGTCAATACATCAAAATTTAAGATTTCGAATTTAAGTATTATTATGATCTAACTTTTCTAATGTCAAATAGAAAAACTTTATTCCCCCACCCCCCCACCCCCCAAAAAGGAAGAAAAGGTAAATAACATCAAGATATAAGATTTACGAAAATAATGAGAGGTTGCATCAGTGAACGATGTCGTTTAAAGTGAGTATGTGTGTGATTTGTTGGACAAAATTTAGAGCCACATAAATTTATTTTGACATTGATTTATTTAACATAAAACTTAGCTTCTCTATATTTTTTTGGCATTTATGCCATTTTATTTCCAATTTAGATAGAAAATATGTTTTTCTATTAAGTCTTTTTTTTTTTTTTTTGATGGGGTTATAATACACTCCACCCATTATTAAACACACTCTAATGATTAAACACCTTCAAATTATCAAATTTATAAACACACCTCACAACATTATTATTTTTATCTTCTCATTTATATAACAGAAAAATAAATAAATAGTAAATAGTAAAAATATTTATCACTTTTATTAAATATTTATTTTAAATAAAGTGTGTTTAGTAATGAGTATGAGATGTGTACACTCTTTTTTTTTATTCATTTTTCCTTTTACATATTGTGGATAGGAACAAAACACGTAGGGGTATATACAAGTCGAGCTCGAACAAATGAAGGTTGTTCATGTTCGTTTGTTAATATTAAGAGAGTGTTCATATTCGTTTATTTAATAATCAAACATGTTCATGAATGTTAATGAATGGTTCATGCACATGTTTATTAATTTTTTATAATAAAAAAATTGAAAATATTCACAAAAAAACTAAATTATATGTTCATAAATACCCATGAATTGAATATTAATGAATAAAATAATTAATGTAAAACTATATGAGTTATATTAGAAGAAATTAAAACCAAAATAAACATAAATGAATGTAGAATAACTAAGTACATAAATAAATAATGAATGAATAATAAATGAATATTTAACAAACACTAAATGAATATGTTCGCGAACATTTCATGAACATAACCGAACAAGTTTTCTTGTTCGATTTTGTTCGTTAAAATTAACAAACAAACATAAGCGAACACTATCAGAACTCGATCATGTAGTTTATCGAGCGCTTTGTTCATTTGCAGCCTTAAAGTCACATGACATACACTTTTTTGTTCACTCATATTCATGGTAAGGGACGAAATCATGTTAGCGCCCAGGCAGACCGGATCCTCTATACCAAAATCTCTGTCTCATTTGTGTGTCACATTAAAACTACGTAGTTTTGATATTGGAAAAAAACTTATAATTTGTAACCGCTTTTAATTTGAAAATCAATATAACGTGTTTTGGGATGTGGTACACGCGTGGTACATGGATATTTGGTATAGAGGATCTGATTTGGCGCCCAGGAGGGCAATGAGGCCCCCTCAAATTTAGAAAAAAAGAAACTATATAATATTAATTTTGAACAATTTATGGAAAAAAATATAAAAGAACTAATTTTTAATGTTATGATATAATTGAGTTACAATTATTAGAATATTGAAATTTTGTTTTTGTTGGCTCAATATATATATTTTCTCTTAATTATACATGAGTCACATAATTTTACATTTTGCAATAAGTTGTTATTAAACCTCTATTTTTATTGTTTTAAAAAAAAAAATTAGGTACCAATTTTATAGTAATAGAATGTTGATGTGAGTTTTTTAAATAACTAATATGAGTAAATTAAATTACATTTATGGTTACCTTTTTTTGCATTTTTCTGCATCCAATATTTGAGTTTTATTAGTTTATCCAACCATTAATATAAATTTATTAAAAAAATATTAAAAATTTAAAGCTTAACATTGTTCAATGAGAAATGAAAATTACATTTTACATGTAAATTTATACATATTTCTAATTTTTATACAACAATTAATTGGACCCTCAACAAAATTTCTGGCTTATCACATCACTGTTTATGGTTGTCACCAACCCCAATAGTAACTTCAAAAAATATCTGATTCGTATATAAATATTTACACAAAAATAGTATGTTGTTTTAAAATAAATGTTATTTTATTTGCGTAAGTGGTTGGACTAGGCTATGGTATGGAATTTCGTGGCAAATTATGAGTTGCGAGTCGTTATCTATACAACGGACTCTCTCTCACTCTTTTTCTTTCTTGCAGAAGTCGTATTTGAGTATATTCCAATTGAATCACTTTATGTGGATAACTAGTAAAATAGATTCCGTGTTATACATATTTATCAAACTAAATATTTTTAAGAAATTAAAAAAAAAATTGAAATTCATAAGACATAAAATATAGTATAGTAGTGTTTTCTATAATTTTGTATTAACATAAATTAACATCATACTTTTATTAGTATTTTTTTTACATGGTTTAAAATGTATTTGTAATGTCAACTTATGTACATATTATTCTTATTTACGATATGTATGAAACTGTTTTTTTCTATCTTTAATGATTATATACATAAATTTTACCATATGCATTTAAAATTGATATTGTATTTTTGCACTAAAGATAAAAAAAATTAAGTGCACTTAAAATTTGAACTTCCCTAATTTTATTTGTTTCAAAATTTTAATTCTATCATTACATATAATAAATGAGATAATATTAGTGAATGAAATAATAAATTCTTTTTCTATTTCAGCATAAAGAAATTAAGTCAATATATATATTATAAATTGATTGAAAACTAATAATTTAATAGTTAATAATTTATTTAATTTATCATTAATTGAAATAAAATTAATTTAAATACAATTTAATTAATGTTGTAGTTTGAGAGGCAAACCAAATTAATGAGAAAGTGACATGTTAATGAATTTAGCAATAATTGATACAAAATAAACTTAATTGATATTCTTTCATGTTTTAGATTGAGTGACGTTATAGAAAGATTACAACCATTCTTGTGCGTTCAATTTTGATATACTACCTATGGATAAAAAATCCTCTGTTATAATTAGGTAACATGTTAATTAATAAAGTCTAAATTTACAAGTAATTTGTAGTGTTTATTCTGATATACTCTACCCACGGATCAAATCCATTAATGCTACAATTAGGTGACATGTTAATTAATAAAGTTTAAATTTACAAGTAATTTGTAGTGTTTATTTTGATATACTATATGTGCGGATCAAAAGCCTCTGTTATAATTAGGTGACATGCTAATTAATAAAGTCTAAATTTACAAGTAATTTGTAGTGTTTATTTTGATATACTATGTGCGGATCAAAACCCTCCATTATAATTAGGTGACATGTTAATTAATAGTCTAAATTTACAAGTAATGTTTAGTCTATAATATGATGTACTACCTACGGATCAAAATCCAATTTGTCAATTTGTAGTGTTTATTCTGAAATATTGATAAAAAGACATAATTTATGCATAATTTATTTGTAATTTACAAGTAATTTCTAGTATGGGATTGACGTTACTCACTATTGACGTTAAATTTTGTAGAGCACAAAATCCTAGCCAAACACCCAAAATATCGATCCGGCTCAAATAAATCGAACCGAATAAAAAATATGAAAATCGAATAGAATAAGAGAGAGACTGTGCCCGGTACCTACTCGGACAAATTTGTTCGGCTTGTTCTAGCCGGACAGAACGTTTTTTTATATAAGAATTGAGAGTAAAAAGTTCTCTAGTTACTTGAATACAATGATTTCGGAACCCTTTAACGAGGATTTAAGGCCCTATTTATAGGCTAATTGTAATGATACGAAACTTAGTGAATAAGACTCAAATCCCCCGATTTTAGGGTCTAGATAAAGAAAAAATCGAGTTGAGATCTTGTCCAAATCGAATTTAATTTGATTTAAATCATATATGATTACAATTCAAAAGAATCTAGTTATTATCATCACATTAGTAAGTGATACAATTAAAATTGGGTTACAAACAAATAAGATTTAGAAAGGAGGAGTAGAGGGGCAACAAAAAAAATCCTTTTGGTTGTGGTTAGTTGCAACAACTTGCATAAATAGTTAAGGGGAATTAATTTTAAAGCCTATACACTGACACATCAATTATTTCCTCAATATGCACCACCCAAACATTTTCTTAAAGTCAAAAAAAAAAAAGATTAGTACTGAGATAAATAAAGATTAGTAAATAAATAAACACACAAATATATTATGTTGGTCCCAAACGTCCCAACTGGTCAGAGGTTTAGAGGAGGTGAATGAACCTCTATCGATTTTTCGATTTTAAAATAATCAGAGATGCAGGTTCCTGATTCTTAAGAGAAGCAGCAACCTGATTTGATCAGAAACCTGACAATATGCTGATTCAGGTTTCTGATCAGCTTTCTCAGTACGCAGCGGATAAAACACGTTAGGGTTTCTCTTTGGAAAAACAACTTTCTTTTATAAGTATGCTCTTTTATAAACTTCTTTATGCAGGATGCTTATGGTATGCAGTCAGTAAGATATAGCAAGATAAGCACAATGCAGTAAGTAAATGAAAGCAATAAACACTTATGGTTTATAGTGGTTCGAAGGTGGTGTAAACCTTCTACGTCCACTCTACTCCTTCTCAAGGAGGAACTTCATTAGGTCAGTTCGAATTACAAGCCTCGCTTTACAAACCTCTTCCTAACAAGCTATGCCTACTAGAATCCCAAACTCTAGTCGAAGGCCACAACCCACACAGGGTACAATCCCACAAAGGGTAAGTAGCCTATTTCTAGACTACCAAACTTAGCAAGAATACTATCCTCTCAACTAAGTACACCTAAAACAACCTAGCGCACACATCATAAATGGTTAAAAGATAAAATATTTTTCTTCAACTGTGGTGATGAAGCCAGTCTTGAACTTGATAGCTTGAGAGCTTGAATGGTCGACTGCTTCTCGAAGGTTGAGTGACTGAGCTTGATATAGACTTGTGTATGAAAGACTTGAGAGATTTTACAATGTGTGTTTCAAAGCTTCAGTAGTCTTCATGGTCACTCCATCCTTCTATTTATAGATCTTTAGAAAATGCCAGTTGAAGGAGGCATTGTCCTTGATTCAATTCAAATTTGATCTTCAATATCTTTGCAATTAATGTGATTGAACAGCTGAGAGGAGAAGTCTTGTCCTAGTCTGATCTGCATTAATGACGTCATTCTTTGGCCCTAGTTCTTCTCTCTCTTGTCCAGGTGGCATCTTCTAATTGGGCTGGCACTATCTTCAGTCAAACGGATCTTTGTCAGCAACCTTCCTCATACTGCATTCAATGTATTTTCCTTGTACTTTGACAACAGAGTGAAGGTTGTCAGCTTGCTATTTTGATTTTTAGTGCCCGTGCTTTTTGGACGCCAGCTTTCTGATGTAGAACAGCTTGCTGTTCCCGAGTAGCTTTCTTGTCAGTTTCTTGTTCAGTCTTCTTGTAGCTTTCTGATCTTCCATGTTTTTTTAAACACTTGTTGTTTCTTGAAAGTTCGTTTCAAGTATTTATCTTTATTTTTCTCAAAGACCTGACATGATATATTCGAAGATGCATTTGCAGGTCTATGTTCCACTTATACATTGTGGAAAATGGGTACTCTAACTTTCTATTTACTTAGTTACATTGTCTCATCAAAACCTAGACAGAAATATCCCAACAATTTCCCCCTTTTTGATGATGACAAAACCCACCCATAAAGATAAAAGAACGACATAATTGAAAATCCTTATTTGCGTAGAAAGATTACAAGCAAAGGATTATGAATGTTTTGATCAGTTGTATCAACAACATGCTATTACAATATAAGTTATTAGATTAACATGCTGAGAGAACTTTATTACAAGACTTGCTTACACAAGGTTGTTCTGAGAAGAGTAGTAAGCATATTTTCCCAGTCTTCTTAGTCTTCAAAACAGCTTCTTCTGTACTTGGTCACGATCTGAGCCTCTTCACTGATGCTGTTTTGCTATTGCTTCGATCTTCGTTCCTCTCCACCAGTTTGAGATAGAATCCTGGTAAGACTTTTCCATCTGTCTGGCTATTTCTGGAGTTTGAATCCATCTTAGCCAAAAGTCTTCAAAGTAAAAGATTTGATCTCCTTTCTTGACTCTCTCAATCAGCTTTTCTTGCCAGGGTAGCCTTCCTTCTCGTGCAAGATATTGATACTCCTTCAGCGCTTTCTCACATGATGGATATCTTTTGTATTATCTTTGAAGTATCTCATATAAGCTGATCTTTTGAAATCACGAATCTCCACATAACTCGGATTTCTATCCTGGGGTAGAGTAGGTGGATTGAAGATTTCCATGTTCCAGAAGGTGGGGTTTGTAATGTTGTCAGGTCTCTGATCAAGTAGAAAAAAGATCTGAGCTGGAACTTTATCACCATCGAAATCGGGAGCTTCCTGTCTTGGATAGGAGTGTCTCTCAATGTTGTAAACTCCATTGCCAATCACTCCTAGTCTTGATATCCAATTAGACTCCAAATCCCTTCGATCAGTAGGGGCTCTGTATATAGCAACCTGTTGTTGTTTTCCCTTCTTCTTACCACCATCTTTTTCAGCTTGCTGCCTCTTAGTTCTCTGTCTTGTTGCAACAACCTATGTTGGTACAGTACTGTCTGCTGGTTGGGAGCCAGCATCCCCAGTACCTGCACCCCCTTCATCATCATCTTTTCTTCTTTTTGGATCAGCATCCTGACCATGTTTTAAATCAGATCTCTTTCTTTTGTTTTTCTTGGTCAGTTGCGCCTGATCCTCTTCTTCCTCGGGTTCTTCCTCAGCAAGTTCCCTTGTCAACGTATCAACCATCTCAGCATCGGGCTCAGGTAGTTTCTTTTTCTATTTTCTTTGCCTTTACCATTTTCCTTCCCCCTTTTCAGCAGCTTCTACAGCCTCTGCTGGATAGACTTTCTGTAGGATATATCTCAACTCTCCAACCAGCATCCCCATGGTTTGATAACCTTCTTTTAGTTCAGCAATGTCGTTGTTTTGGGAGGAGGAGTTTTCCTTGAGATCATTCAAGGTAAGTCCATGTGCTGTTTGGGTGTCTTTTACTTCCTTCATATTCTGTTTCAACTCATCAGTGGAAATTCTCTACCTTCCTTCAAAGGAAGCTCTGGACCTTGTCTGAGTAGTGAACTCACGGTTTACTTTGTCGTTGATAGTATCTGAAAGATCTTCTATCATTTTCTTCAATTCTGCCAAGGTTGAGGTATTTTCTTTATCATTCGTGATAATCTAAGCAGCTACATCTAGTCGATAAAGCTCCAAAGTTCTTGTAAGCTCCTGAATAATATCCATTATGTTTTTGAGTGTTAGACCTTGAAAATCAGATAGAGTCTCAGCTCCAACCACTGATCGCGTATCATGTTGAGTAAATACGACCAGAGCTTGACTTTCTCATCTTTTGGCTGCTTTCTCTTCCTTAGCTTGTTGTGCGACTTCTGCTTGCTGGGCAGCATAGTATCTCATTTTCTCCTCTTGTGTAAGTGGAAGTTTCCCAGACACCTTAAGTGGAGGAGAGTCAGGTTCATCATCATCTGAACTAGGAGAGTTATTGTTGTCGTTGCGTGGCGGCGAATCAGAATCTATGATAGGTTTTTTTCCTTTTGAAGATAACTCATTTCTTCTTCCTGTCGTTCCTTGTGTATTCTCAACAGGAGTTATCTCAACAGCAGCCGTGCTGGGATTCGGCAAGTCAGAAACTGTCTCATCAGCAATTCCTGGAACAACATCCTGTTCTGTATGTGGGGCTTCACTTTCCTCAGCAACCTGTGAAGTGAAAATGGTTGCGTCATGGGAAATGACAGCTACTTGCACTTCTTCTTCAATTGTTGTTTCCTCAGTGACTTCGCCTGTTTGATTAGGCGTGGTTGTAGTCACTTCAGCAACCTCCCCAGTGTGTACCGTCAGTCGGAGCTTCAGCAATTGGTTCTTCATTTGTTGTTATTACCATAACAACTTCCCCCTCACTTGCTTCATTTATTTCAGTTTGGGGTTTTCTTCAGATATCAGTGCTGCTGCATTAGCCAGCACAGGGAGTCCTGCCTTTGCAGCTTCCTCCGGGACTGCTTCATCGGCATACTCAGTTTGTATATCTTGACAAACTGTCTGGATGATGGGTGTTACTGCTCGTTCAGCGGATTCGTCATTGATGGTTGGGGTGGAAGAATAATCCAGCAGCTGCTCGTCTGGATCAACAGTGTCTAGATTAGCAATTGGAAATAGGTCTGAGATACTTGTATAAGTTGGAGAGTCAGATCCTCCAGCAGCTCTAGAACTGGATTCACCATGCTGCAGTTCTCTAGGAGGTAAGAATTGGTGTGCTCTGCTTGCTTCTATTCCCATTTGCAGCATCCTTCTGTCAGCTTCCTCTGCTGAGCAGGTAGCTAACTGAGCTCTCGCCAACTCAACCTCTGATGAGATCCTAACAGTCTCGGTGCTGCCTGCCTCGGTTGCAGTTAACTGTTCCCTCATCATTTCTCCATTAGTCTGCTTCTTGGATAAGTATTCGTGAAGCTGGCGTTGTCTTTCCTCAATGAGTTCTAAAAAGTTATCAGCATGGTTAATCATGAATCCCGACCTAAAGAAGGGTAGGAGTCTCTGATGCTTATCTTCTTGTTTCACAACGTTTCTTATCTAAGGAAGAATGACATCTTCCACTTCGAACCAATCTTCCCATTCAGTGAGTTCCTTAACTGGGCTCAGTCTTTTCTCCCTCCATTGCTCATATGTATGAAAGGTTCTTTTATTCTGTCTTTCAGGGTGGTGACATCTTCAGTGTCATTCGAGTCTTCTGGTCCAGCATCTTGGTCTTCCTGATCAGCAGGAACATCTGATGGGTTGTTTTCTTCAGGAACCTGAGGGGGTTGATCAGCAACCTGTCTTTCATCAACAGGGACAGGATGTTCAGGTTCCAAGATGAGTAAGGGTTCTTCAGCTCTTTCTGTGGCTTCCTCAATGACAATAATGTCAGATGGAACAATTGTCATTCATTCATCAGGGATGGAAGCATCTTCTTTAGGATCAGAATCCTGCAGTCTAAGAGTTGATGTTGTTTTCTTCTTCTTAGAAATGGGAGCAACCTCCTTTCTTTTCTTCTTTAATGAGGGAGCAAGTTCCTTCTGCTTCCTCTTCGCAGGTGGGGCAACAACTTTCTTAACCTCGACTTTCTTTACACCTAGGAACCAACCTGGTGTATAGGGAATACTCTTTTCCAGTGGAATGTTCTTGTAAGAAAGGATTGATGAAATGACAATCCCAAAACTTCTGCCTGTTGAGTTTTTGATAGTTTCCTCCCAAATGCGCTGAAAAACAATTCCAGCCCAATTCACTCTTGCTTCCCGAACCACTGCAATCATCATCCTGAATCTCAAAGCAGTGCACTTGTCAAAGCTACCATATTTTCCTTCCAGCGTGTGGACAAGCAAGTCATGGAGAAGTTCATATTCAGGCTTTAGTTTCTTCTTCCCAAAGTTACCAGTAGAAACTTCCTGTACAGAATCCAGTTTGAACTGATTCCAACTCTCTTCCAGTAAGTCTGACCCATAGGAGGCAAGGTCAGTCAGTGTTATGCCTTCGTTGGAGATATTGAAAGCATGTGTGATGTCTTCCATAGTTAGCGTGTGAACTATTTCACCATCTACTCTGAATGAGATGGTCTTCTCATCATCAGACTTTGTTGCAAAAGCATAAAACTTTTCAACTGACAGAGCAGAGTACTCTGTATATTTTGCGGAAAAGATCCCATCAAGTTTTCTTTTGACAACATGATCCCATACTTTTTTAAGAAGATCCTTATTCTCGTATGGTGACTCGTCTTTAAACAGTGCGATGGGGTTCACAAGTCTCCATTCGATGACTCTGGTTTCTCTTGGTTGCGCCATTGTTGTTGTGAGAGAAAGTTTTGAGACGGATGGGTGAGAGATTTGACTTGCAAAGGGAATGTTCAAAATAGTGAGAAAGAATGATGTGAGTGTGGGGTGATTCAAGGGTTTTGGCGGTATTGATACGTCTCTTGATTCAAAACCGTTCAACGGATAAGATTGAGAATTTTAAGGGGCGGTTCTTATCAACGGTTGAGATTTGTAAAACAGAGGGGTAAATCTGTAAATCGTCTGAGATTGTGTCAAAGTTGGAATTGCATTTTTTCTCCCGTTCTTCTGAAAATGTATTTTTTGCATTTAATGCAGTTGCCAAACTGTCACCCTTAATCATTGTTTAATGTTACTATTGATAATACGAGGTTGTAAGACATATAAATGCTAATCAATAAATGTCTTTCTCAGTAATCTCTTCCAGTAACTTGATTCAGTAACCTTGCAATCCTTGCAAACCTTGGTAGAGAAAGATACAAAATACTGTAGGATGATCCTGTTCATATGAGGATCAATATCCTATTTCAGTATCCTAGACATGTAAGAGGATCTTGTTCTTCATCTGGGATACTGAATGAGTAGTTGTCTTTGAAGGGGTTCTCCCTACTTAGGAATCTCATTTTTCTTTACTCACTCGAGCTTGATAATCCCAAGTTCCAATCTTAGCATAGAGAATCTTGATTCACTCAGAGGTTTTGTGAATATGTCAGCTACCTGGAGATCAGTATGTACTTTCTGCAGTGTGATGTCCTTCTTCTCCACATGATCTCTGATGAAGTGATGTCGCACATCAATGTGTTTTGTTCTTGAGTGGAAAATAAGGTTATGCGTGATGGCAATGCGCTTGTGTTTTCACATAAGATGGGAGTTTCTTTCTCTAAAATGCCATAGTCTTTCAGTTGTTGTTGCATCCATAGAACTTGTGCACAACAGCTTCCTACAGCTACATATTCAGTCTTCGTTGTTGATGTTGCAATAGATGTTTACTTCCTGCAAAACCAAGAGACAAGTCTCTGTCCAATAAACTGACAGGTTCCGCTTGTGCTCTTCCTATCTATCTTGCAACCTACGAAGTCAGAGTCTGAATAACCCTTTAGGTTGAAACCTACTCTTTTTGGATACCATAGTCCAACATCTTGAGTTCCTTTCAGGTATTTGATAATTCTTTTAACTGCGGCAAGATATGACTCTTTTGGGGCTATCTGAAATCTTGCACAAACTCCTACTGTAAATACAATGTCTGGTCTACTTGCTGTTAGGTATAATAGGGATTCAATCACTCTTCTGTATTTAGTGGTCTCCACATCTTTTCCATCTTCATCTTTATCCATGCTGATAGATATGGCTACATGTATGCTTACTGAGGATCCATTTTCCATACCAAATTTTTTGATCAGCTCCTTAGTGTACTTTGCTTGATTAATGAAAGTTCCATTCTGATGTTGTTTTACTTGTAAACCAAGAATGAAACTTAGCTCTCCCATCATGCTCATTTCAAACTTGCTTTGCATAAGTGAGGAGAACTTTTCACATAGATCTTTGTTTGTTGATCCAAAGATGATGTCATCAACATAGATTTGCACAAGCAGTATGTTGTTGTCGTCTAGTATTCTGAAGAGAGTCTTGTCTACTGTCCCTTTCTGAAATCCGTTCTCGAGGAGGTATAAGGACAGTGTGTCATACCAAGCTCTAGGAGCTTGCTTTAATCCATATAAGGCTTTCTCTAGCCTAAAGACTTTATCTTCAGCTTGCTCTTCAAAGCAAGGTGGCTGTTCCACATAGACTTCCTTTGTTAAGAGTCCATTTAGAAATGCACTCTTCACATCCATTTGATATACCTTGAAGTTATTGTGAGCAGCGTAGGCAAGAAATATTCTTATAGCTTCAAGTCTTGCTACATGAGCAAAGGTCTCATCAAAATCTATTCCTTCTTGCTGACAGTAATCTTTTGCTACCAATCTTGCCTTGTTTCTGATCACAGTGCCAGCTTCGTCAAGCTTGTTTTTGAACACCCACTTTGTTCCAATGACACCTTGATGATTAGGTCTAGGAACCAGATTCCATACTTGGTTCCTCATGAATCCATTCAGTTCTTCTTGCATGGTTTGAATCCAGTTACTGTCCTCAAGAGCTTCTGCAATATTCTTGGGTTCAATTTGCAAAATGAAGCATGTGAATAGTGACTCTTGAGGTCTTGATCTTCTTGTTCTAACTCCTTCGTTGATGTCTTCAATCACGAGTTCTCTTGGATGATTTCTGAGCTAAGTTCTGTCAGGTTCAAAAGTGAATGTTGGTTGCTGAGCAGCAGTCTATTGTTCAGCATCCTCCTGTCTTTGGTCATTGATAGTTTGCTGATTTTTGTTTGCTTGTTGGTTAGTATCCTGTGTTACTACATTTTCAGGTGCAGTAGGCTGTGAGCTGCTTGTAGTGAGATCTTCAGTTGGGACTGGAACTCCATCAATGTATCTAATTGTTTGATCTTTGATCTTCAATTTGGATATATCTTCTTTTAGTTTTTCCAACTCAGTCGTGTCACAATGTGGTTCATCAAACACCACATGAATTGACTCTTCAACAACCAAACTTCTTTTGTTGAAGATCCTGAAAGCCGTGCTTACTGAGGAGTATCCCAGAAATACTCCTTCATTAGATTTCTCATCAAAGGTTTTCAGGTATTCTTTTCCATTGTTCAGATTGTAACACCTACATCCAAAGATGTGAAAGTATGAGATGTCAGGTGATCTTTCATACCACACTTCATAGGGAGGCTTGTCATGATCCTTGTTGATAAGACATCTATTCTGCGTATAGCATGTTGTGCTTGTTGCTTCTGTCCAAAGTCTCTTAGGTATTCCAACATCAGCAATCATTATTCTTGTAGATTTCTTCAGAGTCCAATTTATTTTTTTGCAACGCCATTCGGCTGTGGAGTCCTTGCTGCAGAGTATTCATGACAGATCCCATTCTCTAAACAATATTTCTCCACAAACTTATTTGTGAACTCAGTTCCTCTGTCAGATCTACTCAAGCTCTTCTCATTCTGTACTCTCTTCATGAATTCAGGAAGCCTGGCTTAGGTTCCGACTTCTTAGCCAGGAAGATGATCTATGTGAATCTTGAATAGTTATCCATTATTACAAGAGAGTACTTCTTCCCACTCACACTAACAGGCTCTACTGGTCCAAATAAATCCATGTGCAGAAGATCCAGTATCCTGTTCAAGAATCTTTGAACTCTGGTTTTGAATGAGCTTTTTACTTATTTTTCTTTCTGACAGGATCCACAAACACTTTCCTTTATGTAAGCAACATCTGGTAGTCCTCTCACGAGATTTTTCCTTGCAAGCCTATTGATTGTTTTGAAGTTTAGGTGGCTCATTCTCTTATGCCATAACCAACTTAGCTCTGGAGTGCCCTTTGCAATGAAACAGGTTGGTTTCGCTGTAGAGTTCCAATCAGCAAGGTAGATGTTGTCTCTCCTGGTTCCAGTAAGCTTCACCTCTTTTGTCTGCCCATCTTTGATCAGACATATGTTGAGGTTGAACTCTACTGGATATCTTTTGTCACAAAATTGACTGATACTTAAAAGGTTATACTTTAGTCCTTTGACATATGAAACTTCGCTAATACTTGCATTGCCTTTGACTAAGCTTCTTGTGCCCTTAGTTTTTCCTTTGGAGTTGTTGTCAAACACAACTTGAGGGTCTTCACATGGTTAAAAGTCTCTTAATCCAACTTTGTTGCCAGTCATATGTCTGGAGCAGCCACTATCAATGTACCATACATCACTGCTGTTTCCTGGCAACTGCACCTACAAGTAGATTAGACGGATTTAGGTAGCCATACAAGTATGGGTCCTGGGGGTTAATATCTTTTGGAATCCACATTTGCCTTATGGTAATCATTTTACCAGAGGTCATGGTAGTTCCCATTTTGTTGGTATTCTGGACATGATTCTGTTTATGAGCTTGGGGATTCCAGGTCTTGTTCTTTTTGTTTATGAAAGGTATTCTTTTATACCTTTCTTGTGAATAGACCTTTTGGAACCTAGACACGAATGTCTTAGTTCTTATAGACTGAAGCTCTTGCTCTAGCTTGAAAAATCGTTGCTTTCTTCTCTTACTGACAACATACCGATCATGCTGTTTTCTGAGAATCCATGCAGACTTACTGTTTTCATCCTGCTGAAGGGATTTCTTCCCTTTATCCAGAATATTTGTGTTGTTCAAGTCTTCATTTAATTGACTAAGTTCTTGAGCATAGGAAACTTGTGCTTGAACAAACTTTCCAGCCTTGGATGTGCTGACATCATTCTGAGAAGTACTAACACAATATCCTAAACCATTTCTATTACTAGCATTTTGAGTTTTTAGGATACATTCTTGTACTTTCTTTGCTGACTTGCTATACACATCAATTGTGTTTTGCAATTCAGCTTTCTCAGTTTCCAGCTTCGTGACTAGCTGTTTAAACTTGGAGACTTCAGCTTTGAGATTGTTGCATTTTATACTGAAGTATCCCAGGTCAGTGACCTATTCCTTAAGTATAATTTGCTCATTCTTACGCTGGAGGTTTTCCTCCTTAAGTTCCTCATGAGCTGAGTTTATCCGCTCAAAGTCACTCATGATCTGTCTGAAGAACTGGATCATGCTAAGCTTTTCAGAATTTGAAGTGCTAGGAGAGTGTGAGGTTACCTCGTCTTCATCATTATCCTCACAGTCTTTGGCCATTAGACATATCAGTGCTTCTTCATCAGATGAAGAGCTGTAGAAGCTTTCTTCTGGTAGATCATTCTTGACTTCAGTGTTGGAGGTGCTTGCTATCTTAAGTGCTTCATGCTCAGTGAGAAGTGCCCTAAGCTTTTGCCTTTCGATCCTCCTTTTGTCGCTCTTCTATTTTCTCTCATCTTTAGTGTACTTCTGCACTTCAAGATAGAGACAGTCTCTGATGAAGTGACCAGGTCTTCTACAATTATAACACAGATCGTTGGAGCCTATGTTAGCTTGCTGTTTAGTTTGAGGGCTTTTTTCTGATGATTGTTGCTTCCTTCTGAAGTCGTTTCCTTTGTTATTTCTCTTAATGAATTTTTTGAACTTCTTCAGTAGGAGCGTCATTTCTTCTTCAGTATCCTCAGTAAGCATTTCCTCTTGCTTACCCTTCATCTTGCAACCACTCGTACTGTCAGCAACTTGGTTCTTGGCCACAAGTGCTGCTATCTTAACATTCGTACCTTCCATTTCCTTTCTTCTTCTTTCAATGTCATACTCGAATGATTTTAGGTTGGAAAAGAGATCAAAGATACTCATTGCATTGAGGTTTAATGACACTCTCATTGCAGTTTCTTTACTATGCCACTCATAGGGTAGAGCTTGCAGCACCTTCATGTTCTTCTCTTTCTGAGTGTAGTTCCTCCCCAAAGATTCTAGCTCACTTACAATGGCTGTAAATCTTTGATCGAGTTCTTCAAGAGTTTCTCCAGACTTTATATTGAATTGCTTAAACAGTTGGATGGCTGTGGAGATCCTGTTGTCTCTGGCAAGCTCGTTGTTTTCACATATCATCCCAAGCATAACCCATATTTCTTTGGCTGTTGAGCATCCTTTGACTTTGCTGAATGTTCCGTTATCTAGCGTTAGAAATAAAGCGTTCTTGGCCACGTTATCGAGGTTGGCCCTTTTTCTTTCCTCAGGAGTATATTCATGTCTTTCTTTGATGATGTACTGTGGCGGTGGTCCTCTTCTTGGTCTAGGGGCAGCTTCCTGTTATCCAAACCCTGGTGGTGCCTTAACATCATCATCGATAATAGCTGCTCCTTCGACTTTACCACCTGTTCCCTCAACTGCAGCCGCTGCTGCCTCAGTACGTCTGTGATCTCGAAGTTGTTCCAAGTAGACAGGATTTACTTTGTAGATCACCAGTGGTCCTTCGGTTATAACATACCACATTTCATCATGCATGGCTGAAAGATGAGCTTGTATTCGTATCCTTCAGTCATCAAATTCTTCTATAGAAAATATAGAAAGCTTATGATGCGTCATATCCATGTTTATGCTAAAAGATGAGTTTTAGTCTAGAAAAAAAAAAGTTTTTCCAATGCAGAAATGGGTGGATCTGGGTAGGTAGCTAGTCAAGTTAGCTTTTAACCCGACTTGCTCTGATACCACTTGTTGGTCCCTAACATCCCAAGTGGTCAGAGGTTCAAAGGGGGGATGAATGAACTTCTATCGATTTTTTGATTTTAAAACAGTCAGAGATGCAGGTTCTTGATTCTTAAGAGAAGTAGCAACCTAACTTGATCAGAAACCTGGCAATATGCTGATTCAGGTTTCTGATTAGCTTTCTTAGTACGCAGCGGATAAAACACGATAGAGTTTCTTTTTGGAAAAACAGTTTTCTTTTATAAGTATGCTCTTTGATAAACTTTTTTATGCAGGATGCTTATGGTATGCAGTCAGTAAGATATAGCAAGATAAGCACAATGCAGTAAGTAAATGAAAGCAATAAACACTTATGGTTTATAGTGGTTCGAAGGTGGTGTAAACCTTCTACGTCCACTCTACTCCTTCTCAAGTAGGAACTTCGCTAGGTCAGTTCGAATTACAAGTCTCGCTTTACAAACCTCTTCCTAACAAGCTACGCCTACTAGAATCCCAAACTCTAGTCGAAGGCCACAACCAACACAGGGTACAATCCCACAAAGGGTAAGTAGCCTATTTCTAGACTACCAAACTTAGCAAGGATACTATCCTCTCAACTAAGTACACCTAAAACAACCTAGTGCACACATCACAAATGGTTAAAAGATAAAATGTTTTTCTTCAACTATGGTGATGAAGCCAGTCTTGAACTTGATAGCTTGAGAGCTTGAATGGTCGACTGCTTCTCGAAGGTTGAGTGACTGAGCTTGATATAGACTTGTGTATGAAAGACTTGAGAGATTTTACAATGTGTGTTTCAAAGCTTCAGTAATCTTCATGGTCACTCCATCCTTCTATTTATAGATCTTTAGAAAATGCCAGTTGAAGGAGGCATTGTCCTTGATTCAATTCAAATTTGATCTTCAATATCTTTGCAATTAATGTGACTGAACAGCTAAGAGGAGAAGTCTTGTCCTAGTCTGATCTGCATTAATGACGTCATTCCTTGGCCCCAGTTCTTCTCTCTCTTGTCCAGGTGGCATCTTCTAATTGGGTTGGCACTATCTTCAGTCAAACGGATCTTTGTCAGCAACCTTCCTCATACTGCATTCAATGTATTTTCCTTGTACTTTAACAACAGAGTGAAGCTTGTCAGCTTGCTGTTTTGATTTTCAGTGCCCGTGCTTTTTGGACGCCAGCTTTCTGATGTAGAACAACTTGCTATTCCCGAGTAGCTTTCTTGTCAGTTGTTCAGTCTTCTTGTAGCTTTCTGATCTTCCATGTTCTTTAAACACTTGTTATTTCTTGAAAGTTCGTTTCAAGCATTTATCTTTATTTTTCTCAGAGACCTGACATGATATATTCGAAGATGCATCTGCAGGTCTATGTTCCACTTATACATTGTGGAAAATGGGTACTCTAACTTTCTATCTGCTTAGTTACATTATCTCATCAAAACCTAAACAGAAATCTCCCAACATACTAACTTGTGATAGAATTTTTTTTTATCTTTTATATGTATGTTAATTTTTTTTTTTAAATATTCTTTTAGTCAATTTTAGCAATTATGAGGGAAGGGTTAAACCTTACAGTTAACTACCTGAATTTGGATGTATGAGCTGATTGATAAGTGCGATATATGCAGGTATTAAGGGATTAACTTAATATTATTACTTGATGTATTTGCATGACTTTTATTAATGAAATTGATTGCATTCACTTGTTTGGAGAAAAACATTGTATTTTGTGAATTTTGTATGTTTTTTTACGCTTGGAATGAAAGTAAAATCTACTATGGGTTCTAACGTTTAATTGAGCCAGTTAGAGGACGGAAAATATGAAGAAATGCCAAAAATTAAGAAATGAGAAGTTTGGATGGGAAAAAAATGAAGAAACAAAGAAAATATACGCAAAGTGGTTGAGACGAAGCCAACCACGAGCTGGTTTTTGTTGTTTGCTTTGCTTATACAGATTCAACAGTCTCCAAATATAAGTTGATGTATTAGCCGCTTTTTTCAGAATTTTTATCTTATTATATTATTTTGAGAAAAATATGTTAATGTAAATTGAACAACTTGATTCTATTAACATGAGATATGATAATATAGTTTAAGATTGTATGGTAAGAACTTACTATAAGATAAGAGTGATAACAATATCTAAAATTAACTAAATGAGAAACAAATTTTAAATTAGGGTCATATTTAAAAATACAAAAACTTGTATAAGATAGTTTCACAAATAGTTTCCGTAAAATGAATCTTTTTAATTCACAAATTAAATCTACATTTACAAATTTATATATAAATTATGAAGTGTGGAATGACTCATTGCACACGTAAGATGTGGGAGGGTCTCATATAGAATAATTATAATAATGCTCGCATTAATGAAAATTAAATTCGGAGGGATGCATCTCGCTGAATCTATTGAAGTCTACGATTATAGCTGCTTGGCCTCAATAAATGTGTGGATTTAATTTATAATGCATGTAATGATTCAAAGAATATGGTCAAATCATAAACTAAAGATGAGTTGATCTCTTGTGACCGTCTCACATGTGATGGGACCACGTACGGTTGTGTATTGAATATGGTTGATCGTACATGATAAAAAAAAGGCATATATTTATAACTCTAAAAAACATACTTATAGTTGAAAAACACATATTTATGATGCACATAGTCGACCGTGCCCCGAAACATGATCGTTAGAGCCGTCAAAATGGGTTGGGCCTGTTGGGCCAGCCCGCACCGCACCGCCAAAAGAGAGGGTTGGGTCAAGTATTTAGGAGCCCGCCAAAAGGCGGGCCTAGGCGGGGCGGGCTTTTGGCGGGCCAGCCCGCGGGCCAAGTGGGTTGGCCCGCCTAAAATTTTTTTTTTTTTTTTTTTTACACATGTATGAAATATGTATAATAATGACACAAATTACCATCTAATGCAAAGTAATGATGTTTAATATGTTAAATTTGGTCACTTATTTATATTAATGAAAGAATTTAAAAAAAAAAAATTTGTTTTTTATAATTTTTTTTTTGTATTTTACATGTAATCAATGCATATAAGGTTGAATAAAGGGTAAAAAATATTATAAATATTATCTCTTTTCTTTTAGAAAAGAAAAAAAAATTAAAAAATTAAAAACAAAAAAAGAAAAAAAAATTAAAAATTCAAGTGGGTTGGCCCGCCCAACCCACGACCCACCGATGGGTTGGGCTGGGTTGGGATTTGAAGGCCCGCCCAATAAAAAGCCCGCCCCGCCCCGCCCCGCCAAAGGGTGGGTTAAGGTGGGTTGTGGGCCGGCCCGCCCCGCCGGCCCGTTTCGACAGCTCTAATGATCGTGCGTCACACACGCACCGCTATGTTGTCATGCACGGCCGGACTGTGCACGAGGAAAAAATTTATAATTGAAAACGACAAACTTATACATTATTGTCATGCACGGTCGATCATATCCCAAATCACAATCGTGCACGGTGTCATCACATATGAGATGATTGCATATAAGTTCTTGCGATTAAAGATATATGTGGATGAAATTATAAAACCACAAATGATGTCTACCACCAACATTAAAGTTTCTATAAATAAATAAAAAGATAATATATGAGAAAGTCTTACGTGAGATGGTCACGTATTATGTAAAATGGAGTTCATATGAATCAATAAAAGAGGGTCAATCCATTCAATATGATCAAGTCGGTCACACATAAGATTATATAAAACTACATCTCACTTAAGGTCTTATGTGAGACGATCTTATATAAGTTTTTGCAGACAAATACTAATGGATAAAATATATCGAACCTCTTTGTGTTTTAAATTTGTTTAAATCAACCCCCTCTATTATTAGAATGACAACATTTATATGTGTGATTTAATAATTGTTGCACATTAAATAATTCATATCTTTTTAACTTTATTACTTTCATTTTAAATATATTTTATACTTTTTATCTTTTCACAAATATTGACGAGAAATAATATTTAATCAACATCAATATTTGAAATTACTAAATTAATAATTAAAAACGTTCCAACATTATTGTATAATTCTAATTAAATTCTGAATTTTGATTATAATAAATCCAAACATTTAAAAAATGACAAAAACATTGAAAGAAATATAAAATTAATAATTTTCCAAATAAATTTTTTAAAATTTTGAGATTTCGTTAGTTTTTTTTAATGACATAACAATATTCATATTTTTATTTTTATTTTGAACTTTGAGATCAATTTTAAAAAATAAAAACATTTAAAGATATTCAAATGAACTTGTAACATGATTTTCAAAATAAATTGAAATTATATTATACTTTATAATCATAAGTTTTTTTAGAATTTTGAGATTTAGTCAGATTTTTTTAATTATATTATAATATTCATATTTTTTTTTTATTTTGAATTTTCAGATTAATTTATCAGATTAATATTTAAAATATTATGTAATTTCTTGTATTTGTTTATTTTCAATATATGTCTTATCATTTGTATCTATATTTTAATTTCCAAATTTTAGTTGTATTATTATTATTATTTTATCAATCTTAATAGTTTTTTTTTTCAATTTTTTTAAATCATTAAAATTAATATTTAATATTCTAGATTTTTTTATTTTAAATACTTATGTTTTTGTATTTTATTTCTTAATCATGAAAGTTTTTATATAATTTTTCAAATCTTAGTTGGATTTATTTTATTATTTTTAAAATTTGTTGAGAAGTAGATTATATGTATAAATTTTAAAAGGAAAATTAAATCAGAGTAAAAATATTCTTTGCATCAATTCATATTTAAGTTAAGGTTGGAAAATATTCAAAAAAGTAAAAAAGAATAATTTTTAAATGTGAAATATATAAACTAAAAATTTACAAAATTGACAATGTGAAATAAAATATTACACATAAATAATAATCATAAATAAAATAACAAAATAATTAAATAAAAAAAGTAGAAATTTGGAGTGGAAAAGGGGATTACATGCTATATATTGAAAGAAATCAATATATAACATCTCATATACAATGTTAAGAGTATTATAGTCATTACACATGTTAAAAAAATGAGCAAAATCCAGCATAATTCGCACATGAGTTGAGTGATGCACATTCTCTTTAAATTTGATGGAATAGAAAATTTCGAGTAAATTTATTTATACTATAGGTATAAATATTATGACTGATGCAACATTTTGGCTGACACATTTTACCCCATTATTTTTTGATGACTTGGAAAAATATCTTCCATAACAGACGGCTAATTCCATCCTACATGTGATGGTATTACCATCACATGTTAGGATGGTGACAAGTGTGCACTTTTGATGTCATAAATGCACACATGTGTGCACTTTTAAATACAAAATGCACACTTGTCACCATCCTAACATGTGAAGGTAATACCATCACATGTAGGATGGAATTTGCTATAACAGACACGTTTGTCACACATTTGTCCCCCATTAGTCAAAGGCTAAAGAAAGAAGTTTGGGTCATAGGAATAGGAAGATAACAAGAATTTGTAGTTAACATTCTTTCAACTGTTTCAATATGATAGTACAAATTATATTAGTTGTGGTATGAGGGTGTATTATGGTGATACGAACTTCATTAATAATGATACAAGACCAAATATAGTGGTACAGACTAATACGGGATGAAATATGATGATACAGACGGATACACAGTTAATTTTATTAAGGATACTATGGTCCAAAAAAATATTTTCTTGGCTAAAAAAAAATTATTTTAAACTCTTGGTTAAAATAGAATGTTTATTTTTATAGTTGGCTACTTAAAATTTCATCTCAATTAATAATTAAAACATTCAAACATAATTTTATATTTCTAATTAAATTCTAAATTTTAATTATAATACATCCAAACATTTAAAAAAGAACACAAACATTAAAAGAAATATGAAAATTAATAATTTTCTGAATAAGATTTTTAAAATTTTGAGATTTAGTTAGTCTTTCTAGTTATATAATAATATTAATATTTTAATTTCAATTTTGAACTTTCAGATTAATTTTAAAAAAGAAACACATTTAAAGATATTAAAATGAACTTGTAAGATAATTTTCAAAATAAATTGAAATTATATTATACTTTATATCATAAGATTTTGTAAATTTTGAGATTTATTTAGAATTTTTTTAATCATATTATAATATTCGTATTTTTATTTTTAGTCAGATTAATTTATCTAAAACAATATTTAAAATATTATGCAATTATTTGTATTTGTTTATTTTCAATAAATATCTTATAATTTTGTATTTATTTTTTAATCTTAAGATTTTTTTTTTTAATTTTCAGATTTTAGTTGTATTTTTATTATTTTGTTTAACAATCTTAATAGTTTTATTTTTATTTCGAAGTTTTTAAAATTATTCATTAATTTTTTGTTATCAATTTGTATTTTTTATTTTCTTTATTAATCATGAGATTTTTTATACAATTTTTCAAATCTTACTTGGATTCTTTTGAATATTTTAACGATCTTCATATTTCAATTTAATTTTGAACTTTCAGATTTATTAAAATTATTTTAACTTCATATATATCTTGTAAATTTTCATATTTTATTTGTAAATTTATGATTTTTTTTATTTGATAATTTCCATAAATGTTAGATTTACATAATGTTTTTCGAAGATTTGAACAATCTTTCAATTTTAATGTTTTAAATATTTAAATTCTAAATTTTTATGTTAATTTTTTTCAAGATTTCTTTTTTTTTTTTGAAATCTATTGAGTATATATAAAGTTTAAAAGAAAATTTAATCAAAATAACAATATTTTGAGCATAAATTCAAATTTAAGTTAAGATTGCAAAAAAATTAAAAAAAAAAAAGAATAATTTTAAAATGTGAAATAAATAAACGAAAAATTTACAAAACTGACAATGTGAAATAAAATATTACACATAAATAGTAATCATAAATAAAGTAACAAAAATAATTAAATAAAAAAGTAGAAATTTTTGAAAAGGGGGATTAAAAGGTATATATTGAAAAAAACAGTGGTAAACCTCATTCTTAACCATCTCTACTTATAAACATTCTTTTTTATCAAGTTATTAAATTTTATTTTTTTTAGCCAAGAGAAATAATTTTACCAATTATACCCTTTTTACATTTGATGTGTAATATGATGGTACGGGCTACATGAATGATGATACGTGGATGTAATATGGTAGTATGGACTACATTATTAATGGTACAAGGGTGTAATGTAGTGGTATGGACCACATTCATTATGATACGGGGGTATACTATGGTGGTATGGACTGGTATGAGATAAAATATGGTGGTACGGGCTGATACGAGGTGAAATATGTTGGTATGAGTTTAATTTCATTAAGGATACAATGGTCAAAAAAAATATTCTATTGCCTAAAAAAGAATAGTTTCAAATTATTGGTTATAAAATAATGTTTCTTTTTATAGTTGACTATTTATAATTTCATCCTAAAAAAAATAATAATGAATAACATCTTATGTACAATGTAAAATGTATTATAGTCAATACACAGGTCAAAAAATGAGTAAAATCCAACACAATTCCCACATGAGTCAAATAATGTACGCTCTTTGAATATGACGGAATAGAAGATTTCGTACAAACGTGTTCATATAACAAATATAAATATTGTATTCTTTTTATAAGGGTCCCACACAACATTTCCAGATGGCTGCAGTTTACCCCATTATTTTTTTATGACTCGGATAAATATCTTCCATAACAGACACGTTTGTCGAACATTTGTCCCCCATTAGTCAAAGGCTAAAGAAAGAAGTTAGGAGTAATAGGAAGATAACAAGAATTTGTAGTTAACACTCTTTCAACTGTTTCAACACGGATCAAACTACGAGTAAATGACTGTATATCATTACACATCCGAACGTTGGAGAGAGAGGACAAAGAAGAGAGAGAGATCATCAATTGTTACACAACAATCTGCTGGTGTTCAAATTCTAAAACAAAAGTAGAGAACAAAAACATGTCTTCTTGCACAGTTGCACCATCAAATTCGCCAGTATTTTCTTCTCCCTCGACATCATCATCGTCATCATCCAATTCATCGTTTATTCGTCTTCAAAAGCCACGTGGGCTGATCAGGGCCCTCGCCGGAGGCGAATCAATGGCGATCTTGAAGAGGAAGAGGCCCGCCAGACTGGATATTCCGGTGGTGGTTTCCATGGAGGCGGAGAAGACGGCGGTGGCTGAGGAGGTGGTGGTGGTGGAAGTGGAGGGAGATGGCTTTTCTGTGTGTTGCAAGAGAGGGAGGAAGAAGGATGTGATGGAGGATACCTATTCTGCTTTTATTCATCCCAACCAGGTACTTCGTGGTAGGCTCTTTTTATTACAATTCTACATCTTCTAGATCCTACATAGAAAAATCCTTTTTTTTTTTTAATTAAGTTGTTGAAATTTGTGAATAAATAAGATGACAGAGCTCATAAGATTTTAGTAATGATAGAAGTATAATTGAAATGATAATATTTAAAAGGATTTGTTAAAAATAAGATAAACTCCTAAACATCATGTTTTAAGATGAAATGAGATCTTATTCTAAAATTTCACCCAACATTTTAGAGGAGCTTGTAAGTTTTGTCAAACATCTTCTTGGTGTGATATTACTTATTAGTGAGAATTTCTTAGATATGGAGTCTTTGATCCATAGAAAAAGGAAGAAAGTTGACTTTTTTATCCTTTTGTAGGCATTCTTTGGTTTATTTGATGGGCATGGAGGCAGAAAGGCTGCAGAGTTTGCAGCTGAGAATCTGAACAAGAACATCATAGATGAGCTGAAAAGAAGTGAAGATGATAGTAGAATTGAAGTGGCTATAAAGAATGGTTACTTAGCCACTGATTCAGAATTTCTAAAGAAAGATCTTCGAGGTGGAACATGTTGTGTCACAGCCATCATCATGAGAGGCAATCTAGTTGTATCCAATGTCGGGGATTGTCGTGCCGTTGTCAGCCGGGCAGGAGTTGCCGAGGCCATCACTTCCGATCACCGCCCTAGTCGGGCAGATGAGAGAGAAAGAATCGAGGCCATGGTAGAACAACAACATCCTTAAAACCGTAGTTTCTTGATTGATATATTATCTAATGTTCATGTGGTCCGATCATGTAGGCTGGTTTTGTTGATTGCCACAATGGAGTTCATAGAGTTCTTGGTTCGTTGGCCGTTTCTAGGGCTATTGGAGATCGATATCTCAAGCAATGGGTTATAGCAGAACCAGAGACTAAAGTTTTCAGACTTGAATCCGAATACGAGATTCTTGTTCTTGCTTCCGATGGATTGTGGGATAAGGTAACCAGGGAACGAGTATCATTTTTGATACGATGATTTTCTTGTCCGTAATTTTTTCCGCTAATCACCTCATTGTTGATGTTATTGCAGGTTGGTAATCAAGAAGCGATAGATATTGCTCGCCCTTTATGTATAGGCGTAGAAAAGGCGCAACCACTATCGGCCTGTAAAAAGCTCGTCGAGCTTGCTGTTTCTAGAGGCTCTTCTGATGATATAAGTGTAATGATCATTCAGTTGAGAAGATTTTATTGACTGTAAGGAATAAAAAAAGGGATCTATCTAACTAGTTCAAGCTATTCGATTTTTCTTGTTTCTAGATCAAGTAGGCTATTCGATTTACTAGTCATTCTTTTAAACTTACTATTCATCTATTATAAACTGGTGAAATAAAACATAGTTTAGAATAGAGGACTTGTATTTGTATATGTCATGTATCAAGCATTCTATAAATAGTCAAAAATTCATTTTTACATTGTTCAAATTTGGGCAGAACTACATGATCTGTTGTTGTCAAGACTGTGTGTGGTGTGAAATCAACCAAAAAACAGCTACTAATTTCTTTCCTCTTTTCTGTTCAACAGAAGAAGATTCTTCCAAATATTTAGTTTTTATATTCACATATATCTGTCTTAAAATATTACATCCGAAGTGTAGGGACGAATAGATAAGCAAAGGCGTACCTATAACCAAGTACAACCGTTATTCTTACATAGTACATAATGCATATACCTGATAATATCTAAGTGCATACTCAAGCATTAATAGCTTTCTCCACAGGTGTAGAGTTCAATTTTGAATGCTTTGCTTCATAATCTTTCACAGCAGCCTTTATTGCATCCTCAGCGAGCATGCTGCAATGGAGTTTCACTGGTGGAAGAGAAAGATGTTTCGCGATTTCCCTGAAATTTCATATTGATTGAGAAAAGCCACTATGGCACTGAAAATTACAGAAGAAACTAACAGAAAACACACAAGATTGTTTGCAAAATAGTTTCAAACCAAATCCACACAAACAACTACCCAAAAACCATGCTTTACAAATTTCAAATAAACAGATCAGTGAATTTGTTACTCTGCATTCTTGATTTATCAGGATAGGAATACGACTTACGTATTCTTGATTGACAGGATTTCATCCATTTGTCTACCTTTCACCCATTCCGTGGCTGAAAAAGGAAAAAAACATTGTCTTAGCAACAGCTCATAGAGCAGGCAACTCGAATACAGGATGAGCTTGGATTCATTTTCGAAATATAGATGATATTATGATAAGCATATTTATTCTTCACTTGTAGCTATCACTTTTATAGGATCAAGTAGAGCGAAACAACAGACCATGAACAACACAAAACTATAAAATCAAGTGGCATCAAAAACCATAGAATGATTGTTAGATCAAATGATCAGAAACAACAGAATCAATGCATCCAATTTCCACCAAAGGCACTACTGATTAATGATCAGATGATAAATCAGGTTAGGATCAATGGAACAAGGCATGATAAAACAACCATCTCAGGATGCACTGAATAGCTAAACTACTGATTAATGATCAAACTAAAACTATAATAAAGCAAAAAATAAGTCTTTGTAGACTAGAATGCCAATTAACCTAGAAGCAGATTTCACAATGAATCGAACTCAAAAGATACATATAACAGAGACACATCATTCATACTATTTAACTTCCAAAACCTAAACTTTATTCACAACAACAATTAGACGAAATCCACTTCTTAGCCCTAAAATCACCTGACCACCATGCGATTAAGCACAGCAGCTCCCCGAAACAACCATCTCCACGAATCACGTCCCAATTACCACCAATTCACCAACTCTGAATCTAGAACACATCAAATTTCCATCTCAGTATACCCTCACACCAGAATCAAATCCACTCAAATCAACTCCCAATTTTCAAATCAAACAATCTTCTGATAGTGAAATTGAAACCGATTACAATGGAAAATACCAATTCCAGCTACATTTACAAAAATAAACGTACCAACAGAGGAGGAGGCGATGGCGGAACCACAGCCGAAGGTCTTGAAACAAGCATCGACGATTTTCCCGGTCTCCTCATCAACCTTAATCTGCAACTTCATGACGTCACCACACGCCGGAGCTCCGACGAGACCGGTTCCGACATCAGAGTCGTTCTTGTCGAATGTACCGACGTTCCTGGGGTTGTCGTAGTGATCCACCACCCTCTCGTGGTACATCCTCAACGGAGGCACCGCCGCGGGGCGCGGCCGGAGAATCATGTTGGTTACGTGCCTCAACATTTTGGATTTGATCTGAGAATAGAAATTGAAAAATTCTGTGGAAATTTGTAGGGGTTAGATATTTGTCCCGTGTTCTGGGAATCAGATTCGTTTTTAAACTTATCGGGGAGGCGGTGAGATTGATAGAGTTACGTGCTTAGTACGATATTTTGTGAATGCTTTAATATAATTGGTTACCAAAAGTTTATTGGGTCATCTTTAATCCATCCTCCAATACTATTCATTTAAATAAC
Source organism: Scutellaria minor (assembly GCA_954870855.1). Taxonomy (NCBI): domain Eukaryota; kingdom Viridiplantae; phylum Streptophyta; class Magnoliopsida; order Lamiales; family Lamiaceae; genus Scutellaria; species Scutellaria minor. The sequence goes on from OX940737.1 coordinate 14,687,498, forward strand.
AAAATCAAACCATGAATTATTTTTATATCATGTATAGTTTTATTACTATTCTATTGTAACTCAAAAAAATTAACAAAATTGTCATTAAAAAGGTAAAAAAAAGTCACCACACACTCAATATCTTACATAATATGTGTTTTATAGGATTACACGATATAATCATATATATTGTATCCTCATCAAACAAAAATATCATTAAATCTCAACATATACATTATTATTTAACATAAATAGTGAGTCTCCTTACAACAGTTGCATGAATCTAGGATTATTGTATCCTCATTAAATAAAAATATCGTTAAATCTCAACATATACATTGTTATTTAACATAAATAGTGAGTCTCCTTGCAGCAGTTGCATGAATCTAGGATCTGTGCAACTAGTACGCGATCCGAATATGTGCAACTTATATATAAGTTTTTTTTTTAGCTGAAATCTCGCTCCATAAAGATATCACTAATATTATATAAATGTAGCACTAATTATACATAAATGTATTAGCTCACTTTAAATGAAATATAATGTAATGATATTACTTGTATTAGGTAAATGTATTAATAATATAGCATATATGTATTAATACATCAATTTAAAAGTAATTAATTATACATCTACATAAAGGTAGTGCTTTATTTACTTAAATTAAATAATGTAAGGCTACTATTCACATGACATGAAAGTATCGCTAACATAACTAAAATATATCACACCATTATTAAAAGATATCACTAACATAACTAAAGTGTAACATATTTGTCAAAACACGAAAAATTATGATCAATTGTGGGCGCAGACACCTGAGTGTGTGGGGACGCGCATGAGTGCTTAAAAAGTGGTCTTGGGTAGGATCGTTTCGTATTCGATGGATGAGTGCATAATTTTTTTTTGGGTACCTTAAAATGTAATAAATGATTTGATATGGTATGATACACGGATTGTGTGATGATCATTTTTTATATCTTTTTGAAATTCTTTATTTCCAACTTTAGCCACTAACTTAAGTTACCAAAAATGCATCCTAAAAATTTAGAAATTTAAATAGTTGATCGATGAAATGTAAATTTGAAATTGATTAATGTTGTGAGATACAATTATGAAAGAGTATATATGTATCATGTGAGACGATCTCACAGATGTCATTCTATGAGGTAAGTCGATTTGATCAACAAAGGTCAACACTGATGATCCAAAAGTATTAATGATACACATAAAAATATTACACTTTCAAAAATATTATAATATATATATATATATATGTATAAGTATTATATTATGAGAATAAAAATATTACTTCTCAAATTACAATTGATCAAATTAGTCCTTGATTTGAAGTTATGAATCAAATGTATGTTACCTGTTATACAGAAAAGCATTATATGATGATATTAAAAGTATTATCTGTGGAATTACAATTTTCAAAATTAATCATGGATTTAAAATCTTGAAAGTAAAGGTATTACACGATACACAAAAATATTACATGATACATAAAAAGTATTATTTGATACACAAAAAAATATTACATATTATTATTTGTCAAATTATAATTTCTCAAAATTATTACCTTATGCACATAAATGTACTACATAATATAAAAATATTACCTAATATATATAAAAGTATTACATTTAACTTCGTTGATCGGGCATTGACTGAGTTGACCGCGATATTGACCAGAAGTACCGAGTTTACCAGGTCAAACTTGTCTCTTATGAAATGAGATCCATAGAACAGTTTTATCGAAGAAATTTGTCATTGTGGAATTTATTTATTGATGGATATATGTAACACCTAGGATAAACCGATGCATAATTGAATTAATTAAATAATTTAACCCATAATTGCTTGTTTTTATTATGTGTGTTTCAAAACAAAATAATATGTAATTTATTAATCGAGTTATAATTTATTTATAATTGAACGATGTTATATGTCGAAATCCAAGAATTTTTGTTCGATGGATAACCCATTTAGGGGTACGTCACCCAAAGTGGTGCATATAAAAGTAAAATTGGAACACACAAGGGTTTGTTTTTGGATCAATTGAATAAAAGTAATTTCTCTCTCTACCTCTCTCTCTCTCTCTCTCTCTCTCTCTCTCTCTCTCTTCTAGCCAGTTTCCAGCCACCACTGCCGCCGCCGCCACCACCACCTCCTTCCGGCCTGAATCTTATGTCATTTCGAAGCCCTCGTCGTGTCCGTTCTACATCCGGGCTCGGAATCATGAGTTGTCGTCATCTCTACCGTGAATCGGTCGGTGAAGTCTCGGCCACCTCTTTTCTCTCTCCTTCTTCTCTCCCTCCTCTCATCTTCTTTGCCTCATTCTCTCGGCCGTTCTCTGTCTCGGGTCTGCCATTGTGCCCCTGTCGGGTTGGGTATGCCAGCGCGAGGGCTGCATCAGCACGTCTCCGTCTGTTTGCCGTCGCACGAGGCTATATGGGTATGTGTTGGGTGCGCTGTGTGTGTCGTGTGTGTGCGTCGTTGGGGCGGCGCTGTGTAGCGCCGTCGTGCTTGTGTGTGTGTTGGGCGGTACTGTGTATAGAGTCGTCGTGTGCGTGTGTGCGTTGTGGGTGGTCGCCGGCGACGCGGTGTTGCCGGTCGTGGTGTTTGGCGGCCAAAATGAGGGTGAGGCGCAGTTGGGTGGGTGGTGGAGGTGGAGGGGTGTTTCTACAATTTTGAAATAGTTGGGGGCCTTCTCGCAAACCCTAGAAAGTCCTTTATCTTTTAAAAAATCTCGTTTTATCCCTGAAGGTTTCTGGAAATTCCTTTTTAACCCCCAAAAGTTTCTGAGCTTAATGTCTTAACCTCCAAACCTTCTGAAAATTTTGTTTTGACCCCAAAAGTTTTTAAAAAATATCAAAAGGCAAATATTTTCTATTTTTGCAAAATAATCCCGTGGTCAAAGTCAACATTTTCAAAGTTTACAAAAATACCCTTGTGCTTCTAAAAACTCCATATTAAGCTCATTTTTCCTCCGTTTAAGCTCAAATCGATCTCTTTAAACCCTACATCAAGATATAAGCTTCTGTTTTGTTTCTTTCCCTCTATCGCTCCTTTGTCAAGAGAGTTTCCATATTAATCTTTATATATATATATATATAACGTAATAAGGAATCTAAAAATCTCCTTTATGCATGTAGGCTTTGAAGCGAAAGAAAAAACTTAGGACTTAAGATTCAGAGTATCACGAGGGATCACCACCGAACAAGATAGGGGTAACTTCTAAACCTAATGCTTTATCTTTCCGCTATTAAATGCATGAATGCTGATGAATGAATAAATGTTACGTAATCCCATGCTTAACGAAATGGATCTTAATTGCTATGCTACGCGAATCTATGATTAAAGAATGACTATTTAATGCTATGAAATGCTTGAATCCTACATGTTGTGTTTACGTGCTGTGAATTCTATTATGTGCATGTATATCATAACTATGCTTTGAAGAGATTAAGGTCCATGACTATGCTACGAAGGGACTAAGGTCCATAACTATGCTACGAAGGGACTAAGGTCCAAGATCATGCTACGGATGGACCAATGATCCGTAAACTAATGCTAATAGGATAAGACGGGGAGAACCCGCACCTATCTACAGCTATGTTCCATGAGATTATATGTTGTGCTTAATTGATGTGAGTATGATTGCTTATTTATCTCTATTGCTTAATAATTGTTAAATATAGAAAGTATCCCCACGAATGTATTCCAAGCACTCACCTCGTGTGTATTCACACTACAGGTAATAATGAAAACATGGATGTATAGAAAGGGAGATGCCATATCGAGAATTATTTTTATTTTTTTCCCATCCTTAGTTTCTAAACAATGTATGTGTATCCATTTTTGTAAGGTTTAACCATTTTTCTTCTTATGGATCCTCTAAAGGTTTTTGCTGCTTAAATTTCAAACATCTCTTCTGACTGTATGCTGATGGTTTGGGTTTATATAATAACGCAAGTTTAAACTTCTTGAAGATTCTGTTATGGATGTTAATTAATCTCTTTTTATCGCTCGTTTATTTTGTGTTTTGAAATGCATTTCTTTCCTCTCTTATTGCACGCCCGCTATGTAAACTCTGATATTTTTAAGTTATGAAAATGAGGCGTGACAATTTTGGTATCAAAACAAGGTCCTACTCTTTTTAGGGCCTGTTTAGGCTCATTTTTCTTTTCAAATGTGTTTTAACGAGAAAATCTTTTAAAAATGGACGGATAAGCTTCTCTTCCAGATCATAGAATTTAATAAAGTGAATGTTTATCTGTATCATGTTTCTTATTTATCTTGTTGTTGTTATTTATATTGTTGGGTTATGTGGGGTAGACGATAAGGGGTAGTTTTTTATATGTCGGTTTACTACTCTACATTGATTTTTTTATGCAGATTTGGATAAGAAAATGTCAAATTTCAGCCCACACTGGGTACCAAGTGTGAACTCAGTGATCCAGTGTGAAATCTGATCTGTACAGAATCAGCCCAATAACAGCCTGGGCCCATTTGATGGATTTAAAAAGGCCCAAATCATCATAGGGTTGAAAAAGAGGAATTTTTGACAGAAGAAAAAAATAAAGGAAAGAGGATTTGACGAGAGTAGATTGAGGAAAGAATAAAAGACAACGCAATCGACGGAGAGCGGAGAAGAGATGAGGAGAATAAGTTGTTAAGTGAAGAGGTTTTTCCTTCTTTCCCTTTCGTCTGGGTAGTCTTGAACCTTGATTTTCAGATTATTGTCCATTGATTTTTATCATGTTGCTAGAGTAAACACCTTTCTAGGGTTGCGATGTAGCCTAATAGAAGAGGCTTGGATTATTTGTTGGATTTATTCATTGATTCATTCTTTCTATTGATGTTTCATGCATGTTTTTAATGCTTCTATTTATTTGGCCAATAATTAGATGATGAGATACTCATGTTGAGACTGATAGGAGATACATGTGTAGAGATTTGTTGCATGAAATCATAAATTCATATGAGATAAAGATATACTTGTATAGTTTGTGTAGCCCTTCAAGTGAACTTGTTGGTAATGCTTTATTAATTGGATGATTCTTATAGAGATATAGTGGATTGACAATTAATAATAGATTTGCTATCACTCGAGAGAGGTTAGTAAATATTCGAAGGAATTCACGGCTAGCAATGGATGGAAGTGAAATGATGAATAATGAAAACATAGATTCAAGTTGATTCAATTATGGTGAAATCAATACCCTAGGTCTTCTCATTCTTGAAGTTTGAATATTATTTTGTTGATTTTATCTTGGTCTTATTTGATTTCTTGATTTAGTAATTAAGTGTAGTAGATATAGTTCCGTATTCTCCATTTTTGCTTTGCCAAATATAATCAAAATCAATCAAATTTCAGTAATCAATCTACAATCCTCGTGGGTACGATATCTTAATTATTACGCGATAAACCCGTACACTTGCGGGGGCATCAATATGCTACGAGGTCAATCACATATGGACCAACTGTCGATGGAAAATCCATCTGAACATGATGTGGACGCCACATTGGGGGACTTGGTGTCCGTGCTGAGGGGCTTGACCCGATATTTCAAGACCGCACAAGTTGCACCGCCACCACCGTCAAGAAGCGATGCAAACCTAGTCATCGAGTAATTCTGATGTTTCAATAGAAAATGAGAACCAGCCAATGTTGAGGAATGCCTAAGGTCGTTGGATTGCCTCTTTGGACATTTATCTTGTATAAAAGAATAGAAGATCTCATGTGTCGTGTTCCAACTTACTAAAGAAGCCAGCTACTGGTGGGAATCATATAAAAGGACCATGTCATCGGAATAGAAGAGTGCTATGTCTTGGGAAACCTTCAAAGAGGTGGTTATGTAGAATTTTCTATCTTAGTCATACAGCGATCGAAAAGAAATAGAGTTCTTACATCTTCGCCAAGGAGCCACCACTGTGGAAGAATACAAAAGGAAATTCAATCAGCTAAGTAGGTATGTAACTCATTTGGTAGACACCGACTCCAAGAAGGCCCGATGCTTCGAAGAGGTCTTCGCTCAGAAATCAGTTCCATCTTGGCTGGTCAGAGGACCATGACATATGCTGAAGTTGTTGAGAGAGCTCAGGAAGTTGCTAATCGTCTATGCTTAGGCGTTGCACCGCCTGAGAAGATTGTAGTGATGCTAGAAAAGAAGAAATTGATTGGTTCGAGTCAGAGCTTCAATCGGAACTAATACCCAAGAGCCAACAACGTCCTGCTTCTCCCTACTCTTAAGCCGGGAAACTCGTATGCCAAGTGTGGAAAGGCTCACGTGGGACCATGCCTTCTAAGGACCTAGATTTGGTTTAGATGCAGAAAACTAGGACACGTTGCCATCAATTATCAAAAATTCAGGAACACAGCAACAACAGCACCGATGCCGAGGCCAGGAGTAGAGACGGCTCAAGCTTTTGCTCTCACTCACACAAAGGCTGCTGAAGGATTAGAGACCAAGGTAGGTATGCTAACAGTATGCAATATCCCTGTTCTCATGTTTTTTTATACCGGGACAACCCACTCTTTCATCTCTATCAAGTTTTGTGATCTGTTGAGACTTGAGAACGGTAGTCGCTAAAACCTTAGAAGTTAGTATTTCATTAGGAAAGACAGTAAGAACAAAACACCTTTGTCGAGATCTGAGAATCACTTTTGGGAATAGAATTCTTTTAGCCGATCTACATGCGCTAGAGATGAAGGACTTCAATGTGATTTTGGGAATGGATTGGTTTAAAGCAAATCATGCAGTGATCAAATGTCACGCAAGAGAGATCATTTTTCAGATACTTGGAAAAAAAGAGTTCACATTTTATGGAACGTGAGTTGGAGTCAACCCAAGAGTTGTATAGGTTATAAAACAACCAAGATGCTCAGCAAAAGAGATTGTGTAGCTTGGTTGGTGAACATGGTGGATCTAGAACAAGAAATGAGTCCCATTAAGAAGGTGTCTGTCGTAAGGGGTACATGGACGTCTTTCCAGAAGATTTATTTGGCCCTCCGCCGGATCAGCAGATTGCTTTCGAGATTGATCTCATACCAGGATCAACAATGATGTCGAAAGCTCCATATCGGATGGCACCAAAGGAGCTACAAAAATTGAAGGTTCAGCTACAGGAACTTCTGGACAATGGTTTCATTCGTCTAAGTGTGTCACCCTGGGGAGCTCTAGTGCTCTTTGTAAAGAAAAAAAATGGAGGCTTTCAGATGTGCATCGATTATCGAGAGCTGAATAAACGAACCATCAAGAACAAGTATCCTCTGTCTTGACTTCAAAACTTGTTTGATTAGCTGAGAGGCGCAAGTGTGTTTTCGAAGATCGACTTAAGGTCTGGATACCATCAGGTGAAGGTCAAGGATGCTGATATACTTAAGACAGTCTTCAGGACAAGATATAGCCACTACGAGTTTGTAGTGATATCTTTTGGGCTCAGCAATGCACCAACTATTTTTATGGATCTGATGAATCGCATTTTCCATCTATACCTTGATCGTTTTATCACAGTGTTCATTGATGACATTCTTATCTACTCATGTGATAAGACACCACGAACAACATCTCAGAATTGAGTTGGAGACTCTGTGAAAGGAAAAGTTTTTCGCAAAATTTAAGAAGTGTGAGTTTTGGCTTGACAAGGTAGCCTTTCTTGGACATAATGTCTCTTCTAAGAGGATTGAAGCGGACCCTGACAAGGTAGAAGCTGTCAGCAATTAGAAAGCCCCGATGAATATTAACGAAGTAGGAAGTTTTTTTGGCTTAGCCGGATATTACAGAAGATTCATCAAAAGATTCTCGAAGATTGCCACTCCCATGACCCGTTTGACGCGGAAAGATGTGAAGTTTCAGTGGATTGAATAGTGTGAGCGTAACTTCAAAGAGCTGAAGAAGAGATTGACCGAGATACCAATTCTAATAGTTCCAAATGTAACAAAGGAGTTCGTGATATATAGCGACGCATCCAAACAAGGTTTAAGGTGTGTTCTGATACAACAAGGGAAAATGGTAGCCTACAAGTCAAGGCAGCTGAAGACTCACGGATATATTTACCCAACACACGATCTAGAATTAGCTGCTATTGTGTACGCTCTCAAGATTTGGAGACATTATCTCTATGACGGGAAATGTGATATTTACACCGATCACAAGAGCTTGAAGTATTTTTTCAAGCAGAAGAAACTCAACATGAGATAGAGAAGATGGTTGGAATTGCTGAAAGATTACGATTGTACGATTCTCTATCACCCTGGAAAGGCGAATGTGGTTGCTAACGCTCTTAGCAGAAAAAAAAAGGAGTTGTGATGTTCATGATCACGGGCTAGAACCAGCTAATTGAAGAGATGTCGAGAATGAGTTTGGAGGTAGTTACACCTTCGAGTAGCATCGAAGCTAAAGTTGCAGCTTTGTTCGCGAAGCCCACTCTCCGTGAGCGAATAGTCGAGACACAAGAAAGGGATAAGTTTCTGATAAAGATGAAGGCTCGTATGGACAAAAGAAAAACAGATAGGTTGGCTTTGTCGACAGATGGAGCACTGATCTTCAGGGAAAGGTTGTGTGTGCTAAAGGATAAATAATTGAGAAAAGAAATTCTAGAGCAAAGAATTGAGAAAAAAAATTCTAGAGGAAGCTCATTGCACGCCGTTATCAACACATCCTGGAGGTACGAATATATACAAAGATTTGAAGGAAAGCTTTTGGTGGAGAAATATGAAAGAAAGCATTGGACTCTTCGTTAAGAAGTGCTTGGTTTGCTAACAGGTGAAAGCTGAACATCAACGACCAGTAGGAATATTAACTTCGTTAGAGATACCCGAGTGAAAATGGAAACACATCGCTATAGATTTTGTTGTTAGATTGCTTAGGACCAAGTGAGAGAATCATGTTGTATGGGTTATTGTGGATAGGTTAACCAAGTCTGCTCATTTTTTACAGATCAAGATGACATTCGGTTTGGATAAGTTGGCTCGAATCTACATGGAAGAGATCGTCAGGCTGCACGGAGTACCAGTTTCCATCGTGTCGGATAGAGATCCTCATTTCACATCCAGATTCTGGTAGAACTTGCAAAAGGAGCTAGGAACCAAGTTAGCTTTCAGTACCGTTTTTCACCCTCAAATAAATGGACAGTCAGAAAAGACTACACAGATTTTGAAAGCTATGTTAAGAGCTTGCACTTTGGATCTTCATGGAAGTTGGGAAGATCATTTGTGTTTAGTGGAGTTTGCTTATAACAATAGCTATCAATCAATGATTGGAATGGCGCCGTATGAAGCTCTATATGGAAGAAGGTGTCGTTCACCTTTAAGTTGGGATGAGGTGGGTGAGAAGAAAATTTTGGAACCCGAATTGGTTGAACAGACAGTTGAAGTGATAAAGAGGATCCGAGAAAGAATCGGAGTGGCTTAGGACAGATATAAGTCATATGCAGATAAGAGACGTAGAGAGCTGACATTCGTGTGGGAGACAAAGTTTTTCTAAAAGTGTCACCCATAAAAGGAGTTTATCGCTTTGGAAAAAAAGAAAAGTTGAGACCAATATACATGAGACCGTTTGAAATTTTGGATGGAGTTAGAGAAGTAGCATACCGTCTAGCCTTGCCGCTGGACTTTGCCGGCATACACAATATCTTTTATGTATCCATGTTGTGGAAGTACGTTTTCAATTCGAGCCACGTGATCAACCAAGAAAACATCAAAATTGAGAAGGATTTGACCTATGAAGAAGTTCCAGTGGCCATCTTGGACAAGAAGACTCACAAGTTAAGGAATCGAGAAATGGTCCTAATGAAAGTTCAGTGGAGCCGCCATGGAAGAGAATAAGCAACATGAGAACAAGAAGGTGAGATCTTAGCAAAGTATCCTGATTTACTGTTTATAGGTACGCATCTAAATTTCGAGGACAAAATTTTTCTAAGAGGGAAGGGATGTAACGCCTAGAATAAAACTGATACATAATTGAATTAATTAAATATTTTAACCCTTAATTGCTTGATTTTATTAGTGCATTTCAGAATAAAATAATACGTAATTTATTAATCGAGCTATAATTTATTTATAATCGAACAATATTATATGTCGAAACTCAAGATTTTTCGTTAAATGGATAACCCATTTAGGGGCTTGTGGCAAAAAACAGTGCATATAAAAGTAAAATTAGAACACACAAGGGTTTGTTTTTGGATCAATTGAATAAAAGTAATATCTCTCTCTACCCCCCCTCTCTCTCTCTTGGCCTATTTCCAGCCGCCGCCACTACCATCTCCTCCTTCCGACCCAAATCTTATGTCATTTCGAAGCCCTCGCCGAGCCCATTCCAGATCCAGGCTAGGAATCGCGAGCTACCCCACCTCTGCCGTGAATTGGTCGATGAAGTCTCGGCCAACTCTTTTCTCTCTCCTCTCCTTCACCCCCTTCTTTCTCAGTCGTTCTCTGTCTCAGGTCCGTCGTTGCGCCACTGTCAGGTTGGGTGTGCCGGCGCGTCGCCGTCTGTTTACTGCGGCGTGCGGCTGTGTGGGTGTGTGTAAGGCTCGCTGTGTGCGCCATGTGTGTGTTGTTGGGGTAGCACTGTGTAGCATCGCCATATTGGTGTGTGTGTCAGGCGGTGCTGTGTGTAGCGCCACCGTGTGCGTGTGTGCATTGTGGGTGGTCGTCGGTGATGCGGTATCGCCGGCAGTGGTGTTTGGCGGCAGAAACGGGGGTGAGACGCTCGGATGGGTGGTGGAGATGGAGGGGTGTTTCTGTAATTTTGAAATAGATGGAGGGCCTTTTCGCAAACCCTAAAATTTTAGGATTTTTACATCTAGCCCTCCATCTTTTAAAAAATCTCATTTTAGCCCTCAAGGTTTCTGAAAAATCCTTTTTAACCCCCAAAAGATTCTGAGCAAACCTTTTGAAAATTTTGTTTTGACCCCAAAGGTTTTCAAAAAATATCAAAAGGACCCCAAATCATTTCTGTTTTTGCAAAATGACCCCTTTGTCAAAGTCAACATTTCCAGAGTATAAAAATAAAATGCCCATAAGCTTCTAAAAACTCCGTTTTAAGCTCATTTTTCCTCCGTTTAAGCTCAAATCGATCCCTTTAATCCCTACGATCAAGATTTAAGCTTTTGTTTCGTTTTCGTCCCTCTATCGCTCATTTGTCGAGAGAGTTTCTATATTAATATTTATATATAACGTAATAAGAAATCTAAAAACCTCCTTTATGCATGTAGGCTTTGAAGCGAAAGAAAGAATTTAGGACTTAGGATTCAAAGTACACCACTGAATAAGGTAGGGGTAACTTCTAAACCTAATGCTTTATCTTTCCGCTATTAAATGCATGAATGCCGATGAACAAACGAATGTTACGTAATCTCATGCTTAATGAAATGAATCTTAATTGCTATGCTACATGAATCTATGATTAAGGAATGACTATTTAATGCTATGAAATGCTTGAATCCTACGTGTCGTGTTTACGTGCTGTGAATTCTATTATGTGCATGTATATCATATCTATGCTACGAAGGGACTAATGTCCATGATTATGCTACAAAGGGACTAAAGTCCAAGATCATATTACGGAGGGATCAATGGTCCGTAAACTAATGCTAACGGGATAAAAACCATTATATAGGATAAGACGGGGAGAACACGCACCTATCTACAACTACGTTCCATGAGATTATGTGTTGTGCTTAATTGTTGTGAGTATGATTACTTATTTATCTCTACTGCTTAATAATTGTTAAATATAGAAAGCATCCCCTCGAGTGTATTCCAAGTACTCACCTCGTGTGTATTCACACCATAGGTAATAATGAAAATGAGGAAGCATATAGAGGGAGATGCTATATCAAGAATTATTTTTATTTTTTTCCATCCTTAGTTTCTAAACAATGTCTGTTTATCCGTTTTTGTAAGGTTTAACCATTTTTCTTCTTATGGATCCTATAAAGTTCTCCGCTGCTTAAATTTCAGATGTCTCTTCCAGCTTTATGCCGATGGTTTGGCTTAAATTTCATAACGCAAGTTTAAATGTCTTGAAGATTCTGTTATGGATGTTAATCAATCTTTTTTTATCGTTCGTTTATTTTGTGTTTTGAAATGCATGTTTTTTCCTCTCTTGATGCACACCCGCTATGCAAACTTTGATATTTTTAAGTTATGAAAACGAGGTGTGACAATATATGTGGATATTGCAAATGAAATTTTTGTTTTCATATTTTTTGTTAATATATGTAAAAGATTACACTTTAAAAGAATGTAAAAGATTAAAAAAACCCTATTTAAAAAAATAAATTGTAATTATGGATTCTAAACCGAAATTTCATTCGAAAATCGTAAACTAAATGCGATAATTTTTTAATTTTTTTTTACCACGCCTTGATTTCCGTTATATATTGCATTTAAAAAAAATTACTATCTATGATATCTTTTTGAAATGTTTTATTTCTTAAAAGTTACATGCATGCAACTTTCTTCCACGAAAACAATCAGACATTGGTATGGTTTAAAGGATGAATTCAGAACTTCTGTGGGGAAGTCGACCACTTGTTTTTTACAGGATTTTTGTAGTTCGAGTAAGGGAATGAATTGGATTAAAGGAGACACCTACATGTATGAAGAATATGTAAATTCCACATGTTATTGTAGAATCGGATACAAAGAATGTTGTGGATGCAATGAAGATTAGAGTTCGTGATCACTTTGGATGTGGTAGCATTATTTTGCCTTATAAGAACTTTCTTAGTCTTTTTGTTTCAACAAATGTACACTTTATTGATAGGCAAACAAATGATCAAGCCTATGTTTTCGCTAAGGCTTATTGTTTTCACACTTGCTTCACCAGCTCCAAGAAGGGGAAATTTTCAAAAAATTACCCAATTTATTTGTTGGTTCTCAATTTGAGGCCTAAATTTTGAGATTTCTCAATTTGGGGCACAAATTGACCTTATTTCTCAATTTGGGGTTCTAAATTAAAATTTGTTCTCAATTAGATCATAATAACGAATAACAATAACAAAGAGTATGAATTCCACTTTTTTTTTAAGTTCACTCTCTCTCTTCACGTGAGAGAAGAAGAATATCTCTCTCATCAATTATTTTGAATCAAGTCCTAGTTTTTATTGTTCGAATTTCCTCTTCTTTATAATAATTAATTTGGAAACAAATTTGGGAGAAATTACTAATTTTCATTTGGATATACGGAATAAAAAAACAAAGAAAAATGAAAAGAAAATGGAACTCAATTCGTTAGTGTCTTCTATATTTGAATTGAGAACTTATTTTAATTTAAAACATCAAATTGAGAAACAAAATGAAATTGGGTAATGAATTTATAAATCTCAAATTTTAGGTTTAAATTGTAGGAATTACGTCAAATAATAAGCGTGTATTAAATGCACATAACCATGCATCAGCACATAATCCTCAAACCTAAGATCTACGATGATAAACTGAAATAGAGAAGAGACAATAACCATTAAGCAGAAGCCTACTTGAATCCATCATCCTTTGTTGAACTCTTGATTCGTACTTTAGTTTACTCAATCGAGCTAGAGCCTTCCAATTCATCCTTTGTTGAACTCTTGATTCGTACTTTAGTTTACTCGAATCGAGCCAGAGCCTTCCAAAGGTTACGATGTTCTTATTTTATTTCTTTCTGATGATGGTCTCAGAGAAAATAAAAGCATATCGTACATTTGGGGACCACGACCCTTATATAGTTGAGATAAATCAACTAAACCCTATATTTATTATTGGGCCCATCAACCAATAATAAATCACATAATTGTCTCTACATATATATATATATATATATATATAAGCCCATAATTAACTTATATAGCTCAATACTCATCAATCCAATCTAAATTAGATCACTTTAATTGGACTTTAATTTTATATAGCTAAACACATTTAATAATAGAGACCCACTTTATGAATTTTATCCAACATAAATATGAGAAAAAAAATAAAATAAATGAAGTCATATTTTGAAAAATTTCCTTCAAAAATGTGACTAACAATCCACGATTATACCTATGGTGTAAAAGATTGTAAACCTTCTCATATTAATGAAATTATATTTATGGGATATTCAAATTCAGTTTAGATGAAAATTATATATTATATATAATATATTATTAATATTGATTTTTAAAATATATAAAAACAATTTTACAATTTCACTTAAAATTTATTCTTGTGCATCACACAAGTACTATATTAGTATATACTAGTATGCATCCCGTGTGATACACAAGATTTTTTGAAATAAATATTTTTAAAAAATTAATATAAAAATGTAATACATTTTGAGTAAGAAATATAATAATTTGATGAATATGGTAATCAAATTTTTTTTTTTTATCGAATAATATTTTAACATTTTATTAATGATTTTATGATCTTTTTTAACAAAGTTTGTTAATTATATGTTATATTTAAATTAAATTAGAATTGAAATTCATATAATAATAAGACATAAAATACATTATAATGAGATGTTTATTTTTTATATAAATATGTATTACAGTAAACTAACATCATATTTTTATTAGTATTTTATTTTATAAATTGATATTAGCAAACAACAATTTTTTTCTTAAATTTACTCACGTTAATTTTTCCTTAAAAAATAGTTTCATAATCAAATGGTCTAAAAAGTATTTGTATTTTCAATTTATATACACAATTTTCTAATTTATAATATGTATGAAATGTAATTTTTTTAATCTTTAATGATTATATACAAAAAAAATTATTGTATGCATTTAAAATAATTGATATTGTATTTTTGCACTTAAGATAAAATCATGAGTGCACTTAAAATTAGATCTTCTCTAATTTGATTTATTTCAAATATATTTTAATTTTTGAAAAATATTAATGAATAAAATCATAAATAACTTTTTTTTCCTACTTCAACACTAAGAAAGTAAGTTAGTATTGATTAATATATATTGATTGACAATTAATAATTTAATAGTCAATAATTTATTTATTTTAGCATTAATAATATAATCAACCTTAAATATAATTTAATTGTGGTTTGGGAGGAAACCAAATGAATGAAAGAGTGAAATGTGTACTTTAGTGGTTATTGTTTTCATATATAATAAATTAAAGATCAAAGATATTAAAGATTAAAGATTATAAGAGAACTCAAAGTTGACACATCAACTTGTGTTTCAATCCATAATTTATCTCTATTTATGAGTATTTTTAAATACAAGTAATTTTGTTCATAGTCAAGACTAAATTTCTCTTTCCCATGCATAACTTATGTTTTTGAGTTTTGGGCTTGGGCTGGGGCAATTAGAGGAATTTGATCAACTGAAAAATATAGTTAGGCTTGGGCCAGTTCTACACTAGTAAGAAATGGGCTTTTGTTTTCTAAGGCATTTTTATTTTTGCTTATGTGCTGAGGTTTCTGTTTTGACTTGAACTATTAATTATTTTTAATATCTGATTTATTGAACCTTTACTTATACACTGATAATTATTTGACTTGTTAAAAGAAATCTAGAAGGCTACAAAAATTTATTTACATACAACTATTTACAGAGAAGAAGGCTAGCTCCTAGAAGGAAAACAAAATTATATACATACAACTCGAGAATAATTTAATAAAAACTTGAAAAAATATCATTTAAATAACATTATAAACAACTAAATATAATATGTGTTTTTACGAGAGTATAGCATCTATGTGAAACCGTCTCACAAATCTAATTATTTAGGCAAAGTCTTGAGTAAGATGGTCACAGATCTCATTTCGTGAAACGGATGAGATCGAGTCGTGGGCTACAAGAATATATGTAATACTTTCATGACTATTAGACAATACTTTTCTATATATTATGCAATAATTTTGTATTACATGATACACTAGGCAGGTTGGATCGGATCGAATTATAAGAAAATATGTAATACTTTTGTGTGTATTAGGTAATGCTAGCAGTGTACCCGTGCATTGCACGGTTTGTCATATGTCATCTAATAATTTTATTATTTGATAGTATAGTATAATGGTATATGATTTGAACGTGGAATATATAATACTATTAATATTTTATAATAAGGGCAAAAGTGCAAATATGCACCTAACGTTTGGGTTGAGGTGCAAATTTACACCTATCCTTTTTTTTTTGAAGCAAATTTACACAAAAGTTATCTTTTTTGGAACATTTAACCACTAAATGGATATATTTGCTCATTAACTAAAAGTTGTTATGAACAAACTTATTTCAGATAGATAACTTTTATTTATAGGTTGCTAATTATGATTATTCTATTTTTTTGTTGTCAAATAATATTTAATTAAAAAAACTGCATTCAACTAAATTAATTAAATTAAAAATTAAGTACATAATAAATTTTGTTAACAGATTCTATGATATAAGTTGAATCACACATAAAATTTAGGTTACCCTCTCCAAAAATAAATTTTTTTTTTACAAAATTCCTCCACATTCAAATTATTGTTTTATATTAATTAAGTGAATGAACCATAAATCCAACAAAATTCTAAATATATAAAAAAAAATCAAATTTTTTTTTTTTCCAAAATAGTATCAACTAAGTTCATCTCCGTGATATAATATTTGCATTAATACAAGGAAAAGAAAACCATAATTTCTATCACAAAATAACTATTGTTGATGCAAAAGAAATTGTGGCAAGAGGTAGAAAAAACAAAAGTTGTTTACAATTACTTTTAATTTTATTTTAAATATTTAGAATTTTGTTGGATTCATGATTCACTTAATCAAATATTAAACAATGATTTGAATGCAGATGAATTTTGTAATTTTTTTATTTTTGGGAGGGTAACCTAAATTTTATATGTGATTCAAGTTATATCATAGAATCTGTTAACAAAATTTATTATGTGCTTAACTTTTAATTTAACTAATGTAATTGAATGCAATTTTTTTAATTAAAAGTTATTTGACAAAAAAGAAGAAGAATAATAATAACTAACAACCTAGAAAAAAGAATTATCTATCTAAAACAAGATTTTTCATAAAAACCATTAGTTAATGAACAAATCTATCCAATTATGGTAAAATGCTTTAAAAAAAGATGAATTTTGTGTATATTTGCTCCCAAAAAAATGATAAGTGTAAATTTGCACCTTAACCAAAATATAGGTGCATATTTGCACCTTTGCCCTTATATTAATAATAATAAGTTAGATATTTTAACTTTAAATGCACGTTATTCTAAATAATTGTATCTAATAATATTAGAAATTTGGAATATAAAAAATAACAAATGAATTTATAGATAAGTTAAACAATACATTGAAAAGTTTATATTCGAAATATAAGATAGTTAGAACTTAGAAGTAACTTATTAGAACAATTAACAATACCAATTTTAAAATATTTCCTCATTAACAATATTTTTAAGGGAAAATATCAATTTTAGTCCTTTAAGTTAGGTCATGTTCCATTTTGGTGCATTAATTATCCATTTTTCAATTTTAATCCTTTAATTGTTGATTTTTTTTCAATTTCAATCTGATTTTAATCGAAAAAAAATTTAGGCTTGACGTGGCTGTTGGAATTGCTTATGTGGCATTGAAATTGAAGATCCCCAAATTTTAGTGGGAAAGTTGAGCTTGTTTGGCATTATTTCTGGCCATATCATAAAAAGACAATAAATTATAAGATGCAAAGTAATTTGGGATTCCAATTACTGTATAAACAAACCCAATTATTCTAGTTTCTGTATTTTTTTGTTTTTTTTGTTTTTGAATTGGGATTGCTATTTGAGAAGAGGGGAATCCTGCGAGTTTACACCACCACCACATGATGGAGGGAGGAGAAGAATTTTTTATTTTTTTTTATAAATATTTTCAAATACTGAAATTTCAGTTATGTTTTAAGTTTTAAAATTTGTTTTCATTTTTAGTTTTTATGAAAATCATAATTTATTTATTATTTTAATTTTCAATTAATTTATTGTTTTTATAGTGATGGGGCGAGAGACAATGCCAAATAAGCTCAATTTTCCCACTAAAATTTGGTGATTTTTTATAAGCAATTACAGCAACCACGTCAGCCTGAAAAAAATTTCCGGCCAAAAATGTACTTAAAATGAAAAAAAAATCAACTATTTAATGATCAGAATTGGAAAATGCATAATCACTGTACCAAAATTGAACAGGAACTAACTTAAAGGACTAAAAGTGATATTTTCCCTATTTCTAATTAAACTACTTTGCAAATTATATTTGTCGTAAATGAAAATTGTTAATTCATAAAATCTTAGAGATGAATTATCAATAACACACAAATTTACAGATTACTTAAGCAATTAAGTTAAAAGTATATATTAGAAACATGAGGTAGTTTGAAGAGATTATTTTGATCAATTAATATTACAAATTTTGAAAGACTTCATTACACAAAACAGTTATAGCTGACAATTCTAATTGCCACAAATAAAATCTATTCTTGTATACTCATGAATTACATAAACATCACCATAAATTATATTTGGTACTACAAAAAAACTTATTAATATTATAGGATTATAGAATATATAGTTGAAATTAAAAAAAAAACTTTTATTTTGTATTGGAGTCGATATATATTTAAGTACCAAGATTAATAAATGGTATATGTAATTTTGTATAAAATTATTGTCTTTATACTTTATATGTGATTTCATTAAAAAAAAAGAGAAAATATTTTATTAATTTTCATAATTGTAGTAGATCATATATATATATATATATATATATATATAATTTTGTTCCATCCAACACAAATTACTCAATTATTTTAGATTTAACAAAAAATATGTCATCAACCATCATAAATATCTCCTAACCATCTTGTAGCGCCCCGAATCAAAATGAGCATAATTAATTAATTAAATATTTTAACCTATGATTTAATAATTTTGTGCGTATGAATTAACTGTTTAATTTAATTTGTGCGTTTCAGATAAGTGTTTTATGCACGTTTAAGAACGATAATTTTTATTAGACGTGGAACATAGGATATTTATATATCATTAGATGCGTACCGAGAAAACGAGAAGTTAGAAACGAACTAGAGGTCAATCGGAGACCTGTAGATCGAATGACGACAAAAAGGGCAAAATCCGAAGTTTCGATCGGAAAATCGGAAGATATTATCGATGAATAGTAACTCGGAAAAGTCAACTCGTGAATAGTGCCAAGATATTTTGGATGAATAGTGATTTTCCAAAATCTATAAATATGGCCTCCCTCATTTCATTTTTCACCGTTTATCCGAACGAGCCAAACGCGCCGAAAACTCGTAAGTTTCTCTCTCCTCCCTTCTCTCTTCGTTTCCTGTTTTCTGGTCGGCGGCGCCACTGCCGGCGCCGCCACCGGCGCGGCGGCGCCGCCGCCGGCCGGTCGCCGGAAAATTTCAACATTGTCGGAATTGGATGATTTTCGCACACGACATTCGTCTCGACGATACGAATCTAGCATAGGTCTCGGATTTCAAATCCGATTTCTCGTTCACCGGAAAACGGCGAAAAACAGCCTTGAAACCCTAAACCCTAACCCTTGATCACCCTTTCTCTCTCTTCTGTTCTTTCTCTCTACACCATGCCGGAGAAGCTGCCGGAGGTCACCGGAGGTCGTGGCCAGACGCTGGAGTGGCGGCGCCGCCGTGGGTGGCGGCGCCGGAGATGGACAGTAGCTATATATATATGTATGCATGCATGTGTGTGTGTTGTGTGGTGTATGAGTGTGTGTTGTCGTGCATGCTGTTGGGGGCGGCGCTGGGGGGCGCCGCCGTGGGGGAAGGAACGGCCGGCGACGGGAGGTCGCCGGCGAGGTGGAGGAGGAGGCAGCCGACGGCTGGTGGCCGCCGGCCAAGCTTGGCAGTGAGGATGTGTGTGTGTATACACCACACGCTATGTGTGTGTGTGTTGCTATCCGTGTGTATGCGTGGGCGGCGGCTGGTGGTGGCCGGCGACAGGGGGTCGCCGGCCAAGGTCACGGCGGGAGGTGGGGGTCGCCGGCGGCAGGTGGCCGCCGGCCAGAGGGAGAAAACAGTGTATGTGTGTGTGTTCGCGTGAGTGTGTTTTATGTTATGCGTGTGTGTGTATGGCTTGTGTGTGTGCTGCGTGGCTGGGTAGGGCGGTTGCCGGCGACTGAAAGTCATCGGCCGGAGTTCCAGGCGATGGAGGAGAGTCGCCGGCGGCAGGTGGCCGCCGGCCAAGGAGCTGGGTTTGGTAGGGTTGGTATGTGTGTGTGAGTGTGCATGAGCGTGGATGTTTGGTTTTGCAAACTGAGCATCGAAGGTTTTTGCGGTGAAGATTCGGACACCATTCAACGCCGGAATCCGGCGATGGACGGCCGGAGGAGGTAGCCGGCGGTGCAAGGAATCCGGCGAGGTAGGTGGTGGTGGCTGGAGGCGGCGCCGCCGCGCCGGGCGACGCCGGAAAGGTGGCGCGTTGATCAGCCACGGCGCCGGCAACCTGGGAAGGTGCTGGCCGAGAAAACTCGACCAGCCTGGTCGAGCCTTGCATGGCTGCCGAGAAAACTCGGCAGCCGCCGAGTCCGCCGAGGAGTGCTGCCGAGGCTGCCGAGCCGAGCTGCCGAGAAAACTCGGCAGCCGCCGAGCCGACGCGCGCCCGTTGCGCACGCGACGCCGTTTTTCCAATCCGAACTCCGTTTTCTCCACCGTTCATCTTTTTCGAGTTATTGCCGATGAGACGTCGTTGACCCAGGTCCGTGGGCCCGGTCAAAGTCAACCCTTTGACCAAAATTACCGTTTTACCCCTAAACTTAAAATGCTCCGTTTGAGCTCGTTTGAACTCTGATTGAGCTCATTCTTTTTGCGTTGCGATCCTTATTTCATTTCCTATCTATTCAGCCACTCATACAGATCTGACCCTCTCGTTTCTTGAACTCCAATCTTTAGATCGTTCGATCCGTCGCGTCGTTAACGAACGTATTTCCGCCGGAACCTTTTACAACTTTATTTATATTTATTAAGGATCTAAGAATGTTGTAACGTATGTAGGCTACCTGTTGGATTGATGTTGGGTTATCTGACTGTTGACACTTGCTACTCGGACTCTTAGTTATCTGATCTGTCGGTACTCGTTGATCACGTGGTAACCACCGAACAAGGTGGGGGTAATTTCTAAATCTTAATGTGTTTACAGTTTTCCCTATTATGAAGCATAAATGAGGATTACTAACTGCTGTGAATATACGTGCTGTGCCATACTATATACTGTGAAAGAACTTCGGTTCACATTGCATGTTCGGAGAGTCCTACGGGACTGTAAAAAATGCGTCTCCCTCCCTTCTACTACTCTATTGAGGTTTGGTGGTCCTCATGAAGCGCACCAGCGGTATATGAGACCGTTTTATAGGATAAGACGGGTTGTTCCCGCGCCTATTCTTCTTACCATTTCTAATATCTGTTATGCATATTACTTGCTATGATTTCGTGACTGCAGTTTAATTTCCGATATTATATCTGTTGAATGTTGTAAGATGTAGACCTTATCCCCACGAGTGTATTCAACGCACTCACCCCCTTATTCTGTACTCACACTACAGGAGCCGGTGAACATGTCGAACCCTAAGTGGAGAGAGGTGGTGCTGTTCCTGATCTTGTGTATATTTAGGTTGTGTCGCACAAACATCTTTAAACAATATATTTTAAGTTTATTCACGTTTTGTAATTATTTTTGAGTATACTGTGAACGTGAGATCCTGATGTTGATTCCGCTGCTTTAATATGTTGTATATTTCGGTATTGAGACCGATCGTTATTGGCC
Organism: Scutellaria minor; assembly: GCA_954870855.1. Lineage (NCBI taxonomy): Eukaryota > Viridiplantae > Streptophyta > Magnoliopsida > Lamiales > Lamiaceae > Scutellaria > Scutellaria minor. The sequence continues at coordinate 14,709,274 of OX940737.1, forward strand.
GAGGCCGTTGTTGATATGTGAAAGACTCACATCGCCCCTCACCTCTTTCTTCTGTCGTCTCTAATCCCCTTCTTCTGTCGTCTCTTGCTATTTCTTCTTCACGCCCAACTGTAAAACTCTGATAAAAATACGAAAAGATTTTGGGGCGTGTCACATCTATTTATTAATAATATCTATTTAAAATTGGCTTTAACCTAATATTCAATCTAATTCAACTAAGTCAAATTGACAAAACCATCACACCAAAAGTTTGTGTGCAATTTTTCTATAACAATCTAAAATTTTAGGTGAAAACAATAGCTTTATTAGTTTAATTTCTAATTTTATTTATTATGATTTTTACTTTGTATTTGTAATTTTTTTAGTATATTTTTAAGCTTAGAACACAATATTTTTCAAGTCTCAAGTTGTAATTTACTATTATAGTTGAAGCCACTACAAATAATTAAAAAAAAAAACTCAAATGTTTCAAAACTAAAGAATTTTAAATTTGATAATTTGCTTTTATATGCAATATAAATATTATAAAGCATAAAAAAGGATATAGTGCATATATCTGCAAGCATTAAGAATATTTTCTTAGAATAAGTTATCACACTACAAAAAACATGCGATATACCGATGAAAATCACTGACAAAAGTATTCCTTCGGTGATTATCGATAGAATACCGATGGAAAAAAGTTGCTAGAAGCAAGAAAAAAATATCAAATATATAGACGGATCTCCGATGGAAGGTCGTCGGTAATTACCGACGACAGAAATCCATTGGGAAATTACATTTTTTGACATATTCGCTGACGGAATATTCTCTCACAAATAGATGTAAAAACGATGTCGTTGTTGTTGCCATCGAATTCCAAGAAGAAACAATATCGTTTTGTCTGAAAAGGACGATGGAAGAGTCCGTCGGTATAATAAACAACATCGTTTTATTCTTTATTTACCAACGGAATTCCGTCGGTAACCTAGAAATTAAATATCCATTGATATTCCGTTGGAAAACCCTAAAATTAGGGTATTTTAATTTTTTTTTTTGATAATTTATATCTAATGATCTTAATTGAATTACTTTTTAATTTAGGAATATTAAAGTTGTTGCATTAAACGTATTAATATACTTACATGATGTGTGAACTTATATAATTAATAATTACGCTATATATTTTTTTTTAACAAAAAAAAATTAGTAATCGGTCAAGTTGTCGTCCCATATACGTCCAACGTCCTTTGTGCCGGTCGTTTCGTTGGTGTAAGGTACAAATACATCACATTTATCTTTTTATTAATTAAATAAATTATTGTTTTTCGCTTGTAAGTGATGTTTTAAATAAAATGATAATGCCGACGAAAATAATTTAATTTCTTTAATTAGCACTTCTGTTTAAGTAATTGAAAGTTCAATTATCAGTTGATGTTGATATTGATGTGTAGTTAGCATGAATTGAATTGGAGATTGTGCAATGTTGAATTTGATATTGAATTGGAGATTGTTGAATGTTTAAGTTTGTATGAAATTCGAGTATCGTAGAATGTTGTGGAGAATTCGAGGATCATTGAATTTTGATAAATTATTGTGGAGAATATTGACTGTTGAAAATTACATGTTGATCTTGTGTAGAGACGGAGAGAGCAAAAACATGGGATTTTAATACACGTCGAATTGCTGCCGAAATTTCTTTAACATTTTCTATATTTACTATTGTTTTGCTTATGGATATTTATTTATTTTTTGATATTTGTATATATTCTCTTATTTTTAGAATATATAGCTAGTCGAATCTCTCTTTAATTTATCCCATGTATAAGCAATGAATATATACTAATAAACGTATCCTGATCTTTAACTATAATTTAATCTGAACAACTAATAGACATTCAGAAATAACACAATGTCATCAAATCGTAAGTAGATATATAATAGAGTAACCGATGGATATGTCAATGCTGAATTTTATAATGGTCTCGATGAGTTCATCCAATGTGTAACTTCTAAACATATGTGGATAAGTGGAGAAAAAATTAGGTGTTCATGTAATGGGAAAAAATGCTAGAGTAAGATATTTCTCACACCCGATGATGTGAGATATCATCTCTGTAGATATGGATTTTAACTGAATTACGAAAATTGGATCTTCCACGGTGAAGACAAATTTGTATAAGGAAGTTCAAATTCCATTCGAACCAATTCAGAATATTGTACCGTGGAATGACAATGCGTCAGGGGAATACCATACCATGGTGATGGATGTTGTAGGTCCGTTGTTCAACTATAATCACCAAGAAGAGAAACCGCCAAGCCCTGAAGTGCAAAGATTTTATGACATGTTGGATGTTGCTGATCAAGAGTTGTGGCCCAGGTGTATGAAACATTCCAAACTATCTGTTGTGGCACGTCTAATGTCATTGAAAGCCGAAAATCATATGTCTGAAAAGTTATATGATAAGATGACTCAATATTTGGGGGAGACCCTACTAGAAGATCATACGGTGATGACAAGTTTCTATGAAAGCAAAAACCTTTTATGAGGAATGAGTTTACCGGCCGAGAAAATAGATTGTGCATCAAAAATTGCATAATATTTTGGGGTAAAGACACCAATCATGTGAGATGCAAGTGTTGTGGAGAATCTCAATATAAACAGTCTCATAGTGAAACCACTTCTTGGAAAAGAAAGTTTATTGCTTAGAAGATGTATTATATTCCTTTAACTCATTGACTGCAAAGGTTGTACACATCTAATGCTATAGCAGGGGACATGACATGGCATACACAATCAGTAAATGATGGGGTAATGCGATATCCTTGCGACTCTTTGGCTTGGAAACATTTCAATAATATATATCCTGATTTTGCATACGAGGGAAGAAACGCAAGGTTAGGTCTCTACACTAACGGATTTCAATCATTTGGATAATCAGGATAATAATACCCATCTTGGCCCATGATTTTGACTGTGTAAAATCTGCCGCCTTGGATGTGTATGAAAGAACATTACATGCATCTCACTGTGTTGGTTCCCGGTCCTAAAAATCCAAAATAATGTCTTGATGTTTTCCTTCAACCATTAGTATCAGAATTAAATCAATTATGGGACGTGGGTGTGGATACAAAATTTTCGAATACGAGCAGCGCTAATGAGGACAATCAATGACGTTCCGGCATATTCAATGTTGTCTAGATGGAGTACTACCGGAAGACTTGCTTGTCCGCACTGTATGGATGAAAGTGATACATTTACACTTCCGAAAAATAGAAAACAATCGTGGTTCGACAATCACATAAAGTTTTTATCGGATGACCATCATTTTCGTCGAAATAGAACTGGGTTCACAAAGAACAAAGTGGTTACACGACAACTGCCACACTATTAAGAATGGTATGAAATATTTGAAGAGATACAAGAATTGAGACTACGAAAAGTGACTGACGAGAATGTTGATGTTGTGAGTAAGAGAATATCTAGTGGTTGGAAGAAAAAAGGTATATTTTGGGATTAGCTCTATTGGAGTTCACATCTCATCCTCCATAATTTAGATGTGAGGCATATCAAGAAAAATGTGTTCGATAATGTCTTCAACACTATGTTGAATGCCAAGGGGAAAATGAAAGACACTTCAAAAAGTAGGGATGAATTGAATGACATATGTCGCAGACCAAAGTTGAAAAAAAAATACTCTCACCAACATATTTCCTAAAGCATGCTGCATTTTTGATAATGAACAGATGAAAACATTGTTCTAATGGATCAAAGAACTAAAGTTCCTAGATGGTTATGGGTCTAATATGGAAAGATGTGTGGACATGTGAAAACTGAAAATGTTTGGAATGAAGTCTCATGATTGCCACATATATATGCAGAGATTACTCCCAATTGCATTTCAGGATATGCTCTCAATTAAACTCAGTTTGTTTTTCAAAGATTTGACTTCTAGTGATACTGTGCGTAGAGCACATGTTTCCACCAAGCTTTTTTGACTTTATGGAACATTTACCGATTCACTTGGCATATGAAACAAAGATTGTTAGACCGGTCCAGTATAGGTGGATGTATTCATTTGAATGATATCTTCGCAAGTTGAAAAACAATGTGAGAAATAAAACAAGAGTGGAAGGATTAATATGTAATGCATATTTGGTACAAGAAGCCACCACCTTCTGTTCTTACTATTTTCTAGATCATGTTTTAACCAGACAAACCAATGTGCCTCGAAATGATGATGCTCGAATCAATTGTTCGGATGATGTCGAAGATAATCTGTCAATATTCAAGCATCCAGGTCGAACATTTGGAAGAGAAGAAAGAAGATTTCTAACCAAACAAGAGCAGTTAGCGGCATATTCATATGTGTTGTTCAATTGTGATGAAGTACAATCTTACATTGCGTGAGTGGTCATATTAATTATAATTATTATCATTTCATTTATTTGTGAAAATTCTATACATATATTTTTATAAATAATTTGTTTCTTCATGTAAAATATCTTCTTGGATGAGATTGCTCAAACTCAATCATATTTGTCATCGACCGACAACAATGACATATTGGAAAAAGATTTTCCTATTTGGTTCAACACATATGTAGGTTGTATTATATTTGAGGTCCTTCATTTTTTACTTTGAAATAGTAACAGTCTAGCTAATTACACGTCTAACCATCTCATATCAATTTATTTCTATGTACACGTCTAATACATATAGGTACGCAATTTATTAAACAATGTTCAAAACAAATTCATCAGAGATCTTGCTCTTGGTCCACTCCGTCGTGTGACAACATATCATGGCTATTATGTTAATGGATACAGATTTCACAGAATAGTACATGGTTCATCAAAATCTACCACAACCAGTGAGGTGTAAATAAAATGGACTAATTATTGCACAGATGAGTCCGATTACCATGGTATATTACAAGAGGTGGTTCGGTTAGATTATCTAGGTCTTCCAGAAAAGAGGATGGTATTGTTCAAATGTGAGTGGTTTGATCCTTCCAACTTGGGCACTAAAAGTTACAAGCTTGTTGAAGTTAACTACAAATGCAGATTCAATAAATATGAACCATTTGTGCTGGTAATTCAAGCTAGTCAAGTCTACTACTGCACATAACCTACAAAGAAGCGACGAAAAAGTAACTGATGGGCTGTTTGCAAAGTCAAGTGTAGATCAGTTATGGACGTTCATTCTTCATCTACAAATAATATAAAAGAATCTACTGAACCACCATTACAAACCCACTCTTTCATTTAGATCGATAACGATCACATAACTTGGCTGATACAAATGAAGATTTCTCGAAAGATAACCTACCGTCTGAAGAAGATAATGATTCAGAAGAAGTTGAAAATGTATCTCACAATAGTAGTGATGATTAAAACAATGTACTGTTATTCTTATTATGATTAATTTGTTATATTAAACAAATAGTACTTCGTTTGAACGTTTTTATTACTTCAATAATTTTTATTCAATCATATATATATTAATTATTATATTATTCAAAATAATATATAATATTAATATAATATTTTCATACAATAATCAATAACTAAATCATAAAACATAATTTGAATGTATTTTAGAAAAAACAAAAAAAAAATTAAAAATAAAAAAAATAATATCGACCGAAATATTCTATCGGTAAAAATACAGGTTTTTTTATATTTTTTAATTATTTTAATTACCGACGGATATGATTTCGTCGGTATATTAAATCTAATTTTTCTTTTTCTTAAAGAATTTTACCGATGGAAATATACCGATAGACCTAAAAATATGTCGTCGTTAATTTTTTAGGAATTTCCATATTTTCTCTGCAGAATTCCCACATTCTTCTTTTACTTTCATCGGAAATGTCATCAGTAATTTATCGATGGACATGATTTTTCATCTACAATATGTTACCGACGAGTGATATAACGACAAAATTTTTATCGACATATCTACTTCTACCGACAGAAATTTCCGTTAGTAAGTTGCCTGTTTTTTGTAGTGTCACATTTGAAATTATAATATGACTAAAAAAGCCTCCTACCCCACTACTCAACTTCCATAAAAATTACAAATTAAAAAACAATAACTAAGAGTATACATAAACATAGTAAATTCAATACCAATACATTAAAAATGAATTTTAAATAATAAATATTAAATTTGAAATTTTGATTTTTCTTATTCAAAGAAAAAAACCAACCTTAGACTCCTAACCCCTACCCCACTTGCCCTAATCCTCCTTCACCTAGCCACACGCCAATCCTAACCCTTCTCATCCCTACCCCACTTGCCCTAATCCTCATTCACCTAGCCACACGCCAATCCTAACCCTTCTCATTCCCTGCACAAATGTAACAAAAAGTTGTCTAACCTTTTCTTTTATTTTTTTATTTTTTAATCCTTTCAAAAAAATGGAAGGAAATTTAGGAGGAAAAACTCACATATTGCTATTTTGGATAGTGGTTATGTTTATATATATATATATATTATTCTATATATCAGGTAATACTTTTGTATTATATGATACATGAGGTGAATCATTAGAAATATGGGATCTCAACGGCGTTGCCACATGCTCTCCTCACGCATTCGTGCTAACATGTAATATTTTTTTGTGTATTAGGTAATATTTTTCTATATATCAAGTAATACTTTTTGTATTACGTAGCTATACTACATAATATTACTTGTTAAAACTATAATTTCTCACCTAAGTATTACATGATACACATAAATGTATTAGCTAATACACACAAAAGTATTACATATGTTAGGATATCAATGTTTAGATTTTGATGAGACAAAACAAATTTGTAATAGGAAAGTAGAGTACCTCATTTTTCACAATATTTAAGCAAAACTTAAATTAGATTTTGAGTCCTAGAATAGGATGAAGATGGGGAAACAAGCAAGTGAAGATCTTACTGTAAGCTTTAAGGAAAACAACTATTGCAAGCTGCATGGATGAACAACGAGCTGCATGTTGTAAGTTAGAAGTTACAGAAGGCACGCTGCAAGCTAACTTGCTGAACAAAGACAAGGTTGTAGGGACTGTAAGTTTCATACTGTAAGCTATAAGACAAGTGTTAGGAAATTGATGTGTAGATTATGATGAGACAAAACATAAATGTAAAAGAAAAATTAGAATAGCCAATTTTTCACAAATTTTAAGTGAAACTAGACTAGATTTTGAGTACATAGTATATGATGAAGAATGACGAAAAGCAAGTGAAGACCTTGCTGCAAGCTGCGAAAAATGATGAAGCATTGTATGCTGAAATCAGAAAGTTACAGTAGAAGAGCTGCAAGTACACTTGCTGCAAACAAATTAAGATTGCAGGGACTGAGTGTTGCATGCTGAAAGCTGAAGAGATAAGTAAATAAACAACATACATACATGATAACAATGATATATAAAGAAGATCAATATCAGTCCAAGGATTGCTCACTTCAACAGATCAAAAACTAGTTGTTAGAGACAAACTGAAAGATGCATAACAGAGGGCCAATGTAGAGTGAACACCTCGCCTGACAGACTGTACAAAAGCTGCAACCTAGTACAAACAATTTTGATGAACCTGCAGTATAAGACAAAAAATCTTTAGTCCTACACTAAAAAAGAGGATTCAAATGCTAGGTTTTTGCCTCTTTCAACAGACATAAATCTACACCTATAAATAGAGAAAGAGAAGATTGAGACATTCACTGAAACTACAACTTTCTAAGTTACAAGCAAAAAATTCTCAAGTGTTCAAAATATTCTCAAAGCAAACAAGTGACATTCACTCAACCTCAAGAAGCAGTCGAGTATTTGATCAAAGATTAAAAAATCTTAAGGTTGTTTCCCATACCAGTTGAAGACCCCTTTTATATACTTTAATCTTTTATTGTGTGATTAGTTGTTTTAGGTTTTCTCAGTTGACATGAAGTTTTTTCCTTGTTGAGTGTATATAGTAAATGTAGCGCCCCGAATCAAAACGAGCATAATTTATTAATTAAATATTTTAACGTGCGACTTAATAATTACGTGTGTATATTTTGTCTGTCTAATTAATTACGTGCGTTTCAGATACGTGTTTAACGCGTGACTTAGACAGATAATTTTTGTGGACATGGTATATAGAATATTTTCATACCATAAGATGCATCTTGGAAAGACGAGAAGATAGAAACGAACTAGGGGTCAATCGGAGTCCCGTAGCTCGAACGACGACGGAAATGGCAAAATACGAAGATCCGGAAAACCGGAAGATATTTACGTGAATAGTAACGTTGAAAAATCAACCGATGAATAGTGATGGGATATTTTGGATGAATAGTGATCCGGATATTTTCAGTGAATAGTAACTTCTGGATTTCTATAAATAGAAGTAGTTTCGACTCGAAAATCACCGTTTTTCCGAACGAGCCGAACGCGCCGAAAACTCGTAAGTTCTCTCTCTCCTCTCTCTCTCTCTTCATTTTCTGTTTTCTGGTCGGCGGCGCCACCACCGGCGCCGCCGCCGGCCGGTCGCCGGAAAATTTCAACGTTGTCAGAATCGGACGATTTTCGCACACGACGTTCGTCTCAACGAGACAAATCTAGGATAGGTCTCGGATTTCAAATCCGATTTCTCGTTCGCCGGAAAACGGTGAAAAACGATCTCCAAACCCGTTTTCTCTCTCCTCCTTTCTACCTCGTTTCTTCTCCGTTTTGGGTAAACTCAAACTCTAGATTGAAGCTCTCGTTGAGCCCGTCACGAAACCGGGCTCGGATTTCTGAACGGATCTCTCCTTCTCCGGCAATCGCCGGTCAAAGATCCGGCCAACTTTTCTCTCTCCTTCCTCCCTCTTCTCTCTCCCCGACAGCTTCTCTTCTCTCTCCTCTCGCCGGAAAAGTTGCCGGACAGCGGCTGAGGGTGTGTGTGATGGTTGGAGGTGGTGGCCGGCGACTGGTGGTCGCCGGCCGGAGTAGGAATGGACTGGAAGGGTTAGGGTTTGCTTGGTTGGAGTGTGTGTGTTTATGTATATGTACGTGTGTGTATATGGAGATTGTATGGTTGTGTGTTGCGCGGCCTACTGGTGGTGGCCGGCGACGGGAGGTCGCCGGCCAGTGGTTCCGGCGGCTGGTGGTGGTGGCCGGCGGCAGGTGGCCGCCGGCCAAGTCTTGTTGATGTGTGTGTGTATCTTGCATGCATGTGTGTGTATAAGCTTGTTGTTGGTGTGTTTGGAGGTGGCCGGAGAGGTCGCCGGCGACGGGGGGTCGCCGGCTGGGGTGCCCGGAGGTCAGGAAAGGGTCGCCGGCGACTGGGGTCGCCGGCCAGAAGTTTTGGATTGGTGTTGAATTTTTGGAAAAACAGGGTAACGAAGGGTTTTGCGGCGTAATTTCCGGGCACTATTCATGCCGGAATTCGGCGATGGACGGTCGGATGTGGTAGCCGGCGGTGCAAGATATCCGGCAAGGTAGGTGGTGGCGGCAGGGGGTGGCGCTGCCGCGCCAGGTGGCGCCAGGAAGTGGCCTGGTCGAGCAGGCCACCGTCGGAAACTGGGCAACAGGCTGTCTTCGCAGGTGTTTTGGCTGAGTTAGTCGGCTCCGTTGTGGCCGCCGTTGGTTGGAGTTGGTAGCCTCAAGTAGGGGGTATCTGGGGGTGTGATCAACGACCGGTGGTTCGCCGGCCGGCGGCGGATGGAAGCCCGTTTAGGTAGCCTGTTCGCGCGGGCGCGCGGGCGTGACGACCGGAATCCCAAATCTTAAAACGCTTCGTTTGAGCTCGTTTCAACTCCGATTGAGCTCATTTTTTTTGCGTTGCGATCCTTATTTCATTTCCTATCATCTCAGTCCTTTGGACTTGACTTTCAGCCTTGTCTCCAAAATTCCAATCTTTAGATCGTTCGATCCGTCGTGTTGTTAACGAACGTTTTTCCGTCGGAACCCTTTACAGCTTTATTTATACTGTATTTAAGATCTAAGAAACACCGTGTATGTGTAGGCTACTTGTTGGACTAAGCTTTGAGGTGTTGGGTTATCAGACTTACTGTTCTAGCTACTCACGTGGTAACCACTATACGAGGTGGGGGTAACTTCTAAACTCAACATGTTTATTGTTTTCCATAATTGATGATTTTGCTATGATATTGTACGATATGAATTGTCTTTATGACCGATATTTGTAACCGTGACCGATAATCGTCTGTTTGACCGATAATCGTCTTTGTGACCGATAATTGTCTGTGTGACCGATAATCGTCTGTGTGACCGATATTTGTCTGTGTGACCGATAATCGTCTTTGTGACCAATATTTGTCTATGTGACCGATAATCATCTGTGTGACCGATATTTGTTTGCGTGATCGATAATCGTCTTTGTGACCGATAATTGTTTGCGTGACTGATAATCTGTTGAACTCTACGTGCTGTGTTGATATATTGTGTATCTTACGATGGTGCGATAGAGTTGGCCAGAGTGTCCAGTGGGCTGTGTGTCCTTGGGTTGTGGGTCCAGTAGTGAGTCGATAGTGTGTCCTGTGGGCTGAGTGTCCTTGGGCTGCGTGTCTGGTAGTGAGTCGGTGGAATGTCCTTTGGGCTTAGTGTCCATTGGGCTGTGAGTCCTTTTGGCGAGTCATGGGTTGTGTGTCCGTTTATGAATCGAGTTATGTGTTGCGTATATTATGTGACGTGTTTAATTGCTAAGTTATTGTATATGTTTAATAATTTAAAACTTGGAAAGTATCCTCACGAGTGTATTCAACGCACTCACCCCTTATTCTGTACTCACACTACAAGAGAAGAAGAGAACCTTGACGCGTAGAAAGAGGGGTGCCCTATCAGCTGTGTCCATCTTCCGGTTTTATCTTTTTAAAGATATGTTGTCCGTTTGTAAAAGAAAATTGTATTTCTCTTTCTTTGTAAAGGATTCTGATGGTTTTTTTTTCCGCTGCGTAAGGTTTCAAAATTTTATTTTATCGGTTGTAACCGATGTTGAGACTATAACACTCCTTGTCCTTTCCTTATTCTTTCTTTTAAATATCATGTACGCCTCTTTCACCTTTCTCTCTTAACGCCCAAAAACGAAAAACTCTGATATTTTAACTGAAAGATTTTGGGGCGTTACAGTAAAAAATCTTGGCAATAACCCTGTGTGGGTTGTGAGGATCATGTGTGGGTCTACTTGTAGAGTTTGTAACAACTTGTGTAAAAGCTAGACTTTAGTAGGTGTAACTTTGTTGAACATAGAGTTTGTTAGGGAGTCAAATAATTCAAAGAATCTTAGCAAAGTTCCTTCTTGAGAAGGAGTAGAGTGGACGTAGAGGGATTACACCACCCTTGAACCACTATAAGATCTTGTGTGTTCTTTTATATTTTCTGCATTCTGTTTTTTTATCTATCTTGTCACATATATAATATTGCATAAAATATTTTGCAAAATCTTATATTTTAAAAGGATTTTCAAAGGACCCTATCTATCACAAACATTTATTTCTGTTGCAAGAACTCTGCTAGTTATAGTAAGCAACATTGCTCAAAGTGCTATAAGCTAAATTGTATTTTGTATTGTAAGTTCGATAGATTACATCGCCGAAAGTTCAAAATTTTTAAAATTGATAGAGGTTCATTCAACCCTTTTTGAACCTCTATGCCACTTCAGATCAACAACAAATCTAAAAACAACATGCAAACAAGCCAATGAAGCAATTCAAGGTAGATCAACTTCAGATCAATGATCAATCATTTCAATGGATAAAAACTAGCTAGCAGAGACAAGCTAAAAATTACAGATTTGTAAGCCAATGAATAGTTGTCACCTGACCTGACAGACTGCATAAAGTTGCAACCTAGGATAACATAATTGAATGCAATCTGAAGAATAAGTCAAAGCACGTTAAATACAGATTGTGTACCAACTTTAGAAGATCCAATTATAAGGATTTTGGCCTCTTTCAACAGGTAGAAATCTAAACCAATAAAAAAATAACTGATTATTACAACCATTGAAACTAACAACCAAGTGTTCAAGCAAAGACTCACTTATTCGAAGGCTGTTTGCACCAGTTGAAGATCAATTTTTATATATTTTAGCCTATTTATTATGTACTAAGTTGTTTTATGTGTCCTCAATTGATATAAAATATTTTCTTGTTGAGTGTATACTACTATTAATTAAACACTTACCTTATGTGGGTTGTTTAGAGATCTTGTGTTGGTCTACTTGTTTGCTTGCAACAACCTGTGTAGAAGTTGAGCATGGTAAGTATTCTCATTAAGTCTAGTGTTTGTTAACGAAGTTCCTCTGTGTAAAGGGATAAAATGGACGTAGAGGGATTACACCACCGTTGAACCATTGTAAGACATTGTGTGTTTATTTTCTTATATGTTATTGTACTTGTATGTCTATTTGTTACATTTTATATAATGTCATACAACATAAATGACTTGTTAAAATCTCATATTTTCAAAAGGACATCATAAGTATAAAACATATTTCAGCTGCATAAACTCGTAGATAAAATAAACTGCACTTATGAATAAGTTGTAAGTTGAAACTACATACACAACTCTTTAGATTACAATGCATAATGTTATGTTCGAAAGATTTTTAAAAATCTATAGAAGTTAATTCATCCCCTTTGAACCTCTGTGCCACTTGAGATCAACAACATAATATTACTTATCAAAATTATAAAATTATTACATGATATAAATAAAAATATTACATAATTAGAAGAAAAATTTTATCCGCGTGTTGATCGACCGACCCATCTTGTCTCATACTCAATTATTTGGAATGAGCAATCCACAACTTATAAAACATCGTTTGACTTGTAAAAATTGGTTAAAAGTTGTTGGTCTTAAATGCTATATGAGGTTTACAATGAGTGAATAAACCTCTTAATTTTTTCAAACTTTTCACAAAGTGTAGACTTACTGCAACGTGCAGAAAACAATTTTTACAACCCAACTTACAGTGACTACTTTTAATGTTGTAAGTATACTTCTAACTTCTCTTAATATGATTTTAACAAGTAAGTTTGATGCTTATGTTTGTCTTGTAAGCAAAAATGTAGTAAGTAAAATCTGTTTATAGTGGTTGAATGATGAACTAATCATTTTAGTCCACTTTACTTATTCTATTGATAAGAAATTTTGTTAAATATTTTTTAGTTTCTATTAGGAAATTACTGTTTAGATTTTGATTAGATAAAATACCATTGTAATAGGAAAGTTGAGTACCCAATTTTTCACAATGTTTAAGTAAAGTTAGACTATATCTTAAGTCTAGATTTTAGGATGAAGAATGGAGGAGTTCAAGATTCAGTAACTAAAGAATTAAAGTAAAGAAATGATGCAAGCAGTAAGAAATCGAATTCTACGGAAATAGAAAGAAAGTTACTGAAGAAAAAAAATTCTGGCAGAGCAATAAATTTAGTTGTTGCAGTACCTGTAAGCTGGGATACTACCAAAGCAGAAAGCTAAGTTGCAGAAAGAAAGTGCTTCCAGATATAAGGACAGAAAAAATGAATTATCCCTCACCCCAATGCAGTACGAGGAAAATCAATACTGTTTGAGGAAAAGTAATTTCAAAACTAGATAGTAGAGATAAATAATATGAATCAGTACCAAAGGCTAGTAAGCAGCGAACACGTGGCCTAACACACTATGCATCTCTGCAACCTAGTACAGCCGTATTAAATATCCTGGAGTGCAAGACAAGGAAAATTAAATGCAACCCCTTCAAAGACAATGAATGCGAGCTTTGCAACAAAAAAAAAGAATTCAAATTCAAAATATTATGTCTCTCTTCAACGGACATAACATTTCACCTACTGAAACTCTTAACACTCAAGCTCTAAGCAAAAAAGTGTTCAAGTTTTAAAAGCTTACAAATTCTCAAGTTTCAGTCACTTAACCTCTTAAAAACAATTAAACCTTAGATCGAACTCAAGATTCACAAGGTTGCTTCAAGCACCAATTGAAGAACTCCATATACTTTTAACTTCTATGCTGTTTGCTTAGGTTATTTTAGGTGTCCGCAGTTGATATGATTTTGATCCTTGTTGAGTGTCTTAGCCTTAGGTTATTTATAGAATGATATGTGGGTCAACCTTTAGGATTCGAACAACCTGTATAGAAGCTGAATCTTAGTAGGTGTAACTTGTTAGGTTGATAGTTGTAAGGTCTGAAGTCCTGTAAAACAACTTATTTAACGAAGTTCCTTCTCATAGAATGGGTAAAGTAGACGTAAAAGGATTAGATCACCTTCGAACCACTATGAGCCTTTGTGTGTTTATCTTTCTGTTTTAGTATTTATGTTATCTTATCTTACTGCATCTATCTTTCTTATCATACTGCATTAAAGTTTTGCTAAAACTCATATTTCTAAAGAGGTTTTCAAAAGAAACTCAATCAAAAGTTTAAAGTTTCCGCTGTAAAGAACTCTAAGTTTCTACAAGTGGTGTTGTATCCTTGTACTGTAAGTTGAAACAGTAACCTACGCTGTAAGCTTTCTAGATTATATTGTAGTAAGTTTGAAAGAACTTTCAAAATCGATAGAGGTTCATTTACCCCACCCCCTCTGAACCTCTGTACCACTTGGGAACAACAGTTTCAACACACACAACATACAAACTAAATATCTAACAAACACCACAATGAGTAATTTATTCTCTTGAGGAGTAACTTTGTTAAATCTTTTAGTTTCAACACGTACAACTTACAAACCAAATATCCAACAAACACCTACAATTAGTAAGCTTCTATACAGGATACTCAACCCACTTAGACAATCAGACATACCTTTACAAACTACTCATAAAATTTTAATCACGTCGTAAGAAATCTAATTTCTTGAATTAAACACTTTCTAAAACAACCTCACACATGGTTAAAATAAGAATATCTTAATTTTCTTCAACTTGAAAGCAACCAATAGACTTGAAGGATTACACATGAATTTACTTCGTGAGGATGAGTGACTTAAAACTTTTGTTTTGGAGATCATTTGAAAGTTTGATTGATTAAAATTTTGTAAGTTAAAAAATTGTTCTAAATGTTGTAACAAGAGATTTATCTATTGAAAGGAGATAAATTTGCTTAATAATGATGGTCAGGCTCGGTCAGTTTTTTGCATTATGCTGGATGTATAGTGATATAGGTAGGGAGCAATACTTTTTTATAGGGATCTATTGCAGTATGTAAAAATTGTCACAATCTTACTAAGTCTGCATCAGCAACTTGTCTTTACTGACTATATTTTGAACTATATGATGACTAAAAATTAAATAGATTTTTGATAAAAACTAATACATAAATTTTCTTAATTAAGGGGTATGTCACATAGCTCTGTGTAGTGATAAAAAAGAAGAAGAAGAGAAATGTTGTGAACAAGGTGGAATATTCGATTCATAATTTCGAAAAATAGTTGATGAGTAGTTAAAATTGATTTTGTGAATTTCCACATAAGTATATTGCCCTCTATATATCTATACTAATACAATAACATAAAGTCTGCAAAATTTACAAATATGCATTTTCCCGTTAAAAAATGTCATTTCACAAAAAAACTATTAAAAATAGAAAATAGAAATTTCTTTACAAACTATTTGTGTATTATTAAAAGTGTGAGTCTTCTATACCTCAGGGGTGTGGATCATAGGATCTATGCCCCCAATTTGATATGCCCATCCAACCATCCTTAATATATATATTTTTTCCTTTTTTTTTCCCCAAACTTACAACAGTGTTCTTATCTCCATCTTCACAGCTATGCTCATCTTCTTCATTATTTTCTTTAGTCGTGTTTTTCTCTCAATTCTTCTCTTCTTCTCAAACGCAAAGCAAAGATAGAGCTTGAGAATTGTTTTTGCTTCATACTTTACTGGATTGATAGTGGATGCAAGAGAACTCGTAATGGCTGTAAATAAAACTGTCTTGGAACTATCTAGATAGTAACTCACATTGGATGAAGATATCTTAACTTTTATTCGTATGGATCATATTATTCTTTTATATGATATAACACCCCGTATTAAAATTTAACTCCACAAAATATGATGAGAATTTTCTATGATTAATTCGAGACTCAGATGATAGTACTTTTTTTTTATCCAAAAATGGTTAGAACAAAGAACATCTCACAAAGGGCTTCAAAATTAAAACAAGTATAAAACCAACATCAAAAAGCCCAAACCAAAGCCTGTATGACTTAAAAAACAAATTGGCCCAAAATGGAATAAAATAAAAGATCAATGAGATCTTAAATAATAGCCCATGTATCACCGCCTAGCCGCCTCCAACTCCAATCTCAAGTTTTCATTTATCTTATTCGTTCGGAACTTGTTCAAGAACTCATATTCTCATTCTTTCTCTCTCTCTCTTTCTCTTCTTTATTCTCTCTCTTGTTGTTGTTTTTTCTCCTATTGAGGTTGTACTGTAGGAGTCATGGAGTGGGAGCCCTTATCTTGGTTGCACCGAAGTGGGATGTAGGTGTAAGGGGGTTGAGTGTAGTAAATAAAAGAAGAATTTTGCAGACTTTAAGAATATGAGATTATATTACTCACGTTTTGTGTTTTTTGTCCATGCTTGATGTCATACCAAGTTTACATATTTATACTACTTGGTGACATGAAAATCAAGAAACATTAATAGATAATGCAAAATACAAGATGACTCTTTAACTAGAAACTTTGAAAGACCTATTTGATTAAGGCTTGATTCAATGTATTTTAGTTTAACCCAACGTAGCCTCCCTTAAACCAAAATTCATTCGAACTCCCAATGCAACACCATTTCTTGAAAAAGATTGGTCCTCTAAGGGGCTTTGTGAAGATATCAACAATTTATTCTTCATTTTGACAGTACTCAAGGTTGATCTCTTCATCGACAACAAGTTCTCTTTAAAAATGAAATTGCAAATGAACATGCTTCATTTTACCATGTAAAACTAGATCTTTTGAGACAAAAATGACAGAACTATTGTCACAATATAAGATGGTAGCATAAGCTTGCTTGTAATTAAAGTTCTCTAAAATTCCTGTAAGCCATAAGTTTGACATCTAGCCAAAGTTGTTAAGATACATTCTGCTTCAGTGGTAGAAGTGCTACATTGAGTTGCTTCTTTGAACATTAAGAAATTATTCCACTTTCAAGATTAAAAGCATAACCTCAGGTACTTTAAGAATCATTAATGCTTCCACCAAGATCGCTATCAGTATACCCAATAAGCTTTACAGGCACATGAGCTTCGTAAAAGATACTATAATCAATGGTTCCCTTAATTTAGCGCAAACTTCTTTTGGCAGCTTCCCAATGGTGTGAAAATGGTTTCTCCATACACTTGCTAATCAAACTTAAAGTATACATGATATCAGGTCTTGTAGTTGTGAGATACATTAGATTTCCAACAAGGCTTCGAAACAAAGTTGGATCCATAAGTTGCTTAATCTCAAACCTGTGATACAAGGAGTTGAGACAGAATTTGAATTTTGCATATTGAATTTCTCCAACAATTGTGCTGTATATTTTTCTTGCGAGATAAAAATCAACTCTTTTGATTGTTGAACACTTATACCAAGAAAATGATGTAATTCTCTCAGATCAGTCACCTCAAACTCATTCATCATAGAATTCTTCAACTTTGACAACATCTCTACATCATCTCAAGTAAAGATTAGATCATAAACATATAGACATTATCATGAAACTTCCTTTCGAGTTCCTTTTGATGATAAGAGTGTGCTCAAAAGGACTCTTTCAAAGTCATATCTCAAGAAAAAATTATTAATTCGATCATACTATGCACGGGATGGTTGTTTCAGCCCGTATAAAGCTTTCTGCAACTTATACACTTTTTCTTCTTTATTTTTCTTTACAAACCTGGGAGGTTGCTCAATGTAAATTTCATCTTGAAGAAATCCATTCAAGAAAGCTGATTTTACATCCATTTGTAATAGTTTCCAACTATTTTGAGCAGCAAGAAAAATTCTCAATCGAACTATATCAACTCTAGAAACAGGAGCGAATACATCATTAAAATCTTCACATTCTTTTTACTTGTATTCCTTCGCAAGCAATCAAGCTTTGTATTTGTTGATGGACACATCAAGATTGCTTTTAGTCTTGAACACCCACTTCTCTCCAATGACATGTTTGTGTGAAGATAAAGAGGTAAGTTCCCAAGTATCATTCTTTTCAATAGACTCAATTTCTTCTTGCATTGCATGTACCCATTTTTCATCATTTGATGATTTATCAAAACTGAGTGGATCTTCCCTTGCAAAGAATGCAAAGTATACATGATCCGTCGTGGCCACTTCTTTAGTTGCATGATAAATTTCTCTCAAAGTTCTTGTTTTTCTTTTCTGCATTTGTGGTGAATTTTGTTGTGGTAAAACCTCATCATTTTCAAGTTGCATTTGGTCAACACCATCATCATTGTCATGCTCTTCTTTTTCTTCTTCAAGATCAAGAGTTTTCCATCCGGGTAAATCTGAAAAATCATAGTAGCTACTTTCATCAAAGCAAACATCCATACTAATCAAAATTTTCTTAAATTTTGGATTGTAAAGTTTGTAAGCTTTAGTTCTTTGGCATAACCAATGAAAATACATTTCTCAAATTTATCAACGAGCTTCGTTCTGAAAGTATTTGGAATGTGAGAAATGCAAGACAACCAAAACTTTTCAAATGACTAACATTTAGTTTCTTGTCATACCAAGCTTCATTCGGAGTGGAATCATCTAAGTTCTTCGTTGGTGACCTGTTAATCAAGTAAACGATGCAGGACACCGCTTCAGCCCAAAAACATGTTGACAAGTTTTTTTTTTGAACATACATCTCACCATAATCATAATTGTATGATTTTTATGCTCCATGATTCTATTTTGCTGAAGTGAGTACTTGGTTGTTAGTTTATGGTGAATTTCATGATTTCAGCAAAAATCTTCAAATTGAGAAGACACATATTCTCTTCCACGATCACTCCTTAAATTCTTTATTTGAAACCCCGAATATTTTTCAACTTGAGACTTGAACTCTTTAAAGTAAGAGAAAAACTTTGATTTACCTTTTACATAATAGATCTAAAATTTTCTTATGTAATCATCAACAAATAACAAGAAATACCTGCTGCCTCCAAGTGACGGTACTTGCATCGGTCCATAAAGGTCCGTGTGAACAAGCTTCAAAGGTGGCTGTGAATGCTAATTAGATTTAGATTAGAATGAGTCACGGTGTTGCTTTCCTAATTAGCATTCTTAAAAAATCCATTAATCACATCAATTTTAGGCAATTCTTGGACTATGCGTTTGATAAACAACTCTTTCAAACTTCGAAAATTGAGATGGTGAAACTTGTCATGCCATAACTTGGAACTTCATCATTAGAAGTAGCAAGAAAGCACATATCACTAATAACATCAAGCTAAACTACTTCGAAAGATATGATATGTGTTTTGTTGCACTGGAAAGATACGAGCAGCTAATAAGAGATGAAGAGCTTAAAAATAAAAAATAACTGATTAAGAAGATCAAGCAAGGAGACTAAATTTCATTTTGTGAAAACTTCTTGCTCAAATGGATTCAAATTCCAGATATCAAGAATAATGAAGAATCCTGTCAAGAATCGATCATTAATTGGTGGAAAAAGACCAAGTACGAGAAAAGAAAGCCACCAAAAGATGATACAGTAAGAATGAAGCTTTTCGGACATCAACAATCCTAAAGAAGTCTAAACGAGATCAACAACTTACTGCATTTATTTGTAAAATCATTATGTAAGCTCATTTTTATAACTTTAAACTCTATTTTCTGATATATTCAAGTTACTATTGATGGAACAAGTTCACACTCTGTGAACTTCATGCTTTTTACTGTCTGATGTAGGAAAACATGCTAGAAATATCTACTTGAGTTTATGTGTCGTTAGTTTATAAGATAGGATGCTAGCTCAGTTAAAACAACGCATGAAGAATCCATATACTATATAATCATCTTTATATAATGTATGAAAAGTATATGTTGCATGCCATTTCGAATTCCCATAATTAACTGCATAATATAAAGGTTTTGTCATCATCAAAAAGGGAAAATTAGATTTTGATGAGATAAAATGGTATTATAATAGAAAAGTAGAGTACCCCATTTTTCACACTATTTAAGTGAAAACTTAGAATACTTTTAAGTCTTAAAAGTCGAAGCTGAAGAATGGAGAATCTTGAAAGTTCAGTAAAAAAAAAAGTTTATGTTGGCAGTTGAATACAACAGAAGAGCCACTACTGGATACAACAATATATTAGAAT
This sequence comes from Scutellaria minor, assembly GCA_954870855.1. Lineage (NCBI taxonomy): Eukaryota > Viridiplantae > Streptophyta > Magnoliopsida > Lamiales > Lamiaceae > Scutellaria > Scutellaria minor. The sequence continues at coordinate 14,729,539 of OX940737.1, forward strand.
ATCAACATACTGTAACCAGTCCAATGCAGCAAGCAACAAGCACAAGAAATACAACAAGGTGAACAAAAAGCTACACTATAGTTGTAGGTTGCAGTAAACTGGCATAGTATTCTAGAGTTGAAAGAAAACTTAAAGCAAGAATAGACATTCACGCACAACAATGCAGTACGATGAAGATCACTATTATCCGAGAATACATCTTGTCAAAAATAGCCAGTAGAGATAAAGTGATCGAGCAATACCAAGAACTAGTGTTCTACTGACATGTGGATCGACAGACTGCAACAACTCTGCAGTTTAGTACAGTCGCATTAAATGATCTAAAGAACAAGACAAGAAAATCATTCTCAGAATTTCAGAAACATTTAATGCAAGCTCAAGGACAATAAAATAGCATTCAAATTCAAATGAAATATGTCTCTCTTCAACGGACACATTTCTTACATCTATAAATAGAGGAAAGATCAACTGAAGCAAGTGTTGGAAAACTGATACTCTGAATTCATACTCTCACAAGAACAAGTTCTCAAGCTTCCTACTCTCTAAGTTTTCTGTCGCTCAACCTCCAAGTAAAGTAGTCAAGTCTTCGAATCATCAAGCTCTAGAGTCATCAAGACTGCTTCAAACACCAGTTGAAGAAAAACTTATATACTTTTAACATTTGTGTTGTGTGCTTAGGTTGTTTTAGTGGTGTCCTCAGTTGATAGGATTTAGATCCTTGCTGAGTGTTTCTGTTTTAAGTTTTTAAGACAATAACTTTATGTGAGTTAGTAGGATTCTATGTGGGTCAGCCTGTTTGATTCAAGCAATCTGTGTAGGAGTTAAATCCTAGTGGGTGAAAAACTTGTTAGGTTGATAGATTGTAAGGTCGAGTCCTATAAATCAATCTTACTTAATGAAGTTCCTCATCAAAGTAGGAGTAGAGTGGATGTAGAAGGATTACACCACATTCGAATCATTATAAGTTTTGTGTGTGTATCTTTTGCTTTTAGCATTTCTGTGTTAGTTTTGTACTGCATTCTATATCTTATCATTCTGCTTCCAAAACCATCCAAAAAACATACTTTAGAAAACGTTTTCAAAAAACACTCTGTCAAAGATTTTAGTTTCCACTGCATAAAGAACTCCAATACAGTAAGTTGAGTTGCATTATCGGCCAGCATGTTGTGCTGCCTTTTGTGTTGTATTCTGCTATAGAATACAACGTCAAAAGTTCGAACAGATTTTCAAAAATCGACAGAGGTTCATTCACCCCCTCTGAACCACTTAGGACCAAAACAAAATATCTCCAACAAATTGGAAATCAAATTCTTTCCGTAGTAAGTGACCAACGTCGAGAAGATTACCCAACAAATCTAGTACGTAATGTAACTCTAACATTTTCTCGATTTTACCGGTCTTTGTTTTGAAAACAATTTCACCAACACCTTGAATTTTGTATGTCTTGGCATCTCCGATGGTAACCTGACCATTGTTAGTTTTCTCAAAAGTTGAAAACAAATTTTTATTTCCCATCATATGTCTATTTGCTCTACTATCCAAGTACCATATATTCTCAAGACTTCCATTAGATGCAAACAACAAAGTGTGATTTTTCACCTTCATTTTTATGTATAAAACTAGCCATGGGTTTCTTCTCAGGGTGTTTCTCCCAACAATCATTTCCTTTATAGCAAAAATTACACTCAACGTAAGGTTTCATACCTATGTATGTACCTCGTCCTTTGCCTCTTTGAGAATTGTGAAATGAAGGTTTCTCATTTCTTTTTTATTTATCATTTCTTCTATCTTGCATATGTTGATCCGATGAATATCTTCCATCACTTCCGCGACCTCTTCCATGTCCATGAAATGAGCCTTGACCTTTCGTGTATGTGAATTGAGATTTCAAAGCTTGATCATGAGAAGAACTTGATTGAGTACTTCTTTGTAAAATTCTAGCAACATGAGTTTCCAATCTTCCTTGCAAACCTTTAAGAGACATAGAAGAAAGATCACTTGATTCTTCAATGAAATCCACAATATGGTCAAATTTAATTGGAAGGCTTCGTAGAACTTTCTTGACCGCTCTTTGCCATCTGATTTATAATAGAAGAGAGACGAATGAAATACTCTGAGATCTTTTCATTTTCTTTCATTTCAAGCTTTTCGAATTTAGCCTACAATGATTGTATACAAACTTTTTTCACTTGATCATGTCCGGAGTATGTCGTATCTAATATTTTCCATGCTTCCTAAGCATTATCAACTTTTGAAATTCTCTCATAAATGAGAATTTCTAGTGCTTGGTAAATTTGAAATAGGACATTCCTATCATTTTGTGTTTTGTTCTTCATGAGATCCCTTTGGGCATTGGTGAGTTGAGATTCATCTTCCAACGCACCATCACATTCTTCAACGACAATCCACGAGTCTTGAGATTCAAGAAACAACTTCATTAAGTTACTCCAATAATCAAATTTTTCACCGTTGAAATGAGGAACAAGAGAAATGAGGTTGCTTGATAGTTTTTAAATTTACTGGCTTTGATACCAGTTTGTAGTAAATAGAAGAAGAATTTTTCAGGCTTTGAGAATATGAAATTATATTACTTATTTTTTGTGTTTTTTACCCATGATTGATCTTATACCAACTTTATATATTTATACTACTTCATGATACGAAAATCAAGAAACATTAATAGACAATGCAAAATACAAGATGACTCTTTGACTAGAAACTTTGAAAGACATATTTGACTAAGTCTTGATTGAATGAATTTTGGTTTAATCCAACGCTAAGTTTGTGTGATTCCGTGAGGAGTGTGTGTTGCTACAGATCGGGGGTTATGCCGGGGTGGTCGTTGGTGACTTAAGGTCACCGGCTATATAGGATGGGTGACGGGGTAGAGATCGAATAGGATGGTTGGCTGTCCGTTTTTTGTTGTTTCCAATGATATTGGGGGATGAGGGTATGGTGTGCATGTGTTGGGGGACGAGGTGTGGTGTTGTCGGAGACTGTAAGTTGCCAGCCATAGTGGAATGGGACGATAATAATGAAGAGAATGACAACTAGGATTTGATAAGGGTAAGGGTCTTTCTTTATAAATTTGATAAGTTTTGGGGATCTCTATACAATTCATAAATTTCTAAAAAATAGACCTAAGAGGAGTATTTTATAGATCAACAAGATACCAACAAGACAAATTATAAAACAAAACATGCACTCAAATAAATTACACATAAATGTAGTTTTAATAAAAGAATTTGTGTCTAATATATAATGTAACAATTAGTAATAATTTTATATCTCATGTTAATGTTATATGCGCATATGCAACAATATTATCTTACAAAAATATACTTATAACAAATTAATTGCAAACATGATATTGCAGAGTAGTAGAAAGTAGCAATGTCATATGTAATTCATATAGAAAACACAAATAAAAAGGGTATTGATCATATATATATATATATATATATATATATATATTCTAAAATGTTAATATTTAATGATTTGGTATATACATAAATCTAAGTAGCTTAAATTACAATAAACAGTTGGACTCTATTGATCCCATAATTATAGGAAAAATTAACTATACAGGTTTTACAATTAAGTCTCTTCCTAAAATTAACTTCCAATTTCTTTCAATTAAATCTAATTTTTATAAATTAATCTTTATATTTGATCCAATTAAACCATAATTTCCTAATTAGCTTTTCTTGGATTATTTTCAAGTCTCCAAGATCTAATATAAATCATAATTCCATATTTAACTTCTTATAATTATTTTCAAAACTTCTAAGATCTAATTTAAGTCATAATTTTATAATCCAACTTTACTAAAATTAAGTTCAAGACTTTCAAGATTTAATTCAAGCCTAAATAAGTTTTCTAATGTTTCAATAAATGAATTTTCATTATAGGTTCACCAACAACTAAGTGTTTTGTTTGATTGCAATGGTTATGTGTATGTTTTTTTACGACTTATACATTGAATTTATTTGGTGTTGTCCTAGGATCCCTCACTAAGTGTATTTCAAACACTCATCCCCCTATGAAAAATGTTATTTTTAAACTTAAGGAGTTTAGGGTGTGGTGCGTGAGCGGTGAATGCTAGTAACTGATATTTTAAAGGTGTTAGAAGAATTTAGTTTAAGTGTTTTACTTCATAAAATTTAGAAACATGTATTTCATAATTATTTTTATTTTATTTATCTTTTATTTTAAAAGGGTGAATTTCACAAGTATGCTAGTAATCTTAAGTAATATTTTTCACTAAAACAAAGTAACTAATATCTTAAAGTAGTTGTAATGAAATTTCATCAAATATTGGTAAAATATCGGTAAATATGGATATCGATTTTGATATTGGTGGCTTTACAATATAAATTGTTGGAAAATATGTGGAATATTGGGAAAATATCTATAAATATTGATTTCAGTAACGAAACATTTTTTAAAATAAATAATAAAATTTTATAATGAATAACCTGACTTTTTCAAGACAAAAAATGTATTTTATGTCCTAATAACATATAATTTACACATTATAATTGCAGTGTATATAAGATCAAAAGGTTAAGAAGATTGAAATAATTGGCATGTACACATCAGCAAGCCGACTCCATTATTGTTTAGATCAAGATGTCATGTCATAAAAAATCAAAATATGGATTTCTCAACATATGTCATAGTGTGACTCCATCTCTAATACTTGTGTGTACCAGTTGCACGGTGCAACTGGATCAACCCAGATCTACACCTGTATAATTTTTTTTATTCATGTCTTGATGATAAGATGCATATTTCATATTTTATATATCACATTTCCTCATATTCTTTATTTAAAAACTATGTTTAACTCTTAGATTTTGACTAAAAATTGTATTTGTAGGATAAATAGATGACTTGGGCAATTTGGTTGTCAATTTGGTTGGTTTTGAAGAATGCAAGAATTTTCCATGAAGTGTGCATTTTCAGAAGTTATTTTTGTATAAGGCGTGGGCACGCCTTGACTAGCAGATTGGCAAAATGTGTGTTGAGCATAAGGCATGGACACACCTTACCTGAAAAAGACTTACTGCGAGAATTTCAAAAGTGGCGCCCCTCTTTTATCTTTCCACAAGATTTCCAATTAATTTGACTATCTTAGAACTCTTATTAGGTAGTTATGTAGAAAGATATGGGTAGAGACATATTTTAAGATCAGATAACTGTATTTTGATAGATCAGACAGTACGTAGGATTGCAGTTTCTCTTTATTTTCTCTTTTCTCTCAAGAAGATTTTCTGCAAAAATTTCATGGAAGGCTAAACTTCTCTCTCCGATCAGAGGATAATTCAAGATTTGGTTCTTCCGTATTTGTGAGATCAAACTTATTTTTATTTGTTCTTTAATTCTTCACTATTCATATATCTTCTATGCTTGTTGAGATTATTGTTCGATTATAGATCAGACAGTACGTAGGATTGTAGTTTCTCTTTATTTTTTCTTTTCTGTCAAGAAGATTTTCTGCAAAAATTTCATGGAAGGCTAAACTTCTCTCTCCAATCAGAGGATAATTAAAGATTTGGTTCTTCCGTATTTGTGAGATCAAACTTATTTTTATTTGTTCTTTAATTCTTCACTATTCATATATCTTCTATGCTTGTTGAGATTATTGTTCGGTTAATTGTATGATAGATACCATTGTTCAACTAGATAATATATTGCCAATTAGAACACTAAATATGTAATTGTTTATCTGTTCTAGTGAATGTGGCAAATAACATGATTGATTACATAGAGGGTTTTCAATTTATGTTGTGGAGATATATGATCTAATTTAAATGAACTTACATTTGTGTTTGTTGATTAGGGTTGGTAGTCTCTCTAAATCTTAATGATGTTGATGGATTAAATTCTAAGACCGTATCTAGAATTGTTTGTTGGCTAGAGAAATAATCAGAGATCATATCCTGATTATCGAACAAAGAGAGATAGGTTGTTAGGTCGTACCAATAACCATAACCAATCTAGTATTGAATTTGAAGAACTATTATTCCATCTATGATCTGATACGTGAACCATTTCTAAAATTTACTTTTGATTGGATTTTTTGTCAAATTTGATTAATATATTTTAATATTATTCTAGGTTAGTTAACTTATTTTAATAACAAATCTCAAACTTCCTAATCGTTCTTTAATTTTTTTCATTTTTCTTACAAATGAATACATCTCACCAATCCCTGAGGATTCGACCTTGTTCACCACTATCGCAAATAGTTAATTTAGAACAAGTATTTGTATTTGTTGGTTTCGACACCCATCAAATTCATTTATATATGTACACAATTTGTACATATATACATTTATGTGATATTACTTATACATTTACATCAACATAGTCATATCATTATATCAATATAAAAGTTATATTATTATAACATAAAAGTTTGCCTAATATAACATAAATGTTAAAAAAGGTATTACATGTTTGTGTAATATGATATAAATGTACAACCAACATAACATAAAGGTCTTGTTAACATAAAAAAAGTATGACTAACATAACTAAAAGAATGTAAAGGTACAAGTAACATAATTAAAAGGTACAACTAATATAACTAAAAAGTATGATTAACATAACTAAAATGTATAACATATTTGTCAGAACACAAACACACGGTGGCTAGTTGGGTGCGGACACTTAGGAGAGTAGGGTGTGATAGTATGTGAGCGCGCATGGGAAATAGTCCCGAATCGGTTTAACCCGAATTACATGGATTCTATATCCATACACTAGTTTCATATAAATATTTGTCCTCTCAAATTATATCAATGAGACGGTCTTACATAAATTTTTATGTTTTACCAAACCTTATACAAAGTTAGTTTGAAATTGCATTCAAAATAATATCATAGTTCTGTTTGAATCTTGCAAATATAACTGTTTAAATTCAACCAAGTGCCTTAAGCATTAAGTAAAGGGTTATATACTTAAATCAATTTATGTTTTTTGTGTTTTTACACTTTCCAATCTAAATTTTATTTTTTAACCGATTCAACCTGAAGTCCACGAAATGTATAAGTTGCAACCACGATGAATTTTTCCGACCAAATCTCACACACGTGACATTCACATGCCAAATTGGGGGGGTTTTATATTTCCATGAAATTGTTGAGGCCATTTAAAAAAAACAAAATTAAATTACCTGTCAATTGCAAAAAACAATAGTCAATTGTCTAACAACAAAAGTTATATTCTAACAATTTATGAAAATATCAAACCCCCCCTCTAATTTGGGATGTAAATGTCATGTGTGTGAGACTTGGTCGGAAAAATTCATCGGAGGTCGCAACTTGTACAATTCGTGGACTTCAGGTTGCAACCTGTCAAAAAATAAGGTTTAGGTTGGGAAGTGTAAAAATACAAAAAGTACAGGTTGATTTAATTATTTAACCCTTAAGTAAATCCCGACCTTTAGTTTGGTTGTAAAATTAACTATATTTTTGGAATCTGATAAAAAAATATACTCATAATTGTAATTATATATATTCATTGTCATGTTTATGTTAGCTTTGAAAGTATAGCAGACGAGCTATAATTAGTTTCACACAGTATCATCCAATAATCGATAAGTTTACGGGTGATTCAAATTGTACATTATCAGTCGTGTATGTTATTCGCTAATAGTCTGTCATCGCAATCCTATCATGCACAAGACGTCAAGCCACAATAGATAGTCTTTTAGGAATCTCCCTTGACCATATCTATATTCTCCACCGAACAGTTGGAAATTTAGGACGAAGGTGCTCATAAGCAATTGTTGATGTGATAGTATCCTTAACAATATAAGGCCAAACCCATTGATCTTTCACTTGGAGAATCATAGGAAAAGACAGAATATCCTCCACTATGTTAGGATAATGGTTGACAAAATCTTCTGTAAATAACAAACATCAATTATGATAATAATCCGAGATCTTGTAGTTGAAAAATTTGTCACGCAAGGCGTAAAAGAAAAGCCTTATTCGCAATCATTACAAACTGAATCTCCAACCCACCTTCATCATGAGAAATACAAAAACAGTTTCATGCAATAGTAGCAGCCCCATTGGTTAAGATGGATCATGTCCAAACAAAATTCCTAGCAGCAAAATTCCTATCTATCTCCTGAAAGATGTAGGCCATTTATACACCATCATTGAGTGTACAAGCGAGCTCACAACAAAAGAATTCATCAATCATATACGACTTACAATAGAGAGTTTTCCCTTTCCTAGAATTAAATTTTGAAAGATTTTTATCATAAAGAGCCCCAAAGAAAGAATGTCTAGACATTCCTTTAAAATTGGGAAGACCTAAATACATGAAGGGAATAACTCCAACCCCATACTCAGCCTCCTAAGAACATTAACACGAGTAGCAGCACTAACCCTAGAGCCAAAGAAAAAAATTGTGTATATTATTGCTAAGTCTGAAAAAAAATTGATTAAATTTACTGACAAGTGTCGTGTTCATGTTTTAACATACCCTTAAGTAGTCTTTGAATATTTTTGATACATTCTAGTTATAAGTGATTTGTTTGATTTTCATGTATAAATTGCATTTGATTGATGTTGTGCTTAGTTTCACGGTTCTAAAGACAAATGCATATGTTTTAAGTGAAAATATCAAACAATGAAGAAATCACTAAAGAACGATGAAGAAATGGATGAAAATACAAGTTAGAGTTCGAATTTGTAATCTTTGTGATGGTTTTCAACCATGCAATAATTTAATCACCTACTACCAAATAAATTAGTATAGAGTAAGTAGGGGTTGAATCCTCAAGAAACGATAGATTTATTTCTTTCGAGACTCTTAAAAGGGGGGGTTTGAATTTATTAAACCAAAACTAACAAACTAAGGTATAAACTAACAATGAGAGCAAGAATAAAAATTAACAAAGATGAAAAAGGTTTTAAATCAATATGGAAAAGCTCTAGTTAAAGAAATTATTTCCACCTTGATTCACTCGATTGATCATTGATGTAAAAATGATTCAACAGTTCATAAATAAATTGGTTATGATGATCGACAACCGCCTAACCACCAATCTCTTCTTACTTTATTGATAATTAAGAGAAGCTCATTAATTACTACTCTAATCAAAAGACAACCCTAGAGATGCTCGTAGGATTTAGAGTTTTGACAACATTAAGAATTAAAGAGACCCAATTACTAATCACAAACACACAAGCGTGACTCGTTTCAATTAGATTATTTATTTTTAGATACAAAATAGATTGCTTGTGAGGCAATAAAGTTATACCTTGCGCTACTCTATCAAAACCAACAAATAATTACGGATTTGTCGTTTCAATTAGTAATAGATTATACTAGGACTATCAAACACTAGCCAGTTATTCAATAAACCCTAATGTAATCATGAACATGAACATACAGAGAATAAATAAATACTTACGAATGATCGAATTAATACGAACAAATAAATCACACAATCAAAGACTCAAGGCTTCAATAACCCTTTAACTAGAAGTAGGAATTTAGCACATACTCATAATTAAGAGCACAAAATTAAGAGAGAAAAGATTGAATACCATAAAAAATAAGAAGTAGTCTTGTGAATAAGTAGAGCAAGCTAAAATTCTCCAACCCCTCTACTGTTTTTTTAACGTGAATCAAAAATTAGATCTAAAAGAATTTTTTATCTCTCTTATATTTGGAGAGAGAATCCTAAATTATCTAAAATAAAAAAATACAAAGTATCCAATAATAACTAATTAAATCCCATAAGGAAAATAAATAAGAGTTTTATGGGAATAAGGAAACTAGAATCTCATCTCTTAATTATAAAAGTAGTAATCTCCAACTTCTTCCAAAAGTGAAAATCCCGCTGGAATTCTCGTGCCCACGCTCTAAGTCAGCTGTAAGTCTGAAATTGGTTCCATATTCATCTCATTTCTCCACTAACCTCACTCATAAGCCCTAGGACATCAAAACATATAAAAACAACACAATTAGTGCAATATACGCTCTAAAAATCATACAAATCAATAGTGAAAAACATGCAATTACACAACCTATCAAACTCCCCCACACTAAAACGATGCTTGTCCTCAAGCAGTAAACACCACAAAAGATACAACCCAACAAAACAAGGTACTAGCTTTAAATTTACTAAGCATTGTATTTTCTATTGTTAACCAAAATACAACTATGAGTGTGCACAACCATACTGCACTGGTCTATGGACTACAAACACATGAATGTACATTCTTATCAAATGAATATATAGCTCACCAATGCTCTCGTGAACGTTTAACGCTCAGGCTAACATATGGGAGATCACACTCAAGTCATGCATACTAGCCTTGTACGACACATGTCATATCACCCGGTATGTAGAATCTATAGATAAATTCGGTGTAACGTGGCTAGGGGTAAGATAGGATATGTATATGGCTAAGTGAGTTAATAAGAATCATGGGGTTTACGTAAAACTTCCAACGACGACTCAAAATGACACAACAGACTAAAAAACACACTAAAGCATATTTCAACATAAATGCTCAATGATAGCTTACTCACAACATCTGAACACCATAGTACTTGATCATAATATAAGAGGCCTACATGATGAAAATGCCATAAAAATGGGTCTAAAGTACACATCCAAGTTGATTACATAATGCCAAATAATAATAATAAATCTCATACTCCTCTTCTTTTATTTTTTTTTCTGTTTAATTTTTTTTTTTTTTTTGGAAGAGGAAGGGGTTACAACCTTGCAACTATGGATGGCAATCCTAAACGAAAGGATAATCAAAATACTCATTACGACTAACATAACAATAAAAATAAAAATAAAAATTATAACTCATGACCTAGTGATAACTCAAAAAATATATGATGGAGAATGATACAAATGACTCACGACACGACTCACAAGGACAATAAAATATGTTGGGGGCTCACGTTATCCTTGATTGGGTTCAAAATGAAGAAGGCTATAGAAAGAAGGGGTTTTTATTGGCTTGTAATGTGCTAAATTATGAAGAAAAAAGCTTTTAAGGCTCAAATTTGGCACACTAGTGGTAATGTCATTGGTAGGATATGAGACATGGGAATATGTATGTGGGGTTTACTCCTAATACCCATTAAGCAAATTCTAATATCGTTCACAAATGTATTTAACATTTTACTGACATAGAGACCGGACAAGAATGTCGAACTAGATATGCACACACACTCTAATTTTTTTTTATTTAGGCTCGGACCTCTCTAAATTAAGGTAGGCGCTTAATATACATTCAAGGTAGTCCATTCACCAAATTAACCAAGTCACCCTCATGACTACCAACACACAAAGAGTTACACCCTAGTTATCGACATCAATTCAATACTCAGTTAATTCTAGCTCGTATGAAAACATGCAAACACGCCCAAAAGACAACATCAAAATACAAACACACATAAAACAATATGCAAACATGCAAACAAATCTCCAAACAAAAACATCATGCAAAAGATCCCCCCACACTTAGAACAAGCATTATCCTCAATGCAAAATGGAAAACGACAAAAACAAAGATGCAAGAATGAAAAGAAAAGAAACTTCCCTTAACACAAGAAGGGCAGAGAGTAAGGAAGCGAGGCCTAGGAGGGCCGCTCTAGTTGAGTAAGACAGTGGTGCACATCTTCCAATTTGAGCGACATAGCTGACTGATTTATGAGTATCTTGCGTAACAGAGTCTCCATATTTTGGATTACGTGGAGCACTCTGGAAGAAAGCATATCTGCAACAGAAGAAGGATGGCTATCTGGGTGTGTATTGGCACCCGATGAACTAGGTTAAAAAGGATTAACAGGCAAATGAGGTAAAATTTTCATGTTTTGCAAACACTCCTCATCGAGAGGGTTCATGGTACAAACTAAGTGCAAATCATTATTGTTCAGATCCAAAACCTTCAAATTGACTACTAAAAGAGTAATGATAGAATCAAAAATCAATAGGCGTTTCTTTTGTAAAACAGAGTTAAACTCACTAGCAAGCCAGCAACCTAAGTTAACCGTATGTTTTTGTTCTATGCACAACAGAAAAAATAACTCCGCTCTAGTACACACATTAGCAGTATCCTTACAACCCAAATAATTGTATGCCAGAAATTTATGAATCACTCTGAAAGCTTTATTTTTCAAATACGAACACTTAGAATGACCAAGATCGAAACGCCATGGATCTTTAAAAATATTTTTCCAATAATCAAGAACAATACCATTAAAACCAGTAGGAAAATCACAAGCACTATTTAGATTAGTAGAACTTTCTACCATCTAAGCAGATAGAACACCCAAAGCAATATTAAAGTCATTTAATGACATGTCATATGCAGTATTCATCAGACAAAATTTTATGACATGAGGAGTGTTCAACATGAGAACCTTAGGCTTAACAAATGCAAATGTTGAATAAAATTCTAAGGTTAACTTCGAATAAACAAGATAATTCAAAGTCATAAAATTACTCCAACCTACGACATTGAAGTAATCCTTAACTTCATGAAGTAAATCCATTTTCTCCAAAGTAAGTAAATGAAAACTTTTACCTAAGACGAATTCACATTGTTCAAGGTCCTTATACCGTTTGCGCTGGTTGTCATCCGAGAATTCCAATTGTGAATAGGTGGAAGATGGGGGAAGAGTTGATTTACTTTTTCCGAGATTGATGTGTGGTCGTGATGGAGTGGAGGTTGATGGTTTGCATATTTGCCATTTTGGTGGCGGTGCGACTGGAGACGGTGTAGAAGTAGGCAGTGAATCGGGCCCATCTTGTAGGCGGCGAATATGAGGTTGCCGACAGGGTAGGGGTTTTCGATTGGTATTGGTCCTGGCCATAGTCGGCCATGTTGTTGAGTTCGCCGGAGAGTGGTGGTGATGCAGGTGGTGGCGGCAGACTTTGGTATTACTGGGAAAGAAAAAGAATTGGGGAGGAGGATTTAAAGGGAGAGAGAAAGGGTTGGGAGAATTTAGAGGGTTTAGGGTTTATTATGACTCTTTTTTTAAATAAAATAAAATAAATAAATAAAATAACAAATCTCTAAGGGGATGAAGGTAGATGTGAATGATAGTTTGTGCGTGGGCATGCCCTATTTTCAGTGAAGGACTGATTCTTTAGAGAAAATGGTTCAAATATGCACAAAAGTTTTCGCGTGGGCACGCCCCACTTTGAGTGCACAACTGACTTGCTTCCTTAGAACATTTAAATTTTTTGCACGAAATTTCCATGGGCACATCCCAAAACAGTTCTGTATCTATTATTGACTCCTAAGAGATTCGAAAAACCTACAAAATAACAACCAAAAAGTATCAAAAATTACTACAACTAAGCAATAAATTTATAAAATTGAAGAAAGCATAAATAAGCATTAGGTTGCCTCCCAACAAGCGCCTTTATTTAACGTCTTTGGCCAGACATCCTTCTTGCTTCAAATTTATTCATAAACCGGGCATGCTAAATGAACTTCCTCAACTGTAGAAACTTCAGTAAGTTTAAAGAATGGCTTCAAACGATGACCATTAACCTTAAAAATTTTGTTAGTTTCTAAACTTTGTATATCAGTAACCCCTTGAGGAGATACAATTACTACTGTGTAAGGACCCGTCCATCTACACTTTAAATTACCCGGTATGAACTTCAATCTTGAATTGAAAAGAAGCACCTTTTGGCCTACCGTGAATTGTTTACGATGAAAAAACTTATCATGAAGAAGCTTTGTTCTCTCCTTATAGAGTCCTGCATTGTCGTAGGCTTCCAATCGCATTTCTTCCAACTCTTGGAGTTGTAATTTCCTCTCATTTCCGGATTCTTTTGTGTCCAAGTTGCATTGTTTCACTGCCCAAAAAGTACGATGTTCAATTTCAACTGGCAAATGATATAACTTACCATAGACTAAACGATATGGAGACATCCCAATCAGAGTTTTGTATGTCGTTCGATATGTCCAGAGAGCATCATCTAAGCGCATACTCCAATCTTTGAGATTTGGGTTAACAATTTTCTCTAAAATATTTTTGATTTCTCGATTTGAGACCTCCACTTGCCCATTGGTTTATGGGTGATAAGTGGTAGCAACACGGTGGTGAATTTCATATTTTCTCATCAAGACTTCCACCGTGCAGTTGTAGAAGTGTGTGCCTTGATCGCTGATAATTGCTCGAGGCACTCCAAACCTACTAAAGATATTAGCTTTGAGAAAACCTACAACCACCTTAGAATCATTAGTTCGGGTAGTCTTCACTTCTACCCACTTCGAGACATAATCAACAACAAGCAAGATATATAAACACCCAAAAGAGTTAGGAAAATGTCCCATGAAATCCATACCCCATACATCAAAAACTTCATAGAATAATATAAGTATTTGAGGCATTTCATCTCTAGATGATATATTTCCAACCCTTTGACAATTCTCACAACTCTTACAAAATAAATAAGCATCTTTAAAAAGAGTCTCTCAATAAAATCCACTATCCAACACCTTCCCAGCAGTTCTCTTTGGACCAAAATATCCACCGTATGTGTAGCTATGACAGTAAATAAGAATGGAATGAATTTCATCATCAGGCACACATCTACGAATAATTTTATCGGATCCAATTTTCCACAGATATGGTTCATCCCAAATAAAGTACTTAGAGTCATTTTTTATCTTATTTCTCTTTGCAGTACTCAAACCATGTGGTAGATTTCTAGTGACTAAGAAATTCACTATATCAGCAAACCATGGTTCCTTACCTCACTTACCTTGCAGCGCCAACAGTTGTTCATTGTGGAACGCCTCAGAAATGGGTAACCATTCTTTCTCACGTACAAGTTTACTCAAATGGTCCGCAAAGGAGTTATCAGCTCCCTTTTGATCTTTGATCTCTCAATCGAATTCTTGTAAGAGAAGAATCCAACAAATAAGCATTGTCTTTGACTCTTTCTTTGTAAGGAGATACTTGAGAGCTGCATGATCAGAATAAACAATAATTTTAGATCCCAATAAATATGATCTAAATTTTTCAAATGCAAAAACAATAGCTAAAAGCTCCTTTTCGGTGGTGGTATAATTGCATTGAGCTGCGTTTAATGTCTTGAAGGCATAATAAATGACATGCTGATTTTTTCTATCTCGCTGTCCCAAAATAGCTCCTACTGCATATTCACTTGCATCACACATCAACTCAAAAGGTAAACTCCAATTGGGAGGTTGAATTATTGGTGCAGTAATGAGTTGTTCTTTCAAGTTCTTAAATGCCTTCTTGCACTCCTCACCAAACTCGAAGGTGACATCATGTTGCAACAACCTTGACAATGGTTGTGCAATCTTTGTGTAAAAACCTGTATGACCAAGAAAACTATGAATCTCTCTAACATTAGTAGGATATGGTAATTTTGCAATCAAATCAACATTTCTCTTATCAACCTCAATTCTCTTAGATGAAACCACATGACCTAAAACTATCCCTTGGTTAACCATAAAATAACACTTTTCGTAGTTAAGAACAAGATTAGTGTCGATGCACCATTTCAAAACCTTGGTTAAATTATCCAAACATTGACTAAAAGAATCACCATAAACTAAAAAATCGTCCATGAATACTTTAATATAATTCTCAATCAAGTCAGAAAATATGTTCATCATGCAGTGTTGAAAAGTACCAGAGGCATTACATAAACCAAAAGGCATAAGACAATAAGCAAAGGTACCAAAAGGGCATGTAAATGTTGTTTTCTCATGGTCTTCTTGAGCTACAACAATTTGGTAATAACCGGAATAACCATCTAAGAAACAGAAGAATGATTTACCGACTAACTTCTCAAGCATCTCATCAATGAACGAAAGTGGAAAATGATCTTTTCTTGTGGCGGCATTTAACTTACGATAGTCTATGTACATCCTCCACCCAGTTTGCAGCCTCATAGGAATCAATTCATTCTTTTCATTTTTTACCAATTGAAAGCCACTTTTCTTAGGGACTACGTGAACTGGACTTACACAAGAGCTATCAGATATAGGATAAATAATTCCTAGCTCTAACAATTTTAAAATCTCTTTCATAACCACTTCCTTCAAAACAGGATTTAATTTACGTTGAGGATCTCTTACCGGCTTGGAATCTGGTTTGAGTAAGATTCGGTGCATGCATAGAGAATGGCTTATTCCCTTGATATCCGTTAAAGTCCACCCTATTGTTGTCTTGTACTTCTTCAGAATCCGTAATAAGCTCTTTTTTTTAACTTCTGTCAATTCTTTAGCAATGATCATCAGTAGTGTTTCATTCCCTCCCAAATATACATATTTCAGATGTTCCGACAGGACCTTCAATTCATGTTAAGGTGCCTAAGAGGCATTTCTTTAGTGGAATAAAGTGTCATTATTTCATCTCGAACATCTTCATTATCTTCGGTTTGAGCCTCTTTATATGTCAAATTGTTCTTAAGAACAAAATCCAACTCATCACTCATTAAATTATACTCAAAATTAGTTTCGACCAAGGAATCCAAAATACTAACAAGAAAAACAGATTCATTATCATTTGGGTATTTCATAGCATCAAAAATGTTAAAAGAGATAATTTCCCCATCAAATTCAAAAGTTAAGGTACCCTTATCCACATCAATTTTTGTTCTAGTTGTTTTCATGAATGGCCTTCCTAACAAAATTAGTACAGAATTAGAAGAACATGCATCATCCATATCAATGATATAAAAATCCATAGGAAAAAATAACTCATTCACTTTCACGAGCACATCTTCAATCATTGATAGTTGGATTATCACATTTGTCGATCTTAAGGATCCTAACTTCAATTCTTCATAAATTGACAAAGGCATGACATTAATTGATGCACCTAAATCCAGCATGGCTTTTTCTATTATCTTACTGCCAATAACATAAGGTACAATGAACATACCAGGATCCTTACACTTTTGGGGCAATTTTCTTTGAATGATAGCAGAGACATTCTCTCCCACTAAAATCTTTTCGTTGGTTCTCAACTTTATCTTTTTTATGCATAATTCTTTGAGGAATTTAGCATACCTCGGCACTTGTTTGATTGCATCCAAAAGAGGGATATTGATCTCGACTTTACGGAAAGTCTCCAACATCTCTTTTTCATACTCTTTTTTATTTGCTCACACTAATCTACAAGGAAAATGAGCGGCAACCATATTAGAAGTGGTAGATAAAGAAGGAGATGGTTTTATCTTTATTTGTTTTTCAAAATTTTCCTTCAGTTCCTCCGCTTCATTTTTTTTCTTTGTGGAGCGTCATTGGCGATGTAGGTCTATCCTCAATTTCTTTTTCACTCCTCAATACTATAGTACTTGCATTCTCCCTTGGGTTAATCACCGTTTGTGATGGTAATTTTTCAGCATTCTGCTCTTCCACTTTGCTGAGAGAAGTGGCTAATTGGCTAACTTGGTTTCCCAGGTTCTAAATGCTAGCCCTTGTCTCTTGTTGAAATTGTTGAGTACTGGTAGCTAAGCTCTTCACAATATCTTCTAAGGATATACTTGAACTCGATGACAGCGCAGGTGCTGGTGGTTTGTTGTAGCTTTGTTGTGGGAATCCTTGTTGTCCTCCTTGATTTCTGTAGCTAAAATTCAGATGATCCCTCTACCCAGGGTTGTAGGTGTTAGAAAATGGATCATATTTGCGTTAAAGTTGCCCAGGAAATCCTCCAATTGCATTAGCTTGTTGCGTTGGGTTTTCTTGTAAGGTTGGACACATATCTATAGGATGTCTAGGAATCGAGCATATACCGCAAGCTTTAACTTGTTGTGCTTGACCTACTACTAATTTTTCCACAAATGTAGTTAACACATCCAACCTTTGATCAAGGAGACTAGCGTTTACTTCATTGACTTGTCATGGGTAATTATCTTGTCTGGCTCCGAATTGTTGCGCATTAGCAGCCATGCTAGAAATAAGAGCTCTTGCTTGTTCAGGTGTCTTATTCACCAAAGTTCCTCCACTTGCTGTATCCACTATACTCTTATCAAAATTAGAGAGGCCCTCATAAAAATATTGCAACAGTAATTGCTCTTGAATTCGATGATCAGGACAACTAGCGCATAACTGTTTGAATCTCTCCCAATATTCGTATAAGGTTTCACCATGCAGCTGCTTGATTCCACATATATCTTTTCTGATACTTGTTGCTCGGGAAGCTGGGAAGAATTTCTCTAAAAATTGATGCTTCATTCCATCCCAAATAGTGATGCTTCTAGAGGGTAAATAGTAGAGACAATCCTTAGCTTTGTCGGCTAAAGAGAATGGAAAGGCTCGCAATGATATTTGCTCCTATGTTACTCCTTGTGGCTTCATACTAGTGTTTACAACATGGAATTCCTTCGGATGCTTGTAGGGGTCTTTTCTGGCAAGACCACGAAAAGTAAACAACAAGTGAATGAGACCAGACTTTAACTCAAAAGCAGCATCAGTGGTAAGAAATGTGATGCAAAGTGGTTGTTGAGTAACATCAGAACTGGCTAAGTCCTTGAGAGTTTTTTGTGCTTCAGCTGCCATCGTCCCTTCGTTCTCACTTAATGATTCCTCTAAGGTAGAATCAATCTCTGTCTCAGATTCACTCAGATCCAAAGCCACGTTCAATCCAATGGATGATGATGATGTTTGCTCACATCGTAGCTTTGCTTCTTTTCTCAATTTCTTCGTTATCTTCTCAATTTCTGGAATAAACACGAGTTCACGTGTACGAGAAGAGCGCGACATAAAAGAGAAACAAAAAAAACAAAAAAAAACAAGAAACTCGAATGAAATAAATCTAGAAATCATTTCCCGACAACGGCACCATTTGATGGTTGTCAACCATGCAATAATTTAATCACCTACTACCAAATAAATTAGTATAGAGCAAGTAGGGGTCGAATCCTCAGGGAATGATAGATTTATCTCTTTCGAGACTCTTAAAAGTGGGGGTTTTGAATTTATTAAACCAAAACTAATAAACTAAGGTATAAACTAGCAATGAGAGCAAGAATAAAAATTAACAAAGATGAAAAGGATTTTAAATCAATATAAGTGTCACGCCCCATTTTCATAGTTAAAATATCAGAGTTTACTTTGGGCATGTAGGAAAAGAAGGACAAGAAACATACTTGTAAAAGGTTCAGATACGATAGTCGAGTCAAAAAAAAATTAAAATACATATATAAAGTCAGGAAATTCGGAAGCAGTCAAGGTTATGATTTTAATATTTCAAAATACTCGACGACAAGCCTGAAGGAATCATCGAAATCAAGCAGCGGAAAAACATAGGATCCAAAAGAAAAGAAGTACAGTTTATCTTTACAAACTTGTAAAAACATTATTTTAAGAAATATCCAGAAAAATGAAGTGTAAAAGGGTCACAACCGATACGGCACCACTCTCTACGTTTCTCCATATTCATTATTACCTGTAGCGTGAATACACGTGGGGGTGAGTGCGTTGGAATACACTCGTGGGAGTAATTTTCATTTTCAAAGTTATATAAACAATTAACTAAACAAGCAAGTATCAGCATACCAAGTAAACACATCACATAAAAAATGCATTGCACATTACATCATATAGGTGCGGGTATTTTTTGTCTTACCCTATGAACGGTTTCAGTACCATTGGTGTTTTTTACGGACCACCAGTCTCTCTATGATGTTTTTTACAGACCACTAGTCTCTCCGTGATGATCGTGGACTTTCATCCTCGTATAACATGTACATATGAACATATATAACACAACACGTAACCTAAGGTACATAGAGTTCAACAAATCATAGCGATCACTAGCAATTCAATAACATCTGTTTACATACATGCATTTGATCATCATCATTATACAATAAATATGGAAACATAAAGGTGATTAAAGATTAGAAGTTACCCACACCTAGTTCGGTGATGATTTCTACATGTGACACGAGCTCTAAGTCTAAGTTCGTTCCTAATTGCGAAAGCCTACACATGCAAACGAGTTTTTATTAGTTTCTTGCTATGATAAGTTCGTATTCTTTAAAGAACTCTCTCGGAAAAGAAACATCAAAGAAAAGGGATCGAAAGAAGCTTTAGAGGTCATGAGGTCGAAGAGGGTTCGATAGGTGAAAAACGAGCTAAAACGGACGAGAAATAAGTTAAAATAGAGCTTTTAAAGATACAGGGATATTTTCGTAAATTTTGGATTAAGGTTGACTTTGACCAGGGGCTTTTTGTAAAAACAGAGAAGTTTTGGGGTCTCTTTGATATTTCAAAATCTCAGGGGTCGAAAAGTAATTTTTGAAAGTTTTGGGGTCAAAGTCTAAAGTTTGAAAACGTTTGGGAGGTCAAAACATAATTTTTGAAAGTTTGAGGGCTAAAATGAAATTTTAAAAAGCTTAGGGACCAAAACGTAAATAAACTAAAATCCTAGGGTTTGCAATTGGGTCCTGAACTATCGAAAATTGTAGAAAGGCCCTCGCCTCTCCTCCACCATTCCCCCGTCACTGCCCTCCTCCCTCCGCCACCTACACATAAGCCGGTGACACCACGTCGCCGGCAAACTCACGACAACACCATGCACACACGTCAGCACACCTTGCGCTGGCCACCCACGCATATGGGGGCGCTGGACGCGCCGCCCAACTCACGCTCAAACACACACACAGTGCACACACACAGCTCGGCGACGCCGCCCACGGTGGTGCCCCAACCCCAACACCACACACGTGACATGGCGGCGATGAGTGAGGGAGAGAAAGAGAGCTCCGGTGAGGCGAGATAGAAGGAGAAATGGGAAGAAAGATAGAGAGAAGAGAAGAGAGAAAGGAGAAGAGAGGAGAGAGAAGAGGGTTTGTCGGATCTTCTCTGGCCGATTCACGGTGGATCCGGCAGCGGATAGAGATTTCGAGCCCGCGGGCTCGATGAGAGCTCTGATTTGGTGTAAAGTCGAGCAAAAACGAGAGAGGGATGGCCGGTGCCGGTGGTGGCGCCGCCGTCCGTCGACGGCGCTCTAGCCAGCCATGCCGGAAACCTAGAGAGAAAGAGGGAGGGAGAGAATTTTACCTTGATGAATGAATTTCAAAGTGTGTGAAAAAAATTCTTACCCCATGTGTTATATCTTTTCATCTCATTCCTTGTTTTGGGCCTTGGGCCTAAACGGGCTGTCCTTTTAACGATCCGTCTTTCCATTTTTTTCGGTTACGTAAACTTCGATTAAATTATAACATACGCTCCTAATTCAATCATGCTTTTGATAATTTTAATCACACATTCGATTAATTTAAAAAATGCATTATTTCAATTTTCTAAAACGCACGTAATTTAAATCACATAATTAAGGGTTTAATTATTTAATTAGCCAATTAACATCGTTTTATCCTAGGCGTCACAATGAGAAAGCTCTAGTTAAAGAAATTATTTCCACCTTGATTCACTTGATTGATCATTGATGCAAAAATGATTCAACAGTTCATAAATAAATTGGTTATGGTGATCGACAACCGTCTAACCACCAATCTCTTCTTATTATATTGATAATTAAGAGAAGCTCGTTAATTACTACTCTAATCAAAAGACAACCCTAGAGACGCTCGTAGGATTTAGAGTTTTGACAGCAATAAGAATTAAAGAGACTCAATTACTAATCACAAACACACAAGCGTGGCTCGTTTCAATTAGATTATTTATTCTCAAGCACAAAATAGATTGTTTGTGAGGCAATAAAATTATACCTTAGGCTACTCTATCAAAACCAACAAACAATTACGGATTTGTCGTTTCAATTAGCAATAGATTATACTAGGACTATCAAACACTGGCTAGTTATTCAATAAACCCTAATGTAATCATGAACATGAACATACAGAGAATAAATAAATATTTACGAACAATCGAATTAATACGAATAAATAAATCTCACAATCAAAGACTCAAGACTTCAATAACCCTTTAACTAGAAGTATGAATTTAGCACATACTCATAATTAAGAGCACAAAATTAAGAGAGAAAAGATTGAATACCATAAAAAATAAGTAGTCTTGTAAAG
The DNA here is from genome assembly GCA_954870855.1 of Scutellaria minor. Classification (NCBI taxonomy): domain Eukaryota; kingdom Viridiplantae; phylum Streptophyta; class Magnoliopsida; order Lamiales; family Lamiaceae; genus Scutellaria; species Scutellaria minor. The sequence goes on from OX940737.1 coordinate 14,751,587, forward strand.
AAGTAGAGCAAGCCAAAATTCTCCAGCCCTCTGCCGTTTTTTTAACGTGAATCAAAAATTAGGTCTAAAAGATTTTTTTATCTCTCTTATATCTGGAGAGAGAATCCTAAATTATCTAAAATAGGAAAATACAAAATATCCAATAATGACTAATTAAATCTCATAAGAAAAAAAATAAGAGTTCTATATATCGAAATAAGGAAACTAGAATCTCATCTCTTAATTATAGAAATAGCAATCTCCAACTTCTTCCAAAAGTGAAAATCTCGCTGGAATTCTCGTGCGTGCCCACACTCTAAGTCAGCTGTAAGTCTGAAATTGATTCCATATTCATCTCATTTCTCCGCTAACCTTACTCATAAACCCTAGGACATCAAAACATATAAAAACAACACAATTAGTGCAATATACGCTCTAAAAATCATGCAAATCAATAATGAAAAACATGTAATTACACAACCTATCACTTTGTTATGGGGCATGGTTGTGTTGCGAATCACAACAAAATCCACTGTCTATAGAGTGGGGCATGGTCGATTGTGTGTTGGGTCACAGTTATGCCCAAAGACACCTCTTTCATCCAAAACATGATTTTTTGCATATGTTCGTCTCCTACTTGAGTTAGAATACTTCCAAGCTGATATAAAAACCCAGAATCAATGGAAAACAGGGTTAGGCGCATATTGAGAGAAAAACACATATTTTGAGAGGCATTCGGAGGAAGAGATCACGATTTTAAGGATTGCAAAATTGGAAGATCACAACCATTCTTTAGAAGATTTATTTTGTTTCTATTTAAAGTTAGATTTTTTTTTTTTTTTTATAGTTTAGATATTATATTCTTCAAATTATTTATGAGTTTGCTTATATTCATGCTTAGTTAATTTCTAATTTTCTAGGATTGCTAGTAGTTCAATTCGAATTTTGATGGATCTTTTAAATTTCTTAATTCAAGTTCTTGATTTTGAACCCTATTCATGTGTTTATGATTTGATTGTTTGTTTGGTTGTCCCATCGATAGTTGAACATGTTTTACTAATTGAATTGAAATTTGGGAGATGCAATTTAATTATAGAAGAATAAACACATGACATGTAAGTGAATTAGATTGAGAGATTAATCATTTATATATGTGATGAGAATTCATACCTGCGTGCTTTTGAGAGTTATTTGTTCATTGGATCAAGTAGGGATATTTGTGATATTTAATCAATTGGTTAACTAGTTCGGAAGACTGATTAATTCGATATTCTTGATTGCTCATATAGAGGATTAATTAATGAACTTAAGTTCATTAAAGTGATATCTTGAATAATATAATTAATTTAAAACATGTCCTAGAACATGTTTTGTTTATATTGAATTTAGTTATCATTGTTTGCTTTTATATTTTAGTTTAAATCTAAAAATTGAATAATTGGGTGCCTAGATAAAATTTAGTGCTTAATTTGAATAGTTACTTAAGTTCTGACTTATTAGTTTTTGTGAAATCCACCTTAATTGTTGTTTCTGTAATTTATACGTACACTTGCGATATTAACTAAATTGTGTACGATTTTGTCAAATTTAAAATAATTGATTATATTTTCTACTAAAACAAAGTTCACGGTTCCTTATGTAATAATTAGGTCAATAACTAAAATATAAACCATTTAATTACTGTAAATTATAAAAAGTGTTTACATATTACACGCAATGATTATGTCATGAATGGTACACAAAGACACGATGATGGGAATATGATTATTTAATCAGAAACTGTTGCGTTGCATAATTGAAGAATAAATAATCGTGACATTAGGTTTTCTTATTGTCAATACTTTCACAAAGTTGACCTCTAAACATTATTGCTTATTTTGACTAATTTTGAATAGATATTTATTATTTTATTTTTTTTAAAAAGAGTTAACATATGGCGACAAATAACATCAAAATCAAATTGACTTGATTGAAGTCGGTCGCAAATTGAATATTTCACCGATTAACATAAACAATTCAAATTAAATTTTGAGTAAGAAATCAGGTGAGATCGTATTCCAAACCTATTTTTGTGATATTAATTGGCTAATCCATAGTTTACACTTATACATGTTAAAATGAGTTAAAATAGATTTGATTTGTGATAAAAAAAAATTAAAAAAATTAAAAAAAATCGCTTGACAAAGTTATATTTGTGAGTGTCACATATGATTTTTAATGTTAAATCTTGCACAGTATATTTGAGTAACTTAATTATAATCCAATTTCTAGACGATTTTGGACAAATAATGTCGCATTTAACATATTATAAAAAATTTATAAATAACTTCAATTCGATTTAAGTATAAATGGGAAAGAGGTCTATAAAAGAATTAGGGTTATAGCCAACTTTTTCAAATAAATATATATTTTTGAATAAATATCAAATATATATATATATATATATATATATATATATATATATATATATATATAAAGAAAAAAAAAAAGAGTACAACGAAAGCAAGCAGAGAAAAAAAGATAATCACAGCTCGACATGTCTTAAAAAAGTTTCTATGGTTCCCTTTGTTCTTTTCTTCCTATCATTGACATTCTTATCTTGCTATTTTATCTGCTTCTATATGTTTCTATTGTTTTTTCAATATTCCAATAATTCATTTGCAACTTAATTTACAAATTGTGGGTGATTTGTTAATGATGCAGGGAAGCGTCTAACAATGATACGAACGTCGTTGATTTTGCATAGAAAATACGTAGAATTTAGGAAAATCCCTAGTTTTGTTATAAGTTAATGTAAAAATTACAAAAATTGATTTGAGTTTTGAATTCGAATTCTCTGACATGCATAGACAGTTAATATAGATGTGCTAGCTGCATGTGCATAAGATTACATCACGCGTAATTTATATGTATATAAATATATGACATAAATAAATGTTATATTTCATTTTTTTATAATACCATTCATTTGAGTTATGATAAATGTTAAGATATATTCTTTTTATTTAATAACTTTTTTTTTCTTGTTCTTTGGACTCCCTCAATGAAAATCTTATATTCTACTAATTATGTATTTGATCTTAGTACTTTAATTAATTGTATTGTATAAGTACTTTTATCAACAATCTCTTCTTTCCTCAAATTATTTATCGTTTGTTTCTTTTCGTTTTTTTCGACGATTATATTATCTTCGAAGGATCTATAGTTTTTAACATCTATTCTCATATGAGTTGCATTCAATTAATGTTTCATTTTATATACAAATGCAGTCATGTGTGATTATGATGAAGTGATTGATCGAATTAGTAGTTCGTTGAATAAGAAAAAGATTTAAAAGGAAGTTTTTTTTCTCTTAATTAAAAACACTATTTTGAGCAGTAATCGATCGATGAATACCTAAATTCTTTTGAATTCCTATATTACCTTTCCCCAATTTAGATTAAATACATTATTATGAAAATGTTAGTATATAATACATAAAGATATTACTACTCGTGATAAGAACAAGTAGGGGCCAAAAAAACAAGAACTTTTTAAATCCGTACAATCAAGTTGTCCACGTGTCATAGTCACCATTGGTGAAAATAATTATTGAAAGTGATCCATTTGTAGTTCATCGTTTATTTTTCTTTAATTTAATTATTGTACCTAATTTTAGAAATTTAACCTGATAGGGGGCCCTTCTTTCTAAATGGGCTGAGATTTGGCTAATATATAAATTCAACCAAATCGTCCTTTATTTTTAATTTAATGTTTAAATATGCATGCAAATGGAATTTGTAATATATATAAAAGCTTTGTGCACATACTTTTTCGTTAATTTGATGCATGTACTTTATTTATTTGATGCATTTAATTACTTGATAGCTTGTGGTTGAAAATGAATTGGTTCCATTTTTGTAGGGTCCACAATAGTAACTTACATTTCTACCCGTAAAGTCGATATATTATATTATAAAATAAGAATATTCATAATTTAATTACATCTCAACAACACAACATTAAAATCAGAAAATAAATAACGTAAACATAATTACAACAATTTTTTTTCATATTTTAAACCAACAACACAACATTAAAATCAAAAAATAAATAACGTAAACATAATTACAACAATTGTTTTTTCATATTTTAAACCATTATATAGTACTTCAATTACTAACATTTATTAATATATTATTGAGCGTAGGAGAAATTGAGAGAGAACGTAAATATGGAAATTTTGTAGCCACCAAATAATGAGTTGTCTTTTGTGCATGTGTTACACCAAACACTTGGGTCGGGTTCGGACTGAATTGGATCAACGTCCTTTTTTATTTTTTATTATAATCTTTATAATATGTTAGTTATACATTTATATTATATTAGTAATATTTTTATGTTCACAAAAATTTTTATGTATCTGATGCATGGATCTAGGATTCATGCGCTTGGGTCGATCCGGTTCTAAAACGCTCTGACATGCCGGCACGCGCCTAGGTATGCACGTACAAACTCACTTTTGGGTGTCATATATTTATATTACGTTAGTCATACATTTATGTAGTGTTAGTCATACCTTTAGTAATATTAGTTGTAACTTAACATTTTAGATAAATATATGATATTTGAACATAAAAGTAGGACTAATATCAGATAATGACATGACTAATATAATATAAAGATATGATTAACATAGTATGAAGGTCAGCGATTTGTTTAACTTAAAGTATTGCACTAAAATTATGATATCTAGACATAAAGGTATGACTAATATAACATAAAGGTATGACTAATGTAACATAAAGGTCAGGGCAAAAAAAAAAAAAAAAGGAAAATGTGCAGCTTCGGGTCTATCATACATTTACTTAATCTTTTATGCTATATTGATCATACATTTATGTACAAATATCATAGCATGTATATAATACTTTAACTAAAAAAAAATTAATTTGGCACAATTTGTACATATATATCATAATTTGATATTACTTATACCTTTATATCAACATAGTCATACCTTTTATGTAATAATATATAAATGTACAACTAACATAACTAAAAGATACAATTAACATAACTAAAATGTATGACTAACATAACTAGAAGATATGAAAGATTAATATGTTTGTTCAAAAAATGTTAAGGTGCAACTTACATTACTAAAAGTATGATTAACATAATGTATGACTAACATAATATAAATGTATGGCACTTGAGAGCATGTTTGAGCTAGTTTGTACGCAGACATAACAGTGTGTGAGAGCACGTGACGGGTCGGATTAACTCGAGTACACAAATCCTAGATTTGTGCATTAGGTGCACGGGAGTTTTGGTGTCAAATAATTGAGGAAGACGAAGCTATTATAAGTTGTAAATTGCAATTCATTATATACATAATTTTAAAAAAAAATTAATTAATAAGGTGAAAATTACAAAACTATCCCTAGCTATTTCGAAAAATTTCAGGAGGCCTAGAAATTTGGAAACCCCTTGAAATTTGGAATTTTGTAGGGGAATATTGGTAAAAAAAAATTAATTATCAGTTAAAATGATTGTTTAATAACAAACATAAAAAATATGTATTTAAAAATAAGATAAATTTCATAACAAGACCCAACTTATAAATTAGTTCTCAAGTCTAAACCCAATTTTTAAAGTTTCTCAACAAGGACCTCAATTTAACCCTTTTTTTCAATTTAAGTTTTGAAATTTAGATTGCGTTCTCAATTCAAGACAAAATTTTATTTTCTTTTTCATTTTTTCTTTTATTTATATTCATAAATTTATTAATATTTCAATATGTATTTATATATAAAATAAATTATAATAAGTTAGTGCAATTTTAAAACGATTTTCATCCGACTTGTATTAATATATATATATATATATATATATAATTAATGCAATTCGTAAAATTAAGATTCTTCTTACAAAACCCAACTTTAATATTAATCAATTTCATGTATATTATATTTTATGAATAGAATTAATTATAATTTTCTTTCTTTCGTACTTTTTTTATATATAAATTAATATAAGTTGGATGGAGATCATTCCAAAATTGCCCTAACTTGCCTTAATTTATCTAAAATATAAATATATATTAAAATATAAATAAATTTATAAACATAATCAAAAAGAAAAAAGGAAAAAAAAATGGAATTTTGTCTTGAATTGAGAACTAATCTAAACTTCAAACCTTAAATTGAGAAAAAAAAAATTAAATTGAGCCCCTTATTAAGAAACTTTAAAAATTGGATCTAAAATTGAACAATAAACTATAAATTGGATCTTATTAAGAAATTTATCCTTTAAAAATATTAGTAATGCGACTAGTATATATAAAATAAATGATTCTAGGCATATTTAAACAGTTGTATCCCTTGAAAATAAAGTAGTCTTTTGAAATGCAGCAAATCAATTTCTAAATTTTATTTTTTCTTTTTTCTTTTTTCCAAAATGATTTTCAGTATATCATGTATACAATTTTAAAAAATAATTGTAAGAGGATAAAATCAATTGCAGGGACGTAAGTGCAAGTGGGGATTGACGAAGGTTATCATCAGCAATTTCAATTCTGTGATTAATGATCATCTTTTTCCTAATTGGGCAAATGTGGAATCCATAGTACAACTTGTGCTATCCCATCCAACCACACTTACATAAATAAATTACTTAGATGACATTATATATTACGTATTTAATTTACAAAATTTAAACTTTACAAAAGATAGTCATGTTGCATATTGAATTTTCATTTCACAAACCTAATTGACCTACCCCTCCACTACCACGAACAAGAATTTCTCTATTTTTTTAGTCCCAATTCCCAAATCGTAGATATAAATGACAAAAGTGGAAAAATTCATTTTTCGTCCTTCCTAGGGATTTTATTTGTTTTTTATCCTCTTATTTTTCGATCATCAATTTTAGTTTTCTTATCTCAAAATTTGTACAATTTTGGTCTGATTTTTGCCGGAATCTCGATTTTCCGGCCAATTTTGGGCGAGTGCACAACACTCGCTCTCAATTTCAACAAGCCCTTGATTTTACACTGATCTGGCCTTTATTTTCAGACGTGTCATTTACTTTTAAATTTTATTTTCCATCCAAAATGTCATATCATATGAATTGGAGATTATTTGGCACACAAAAAAAAGATAAAAAAAATTAAAATCAATGAAAATAAGAGGATCAAAAACGGACAATGTCCCTAGGAAAGGACGAAAAATGAATTTTTCTCATGACAAAAGAGATGGTTGTAATGGTAGAATATTGATAGTATATCGGTTGATCCAATCTTAAACTAGATTATTTAGGCTTTTCCATGATTTATATAATAGTACATTAAAAGGACTGAAGTATTAGTCAAATGTAAGTTTGGAATTAAGTCCTAAAATATAAGAAATGATTTTTTATGGGTTAATTACATGAGAAATCATCATATTTATCCCCTTTTCAATTACAAAGTGACGTTTTGACCATGGCACCACAAACCACTACATTTAAATTTATTAGAATTTGGTACATGGTCGGGCAATTCGGATTTCAATTGCTGATGTGAAGTTTGAAATTTGAGAAATATCCTCGTTATCCGTAAATATGATTCCGAATTTTCCATCAAATGAAATATCCCCACATGTCACTATAAAACGATGTCATTTCTAATTATTTTGTGCCTTTTGGTTATGGATTGTTGTATGGAGTTCACGTTTTATGGTGACGTGTAGAGGTATTTCATTTGTTAGACAATTCGAACTTCGAAGCCCATTAACCGACCACAGTGATATTTTTCAAAATTTCGGACCTCGCATTAGCAGTTGGAACTTGAATGGCCTGATCATATACTGAATTGTAACAAATTTGAATGGGTGATTTGTAATGTTAGGATCAAAAAGTCATGTTGTAATCGAAAAAAGTTAAATGATTTGTTATTTAATTAACCATTTATTTAATTTCTTTTATATGATCAACTTTGACATAGTTATCATTACATTATATTTTTATATTTATCATCCCTACAATATATATATATATACACACACATATACATTTATATAATCTCAATTCCTATGTTCCTAATAATATTTCTGTCCAAATAATAATGAAATGCTAGTTTTTTATGTTTCCGGGATTCTGTTTCATTTTTCTTCTCTTTCTTTTCAAATGAAGTGAAATTAAATTAAATTAAATTAAATTAATCCACTAATTGAACGATTAAAGTACAGTTTTGTATAATGCCAAAAACAAGTAGTTCACTCCGAAGAATAAAGCAAAATAGCAAACAGAAGCATACAAAATCCTCCATCAAATGCTGGAGTGGATAATTACATAGAAATAAGGCATTAATCTTAATGACAACATGTTTCAACTTTCATGCATGCATCTCTATATTGTCCAATATTACTTTACATAAAGTAGTTATCTTATTAGGAAAATATATGATTTAACATGATCATTTGAAGACGGAAATTGTATACCATATCACATTAAATCTCTTAACTAAATAGCATTATCTTCTAGGAAAATGAAAAAAGCTCGCAAAGATGATTATTGTTACATTCTTGAATCAATATTTAGAATGTACAACAATTTTTTATTTTTTTATTTTTTTTGTGAAAGGAAAATATACTATAATTCAGATTATATATTATACTCCCTCCGTCCCTTAAAACTCTGCACACTTTCCTTTTTAATCTGTCCCCAAATATTTTGTACACCCAAAAATGACAAATTTTATCACAATTATTACCCTCCCAATACACACTTATTTATACACAATGTCATTATTTTTTCTCTCTCAACACTTTATTACTTTTTGTTTTTTTTCCTCACATATTTGACCATTATACCCTCAATCATAAAACAAATATTCTTTTTTTCTTAAAAACTGTGCCCAAATTAGTGTGAAGAGTTTTTCGGAACGGAGGGAGTAGTAATTACAATTAGCAAAAATTTGAATGAGATTGTCTCACGAATCACACATTCTATGGATGATCAATTGATTCTAAAGACAAAACAGATCAGAATGTTTTAAATGAACTTCGAACATAAATGTTGATTTATGTATCGGTTTCATAAGATGATACCTCACTAAAATCGCACGCAATATAATCAATTATATATCTTAAGACGATAAAGCAAAATAGTCAAATAGCCCTTGTAAGATGAGTGCAAAGTATTAGTTAGTTATTATAAAGTTGTTAGTTTAGTTGATTATATGCAGTTTTAGTTAATTTGCTAGATGATATGCTTTATTAAGTATACATAGGGTATAATATATAATAATGATTTAACATACAAACAAGACATTTGAGAAGCCAACATCTTTTTCTTAGCTATTTGCCCTTTTAGACTCAAAAAGGAAAAACAAAAGCCATTTTGGTTGTGGTGCTTGTCTGTGTCCTTATGCATATAGGTCTTGATGTAATAAATTTCACGAAAAAGGTAGTTTTAGATATTTTTTTGACTATGACTGCCATAATATCGTTTTACCGATTTAATTTTATAAGATAAAAATTTAATTATATTTCTAGAACTGTGTAATATTTATGTTTTAATTTAATTTTATGATTATAAAGACCTTAATTAATAATATGAATCAAGCATAAAAAATTGAGTAAGTCTCTTGTAAGACCGTCTCACGGAATTTTAATGCATTGCATGAGATGGATCAACCCACAACCCAATGACAAAGTCTTGGGTGAGACCGTCTCACGGATCTCATTCCGTGAGACGGATAGGGTCGGGTCGAACATAAAAATTATGTAATACTTTTGTGTGTGTTATGTAATACTTTTATGTATATTAGGTAATACTTTGTATTATAGAATGCGTTTTGAGTTGAGTCAGATTATAAGAAAATATGTAATACTTTTATGTGTATTAGGTAATACTTTTATGTATATCAGGTAATACTTTTGTATTATGGGATAATGACCCGAATTGGGTCGGGTCGGGTCAACAAAAAACGCGTGGATCCTAGGCGCCCAGCTCTTCTTCCTCGTGCGTGAATTGTGTAATATGTAATACTTTTGTGTATATTAGGTAGTACTTTTATGTGCATCATGTAATACTTTTGTATATATCATGTAATACTTCGATCCAACCCTACCCGTCTCACGGAATGGGATCCGTGAGACGGTCTCACACAAGACCTACTCCAACCTAATTACCCACCATCCAAATCCTACAATTAACATGTTATTTGTGTTGATGGGGCTCCGTCTCACGAAAATTATCCGTAAGATCGTCTTACATGAGTTTTTGTGTAAAAAATTATGTCAAGCACCTTCTTGTCGACCTCATTGAGCTTTAGTACACAATCACTATTTATTATTTTATTTTATTTTTTTGAAGAAGAAGGTGAAACTTTAGTACACAATCATATATATCTTCAAGCCACTAGAAAAGGGAAAGACGAATATCCTTTTTAAAATAATTAAACATTGTTTTTTTTTTTTTTATATAAAAATAATATCCAAGTTTCGACCTCGTTATCACAGTTATCATCAAAGTATTGCGTGTCAAATTCGAACTTGATATTTGGTTTACGTTTCTTTTAGTATCGGCACGAAACCAAATTCATGAGTTATATATAATGATAATTCGAATAGTATTTAATTTTTATTTTTATTCCATGTATTGGTACGTCATCGATCATTCCAAAACCATTTATAATTTTTATTCTATGTATTAAATATATCTTTTGTTGTTCAATTTCTTATTTTATTTATTAGAGTACATGTATAAAATACTTTTATATTTTAAACATATGGGATATTTTTGTTGAGTCCTTATGTGGTAGAAAATTTTCTTTGTAGTCATAACTTAAATTGATTTGATGACATTCTCTATTATTTTTATCATAATATCTACACTATGTATCATTAAAATTTAGTTCATAATACATCAGCTCATACCATCTCATCTATTATGAGACGTTATTTTGAATAATATAGAAATACATAAAATAAAAAAAAAATTAAGTAACTATTTATTTTCAAAAAAATCAAATTATTTATTTATGAATTTTTGTAACTTTTTTTTTTTTTTTTTTTTACGTTATCCAAATAAAACTATAAATTGCTTACATATATAATTAGATATCACCTGAATCTGGCTCGTTTAAAGCAGGGTGGTGACATCATTCTGCAACTTTACTAATATTGTTTTCATTTTTAATAATGAAACAGTTAACTGTCGTTGAATTATTGGCTCTTTTTCTAATCATATTTTAATTTATTGGCCATTCCTTTTGACCTTTGGCCGACAATACAATTTCATTAATTAAGAAAAAATTAAGAAATAAATAATTTGATATTAAGAAATACTTCCATTCAAAAAGTCAAATATATAAGTTTTACGAATTAAATTCGATGAGATGAATCATAAATATATAAATTAAAAATTAATCTGTAAAAATGAGATTGAAATGTTAATAATAAGACTCATATATCTTAGAATAATAAGTTCTTATGTATGACTTTTCATAAAATAAAATAAAAAACCGTTCAAATTGTCTCCATCTCCCACCTATATAATGAATATTCAAATTATATATAGTTAATTACATGTTGTGTCTGATAGAGTATTTATAGTAATTGCTATTACATGTGATTTGTGATAGTAATTTGAGAATACAAAATAAAAGTACGATACAAAATAAAGATTTTCATTTGACTTGTAAGCAGATGTTATAAATATTATAATCTTATAGCCGATGAAATACAATGAACATATATTATTAATATGCCAAGTTTTAAGTGAGATCGTCTCACGAAAAGACGAGTCGAGTTGGGTTGGATATAAGAAATTATATAATACTTTTGTGTGTATTTACGTAATACTTTTCTATATTACGTAATATTTTTATATAAATTAGGTAATATTTTTGTATTATAGGATATATGATCTGAATTGGGTCGAATCAACTTATTCTAAAACCCACGGATCGCCCCATGCTTTTCTCCCTCGTGCATGTATCATGCAACATGTAATATATTTGTGTATATCTATCAGGAAATATTTTTCCATATATCAAGTAATATTTTTATATTATGTACATATACTACATCTATACTAATATAAAAGCAAAGAAGGTGGAAATATTTATAGTTTTGTCATATTCCCTATAAAAAATGTCATATCATGGATATCCCTTTTTTTCTCTCTCTCTTTGATGCAATTATAGCACAAGCTTTTATCATATACAATTTTAATAAGATAATTTATTATAAAAAATCTTATTTTTCATGTTAGCACACTAATATATATTGTTTTATTTCTCCAAACTAATCAATGAAAATAATTATTTACGGTTTTGTTTCTATTTTTATATGGCTTTGTGTTATTTTTATAATTATTTAACTCAGTATATTTATATTTTTGTTCTATGTTTAGATTAATATATAGACTTCTCAATCATTTTATTGAGTTATAATTATATAATTTTTGTTTTATTTCTAATCCAATTGTTTGAAATTAATAATATTGTTTGAAATTAAGATGAAAGAAATATTTAAATATAGTTATTTGAATTTTATTTTACTAATTATACTCTATATATTCGGTGTGCATATAATTGATTATATTTTGTTATCAAGTAATTGATATTTATCACATATTTATCATTTATTTAATATTAGAAAATATAAATCTATAAGGTAATATATAGCTTTGTAAATTCAGTCTTTTTTAATAATTAAATATTCTACATACTTTGATTTCTTCTAAACATTTATGTTATTTTATCTAAAATTAAAATTTATCACATGTTATATGACAAACCTTTACTGATATATTTTAATGATGAAAATATTATTAAGTATTCAAGCATAAATACATGATTGGCTATCTGTCATTTTCATTGTTATGCGATATTAAAAATGTCTTTTTTTAAATTCAATTTATTTTAAAATGAAAGGTTGAAAATACATGATTGACATTATTTGTATCAAGTTCTTAAGTAAAATTTTCATTTTTTGTGTATTGTTTCTAATATATATAAGATATATATAAATATAACTCTTTAATTTAAGTAACTGGGTTTCATTTGAAATTCATAATTGATACATTTAGTGTTATTAATTACAGATTGCCCAATTATATATATATATATATATATATATATATATAATAAACAAGATTATTATGAATTAGATAAATATTTAATATATAGTTAAGTAAATCATAGTTTTTAATTGTTAAATACTTTATATAATCAAAATGCTTCTAATTAGTTACACTATATTATCAAATAGTTGATATTTACTACATATTATATAACAAACCGTGCAATGCACAGGGACAACTACTAGTTTAATATAATATAAAATATTAATTAATGTATAGAAAAATATTACATAAATTTTTACGTCCGACCCAACCCATCCAATCTTACAAAATAGGATACGTAAGACGGTTTTACGCAGACTCACTCTTATTAATATACCACATAAATTATATTTTTTACTCGTGTATATAGGTCGGTTTATTAGGCTTACCCTCTAAACATGTCTTGTTGACATTTTTGTACTTCATTAATGTACAAAGGGCCCAAATTGTAATGAACCACTCACTTGAATGTCTCTGAAATGCGACTTTTCACTTGAATGCATGTCTTTAGCTCATTTCAGTTTGTTGGTTGTGCCAATAAAGTGTTGCCATTAAATACAAATGATGCACAACCAGTATTATTCATTCCAATTTGATTAATTAGTTGTATAATATAAGCTCTTCAGAGTTCTAATAAACCATGATTTTAAATTTTACATATCATTGTGGGTAAATTAGGAATCCGATTAAAATTGTTCAACGTGGATTGTGACTAGAATGTCATATAGAAATCATATATGTCAGATGGCATGAAAGTGAAATTTAAATCTAGAAATATCACTTCTATAAGACATCTTAGATTGTCAGCCACAATCCACGTCGTTCAATTTAAATCACATTTTAGTTTGTCCAAAACCACATGTAAATTTCAAAATCATGAGTCTCATGACTTAATTGATAATTTTTAAAAGTTTAAGATTGCACTTAGAAAAGATTTTAGTTTTTCTTATTTGTCATTATATTTTCATAGATTAACTATTTTTTTTTTGTTAAACTCATAGATTAACTATTTAATAGTGCAAGTAAATACAATGTGAAGTAACTCTTGAACATTAATTTTAGTTTTTAGATGGAGACAGTATATGACCTAATTTAGATCATTACTAGGTGCATATTTAATTTAATTTCCATGATTGTGTATTATTAAATCGTTGTTGACCACATTTCATTAAATATTTTTTTGTTTATTTTGTCATGATGCTAATTCTATTGTACTGCCTAGTGTACATGAGTCGTGAGTGTGATTGTATGGAGATTGATATTATTATTTTTTGAACGATTATCACGTATACTCAGTTTAGTAATTTTAAGGAGTCTTTTTAGATAGAGAACATATAAATCATAATACACAGAGATTATTTAATTGGATTATATATATGTATGTGTGTGCATATGTAAAATGAAACTCAAAATTGAATAAGTATGAAGAACATATAATTTAGAAAGAAGTAAAAGTAGTATGGACAAATAATATGAGGATTAGAGTGTGCTATCGATCTATCTATTTATCGCCGCCCCCTCCAAATCTTTATGTCACATTGCAACAACTTAAAATTAAGTTTGACTTTATAGCATTATCTTCTTCTTTTTTTAACTAAATTTTTTACTATATAATGCTTATTTATAGCTATAACAAGATGGACCCAGGCCAGGTGCCCCCTCAAATTTTGCAAAATAAATAGGAGTATTATAGTAATTTCAGTATTTTAATTAAGAAAAAGAAAAATAGTACAAGCTTTGCTTCTGCATGCGTGAACGAGACTGCAGCAGTTTCTCTTTTTTCATTCCTCAACCAAATTTTTTCCATTTTTAATTTAACAACATAAATCCGAATTTTTTTTTTCTCAAAATTGTTTCTTCATCTAATCTAATTTCAAAGTGAAATACTATTTTTATATTATTTTCTTCCTTTCTTTTTTCTTCATTATTATTGTTGATTTATGATACCCTAAATTATATATGTGAGTTAGTGATTAATTGGAAAAGATTTGATAAATAATTTTGCATTTTGTTAATTTACGAATTATTCGTCCATGCTTGAAATTATAAAAAAAATTCATTGTAGTGTAGGAGATGAAAAAACTTATTTTGTTGAATGGCCAAGTTATTGTGTTGCTTAAATTATATATATATATATATAAAAGATTTAATTTAATTTTTTCTTTGCGAAAGATAAAAAAATCAAAATATTCTTATCAAATTATTAATTTTTGTATTCTAATAATGATAATCAATATTTAAGTTTTGATGAAGATATACATAACATATCAAACATTGAGTAAATGAAAAAACTTTCAAGTATATCTTTATTGTGTTAATTTACTCTTGAAATTTAAAATTCTTAAATTTATTTTCTGATATTTGTTATATCTTTCGAGTATATTTTGCATCCAACCATTTTACTTTACAAAGTTCTCGAAATTTTAATTTATTTTCTAATATTTGTTCTTTTTTTTTTAATTATGATAATGGGAAGATACTGTGGAAAAAACATACATATTGTAGTTAAATCATCGTCTTCAGTCTCAATACACCTGTTGTTCAATCTCAATTATCATCGAGTCAAGATAATATAATAAGATTGATATTAGTAATAAAGTTATTGTGCACCAATTTCAAAATACGAAAAATAGAAGAAAAATGTTGTAATATATTGATTTTATTGAAATTCTGATATATTTATATTCTTAGTTTAAGAATTATTGTATTTTTTTAATTAATTCACTTGGCCCCTGAGTTGAAATTATGGGTTTGTCATTGGATGTATCCAACTTTTTAGCATAGTAACCAATTTTTAGTTGTATTTCATAGAACCACGTTACCAATTTTTATAGAAGTATTCTTTATAATTAAACACAACTTTTTTATGATCATTTCACATATTAACTTTCGTGAGACGCGACATGCGTCAGTTTACAATCTATAACCCAAAAATTATAGTCTAATGATCTCATATAGATTTCTGTTTATATTTTTTGTAAACTTCAAACTTGGTTGAATATTTAGATTCATCTCACTTTTTTTTAAAAACTCAAAACAACTATATATAAAAAATAGATACATACCAAATTAATATCTACGATAGCCCATTGCAAAAAGTCACTTTTATGAGAATATATGGATTCTTTGAACTAAGATGATGTTGCCTATTTCCATACTAGTTACTTTATGATGATTTAATTTGCCATATGTGATGATATCTTTTTAATATGGAGATGATTATGTCATTTATACAAGTACCAACATCTAAAATGTGGAGTTTGATCTTGATGTGGTAGAAGGCAAAACAACCACGTTTATCTCCAAAAGATCAGTGAAATGACTTAATTGCCCTTAAGAACCACACTGCTTTGTACTAATTATATTAATCAGGACCAGCAATATTAATTATGTATTAATTTGTGTTAGATTATCAGGCTATACCAAATCATGACTATATATCCTTGCCGTAATAATTGATTGAAGGTGATCAATAAGTAACTTTTGACAATATCTATACCAGTTACTGTTTTGTAAAATCATCTCACTAATTTCGATTTGTGAGAATTATAAAGCTTCATTTAGACGATTATGATATAAATTAAATAATTCATATTAATTTAATAATAAAGTGAAATAAATTGAATGAGACACCATTCACAATTATCTCACCCAAATTTTTGCTTTATGCATTCTCTTTATAGTTATCTTGCTATCTGCGTTGATTGAAGTATCACATAATTTCTTCTAAAAGAAACAAAGAAAAAATTAGGTAATTATTGTTTATATCACCATAGTTTAACACGTGCTAACGTAATAAATAATAATTATTAATATAAATTATAATGTTTAGAAATACAATAATATGGCCATCAGGACACGTGGTGCGGCCATAACATCCTAAAAATTATTTATATATTTAAAAAATATTCAAATATAAATGCAAAAATATAACAAAGGAAAGAACTAAATTAAAAGTGGGTTGACTAAAAGTGATTATTCCAATTTCCAAATTTAGTTAATGAAAGTTTGAAATTTGGACAATTTCAAAAACATTTTTCTTTACGCAAATTCTCTTGTACACCAGGTGCACGGATCTAAGATACATGTAATGCGGATCGATTCAATTTGGATCCGTGAATTTTGATCTTTTTTTTTTATTTTACGTGATGACTTTTATCTTATACATTTGTAACTTTTATATTATATTAATATGACTTTTATGTACAAATATCATAATCTTTATGTACTGTAACTTAGAAGAAAAAAAGAATTCCAACACTTTTTCTGGATCAATATACATTTATGTGATATTGCTCATACATTTTAGTTATATTAGTTACACCTTTATATATTAAATAAAAAGTAAGGATATTTGTGCATAAATGTGACATCAATGTAACATAAATGTATATATGTACAAATGTATTGAAAATTCTTATTTTTATTCCTAAGTTGCAATACATTAAGGTAAGGATATTTGTACATAAAAGTCACACTAATATAACATAAATGTAACATATAAAACACAAAAACTCGCAGATCCGGATCAACCCGAGTCGACCCGAATTGTGTGTGCACCTAGTGCACACCAGACCTACTCTTATTTTCAAAGCACACTATGAAATTTATATGAAAATTTTGACATTCACTTTTTAACATATATAATTGGAAAGGAAATTTGATGATCATAGCAGTTAATATCCAAAAATTTATAGAAAAATAATAATAAAATGAAAATGATAAAGATAAGAAAAATGGTGGGAAAAACTGTATAAGATCAGTCAAACATTTCAAATTATTATTAGATAAAAATTAAATAATTGTAATGAATGTGCATATATTTCTTTAACTTGTATTCTATAAAATCGAACAAAACCAATCCGAAGGATGCTTTTGTGTGCATTTTTTATTAATAAAAATATGAAAATTATGTAAATTATTGGAATTAACTTCAATACCTAAAACTCATATTTCCATGTGATATGGATGAAAACGTTTGTATAAAAACCAAACATTAATTAATTAATGTATATCAGTATATCAATGTAAAAAGAATGACATATGTAAGATATTCAAAATATATCTCAATTATCTTTATTTAAAAAAAAAAATTAATCCCCCCCCCCCCAAGAAGTCTCATATTTATTTATTTATTTTGAAGAAGAAGTCTCATATTTTATAAATTTATGTTTCTATACTGAAGCATACATGAGATGATTTTCTTTTTCTAAGTTGGTATATATTTGAAAACAAATGAGGAAATACTATAATTAATCATAAGTCCATCATTAAGTAAACCATGTGGAATGTCCTCTAAAGCAATTGCTAATAATAATGGTATTTGACTTTAAAAAAAATGGTAATTAGTTTCAATTTATTTTCCATGCCCAACCAAGGCCACTAGGACCTATCATAATCAACAACCAACTTGTGGGGAAATAAACACCTAAATAGAGTTGCATAATTGTATCAATAAGTGCAAATCTTAAAATTCAGTCTGGGCATAAGGAAATAAAAAAATCCTTTCAACCAAATTATTCAAGAATGCTTAAGAAATTTCCAAATTAGGGCAATATTGCTTTTAAGGTTTTAAAGTGTATAAACATTCATTATAAGCTCATTTGATGACAATTGAATTAAAGTTACACTCTTAAAGAAAAAAAACTAGAGGTATATTTTGATAAATTATCAAACTGTGAGGGCTTTGTACAGTCACATAGAGTAAAAGTACAGTAGGTGCATTATTCATTGTTTGATTACATATTTTGGTGTGTGTGTGTATATATATGAAATATTTTTGATATATGGATAGTTGATACTCGCTCCACCTGAAAAAAGAAATTAAACTTAAAAACGTTAAAAATAACGTTGACATATATATTTTTTTTAACGGAAGAAATATCATATATGATATATTTGAAATATTTTATATTATGTCTACATTTTTTTTTCTCTTGTGAAGATTACAATTTTACCCATGTTCGATTGCACTTTATTCATTATTTATTTATACTGAAAGTGAAAACTACAGTTCATTTAAGGTATTTATACCCTTTTTCAGATCTGACATTTAAATACATTCCATTAATTTTTGACTGTTAAATTAATAAGAAAATAATAAAAAAACTACTATCTACATAGTAAGTAAAACCATTAATTGAAATCCTTTTAATTTCCACCAATAAATTAAGAAAATAATAATAAAAAATAAGGATGGGACTATCCACACCCACCCTTTTCTAAACACAACCCAAATTTTTAATATTTTAATTAAAAAATTAGAAAATTCCAAATTTACCTCTTTAATTTAAAAAAAAAAATTCTCATCTCCTCTCCTCCCTCTCGCGTCTGTTATCTTCCCCTTCTTCTTTTTTTTTTTTCATTTATTTAACTTCTGCTCTTAAATATTTAGGAAATGAAACAACATAATGAAATTGTTAACTAATTATATGAAAATCATATGATCAGTGTATAAAAATCGTATTAGAAAACTATAAAAAAAAAAAAAAACACTTGCAGCTTGTTCGATCTTGGTTGGCCGAACACACACAGAGAGGTGTGTTCGACCATCGAACATCGAACACTTAGAAAACTGTTAAAAAAAAAATTGGCAGCTCGCTGAACACACAAAGGTTGAACAAGACCTTCAAATTTGATCCATTTTTTATGCTTCTTTATACAATATCTACATGATTTTTATATATTTTGTTAACCCATAAAATGATTTTTTATCATGTTATTATGTTATTCTTAAAAATTTCAAGATAGAAAATTAGTGAAATGAAAGGAAAAAAAAAGGGAGAGAAAGAAGAGGACGGGAGGGAGAGAAGGGGAAGGAAGGGATTTTCATTTTTTTTTAAATTTATAAGGATAAATATTGAATTTTGTTATTTTTTAGTTTTTTTTTAATTCAAATATTAAAAATATGGGGTGTGTTTAGAAATATATGGGGTGTGGATAGTCCCACCTTAAAGAGAAAAAAAACTATCCAAATAATAAAGAATATTGTTCCTATGAATCAGGTGCACGGATCTAAATTCATGTCACTGTGCACGTGCGGGTCGGGTCCAACTCAGATCCAAGTCCAGATTATTTATTTATTTTTGTGGTAACCTTTATGTTATATTAATATAACATTTATGTATAAATATCATAACATTTAAGTAAATAACTTAAAAAAATTTCAATATAAAAATTACTGTAGTATAGCTAAACCTTTATATTATAACAATTTAACATTTATATTATATTAGTATAACCTTTATGTGCTTGAAGATTAACATAAAAGTTATATTATTATAACATAAATATTAAATTATTATAACATAAAAATTATATTATTATAACATAAATGTTTAAAATATATTATAAATCTGTTATACACGGTAAAAGATTAAACTAACAGAACATAGAGGTTATGAGAACATAACATAAAAGTTATACGAACATAACTAAAATGTTAGCCAAACATACTAAAAAGTTGAACGGACGAGACTAAGGTTTGAGTGTGAACCTAGAACGTGTGGGCCCCATGAAAAACACGTGGAACACGTAAAAACACCATCTAATTGGGTCAATCCAGCGCACGGTTCCCAACCCGTACATTTGGTACATATAAATAACTATGAAAAACAAAATATCCATACTCGAACTCACGTACATTGTGAGTTGTAAATTGTGTTGTCGGTTTCACGAAATAAAATCTCTGAGACGTCTAACAATAACTTATACTCTCAAACATTGTACTCCAACACATACACAGATCATTTGTTTATTCAATTTTATTTTTAAAAAAAAAAGTAGCAAAAAAAGGAAAAAGAAAGGGGCAGACCTTTTATGAATTTACTATTTGGCCCCTTTCTCTTAAGATGCTGCTCTCTGCTGCATCTCCGATTCTCTGCACCAGTATATGTATATTCGATTATTCTTCTTCTAAACAAAAGATTACCAGAAAAGAAAAACAAAACCGCTTTAATTTACTGTCCAATTTTCCAAGAATAATAAATAGTTTTAGCAACTCCAATTCTTTATTTGTTTGTTTGCATGCTTTGGGCAGCAGAAACAACTATTTATGCTTATTCACCACACCACTATCTTTGCTCACATCAATCACTCTCTCCTCTTTCTCTCTCTCTGCGCAGTTTGTTTCTCTTATAATACTTCCACACTATAATACTCTCCCTCCTCACGATACACAATCTTACTGCCTTTCTCTCTTTCCCTTGTTTTATTCCTACATTGTGAGAACCTTCTGTTTCTTGCTCCTCTTCCTTCTTTGCAAATCTTCATCTGGGCTTGTGAAAAAAACCGTCTTTTTGTAAAAGGGTCTTTTTCTATATAATGTAATTGCAAAAGAGGATGTAATCTTTGCAATCTTTTGCTCCCAATTAATGCTTATTTGCTACCAACTGAATTAAATCACTTCTTTGGCGTTTATAAATCATGGGCTCTCGCTAATTTGTTAGGTTACTTCTCCTTCTTGCTATTTTGGTTATGCCATTTTCCTTTGAGTTCTTTTGAAGGGTGGAATTCAGGTTTCTCAAATGGGTTCTCGCTAAATTGATTGATTCTTGCTATTTTCCCTTTTTTACTGTAGTAAAGTTTGAAGCTTTAGGTGCTATTTTTGGCATGTAATTTGTACCATGTAACTTCATTTTGGTTGTTTTTTGGTTTTGTGCATTTTGGTTGGAAGTTGTTGATGATTAGAGAGGTTCTTGTTTAATGTAAGAAGGGTGTTTGATATGATGGATCTGTGCATTATTCAAGTCAACCGTTAGTTTAATATCCCTGATGATTCATAGTATTATCTGCTCAATTTGCTAATCTGATTTCTTGATCAGCAATGGTTTCAATTCGTTAGAATCATCTCTGTTCTTGATATAAACATGGAACACAAGTAGGCTTAGAAGATCAGTTCTCTATCTTTGATCCACTTCATTCATTTCGATAAATTCTTTTGTTCTTTTTAGTTAGAGAAGAGAAACCATTCTTTCCAAATTCATTACCATGTAAAAAATTTCGAATTCTTGATACGATTTTGTAGATGGACCTCTTGAAAGGTCTCGAGTGTCCATAATGACTCGAAGATTTACTGACTTTTGAATGATCAAGTAGCTTATGTTCTTCTGCCCACATATATATTTATGCAAATCTAGTTATAGTGATATTGGCCTCTCGAGTACCCTCAAAATTCTTGTGCAAGTTTAGTGTTACTTTGAAAGATCCTTGTTTGGGGAAATAGTGATACTCTCATGGAAGAAACGTTTGTTCCCTTTCGCGGGATTAAAAACGATCTCAAAGGACGGATTCTTTGCTATAAGGAAGACTGGCGTGGTGGATTACGGGCAGGTATCAGGTTTGTGTCGTTTACCTTACATCATATGAAATGTGGATTCATTCGAGTTTTTGAGTGTCATGATGAAGAGTTTATGATGGTGTTTATATTAAATAGTGACTATTTGAATAGATGGCTTATTAGTGTGATGCTCTTTTGTAGAATCTTGGCTCCAACAACATATATATTCTTTGCATCAGCAATTCCTGTAATATCTTTTGGGGAGCAACTGGAGAGAAACACTAGTAAGTGAGGTTTTCATTCGATTTCAACATGTCGTTTTCTCATGTTGCTAAGATATTATAATTGTGTTTTACAGATGGAACTTTAACAGCAGTGCAGACACTTGCATCAACGGCACTATGTGGTGTGATCCACTCGGTCATAGGTGGACAGCCACTACTCATACTTGGGGTGGCTGAGCCCACTGTTTTGATGTACACTTTCATGTTCGATTTTGCAAAAGATCGAAAAGATTTGGGGCAGACGTTGTTCTTGGCCTGGACGGGATGGTATAAGTTTTAGACTAATGGAATGTCAACTCTATTTGTCGTTTTATATTGAATACTGAATTTGACACGGTTTTATGTAGGGTTTGTGTGTGGACGGCCCTTTTGCTTTTCTTGCTTGCTGTCTTGGGTGCATGCTCTATTATTAATCGGTTCACACGCATTGCTGGTGAACTCTTCGGTCTTCTAATAGCAATGCTCTTTATGCAGCAAGCAATTCGTGTGAGTATCACTTTATCCTTCACTCAAATGAATATCATTTGCGGTTCATTTAGTTCAAATAAAATGAACAACATAATTTAAATAAGTGAAATGTGCTTAGGGAGTTGTGGAGGAGTTTGGCATTCCTAAGAGAGAAAATAGTAAAGCAACTGAGTTTTTACCCTCGTGGCGCTTCGGAAACGGAATGTTTGCTTTGGTACTGTCCTTTGGTCTTCTCCTTACCGCACTAAGTAGTCGTAAGGCTCGATCCTGGCGCTATGGAACAGGTGTGTGCACTCGACTTTTATCTTTTTCTAATACTTGTCATAATCATCACTATTGTTGCTAATTCATATGTGTAACTTAAAAGGATGGCTTAGAGGATTCATCGCCGATTACGGTGTCCCGTTGATGGTGGTTGTGTGGACTGCTGTATCTTATATACCCGTTAATGACGTTCCACAAGGAATACCTCGACGACTTTTTAGCCCGAATCCGTGGTCTGCTGGTGCATACTCAAACTGGACTGTTATCAAGGTCCATATCTATCCTGTGTGATAACATTATCCCATATATATTCCTCCTAGTTGGTGCACTTTATTTCTACGTTTTGTTTATGGACAGGATATGTTGAATGTGCCTATACTTTATATTATCGGGGCATTTATCCCTGCCACGATGATTGCTGTGCTCTACTACTTCGATCATAGCGTTGCATCTCAGCTCGCTCAGCAGGATGAGTTCAATCTAAAGAAGCCTTCTTCTTATCACTACGACCTTCTTCTATTGGGATTTTTGGTAATTAGTTTATCAAGATTTCAGTTCTCAAATATCTTCGTAGATTTGATTCGTAGTTGAGCTTTTCCTTCTCGATTTTGAATAGGTTATAATATGTGGTCTTATCGGGATTCCTCCTGCCAACGGAGTTATTCCGCAGTCTCCAATGCACACGAAAAGTTTGGCCACTCTGAAACATCAGGTAAATTGCATAAAGATTGAATCTTGATTGTGTATCCAAGTTCTTCAATTCATTTTTAATGTGAATTAAACAGCTTTTGAGGAATAAGCTTGTATCAACGGCTCGAGATAGCATCCACAAAAACGCCAACTTATCTCAGTTATATCGAAGCATGCAAGAGGCTTACACCGAGATGCAGACCCCACTTGTTTATCAAACCCCGGCTACTCTGGTATTTTAATCTTCTTTCTATGCAAGCATTTAAGTGTAAATCCAAGTGCATATCCTTCATATATTGGTTTAAACAAACAGGGATTAAAGGAGCTGAAAGATTCCACGATTCAACGAGCCTCTAGCAGTGGCTACATGGATGCACCGGTCGATGCTGCCATTTTCGATGTGGATAAGGATGTAGACGATCTTCTACCTGTCGAAGTTAAAGAACAACGCCTCAGCAATCTGCTTCAAGCCTTGATGGTTGGAATTTGTGTTGCTGCTATGCCCCTTTTGAAAAAGATTCCGACTTCGGTTCTCTGGGGGTACTTCGCTTTCATGGCAATCGAAAGCTTGCCAGGAAATCAGTTCTGGGAGAGAATATTATTGCTGTTTACGGTTCCAAGCCGAAGATACATGTATGTACACGTTATTGCTACTTCGTTTCTTGTTCATTTGAGGATGTGTTTTTGACCCGGAAATCGATGTAGGGTTCTAGAAGAGTATCATGCAACGTTTGTGGAGACGGTGCCTTTCAAGACAATCGCGCTCTTCACGTTGTTTCAGACGTTTTACTTGCTTTTGTGCTTTGGCATAACGTGGATCCCGATAGCTGGTGTTCTTTTCCCGTTGCTGATTATGCTTCTCGTCCCGGTTCGACAATATCTGCTTCCCAAGTTTTTCAAAGGAGCTCATCTTCAAGACTTGGATGCTGCTGAGTATGAAGAAGCCCCTGCCATCACTTACAACCTATCCTTTGATGTAAGTCCCATATAAAGAAAACCAAGAGTTTTCATAGGCATTATTCATCTGAGGGTTCAAATCATTTTTCGTCCCTAAAGTATCACGATTTTCAATTTAGTTTCACAATTTAAGAATTTGCCCGATTTTAGTCTTATTTTGTTTGGAAAATTTGAATTTCACAGAAAATTGACTTTCTTGTGACCTAGAAGTGACCTGTCGCCACGTCATTTTTAGGTCACCGAAAAGCTCAAATTCGGAGAAATTAGACTAAAATCGGACAAATTCTTAAATTGTGGGACTAAATTGAAAATTGTGACAATTATGGGACCAAAATCAAAAGACATCATAATTATGGAACGAAAAATGATTTTAACCCTTCATCTGATGATGTTCTTATTATCTTTATGCATTCAGGACCAAGGTAATCAGCCACAGGCTCCAAATCTTGATAATGGTGAAGTTTTAGATGAAATGATCACGAGAAGTCGTGGTGAAATACGACATGGTCGTAGCCCAAAAGTAACGAGCTCGACTCCATCACCACGAGAGGCAATGAAGTCCGTTTACAGTCCGAGACTGACTCAGATGGTGCAAAGCCCTCGTTTGCATGAAATAAGAATGGAAACAAGCCCCGGTAAAGGAGTAGAAATCAAGCAAACTCCGAGTCCTCGTCCGTCTATACTTGGTCAAACCAGTCGTGGCTCTTCGTCTTCTTGATCTAGCTAGCTTCTTTCTTAATCGTCGTGTTACTATGTGAATGGTGCTCGAGAGGTCCTAAGTATTATTTAGGTATTTGGTTGTTCTAACTTTTCTGAACTGTAAAACTTGAATCTCCTGGGCAGAAGACAGCTAATGATAATGGGGAGACATTGATTCATACACATTGTCTTTACTTCTCTTCCTTACTCTTACATCTCTTGAATGGCCTGAGATTACATGAATCTATGTAAATTTTGCATTTCTTACATCACAGGTTTTTATTTCATATTAAACAAATCTAGCTTGCTGATAACCTTTAAAAATATCTTATGTTACTATGTAATTTGAGTGATATTAGCCAAATACTCTCTTTCCAATTGAAATGGAAGTCCTACTCTGATTGAGCTTGACTGTCTCATGTGTTTTGGGGGTTGTAAATGAGCCGAGTTTGATTGAACGAGAACTATTCATGTTCGTTCATTTATTTTAATAGAGTTGTTTGTACGTGTGTATTTTTTAATCGAGCATGTTTACCAACATTAACAAAAACGATTCATGAACATGTTCATTAAAAATTTTAATCAACATGTTCATGTAAAAATTAAAAATCTATATTTATGAACACTCAATTGAAAATAAGTTAAAAATGAGTAATATAATAAATTTAAGAGTTAAATGCAAAATTCAACCTAAAATATTGGATTTTTTCACTTTGCAATTTAGAATATAATATTTTTTTCCCAATTACAATCTCTAATTTAGGATACATTTTGATAAATTTTAAAACTTGAGGTTGCAATTGGATAAAAAAATAAAGTTTAAGTTTGCAAAGTAAAAAAAAAAAATTAAACCACGTGATCTCCACTTTGCCAGAAAAATATTTGCTTGAAAAATAGTTGGAAAAATAATTTAGGTTGCATGTTAATAAACTCCAGAACTTCAAAACCGCACTCGAATTTAAAGAAAAAAAAAATTAGGTTGCAAAGTGAGGTTGATTTTTGCATTTAACCCTAAATTTAAATACAAATGAATTATAATAGAAGACATCACAACCAAAATACAGTAAAACCTCTATAAATTAATAACCTTGAGACCATGAAATTTTATTAATTTAGAGAGATATTAATATATCGATAAATTAATATTTTATTAATTAAAAGAGAGACTTTTTAAATTCAGTAAATTTAGTACATATGCATTGAAAATAAATGAATTCATATACTTGATTATATTCATGCATCATGCATCAACCAATTCTTTGTAACTAATTAAATATATTCATGTTTAATATCAATGAATTCATATACTTGATTATATTCATGCATCAACCAATTCTTTGTAACTAATTAAATATATTCATGTTTAATATCAATTCATCCTGCTCAGCTACCTGACACAATCCCCCCCAGCACCTGCCTGGGCTTGAACTCTAACAGGTTCCTACTCAGCAACCTGCTCCTGCTCAGCTACCTGACACAATCCCCCCACCTGACACAATCCCCCCAGCACCTGCCTGGGCTTGAACTCTAACAGTCTGATTAATAAATGAATGGGTAGATGTATATTCTCAATTTTTTGAAACTGTCTGCCTTTCATGGACTGTTCAATTAAAAGTGGCTGTCAGATTTTAATTTATTTAAAATTCTCTTTATTTTATTTTATTTTTTTAAAGTTCAATGATCACTACTATTTCTTAATACAAATAAAATTTTGGCAGCCTTTGAAATGGTCTATAAAAGAGTAATAACGTGTGAAAATAAAATAAAATTGTGAAACAACTTACCTATTTCAAAGTCTTCTTCACTTTCTAAACTATCAGATTTCATTTATTATCCTTTCATTTATTTATCAAATCCACCACTCCAAATCTTTTTACAAGTTTATTATGAAGGTATTCTAAAAATTTTAAATTAAAATTTTACTTTTGAAACATAACTTATGACACAATCCCCCCACCTGACACAATCCCCCCAGCACCTGTCTGGGCTTGAACTCTAACAGGTTCCTACTCAGCAACCTGCTCCTGCTCAGCTACCTGACACAATCCCCCCCAGATTGTTACTGCAACCACCGTGACTCGACGTCGACACGCCTAGTAACCTCCTGCGCGTCAGCATCCTTCTCCATTCCAAGGTCCTGGCAGCTTACTCCTGCAAAGTGCTCTTGAGGGGATTCGAACCAGTGACCTGCTCTGATACCAAGTGTTGGACCATCAAGCGCTTACCGCTACACCAAAAGGATATCCTGTGGGCATAGGGCGCAACTTTAATGCCTTATACTTATGTAGCTTTGTGCTCACGGATTCGAACCTGGAAGAGCCGTGCCTCGCACCAATTTAAGCTCCGACCCAAGGCAGGATGCTGGGAAAATTCCCAACAAATTAACTATTATATTCATGGACGCATGTATCAATTCATTGGAATTACTTAAATATACATGTTTACATTAATTCGTTGCACTTAAATAACTATTATAGCCAATTAAATATATTCATGCATGATGAATGAAACATATACAATATAAATCTCAATATGGAAATAAAATAATTCATAACACCCAACCATGTCTTATCATCTAAAAGGCATCGCAAAATCATCCATGAATGATCAAATGCGTAAAACATTATGTGAGTATAAGAGAGACCATCCCACATGCACTAAAAAAGATTTACAAGAGTGGGTTGATGAAAAATATCGTTTGAAAGTTAGTCAAGGTAAAATATCAAACACTCTCAAGAGATCATCAGAGTACCTTTCAGCTAACTTTGAGAAGGTTGGGGATATTAAGCGACACAAATCGATGAAATATCCAGATATGGAGAAGGTTCTTTATGAATGGTTTCTTCAGTACCAAGATCGAGTCAACATGACCGGAGAGCTTATTTTGGAGAAAGCAAAGGATATATATTGAAGCTTTTGTATCCTCAACACCCTCTTGAACATCAATTTTCTCAAGGTTGGCTTGAAAAATTCAAGGTAAGACATGGTATTAAATCATTCCGTCGTTATGGAGAAAGTGGTTCGGTTGACATGTAGGACATGGAAATGAAACTGGAGGCTATAAGGGAGAAAATAAATCAATTTCCCATGAAGGATGTTTTTAGTTTGGATGAAACATGTCTGTTTTACAGGTTACAAGCTTATTACTCTCTTGCAACCAAACAACTTGAGGGAAGAAAGCAAGATAAAGAGAGGCTTACAATTGTTATTCGTTGCAACGAGGATGGTTCGTGTTGAGATATTTCAGTAGTTATCTTGATAAGACAAAACAGGATGCATAACAAAACATAATTTATAATAAGATAATAAAGGTTGCTAAAAGAGGTTTCCACGTATTACATGATCATAAACTTATCTGTCATTGAATAAGATCATGTAATGGTTTTCCAAGGTATAAGGAAAACCAACCTTAGAAGAAATAGGAATAAGTCTTCTAAGGGTCAGCAAGCTGAAAGGAAGTATCTGCATGAGAAGCAGATAGGATACTGCAAGAAGTAGATAGCATGCCGAAAGAGAAACAGAAAGCAGAAAAGCTTCGAGCAGAAACCTGCACAAAAGAAGAACCAATCTTAGAAGATATGAGAATCTTCTAAGAGCAGGAAATTGCAAGCTGATATAGAATACTGGACGCTGCAATCAGGAAGCAGCAGGCAACAAACAGCGGAAGGAAACTGAAAAAGCAAAGCAGCAAAACAGTATACAGCGACAGGAAGCTGACTACAGGTTTCAGGAATAGGAAGCTGGTCTGAAATAGAATCCTGGTACGGAAAAGGAAGCAGCATGGAACCACATCCTGAGCAGCAAACAAGGAGGACCCACTACCTACAGAAAGAGCAGGAAGTAGCCAACGGACCTGTTGAGAGATAAGTGATACTCCCTCTCATGCAGTATCAGGAAGAGAATGCAGCGCAAAGAGAAGCAAAGCTAACTGACTTCAAGTAGCCGTTGCATGAACTTCAGCCTTGGACCCATACCAACTAGACAGGTCAGCAGGAATGTCAAAAAGCCCCAAAAGCAAACAGTAGGCGCATTAAATGCCCATGTCAGGAATATCTCAGAAACATTTAATGCGACCACAAAGAAGATCTTGGAGATAAAAGCTTAAACTCAACTGGGAGAAGAATCCCTCTTCAACGGATACTTCCCAATGGTTAAACTCTCAAGATCTATAAATAGAAGGTGTGGCTGATTGAAGAAATTTGCTAAACAGAGTCAAGAGGAAACTCATATACTTCCCAAAGTTTGAGAAGCTTCGGAAAAAATTCCTTTATGGATTATTGGAAAATATGCAAAGCCACGTTGCTTCAAAAATATCAACATGAGTAGCATCAATTGTCATTATCGTGCCAACAAGAGGGCATGGATGACTAGTGTGCTTTTTGATGAATATGTTCGCTGGTTTGATCACAAAATGAATGGCAGAAGAATCTTGTTGATGATTGACAATTGTCCAGCCCATCCAAAAAATATTGAAGGGTTACGGAATGTTGAGTTGTTTTTTTTGCCATCTAACATGACATCAAAGATTCAACCATGTGATGCAGGAATAATTAGAGCTTTCAAGATGCACTATCGTAGGAGATTCTACAAAAATCTACTGGAAGGTCATGAGTTGGGGCTACTTAATCCTGAAAAGATTAATGTTTTAGATGCCATCAATTTTGCAGTCTCCGCTTGGACAACCAATGTTTCTCAAGTGTCAATAGCAAATTGCTTTCGGCACTGCAAAATCCGTTCAAATGAAGAAATCTCAAGCAACTCAAGTGAGACAAACTTTGAAGAAAGCCTATATGAGCTTGAAAATATGGTCAAGGATGTTGGTTATCGCAATGAAATGGACGTCAACAAATTGGTGGACTATCCGAATGAAAATGATGAATGCTCAATGGTTCAAAGTTTAGAGGAAATTGTTGTTGATATTATTGAAGATCCTACTAATGATGAAGTTGAAGATGATTCAATACTGTTGGAACCAGTCACAAGAAAGGAGGCTTTGAGCACGACAACAACTCTTCACAATTTTTTGTTGCAGCTAGAGAACTCGACACCAGAACTCTTAGCTGCAATTAAAAAAATTAAGGATGAAATCCAATTAGATTTAAATTTTAAGAAAAATCAAGTAACAATAGATTCATATTTTAGCAAATTACCATAATATTTATAATTGTAATATTTATGAATTATTAATTTAGAGTTTTAATGGGACCTAATATTTATAAAGGGATTTTCTGAAAAATTATTATCTTATTATCTTATCGAATTTGATGATTTTTTACAAAGACCCAAGTCGGGACCGGAAGATTTTATTATTTTAGAGAGTTTATTAATTTATAAAGTATTAATTTATAGAAATTTTACTGTAGTTACAATTGAGTATTGAATAAGTAGATAAACACATGATTAATAAATAATGATGAATAATAAATGAACATTAAACAAACACTGAATGAACATCCTATTCAACGGTTTCATCTACTATGCACCCGATGAAATGCACCGGAATCTAGGTGGGTCTCTTCATGCTTTATGTTCATTAAAAATAATTAACCATTATTCACAAAAGAAAAAAGGATAGATTGTAGAGATTCACTTGTGCAGAAAGGAAGAATCCTTCTTAACCAACTTGTTCATTTATGATTTTTAATACTAATAAACGATAAGTTTCAGAGAAAAAAAAAAAAAAAAAAACCTAATAAACGATCGAACACTAACATCCAAACTTGATCACTGATAATCCACTTAAAGTTATGCTCGTTTACAACCCTACATGTGTTTTTGCTCTCCCTAAAGGCACAGTTCTTACATCCTACATCGAGTGCATTATATCCATCATAATTTATACAAAATTATACGTGTATTGAGTAAGAATAATAATGAATACTACGTGGGCATTATGCAGTGAGTGTATGTAAGAATACACCCTAAAGGAACATTTAAGGTCGAAGGCACTAAATTCATCTTTCAAACTCAAGCCCTTTTCACAGCTAAGGATCCACATTTGATTTGCAATAAAAGCAAGAGTGATGAATAGATTATTAGCTAGTTAAGCAACGTACATAGTTAGGACAACTAAGCAAAAAAAAAAAAAAAAAAAAAAAAAGAGGAAAAAGTTCACTAAATGAGAACTCAATAATAGAGGAAAAAAGCCACAAATTGCTGGTCTTTTCTCTTGTAAGTTGCAATCTTGTGCCAAATATTTGGTAATCATTTTCAGCAATTGTGCAAAGACATGATTTAACAACTTTTTCTTTGCCTGTCTTGTTTCATGTTGTCAAAATCTTTAAGAGCACATAATGTGAGGTTGAATCCACCACTATACAAAGTAGAATAGTTATACAACCCTATTCAATTCCAATCTTTTTTACTTACCTTCTTGGAGGTACAAACTTCATGATATGATTATTTTTCTAACATATATATCATGACCAATATTATATTTCAATTTCATGTATCATTCATCATGTCACATTTATATAATAATATCATTGTTGTAATGTCTATGTGATGCATATTGAAGAAAGAAAATATAAAATTAAAACACATCATAAGATATATGATTAGAAAGAGATAATGTGTCTTATGAAAATCTATAAAGAAAAATGACAAGATGGTTTAGGAGTATAGGCTTCAACTAATAGGTTAGGGAACACAAGTTAGTGGATTGTATACACAAAGAGATAATGTAAACCCCAACCCCACCCCAAAGGAAAAGAATAAACTAGTGATAAAGAATAGCATAGGTGCCCTTAAAAGAATTAATGAAACCAACCAACTATTATTGTCCTTTGTACAGAGAGTAAGTCTCTTGTGAGACCGTCTCACAAATTATTATTATATTGCATGAGATAGGTCAATCTACAACTCAATCACCCACAACCCAAACGCTACAATTCACATATTGTTTGTGGGTATGATGGGGCTCCGTCTCACGGTAACTATCTGTAAAACCGTCTCACGTGAGTTTTTGTGTTGTATAGAAGTCCTGCAACATCTTCCCACCATTATTTTGATGAGCTAACAAACTTTTAAAGTGATTCACAATCCCCTTTGGAGCCCATGGTTTCATGGAAATGTCCCCCAAACAAAATAAAATTTTATTTATTTTAATTAATACGCCTTTCAAGTAAAGGGTGAACGAGATACTGCATCCAATGGAATAAATCGATCGTTTCTAATCTTTATTTCTCATTCACATGGAATCTAATACATGGATATTTGGTGAAGGAATGTAGCATTCTTGCCCATAAGTTTGGTCAAATGTGTAATCTTCATCTTTATACATAAGTAAGATCACCAAGGACTCGATAGACCCAATTAATGTAACTGATAATTGTAAACTTTTATCTGAATTTTATGTAATATTTTATTTATTTTTATATTTATATAGTTGCACGAATTTATACATAGAAAAATGTTTACAATTTTTTTCTATTATATATTGATTATACCCCATTTTCAAATTCCTAAATGTGTCACTGCATAAATATAATAGTGTATATATTGTACCATAAGATTAGGTATCATAAAAAGTCCAAGTTGATTAAGTGACGACATTCTATCTTAAAGAAATCATGAAAAGAGGAGACATATTTCGACATTTGATTGGTCATCATGCATGCTCAACTATTTGTTAGGTTTTATCATTCTCATATTATATTTTATCATGCATGTTAAGCATATATACATACACACACATATATATATATATATGCATGATATTTTCTTAATATTATATTATGTATATTTGGTGTTATTATACATAAAGAAAATCATAAAATATGAGATCAAATTAATAGGTACCAAATAGAAGTATTGAAACAAGTTCATTACTTCGATTTAATTATTATTAATTTGTAAAAGGAAAAGTTGAATACCAAACTGATTTTGACGCAGATATATTATTTATAGAGTCAAATAAATTGGATTGTTGTCAATCTTAAAGCTTACTTTTAAAATTAAGAAGAGTTAGGACAGCTAATCTGAATAATTTAATCAGGTCATGTCACAGTCAGTTGGTAACAAGAATATATCAACGAATGAGGATGAAGTAAGATATATCTTTTTTGTTTTTAATATATTTAGTAAGATATCATTTAATAATGTGTTATTAATTATATAAATCTTCCTAACTTGTTTGGTGGATGTTTGTTATTTGATTTTATCAAGTTGCTTTGCTTTCGTATGGTACAGTAGCTGGATTTAAATAAAAAAACATTAGCTTACTTTTTTGTTCTTATTTATTAAATACTTCTTGTTGTGTTCTTAAAAAAAATTGATTAATTATGCGGCAGATGTAAACACACATGTACTCATGTTTTAATACGAGCAAATTATGAGAAAAGTTGAAAGATTAACATACGAAGCAAACATACGAGCACTTATTTCAATGTGTGTTTTATCTGATTTTCTATTATGACTATCACAAATCACGTGTGTTTACAGGGGCGGATCCTCATATAAGGAGAGGGGCTCTAACTTTTTTAAAAAATTTAAATATTATATATATTTATTAATTAAAATTAATTTTATATCAATTAAGCCCCCCAAAAATAATTTATTTATAATAAAGGGACAACCACAAGTTAGATTTATTATTATATTATATATAAGTGGTCTCAATTTATCCACATTATTATTATTATTTGCTATTTTTAATAAATTTCTCCCTCCTCTTTCAAAAAATTTTGTGTGAGAGATTGCATTTTTTAATATTAAGCATATATATCCATGTCATTTTGTTTTTTCTCTTTAACCCCCAAGAATATCAATCTAGCTCCGCCCTGTATATATCATTAATATTAGTTATACATGCATCATGTATTAAGAATAGTGTTATATCTTTGACATAAGAAAAAACAGTTGATAGAAGAAAAAACAGTTGATAGAAAATAAAGATGAGTTTGTTAAGGGATTAGTTAAGTCGGATTTACTCTACATAATTGAAAATTTGCATTTATTGAAAAAAAAAAATCTAAATTACTTTTCTAGCTCGAATTGGATAAGTAAAAATAGATATGAAAGAAATGTAAACAGATCAGATTACTCCAACTCGACTCATGTTATAAAACTTGTTCCTAGTTTGACCAAATTGATAATTTAAATAAAAAAAAAAGCTTTACCACAAAATTTCATCCATCATTTTTTTTTTCAAAAACACCACTCATGGTCACATGCACATTTTCTTGCAAAAAAATAAGGTGGCCGATTTTTTTAGACAAATATTATATTCATGTTACATTTCAAATTAACATCTCTTTTTTTTTTAAGTACCATAGCCATTTAAACAAATTTTAGCAATAAGTATTTTACTCAAATCAACAAATTGAGAGCCATAAAACTTATATTAAACCTTCTCATATATATAACTCCTTGATATGAAAACCTATTATCCATGTTTAAATTAATTTTTATAAATCAATTTATATTTTATGATTATACTTTGTGAATTATAAATTGATTTATCTCATAAAATAAAATTTGTGGAGAGATCACGAAATAAGATTTCTACTCTTAGGACGCTTTTATTTCAGGAAATAAGGCTGGATAAGGTAAAATAATCCTTCAGTATCAGTTGTTTACTTCTGAGATATTTGGATGACGGATATCTAATGAGCCCGTGATAATATCTACCTTTTGGATTAAATGAAGGATAACTTAACCCACCACCACCCCTGGGATAGAAGCTGACATCTTGGATGAGAGCTGGTCAATGTCATATGTGTCCTTACTGTGTCAATTTAAAATTCAATATCTGCCCTCTAGACTCCACTTTCCCGATGAGTCTCCCCTCTTAAGAACAAATATCTCCATTATCAAAGATCTATGTTGGAGCTTTTTTGGAAAAAATGCTTGCCTTTTTTTTTTTTTTTTAACTGGATCTGTGGACAGTTTAGTTGGAAGAAAAAAATTATGGTGATAAAGTATGGTGGTGGTGCTACTTAATTATATGAAGATGCAAAATCAAATCTCAAACTTGATTATGCACGATTCACTCTATATTTTATTTGGTTATAGGAGAATCTTTCAATTATTTTTGACCAACAACCGGGCTCATTTGGTTTGGGGGTTTAGGTTGGTTTCGGATTATTAACCAACCTAAAACCCCGTTTGGTTTGGAGGTTTGATGGAAGGTTTATAATTTGAGCCCGGTTTGGACCCGGTTCAAAACTTGGGATTATGTGTGATTAAAGAAGGGTTTGTAAACCCACCAATTTGGTGGGTTTATTCCAATCTCAATAGTAACTTTTATGAATTGCCAAAAATACCCTCACTTTTATGAATTTAAATTTTCGAATATTAAATTATATATATATTAAATTATTTTTTAATCTTTTAAATTATAAAATTATTAAATTTTCGGATATTAATTTTTTTTTAATCTTTTAAATTACTAAATTATTAAATTTTCGGATATTAAATTGTATATATTAAATTATTTTTTATCTTTTAATATATTAAATTATTAAATTTTGGGATATTAACTTATATATAATTAAATTATTTTTTATTCTTTTAAATTACTAAATTATTAAAATTTTGGATATTAATTATATATATATTAAATTATTTTTTAATATTTTAAATTACTAAATTATTAAATTTTTGGATATTAATTATATATATTAAATTATTTTTTAATCTTTTAAATTATTAAATTTTTGAATATTGAATTATTTTTTAATCTTCTAAATTACTAAATTATTAACTTTTGGGATATTAAATTATATATATTAAATTAATTTTTAATCTTTTAAATTACTAAATTATTAAAATTTTGGATATTAATTATATATATATTAAATTATTTTTTAATCTTTTAAATTACTGAATTATTAAATTTTTGGATATTAATTATATATATTAAATTATTTTTTAATCTTTTAAATTATTAAATTATTAAATTTTCGAATATTGAATTATTTTTTAATCTTCTAAATTACTAAACTATTAACTTTTGGGATATTAAATTATATATATTAAATTATTTTTCAATCTTTTAATATATTAAATTATTAAATTTTGGGATATTAAATTATATATATATATAATTATTTTTTAATCTTTTAAGTTACTAAATTATTAAAATTTTGGATATTAATTATATATATATATATTAAATTATTTTTTAATCATTTAAATTACTAAATTATTAAATTTTTGGATATTAATTATAAATATTCAATTATTTTTTAATCTTTTAAATTACTAAATTATTAACTTTTGGGATATTAAATTATATATATTAAATTATTTTTTAATATTTTAATATATGAAATTATTAAATTTTGGGATATTAAATTATATATATTAAATTATTTTTTTATCTTTTAAATTATTAAATTATTAAATTTTTGAATATTAAATTATTTTTTAATCTTTTAAATTACTAAATTATTAACTTTTGGGATATTAAATTACATATATTAAATTACTTTTTAATCTTTTCATATATTAAATTATTAAATTTTGGGATATTAAATTATATATATTAAATTATTTTTTTATCTTTTAAATTATTAAATTATTAAATTTTCAAATGTTAAATCATATATATTAAATTATTTTTTAATCTTTTAATATATATATATATATTATTAAATTATATAATTTTGTCATTAAAGAAATTAATATTAAAACTAGTCTTGTTGCATAATTCATTTAATAAGGGGTATTTTGGGCACTTCACATTTTTTTCTTAACTAACTTACAAACCAAACAAAGGATTATAAACTAACCCAATCTAAAAAATATCTAACCATTCAAATCAAACACAAAATTTATAAATAACCTAATCTAAACCGACATACCAAACACCTAAATAACACCTATTTTGTCTTTGATGAACAGTAAATTATCACATTTTTAACCAATATGCTATAAACCCATCCTCCAAATGGTATGTTGGTTCTTGTTTTCTATAATTTTTGCTTATATGTTTATTATTTGTCTTTTTTTTTTTTTGTAAAATTCTTAGACATTATTGCTCTAATTTTATATATATATATATATATATATATATATATATATATTGTTTTTTTTCTTATCAGCATTGTTGATTTTTTGAAGTTGTATTGTAAATTTATTTTTCGTCATAAACATTGTTGTTGTTTTTTTTCTTTTGGAACTTTAATTTTTGCTTTTTTTTTGGAAACAATTTCAGTGAAATATTTAAATTTTATTGGAAAATTGGGGCTTATAAAATGACAGCATTTTGTATTGATTATTATGAATTTGTCTTATTTTAAGGGCATTTTAGTAAATTACGTTGAATTCTAAATTTTATAATTCCTAATAAAAAATTAATAATTATATATCCTATACAAATATCATATAAGTAAACAATGGATAATTATCTTATAATTATCCCAATCCAACATTTTATCCCATTAGTTATCATTATCAATAGCCTTTATCCAAAACGGAGCCTTAGTCTTTTATGTCCTAGACAGATGAGTCATTTCATCTTATTATTACGTAGATGACCAATCTACCATATTCTTGGACTATATCTAATTTAAATCAAATTTGGGCTTATGAATCAAGGCCCATAAAGATTCTATTTTCTTCTTTCTTTCATTTGTGTGTAGGTTTATTTCTAAATATATGGTTGAGATTATTATTAAATAATTTTTATATAGAGATTATATAGAGTTACAAATAAATAAAAACTTTTGTGTACATGTTTGCACAGATTTATAACCGTGCACTCGCTCCCCATGCGCAACCATGCGCCCGCACACGCCACAATGTCGTGCACTAATTCACCCAAATTCGATCATAGGTGTCATATCTTTATGTAGGGTTAAACATATATATATTTACGTAATGTTAAACATACCTTTTAGATTTTTACCTGTATCTTAACATATTTTTAGACAGCTATTAATACCTTTCATACATTTTAGTTCTATTAATCATACATTTTAATTATGTTAGTCATACATTTTAGTTATGTTAGATGTACATTTATATATTACATAAATGTATGTTTATATTGATATAAAGTTATAAAAAATATAACATAAATGTATGAGTAATATCATATAAAGGTAAACATGTACAACTTGTGCCAAAATTAGTATTTTATTTTTTAAGTTAAAGTATTACATAAATGTATGATATTTGTAAATAAAAGTATGACTAATATAACATAAGGTATGACTAACATAGTATAAAAGTCATCAATTTTTTTCTTTAAGTTAATGTATTGCACTAAGGTTATGAAATTTGGACATAAAAGTATGCTAATATAATATAAAGGTATGAATAACATAATATAAATGCATGACTAACTTAACATAAAGGTCAGGACAAAAAAAAAAGTAAGAAAAATGTGTGGATTCGGGTTCGATCCTATCCGACCCGACCTGAGCGTATGACTCTAGGATCCATGCACCAGTTACATAGAAGGCCTACTGTTACAAATGAAGATGATTTAAATTTGAAATCATGCTCAATTCTACACAATAAGATATGTCTATGAGTGAAAATAATGTATAAATTGATTTCATACGAAAATGAAGTTTAAAAATAATTTATATATCTTCGATACATATATAATAGTTATTATTAGGCTAAAATGCATATAACATAACATCATAAGTTATTTTATGAATAAACTAATTTATATCACTACAAGAAAAATGAGTATTTGCGACAACAATTTATTGTCGCAAAAACATTGATAATTATCGTAAAAATATTTTGCGACTAAAGTTGTCGCTAAATTATTATCGCAAAAGTCTACTCGAAATTTTTTTTTTTTACAATAACATTATTGTCACTAATGTATTAGCGATAACAATGTAAGGAAACGAAAAGGCAAAATCCAAAAACAAAAAATCATTTTCGAATAACGAAAACAATGATTTTATATAAGAACGCAAATAATAATTTTTAGGACTTTACTAATGATGTTGATTATAGTAAGGCCAATGGTTTATATATAATTTTATTATGAAATTAACACCTTAAAATTTAAATAAGGTTAGATTCTAAATGCACTCCACAAACTTCCTTACACATATTTTATACACCCAAAAAAATATAAAAATTAACATAATTTTCATCGTACAACTCATATATGGACAATTATACCCTTTCATCAAATTTTATTAAAATAAACTAAACAAAAGAAAAAAAAAAGGAACAAAGAAGACGGTGGAAAGAAAATAGAAGACAAGATATTGAAGGCCACCATCGCGTGTGAAATCATCCTCCAGATGCCTAAAAATATAGAATCGTCCTTTTGATGGGTTAGTTCTTACTTTCGTATTGTTTATATTTTTGTATATTTTTTCAACTAATGGGTTTAAAAATACTTACATATATTTTTTCTCCACTCACAATCTATACTATATGTTTTGTTCATGTTTGCAATCTTCCGACAACATTTTTTGGTGAGAAAAGGTACACTTGATTTTCTGTGTGCCAACTAAGAGTTATTTTCGTCATTTTCTAAACCATTGACTAATTCCCCCTCCAAAATCGATTGTAGTCCTAATTTTCCTCCATTTCTTTCGTAAATCGTTTGAGTAAATGAAGAATGGTGGTGATGGTGAGTTTCAAATAAAAATAAGATCTAATTACTATTGAAAATAACTGAAAAACCAAATTTACTCATGTCTTAAAAGTGCAAATGATGAAAATAACCCTCACTTGGTACACAAAATGTGAAGTAGGAAAATGTTGCCAGAAGGTTGCAAAAGTGAACAAAACATATACTATAGGTTGTGATCTGAGAAAAAATTAGTTAAAATATTTTCAACACAAAGAGTTTACGGCGTGGTGCACGAGATATGGATGTTGTTAGCCGATGTTCTAAAGACTGTAAAAGAGTATTTAAATTATTTTTATTTCCTAAATTTGGAGAAGTTTATTTACGTATATAAATGTTTATCTCGTCATTTGGTTAATCAAAATTTAGTTTATAGTGTTAGGAAATCATTATTTAGATTTTGATGAGACAAAACACAAGTGTATTAGAAATTTAGAGTACTCCATTTTTCACAATGTTTAAGTGATATTAGATTAGGATTTGAGTCCATAGTATATGATAGAGAATGGAGGAGATCAAGTTGCAATAGCTGAAAAGTTCAAAAGAAGAATTGTTGCAAGCAGTAAGAAGACGACTACTGTAGGCTAGAAGAATATAACACAATATGTTGTAAGCAAACAAAATACAACACAGACTCAGTTTGTTGTATTACTATATGAAGACAGGTTGCAGAAATAAGGATATTGCATTCTGAAATTTCAAGAAGAAAGGAAGAACAAGTGTCAAGGTTCTAATATCAATGCAGTACGAGAAAGATCAAATTCAGTCAGAGGATTGTCTTTTCAAACAGATCAAAATATAACAAGTAGAGACAATCTGAAAGTTGTAGTGATGAGAGCCAGTATACAACTAAGATGTGGCCTGACACACTGCAGAAAGCTACAACCTAGTACAGCCACATTAAATACCCTGGAGTGCAAGACAAGAAAAATTAAATGCAACTCTTCAGAAACAATTAATGCGAACTCTACACATTGAAGATGATTCAAATTCAAAGGGTTGTGCCTCTCTTCAATGGACATAATCTATTACCTACTAAATAGATGAAGTTTTGGCTGAAGCAACTACTGAAACTACAACTCTCATAAACTCAAGCAAGAAAAGTTCTGAAAGTTTAAAGTGCCCTCAAATCTATAAGTTTCTGTCACTCAACCTCTAGAGAAACAGTCAAGCCTTTGTTCGAGCTCAAAAATTCTCAAAACTGCTTCAAAGCACCAGTTGAAGAAAAACCTATATACTTTTACCTCAGTTGTGTGTTTAGGTTGTTAGTGTCCTCAGCTGATAGAAAGTTGTTTCTTGCTGAGTGTTTAGTCTTAAGAGTTTAAGGCAATAGTTCTGTGTGAGCTTGAGAAGATCCTGTGTGGGTCAACCTTTGAGACTTGAGTAACCTGTGTGTGAAATTTAAAATCAACAAAAACATTTAAAGTATTATTAAAGTAAACATAAATATAGAATAAAATTAGTAATTTTTGTTTTAAATTATTGTTGTCTTTATTTGTTTATTTCTACACATTTAATATAATTTTTGTTTTTTTGAAATATTTTTTTAATTATATTTTATATTTATTTAAATAAAATATTAAAATTTATATGTCGATTTAAATAGTATTTCAAAACTTTTATTATTAATATGATGATTATTATTATTACATATTTAATCGTTTTTTGATATTTTATTTGTTGAAATTTAGATATTATAAAATAGTTTTCTGATTTTTAAAACTAATATATATATATATATATATATATATATTTATTTATGGGGGGAGTGTTCACTACTTGACTTTTAAAAATACCTTATATATTTGTTCATTTTGCCAAATATACCCATTTCTGGAATGACATGTATATAATATTAAAAAAAAGTCAAAAATCAATTTTATCCACATTAAATTATGACCGACTATTTATTGATTATTATCGGTAAATGAGTATTGTTGACAACAAATTTAAATATACGAGGTATTTTTAAAAACTCAAAAATTATAGTGTAAGATCATAATTAGGGATAATATACAGGATATTTTTATCATTTTTTCCTCAAAAGATATTTCATGAATCAAAATGTAAAAATCATAAATTCATGCTAATTTTAAAAGGGTGATAAATTGCAAAGAAATGGTAAATAATTATCCCAAAATAAATATCATTTTATCATATTTCACAAAACCAACTTATTAAGTTTGTGTGTTTGTTTTTTTTGTTTTTTTTTGAAGAGAACTATTAAGTTTGTTTTAATCACTTAAAATTTTAAAATAACAATTATTTGAGATAAATGTATTCCTAAAACTACTTATTTGATAGGGTAAGTATCAGTTAAATTTCAGAAGTAAAGTCTCTTTCCCAATACATAGACAGAGAGAGGAAGCAAATTGTGTGGATCCAGTATAGGCAAAGGCAATGAGGCCTCAAATAGTACTGTTTGGGGACTCAATAACACAACAATCTTTTAGATCAGGGGGTTGGGGGGCCTCCATTGCTGACATTTACTCAAGAAAGGTCTCATTTTTTCCTAGATTTTTCATTGTCCTTGTTCTATAATTTCTGTATTTTGATCTGGGCTTGCATACAAAGTGTTTGATAATTTGCCCCTTTGGTTTGTGCAGGTTGATGTTGTACTCCGAGGGTATGGTGGGTACAACACCAGATGGGCTCTGTTCTTGTTGCATCATCTCTTTCCTCTGGTAATCCTGATTCTT
The DNA here is from genome assembly GCA_954870855.1 of Scutellaria minor. Lineage (NCBI taxonomy): Eukaryota > Viridiplantae > Streptophyta > Magnoliopsida > Lamiales > Lamiaceae > Scutellaria > Scutellaria minor. The sequence goes on from OX940737.1 coordinate 14,794,559, forward strand.
GAATTGTTTCCTCTGGTAATTCTTTTAGGTTGTTTTTAGTATAAATGGCAATGTTCAATCAATTTTATGCAATTTCCAGGAAAAAATGCATCTTGGATCAACAATTATGACTTAGTTTTTGCTGATCAAGGAATAAACTCTTGAAATTGGTTTTTTGCAGTCTTGAATGAATAGTATACAGTTCCACAAGTTCATCTACATTATCATAAAAGATGTTCATTCTGTTCGTCTTTAACTGCAGTAGTCAACTCTCCTCGATAAGCATGATGAATAATGTTTAGTATGTCATGCTATTAGAAGTTTAAGTGCTTGGTTTACCTGATGAAGTATGTTATTTTGTTACTTATTTCTGGCTCTTGTGTTGCTAAGAATTTTGTTTGGTATTGTGAAACTAAACATTCGCGTGTGTGTTTTTTTATCCGAAGCAGGAAGGTGCAACACCTCCTGCTGCTGTTACTATATTTTTCGGGGCAAACGATGCAGCTCTTTTAGATGGCACTGGCAAAAAACAGCATGTGCCTCTGCAAGAATACAAGGAGAATTTGAAGAAAATGGTCCAGCACATTAAGGTTTTTATTCTACTAGCTATTGTGCTTAATGTATATGCACCCACTTGTTTGGAAAGAGAAATATCCTGAAATAAAATCCTTTTAGCTGAAAGGAAATGAACATATATCACTAATTTGTCTAGTTAGACTTAAAGGTAAATATAGAAGCAATAACATGTTTTTAAGGGTAAAAAACATTTTCCCATCTGAACGTATTTACACTTTTTTGTAAAAATATTGAAATGTTTGACTTTGTCATATGAATTTTAAATTTTAAATCAATGACTAGGATTTGTTTAATACAGTAAAATGCTTCAAATTTAAAGTTCATACGGCAAACTGGAACGTTTCAAAGTTTTTACATAACATAAAAGTGTAAAATCACGTAGAGTTCAAGTGGGAAAATGTTTTTATCCGTATTATTAACTATAAAATTTGTATCTGAGCTACCCCTTTGGAGTCACTGGTTAGGGACTTTTCTGATTTTCTTCTTAGTAATACTTGCGTCTGATCTTGTGTAAATTCATTTGCATTTTTCCATGAGTTACTAGAAGATTCTAATTTTTATATTTGCACTGGTCCAACCATTTTCTATTATAGCATTTTAATAAGTTTTAGAGAGTGATTGCAGAAGCAGTCACCAAAAACGCTTGTAGTGCTTATAACTCCACCTCCTATCGATCAGGAAGGGCGTCGAGTCTATGCAAGGTATAAGATTTTGGCTTTAAGTATATCACTTTTTCTCTTTGTTCTGTTGCATGCTTTCTTTTTCCAGACTTGTTTTTAGTGCTGCACAAAATTGGATGCTAAGAAATTGCAAAACAAACTCCGGTCTCGTCTTCTCTGTAAATGCTATAGTTTGAGACTTTGAGTACATGTGTGTGTTCCTTCAATCATCCGAAATTGCCTTCTCTCAAAATTAGATGCAAAACTTGAGGAAACAACCTAGATTCTTGAATTTATTTGGAAGATTGATTATTTTTTTAATCTGATGATGAGACCTTGCCATTATACTAAAGACTATTTCTGTTAATTGTATATTCAAGCAGATCTCTATATGGAGATAAGGCATCGGAAGTAGCTGATAGGACGAATGAAGTGGCTGGTAAATATGCCGAGCAGTGTGTTAGTTTAGCGAAAGAACTTGGTCTCCCTTCGATCAATCTATGGTCCAAGATGCAAGAAACCGGTCGTTGGCAGAAAAGATTCTTAAGGTTTGTTAACAACCAAGACATGTAAGCTGAGTCTGTCAAACACCATTGAACTCATATTCGTTTTCTGTTGTTTCTTTCGACAGTGACGGGCTGCACTTGACACCAGAAGGAAATGCAGTTGTGTTTGAAGAAGTTGTGAAGATATTCGATGAAGCAGGGTTCTCAGAACTGCCATTTGATTTCCCCCCACATTCTGAAATTGATGAAGAAAACCCTCAAAAAGCATTCTTGCAACAATGTTCTGCTGTGTAGTAAAGTTCCATGATTCATTCTGGATACTGTTTTTTTCCCACATTTAATAGAGGTTGTCTAAGATCAGATTTGGCTTCTTTTATGAGCTGCATAAAAAAAAAAAAATCAAACTGAATTAATCCGATAACAAAATATCATGATTTATGTTGTTTCATGGATTGGTTATTGCTTTTAATTCTTGTAAACTGAGTTTTTTGTTTGATTTTGGATTTAATAAAATTGGAATCTAAGCAAATCTTACTAATCCAGTGATTCACAAATTATTTTTTAAAATTTCTAGAAGTTTAAGGACTTAACAGCTTTATGTTGGATTTGTTGTGATATGGATTTTCTTAGATTTGATTATCGTGAGATTGCTTTATAGATCTTATTTCATGAGACCAATTAATCTACACTTTAAGCTCATAAAATATAAATTCACTTGTAAAAATTTGTTTAGGCTATGCATGGTGATACTTAGTTCCACACATTTATATGTGAGACTATCTTGTATAATTTTTTTATTCAAATTTATATTATTTTTTAAGTTACTAGGAGCTCCTAAAACATACAAAAAAAGAAGATATTTGTACTACTTTCTTATGGAATACAAAATTGAGAATATTGTTCTAACTTGTTTTTGAGAATATTGATATCTATGATGGAAGTTAATGTTTATTGAACTTATGTTTATCAATTTTCTTTCTGTATGAATTTTCCTTTTATATCAAAAATAATTTTTCTAAGTTAAAAATATTAATTTTAGTTTTGTAACTCCAAAAATTGTAAACTTACAAACTAATTTTCACTGTAATTTAAAAAATCCATAGGAAAATTGATCTGTAATCCAATTTTTTTATCAAGCTTGTAGTAAAATACTATTATTCTACTGCAGTCTTGTTATCCTACCCAAATTTGTCAGATATCTATTTATCCTACCCATATTGTCCACCTTTGATGTGTCAAATATCTATTCATTTTACTTTTCATATACTCCGAGGATGTGATTATTACATGTCATTGATGGCATATTAAAAGTTGTCAATGATGGGCATTTTATCATTTTCATATTCGTACAAATATTACTAGTTGTTAAGTTGTGTATGTGCATCTATAATCCAACAACAATAACAAAAATATATATATGTTTTATAATCACTCTCACCAAGAAAAATCATGACAACATGAAACCACAACACTAGAATAGCATTACAAATTGAGTCGCAAATATGGAGTCACAATAGAGTAGTAATCAAATTAAAGGTCAAATTTGAAACATGGATCACATAATGTGGTAAAACAACTACAAAAATGACGTAAATCCAAATGATAAAAGGAGTAAGCAATTACTTAGGTATATTATTCCACACAAATCACAGCAAGATCCAATTGAAAAAAAAGAAGAGATGTATATTGTAGTATCAGTCAAGAATAATATGGCTAATGTCATCGAACCCCTTAGTTCTATGGCTCATGCCTATCATTATCACCAATACCATCAACATTATGCATCCCTGCTTAATAATCACTCTACTACCCATCCTTAATACCTAATTCAAGATTATAAATCAATGAATTAATTATATGGAAAAAAAACACACATACAATTAATATGATGATGATGGAGATCAACGCATGCCATATTTATAGTACTCAACATGTATTATACGTACATGCAGGCTATATAGAAGATAATAATTAGGATATCAAGTTGAGACAGATCAATTTTTTTGTTTGATTAATAACTACCTAATTTCAAATAATTAATTAATTGTTGACGTTGCAATTTGTCTAAGTATAAATTCCTAGCCAAACACCCAAATAATTCAATCTTGTTCAAAAGAGTTGAACCGAATAACAGTAAATAAAACGAATAAAGTAGACAAAGGTACTCGAGCAAATTAGGTTAGATTGTTTTTGTTGGTCAAAGTTGGTTCCGATTAGGCTATTTTTGTTGGTCAAAGTTGTTGAACCTAATAACAGTAAATAAAACGAATAAAGTAGACAAAGGTACTCGGGCAAATTAGGTTAGACTATTTTTATTAGTCAAAGTTGGTTCCGATTAGGCTATTTTAAAGTTGGCCGTAACGTATTTTATATACTCTATTTGATTGAATAGAATAATTTTGGAATGGATTCCAGATCAGTCGGATTGAAAATCGGAATTAGTATGTGGATCGAAAATCGGATTCTTTTGAATTTATAGATTAGACCTAAGATATATTACTTGAAGGTTAAGAAATAAATCCCTTGATTTTAAAGTTTAGATAAAGAAAATATAGATTTATCTCTATCTTGATTACATTTAATTTGATCTTGGATTGTTTCCTTCTTTACATGTCTTGAGTTTGAAAACTTCTTCTCGATAAGTATAACATGCCACGGGAATGGAAAAATAAATCATCACTTTATACTTACATATGTTGAAGATGTCAGAATTAGAAACAAGAATTGGATATAATAACCTAATATTCAAACTTTAATTTTTTTTTAAGAAAGTGGTAATAATGTAGATAGGTAGTAATGGACAAAGTACTTTTATTGCGTGCGTGCAAGAAAGAAAGAAAAGAAAAAAAATAAAAACTTGTGAGATTTGAAAATAATTCTTTCAACTTTTAGGAAAAAATAGAATGATGTCGAATGTTGGATGTTTAAAAGGGTGGAAAGAACATTGAAATTGACTGCTCAACAATGGGTAATGCAAATTGGTCCCATTACTACACATCTTTCATCACAATGTGTATTTTTACAAGCACTTCTCATCTACTACTTTCACACATCTCTCTCTCCTCTCATTTTTGTTCTTTTATTTATTGGAATTATAGTACAGATAATTAATGCAAAAACCACGAAAGTTCTTCAAAATTACAAATTTAACATGATTTTGGATTATTAATAAATTTAACATCATTTTTAATATCTCATTGGTAACTAACGTGCAGATTTCGAACATTTTCGAAATTCCCAAAAATTTCAGAAATTATGACCCAAAAATTTCAGAAATTATGAAGAAAAATCTTAATTGATGCTACTTCATACATGTAATATACAAATATTAATTGACTGATAAACATGAATTTATTAGAGTTTAAAAAATGCAAAAAAGCGGAAGTATTACAGGATCCATAACAACGATTAAAATTTACAAAATAGAAAACCGAACATCGTTTAGAAAATCTAATTATAGAAAACATAAAATGAGGATTAGGATTTGGACACATGAGGCACGCGTGGGATACATGAACCCCCGGATCGGATCGATCTAGTTGCACGGATCTGATCCGTACACCTAGTGCACATAAATAATTGTGATCGTATACTCTTCTTCAAATTCAGGACACTGACTCAATATTAATTACTCAGCTGATTCATACAGGCACCTTTGAGAAAAACTAACTTCTACCTCATGTTTAACTTTTAAACATTTTCATTGATTTAAAACATTAGTTGAAAGAGGCAACAGAATAAGAGAAGTAGAAAAACTAAGTACAGCAAACAACTAAGAATATTTTTGTGAGACCATTTAACAAATATAATTTCATGAGATGATCTCATGTAAGTTTCTATGAACAACTAAAGAATCTTCAAATTTACTTTTGGAGGCAATTTTATTGGAAGATCCTTCTTTGCTTGACTCCTAGCACTTACTTCGATCTCATTAACTTTGTTCTTACGAGTTGCTAAATAAATTTTCCACAAATACTCCCAACTACGAATGGGTTTGCGCGTATCAACAAGAATTTTCTCCAGTGCAACAGTATTGTCCAAGAAATGTGCAAGCAATTCTAGTTCGCATACTGCACCTTCATATCCCACAAATTATATCTCCTTAAGCTGAGGATATGACCTCACACTCTTTCTAGCCTCCCACTCAGTAAATCGAGGCCACACATTTCTGGTCTCCCTCTCAATATGTGTTGCCTACAACAAAATGCACAATACAAAAACTTCGACATTGCAAAATCAAGATAACAAAGGAAAATGATTAGATGAATAGGCACAAGAAAAAGGTTACCTCGAGCACAAATTTCTGCAAGCAAGGTGATGCATGTACTAAATTAGTTAGCAGAATGAGACAGTCATCATAATCTATCGTAGCTTTTACTATCAATTGCTTAAGATTACTCATTTTCACAGCCGAACACTTGTCTTGAATTTTCTGTGGAGTCAAAACAAAAACAAAAGGATCAAGAAATAGCACCACAACTTGAGTTATGAGACATTAATACAGAAAGATGCATCTTAATCTTACATAACAATTAGATCCCCCGAAAATATCCAACGTTAGTATCTCTAACTGTGAAATGTAGTTAGAGAAGTGCAAGAAGACATTTCCAATGTTCCATTCCGATCCCCCAATATACATTTCGACAAGCAGAGGAAGATTCTCAACAACAAAATCAACCCTACAGCCAACATACTTCAAATAAACAAGATTTGCATAACGAATCTCAACTGATCTAAGGTTGCGACACAACTCTATTTCTAGGCGTTTAAATGACGGAAATGGCACATTAATCTTTAGAGTCAAAAGATCTCTGGATTCAGAAACGGATAGATGTTCTAGCAGAGGGCAGTTGCATAAGAAGAATGCCAAAGCTTCACCGTCGACATTCACTTGATTCAAAAATATTTTTTTAAGATACTTGACATGAGAAAAACTTCCCTTGTTGGCCCACAAAATATTATACGGATCCAAAGTATAACAATCAGTATAGAGGCCTCTTTTGGAAGCCTCGGCTGTGAAGTTCAACTCAAGCCTCTCAACCTTCTTAGTGATAGCAAATCTAAGCCAACCATCAATCCAGCTTTTATAACTCTGAGTTAGATCGAAGAACACTCTGAATTCCTCAATGTCGGGGCTCTTATGCAATGCTATAACATGATTAACCCATTCCACATAATTCAACCTCGCCTTATTGAACCTAGCCACGTGATCTACCAGTAATCTCGTATTTCCAAAAGCAATCTTCACCATTGATGAAGTGCCATCAAAATCGAGCTTACGTATGAAGGTCCACAAATATCTCCATCGAGATGAAAGTATGCTAGTCGCAACTGCTTCCTTTGAAGGAAGGGAAGACAATATCAACACTAATAATTCATCAGGTAGAGTGCTGATTCTATCAATTGATGCACCTTTTTTATCCCCACGCTGCAAATCAACGAAAAACAGTTCCTCTTTCAAGCAAATAAAATTATGCAGAAAAAAGTGGAACAACACTCAATTAATAAGCAAAATTGATAACGCAATGTTAACCCTTCTGAGAAACATACAAATTCAAGGGAGCAAGAGAATTAACCTTGGAGACTTTTCTTGAACACTCCACTCGCCCACGTTCCGCCATTATACAAAGTAAAGTCACAACCTTTTTATCAGCAAAGAACATAAATGCTAATTCCAGAATTTTGAGAAGAAACTACAAATTTGGGTTCTTAAATTCAATAATCGAAGGATTTGAAACAATAAATTACCAAAATCGTGGTAGTAATTAAACTCTAAATCATCCAATTTCAAGCGAATCTCAGTTGCCCATCTTTACTATAATTGACTGAAATCAGCGTAGGTTTGAACCCTTCTGGTTTCCTGAATCTGAGAGGGGAAGTTTCTCTCTCCATTTTCACATCATTGGGCCGCATAGGTATATTTGTTGAATTTTTGACCCTTTTTTGTTTTTTTAACCAGTTTTTTTAATTTTTGATAAATTATGACTAATAAATTAAATAACGAAAGAGTTTCAAACTTTAAAGTTTGAATACCTGTACATATATAGGCATATATTTTTACTTTTCATATTTTTATTTACAATTTATTTTATCATTAATTTTGCATTTTATATTTTTTAATTCATATTTTAATAGTGAGGTGTCACATAATCTCAAATTTCCCTTCATTAATTGGAGATTTTCAATTTGGGTGTCATGTGTGCAATTCATGCTGGCACATCAGCACAAAAAAAAAAAAACCTGACCAAAAACGAATTGAAATTGAAAAACAAAAATCAACAATTAAAGATAGAAATTGAAAAAATGATAAGACCTAATTTATAAAAAATGATAGTTACCCCTATTTAAAATTATTGCAGAGATAAAATTGATAAATTCAGTTAAACAGTTTCAATAAATTAAATTTTTTTATAATTAACGAAAAAAACAGAAGAAACAGATGAATAAATTTATTAAAATATGGATCTACAAAAAAAATGATTAATAAAATAGTAATTTTGTTAGAATATGGATTAAAAAAAAAAACTTTAAAAAATGAAATGAAAGTCCAACAAAGCACTCAGCCCATAGTAAAAACTTACCTTAATTGCATCATGTATTACTGTACTAAAAAAAATTCCAGTGTATACATACATTGATGTAAATTAGAAGAGTTGAGAATATGATGCCACTACTATTCACAAATTTATATGAATGAAGTGAAACCAAAATTGAAGTATAAAGGAAAAACACCTTAAAGTGAGTAGGAAAAATGAAAAGGTTGTAAAATTTATGTTTAGCATTCTCATCTACTGAAGCTTAGATAACAATCACAGTAATGCAAACCAGAGTTGGAATCATACCCAAAACCAACCATTAATACCAAGTACGATCTCAAAAGCAAGCTTTTTCCCAAGAGTCTCAAGGACTGGACATGGAGAGCTCAGCAACCTAGAAAGTTGAGAAAATTAGTAAAGAGAGAAAGACTTGAGCCTCAATGAGAGCGATGGCTGCATGCATTCAACTAGTGTAAAATTAGTAGATTATTCTTTCAACAGGTAGTAATAAACATACATTCTTGATAATCCAGTTGTCGTATCCAGTGACGGAGCTAGGGGGGACTGGCGGCGGCCGCCGCCCCCCTCAAATTTTCTGACCGAACTACGTATATATACGTATATAATGTAATTGTAGTTAAACATATGGATTTCGCCCCTCGAATTTCAAAATTTTGATAAATATCCCAAAAAAAATATTTCGCCCCCCTCGTTACCAAATCCTGGCTCCGTCCCTGGTCGTATCAAACATGAGCCCATCTTTAAGGGGGCTGTAATCTGCCGCATCCTGTTGGCTGGGAAATTTCTAGTAAAATAAAAGATGGCACAATAGTCTACCCGAAAACAAAAAAAGGATTTAACGAGAGTGAGTATGTTTCTTTACCATTTCTCTATCGATTGATTTCAAAGTGGGGATTATGCTTTCCTACCTAGACCTCATTATGTATGTCAGGAAAACTTTATTGAGTATTAATTGACTCGTTTCTATAAATCTCTAGGTGAGCTATTGAATTTATCTCCAACACTTCCAATAGGGGAGCTAAGGTGCATGTACCATGTTAAATAGGTATAAATAATCAGAATATGAGCATGATACTATCAAAACGTCACAAGACGGAAACAGGAAAGTCAACAATTTATATAGAAAAATCAGATCAAAGAGTGATGATCTGAAGAGTCATGCTCAAATTTGAAATCTCAGACATCTAAATTCAAAGTACAAAGCACAACTAGAATTAAGAATAACAGGAGAGATGGATTTCTGAGAATCCAAACCAATATAAAATTAGAAGCTTAATGTCCAACCTCAATGGAGAATGACAATCACATGGTAGCATACTTCAGACAGACAATCTACTTCAATTAATGCTGCCCACATGAAAATAAAGAATAGAATATAGAACATGAAGCACACAACAACTTCTCTGAAAAAAATTCAAAATATCCCCAGAAGCAAAATAAATTTAACAAAACCAGCACAAATTTGAAACGAAAAATAGAGAGGAAACGTCTCAAATAAATCAACAGACAGCAAATCCTTACCTTCCAACTTCAGTATTACTTTGCTAAATCGATTTCATCTCATGTACTTGAACATTTAAGTTTTTTAACATATTGATAAGCTCCTGAAAGCATCTTTTCTCTGAAAACATATGAAAACGATGTCTGTTACAGATACTACATGACAACCATAAGGAAAGGAAACAGAGTCAACAATAATACAGGAAAAACAAACACCATAATTATATTCAGCTGCAGAATAAAGAAATAAAGTTCATTGATGACATGCCTTCACTTTTTATGATCAACATCTCCTGCCTTGCTTGAGCTACATCAGCAGTCAGCAGCGGCAGCTTCTTCTGATGCACTTGGTCTAGCGTTGATTTTCTTAACTAGACCCTCTTCATCCTCTTTCAATACAACCTTACGAATCCAACACTTGAAGATGACAGATTTCTAACACAGTGTTAGCAAAAGTGTGGTGTCAAATTAGGGATATCATTCTAATAAAATTAGAGAGGGACTAAAGGCACCACCCTAATTTTTCCTGTGCACCAGGTGCACGGATCTAAGATCCGTGCAATCCGGGTCGATCCGACCCGGATCCGCGAGTTTTTAATTTTTTTTTCCAAATTTTTGTCCTGACCTTTATGTTATAAATGTATGATCTTTACATTATAAATGTGTGACCTTTATGTACAACTATCTCTACCTTTATGCACTATAACTTAGGAAAAATCTTCATTGTTTTATAAGTAAAGGTCATGATAGTTGTGCATAAAGGTCACACATTTATAACATAAAAGGTCACACATTTACAACATAAAGGTCACAACCTGAAGCAAAAAAAAAAAAAAAAATTCAAAAACACGTGGATCCGGGTCAAAAACTGGGTCGATCCGATCTGGATCCGCGAGTTTTTAATTTTATTTTATTTTTTTTTCCAAATTTTTATCCTGACCTTTACGTTATAAATGTATGACCTTTGCGTTATAAATGTATGACTTTTATGTACAACTATCTTTACCTTTATGCACTGTAACTTAGGAAAAAAATGAAGATTTTCAACACAATTTGTACTATGTACCTTTATGTGATATTAATGTGACCTTTATGTTATATTATGTCAACCTTTATGTACAAATATTCTGACCTTTATTCATCTTTATATATTATATAAATGTCAGAATATTTGTACATAAAGGTAACATAATATAACATAAAGGTCGCATTGATATCACATAAAGGTACATAGTACAAATTGTGTTGAAAATCTTCTTTTTTTTCCTAAGTTACAATGCATAAAGGTCATGATAGTTGTACATAAAGGTCACACATTTACAACATAAAGGTCACAACCTGAAGCAAAAAAAAAAAAAAAAAAAAGGCAAAATTAAAAAACACGCGGATCCGGGTCAAAAACCGGGTCGACCCGGATTGCATGTGCACCAAGTGCACACAAGACCAACTCTTTAATAAAATGTTAAAAACTAAAATGCCCTCCATATATATATTATATAAATAAAAAAAACCCCTCCAAACCCTTCTTCTTGCTCAAGCTCTTCTTCCAAAAATACCTAGACACTTATGTACAAAATTTTCACCATTTGGCCCCTCATTTAGTGAAGAAAAGTACAATGGCTGATGAAGATTCATTCGATACAAATAATGTAAGATTTCGTTTGAATGTAGATGAGTTTTAAGTTTCATTTTTTGAAATTCGTAAAATCGTGCAGAATTGATGCGTTCGGCCAGCACAGACCGAATACATCTGCAGGCGTTCGGTCAAGCCAGCCGAACATATGCGTGCGTGTCCGGCTAAGGCAGTCGAGTCTTCTATGCTCCGTTCGGGCAACTTGACCGAATTCTTTTAATGTTGTTCGGTCAAGTTGGCCGAACCTTGTGTTCTATTTTCGGTCATCTTGGCTGAACAGTGTATTTCTCGACGTTCACAAAATACGAACTTATTTTTTATATTCTTACGATGTTATTTACTCATTTATAACAGGAATACATCTCAAATACCAGTGAAAGAAGCTTCACCAACCGAACGGATGTTGACGAACCGATGGATGAACCGATGAGTCCGATAGAGTCAGACGATGTAGATCCTCATTATATGCAGATTGATTTTACTGATTACTTCATGACAGATGAAATATTTGAGTCTCGAAGTTTGATGATGAAATGGATAGACGGTGTAGCACATCAACATAATATGGTAATATTAGTTCTACACTCTAATCTCAATGGTGAGAGAGGTCGTCGACCTCGAGTTGATTTGGGTTGCGAACGAGGTGGTGTATATCATGTACGTAATAAGGTGAAATCTCTACTAAATTCAACTGACGACGGAAAGATTGTTGCAAGAAAAGCTCCAGAAATACAGCCACAAAAAAATGTGGGTGTCCATTTCTTTTAAAGGTCATTCAATTGAACGAGTTGGGACAGTGGTCAGTATCGGTCGTATCTGGTGTTCATAACCATCCAATGGGTCGGAACTTGGTGGGTCATTCATATGCCGGTCGACTAACATCGGTTGAAAATCGATTTGTAGCTGACTTGTCGAAAAATAAGTGTAAACCCAAGGAAATCCTAAGTACTCTAAAAGAGTCATTTGTTCAGAATGCGTCCACTTTGAAGACTATTTATAATGCTCGTCATAAGTATAGAATAGTGGAGCATGGAGGTCGATCTCAGATGCAATATTTATTGGAGAAACTAGAGTTGCACAGTTATTATTACCTAGTCAGAAGATGCGAGAAAACTGATAGGGTGAAGGATCTCTTTTATGCCCACCCGACTAGTGTGGATTTGTTACGTGCTTTTCCAAATGTGTTGTTGATGGATTGTACATACAAGACAAATCGATACAAGATGCCACTATTGGAAGTGGTTGGCATCACATCTATGGATATCACTTTTTCTGTGGTATGTATTTATTTGGAGGCCGAGCGTGAGGAGAACTATAGATCAGCGCTTACGACTTTGAAAGGATTGATGGACCAATCATTTTTGCCACATGTCATTGTCACTGATCGTGAGATTGCTTTGATGAATGCGATCGAAGTTATATTCCCCAACGCTAAGCATTTGTTGTGTCGATGACATATTAGTAAAAATATTTTTACTAAGTGTAAGAAAGATTTTCATTCCAAGCCGAAGTGGGAGTCATTTAATTACTCATGGAATGCATTGATTCTTGCCGAAAATGAAGTGAAGTTCAATGAGTACGTTGGAAGATTAAAGTGTGATTTCGTCGACTATCCAAACATCGTGAATTACATCTGTTCGAATTGGCTTGATCCTTACAAGGAGAGATTTGTGTCGGCCTGGACAAATAGTATCAGACATTATGATAACACGACAAGTAGTCGGTACGTATATTGTATGAATATTTTCATCGATTTATTTATAGTGCTATATTTTGATAATACGATTTAGATATGTTCACACAGGGCCGAGAGTGCGTATTCAAGGTTGAAGAAACAACTTGGTACTAGCCAATCAAACTTTGAATTGTCTTAGGAAAAGATACGTGGCTTGTTGATCACATCCCACACCACAATCAAAACTTCATTTGAACAAAGCCAACACAGAGTGCATCATCGATACAGTTCTCCTATTTTCAAGATAATTCGTGGGTTGGTGTCACATGCAGCTATACATAAGATTTTTGAGGAGATGGAGGGGGTTAATACAGTGGGTGTGGATTTGTTGTTATGTGGCTGTGTCTTGAGAAAGACATGTGGTCTGTCTTGTGGTCATGAACTTGCAGAATTGATACGTGTTGGTGAACCAATCCCTCTTCAAAGTATTGATAGATTCTGGAGGAAGTTGGATTGTGAACCATGTAAAACTGACGTTAGTATTGCCGCAGATCTAGGTAGTCGGTGGACGGAGACTGTGGATGATGTGAATGGGTTATTTGCTTCAGCGAATGAGTCCCAGAGGTTATTGCTACTGAAGAGATTGCGGGAGTTAATGAACGTAGTGACCTCCTCATTGCTTGAACCCGAGGTGAAATTACGTGTTCATGGTCGTCCTAGCAAGGCTAAAAACCGTCAAGATAAGTCGACCAAACGTGAGAAAAGTGCTTTTGAATATGTTGAGTCATTCAATGATAGTAATTCAGTGGAAAATCAGAACATATTTGGAAATGTTGTCCAATCTGTACAACCGAGTAATTCAGGGATTAAGAGGCAAAAACAGCCAGTTCAACGTCGTTCGGCACATACTTCTTCGAATCTTCCTTTCGTAAACTTATTGCCCAACCGTTTGCATCCTTTTGTATCCAATACAAAAAATGTGAAAAGTGACGGTCATTGCAGTTTTCGATACCTTCCTGATGCACTTGGTTTGGGCGAGGATTCGTGGCCTCAAGTCCGGAATGATCTGATCCAAGAGTTGGCAAACAATCGGGATTTGTACGCTCATGTTTGGTATAGCTGTTTGCACACGGTTGACGAAATGTTGAGATGCTTGAACTGTTTCTCCTCGGAGGTGTGGGATAAAGAATTCTAGTTCACGTTCCCAAAGTGCTACTACCTTGCCGCATCGGTATATAATATGACGATAGTTCACATTTCACCTCAAATGACTGTGCTATTTCTACCATTGAGAACACAAATGCCGATCAACCCACGTATCATGTGTATGGCTCTTATTAGTGACAATCACTTCATACGGGTAAATGAACTGTTTTAAATATTCTACACTTCAAATTGATTAAAATTATGGATATTTTGTTGTACTTACATGAATTTTTATGTGGTATAATTTTGAAGGTTAACTTGACAGATAGTGCACCGCTACTACCTATCATAAATATGTGGTTTGTGTGTCGACTTCCATGCGCTTCTGCTTGGGTGTTATTTTCTAACAACAAATTGCAAAGTACAGCGAAATGATTGCAAGTGAATCCGGTTCGTTTAGTGTGGAAACTATTAGTTTAGATGATTAGACAAAAAAATTGTGGGCATTAGTAGTTGATCAAGACTATTAAATATATTGTCGTAAGTATTATGTTGATCGTTTAGATATTATGTTGATCGTTTTTCATCACATTAGTAGTTCCAAAGTTTAAAAAATGTATTGTTCGGCCAGACAAATCGCGCACGCACAAGGACGTTCGGTTGTTCCAACCGCACGCGCGCAATATCGCTCAGCCGAGAAAACCGCTAGTGCTAAGGGCCGTTCGGCCAAAGCAACCGCGCGCGCTCAATGGCGTTCGGCCGAAGCAACTGCGCACGCTGAATGTCATTCGGCAGCAGAAACCGCAAGTGCCGTAAAATTGTGTCATCAAATTGGACCTTGTTATAAGTGACCTTGTTACCAACAAGGTAACAATTATCTTGAGACCTCGTTCCTGTCATAACACAAGTGTTAGATTTATCAAAAACTTCACATGAACTTTTATTAAACTTTACCTCCAAGTCATCATCGCAAAGTTGACTTATGCTAATTAAATTAGCCATAAGACCATCAACCAACAATACACTTTTTAGACTTGGAAAACCTGGTACATCAAGAGTTTCTCTTCCTAAGATTTTACCTTTGGCTTCTCCTTCATAAGTAACATAACCTTCGGTAAGTGGTTTAAAATCTTTTAATTACCTTTTTGTTCTCGTCATATGACGTGAACAACTACTGTCGAAATACCACGAACCTGCAAGGTTAGTTCTCAAAGCAGTATAAACAACATTGCAAACAATAGGAGCTTTTGGAACCCAAACTTGTTTCACAATAGTGTTTCTTCGTTTGTCAGACATGTTGTTCGAAATGTTGGGCAACATTTCAGATAATATTTTATTACTGGACATATCTCTTTTCAGTTTGAAATAAAATGGTTTTATATGCCCTTTACAAAAACAGTAATAACAAACAAACTTCATTTTCCTACGATCTGAGTTAGAAGATTCACCAACATTTTTAGATTTTTCTCTCACAAAGATAGTTTTAACATGATTTTCACCAAAGAGGTTCGGAAATACAAATTTTTTTGATTTAAACCCGGTACCTGCTCTATCAGTTTTACCTTCATTCAAGACTTCATTGACTTTCATTGAGCTACTGGTCCATTTTGCAATAGTGGCCTCTGCATCATCCAATTTTGATTAAACTTTATCAAGCTCCATCTCCTTCTAAATGAGGATTGTTTCTATCTTCACTAAAGATCCCCTCATGATATCGTTTTCTTTGGAAAGAACTTCAATTTTCTTGCACTGCTTCTTCCAATCTTTAAGTAAGGATTTATAAAGTTCTTGGAGCTCTTAAAAAACTTCATCTCTACCTAATTCTTCATCATCTGGAAGAGAATTTGTATCCACAACATTCAAGCAGGTTATGTTAGAAAAATTGAACAAGTCATACCTGTCAGATGTGTTGATCAATGTGGTCACATCTTCTGCAACATTGATATTCTGGTTACATACTACAACAAACATCAAAGATTGATTCTGACTTTCTTGATAATCATTCTCATCTTCATCATCGCTCATGGAAACCCAGTGGTTCTTTATCCCATACTTCCGAAGAGTATTGGCACATTCATTTGCATAATGTCCCCATCCCGAGCAAGCATGACATTGAATACTTTCAAGATGCTTCGGATCAAATCTGCCATGTTCAGATCCTGCTCTTCTGGGATTAGATTGGAGTTGGGCAGGTGTACCAGTTGGCTTCCACGTAGATTGAGCGGCATTCTTGTTTTGAAAATTCTTCCCTTTCGGACGAAATTTCTTTTTGTTGATCTTCCTTACCATCGAATTGAACTTTTTGGTCAGCATAGCCACATTATGTCCTTCAGTGACTTCCTCCAGTGGTTCATCATCTTCATCGCTTTCATCATCAGTTTGAGCTTGGAAAGCAATGTTCTTTCCCTTCGAGCTTCCTTCTTGATTCTTCAGATTAAGCTCATAGGATTGCATGATGCTTTGGAGAGTATCAAAGTCCATCTTTGCAAGGTTGTGTGCTTATTCGATAGCACACACCTTCATGTTGTATTTTAGTGTCAATGTGCGGATGGCCTTGGACACCAAATTCTTGTGCGTAATAGAGTCTCCGAGCACCACGAACTGATTAGAGATGTCTCGTAGTTTCTCAAAATAGGAACTAATGTCCTCATTCTCTTCCATTCGCATGGTTTCGAATTGAGACATTAGAGTTCGCAATTTTGTCTCTCTTACTGTGCTATCTCCTTCATAATGCCTTTGGAGGATGTCCCATGCCTCCTTTGTGGAAGTACAATTCTGGACGAGTTTGAAAACATGGAGATCTGTGGAACCAAGGATGATGTTGAGCGCCTTGTCGTTGTAGTTTGCAGCGGCAACTTCGGCAACAGTCCATTCGCCTCTTGGTTTGAGAATGATATCTCCATCTCGTTCATGGACCTTCATAGGATGAGTAAACCCATCCAAAACAACGTCCCAAGCATTCGTATCAATAGACTTGATTTGAGACCGTACGTAAATCTTCCAATAGGCGTAATTCGATCCATCTAACACGGGCAACTTTCCTTGAGGATTACACCAATCCATGTCTTGCATGAATAAAACAGGATCCTATCACGTACAAAGTCGAGTGATACAGGCTCTTGATGCCAATTGATGGGTTCTGGTGCCTCAGAAACTACTGCAAGACTTAAAAATAAATGAACAGATTGATAATGTTGTTCCAAATGTCACAACATTTACCAAAACATTCAGACACTTAGTATAATCAAAATTTGCAGCGAAGAATAGGAGATTTATCCACAAGTATATAAAAATACTTGTGGAACGCCAGCAGGGCAAAAGCTTTATTACTACAAGAGTAATTACAAAAAGCACAAAGAGATCTTTTGAAGGAATCTCTTTGAAAAGAAAAAGAAACACTCTAAGATTATCTCCCGACTCTCTAAGAATGTTAAAACTCTCTATAGAGTTTACAAGACAACTCAACTAGAATCATATGAAGAAAAGACTCTATCAAACAGAATGTTGTCACAGATGTTCCAACACTCAATTGTTTTGAAAAGTTGTTTCTGTTCTTCTCACTTAGCACTCTATGCTTTGCTATTGGATGTTCCAACACTCAATTGCTTTGAAAAGTTGTTTCTGTTATTCTCACTTAGCACTCTATGCTTTGCTATTGGATCACTCTCAATGCACACCGATCTGCAGCCTAGATTGTGATATTTATAGACTCCAGCAGATCGTGCTTCTCGGTCCATGATCTCCATATCTTCCATGATCCATGATCTTCATCCATCTTCCATCTTCTCCATGATTCCATCTTCTCCATGATATTCCACTTCTCTTCTTTCTCCATCCACTTTCTCCATCTTTCTTGACTTGTTCCACTCTTCTTATTGCACGTCTGTATTTCCATCACGTTTCTTTTCTTTTTCCACGCGATTTGATCTTTAAATCCCTGCAAAAGAATAAGTACAAGGCAAGAAACAAATCTCCTAATTTGTAGGAACTATATTAACGTTAGAAGACTTCTTCAAATCTTTTCCTTCTTAGATCATCATTCCTACAAAATCTCAACAACCAAATCAAGCAAATATATTAAATATCTTATAGTATAAAATATACTATCAAATATATCAATATATTAAAATTAAATATCGTAATAAAAGACCAAAGAAAAGGCAAAATTAATTAGTGTTAAAATACAACACTAACAATTGCAGTTTGATTGCAACAATCATCTAATGTTTTCGCAGACAATTAAAAAGAGTATCAAGAAAGAACCCTAATTACTTGTACCTCAAACACCAACCTGAAATTATTGCATAGGCGCCACTATCTCGAAAATAAATCCCTTTGCATTCAACGCATTGATCAAGGGTTGATCATTCTGGCACACAACCACCCGATCCTGGAAACCTTCTTTCCTCAATTCCTCAATCCATTGCACGTCTAATTCCTTGAAAATTCTTATGGCCTGTTGATCGGTGACCTTCCTCCACCTCAATCCATTGCACGTCTGATTCCTTGAAAATTCTGATGTCCGGTTGATCGGTGACCTTCCTCAACCGGTGGATGCATGAATCATCGTCCTCAGTCAGAAGAGTGCGTACGAAGTGCAGCTCGTCATTCACATCTTCAATTTTCTTATTGTAAAAATGGAGCTCTTTGTTCAAATCGTCGATTCTTTTCCTGTAAAAATCTACTCTCGTGTGCGTTTCAACCCACTCTGAGAAGCAAATCCAGCTACATGGGCTTATCTGCCATGATTGGTCGATTGGTCAATTCTTGAGAAGAAAAACAAGAAAGGAAAAGCAGCAGAAGAGATAATAAGAAATGACTGAAGAGAGATAATAAGAAATGAACGGAAAAAGCAGAGAGAGAAGAGGGTGTTGAAAATATTTAAAAGCGAAATCCAGTAACGGATATAATCTGTTTTATTCTTTATAACAACTAACAAATATTATATCTATATATATACACATGCAATGATGAAAATTTCAGTTTCGATGAAAATATCGGTATCTTAGTTTTACGGAAATATCGTGGAAATATCGATATCGGTGGAAATATCGATATAAATATTTATCAACATTTTTCTGATATTTACAGATATTTCATCTATATTTACTGATATTTCCTTGATATTTCACCGATTTTTCTATAATTTATCTCATGAAATCATCAATATCGAAATCGATATTTACCGATATTCCATCGATATTTACCGATATTTACCTAATATTTCACCTATTTTTCTATAATTTATCTCATGAAACCTTCAATATCGAAATCGATATTGATATTTATCGATATTTCACAGATATTTATCGATATTTCCCCAATATTTCACCTATTTTCCTATAATTTGTATTATGAAACCACCGATATCGAAATCGATACCGATATTTATCGATATTTTACCGATATTTTGACAAAATTTTTCGTTTTTATATGAAAAAATGAAAATATCGGCCATACATCGATTGCACCCCATTTTTATGTCGGTCACGTGAAAAAATGGAAATATATTTCCGGATATTTTCATCAAAAAGAAAGAATTCAAGAAAAGGGGGGAGAGAGGGAAAATTGAGATTGCACTTTTCTTTATTAAGTATCTTTCTGATTAGCAAGTGAGAACTCTTGTATGTAGTACCGGAGATCATATAACGACCCTTACAATAAGAGATGGTGATAACCCAGTACTGGATTATGAGATATTTGCAATGTTATTAAAATGAACTGAAGAATAGTGAAAGGGAGGAACGTGCAATTAAATCTCTTTGATTAATGTTGTACCCCTAACCCAAGTTAGAACAAAATTGAACACCTGAAGGATCAAGAATCGAATCGGCCGGAAATACGAGCATGGACCAGCCCCAAGCTGGAGCCGTCCGGAAGAGACCAAGCCAGCCAAAGTCCATCGAGCTGGCCAGAGCCCCCCGATTCGAGCTCAACCCGGCCAAACACATGATGAACCAAACAGGCCAATCGAACCGGCCAAAAATCCTTTTCAGGTGGACCGATTTCAAAGGTGGCCCACCTGAGGTCATGAGAAAATTATGAGAGGATCAACCTCAACCCGAGCTCGACTCAACTAGACAGTTAGCAAGTCAAGGAGCCAACAAGAGATGGTCGAGCTCACTATAGAGGCGATTATTGTCGAAAGACCAATTTGAGACCCGGCCGACCAGACATGGCAGAGCCGACCTGAGATCACAAGTCGATTAGAGGAAGATCTAAGGTCTGTGCAAATCATCTGAGGAAGATCTAAACACATGAGAAGCTAGATGACCAGAGACCACTAAAACTCAATCTCATCCGAAGAGAGTTTATCTATATCAGTTAGTAATGAAAGTTTTAAAAAAAATGTTGTAGCATTATTTTTTCTAATTTGAAGGAATTGTTACACACACTAGCCTAGGGTCAATCCTATATGAAGAGAAGAAGCAGATCTGGGAGACTGAACTGTATGTCCTTTGCCAACTTTTCTTGAACTGCTGCTGTTAGATTGCTGAAATTTAAGTCCCTTCTCTGGTGGCAATGTGAATCTTTGATCAGTTGAAACTGAAGATACTGGGCCAGAGAGGGAAATCATTGAAGAAGCTTGATCAAGAGACGAGCATTGCGAAGAAATCCCTGGAATGGATAGTCATTATACGTATTCTTAGAAACACGACTTGGCAGAAAACAAAGAGGTGACGAGACTATAATTCTCCAAAGTAACGAGTCTATTCTTTAATGACTATCTAAAGAAGAGTTGCACGAAAGATACAAGGACATACCCCTTGCTGCAGCTTGTTGAAATTTCTCCCGCATGGTTCTCACAAATTTGATTAATCCATTGCTCTTATTTAACTCATTAAATAGCTCTTTTGTGTCACTCATATGTGGATTACAGTTGAGGACTGGAGAATAGCAAAAAAGAGAATGATAAGATTTTGTTCAATGAAATAAAAATCAACCATATTCATTCTCATAACAAACAACAAAGGAGTACTCTTCTTTTTGGGTTCTCTGGACTAATGTTCGTGAATATGAATTTTACACCTACAAAAGAGACGAGTAAGAAATTTTATCTTGATGAAAATGAAATATATGAGCTTCAAGTAGTTCAAGAAGTTGCACACGACCACATTCGACAAGGAAATCAAGGACCCTGTTATACCATGAAACAACTTCCTCTATTTGTTTTCTGTGTTCCGTGTTCTGATCACTCTTTTCTTTGCAAGCTGTCAATGCTATTAATAGGAAAGCAAGTAGGAATCAGCTTCAATATGGGTGAAATTAAGACTAAGAACACTAATATCAAATAATATAATGGCCAAGAATGAAAAACATCTAAAGCTTATATTTCCTCTACAAATATCTAACATTTTGGTAGCATCTTATCAAACTTTAATTGGATAAAAGACAGTTTTTGTTTTGTCTATCATAAGACAGATCTGATCAGAATGCTAATGCTGATATGTTTGAATCATAGAAAGGAAGTGGAAGCAATCTATGCCGGCATATTGCATACATTTTATTAAAACAAAGCTCTAACTTAATACATTTTATATTAATTATACTTCAACAAAACTTTAACTATGTGGTGAGCTTGCCACAGAAAGGCAAGTACAAGAGGCACCCCTGGACCTTCATATTTAGGGATGACTACACATTCAGAACTTGAAGGAAATCTTTTCAATGTACCTAATTCATGCATTTTTCTCTATTATTTTCTTATATTCTGTGGCCAATTTTAACCATAACATAAGTTTCTCAGATCACATCAGCTAAAAAGCCTAATTTTCAAGTATAATACCACTTAATACTTCAGGAAGTAAACAGTTGCAGCCACAATCTTTGAAAAACTCATTCACCTTCGGACTATTGGGATATTATAGCAGCATATTGGTCTTTTCTTTCCCTCTGATCCTTCACAAGCCCTTTTAGTTCTTGGACTCTAGCTTTCGTAACATATATAGACACCATTGTCGCCAACCTTTTTGCCTCTTTTCGAGTCTTCACTACAAATGTGGAAATAAAAAAAGAAATAACACACACTCCGACAAATTAGCAGATAAAAAAAGGTTCAAATACCAGCAGTGGCCAAAACAATTTATAGTTGCAGTTAAATGGGCAGACTTTTTCCAAGATGCATGCTTCTCCTCTGAAATGTTGCTTTCCTTAGAATGCTGGTATCATAAATTATAAAGGAATTCTGGAGTGGTTACTTCACAAACCTTTATCAAGTTGATTTGACATTATTTTATCTTTAAAATGCTCATCTTAGATTTATTGGCGAATTTATGTTTACATTTCTTTTGTTGTACTTAAATCCTGATAAGATCCTATTGAAGATAGAACAATTTTTGTTTCCATGTATTCCAATTCATTGAACAAAACAACTTTTTTCAAGCCAAGACAAGCTACTGGAATCTACTCATAGCCTCATACGCTAGAGATGTTGCGATGATGATGTGAAAAGAGAAGCACTTTGAATAATCATTCATTTAGAAATCAGAGTGTCTCAGTGGCACAGTGTCTTTCCTGTATGTAATAAACATTAGAAAAGTTTTGATTCATTCTCTGAAGTGAGCAGCTAAACTATGTCAATTTAGGAGAACTCAGTATACATTTTTCCAAAGTACTATTGATATTAATGAAATTACGAGAAGAGAAAATAAATTGAAAATTAGTATTAATGTTAAATACAGAAAAAAAAAAAAAAAAGGAGATAAAATGAGATGAGTTTGCAAAAGATGTATGGAGATGAGAATATCAAATGACATGAGTTGGACATAGAATTTTAGGTGAATAAGAAAAAAATAATTATTTAAAAATGCAATAAAATAAAAAAGAATGATACCCACATAACTATATGAATTTTTTAGACAATTCTAAACTTATGTACAATTAAAAAAAAATTAAAATATCTTTCCAAGTATTATTGTTACTTATGTACAATTAAAAAAAATCTTAAGATATTTTTCTACTATTGATATTAATGAAACTACGACAATTTCTAAACATATATAAAAATTAAAAAAATCTTAAAATATTTTTTCAAGTATTATTAATAATAAGAGAAATAAAAAAATTTGAAAATTAATATTAATGTTAAATAGAGGAAAAAAAGAAGAAAAAAGGATAAAATCAGATGAGTTAGAAAAAGATGTGGAGAGATAGAATTTTAGATGAATAAGAAAAGAAGATTTATTTAAAAATGCAATAAAATAAAAAAGAATGATACGCACGTAAGAAAAGAAAGAAAAAGAAAAATTAGGAACCAACTGTGGGTTCCTTATCATTATTATTGTTATATATATATATATATATATATATATATAGTAATATTATAAGATTTTGAAGATCTTCTAAAATATTATCCATACATATTTCAATATCCACAATAAATGGATTTTAAATATATTCATTTTGGATAATAATGGATAGATTTAAAAGGGAATTTGAATTGTTTAAAAGATACATTTTAGATTTATTTTTAACTTAAATGAAAGAAAAAAAAAACTTTCCAGTTGACTATTTTCCTTTTAGCGGGATTTTGCCATTTTAAGAATGATTTTTTTGGTGATTTTGTTATTATATAATATTATATATATATATATTATTTACATTTTATCTTGTGCATCGTACAATCATCTATATCTATAAATATATATATATATATTTAATAATAATAATAATAGAAGTTAGTCAGACAAAATGATAATTTTATTAAGAACTAAGGACAATTTCGTAATTCAATATTTCTAAAGATAATAGAAAGAAAAAAAATTAGTTTACGAAAGTTTTAAAAATTAAGATGTGAAAACAGCTTCCTCCTTTCATGCAAGTTTTAAAAATCACGATTAGAAAATCGCTTCTTTTTCAAAACCGATTATTTTTCAAAAAAAATCCCAAGAAATTATGTCAGAAAACTTAGATATTATCCATAGAAAATTTTGTTAAAAATCAAGATGAGAAATCGACTTCCTCTTTTTACGCAAGTTTTAAAAATCACGATAAGAAAGCCACTTCTTTTTCAAAATTGATTATTTTTCAAATTTTTTCCCAAAAAATTATGTCAAAAAACTTAAATATTATTCGTAGAAAATTTTGTTTGTAAATAAATGCTTATTTTTCAACAAATCATAAATTAAAAAACCTCTTATTTTCAAAAACTGATACTTTTTGTGATAATTCTCTTTTTTTTTTTTTTTTGATATATTTTCCAAAATATTTTCCTGATAATTTGATATTCTACTCGAGTGTTAAAAATCAATCGAATTTAAGAACCAAATTTGTAGTTTCTTCTCAAAATTCTGGAATTAACATTTATGTTCTTTGCTGATAAAAAGGTTGTGACTTTACTTTGTATAATGGCGGAACGTGGGCGAGTGAAGTGTTCAAGAAAAGTCTCCAAGGTTTGCTCCCTTGAAATTGTATGTTTCTCAGAGGGTTAACATTGCGTTATCAATTTTTCTTATTAATTGAGTGCTGTTCCACTTTTTTCTGCATAAATTTATTTGCTTTAAAGAGGAAACTGTTTTTGTTGATTTTCAGTGTGGGGATAAAACAGGTGCATCAATTGATAGAATCAGCACTCTACCTGATGAATTATTAGTGTTGATATTGTCTTCCCTTCCTTCAAAGGAAGCAGTTGCGACTAGCATACTTTCATCTCGATGGAGATATTTGTGGACCTTCATACGTAAGCTCGATTTTGATGGCACTTCATCAATGGTGAAGATTGCTTTTGGAGATACGAGATTACGGGTAGATCACGTGGCTAGGTTCGATAAGGCGAGGTTGAATTATGTGGAATGGGTTAATCATGTTATAGCATTACATAAGAGCCCCGACATTGAGGAATTGAGAGTGTTCTTCGATCTAACTAAGAGTTATAAAAGCTCGATTGATGAATGGCTTAGATTTGCTATCACTAAGAAGGTTGAGAGGCTCGAGTTGAACTTCACAGCCGAGGCTTCCAAAAGAGGCCTCTGTCACGACTACACTTTTGATCCGTATAATCTTTTATGGGCCGACAAGGGGAGTTTTTCTAACTCAATTGATCAGTTCAAGTATCTTAAAAAGATATTTCTGAATCATGTGAATGTCAATGGTGAAGCCTTGGCATTCTTCTTATGCAACTGCCCTCGGCTAGAACATCTATCCGTTTCTCGATCCAGATCTCTTTTGACTCTAAAGATTAATGTGCCATTTCCATCATTTAAACGCCTAAAAATAGAGTTGTGTCACAATTTGTGAATAGAATTTCAGTTCCTCCATTGCTGAAAATCATTGTAATTACATAGTTTTGGGTATGTACCACCACCTACAGCACCTCTAACCAGTGACGGGATTTCTACTCAGGGGGCCCAAGTCAACTAAAAAAAAAATTTATACGAGACGGTCTTACTAATAGTTACAGTAAGACAAACTTTTATTACCCAAAAAAAAAAACTCATTTTCATAAATATAGATGTGAATTGCTTTTATTACCCAAAAAAAAAACTCATTTTCATATTTATGAGTAAGTTTCTTGTGAGACCGTCTCACGGAATTTTAATGCATTGCGTGAGACGGATCAATCCACAACCCAATTACCCACCACCTTAACCCAACAATTAACATGTTATTTGTGGTGATGGGGCTCTGTCTCACGGAAACAATCCGTGAGACCGTCTCACATGAGTTTTTGTGTTTATAGATATGATTTGTGAGCGTGTCTTAGGTAATTAGATTCGTGAGATAATTCTCACATAAGACACAGTCTAAAAAAAATATAACAATTCTAAATTAACAACATAAATTTGTCATTACTTCGATAAAAACAATATATTACAATATAAAGTAATAACATTCTAAATAGTAACTTAATTATATCTCTATTTTACAACATCAATATAAAAAAATAAATAATTTAACACATGAATTACAACATTTGTCTTTTATTTTTCGTATTTTAAAATCGATGCATAATAATATCTTTATTGCTAACAATAAATCAACAATAATAATAAAAAAATTAAGTAAAGAAATAATATAAACACAACATTTTACCTTAAATTTAGAAGAAGGAATTGAGAAAGAAAAAAAAAATTCATATATTGGCTTAAAAAAAAAAAGGAATAAATTTGCACATATAAAAGACATGTTGAATTTATGTTATACTCATTACAATTTTTTTTATTTTTTAAATTAAAAATGTGAAACTACATAAATACCCTTAATATTTTTTAAATAAAAAATGTGAAATTACATAAATACCCTTAATATTTTTTCAAAATACTAAGCCCTAGTGTAGGTCCGCCAATGCCTCTGACCGTCAACCACCGCACGACCCTCGAGCCCCTCTTACTGTAGGAGGACCCGGAGTTCGATAATAATGGCCCCACGCTTCCTATTTCGGAGCTCCCAAGAGTTCCGCCCCTTCATCCACCGACTTCCTGAGTAAAATTACCAATTGGGACATTAACATTTGAAATTGAAGACGATGAAGAAGATGAACTTTGCTGTTGCAGAAGATGAAGACGATGAAGAAAACACTCGTCGAGTGGCGACTCTCCGGCGGGGTAGTGGTGGTGGATCTGGTTGTGTAACTTCTCTGGCGCTCGTCGGTTTTGTGAGTCGCCGGCGGATTGTGGGATGGTCGGGGAAGGGTGGTTCTGTGCAGATTGAGAGGTAGCGGTGGCTTTCACCTGAGTGACAGATGCGCGGCGGTCGAGCGACAGTTGTGGTTCGACTGGCGGTGATGAATCTACAGAGAGAAGGGATGAACAAGAGAAGATGAACGGTTTTCTGATTTTTTTTTAATCTTTTTTTGATGTTTTTATTTTAATTATTGATTTTTTTATTTGAAAAATAAATAAAATTAAAATTGAAAAGCCACGTCAGCGAAATTGGCCCGAAAAGCCCGAATTGCCGAGCTCTCGTGCAATTTCGGCCCAATTAAGCAATTCGGGCTGAAATTAGGCAAAATTGACGAGACCCGACAATTTAATATCCTAAATTGCCAGTTCGAAATTTTTTTGTCCAAAAATACCAGACCTCCTAAGTTACAGGCCAAAAAATGTAATAAGCTCCTTATTTTAAAATGACCTCCAAGTTTCAAGATTAGGGTCATCCATTTTTAAATCATGTAGGTTTATATTTTAAAAACATTCAAAAGTTGTAAATATAGTGTGCCCATATCATTTATGTAGTATGATTTATTGTATTACGTAATGCACGAGTTACTTGAATTTTATAATTCACTTCAATTGTATAATTTATCATAGATTGCAAAGGATGAGTGATTTTAAATATAAGTTTAAGTCATTTTTCATTTATTAAGAATGTAAGGGGATGTTTGGACTGGACTTAAGGTGGCTTGAGCAAATCTGGATTTTGGCTTGAGAAGGATTTTGTGAGTTTGAATTTTGAGTAGAATTATAGTTAAGATGTCATTTTCACATAGGGAATTGTAGAAAAAGTAGATGTTTTTTGTTGGGAGTTGTAGAAAAAGTAGATGTTTTTATTGAGAATTGTAAAAAAATGGATGTTTTTATTGGGAGTTGTAGAAAAAGTAGGATTTTGCAAATCCTTGTCCAAACATGGACTGGACTGAGTCCATCCAAAATCCGGATGTATCAAGTCCAGTCCAAACACCCCCTAATAGAATAACTTTATATTAATCTCGTACATCGCACGGGAGCACTACTAGTATATAATAGTGCAAACACATGTGATCAAATTAAATTATGAGTTATCTATGTATTCTCTATTTTACTAATACAAACATTGTTTCCTTGCAATTTTTTCGTGGTTGTTTTGTAGCCAACTGTTTTCTAGGATATTTTTGTTGTCTAAAACAAAGTGGTGTTTAGAATATTGACGATACTCATTTTCAAAATACCAGTATCTTTAATTTAAGAATACTAATAGAGTGTAAGAGTTTCTTTAAATAAATTTAGAAGGTGTTTGGGGGAGTTTATACTCTTAAAAAATAATATATTATTTTAAGAGTTTATGAGATATAAGGAGCTTATTTCGAAAATAAGATCTTATTTTTGTAAAACACTTTCAAATTTGATCATTGAAATTAAACAAATGTCATTATTAACATCTTATAAGTTCCAACATCTTATTTATCCAAATACTTAAGCAACTTATTTTAAACTATAACTATATATCTTATAAGCTCTAAAAACATCTTATAAGATGCAAGAGCTTATAAGCTCTAAGAATAAGTTTAGCCAAACACCCGTAGACAAACACTCTCAAAATATGTAATTTTGGAAATTGAGAGTAATTATTTTTCATTGATTTCTAAAACGACAGTTAGTTTTAGGGAAAATTGTAAATTTAGGACAGTAACTTATGATCATTCACTATTTAAGACATTATCTTTTCGGATTTTGAAATTGAGATTTTATCTTTTAAAAATGGGCGAATTTAGGACAAATCAACCCGAATCAACCAATTTTAGGCTAATTGGCATGCTTAAGTCACGTGCCTCACTTAGTTTGGGCTTCACACTGATGTGGCACTGAAGTGGCAAACTTGAATAAATTAATTTGATTTTTAAATGCCACGTCACTAAATAAAATTCCATATCATTAAAAAAACCTAAAAAATATTAATTTTAATATATTATTATTTAGTAATAATATTATTGTTCACTAATTTTCTTTTAGCTGATCCCGCAAGTGTACGGTGTAGATTGTTGAAGTGGTGAGCAAATTCGATCACACAAAGCTAATCGAATTAGAACCTGATTAATTACCTAAATTCAACAACTAATTTTATCCAAGCAACCGAATATCAAGATTTTAGATAAAACTATAATAAAATAACAAGTGAACACGATAAATTAATATAACGAAGGTAGGTTCTAGGATATGTTTTCATTTAATTCTCATTAAAATATCACAATGATCAACCCAAGTTCATTAATTATTCCCCCTATATGAGTAATCACAAATATCGAATTATCAGCTCTCTTGAGTCAGTTAACTGGTTGAAACAATTTAACTCCTAAAAGCTCCTAGGATTGATTTCTCATCACATAAGTTCATTAATCTCTCTATTAATTCCACTTATATGTCATGTGTTTATTTTGATTTAATTACTAAAACATGCTCAATTACCAGCCAGACAATCAAACAAACAATCAAAACACACACACGAATAGAGTTCAAAAATTGAGAACTTGAATTAAAATCAAAGATTCATAACGATTCAAATTAAACTACTAACAAATCCTAGAAACCTTGAAAAATTAGCTAGACATGATTATCAAACAATTCATAGACAAATTGAAAAACATCATATCTAAACCAAAAATCAAACTATAAGAAAATAATAGAAAAAACTCTAGGAAATGTGATCTCCCATTTCTCCAATCATTTGCATCTCGATCTCCTCCAAAGCACCTTGAAATATGATCTATCACACTCTTCCCTTTCTCCGGATGCTCCTTAGAATAATTGTCTCTCTATATGTGTGTATGGAGCCTCCTCTCCTCGAATTATGATTTCCGGATGAACCATGCATGTGTATTTATAACATCTTGGAGGTCTCCTAAGTCAAGTGGAAGTCGAAATTTAACATCTTGAAAGTCTCATAGATGGATTAGAACTGTGAAATACGCCAAAATCGGGTTTACACGTGAATTTGAGTCATTCGGGCACAGTTGTGTAGTGTAGCACGACCACCCGTGCCCCACTGCACAAGTGTTTTGGTCGATTTAGCACGATCGTTCTCTGTAACACGACCTTGCTCTACAAATACGTTCAAATTTGGCTTTCTAGTCATCATAAAAGTTGTAGGTCTTGAAGTTACCCTTCCAATACCACGAGTTTCAGCTCAATATAAAATGTTTAGAGGAAGTTATGACCAAAATACTAAAGTCCTATCGGGACGAAAATCGAACGTCATAGTTTCCATCTTCTCTTAATATTATGCTTTCTTGAAAAGCAAATTGGGAAAAGTGATCAACATAAAAATTGTATAAGCTGAAACTCGCGTTTTTTCCACTAAAAATATGAAACTAACTACAAAAGCCATCAAATGCACTTATACATGATAATAATATAAATGACTAAGAAAACGTACATAAATGTACTCAAAAGAACACATAAGTATACGGCAAAGCATGAAAAACCGACACTTATCAATTATTATTAATAAAAATATTTATTATAAATCTTTATAAAATTCATAAATTTATTTTTTTAAATCCGAGAAATTTTCTTATAACTTAAAATACTTTTTGTAAA
The DNA here is from genome assembly GCA_954870855.1 of Scutellaria minor. Taxonomy (NCBI): domain Eukaryota; kingdom Viridiplantae; phylum Streptophyta; class Magnoliopsida; order Lamiales; family Lamiaceae; genus Scutellaria; species Scutellaria minor. The sequence goes on from OX940737.1 coordinate 14,825,019, forward strand.
AATCTAAAATTACTTCTGAAATGATTAAAAATATTTTTGAAATATTATTATTTAATAATACTAATTATTATTAAATAATTACTATAAATTTAAAAAAATCATATATTTATTTCAAAAAATCAAACAAATTTCTTATGAATGTTATTAGCTTTTTCAAACTCAAGAAAATTATTTCTAAAATTTTAAAATATTACTATTAAATAATAATATTATTATTATTATTAAAATATTTTTAATAAATTTTTAAAAAATCTGAAAATCGTATTTACAAAAAAAAAATTGATTGTTAATTATAATTAAGTAATTACAATAAATCTAAAAAGAATCATAATTTTTTTATGTTTATAATAATAATAATAATTATTATTGAATAATAATATCTTAAAACTACTTTTTAAGATTTTAGAAATAATATGCGATTTATAAAAAAATTGTTATAATCATAAGACAATTTATCAAAATTTTAGAATATATTTATTAATTTATTTTAAATTTATTATAAATATTTCAGTTATATATTATTATTATTTAATAATAATATTTGTAAATTATTATTTTAATATTGTAGAAATTATTTTAAGATTTTATTATAGTAATTATAATACTGAAATTTAATAGTATTAAATAACAATAATTTTTAAATTATTTAATAATAATTAATATTATTAAATAACAATATTAAAAAAAAATTATGATTCCAGAAATAATTTTAGATTTTTACAAAACATATTTTAAGTTATAAGACAATTTCTCAGATTTTTAAAAATATATTTATGAATTTTTTAAAGATTTATTATAAATATTTTTATTAATATAATATTATTACTAAATAATAATATATTAAAATTTCAAAATTTTTAATGATGTGGCATTTCAAAATCAAATTAATTTATTTATAGTGCACTATATCAGCACCATCCCAGCGAGAAGCCAAAACTAAGAGAGGCACGTGACTTAAGCATGCCAATTAGCCCGAAATCCGTCTATTCGGGCTGATTTGCCCTAAATTAACCCATTTTTAAAAGATAGTGTCTCAATTGCAAATCCTGAAAAATATAATGTTCCTGAATGGTGAACAACCATAAGTTGTTGCTAAATTTGCAATTTTCCCATTAGTTTTATATAAATATTATTTGTCCAACAATACTTATTATGGAAGATCAAAAAGAGTAATATTAACAGTTAGCATAAGATTCATCAATAAAAAACTCAGAAACCCCTTTCTCATTTAAAACCATTCATCCATACATCTCATTGAATTATATAAACAGCAAACAAATGCTCTTTTTATCACAGAGATGATCAAAAATTAGATTATTAATTTTCTCAAACTATTGAGCATTTGGGTTTTGTTATATTTCTATCTCATCTTGTTTTAAACCTCATTAATTTATATATAGTACTGTGTGCCAAAGATATTACATTCGTTATATCCTTGAAACTGTTGATGATCTATATGGGGAACTGTATAATTTGCAACACATAAAATTTTAAAATTAAAAAATCAATGTCGCAAACACTACATAATTAACATATATATAAATTAACCGAATCAATATATATACACATATAGTAGTAAAATTAATGTATTAATTCTTACTGCCATATTTGGTTTCCATGAGGTAGAGGTCTGCCACAGGATTGTGCAACAAAAACAGCTTTCTCCATACTAATAATATGTTTGACTTGTCAGGTTACATGTTGGCATACACATGGTAGGTCGACGTTTTTGACAACATCGCAACAATATTGAGACGGGTTTTCTTTTGGCCTTCTTTTTGAACATATCTGGCGCAGTGTTGAATAAGACCTTGCAAATTCCGTTGGCATTGTCCTGATACAACGGTGGTTGTGTAGATGATGATGTTAACATGAGTTTTTGTGTTAAAATATTGATTCAAATTAAGCGTGGTTTTAAACTTTATTCAATTTTATTCCCAATTTCGATATTTCAATCTTTTTCATTCTATATTTAACAATCTAGGGTTTCGCAATATTTAACATATTACTTCATCAAATTTGAATTGAGCCAAAAGATGACACTTAAATACAGGTTCAAAGCTCAATGTGGAAACTAATTGTTTTATTGCAGCCCTTAATTTAGGCCCATGGGTTTATATATAATTACTAAGTTGTATCATTTTTCCATTTAAGTGGCGACTGAACATATGGTATTATACTATTACAGTCCTATACTATTATCTATATTGCATAAAAATATTCTTACACTAAAAGAAGAGTGGATCTAGATATGGGTTTTAAATTAAAAATTTGGCAAAAACTCACATGATACCGTTTCATAGATTACCTTTCATGGTGTATTGATTCATGTGTGATTGGCGCATACGGTCGGACCTTATGTTAGTCCAACGATTAGATCGACTCAAATTCGAAAAAAAATACTAAATTTTGGATATACATTTGTATATTATATTATATATTTGGTAAACAATGTCTCAATTATTGTATTTGGCCTACTGAGATGTGCCTTACCAAATCAAGTGAAGGGTCGTTGAATGGCAATTCCTTTGGGGAGCAATTCAAGGATAAGAGAATCTTCAAAATTGTTTCAAAGTTTAGAGATTGTCAGAGAATATCTAAAAAAAATCTCCAAAATTACTTCGTCAATTCAATTTGGTTGCTTCGAAAATTTTGGTATAACGGAGCAAATAAGTTCGGGTTTCGGAGATTCAAATTTCTACAATTTAAAACAAATATTCATTGAAACGAAATTAAAATATATATATATATATATATGTTGTACGACATTACTTAATTTATATTTTAAAACAAGTCATGAATTAATAAAATAGATTTGACAAATTATTAAAGTAGGCGTCTTCTTGAATACAATAAATTACATTCAAATTTTTCTTTAAAATTTATTCTTCGAAATCATCTCTCTTTGCACCTCATAAATAATCATCGGAAAGTTTATCTTTTAAAATATCTTATGCATTACTTTATATAAGTTATATTAATTTTTTAATTAATATCTGTTGTAGTTAATAGATTTTATGTACTCCCAAAATAATTCATAATAAATATATTATTTTATTATTTTATTTTAATTTCTTCTATGAAGTTCATATTAAAGTCTATCTATATATAATAATAGAATCATCTATAAATATATACTAACTGATTTTCCCGCCTAAATACTATAAATAGAAATAAAGTTAGAGAATGGAAAAAAAAGTATTCAATTTGAAACTATCATTTTTTTTTATTTTTTTTAAACTAACAACTTTATTTTAAATACAAGATTTATCATTGTTTATCTGTTTTTTCTATTTTTAAATTGTTATTTGCATTGTAAAAGAATTTTTTTTTAATCAAATTTGAAATGTTTAGGTTTTGATGTGTTTAAGTTCTTTTTATTGATTTGCATGGTTTCAACTATAGTAGTAGACTAAAATGTGATAATTAAAAATAGCATTCTAAGTAAAATATAAACTTGACAAAGTTAAATACGGAATAAAAATGAAAATCTATAAAACTAAAATTAGAAATTTATTAATTAAAAAAAAATATTATATGTGAAAATATAATTACTAACAATCTTTTGATATAATGTTTTGGACGATTTGTCTTAGACTCTTAGTCCATGTGGATGGAATATTTAGTTAAATCCAATTTTCAATATCTTTTTAACAGAGAACGATTTTTTTTGGGCATTTGATTGATTGATATAATTTTTCTTCGATTTGAAATATTTGAGTTATTTTTTTTAGTTGACCAAGAATTTCAATAAAGTTCTTCATAATTCCGTGTCATCAAAAAAACTAAAAAATATTTTCTCAATTTTTTTAATAAAATCACATATTAAATACAAAAATGGATTGATTTTTTTTTTTTTCCTTTTCTCATAATTATTTAAGAAAAAACATTATAAACAAACTTTTAGTATAAATTATAATGGTTAAAACCCAACTACAAATATAACAAACCGTGCAACGCACATAAAAAATACTAGTTATAATAATATTACATAATAATAAAATTTAATCAAATTTGTAACTAATAAAATATAGCAGTATAAAAAAATGAATTTAATGATACATACAAATTTGTATACAATTACTTCCTTGAAATCAGATTATATTCAGTTCTTCGATTCGGTCAATTTTGGTTTGACACAAAATAATCGGAGCGGTTCGAAATGAATAAAGTCAAACAATTAAGGGTTCTTTATCGATTCAGATGTGTTTCAGTTCGAATTTCTCTAAAGTTTGATTATCTCCGAAATTCATGCTCACCCTAATCCCCTTGTGACTTTTTAATTCATTTTATCTATCTTTTTATTTTAAAATAATTCATAATTTATTAATTTTGTTTTAAAATTTATATTTTATGTATTAATATATAATGCAATTTTATTGATCTATGTATGTTTTTATTTTAATTTTTTTTTATGATTTGTTATTTTAAAATTTTATTTTAATTTATATTTCTAAATCAAGTTGGATTTAAGTAATTATTTTAAACTTACTATTTTTTTAGGATAATATAAATATTTCAAATATTATTAACTTCAAATTTATAGTTTACATTAAGTTTGTATTTCTGCTAGGATAATATATATATTTTAAATATTGCAAATGCTTTGATTTGTTATAGTTTACATTCAGTTGTACAATACATATTAGGGATCTATTTTGAAAATTTGACCCAAGCCTGTGAGAAAATTTTAACTTTCACATATCCAGAACACCTAACAAATATAAGTAAGGCCTCCATAGGTTGTATAGAATACCCTTAAGAGTGATGATCCAACCAAGTTAAACTTGGAATATTTTTGATTCTCGTCATCAGCCTTGTTGTGGTTCTGTAATTTGCATTGCAAGTTTGATACACATAAACAATAGAACATAACCAATTTTGGAGGAAAAATATGCATATCCTATTGATGAGCTTTGACAAAGTTAGAATTGAAGCTATGTTAATTCTTGATCTTCTCTATAAGTATAGGCAGAATCTGCTCCATCTCTTCCCCATTGATTCATTCGTGTATTCCAGCCTTCAAAAGAGCTCGATTTTCACATATCAAATCCCAAACAGGGAAGTTCCCATGAAATCGCTCACGCTAAGGTTCAAGCAAGCAAAAATAATCGCCAAAATATATGATTCTTTTCTTCCCTTCTTTGGCCATAGAGACTTGAATCCTTTCTGTGATCATACCCTATTTGCACAAAAGAAAACAAATAGTTAGTCCAAGTGATGTTTTGAGTCAACTAACTATTGATATTATGCTTACTTATATAATTATGTCTAGTAGAATTTCATGAACTACTGTAATTTAAGACAAGATTTTGTGGGGTCACTTAATAATACATATTTATAAAATCTCGGTAAACCAGAATCAGAATCTTTGAAACAAGAACATATTCTACTCAAAATGTACTGAGTTGAGTTCCTCTTCCATTGATTGCAACTTTACTTCAACTTTATTAGTAACTTTCAATATCAAGACTTTACTCAACACATAAAAACAATCAAGAAAGATGGTTCTAAATACAAGAACATTAGTATTACCTTGCACATGGTTGCATCACTCACGATTCTTAGATCACATGCACCTGAAAATACTGCCCAAATCCCATTAGGCCAAAAAAGAGGGAACAATAGAGGGTATAATTTAAGATATTTCAATTGAAAATCATTGAGAAAGAGATGGATTTTACTCTAAAGCATGGACTGCTTTGGTGTAATGGTTTTCCTTTGTGCAGATATCTACCTCTCTCATCATCCTACCCTGCAATTTTTCATAAATGGTTTTTGTTTTTATAGAATTATTACATATGATTGTATTTCAACAGCATTTTAAAATCATGGTGATGCATGCTATAAAAGAAAAGACAAAAACCCAACTTACAACGTGGTTGTCCCCAGAACTGTCCTTGCTTGAGATGAAGGCGTGGATTATATTGGGATATGGACTTCCAGTATGAACCATCCTCGTCCTTGTAACGTTGTACCAGTAGTGTTGAATCAGAAATATCCAAATATTCCAATGATGACGCGACCTTATGCAACAGCCCATGTGGCAGCATTGTCAAACTTTGGCAATCAATGATATTCAGATTCAAGAGACAAGGCATGAACGTCATGTCTGCAGATTCTTCTTCGCTCGTTATGTCCTCCCACTCTTTCCAGTTCTGACAACTACGAAATGTCAGATTCTTCAATTTTGGGAAGGCAATAATATCCAGCTCCATGTCTATTCCCAGGAATTCTCGTCCCACAAATTCCAATCCTTCCATACCAGAAATGACAATCTCCTTGAGGCATGGCAGTTTTCCAAGGGGTGGCAATGATGACAAGTGATTGCACTTATATAGTTTAATCTCTCTTACTTGGTTAAGGGGCGACACAATCCAGCTCAGTGGAAGCTTTGGGCCTTTGTAGTATATAATATTCAGATATTTCAAATTTGGATGGGGCTCCAATGCATCTATTACATTCATCCTCACCAATGCTGACTCATCACTTTCATCCATCTCATCCTCAAAAATTATATCAAGTCTGTTGATGTCTGTCTTATTTCGCAATTCTGCTTCCCGAGCATCCTCAACCACTTGTTCTAAATTGCAATTAGCTAACCTGTTTTTCAACCTTAGAAATCCACTAAGATGGTTTAACTTGTTCAATAATCCCAACTTGTTCCAACCATTTCCTCCATGAAATTCACCCAATCTGTGCAGTCCAGTTAACTGTCCTACTCCTTCTGGAAGTTTACTCAGTCTCCAACAATCCGTAACATCCAAGGTTTGCAATTCATGTAAACCACATATGCTCTCTGGCAACTCCTCTAGATACTCATTCCCGGTCAAATCGAGGTGTCTCAACTCAATCAAATTCCCAATTTCTCTTGGCAACTCCTTTAGTAATCTATTCCCACCCAAGTAAAAATGTCTCAATTGTATCAAATTCCCAATTTCCCTTGGCAACTCCTTTAGAGATTCATTCGTTCTCAAGTCAAGATGTCTCAATTGTATCAAATTCCCAATTTCCTTTGGCAACCCCTTTAGAGATCTATTCCTTCTCAAGTCAAGATGTCTCAGTTGTATCAAATTCCCAATTTCCCTTGGCAACTCCTTTAGAGATCCATTCCAACTCAAGTCAAGATGTCTCAATTGTATCAAATTCCCAATTTCCCTTGGCAACTCCTTTAGAGATCCATTCGAACTCAAGTCAAGATGTCTCAATTGTATCAAATTCCCAATTTCCCTTGGCAACTCCTTTAGAGAATCATTGCTACTCAAGTTAAGATGTCTCAATTGTATCAAATTCCTAACTTCCCTTGGAATCTCTTCTAGTTTGCTAGCTTGTAAGCAAAGAGTTTGCAAGTTGTAAAGTTGAAAAATGAATTTAAGAGCTACAGAGGATAATTCTTCAATTCCAAACAAGTTCAACCATCTCAAGTGAATCATGTTTTCTATTCCTCGTGGAATACTTTTACAGTATCTCATTCTTAACACCCTCAGACATTTGAGACAGCCACAAAGATTTTGAGGAGATTCTTCGTCGAAACTATTCTCAAATAAGCTACAAAATTCATTCACCGTCGAAACTAATTGAGATTTACAAGCTTGGCAACTTGTCTTATTCATTTCCGTGGCCTCCACTTTACCACTCTTTCTAAGAAATTGAGCAAAATCATGCACTATATCATGCATCTTACAACTTTCTATTTTCTCATCCAAATCATTTTTCTTAAATTCTTGAAATAGAGAACACATTGCTAAAATGTCAAAGCATTCTTGCCCTTTCAGTTCCATGTTTCCAATATCAGAGCCCAAATAACCAAGTGCCATCCAATTTCCTATTAACCTCTCAACATTAATCTCAAAATCCTTAGGAAAGACAGCACAATATGAGAAACAACGCTTAAGTGTTGGAGACAATTCATTGTAGCTTAAAAGCAAATGAGGAAAAAGCTCTGTTTTTGCTTCTTCCAATTGCCATACTTCACTTTCTAGTACATTCTCCCACTCTTCCAAAGTATTCTTAAAACGCAAAACACTTCCTTGAGTTTTTACAGCTAGAGGCAAGCCATTGCACTTTTTAGCTATTTTTTTACCAATCTCCTCAAATTCCATTCCAGGCTGAGCTATTTGATGCAATAGCAACCAACTATCTTCATCAGATAGCTTTCCTGGACGATGAATGTCATTGTCCATGGTGCCTGTGATTTTAGCAACCTTTTCATTTCTTGTTGTCACCAAAATTTTACTACCAACTCCACCACATTTAAGGGAAGTTTTCAAAGGATCCCACTTTGTAGAATCCTCTGTCCAAACATCGTCTAGGACAAGAAGAAACTTTTTCCCTGTAATAGAGTCCCTTACAGATTGTAATAGAGTTTCCAAGTTATTAGTATTCGGAGAATGTCCATTTTTTACACTCTCGATAATCCTTTTGGCAATGGTAGCCAGATCAAAGAGATCTGAAACACAGACCCATATTCTTAAGTCAAAAAACTTCTCCACTCGACTATCACCATAAACTAGTTGAGCAAGAGTTGTCTTCCCAAGTCCCCCTACACCCACTATAGACACAACATGTATGCATCCTAATTCCTCTTGTTTACCCAAAAGTTTGGTCACAAGAATATCTCTATCAGAGTCTCGACCCTGGACTTCTCCCAAGTTGGTAAAAGAAGTAGACTCTCGCCAAGACTTATGTGAAGTCTCAGCAGTGGGCTGAGACCTAACAAATTTATATTTATCTTTCTCCTTCAAAACTTGGTCAAGTTTCGCCTTCACTTTTAGTATTTTCTTGGCAATTTTATGACGAACAACTTTCTTGAAACACAAACATGAAAATGATGGGATGAAGGAGCATACCGACTTTTGCTTTGGAGGAGGTGGATCAGCAACAACAGCATCATCAGATTGATGTTGTTTTATCTCAAGTTTGAGATTCGCGTAATTCCATTCGTCCAAAACATCCTCCATTTCACGAGACGTGTGTTCCAGCCTAGACAACCAGCGGTTGACCCTATCGTCTTTGAAGCGTTGATTCTCAGCATCATCCAACACATATCTGATTTCCTTCAGCTCATCAGCAAGCTGGTGGACCTTCTTCTCAGCACCTCTCACCAAATTAATATGGAATCGAGCCTGCTCTGCAATCAGACCTACGAGTTCCTCAGCCACTTTGGAAACAATTGCATCAGCCATGTTGAATATTGATCAGATCACCTCTCTTTCTTGTATTGTATGTATTGTATGTGTGTGTTTGTGGGATTAAATGCTTCTTCTAATTTCTGATTATGTACAACCATCACATATATGCATATCTATCATGATAACATCATCATATGCAATATTCTCTGCGTTCATGTCCAGCTAAGGAATCAATCATCTTTTTTTGTCAACATGATACAACAGTTTATGCTTCTTTTATCAATTCCTATCTTTATCTTTTTCTTTTACTATTTTTTTTTTTTTTTTTTTGAGAAATATGAGTGAATTTTGAATCCATTCTAATAAAGGGCATCTCGATTTAAGTGGATTTGAAATTAATTCATTTCAAATTTTGTATTTCAAATCCCTCAATCAAAACATAATCAGCTTAATGCTCAATTCAAGCTATTTATAGAAAATATAGAAAAATACCTCATCTGTTTCCAACTGTCTATGACGGTTAACACTGTATAAAGAATGATTGAACTTATATCTTATTCACATGTAAAAGAATCATTAATACATGTACAAGAGACAAAACAAGATATGAAGATATCGATGTGGGACACAAGTAAACTACAATACAAAGAGAATACAACATTATGCTCCTAATATGTGCAAGGTAATACTAATTTTCTTGAATTCAGAACCATCTTTCTTGATTGTTGTTATTCTAGATATTGAAAGATACTAATACACTTTAAGTAAAGTTGCAATCAATGGAAGAGGGACTCAACTCACTACATTTTGAGTAGAATATGTTCTTGTTTCAAAGAATTCTGATTCCCATTTACTAGGATTTTATAAATACGAGTATAGATAACGTGCATTGCACGCGGAGGTCAATTTTTTACTTTTCTGTTGTTGCATTTTTCTTGGTTCATTTAGTTATGTAAATACTAAATTACTATTATGTCCTTAGAAAATAATCTTTAGTAAGGATATATGATCTATATTAAATTAGAGTTCCAATATAATAGAGTTCTAATCAAGGACAAAAATATCGGTATCGGTAGAAATATCGGTACCTTGATTTTACGGAAATATCGACGGATATATCGATTTCGATGGAAATATCGGACATTTTAAAAAAATATATAAAAACTTTGTAAAAAAAATTGAAAAATATATCTAGTACTTTACATAATATTATAAGTAACATTAATACATATATTGAACTTAAATTTCAAATAATAATAAAATAAAATATTTGATTAGGTGTCAAATTTATGAAATTCTATAATACTTTCTCATGTTGTGTATCAACACCACTTAATATATGACATGTGTTCATAATTTCATATATTCGAAATGTAATATTATGCGTATATATATAATACTAATTTCCAAAAATAAGATATTTATTTTGAAAGAATTAATTAAATAGAGGTGATTTGTAGTAATAATTGTTGGAAAAATCTGTTCAAAAAATAGAAGTTAATATCATTATATATTTAGTATACATATCATTATATATATATTATCATGAAGTTAATTATAAAATTATCGTTACTACATTACATAATATAAACAAATTTTGATATAAAGTTTCGATATTTAAAATGAAAATAATATAAATGAACGGTACACAGAAACAAAATTGTAAATAGAAGGAAGTCTAAAGGGCATAACAGTCATTTAAGTCTACACCTCACAAACGTAAAAACCCTAAATCCCACATTATACATACTCCACATTCCGCCTCTTCGAAATCTTCTTTCATATTTCTCAATAATCTCGCATCAATCCATCGGAAAAAATGGGAGTTTTCACGTTCGTGTGTAGAGGATCCGGCGATGACTGGTCGGCTAAGCAGCTTAATGGCGATCTCGAGGCTTCAGCTGGCTGCACCTTCGATCTCCAGCGCAAGCTCATTCAAGTCGCTCTCTCAGCCGATCTCCAGCACAAGCTCGTTCAACAAACCCACTGATTTTTCTCATTTTTTTCACGATAAATCGGCAATTTATCGGCGATATTGAGCTAAAAACACCACAGTTTGGTGACTTCGAAATATCGCCGATTTTTTGTTGATTTTTCGACAATTTTTTTTCAAAAAAATATAACTTGCATTTTTTCTTTTGGTGTCCTCGATTTGCCGATATTTCACCGAAAAATCGGCGAAATTTCCTGATTTTTTGGTCCCTGGTATTAAGAGCCAAATAAGGCTAACGCTTTTTTTGATCCTTAAGATCAAAAAAATCCCTCTATTTTTTCTCCAAGATTGGTCATATCTTGACCAATCTTCTAGAAATCTGATCCCCTTCTGATTCTTTTCTTCCCATCTACACCATCATCCAAACCTGCTCCCAACAGCCACGACTTCACCATCATGTCTAACACTAATCTTCTGCCAACCACACCATCATCCACCACGCCAGTGGCCTTCAACATTGGTGCTCAGGCACCTCTCAAACTCTCCACCAACTACAATGCTTGGGCCTTCCAGTTTAAAACTCTTTTAACTGGGTATGCTACGGCTTTCTCGATTGCACATCTCCATGTCCAACAGCCACCATTAGCAAGGATAGGTCTACTGTGCCAAATCCTGAATATACTCTGTGGATTCGCCAAGATCAACTCATCTTGAGTGCGATCATTGGCTCTCTCACACCCACTCTCATATATCTCATTGCCACTGCCGAAACTGCTCAAGCTGCGTGGGAGACTTTTGCTCGTACATATGGTAAGAAATCTCGTGGTCGTATTATTGCCTTAAAGAATAAATTACAGATGCTTACTAAACGCACAAGTTCTATCACTGACTACATGCTGGAAATCAAAAGTATTACTGACGAACTCTCTTTTCTTGGTACATAAAGTTCTCACCGGACTCAATGATTCATATCGTGAATTATCTAATGTTATCCAAGCCCGTGAAACCACTATTAGTTTTGATGACTTGCATGAGAAGCTCCTCAGTGCTGAAGCCCAAATGGCCTCTCATGTACCTGCACCACTTTTTGCTCTAGCTACTGTCTTTCCCGCTCATGCCTCTACTCATCACGGATCGCATTCTTCTGGAAAACCGAAGCAGCTGTGAGTTAGTGGTGGTGACTCATTCCAGCAGCCTCCTCGCATGACTCAGGGTCATAGGAATCAGGGTCGGGGTCCGGGCCCTCAGTCCCTGGGTCAATGCTCATACCTGGGCAAATGTCAACTTTGTGATGAGTCGGGCCATTCCGCCCGATGTTGCACTCAGTTTTCTTACACTCTGGTTCAACAAACCTCTCTCTCTCAACTACCCTATTACCTTGCCCACCTTACACGTCTCCTTCGGCTCACACGGCTCACTCGGCCCCTCCGTGCTATAACTGGATCTTAGACTCTGGTGCATCTCATCACATATCTACTGATTTGGCCAATCTCTCTATCCATGCACCATATGATGGCAATGATGTTGTAGTTATTGGTGATGGTAACAATTTACGTATTTCTCACATTGGATCATTGAGCTTTCCAAATATGTCACTCAATTTTTGTGATGTTTTGCATATGCCTCACATGTCTCATAATTTAATCTCTATTTCCCATCTCTGTCGTGATAATAATGTAAATGTGGTGTTCTCGGATGTTGATTTTCAGGTGGTGGATTGACAAACGGGGGATATTCGTCTATGCGGTCCTCACATTAATAGGTTGTATGTGTGGCCTATTGGTGTTTGCGCTTCTGCTCTAGTCTCTACCAAATAGTCTCTATCCATCTAGCATGCCTGTCTCGGTCACCCCTCTCCTAAAATCTTAGCTAGTATTATTTCTAGTTATTGTTTATTATTGAATAAGCACTCAGACTTTTCATGTGATTCTTGCAAATGCATTAAAAGTCACAAATTGCCATTTCATGAATCTAGTCTTGAGTCGTCGGCTCCCCTTGAACTAATCTATTATGATGTTTGGACTTCTCCGATTTTATTTGTTTGTTGATAACTTCTCTAAATATGTGTGGTTATATCCTCTCAAACATAAATTCGATGTGCTATCTAAATTTGTTACTTTCAAAGCCTTGGTAGAAAACTTTTACAAAACAAAGATTGTAACTCTTTATACTGATAACAGGGGTGAGTTCATTGTTCTTCGCTCGTTTCTCTCCACTCACGGTATCATCCATCTTACCACTCCACCACATACCTCTGAACATAACGGACAGGTTGAACGTTGCCATCGTCACATTGTTGACACTGGTCTAGCCCTTCTCCATCAAGCCTCCATGCCCTTAACCTATTGGTCATATACCATGACCACTGCCACATATATTATCAACCGTCTTCCCAAAAGTGACCTATTTATGATTTTCTCATTTGAGAAACTTCTTCATCGTTCCCCAAATATATCCAAGCTACGAGTTTTGGGTTGTCTCTGTTATCTTTGGCTTCGGCTATACACCTCACACAAGCTTCAACCTCAGTCTTCTCCGTATGTTTTTGTTGGGTACTCTCTCACACAAAACACCTATCTCTATCTTGAGCCTACTTCTAACAAGCTCTACATCTCCCGTCATGTTGAGTTTGTTGAAGATAAATTCCATTTCTCCCACCCATCCTACCCCAAACACTACCAGATCCATTTCCAAACCATATCATTCCTACTCCACCCCCTGTAGAACATGTTCCACCAGCACCGCCCTTAGAGCTCGCACCTCCCCCTATCGTCGATCCACCGCCGCCTCCTGTTGCTTCTACTCACCTATGACCACTAATGCTCGCAACAACATCGTCAAACCTAATCCGAGATATTGTCTTACATCCACTGTTACTTCTGATATTAAACCAATTATTGTTAAGCAGTCCCTCAGTGATAGTCGTTGGAGAGATATTATGTCTGCTGAGTTCTCTGCTCTACTTCAGAATAGTACTTGGGACTTAGTCCCTTCGGATTCCTCTCAGAATGTGGTTGGGTGCAAATGAGTCTTTCGGATTAAAAGGAAACCTGATGGCTCAGTAGACAAATTTAAAACCCGTCTTGTGGCAAAAGGGTTTCATCAACGACCGGGAGTGGACTACTTTGAAACATTCAGTCTAGTGGTGAAACCTGCAACGGTTCGACTTGTTTTCTTAATCTTGTCGTATCACTCACCAGGCCTCTTCGACAATTTGATATTAATAATGCATTTCTCCATAGTGATCTTTTAGATGAAGTATATATGTCTCGACACCCTGGTTTTTCTTATGCTAATTTTCCCTCTCATGTTTGCAAGCTCAAGAAATCCATTTATGGCCTGAAACAGGCCCCTCGTACTTGGTATAACTTTTTGCGCCAGTTCTTAGTCTCCTTGGGCTTCCTCTGTACCAAGTCTGATGAATCTTTATTTGTCTATCATCGGGATGACATTCAGGCTTATTTCTTGGTCTATGTGGATGATCTCATCCTCACTTGCAGTGACCACTCATTTCTTCAGTATGTGATTACTTCTCTTGCCTCCAAGTTTTTAGTTAAAGATCTTGGTGATCTCTCTTACTTTCTCGGCATTGATGTCCTTCGCTCCTCCGATACATGCTCCCTTATTCAGAGAAAGTATATCACTGATCTCCTGGCTAAACACAACATGCTTAATTCCAAGCCAGTTCAAACACCCCTTGCTTCGGGTGTCAAACTCTCTTTGCACGATGGCTCGAGTCCTGCTAATGCTACTTCTTACCGACAAGCCCTCGGTAGTCTACAGTAATTGCTATTTACTCGTCCAGACATAGCCTTTGCTATGAACAAACTTTCTCAATTCATGCATTCACCTACTGAAACACATTGGGGTGCGGTTAAGTGTCTTCCGTTACCTTAATGGAATACGTCATCTTGGCATTACTTTACGTCGCGACTCTCTTCTCCCTCTTCACTACTTCACTGATACTGACTAGGCCGGAGATTGTGATGATCGTACATCTACCAATGCTTGTATTGTCTTTCTTGGGGCCAATCCTAACTCTTGGAGCTCTCGCAAATAGCGTGCTGTTGTTCGCTCTTCTATTAAGGTTGAGTATCGTTCTATTGTTGTTGCTGCTGAAGTTCAGTGGACTCGATCTCTCCTCTCTGAACTTCATATTTATCTTCCTTACATGCCTGTTATCTACAGTGACAATATTGGGGCTAAATATCTTTGTTCTAATCCAGTCTTTCACTCTCGAATGAAACACATTGCAATCGATTTCCATTTTGTTCGAGATCTTGTCAAGACCTCTCAAGTTCGGGTTGCTCACGTTTCTTCTACTAACCAACTTGCTGATGCTCTCACAAAACCTCTATCACGACATCGACTCGTCCTTCTAATGAACACGATTGGTGTCACTCACCATGCTCCATCTTAAAGGAGCGTATTAGGAGCATAATATTGTATTCTCTTTGTATTGTAATTTACTTGTGTCCCACATCGATATCTTCATATCGTGTTTTGTCTCTTGTACATGTATTAATGATTCTTTTATATGTGAATAATTTATCAGTTCAATCATTCTTTATCGCACATGTTTGCATCACTCACAATTCTTAGATCACATATGAAAATACTACCCAAACCCCATTACGCCAAAAAAGAGGAAAAAATATAGGGTATAATTTAAGATTTTTCAATTGTAATAAATCATTGAGAAAGAGATTAATTTAACTCTAAAGCATGAACTGTTTTTGTGTATTGGAGCCCTTTCTCAGGATATTTAATGTTTTCAATGGTTTTCCCTTGTCCAGATATCTACCTCTCATCATCCAATCCTGTAATTTTTCATAAATATAAAAAATTAGTATAATTTCATTTAGGAGTTAAAGAGTACGAATTTTGGTTAATCACATATAGTTGTTTGTAAAGAATAATTCCATATGATTGTATACCAACAACATTTTTAAATCGTGATGATGCTATAAAAGAAAAATAAAAAAAATAAAAAACCGTACTTACAAAGTTGACCGGAGACATCGATCATGACAGCAGCATTTGCTTGCATCATCTGTCCTCATAAACTGTTAAATGAGTTGAAGACGTGGATTATATTGAGATATGGATTTCCAATCTGAACCATTCTTGTCCCCATAACGTTGTCCTATCAATGTTGAACCATAAATATCCAATGATTCCAATGATAACGCGGGCTTACGCAACAGCCCATGTGGCAACATTGTCAAACTTTGGCAATCAAGGATTTCTAGATTTAGGAGACAAGACATTAATGTTATGCCTGCATATTCTTCTTTGTCTTTCATCGTTATATTTGGTTGAAAATAACTTATTTAGTTATATTTATGCATTCAATTGTTTGTTCTGTGTTGTTCACTTTTTCTTTATCACAACGTAATATGCAGATATTGTGGTTCAATTTAGTTTATACTATTTTCATGCTAAATAAATATTCTGATGATTTTATGTGCAACTGTATTAATAAAAATCAGTAGATTATTGTAGTTGTTTGTTCTATGTGTTGATATTATGAAATCTGGGCTTGGTGATAAAAGAGCATTGATGTTACAGTAGTATTTGTTTTTTTTTATATCACAAGAATTTAGTATATGTATCGAATGGGTATCAGAGACAACATTCGATACAAAAACCTTTAAGTATCAGAAATTAATTCTTTGATATCAGAAAATTTCCGATAAAAAATGTTGGTCCCAAGTGGTCAGAGGTTCATAGGGGGTAAATGAACCTCTATCAGATTTTGTGTTTTTAAACTTTTTAGTGAATAGGTTCCTGATTCTACAGAAAATCAGTAACCTGACTCGATTATCACAGTATGTAGCGGAATAAACAAAGATAGAGTTTCTTTATGAAAACCTGTTTTCCTTTCCAAATATGATTTTAGCAGAATCCTTTAACAGTATGCTTATGATATATGCAGCAAGATAGATATATAGCAATGCAATGCAGCAAGTAATCAAAAACAGTAAACATACAAAGGCTTATAGTGGTTCGAAGGTAGTGTAATCCTTCTATATCCACTCTACTCCTTCACTGAGGAGGAACTTCATTAGGTCAGTTTGCTTTACAAGACACAACTTTACAAATCTCTTCCAAACAAGTTTACCTACTGGAATCAAACAAATTCTTAAGTACTATCCCACACAGAGTTATAAGCCTACACAAGACTAACACTTAGCAAAGATCTAATCCTGCCAACTAAGGACACCAAACTAAAACAACCTAACACACAACAAATGGTTAAAAATATATGTGTTTCTTCAACTGGTGCAAACTTGAAACAGTCTTGAACTTGAAAGCTCTAGAACTTTGGTTAACTACTTCAGAAGGTTGAGTGACTAAACTTGTGAGAAAAGCTTGAGAGAAGAATAGCTTGAAAATATTCGCAATGAGTTCAGTAGTCTTCAAGGTTACTCCATCCTTTTACTTATATCAGTAGGAAAATGTCCGTTGAAGAGAGACACTTTTCTTATTGCATTTCAAATTGATCTTCAAATCCTTTGCAATTAATGCGTCTGAGGAAATCGGGCACTGGTCATCGTCCTTCTCTAATGCGCATTAATAGCGCCATTCCTCGGCTATTGTACTTTTGCAGAGCCGCAGGTCCAGGTGTCTCCACCTGATTGGCCAGACACTAATTTCTATCTAACAGATGCTTGACAGGAACTATTCCTCGTACAACATTCATAATATACCTCGTATTGCAATAAAAAGATAAAAGGAACTTACAGCTTTCTGCTATGATAGTAGTGCTGCAAACTGTTCTGTGCCAGCTTTCTGATCTGCGTCAGCTTTCTATTTCAGAACAACTTTCTATTCTCAAAACCTGCAGTCAGTTTACAGTCTTTCATACTGTTATCTGTTTGCCGCTTCCTGATCCAGCTTCCTGATCTTGGTTCCTTCTTCAGCTTACTGACTTTCCTAGCTGAAAGCCAGTCTTCAAGATTTCTTATCTCCAGAATCCTTTTTATAATCAGTATACTATATCTTTCTGATCTTTACAACTTTACAACTCAAGACTTAGAAAATAAAACTTATCAACCAAAAATCCACTTATAAACTGTGGAAAATGGGTACTCTAAAGTCTCATCTAATATTACATTGTCTCATTAAAACCTAGCCAGAAATATCCCAACAATTTCCCCATTTTTGATGATGACAAAACCCATAAAACAGAAGATACACAGCAAGAACAGATGTACTTTTATACATGTAATATGTACAAGTATAGTACAATGTAAGATTTACATCATATGAATTAGCAGCTTACAACTTCATAAATAAAATGAAGAATGAAAGAATACAAAAATTCTTTACTAATCTCCAAACAGCTTTCTCTTGATTAGATCATACCCTAAGTCTTCTTGCTAATTCTGTTTGGCGACTTCATACTTAGATCCCTTCTACCAATTTGAGATAGAATCCTGATATGATTTCTCCATCTGCTTAGCTATCTCAGGAACCTGTATCCATCTCACCCAGAAGTCTTGGCAGTAAGGAACCTGCTCCCCTTTCTTAACTTTCTCAATCAACGTAAGCTGCCAGTTTAGTCTTCCCTCTCTTGCTAGCTCTTTATATTTCGTCAGTGTTTTCTCACAAGATTGGAATTTTCTAAAAAAGTTAAGTTTACAGAGTTCTCTGAAATATCTGAAGTATTCTGACCTTTTATAAAAAGTAATTTCTTCAAACGTCAGATTCCTGTCCTTGGGCAATTGGACCTTTTCGAAGATAGCCAAATTCCAGAAAGCGTTTATATTGGCAGGCCTGTGATCAAGCAACACAAAAACCTCTGCAGGAACATTATCTCCAGCAAAATCAGGAGCTTCTTAATCTGGGTAGGAGTGTCTCTTATCAACAGTAGAAATACCAGTTCTAACCACTCATAACCTTAAAATCCATTCATTCTCCTTATTCTTCCTTCTTTCTTCATCAGCAGCTTTCAGTTGCCTCCATCTGTCTTCACCCAGCCTCCTACTTGGATCAATATCATCAGCCATGTAGGGTTTGGCATTAGGATCAACTTACTGTCGTCCTTCTCCTCTTTCAGTTTGCTACATAATAGATCTCTGCTTAGAAGATGCAGCAGCAACCTGTACCAATGCAGTACTGTCTGCTGTTTAAGACCTAGCAACCCCAGTACCTGCATTATCATCATCATCATCATCATCCCTTCTTCTTCTCTTTGGCTCTGCACTTTAACCATGTTCAATATCTGATCTTTTACGCTTGAGACGGGTCAAATGTGTAGTATCAACTTCTTCTTTTTCTTTCTCTAACTCTTTTGTTGTGACCTCTACTACTGCAGGATCAGGTTCAGAAACCTGTCGCTTTTGCTTCTGCTTACCTTCCTCCTTTTTAGCATCATCAACCTTTGTAGCTCGTCGGTTAGTAATCTCAACAGCTTCAGCAGGGTAGACCTTCATCAGTATAGCCCTTATCTCTCCCACAAGCATCTCAAGATTAAGGATCATGTCATTAACACTTCTTACATCACTGTTCTAGGAAGAGATATTCACTTGCATGTTATCCATAGCCAAGCTTTGAGCCGCTTGACCGCTTTGTAAATCTTCAACAGATTTCTTCAGAGCATCAGAAGAAGCTTTCTGGTCATGCTCAAACCTTGCTCTAGATCTGTAATGGGTATTGTATTCTTCATTCATCCTCTCTTGTATTTTGGCAGGGAGTTCAGCCAACTTCTTCCTCAGTTTATCCATTGAGGATGAATGCTTCCTATCATTGCTCTGGATGCTGGCGGCCATATTCTTTTCATGTGCTTCAATGGTCCTCATAAGCTCTTGAACAACATCCATAATGTTTCGAAGAGAGACTTCGTGAAAGTCAGTAGGAGTCTCAACCCCAGCTGCTGGTACTAATTCCTGATGATTATAAGGTACCAGGGCCTGACTCATCTCTTCTTCAGCAATCTGTCTCATCCTCGTCTCCTGTTCAGCTTCATATCTCATCCTCTCCTCCATTGTTAGCTTGACCTTTCCAAGTACCTTAAGAAAAGGGGAACCGTCTGGTTCATCATCACTGTCACTTAATGAGTCATCACCATCATTAAGAGTGGAGACAGCAACAACAAGTTTTTTTGCCTCTAGCAGACGCGTCATCCTTGTCAGCATTCCCTTCTAATCCTCCACCGGAGTTGTCTCAACAACATCCATGCCCGAGGTCTTCTTCAGAGAAGCTGTCTCAACAGCTATCTCAAGATCCTCAACTTGCAAAACTATATCGGCAAAAACCTGACTATCCTCAGCAATCTAGTCAGGCACCACTGTTGCTTCATCGGGTACTGCAGCATCCTATACAATTGTTGCTTCCTCAGTAACTGCAGCTACTTGAATAGTCGTAGCTTCAGTTACCTCAACAACCTCCTCAATTGCTTTATCAGCAACCTGACTGGTTTCATATAACTGTACATTATCAGTAGTATCTTTAGCAATTGGAATATCAGCAACTTCCCCCTCAGTTGCATTAGCATCGAGACTAGCCTCAGCTATCTTGTTGGTGGCAACTTTTAGAACTTGATAGGTAAGGAAGTTGGGATCAGTTCTATCAAGTGCCAAGCTAATGAGTCTCATGGCCAGCTTATCATAAGATGTTTCTTCTTCTCTTTCAATAGCAACCTAAGCTCCTTCCTGCTCAACATACTGTACTGCTACTTCGGCCAGTATAGGGAGTCCTGTCTCTGCAACTTTCTTTGGGTTTGTTTCATCGGCAAACTGCTCCTCGATCGATTGGCAAACTTCATGGATTATGGGTGATGGTCCTCTCTAAACAGATTGATCATTAAGAGCAGAGAAAACAAAGTAGTTAAGCATCTGTACATCTGAATACATGGCATCAAGATGAGTGATAGGGAAAAGAGTTGCGATACCTGAGTAAGTTGGAGAGTCATGAATCTCCGCAGCTTTAGAACTTTCTTCCCCTGACTGCAGTATCCTCCTGTCAGCTTCCTCCTCCAAACAAGTAGCTGACTGAGCTTTCTCTAGCTCAACTCCTGATGAGATCCTAACAGTCTCAGTGCTGAGGCTCATCAATATGTTGTTTGTCTTTACCTTCATCGACTGCTCCCTCATCATCTATTCATCCAGCTTAGCGGACCAATGGACATTCAGTTTTTTCTCTCTTTCATGAATAAGAGCAATCATAACATCAACATGAAGATTAATATAATCTTCAACAAGGAAATGTAGGAGCCCATGAGGAAAAGTAGCATCTTCATCAATGAAGTTCTTTATCCAAGAGAGGATAATCTCTTCGACTTCGAACCAACTCTCTTATTGCGCCAAGCCTCTTCAATCTCCAGGTATCGTAGGCAATCACAAACCTTCTGTAGATGGAGTTTGTTGATTCTTTTACGACCTTCTCAGCATCTTCGACACTGATTGAGTCAATGGAGATCCCCACCCTGGTAAGGGTGTCAATCTCCTTCAATTCTTCTTTCTCACCCAACCATCTCCTCATGTAGGAGCTGTCACCCTTCTTGACCAGCCTCCTTCTCTTATTTGGGGTAAAAACCTCTTCAGTATCTTCCTCCTCAAGTTCGTTAGGAAACTGAAATACTGGAGCAATAACCTGTTCATCCTGGACAGCATCAGGATGCTCCTTGGGAACTAGAGGACCTGGAACAGCAACCTGTCTCGCTGCCTGCTCAGCATCCTGTCCCTCAATTACATAGGCTTCAAAAGGCTTCTCAGCAACTGGCTCAACGTCTATATAAACTTTTATAGCCTTCTCAGCAACAGGTTCCGTAGGAGGGAGAGCCAACTATTTACCAACAGCTGATGCGTTGGTGTCACCAACAGCCTCGTCGGAGGAATGCTCCAAGAGCAAATCATCCTCAGCAGTTGGGTTGATGCAAGTGGTCAAAGGTTCAGAAGAGACAACAATTTTTTCCTTAGAGTCAGAATCGCGTAGCTTGAGGACTTGAGAGGGTTGCTTCATAGGAGCCTTCTTTGCCCCTGTCTTCTTTTTCTGGGTTGGGGCATCATCCTTGTTTGTCTCTGTCTTTTTCTTCAAGGGGCTTTCTTCTCTCCCTTCTTCCCCTTGGTGAAACCTTTATTGACACCTAGAAACCAACTAGGGTGGATATACACTGGTTTCTCCAGGTGTGTAAACATCCTTCGGAAGATGTTTGTGAGGACTATTCCAAACCCTCTCCTGGTTGTGGGTTTGGTGGCCTCATCCCAAATCTTTTTAAAAAGAAATTGAGCCCAGTTGACTGCGTTTTCTCGGATAATCGCAGTCATCATCCTCAGCCTGAGGTTGGTGCATTTGTCATAGTTGTCGCACCTTCCCTCAACAGTGTAGATGAGGATATCGTGGAGGAGTTCATACTCTGGCGTCAACTTCTTCTTACCAAAGTTGTTGGTGGTAATCTCCTCTTCCACACAATCCAACTTGACTTGGTTCCAGCTCTCCTTCAAGTAGTTTGACCCATACACCAGCAGATCAGAGTACTTCATTCCCTTGTCTGAGATGCCAAAGGTCTTGGCAATGTAGTCGACTATCAGAACAGACCAGTCTTCATCATCTTCATCCATCTTAAAGAGAATCATCTCTTCATCCTTAGACAATATGGCAAAGGCATATAACTTTTCTACAGACCTTTCACAGAACCCAGAGTTGTTGACGAAGAGCCTAGCAAGTTGGCTCTGTTTCACCTTCTCCCATACCTGTTTGATGAGGTCCAGGTCATAAAACAGTGTATCGGGCCCCAACATCACTGATTCATCTATCATTCTTCCTTCGACAATCTTGGTTTCCCTTGCAACTGCCATTTCTGATCTGTAAAAAATACTTGAGAAAGTAGAGAGAAAATCTAGATATGCAGAGGGTTAGAAAACTTTGAGTGTAAGAAATGTGAGCATAGAGAGAAGATGAGAGATTTAGCAGTTTATATATGAATTTCAAGTTCCAAGCCAATCAACGGTTCAGATTAAAAACTCAAGAGATGCTCTAGATCCAGCGGTTGGGATGAGATGACGGAGGGGTAGATCCGTAAAAGTACATAGATCGTGTCAGAATAAGAACCGCCTCTTTTTCTCTCTCATCTGAAAAGTTGATTTTCGCATTTAATGCAGTTGCCAAAATGTCTCTTGTAATCATTAGGTTTAAGGTTACTGTTTCTAGTACGAGGTAACAGGTTCTTAAATGTTGTTCTTCATAAATATTGTTTTCTCCTCGCAACAACCTGTTTTTAAAACCTGTGATAAAAACCTGTTGTAGTAACCTGTCCATTCTTACTGTATCAGCAACCTGATGCAAAAACTTGTTTTAACTTACTGTATCCTAAAACTGAATACTGTTAAAGAATGTTGTCTATTATAAAGTGCAGTATCCTGTTCCAGTATACTGAATATGTGAAAAAATAAAAAAAGAGTAATTAAAACAGAATAAGTTCCCTCTTACTTAAAGAACTTATAAACCCTTACTCATTAGAGCTTGATGATCCCAAGCTCATTCTCAGCATTGAAAACCTTGGTTCACACAAGGGTTTTGTAAAGATATCAGCAAGCTACATGTCAGTATGCACTTTCTCCAACACTATATCCTTCTTTTCCACATGATCTCTTATAAAGTGATGTCTTACATCAATGTGCTTTGTCCTTGAGTGGAAGACAGGATTATGGGTGATGGCAATAGCACTTGTATTATCACATAGAATAGGAGTTTCCTTCTCCACTATTCCATAATCCTTTAGTTGCTGTTGTATCCAAAGAATCTGAGCACAGCAGCTTCCTGCAGCTACATATTCAGCTTCAGCAGTTGATATTGCAGTTGATATCTGCTTCCTGCAAAACCAAGAAATAAGTCTATATCCTAAAAACTGACAGATACCACTGGTGCTCTTCCTGTCGATCTTGTATCCTGCAAAGTCTGAGTCTGAATATCTTTTGAGATCAAATCCTCTTTCATTTGGATACCATAAGCCAACATCTTGTGTACCTTTCAGATACTTGATAATTCTCTTCACTGCTGCAAGATGTGACTCCTTAGGTGTTGTCTGAAATCTTGCACATACTCCAACTGCAAAAACTATATCTTGTCTGTTTGCTGTTAGATACAATAGGGATCCAATAAGCCTTCTGTACTTGGTTATGTCCACATCCTTTCCACTCTCATCCTTGTCTAAACTAATGGATATAGTCATTGGTATGCTTACTGATGATCCACTTTCTATTCCAAACCTCTTGATTGGTTCATTGATATACTTGGCTTGATTTATGAAGATTTCACTCTCTAGCTGTTTCATTTGTAAACCAAGAAAGAAACTTAGTTCTCCCATCATGCTCATCTCAAATTCTTCTAGGCCCACACTGCTGCAGTCAGAGGCCCTATGGCGGCGCTCCAATAGCAGTGTGTCGATTCTAGTGACATCAAGATGTTTTTAAAAGATCTTTTCTCAATAAAACACGTTTGAAAATAACAACAAGCTTGAGCAAAGCCCTACAAAGGGTTGAACTTTGCTCTCATACCATATTGTCACGCCCCATTTTTGTACTTTAAAATATCAAAGTTTTCTTTGTGGGCGTGCAAGAAGGAAGAGAAAGAGACGTACATTTTGAAATTGAAATCTTGAAAAACGATAACATACGATTTTATATATACAAATTCTCGGTGTCTAGCCGAAACAAAACATTTAAATATAGTAGCGGAACATCATACAGGATCTATAACATAAAAGGAGTACAGTTTATCTTTTACACACGTGAAATATTAAAATATCATTTCAACATCAAGTTTTAGAAGCAAAAAGAGAAATCTTGATTTAGCACCACCATCTCTACACATCTTGATTCTCGTCATTTCCTGTATAGTGAATACACATGGGGGTGAGTGAGTTAAATACACTTGTGGGGATAATTTCCATATTTTAACATTCGTTAAATAGTTAAGTCTTTTGAACATTTACAAATACAACAATTAAACATAGTGCGTAGAATGCATGACACATAGCATAAAGACACGTTGGTCGTGCTGTCGAGGCACGCAAAATTAAATAAACCTTCTTACCCTCAACTAACTTGTAGAAGTGGCAAATAAGGGTCGATCCCACAGAGAACAGGTGAATCAATTAAATTCACTGGTGCTAACTACTCAATAAACAAGTAAATGGGGGGATTGGTTAGGAAATTATCAAATTAAACTAAAAACCTAACAAGCTACTACGCATCAATCAAAGATGAAAACAAATCAAATGAACTAGAATCAATTAATAAACAAGTACTAGTTCTCAGTTCAGTATCCCCATTTATTCTTGATCGAGTGGATTAATTAATAATGTTTCTCTCAATCTATCTCTCAAACTCCCGTCCCTAGATTAGCAACAAGCTCTGCTAACCCGAATCGTCTCTTAAGTTTAGTCTATTAAAACAAGCTCTTTAATAAACCCTATTCAATCAGACAACCTAATAGGTACGACCTCTAGATTTAGTGTGATGGACACATTAAACCCTAAGACGATAGGACGAACTAGACTCCAAATTCACAAGCTCGATTCGGATAATCTAAAGATGTGTTGCCCCTAACGATTCCAACGTTTCTTGCTACCTATGAATATAAATTCGTAACAATTACGGATTACGGTTTATATCCTAGCAATAGATATCACAACAATTTAATCTAACGGGCCCTGCTAAATCAAATCATGCAATACCATAAACAATTAACCAAGCAACACAAATCATTCAAGAGATAGAAATTAAGAAAACGTTACTAATCATCCGGAGTAAATCAAGAATAAAGGTTCAACATCCCTTTGAACTAGCGTAAGAAAATTAGCCACACATCTCAAAATTCATAATCATAGTTTTCCTCTGAAAAATCTCTCTGATCTCTGCCGCCGCTATCTAAATCTCCTATCTGTCTTCCCAGATTGCGGGCCTTCTAAAATATAAGAGTGTTATGGGCCAGGGCTCATTCTTTCCAGCAACAGGGCATTCTTTTGGGCTTCTAGTGGGCTTGATTCTCACACATTGGATCATCTAATGTGTAGGCATTGTATCCAATGTCCATCTTCGTGCGTCCATCCACCTTCATTTTTCATTCCCACATTTGTCTCTAAATCACTGCTTAAATCAAGAAAATCGAAAACTGGAGTCTTTTGGACAAAAATGAAAATGTGTAGAAAAATAGCAAGTGTAAGCACATGAAATGCATTAGAACTTTAGATCAAACCAATCAAAATATGCATGTTTTTCTACACATCACACGTAGCTGTAGATAGGTGCGGGAGCAGCCCGTCTTACCCTATAAATGGTTTTTATCCCGTTAGCATCTTTCATTATGAACCATTGGTCCCTCCGTAGCATAGTATTGGACCGTAGTCCATTCGTAGTATAGTATTGGACCGTAGTCCCTTCATAGCATATTCTTGGACCATAGTCCCTTCATAGCATAGTATTGGACCGTAGTCCCTTCGTAGTATAGTATTGGACCGCAGTCCCTTCATAGTACAGTATTGACATGCATGTATGTTCATATAATCCACAGCACGTAAGCATGGTATATGAAATTCAACCTTTCATAACATTAGAGAATCATTTCTTAAATCTTAGATTCACATAGCATAACGATAAAGTTTCATTTCATAAGTACAAGTTCACATAACATGTAACAGTCATACAAGCATTTATTAATGAAAACATAAGGGTTAGAGTTTAGAAGTTACCCCCACCTTATTCGGTAGTAATCCGCATGTAAATTCAAGGTCTAAAGTTATCAAGTTCTACAGAGTTCGTTCCGATTGAGAGTTTACACAGGTAAAAAGTTTTCTTAGTTTCGTATTACATTAATTATGTATACTTAAATAAATAAACTCTCTCAAGAGGAAACGATAGAGAAAAGGGATCGAAAAAAGCTTTAGAGATCATGAGGTCGAAAATGGATCGATGAGGGTTCAACAGGAGAAAGAACGAGCTAAAATGGATGAGAAACGAGCTCAAACGGAGCGTTTAAAGGTGTAGGGGCATATTTATAATTATCAGAAAAGGATTGATTTTAACCGAGACCCCCGACTCCCAGTCGACGACTTCATGTCGCCGGCGACACCATGCACACACACGACATGGACTGACACACACACACGCTCGCTGACTTGCACACGGTGCCTCCCGACGCTCACACTGCGCACCCCCGACACTCACCCACGTGTGCACACAACTCCCGACACTTGCTCGTGCGCATGCACTGTTCTTGACGCCCAAAATCGCGCGTGCGTACAGCACTCGGTGCGTGCACCGCGCCCGCACTCACCCAGCAGCCCCGACGCGCGCCCAACACCTGCTCCACCACATACCACAGCAAACCCATCCTAAGCCGGTGACCACCCATCGCCAGCCACCACCCCGACTCCCGACTCGCCAGCACGACACCGCGCGCCGGCCACCAACAAGCACGGCGGCGCTACACAGCGCCGCCCACCACACAGCCACCCACACGTACGTTTCAATATGAGATATCAAAAAATTCAAGATTAATATAAGATTAGTTGAAACATGTTTGATTGATACACCAAATAATAAATTAAATGATACATGTTTTTTATTTTAAAATATTTTAAATAAATTTGTATATGTCATTCGCAGCTAATTTCTAGAATAAAAGCAACTTTTTTTATTTAATTTTTATCAAAAAATATTTTAAGTAATTTTTAATCTATTCAATATTTTTAAATATCTTTATATATATAAAGGACCAAGAATGTCACATGACAAGCATACAATATTTTCATATTAAATATAGCTAATTAATTACTTCAAATTTTATGTTACAAAGAAACATTACTAATTATATAAAATAGTAATGTTAATAGATTTATCTAAATAACATATGCTAAAATTCAATAATATAAATTATTTCCATAATTGAAATTTGTTAAATTTAAAAGTTTAAAGAAAAAATATAAATAAATAGAAAAAAACTAAAATAAAGGTGGGGCTGATTGAAAATAGTTGTTCAAACTTATTAATTAATAAAATTGAATAATTTTTTTGAATATGTGATTTAAAATAAATTATGAAATTTATTTGTAAAGTTTTGACTTTCATTTTTTATTGTTTATTTGAAAAGAAAGGTGAAGGTTGTTATAGACGTTGAAAATTAAAAGCAAAAAAAAAAAAATTACCGGCGCCACTTCCCCGACCACCTTCCAACACGACGCCGCCCTCCACGGCAGCGCCAAACTCATGCTTTACACACACAGCAGCAGCACACACACTGCACCACACACACACCCACCTAAACACATACACAGACCCATCGTCGGCGCACCTCGCGTCGGCCACCCCGACGCACGACGATGCTTCCAATGCCGCCCCCGACACCTCCTAACCAAACATAGACTTGTGACAAAGAGGAGAGATCGACGGGAGAGAGAGAGCAGTAAGGAGAGAAGAGAGAAAGAGAGAGGAGATGAGAGAGAAAGAAGGTTTGTCGGAGTTTGACCTGCCATTTTCCGGTGAACGAGTTGTCGAAATATGAAATCAAGTCCGGATCTGGAACGGGCTCGGCGAAGACTATAAGCTGTGTGAAAATCGGCCGAAGCCGAGAAAAAAAAGATTCCAGCACCGACGGCAGAGCGGCGACGGCCGACCGGCCGGAAAAATTAGAAGAGAGAGTAGAAAGAGAAGAGAGAGACGAGAGAGAAGAGATATCTTACTTTTTGACTTTTCATTCGGATTATTACCGTTGTACGATTCGTTTCGTCTTAATATTTACACTTTTCAAAATATCTTACTATTCATGAAAATATCTTACTTTTTATTATTCATCGAAAATATCTCGTTTCCAATTTTTTGTATTCATCGTATTCTTCGTGATTTGAGCTACGGTTCTCTGATTGACCTCAAATTCATTTCTATCTTCTCATTTTTTGATTACGAACCTTATGATAAAATTATAACCTATGATTTTTGATTAAATTATACCACCGATTAATTAAACATGCATTTTATCATTTTTCTGTAACGCACATAATTAAATCAAACAATTAAGGGTTTAATTATTTAATTAATCAATTATACGTCGTTTTTATCCTAAGCCCTACATCCCTTCCCCCTTAAAAGAAATTTCATCCTCGAAATTTTAGAAGCGTTACTAAAAACGGCAAAACTGGATATTTAAAGATCTCATCCTCTTATTCACATGTTTCTTTCTTTCCATTTCTTGTCAAGGAACTTGCAGGCCTCAATTATTTGGCTAAGCTCGATGTTCAGAACTTTTGTCAATCCTAAGCTACTCCGATTCATTAAACCCGTCTAGCACCAATCCCGAGTGCATCGTGCATCTTGTGTACATGACCTTCAGATAGTATATGGAATAGGCCCAGCTCAACCATACAATATTAGGTCTATTACCATCAGAACAGGGATATCGCGTACTGTTAACATACCTCTTGTGGTCTTCGATCCTTCAGCAGCATCTGTGTAATTGAGAGTGAAAGCTCGAGCTTTACCTGCCCCTGACCCCGGCTTCTGTACCGTTGCTGTGTTACTGAACTTCGGACATCTGATGGCGATGTCTCCCGGTTCTCTACATCTAAAGTAAATCTGGGTCCCTAGAAGACATGATCCTGCATGAGTCTTTCCACACTTAGCACACGAGTTTCTTGGCTTAGGAGCAGAAATAAGTGAAACATTGTTAGTCTTTGGAAATTTGTTTTGTTCGAAGCTTTGACTCGGATCGGTCCACTTCTTCTTTCTAGGTATCTCATCACCCTTCTTGGGCGGTATACGTCCAAATAGAGCCGAGAAGAAATCTTTTGAGCTCTCTCAACGACATTAGCATAGGTCATGGTTCCCTGACTTGCTAGGATTGAATTGATCTCCGGGCGAAGACCCCTCTCGAAATGTTGGGATCACATATCTACTGAGTTGATTAAATCTCCACTCATATTTTCCCACGATGCGATTCCTTGACAGAGGTGTAAGAACTCTGTTTCCTTTCGGTCACGGTATGATTGAGGTATGAAATATTGTGCGATCATCTCCTTAAAATTCTCCCATGTTATAGCCTCCATCTGGTCCGACCACAAGGTTCTCTCATATGACTCCCACCAGTGACTAGCCTCTTCTGTAAGTTGAAAAACCACGCATGAAATCTTTTGTTTCTTCATACAGGTCAGGTGCTCAAATAAACTATCAAGTGACCTCATCCACTCCTCAGCCTCGATCGGGTCCCTTCTTCCATTGAAAGTCAGTGGATTGGAAGGCCGAAATTGTTTAAAGATTAGGTTTGCGTCATTCCTCACTGGTGGTGGTGCAGCTTGGGTGACCTCAAAGTGTCGAGCCAAGCCTCTAAGGACGGATGCTAAATCTCCCATTGTGGCATCCACATTTTGTTTTGGTGGATTTACCGTTGGCGGCTGATCCATTCGTGGTCGACCTCGAGGTATAATTCTAAAAGTGATATACGAAAACTAACCCTTATCATCTACCCCACGCAATCCAACAATATATATAACAATAGATAAACAAACAACAGGTACATGGTACGGATCAACATTATTCCATAAATCAATTAATAACTTCAATAGATTCATCTGTTATTCGTTTATCATCATAGCATGATATTGTCATGTAGGATAACGTATACCCAACTTGCATATACTAATCATAAAAGTACATCATGAAACATATCACAAATATTCACACATGGTCCCCATAGACCTCAAACATTAGTTGCAACATTACGTATCACACCCACGAACACGGAAAACACACCAACTAGCTCACCCTGTTGTAAACAAGGGCCAATGGTAGACTTAACTCTCTGTAACACGATATCAACTCTTGCAAAAGACCATTTATACATACGAGCTCACGCTGCTGCAGTCAACGGCCTGGTGGTTACACACATGGGCTCACGCTGCTACAGTCAGAGGCCCTGTGGCGGTGGCCAATAGCAGTGTGTCGATTGTAGTGACATCAAGAGGCTTTTAAAAGATCTTTTCTCAATAAAACACGTTTGAAAACAACAACAAGCTTGAGCAGAGCCCTACAAAGGGTAGAACTTTGCTCTGATACCATACTGTCATGTCTCATTTTTGTACTTTAAAATATCAGAGTTTTCTTTGTGGGCATGCAAGAATGAAGGGAAAGAGACGTATATTTTAAAACAGAAATCTTGGAAAATGATAACATACAATTTTATATATACAAATCCTCAACGTCTAGCCGAAACAAAATATTTAAATATAGCAGCGGAACATCATATAGGATCTATAACATAGAAGGAGTACAATTTATATTTTACAAACGTGAAATATTAAAATATCGTTTCAACATCAAGTTTTAGAAGCAAAAAAAGAAATCTTGAATTAGCACCACCATCTCTACACATCTTGATTCTCGTCATTTCCTGTATAGTGAATACACATGGGGGTGAGTGCGTTGATTACACTCGTGAGGATAATTTTCATATTTTAACATTCGTTAAACAGTTAAGTCTTTTGAACATTTACAAATACAACAATTAAACACAGTGCGTAGAATGCATGACACATAGCATAAAAGCACGTAGCTGTAGATAGGTGCGGGAGCAGCCCGTCTTATCCTATAAACAGTTTTTATCTCGTTAGCATCTTTCATAACGGACCATTGGTCCCTCCGTAGCATAGTATTGGACCGTAGTCCCTTCATAGTATAATATTAGACCGTAGTCCCTTCGTAGCATATTCTTAGACCATAGTTCCTTCGTAGCATAGTATTTGATTGTTGTCCCTTCGTAGTAGTATAGTATTGACATGCATGTATGTTCATATAATCCACAACACGTAAGCACGACACATGAAATTCAACCTTTCATAACAACCCCGACACTCGCCCGCGTGCGTGCACGCACCGCTCCCGATGCTCGACAGCGCGTGCGCGTAGAACACCCGGTGCGCGCACCGTGCGCGCGCGCTTGCCCAGCAGCCCTGACGCGCGCCCAGCGCCTGGTCCACCACACACCACAGCAAACCCAGCCTAGGCCAACTACCATACATCGTCGGCCACTACCCCGACTCCCGACTCACCGGTGCGACACTGCGTGCTTGCCACCAGCAAGCACGGCGGCGCTACATAGCGCCGCCCACCATACAGCCACACACGAATAAAAACTCATACACAGCCCCGACCGGTGATGTCCAGTCACCGACGACACTTCCCAACACCGGCGCCACTTCCTCGGCCACCTTCCGACACGGCGCCGTCGTCCAAACTCATGCTTTACACACACATAGCAGCACACACGCTGCACCACACACACACCCACCTAAACACACACACAGACCCATCGCTGGTGTACTTCGCGCCGGCCACCCCGACGCACGGTGGTGCTTCCAGCACCGTCCCCGACACCTCCCAACCAAACATAGACCTGTGACATAGAGGAGAGATCGATGGGAGAGAGAGAGCAGCAATGAGAGAAGAGAGAGAAAGGGAGAGATAGGAGAGAGAAAGAGGGTTTGCCAGAGTTTGACCTGTCATTTCCCAGCGAACGAGCTGTCGAAACACAAAACCGAACCCGGATCTGGAACGAACTCGGCGAAGACTATAAGCTATGTGAAAATCGGTCGAAGCCGAGAAAAAAAAGATTTTGGCATCGGCGGCGGTGCGACGACGGCTGGCCGGCCAGAAAAATCAGAAGAGAGAGACAAAGAGAAGAGATATCTTACTTTTTGACTTTTCGTTCGGATTATTTCCGTTTTATGATTCGTTTCGTATTAGTATATACACTTTTCAAAATATCTTACTATTCATGAAAATATCTTACTTTTTATTATTCATCGAAAATATCTCATTTTCGATTTTTCATATTCGTCGTATTCTTCATGATTTGAGCTACGGTTCTCCGATTGACCTCAAATTCATTTCTATCTTCTCATTTTTCGATTACAAACCTTATGATAAAATTATAATCTATGATTTTCGATTAAATTATACCACCGATTAATTAAACATGCATTTTATCATTTTTCTGTAACACATATAATTAAATCAAACAATGAAGGGTTTAATTATTTAATTATTCAATTATGCGTCGGTTTTATCCTAGGCGCTATATTTTTGAACACCCACTTAGTTTCAATAACTCCTTGATGATCAAGCTTAGGAACCAATTTCTATACATGGTTCCTCTCAAATCCATTCAACTTTTCCTGCATGGCTTGTATCCAGTTACTATCCTCAAGAGCTTTTTTTACACTCTCGAGTTCAACTTGTGATATAAAACATGTGAACATAGATTCCTGAGGTCTAAACCTTCTTGTTCTCACACCTTCATTGATATCTCCAATCACAAGTTCTCTGGGGTGATTTCTGAGCCATGTCTTATCAAGCTCAAACCTGAAAACTGGTTGTTGAGCAGTAACTTGTTGATCCTCAGAATCCTATTTGCGGTTACTGTTGGACTCTAGTAACCTGTCTGCTTGTTGATCAGCATCCTGCGTCACTACATTCCTGGATGCAGTAACCTGTGGACTGTTTTCTGTAATCTCTTCAGCAGGCACTGGAACTCCATTGATGTATTTTACTATTTATCCCTGATCTTCAGCTTAGATACATCTTCCTTAAGCTTGTCCAACTCAGCAGTATCAAAGTGTGATTCATCAAACACCACATGTATTGATTCTTCAACAACTAGACTTTTCTTATTAAAGATCCTGAAGGCTTTGCTTACTGAGGAGTATCCCAAGAATACTTCTTCATCTGACTTTTCATCAAAGGTCTTCAGGTGCTCCTTTCCATTGTTCAAGATATCACCTGCATCAAAAAATATGCAAATATGAAATGTTAGGTATAAAACCATACCAAATTTCATAGGGTGTTTTGTCATGGTCCTTGTTGATCAGGCATCTATTATGAGTGTAGCAAGCTGTATTGGTTGCTTCGGCCGAAAATCTCTTTGGTATGCCAGCATCAGCAATCATGATCCTAGCTACTTCCTTCAGAGTCTTGTTTCTTCTTTCTGTAACTCCATTTTGTTGGGGAGTCCTTGCTGCAGAATACTCATGACAAATCTCATTCTCTGAATAGTACTTCTCAATGAACTTGTTTGTGAACTATGTTCCTTTGTCAGATCTAATCTTCACTATGCTTACGGTCTTTTCATTCTGCACTC
This sequence comes from Scutellaria minor, assembly GCA_954870855.1. Taxonomy (NCBI): domain Eukaryota; kingdom Viridiplantae; phylum Streptophyta; class Magnoliopsida; order Lamiales; family Lamiaceae; genus Scutellaria; species Scutellaria minor. Next base: position 14,859,213 of record OX940737.1, read on the forward strand.
TCTTCATAAATTCTAACAGCCTGTTTTGAGTTTCTGATTTCTTGGCCAGAAAGATGGTCCAAGTAAATTTAGAGTAGTCATCCACTATCACCAGGGAATACTTCTTCCCACTTACACTGACAGGCTCCACTGGTCCAAATAAGTCCATATGTAGAAGGTCCAGTATCCTGTGAGAGGATCTCTGAACTTTATCCTTAAAAGAGCTTCTCACTTGTTTTTCTTTCTGACGGGCACCGCAAACATTCTCTTTTTTGTAAGCAACATCAGACAGACCTCTCACTAGGTTCTTCCTTGCTAGCTTGTTGATTGTCTTGAAGTTCAGATGACTCATCCTTTTATATCATAGCTAACTCAGTTCAGGAGTACTTTTAGCAATAAAGCATGTTGGTTGCACTGTTGAACTCCAATCAGCAAGATAAATGTTGTCTCTCCTGGTTCCAGTAAGCTTCACCTCATTTGTCTTATTTTCTCTAATCAGACACTTGTTGAGGTTAAACTCCATTAAACATCCTTTGTCACAAAATTGGTTGATACTCAGGAGGTTATACTTCAGTCCTTTGACATATGATACATCACTGATTCTTGCATTGCCTCTGATTAAGCTTCATGTCCCCTTGGTGCTTCATTTGGAGTCATCTCCGAAGACAACCTTGGGTCCTTTGTATGGTTGGAAGTCTCTTAATCCAGCTTTGTTGCCAGTTATATGTCTTGAGCAGCCACTATCAATATACTATACATCACTGATGCTTCCTGGCAACTGATTCTACAAGAATATCAGGTAGATTTAGGTACCCATACAAGTACGGGTTCGGGAGGGTTAGTCATCTTTGGGACCCACACCTGCTTGATGATAACTGGTTTACCATCAGCCTTGGTGGTTCTCTTCCTGTTAATACCCTTAGCAGGATACTGTTTGTGTTGTGTGTGTACTAGAGCTTTCCAGGTTTTGTGCTTCCTATTCGAGGAAGTTTCTCCCTTATACCTTTCAAAAACCTGAATTCTTTCAAGATGACGCACTTGCGCTCTGGTATAACAGGGGTAGAAGTTTTGATGGTCCTTGGGAGATTGTTGTTTTCTTCTCCTTCTAGCAGCATACTGATTATGCCACTTCCTGAGTTTCTAAGTAGTCTTACTCTCTCCTCCTTGCAGTATGGGCTTCTTTTCCTTAGCCAGGGTACTAGTCTTGTTCAAACTTCCATTAGTTGGAAGCAGTTTCTGAGCATAGGGAACTTTAGCTTGAACAAACTTTCCCACTTTGGATGTACTTTGTTGGAAGTAGTTCCTGAGCATAAGGAATTTTTGCTTGAACAAACTTTCCCACTTTGGATGTACTTGCTACTTTTTGAGAGGAACTGGCACAGTATCCTAGACCACTTCCTATGTAAGCATTCTGTGTCTTCAGGATACACTCTTATATCTTCCTAGCTGACTTCCTATACACATTAATTATGTTTTACAAGCCTGCTTTCTCAGTTTCTAGCTTAGTGACTAGCAGTTTGAACTTGGAGACCTCAGTCCTGAGATTGTTGCATTCTGTACTGTAGTACTCCAGGTCAGTAACATGCTCTCTCAGTACAACTTGCTCACTCTTGAGCTAAAGGTTTTCTCCTTCTTTAGTTCTTCATGAGCTGAATTGATTTGCTCAAAGTCACTCATGATATGTCTAAACGATTGGATCATGTTCAGCTTTTCAGAACCAGAAACATCAAGGGATTGAGATGTTACCTCATCATCGGATGAGCAATCCTCTTTGGGTTCTTCCTTGAAGCTGCTTGCTGTTTTCAGTGCTTCAGCTTCACTTAGGAGAACCCCGAGTTTTTGTTTATCATCCCTTCTCCGTTCTTTTCTCTGCACCCTTTATTCTTCAGTATATTTCTGAACTTGTAGGTAGGGGCAGTTCCTTGCGAAGTGTCCAGGTTTTCTGCAATTATAACATAAGTAAGAGGAACTTGTGTTTGCTTGTTGTGTATGTTTTACCTGATGACTTCTATCTGATGATGTCTGAGGCTTCCTCCTGAAGTCTTTCCCTTTGTGGTTGGTCTTCAGAAACTTCTTAAACTTCTTCAGTAGAAGTGTCATTTGTTCATCAGCATCCTCAGTATGAACCTCTTTCTGTTTGTACTTCAGCTTACTGTTGCTAGTTGTGGTAGTATCCTGTGCTCTAGCAGTAAGCGTTGTAACCCTAGAACTTGATTCCTCAACCTATTTTCTCCTTCGTTCAATATCATATTCGAATGCCTTAAGGTCTCGGAAAAGGTCAAAGATGCTCATATTCCTAAACCTTCATTGTTGTTTCCTTATTGTGCCGCTCCACTGGTAATGCTCGCAACACCTTAGTGTTCTTCTCCTTCTATGTATAGACTTTTCCAAGGGATTCCAGCTCATTGATGATAGCTGTGAATCTTAGATCAAGATCCTCTAGGCTTTCTCCTGGCTTTATTTTGAAGTTTTCATATAGTTGTGTGGCCTTAGAGATCCTGTTGTCTTTGGCAAGCTCATTGTCTTCACATATCATCTCTAGTTTATCCCATATCTCCTTAGCTGTCTTATAGTCTTTAACCTTGCTGAAGGTTCCTTTATCCAGCATAAGGAATAGAGCATTCTTGGCCACATTGTCAAGGTTGGCCCACTTTCTTTCTTCAGGAGTATATTCGTATCTTTCCTTAACAATGTACTCTCGGGGTGAAGCTGCTCGTGGGGCAAATCCTGGGGGTACATCAGCATTGTCATCTACGATTGTTGCACCCTCGGTTTCTTCACCTACCGGGGCTTTAGCTGCCTCAGCTCATTCTTGCTTGCGATGTTGCCTTGCGAAAATAGGGTTCAGTTTGTAGATAACTGGTGGTCCTTCAGTTATAACATACCATATCTCATCATGCATGGCTGATAGGTGAGCCTTCATGTGTATCCTCCAGTCGTCATATTCATCTATGGAAAACATAGGGAGCTTGTGTGATGAGGTATTCATGTTTGTGCTAAAATAATGGTTTTGGTCACGTGAAAAGAAAAATGGTTTATCCAGCAGAAACAGGTGGATCTGGGTAGGTTGCCAGGCAAGTTGTCTTTTAACCTAACTCGCTCTGATACTACTTGTTGGTCCCAAATGGTCAGAGGTTCAGAGGGGGTGAATGAACCTCTATCAGATTCTACGTTTTAAAACTTTTTAGTGAACATTTCCTAATTCTACAGAGAAACAGTAACCTGACTCGATTCAGTAACCTGGCGTAAGCTTTTTCAGGTTTCTGGCTCGGTTATCACAATATGCAGTGGAATAAACAAAGATAGAGTTTATTTATGAAAACCTATTTTTCCTTTCCAAATATGATTTTAGCTGAATTATGATATATGCAACAAGATAGATATATAACAATGCAATGCAACAAGTAATCAAAAGTAGTAAACACACAAAGGCTTATAGTGGTTCGAAGGTGGTGTAATCATTCTACGTCCACTCTACTTTCACTGAGAAGGAACTTCGTTAGGTCAGTTTGCTTTACAAGACACAACTTTACAAACCTCTTCCAAACAAGTTTACCTACTAGAATCAAACAGATTCTTAGGCACTTTCCCACACAGGGTACAAAACTCACATAGAGTTATAAGCCTACACAAGACTAACACTTAGCAAGGATTTAATCTTGTCAACTAAGGACACCAAACTAAAACAACCTAACACACATCAAATGATTATAAGTATATGTGTTTCTTCAACTGGTGCAAACTTGAAACGGTCTTGAACTTGAAAGCTCTAGAACTTTGGTTAACTGCTTCAGAAGGTTGAGTGTCTGAACTTGTGAGAAAAACTTGAGAGAAGAATAGCTTGAAAATATTCGCAATGAATTTAGTAGTCTTCAAGGTCACTTCATCCTTCTATTTATATCAGTAGAAAAATGCCCGTTGAAGAGAGACACTTTTCTTGTTGCATTTCAAATTGATCTTCAAATGTTTTGTAATTAATGCACCTGAGGAAATCGGGTACTGGTCATCATCCTTCTCTAATGCGCATTAATGGCGCCACTCCTCGACTATTGTACTTTTGCAGAGCCACAGGTCCAGGTGTCTCCACCTGATTGGCCAGGCACTAACTTCTATCTAACGGATGCTTGACATGAACTATTCCTCGTACAACATTTATAATATACTTCATACTACAATGAAAAGATAGAAGAAACTTACAGCTTTTTGCTAAGGTAGTAGTGCTGCAAACTGTTCTGTGCCAGCTTTTTGATCTGCGTCAGCTTCCTGTTTCAGAATAACTTTCTGTTCTCGAAACCTGCAGTCAGTTCACAGTCTTCCATATTGTTATTTGTATGTCGCTTCCTGATCTAGCTTCCTGATCCTGGTTCATTCTTCAACTTACTGACTTTCCTAGCTGAAAGCCAGTCTTCAAGATTTCTTATCTCCAGAATCCTACTATAATCAGTATACTACATCTTCCTGATCTTTACAACTTTACAACTCAAGACTTAGAAAATAAAACTTATCAACCAAAAATCCACTTATAAACTGTGGAAAATTGGTACTCTAAAGTCTCATCTAATATTACATTGTCTCATCGAAACCTAGTCAGAAATATCCCAACAAAATAAACCATTTTTCTTGTAGTGGCATTACACAGAACGTGTACAATATGGATGTAATTGGGATGTGATGAGTGTGCCAAATCTAGGGGGACTTGTGGTTTCGACTCATATCGGATGTGATGTGATGAACCGCATGAACATGATGATGCAGATTCAAGAAAGGTAGTCAAATATTTTGAGCTCTAATTTCTTCCGTTTTCTTTATTTTTCTTTCTTTATTTTTTAAAAATTTATTTAGGTTAAAGTGAGTTAACTCATAGTTAATTAAATTTAGTTAATTTTAAGTGTTGTATCACTTACATATTATCTACGTGACATCCACATCACATAAACTAATTTAGACCAAAATCATGAATTAGTTCAAATTGAAAACAATTTGTCAATTATTGTTCAAATTGATAATTTTAAATTAATTGGTTAAAATAGAAAAAAGTTGGTGATAGTTTTTGGATCACTTACTGAAAGAAATAAGCAATAAAGAAATCTATATATTTATATATAATAATAAAATCACCCAAAAAATCTTTCCCAAAACTGTAAAATCTCGCCAAAAGTCAAAAAGTCCACTTTCTTTTTTGATTTTTTTTTTCTTTTCAGTTTTTTATTTTATTATATTCATATTGCTATTATTATTTTTTTGAAAGCGTGATTTTGAGTTAGAACTTTCTAAAAAAATTCAATTTTTTTTCCCAATTTTCTTGGTTTTTTCTTATATCAATAAATCTTTTTTTGTAAGCTTTCCATGCATGGTTCGTCGTAACGGCATTATAACGGACGTGACGGCCTTAACATAATGGTAACGGCCACTTCCACATCACTGATTCGGTTAAAAATGGCCGACTACATTATTGGGTATGATATCGGCGTGATAACATCCGTAACGGAGTTACGCGGCGTTATAACGGACAAAACAGATTGTAACGGGTATAAAGGTGGAGATGACGGATAGATGATTGAATTTCAATACTCTATATTCTTTTTTTGATTGAATGTAATATTCTTTATACATGTTTATTATATATAGGTATATTAATATGTATATAAACAATATATCAACTTATTAAGTACAAATGTACCATTGCAACTTGAAAGAATAATAGTGAAAGAAGCTGCACAAAAGTTGATTAGTAGGCTTTGATACCATGCTTTCTTAGAATATTATTAGAGATAAAAACAAAGTTGCACAAAAGTGAAACCTGTAAAATTGACAATAATAAAGCTGCAATATCTTGTATGCAATATCTTGTATTATCTATTCACTGCACAAAAGAATAAAGTTGCACAAAAGTGAATTTACACTGTCTATTTCACCTAATATGTTGATAAAATTGAAAACTATAACATTACCTCCAAGAATATTGCCTCAATCAACACCACCTCAATCGACACCAACAACTACCACTCTTGAAATAGATATCACCAAAACCTGAAAATGTCACCATATTTGCTTACCCCCTCTGCAAACTAGTTGAAAGAGAACGCGAAGTTGGGGGAGAGCTGCAAGATATTTAAAGATAAAAATACCAAAAGAAAGGTAATACAAGATATTTAGTATTTGATTTTGAGCGACAAGTTCTATCAGTTAATTCATTTTCTTTTTTAGCGACAAATGAATAATATTTTTACTCTGGAAAATTTAACATAAAACATTTATACTTTAAAAGATGTTTTATGGTTTGTAGTGAGAAAATTATCAATTATCTCTTTCAATATTCTAAGTCTTTACTTATCTATTTATTAATATTTATATTAATAAGAGAATTTAATATCAAACAATTGTATGAATGACATGAATCTATACGGTTCTTACTTTTACATATATAATAATAATAAAGATGTTATATATATTTCATGTTGAACAACTTTAAATTCTATTTAATTTCTAGCATTACAGGTGATATAATTATTATACAGTAAAATTATAGTGAAATACCAGTCTCTAGTACTACTTTTTTCTAAATAATAGTTCCAAACTAAATTTCTAATAGTATATATCTAAATTTGTAGTTATTTTTTGTGTTAGATTAGCTATTTTTTGTTTTAATTAAGTTATTGATTTCATAATATTTGTAGGATGCCTCCCAAACGTGATATTGGTTGGGATTTTTATAGTCCTATTGGTGATGGTAGTAGAGACATAAAATGTAACTATTGTGGCAAAACTATAACTGGTGGAATTACGAGAGTAAAAGAATATATTGCACATGTTTCTGGAAATGTGGAGAGATGTACTAAGGCTCCAAAAGAAGCAACTGCAATGATTCGAAAACATATTCAAGAATCCAAAGTTGCAAGAGCTTCATTAAAAAAGAATCGAGAAGCGATAATCGTGACAATTCGGGAAGAAACCAGAAAAGAGCGTTTCGTTGACATCGAGGATTGCGATGAAAGTGAGGATGAATTTAATAATCAATATATCAACCAAGAGAGATTATCACGGATGGATGAATTGAAGCAATTGAGGAATGCCATGAGAGAAAGCCGCAGAGTGGCTAATTACGAGGAAGATATACGTAGGCGATTTCCAGATGGTATATTACATTTATCATTTTAATACATATTTATCCATTTATATAATATATCTAATGTTTATATTTTTTTATTACAGGGCATTCTGGTGTCGGAGCATCGCAGTCCACATCAGGTATAAAACGAGGAACATTTCGCAGTTCTAGTGTTAGAGAAGAATTTAATAAGTCTTCAAGCGGGATTGATTCTTACATGCTCCCATCAAAATAAAAAAATATCAAGAATTGGTTTGCTCCCGAAAAAATCAAAGATGTTGGTAAGGCTATTTTGAAATGGTTTGTGTTTAATGTTATTCCATTTAATGTTGTTGATAGTGGACCATATTACCAATCTATGATAAATACCATTGTTGAGGCTGGGCCAGGAATTAAAGGACCTTCAGGACGTCAAATAGGTGGTACTTATCTTGATGAAGTATCTGAAATTGAAGGTTATATATCAACATTCACTACAAGAAATTTGAGAATTTACTACGACAAAATTCGTCATAAAAACACCATTTTTCGTCACAAAAGGTGTTTGGTGACGAAATATTTTCATCGCAAAGAACGTCGTTGTAAGTGCGTCGTATTAGGTAAATGCAACGCTATTTGAATTCGTCATCTAAAGTCATCTTTTGATGACGCTAAAGGTCATCGTCGCTATATCATCTCATCTATAGTGACAAATAAAGCATCGCATTTGACATCAAATTTCATCACTAATTATGGTGTTTCGTCACTAAAAGTGTAATTTTACATGACGAATTTAATTTATTGTCACTAAAATATTAATTTTTAGTGACGATTATCCATTTACTACCAACTTTGTCGAATTTTGGTGACACAATTTTAGTCACAATTTGATTAACTAATTCGTCATATTTTATATAATTCGTCACCAAAGAGTTAAACTTTAGTGACGAAATTTTGACGTTGTTATATGTATCCATATAATGATGACACAATGCGTCACGAAAAAGTAAGATTCGGTGACAAAAAATTGTGGTCACTAAATAGTGTAAAACTGGTGATGAATTATTTTTGTCATAATAAATATTATCTAGTGATAAAGATGATAATTGTCGCTAAATATTTAGATACAATGACATCATATATTTCGTCACGAAATAATTATGTTGTTGTGACCAAATTTATCGTTAGTATATGTATATATATAATGACAACACAATTTGTCACCAAAAAGTAGGACTTTAATGACCAAACCTTTATTGTCACTAAATGATGTTGAAATAGTGATGAAATATTTTTGTCATAATTAAATATTATTAAGTGACGAAGTTGGTAATCATCACGAAAAATTTAGGTGACAACATATATCGTCGTTACTAATTAGCTTACAGTGACAATATTTTTTGTCATTAATTAAATATTATTAAATAATTATTTTTATTGTGGATTTAAATTATATATACATATACTATTTAAATAGATTTATAATTGACAAAAATAATTATCATGATAAACTAATTAAATTATAAATTACAATAAATAAATATCTACTACTACCATTAAATTAAAGATCATAAATTTAAATTGCATAATATGATAAAAATGCAGTGAAATAAATTCTACCAAAAGTCGAGAGCAATAAACATATTTGAGTTAGAAATAAAAAGAACATAAAAAAATATTCTCCTAAATCTTAAATTTCATCCATTTATCAGACAATAAATTCATAAGTTTGTTTAGTTGGTCTTTCAAGTCTATTATTTATGCACCTTACTCCAAGAGCTAATCACCTTGCACAGAGAGCTGATTTTTAAAATCACTCACTTATTTTTTCTTGTTCTGAGCTGCTATTATCCTCACTCAGACTTCTCAAAGCTATTAAGCCTATTAGGAGAGGAAACCATACATCAAAAATAACCATACCAGAAATAAAAAAGAAAAAAAAGGCCAATAGAATTATGATTAAGTAGGAATTTGGAAACCAAGTGTTGTATTCATAGTACCCGATTCTATTCTGAAATCATAACAATAAAATCCAAAATCAAGCAGTTACTTTCTTGAAGTACAAAGATAAGATTACGGCTCTAATATTAGTTTACCCAGAGATCTGAAGAGGAGTGAAGTCTACATTACTTGGAACCTGCAAATATAAAATATAAATCAAACTGCTAGCTTCAATAAAATGCAATACAGCAGGAAATTGTCATGCCATCTTATAGTTACTAGGAGGTTGCCATTGTCCACGAAGCCCATTTGGTCCCAAAATAGAATGTTTAGACAGAGTTTCCACCTTTGGGCCCGGAACACTTAATGATCTACAACAGAAAAAACACACCAAATAATGATTAAAAGAAGGCTGGAAAACATAAAATGAAAATCGTGTTCTACAGAAATGTTTTGTCTTCACAATCATCAGAAAGTCAATCAGAAACATGAGATGCCAAGATAGTTCAAAAATCTCTTGAAGAGTCCAACTATATTAACAAACCAAGCAAAGCAATCAAACATATATATGTGTGTGTAAAACGAATAATAAAGTTTAAGGTGATACAAACATATCCTATAAACTCAGGACTTTGCGATATAAACCATAGATGCAGTAGAAATGAATTGCATTTAAGAAATAAACCATATAAACCAAAGAAGTTTTACTTGAACAGCTGGTTTCAATTCCTCAAGCTCAGTCACTGCAGTATTCAATTTCTGCCTAGGCAGATTAAGAAAAGGCAAACTTTTATTAATAAAAACTACAATAATGACAGCTAGCTTTACCTCCAACAATAGTACATGATAGTAATAAATAAATGAGCAATAGTTGTTAATCGTTACCCTTTTTAGATGAAGTTTATTGCCTTGTGAAGTTGTTCTATAGTCTCGATGGCAAGGTATTGTCTCAGTAACCAAACTAAAACAAAAGATAACACGCAGCTTTCATAAACAGACTTTTCCATATTTCATGCTACTTGATATATTTTAAAGAGAGATTGTTACTATATTAAACAACAAATCCCAACAAGACATCGTTTCTCACCTTGAAAATCTAAGGAGCATAACATACAGGTCAATTACATTCTTTTCTTCACAAAAGATGTCAGCCTACATGCTAAACAAAGTAATTAAGTTCGAAAAATAATAGGAAATCAATAGAAAACATGATTGAAAGAGAGATTCATGATATAAAACATTATGGGAGATAAAACAACGATGAGAAACAAACAATCAGGTCATATTTTGTGATGTAAAGCTAAATATGAAATGTATACTTAGTTCATGTGGAGCATCAAGAAACAATTACTTCAAACCAAATATACGAAAAATCAGAGCTCCAGCCAACCAAAAAGGATAGTACAATAGAATTTTAGCCCAGAACACCATACAAAAAAATTCAGAGTAAAGGTATACCAAATTCATAAAAAAGAAATCAAAACAGACAAATGTGGAGCGATAAAAAAACTGAACCATCAGGTTTTTCTCCCTACACCAGATGAGTACCTAAATTATCTAGATACAGTTGTCATACAAACAAAGAAAATCAAATGAAGCAATATAATGTTTTTTTAGAGCTAGGACTGGGAGATATTATATCATGACAATGATTCGCTTAAAAACCTATTAAGAAATAGTCGAAAACTATTATATATCATTTTTTAATATTTAGCTCATATTAGTTTCACCTATACTCTTATTTGAGAACCATATTGAGATTATTTTGCCAAGAACGTTATCACCAGGAAATAAGTAAAAGTGGAGAAACTACATATTGGAAATGAATATGCAGGGCCTTTGGGAATTCTTAAAGTTGTTACAGCTGGTATAAAATTACTTTTCAAATAAAATCTCGTCCAATCTAAATGAGATACTCGTTTATTCAATTTAGACCCATCCTTAGCCGTCATATCCATTTTTTAAAAATATCTAGCAACTCATTTTAGTCATCTCTTTATTCAAGCCAATCTTAGTATTTATGTTTTTCATGGATTCCCATTTCAAGTTTCGCTATTCTCATGTGCAGCATACTTAAATCTACATAATAATCCATGAATAGCAAATTGCAATCACCTAAAAGTTAAAGAGATGAATAATAAGAAACTCACCCCAAACACTCACGGTACAACTTCTATGCTAAGGTTGCATTTTCAATCATTAGCACAAATAAAAGATACATCTTGAAAGAAATGGACCAAATAAAAAAAAGAAAAGAAAAAAAGGACCACTATTTCTAAACTTCAATTGAAATATTTGAATTGCAAAATGCAAAAATTAACAATAATAGCACCTTGAAATCAAAGACTTGTATATTTGAAATTAGGGTGAGAAGTATTAAGATCATCCCACCTTTGTTTTTTGCATATGCATAGTTCTACTTGGCCCAACTTCATGTATCCACAAATAAGAGTGTTCCAAGAAATAACATCTTTTTCAAGCATTCCATCAAACACCATACGGGCCTCAGCCATTGCAACACACTTCACATACAAATCCAATAATGAATTCTCTATTATACTAAAACCCATTAACCCAAATTTGCTGACATGTCCCTGAACTTGTTTCCCAACACAAAAGAGTAGTTACACATACCCTTTTTTACAAATGTATAGTGTTTGAATCTTTTTTTCTTTTTTAACAACTTCTGAGGTATATATTTGAGCTTCAAACAGGAATACAATCAAGAAAATCAAAATTCTATATAAAATCCTTTCATGTTATCCTACGAGATTCTTGAATTTACTAGTTAACAATTTTATATAAGGCTGTAGGAGAATTATCAAAATCTCCATGAGTATATCTAGTCAATATGATAAACTCAAAAGCAAAAATATTTAATACTTATGTAACTCACCTGTAGCTTTGAGTTCTTGATTGTTCTTGATCATGAATGCTAGGATCAAAACTGGTCAGAACTTTTTTTTATTACATTTAATGGTTGCTTTAGCCATACAACATTATTACCCAAAATAATTCAGATCCATCAAAATATAAATAGTTTTTGCTGAAGACATAAATATATTATAATACCATATATTAAATGATGAACACAGACTCTGGAGAGATTTTTGTTCGTGCTCAAGAACGCAGAGATAGTGACAAATTTCAAATAAAACAGCCTGCTTGCTAATCAATGTTCCAGATATAATTCAAATTATGCTGGCTAGACATCCTTATATGACATAAGTTTATTAATTAAATATATAACCATAATGATCAATGCAACATGACGACGATGAAAATGAAGCGATAGACATTCAGCTTAGTGGCTACGCATAAATGTACTTATTTTCTTTAAAATTTCAATCTTGACAAGGTTACTGTACATAAATTCTAGAAAAGTGACAGCTAGCTTTTTATTCACCCAGTACAACTGAATCCAAACTCAATAAAGAAATAATAAATCAGGCATTACTGAGATTCAAGTTAGAGCTCCAAATGACGCAACACATGAAACAATTCGAGGCATAACATGAACCCCATTCATACAACTGCCGAACAGTTTACATTACACTACAAATACAAACGGTGTGGGGATTGAAATTCAAGAAATTTTCAATGCAATCGAACAACAATTATCAGACAAATAATAGACCGAGTTGGGGTTTACCTGCTTGAGAATATTATCGGCGATGCAATAGTAGAGGAGTAGGAGACAACATTTCATCGATTCTATATGCATGAGACAACATTCAAAATTATATGCATAAGAGAAATAAGGTCTGGAGAAAGTGTTTCAATATTAATTTCAATAAAAGAGGTTGAAGATATACCTCTTCTTTAAGTACCGCGTGGCGGGCACTACCTGCTTGCATAGCTTTCGTCCTTTCAGGTTTCCCCAAGAGTAGAATAAACTCCATTTTCTTTTCGCACCATTCCTAATTAGGACAAGGAAAATGATTTGAATTTTGAGTAATGTGGAAAATATACATAGGAATAGCAAAACTTCATCATAACAGTATGCACGATTCTACTGAATCCGACAAAGTTTTGCATTTGTTACCCGTAATCTAACAATACTTGATCAAATTCAATTTCTAGCAATGAAACAGTTACAAAGACCAAAGGAGAGGAAAAGCTAATAGTACCGTGCCAGTAATGTCGGTGACGGATAGACCTCTCCCTTTCCGAAATCGCTACAGAAACGATTCCATTACTCTGTTCTTCTTATTCTTCTGAGGACTATTAGATGCGCCAGTGGATCCGACAACCCGATCCGAGTCCTCGATATCAAGAGACCCGGTTGACGTGCAAGCAGATAGCCCGCGCTTGGACAAGAGAGAAATTGAGCGAATTGACCTCGAATTCCTAAGCAGCTGACTGGAAGGCATGACGGCGACGGCAAAGTCAGGTTTGAGGCGTTGATAGAGTATAACCTAGATTATACTATGATTGAAATTAGATTTTTCGCATCTCCAATTGATATCCCGCCACTTCTTCCCAAAATAAAACAATTTCCCGTCGATTTTAAAACAACTTCTTCCCAATTTATATATATATATATATATATATAACAATTACCACTAATAATAGAAATGTCAAAAATTTCCAGTCTATTTTCATTTCTTAATAATAGAAATTTCATCAAATTTTATATTTTATTTTTTTGTGATATTAATTGAGTTTATTGTAAATTTCTAAAAATATTACTTTTGTGTAATAAATATATATGGTATATAACAATCTAACTTTGTTGACAAATATTTTCAATGATATATGACAAGAATTATTAATTGATATGTATATAATAAAAAAAATACGTATCAATTAAATATCGTATCTTTTGAACTATTTTTTTCGAATACACATATAAGTTTAGTATGACTTGTTTTTCAAATCAGTTGGTTATTCAATAATCAAAATCTAATTTACAAGCTATCTTTTTCAAAATCAATATTATTGATCATAATATAATAATTATATAATTAATATATACATACACACATATAAATGTAGAGTATATCATATATACCTATTTGAGTTTGCAAATATATGAATAGTTAAATGAATAAACTATATGAAGTTATTGCAATACATGTTCATATTAAATTTTTTCTAATTATATTTCATATAAATACATGATATTTTGGTATATACATACATTATTCTTATATAAAGATTTTGAATTTTGATACATACATGTTTATAGTTTGATATCTTTCTATAACATATCATTAACGTATTTTAGGTAATTAGAAAACTAAGTGACTAAGTCCGATCTATTTTCAAAGTTTAAGCATGTTGAATTCGATTTTGAAAATGTATGAAATTTCTATATTTTTTTTATATTCAAAATTAAATATTATTTGTTAAGGGTTTATTTATTTTTTGATTATTAATTTTTTTTAGATAGTAGATGAGGTTTGAGGTTTCCACTCTCGGAAAGCCACTTTTGAAGTATGGTGATAATGATTATATCAAAATTACAATTCTTTTTGTATTGACTATTTTTTTACTTATTTTTACAATTAAACTACAGAATTTAAAATAATCGATCTATATTTTTTTTCAAAAAACTTTTGTACATTGAGAAATTCTAACTTTAAGACATTTGGAAAAAAAAATTATATAGTTTTTTTAATGGTATGTTGAAATTAGATTTTTTTATTTTGGACTGTATAATTTTTTTTATATACTCATTATGAATATATTATTAAGCATATATTTGTATACTTATTTTCAAGACCAAAATGTTAAATTATTATGTTGATGATGAGATTATACTTGAAACATCAATATAATTATATGAAACATCAATATAATTATATGAAACATCAATATAATTTATATGAAACATCAATATAATTATATCTTTTATATTAAGTTAATATATCATTGGTAAATTGTATCATTAATATCAAAATTTCAAAAAAATTCAGATGGCATGGCAAGCAATATATTAGAAATAAGTAAATTATATTTATTTTAGTTATTAATATGTTTATATTTTAAAATGTAATAGATAAAAGAAAATTTTAAAATATTTCATATAGTTTATTCATTTAATTATTCATATATTTGCAAACTCAAATAGGTATATATATGATATACTCTACATTTATATGTGTGCATATATATATATATATATATATATTAATTATATAATTATTATATTATGATCAATAATATTGATTTTGAAAAAGATAGCTTGTAAATTAGATTTTGATTATTGAATAACTAATTGATTTGAAAAACAAACCATAATAAACTTATATGTGTATTCGAAAAAAATAGTTCAAACGATACGATATTTAATTGATACATATTTTTTTTTATTATATACATATCAATTAATAATTATTGTCATATATCATTTAGTTGAATCAATAGTTGGTGATGAATTTTATCGAAGGTTTGCTATAACTGCACACATCTTACTTTCATTTCACTTGGGCTATACTAGTTTCCATAACATAGCATTTTAACAGATAGACAAACAATGGCTTCCAATACAAATAAAATAAATTAGCATCCATCAAGAGTGCTGAGACGATCTTTATCTGGTGAAAGAAGATCAGCCGAAGTTCCAAAGGGGCATTTGGCCGTCTATGTAGTGGAGAACGAGAAGAAGCGATTTGTAATTCCAGTATCATATTTGAACCAACCTTCATTTCAAGAATTGCTATTTCAAGCTGAAGAAGAATTTGGATTCCATCATCCAAAGGGTGGCCTCACCATTATTTGCAGTGAGGATTTATTCATTGATCTCACGTCTCGATTGAGCAGAACATGATTTCAATACAATGTATTAGAACAACACAGTTTTGTTAATTAGCATTGTATAGAAGTACATTCAAACTTCAGTAGGAAAGAAAATGTATAGAGATTATTAAATGAGTATATGCAAAATTACAGATTCATTTTCAAATGCAAAAGCATTGTCTCTGTTCATTGGGCTTGTTTTCCTTTTCAGTTGACATCTTCATAAGCGAGACGAAAATACAAATTTAAGGTAGATTATTGATGCAGCTTATGGAAAGAGTAGTATATATTATCTCTGCTACATTCTGTCAAAGATTGTAAGGTCGAGCAAATAGTACTCTTTAGGTCAAATCTATGTGTTCGTCCAGGAATCTTTACCAATAAATGAGTGACATGCATACCTCAGCACGAATGAGATGGACATCCTTTACAAGAAACTCTACTGCTGCATTTTTCTCTTCGTCTTCAAGTACAGCTTTCATATCATCAGCCAAAGTATCTTCAAGATTTGCACCACCAAACGCAGTCAAATCAATGTCTCCATCCGGAAGATAAGTTTTCAATGGCACAGATCCGTATGGGAATACCTGCAAAAAGTCCAACCCTATGATCCAACCAATACAAATGTAACTAAATGACTGTTTTAGCAGCTTCCTCTCAATAAGAGACACCAGAACAAGGTGCAAATTTTGAATCAACAAAGAAGATAAGATGCACTGTGAAATGTCAATTACCTTACAGAAAACCGAAACTCTTATTGCAGAGCATATATTGACAAAGTGCAACATATTGTCAGTTTATAGAAATTCAACTAGTTCATGCAACATCATATTAGATCATTAAAAACTAATGTTATATATATCCACAAATACCAATAACAACAAATTTATACACATATAGAATAGCCTTAGTAATAGTAACTGATAACGGTCCAACCACGTAATATTAATTACAGCTACCTCTAATTACCTTGATGTCAAATTTCTCGAATCCAGATCAAAAGACACAACAACACAAAAATTTCTAAAATTGTTGGATACAATTCGACAAATAACTCATCCAATGATTCGAAACACCCCACATTACTCAACTTTTCTCCACGTGTCACAAAAACAACTCCTTATCTCGTAAAGCCAACATTCCACTATTTGGACATTTTTCGGTATTGATCACACTCGAATTGGATTAATCAGAACGACATTTACCATAAAACGCATCCCATCATATCAATCACAAGATATCATGCATGCAAGCCAAACTGTAAATTCACAGAGTAGAGAGTAAAATCACAGAGAACCAGTGATATACAGTACACATCAAACACCAATCACAGCAAACTAACACAGGCCAATACCCAAAATGCAAGATTCCTCAAACCACAAACAAAACACATGTGCATAGAATGTAAATGTGAACATATCAAGAAGAAGAAATCTATTAGAAAGAGATTAAAAACTAAGTAAGAATTAGAATTTCCACCTCAGCACCAAGACCATTTCTGATTAATCTCTGAATATAACGAACAACCTCTTTTCTCCTCTCTTCAGACACAGGAGTTGGTTGGACCTTTCGGATTATTTCACGCGCTGCCTTATCAGCCGCCGCCCAATTCTCGGCTCCAATCTCTATTGAGTTTGGCTCCAAAACGACGTCGAATGCAAAGCCACCGCCGCTCCACCATCCCCCGGAAGATCACCCATTTAATTCTCTTGAAAAAATTCAGCTACTTCAAATAATCTATACACACAACAATTTAAACCCAATACACATCACACAACATTAAAACCAGTCGATCAGAAAACCACAATTAAATCAAAAAAAATCGAAAAAAAAATATAAAAGAAAAAAAGATGCTTTCTTTTTCCTCGCTGTGTGAAACGGGAAAAAGGGTTTGAGGAAAAAAAGAAAAAAAAATGGAATATAAGACCATACTTTGGAGTGTTTCCACGGGTTTTCAATGCCCTGAAGAATGTCAGAGGTGGAGACTTTACATCACTTTGGTTTAGTTTGACCCTTATTCCGTCTCTCTCTCCTTCCTGCACGTCGGTCTGGAATCGAACCCCCTTCTTGTGGAATACCTCCATTTGTTAAGCCTGTAAAAAGAATTAAATTAAATAACTAAAACTCTCAAATCGACCCCCAAAATCGGTCGATTTTATTTGATTTGATTAAATAAATTAAATAATTAAAACCCCCAAATCGACCAATTTAATTTAGTTATTTAATTTAATTTGTATTTTTTATTTAATTTAATTTGATTTGTATTTTTTAGTTATTTTTTTAATTTTAATTCCGGCGGTTGTTTGGTAAATCCTCAAAGTTGAGCTGTTTTACAGTTAATTTTGAAAGTTCGGACGGAATATTCCATCGGCAGTGACTTCTGGTGGCCGTTTAGTAAAAAAACAAAGTTGAGCTGTTTTACAGTGAACTTTGAAAGTTCGGGTAACAAAGTTGAAAAGAGACCATAATTTGGTTTCTATTATGTAATTTACCCTAATCAAAATCTAATTTAAAAGCAATCTTTTTCAAAATCAATATTATTGATCATAATATAATAATTATATAATTAATATATACATACACACATATAAATGTAGAGTATATCATATATACCTATTTGAGTTTGCAAATATATGAATAATTAAATGAATAAACTATATGAAGTTAATATATAAACCACTTTTGAAGTATGATGATAATGATTATATCAAAATTACAACACTTTTTGTATTGACTATTTTTTACTTATTTTTATACCTTTTTAAATTAACAGAATTTAAGATAATCGATCTATATTTTTTTTCAAAAAACTTTTGTAAATTAAGAAATTCTAACTTTAAGGCATTTGAAAAAAAAATTATATAGTTTTTTTAATGGTATATGTTGAAATTAGATTTTTTTTATTTTGGACTGTATAAATTTTTTATACTCATTATGCATATATTATTAAGCATATATTTGTATACTTATTTTCAAGACCAAAATGCTAAATTATTATGTTGATGATGAGATTATACTTGAAACATCAATATAATTATATGAAACATCAATATAATTATATCTTTTATACTAAGATAATATATCATTGGTAAATTGTATCATTAATATCAAAATTTCAAAAAAAATTCAGATGACATGTCAAGCAATATATTAGAAATAAGTAAATTATATTTAATTTAGTTATTAATATGTTTATATTTTAAAATGTAATAGATAAAAGAAAAATTTAACAGGTAATATATTTACAATTTCATATAATTTATTCATTTAATTATTCATATATTTGTCATTTCAAATAGGTATATATATACTCTACATTTATATGTGTGCATATATATATTAATTATATAATTATTATATTATGATAAATAATATTGATTTTGAAAAAGATAGCTTGTAAATTAAATTTTATATTATTGAATAACTAATTCATTTGAAAAACAAATCATAATAAATTTATATGTATATTTGAAAAACATAGTTCAAAAGATACGATATTTAATTGATACGTATATTTTTTTATTTATTATATACATATCAATTAATAATTCTTGTCATATATCATTGAAAATATTTGTCAACAAAGTTAGATTAATATATGTATGTCAACAAAGTTAGATTAATATATGTCATATATATTTATTACACAAAAGTAATATTTTTAGAAATTTACTATAAACTCAATTAATATAAAAAATATATATATATAAAATTTGATGAAATTTATATTATTAGGAGATGATAGAGCTTAAGTACAGAGACTAAGAGAAGTAGAACCTGGAACGCGATCACAACTCCTCATTCGAAATCAATTGGAGCTCATCGTCGCCGCCGCAGGTTCGCCGCTAATACCTCTCTCTCTCTCTCTCTCAGATAACAGTCTTGTCAATTGACGATTTAGTGCCCTAATTTAATGATTTCAAATTTTACTGCAAGGATCTTATGCAATTTAGGCGAATGCAATTTTATATGATTTAGGGCCTTTATTATCTGATTTTGCTTCTATTGAGACATTTAGGTATGATTCTGATGAGTAATTTGTGTATCAGTCGGTGTTTTTTTAATTATGTCAGCTTGTGATCTGAATAATGTTTGATATTTCTTGCCGGATTTTTGCAATGCCTCCATAACAATTAAGGGTGCATTAGGAATCTGTCTATGGTGATGTTTTCCTGCATTATGTGTAGAATGTTGGCTTCTGCATTACTCAATTGTGTATAGTTTAATCTGATTATTACTCAAGTATTTTGAGTCATTGGATGTGTTTATATAACATCATTTATATTTGATCTAATGGCTCCCACTCACACTTGGTTAGCATTTGGTGGCTTGTGCTATTTGATATGTTTAGTTGTGAAAGCTCATTGCTTGGTAATGCCTTAGAGGCGCAATGTAATATCGAGAATTTTGGGCTCGGCCTTTTATATTTATTTATTCACTCAAACATTATACAACTAGACCCTTTCGAACAAAGATCATCAATGGTTAATGTGCTTGTATGTAATGTTTCTGATGAGCAATTGGTGTATTATGTATTGTTCTAATTTTTTGAATGGAAGTCTGTATCTAATTTTTCGTACGCTAAATTTTTTAAGACTTACTCACCCTCAAGTAGTCAATTGACTCATAAACACCCGCATTAGGAGAAGTTATATGTTAAATGACTTAATTGTGTAACTGGAAAAAATATACCTCAAGATAGTTTAACCCATTCTCATCTGAGATATTGTAGAGTAAAAAGTTGTAAAATAATTAGCCTACAGCCACAAGGTAAAAACTAGCATTTAATAATTCATATTGGTGAAATAATGGTTCAATGGTTTGAGATATTGGCATATGCTGAGTGCTTATTGAGCTATTCTGTTCATGTCTATTCATAGCTACAAGATTTTCTTTTGTTCACTCTAAATTTCAAATTATCTGGAGGTGGTGGTGTATGAAGGCGTTATAAGGGAAAAACCTTCAAGCATAGAAGAGGCACGAGAGTTCATTAAAGGTTAGTCATATTTCTATAATGATCCTTCCTATATATTCTATTAATATTTCATTCTTATGGGCCTCACATATCTATATTATAGGTTATTCTGGTGGACATGCTGCAACTATGAGTTCTGTTCTTGTAACAAACATTAGCACTGGATTAAAAAAAGGGGGATGGGACAAAGTTGAGGTAATATTAACTGAATCAATTTAATAGCTTTTATGGGAAACTAGTAAGAAGTAGAGGTCCCTTTATTTCTTATTATCATCTATCATGATCCATGGATGTGTGATAAAGGGCGCTTTTATTATTTTGGCCTACTCTTTGAATAAGGAGATAATGTTTTGTAGTCATCTACAAAATATGTTGTTTCTTAGAAAATGACAATATTCTGCATGAAGCCCATATTATTTCTTCAGGTGGGAAGCCATCATGTTCAATGCTTTCTATGATGTCCCATTAAGAGCACATGCAATTCTATTCTGGATCAGGAAAATACATTCTAGGTGAATAACTTATGGAACCAAGATGTTATGATGTCATCACATCATGGTTTTATTTTGTAGTCTCACATGCTCTAGAAAATTCCCTTGCATTTTTTATATATGAATTGCTTGAGCTAGAGAATTTAGTTTCTCTATTTTCCTCCTTGACTCCTTCAAATATCTGAAACTATTGATAGAGTTATTCTCATTCTTCAAAAGAATATGATGAAGGCAGAGTGAGATGTGAAGTGAGAATAGACCACATGTAAACAGAATACATGTTTGTTGAGCATTTGGTTGGTTTCCACTATAGTTAATCAATGATGCCATATTCTTTTTATGCACTGCCCCATGGTGCCAAATTTGCCAAATTTGCTGTATAGATATGTTTTCATTGCAATCTAGCAGTGTTTTGAATTTTGTTAAAGAGTGACATCGTAAACCACTAAGCAATTTGTACAGAATACTTATAAGTATTATGTATGAATGGAAAATATATGAGTTGTTATTTTACCATCTTAAGAATAGCCTTGTGAAGCTACTCCATATGCAGCACTGTATACTTGTCCTTTTCTTGTCAATGTTCCTTAGATTTTCTATTTTCTGTTCTTATCACATATTGTAGGTTTTGCTTAGTTTTACACTAATTCATTTGATTTGATGTTCCATTTTGTTTTCCGGTGCATGAGCTATTAAAAAATGACTAGTTTTTTTTGTTGTACATCAGTGAAGTTTGCTGATAGGATGAAAGACAAAGACAATCAAGAGATAGTGATGTTCCTTGGCAGTAAGCATCTTTTTTTCCATTGATTGGATTCCTTTTCTTGTATTTCATTTATTCCTCTTTATGTTCTTTTCTTGGTTATACAATTCAAGGGACTATTCACTTGCTAATAGTTTAGACTTTTTAGTACCTTGAGTTTGGCTTTTCTTTACTAACTTACAATGATGATTTTATGACAGCATGTTTGTTTCTATGGTGAGGAGGCTTCGTGTGTTGAAAAGCTCGGAACTTCCTACATTGTTTCGTGAGTTTTTCTTTCATTTTTGCATTATGCTATTGTCTAGCATCTTGCAGAATCCGGATCTAATCCACTATGCCTGCATTGCAAAAGACACAACCTTATTGGCCGAATTCAACTCCAAAGACGCCGCCCTAGGCGTAGTTGCAGCGAAATGCCTTGATAAGATGCCTCCATTCCATGCGACATTTAGTCAGACTGTCTAATCAACAACTTACGCTTTTTTGATCGACGAGCCTTTCATTTATTTCTCGATTTCCGATGGGAAATTGGAGAAGCCTGAGGTGTTTGCGTTTTTAGAGAGCGTGAGAAATGCGTTTGCTGGGTTTTCCAAGGGTGAAAAGAGTTTGAGATCCCATTGTTTTCAGGGGAAATTTAACCCTGTTTTTCGTCAGTTGTTGGGATCGACTTTAGATCAATTGAAGGGAATCAGGTCGCCGATCGGGCAAAGGTTGGGGGATAGTGGGATCCTGCAATGCGGATCGGGTCCAATCAGGGAGAGGCCCAGGCACAATGGAGACAAGGAGCGGAATCAGGTGAAAAACAGGTTGCTTGGGGAATTCAAAATTGGAAGGAGAAATGGGGAGAAAAAGGAGCATGATGAAGCTCGGGGCAGAGGGATTGGGTTGAGCCGTGAGTTTTCGCCTGTTACCCCAAAAAATGGGGGGTTCTACTCTGGAGAATTGTCGGGGCATCAAAAGGCGAAGAAGGTGTGGAAGAAGCAAGTGTGGGTTATTCTGTCTCTTGATGTGTTCATTTGTGTGATCTTGTTCGTTGTCTGGTTGTGGGTTTGCCATGGTTTCAAATGCATCGATAGCTGAACACTGGTTTTCAGCTTTGATTTTGAGGAGTTGCAGATTATGGTGTTTCTACTGCTGGTAATGCTGATTGAGCTCCTTTTGTTTATTCAGTCGACCCTATGTGTGTAATATAGTACACGGTATGTTGATAGATATCGATGTTGCTTCTTTTATTGCTTTGTATAACTCTATTCCTTTTTCAACTTATTGAATGCTCCAAACTTGTGCATACACACGTTTTATTGGATATTTGTTTCTTTTAAGAGGTTCTTTACATGTAATGGATTGAAGAAATGCTCAAAAATCTTCAATGGCATGTTGTGAAGTAGTTTTTTGTTGAGCTAGATTGACTATGTCTGTTGTTCTGAAGACACTTGCAATAGTTAGGCTTTATGTGATTTTGGAATTTGCATTTATATCTGGTTGTTTTGCTTCATAGTTTTACTTCCAATACTTTAAAGAACATGGTTTTATGAAATAAATAGTTTGCAAAAATGGCTCACTGTTTAGGAGCCTTAGAAATTCATGTAGTAGGATTGGATCTAGTTTTGTTGTGTATTAATTTGCAAATCAGACCTTACTTGCTAAATTGGTTTTCTCTTGCATTATGTATTATTGTTGGGAGAATGAATCACCTTTGGTTTAGGTATTTCAGGAAAAAAAGATACCTCTGGAAAAAGAATATCCAATTATCGCATAGAAATTTGAGGGAAACTGTTTGTTAATATTAGAGAATGTAGGGATCATTCCAAGATCTATGTGCCTTTAATTTCAATGCTACATGATACATCATCATTAACTAAATTTAATCGGGAAGAAGTCATTCTCTCTACTACACTAGTTGGACTTCACTAATTTTGTATTTTTTAGAAGTTGGATTTCCTGATTGTTAGAGTGACTTTAATGTATCTGCAATCTATGTGCATACAAATAAGTGAAGCTACAAGATGCTAGACATTATAGGAAGTTCTTAGATACTCAAGGTCAATACATGACCAGTTCAATCTCAATATATTTGTCTACAATTTAAACAAATTGATATTGTTGATCAATTGGTTATTACATGATTTCAAAGGGTCTGGGTTCGAGTTTTAACAATAGTGAACACACTACTATTTTTTGTCAGTAATTAGTACAAATAATTAACGACGAAAAATATTGTCATAAAAGTATATTTTTTACGACGTCGAAAATCATCACCAATTATTATTAGAATCGTCACCAAATAATATTGCGACGAAATAATTTTGTTAGTAATAAGTTCAAATAATTAATGACAAAAAATAGCATCATTACAAAAGTATATTTTTTACGACGTCGAATATCGTCACCAATTATTATTAGAATCGTCACCAAATAATATTGCGACGAAATAATTTTGTTAGTAATAAGTTCAAATAATTAATGACAAAAAATAGCATCGTCATAAAAATAATATTTTTTATGACATCGAATATTATCACCAATTATTATTAAAATCGTCATCAATTATTATCATGACAAAAGAATTTTGTCACTAATTAATTCAAATAATTAATGACAAAAAATAGCACCGTCACAAAAATTTATTTTTTACGACATCGAATATTGTCACCAATTATAATTAAAATCGTAATCAATTATAATTGTGATGAAATAATTTTGTCAATAATTATTTAGAATAATTAATGACGAAAAATAGCATCATCATGAAAATATATATTTTTATGACATTGAATTTCGTCACCAATTATTATTAAAATCGTCACCTATTATTATTGTGACGACATAATTTATGTCGTCATGAAATTTACAAATTAGTGACAAATAAAATTATCAATGGTGACAAAATAAAATTTTGTCACAATTTATAGTATTTTAATGACGAAAATAACATTTGTCGCCATTAAGTAACAAATTGTGACGATTTTTTTGTCGTCGCAAAAATATTCGTCACAAAATGTCTGATTTCTTGTAGTGATTGAAGTCTAAGTGGCCGGAATATGGTTGCACAATCATGTGTGACGGGTGGAGTACTAAAAAAAGACATCCCATAATCAATTTTATGATATATTGTGATTGAGCAATGATATATCATACTTCAGTAGACTGCACTAACAAAAGAAAGACAAGTGATTTTCTTTTATCTCTAATGAATAAAGTTATTGATGACGTAGGGGAGCAAAATGTTGTTCCAGTTGTTACAGATAGTGAAGCCGCGAACAAAGTTGCTGGAGAAAAATTGATGTTGGAAAGACCACATATATTTTGGTCACCTTCTGCTGCACATTGCATCGATTTGATGTTAGAAGATATTGGAAAGATGACAAAGGTAAAAAAATGTATCGAGAAGGTGAGAAAGATCACAAGTTTCATTTACAATAGAGACAAACTTGTTAATCTCATGAGATCATATACAGAAAACAGAGAATTGCTAAGGCTAGGGATTACCAGATTTGCAACAGAATTTATTGCCATTGAAAGTCTTCTTCGGCATAGTGTGGAGTTGAAGAGAATGTGTACAACCACTGAGTGGGAAACATTCAATAATACAAGTTTGAAAAGAAGAAAGAAGGTTGAAAATGTTTCAACTATCATAATGGATGCCAGATTTTAGAAGAGAGCACGAGAAATTTATTTGGTGATAGAACCACTAGTAAAGGTGCTCAAACTTGTGGATCAAGATAAGAAACCAACATTAGCTATTGTTTATGAAGCAATGGACAGGACGAAACTAGCAATAAAAGAGGCTGTTAAAGATTGACAAATTTATTGGGATGTGATAGATGAGAGGTGGTACAAACAATTACATCAATATTTGTATGTTGCAGGTAATCTGAGGCTTTATTTAAATATTACATCATATTTTTTAATATATTTAAATTCATTCATTTATTAATTTTTGAAAATTTATATCAACATATTTTTTGAACCCATCGCTTCAATATTCTGGCACTTGCGTATATACCAATGAGGTCAGAAAATGTTTGATAACTGTAATTAAAAGACTTGAACCAAACGTGGATGCACAAGCACAAACAATGAATGAGGTATATCATCTTGTATATTATTAAAAGTTATATATATTTCTGCACTTTCAGATAATATATCTGTTAATTATTTTAGGTTAAGTTGTTTCTTGATAAACATGGAGAGTTTGGATCTGCACTTGCAGAAAGAGTCGTGAAAACATCACTTCCATGTTTACTATCTTCTTATATTTTGAATTAAAATTAAATAACCTTATGTAAAAAAATTATGTTATAATTTTATATTTATGTCAGCTGAATGGTGGTCAAACTATGGTGAAGATGTTCCTCATCTGAGAAAAATTGCGGTAAAGTTCTAAGTCAAACATGTTCATCATCTAGTTGTGAGAGAAACTGGAGTACGTGGTCATTGATTCATATGAAAATCCGCAATCGATTAGCTGTTGCTAAGTTGCATAAGTTAGTTTTTGTCCACTGCAATATGCGACTAAGAGTGAGGAACTTGATGTATAAAGGGGAAGAAGGTGACTATTATAGTCTCATTGATCTTAATAATGTGTTCGATGATCATGATATCTTGGATGAATGGACTCGAGAGAATGAACCGCCTGCATTAGCACATAATGACATGTAATGGTTAGATGAAGATATTCATGGAGATAAACCAGAAGCTGAAGGTCATACTCAAAGGCGTGTTGGTAAGAGTAATATGTCACAACCTTCAGCAAAAAACAAAGGAAAAAATGTTGCATTACCCAGGGATACTGATTATACTAGTGATGATAACAGTGATAGCGATGAGGATGATGGTGGTGGCAACGATGGGGGTGATGGTGGTCAGATGCATGATGATAGAAGTGCTCGAATAGGGGATGTTCAACATGATAGTGGCATGTCTTGGGCACAAGGAAAAGAGAACTATTCTGCCACTCAAGACACTGATCATGGATATCGTCTGAGGATAGAAGAACAACGTCAGTTTTTGGCAGGCTTGCAAGACTTCTCGAGTGGGACCGATCAATTATATTCTGGTGGAACTTCTAGAAGATATAAAAATGTGGATCATCAAATGCAAAGTCTTGGGTTAGGAGGGTATACATTTGATTATGGTCCTCAGAATACAGGGTATAGCTATGGTTCGGTTGGAGCTCGGCAACCTAGTCACGGATATGGATCTTCTAGTTATACTAGTGGGAGATATAGCGTGAATTCATTTCCTACTAGTGTTGGGTATCATGATCATCATTATGGATCTTCTGACAGTACAGGATATCGAGGATTTGGATATTATCATCATGATCAAGAACTACCGTCACAGACAAGTTCCACACGATATGTTGACCGAGATTTATCCAATGCATATCATGAGTATCCACGTGAACAACCTATGCCTCGTCTAACTCATTATGATTATGCATATTTTCCTATTCATCCTGAAAGGGAAGATAATGATGATTTTGAACTACCTCGGCATTCCACGTGGTATTAATAATGTATGTAATTGTATGTTGTATATGTTAATTCTAGTTGCAATATTGTTTTTTTACGTTAATTTAGTAAAAAAATAATATAAATAATGTTCATGAAGTTCTAGAAATTTTAGAGTTTTTTTTTTAAAATTGTCCGTTACAACGGTAAAATCTCCGCAAAATTGCAATGTAACCTTAACGATGGTCATCGAGACAGTGACCGCAACCGTTACAGCAAACTATGGTCACAACCTTAGATCAGTTGAGATTCGTTATGCAAATCTTGTTTATTTGAAGTATGTTGGCCTTAGGGTTGATTTTGTTGTTGAGAATCTTCCTCTGCTTGTCGAAATGTATATTGGGGGATCGGAATGGGACATTGGAAATGTCTTCTTGCACTTCTCTAACTACATTTCACAGTTAGAGATATTAACGTTGGATATTTTCGGGGGATCTAATTGTTATGTAAGATTAAGATGCATATTTCTGTATTAATGTCTCATAACTCAAGTTGTGGTGCTATTTCTTGATCCTTTTTTGTTTTTGTTTTGACTCCACAGAAAATTCAAGACAAGTGTTCGGCTGTGAAAATGAGTAATCTTAAGCAATTGATAGTAAAAGCTACGATAGATTATGATGACTGTATCATTCTACTAACTAATTTAGTACATGCATCACCTTGCTTGCAGAAATTTGTGCTCGAGGTAACCTTTTTCTTGTGCCTATTCATCTAATCATTTTCCTTTGTTATCTTGATTTTGCAATGTCGAAGTTTTTGTATTGTGGGTCTTGTTGTAGGCAACACATCATCCAGTTCTTGAGGGGGAGACCAGAAATGTGTGGCCTCGATTTACTGAGTGGGAGGCTAGAAAGAGTGTTAGGTCATATCCTCAGCTTAAGGAGATACAGTTTGTGGGATATCGAGGTGCGGTATGTGAACTAGAATTGCTTGCACATTTCTTGGACAATACTGTTGCACTGGAGAAAATTCTTGTTGATACACGTAAACCCATTCGTAGTTGGGAGTATTTGTCGAAATTTTATTTAGCAACTCGTAAGAACAAAGTTAATGAGGTCGAAGTAAGTGCTAGGAGTCAAGCAAAGAAGGATCTTCCAATAAAAGTGCCTCCAAAAGTAAATTTGAAGATTCTTTAGTTGTTCATAGAAACTTACATGAGATCATCTCATGAAATTATATTTGTTAAATGGTCTCACAAAAATATTCTTAGTTGTTTGTTGTACTTAGTTTTTCTACTTCTCTTATTCTGTTGCCTCTTTCAACTAATGTTTTAAATCAATGAAAATGTTTAAAAGTTAAACATGAGGTAGAACCGTAGAAGTTAGTTTTTCTCAAAGGTGCCTGTATGAATCAGCTGAGTAATTAATATTGAGTCAGTGTAGTGGTGCCCGGTTCGGTTAAACCGCCGGTTCCGGTTCCGAACCGGTGGTTCGGAAAACCGGGGAGGGTCTAACCAGAATCGAACCGGGGTATGTTCGGTTCCGGTTCCGGTTTGTAACCGGCGGTTAAACCGCCGATTTTGGTTCGAACCGGCCGGTTTTCCGGTTTTTTGATTTTTTTTTTTAAACAATGTATTTATGTTAAAAAATATACAACTTTGTATAAATATCCAAAATTTACAACTTACAAAGTACAAACACTAAGTTTGAATTAAAAAAAATCACAACTTACAAATAACGAATAATCAGTGATTGAATTAAAAAAAAATTACAACTTACAAACAACAAACTTCTAAGTTTGAATTTAAAAAAATTACAACTTACAAACAATAAAAAAAATTACAACTTACAAATTACAAATTGAAAGAGGAAAAAAAAAAGAGCTTGAGTTTCATTCTAAGTTTGAAAGTGAATATCAAACTTAGAATAAAATTGCCTATGTATCCCTAAATTCAATTAGAGAATCAAAGTCCACGTAGTTCTTAGTTCTTACTTCTCTTAATTGTAATGAGAAAAGAATGTTGTGTGGTAGATGATGTGTCTCAAAGAAAAGAGGACACAATAAGACGTGCATCTAAGACACATCTTATTATCTCCTCCTTTCTTTGAGAAACACATCTACTACACAGCTCCTTTTTTCATTACAATTAAGAGAAGTAAAAAAAAAGGAAAGAGCTTGAGTTTCATTCTAAGTTTGAAAGTGAATATCAAACTTAGAATGAAATTGCATACATATCCCTAAATTGAATTAGAGATCAAAGCCCACGTAGTTCTTAGATCTTACTTCTCTTAATTGTAATGAGAAAAGAATGTTGTGTGGTAGATGATGTGGTCCGAGAGCCTCCTCCGAATTGGGAGTGAGGAATGTATTGATCGATAAGATCATCGACTTCAACATCTCATGTTGGAGGCATCGGCGCCTTTCCTCGGTGAGAAGAACCGGCGGAAGAAGAACCTCTTCGAGACATTTTCGATTGAATTGGAACTTGAGAATTGAAAAAAAAACTTGAGAATTGAAACTTTAGAATTGAAAATTGAATTGCAACTTGAGAATTGAGAGGGAATTGAGAGAGAAGTGTTGGAATGGTATGAGGAAATGAATGGGGAGAGGGGGTATTTATAGAAAATTTCAAAAAAAAAAAAAATCGCCGGAACCGCCGGTTCGACCACCGATTTACAACGGTCCTCAAATCTCGACCGTTGATCTCCAACAGTCGAGTGATCCTGGCGCGACACATGTCCAACGATCAATTTAAAAAAAAAAAAATGCGGGCCGGTTCGGCTCGGTTTCAAACCGGCGGTTAACCGCCGGTTCCGGTGACAA
This sequence comes from Scutellaria minor, assembly GCA_954870855.1. Classification (NCBI taxonomy): domain Eukaryota; kingdom Viridiplantae; phylum Streptophyta; class Magnoliopsida; order Lamiales; family Lamiaceae; genus Scutellaria; species Scutellaria minor. Next base: position 14,889,472 of record OX940737.1, read on the forward strand.
CGACTCTATTTCGCCGGACTCCGGCGACAACGGCTACTTTTCGCCGGAGCTCCGGCGGACATGTGGCACTACCTCATTCATCCATAAAAAAAAAGAAAAAAACCGTGAACCACCGGTTCACGGTTTTAGCATACATAAACCGAAACCGAACCGGCTGAAACCGGTTTACGGTTTCGATTTGGAACCGGAACCGAGTCAACGGTTCCCCAAACCGTTGACCGCCGGTTTCGAACCGGCCGGTTCCGGTTTCTGGCGAACCGTGGGCACCACTAAGTCAGTGTATTGAATTTGAAGAAGAGTATTAGATCGCAATTATTTATGTACACTAGGTGTATAGGTCAGATTCGTGCAATTAGATCGATCCGATCCAGATCCGTGCAACTAGATCGATCCGATCCAGATCGTGGATTTCATGTGTCCCACATGTGCCTCACACGTCCAAACCCTAGTTTCACAGTTATGTTGGTCTAACCTTTTAACTTGCCGAACCTAATCTTTTAGTTACCGAACCTAACCTTTTAGTTATGTTCGTATAACCTTTATGTTTTGTTCACATAATCTTTAATCATATTTATATTGAAAAAAGTCTAAATAATATCAATTAAAGGTTATGAAATCTGTACATAAATGTTATATTAATATAATATAAAGATTATACTTGTATAACATAAATGTTTTATAATTTTTATGTTATTTATACTTAAAAAAGTCTAAATAGTTTTACTTAAAAGTTATGATATATGTACATAAAAGTTATACTAATTTAACATAAATGTTATACTAATATAATATAAATGTTAAATTATCATAACATAAAGGTTACAACTATATTACATGAATTTTTATGCTGAAAAGTCTAAGTTATTCACTTAAAGGTTATAATATCTTTATATAAAAGTTATATTTGGTTAACATAAATGTTATTTTCGGTAACATTAAGGTTATGACATAAATTAAAAAAAAAAATTTGGATGCGGATCCGGGTTGAATCCAACCCGACCCGAGCACACCAAATTGCAAGGATTATGATCCATGCACACACAAACCCTATTCTAAGAAGATTAATACTATGGAGGGACAACATTAATGCAAATTAGTTTGCAACATATCTTCTCAAATTGTTTTTAACAAAAGGGTGATGAAACTGTCTTTAATTAATAAATTAGGGGCAAATTTGTATTAGTCATAAACTATCATGAAAGAATATCAAATTGGCTACCAAACGTGAAAATATAGATATATATCAAAATAATACATATTACACCTTTTAATTATCAATATTGTTTTCTTCATTTTTGTCATTTCTCTTTGTACTTCAAATTTATTCTTTATTTTGTTCGAGCCCGTCATAGTTCAAGAAACATGCATAGGTTGCAGAAAAAAAATTAAGAGCTCTGTTCATTTAAGGAACAAAACTACACTATCAAATGGTGACAACTCTAGTAATGGCCATCCATATGGCCCTTGAAGAATAAGCCAATACCTCTCAAGGAACAGAAAGAAAGCAAAATCTTCCAAAAATCCTTTTGTACTCTCTAACAAAGCTTTGCACAATTGTTTCTATTCTTAATATCGCTGAATGATGGACCGATTCTTCAAACGAAAGATCTTCAAGCTGCCTTGGGCTTCGGCTTAATACCCTTCACTCTCGAGTATAAGAACACTCCAGCTAGGGCAATTCCAGTACCTGCACCAAGAAAATATACAGTGGTGGTTTCAAGTTGGGATGTTTTGACAAACTTTTTGCATTCGTTTCAATAAGAGTAGAAAATCATACCTAGAGAGTTAATAGGTGAAACAGGTGTGCGGAAGAAGATAACAGAGGTCACGATAACCACCACACGCTTAACACAGTTGCCTACAGAGTGGGTAACGGGAGATACACGCTGCAAAATCATGTATGAAACCTGCACAAACAATTCTATTAGCCTCGTGATTATGATGATAATTTTGTCAAGACATGGATCTTCATTAAGTGTAGTCATGTAGTATATGTAGGAAGTTAATCTTCCGTGTAGCCAACCCTGCAAGCAGCAGGAATGGGCTTGATGATGATGATGATGATAAAGTGGTTCTTCACCTGAATCAGAGTTCCCACGTATGACAAACCAAGCTTTTGACAGAATATCATTTTGGTCCTAGAATTCAGGACAAACTCAAAAATATTCACGAGCAATGAAGCATGATGGTAACTCAAGACACGTGTAAGTCTGTGACAAACCAGCATGACAAATATCATTTTAGTCAGATTTCAGGACAAATTAAAAAATATTCACAAGCAGTAAAGCATTATGGTAGTTCAGGAAGTCTTCAACACACTGCTCCTGATTATGTTGGTATATTTCACAATCAATTATTAGCTACATAGTGTCCACATAGCCTCTCCAACTTAAAAACAGCTTTTGTGGGTCTCCAGATATTTTCTTTGGACATTAAAATCCACAGTATGTCATCATTGAATCATTTAGGCAAACAATAATAACTGCCGATTCACACTTAAGAATATTGATTACAAGACACGGCGATAAACTTTACCAGACGTTTAGTTTCAAAAAGGGATATAGTTAATACCTTCTACAATGAACAATGTAAAATGATTTATGCATCAAAAGAAGACTTTCCAAAGATTACCTGTTGATATGCATGGAAGGAGAGAGCTGCAAGTAACGACCTAGTGTAAATCTGATTGACATCCAACCCCTGGCCACAGACAAGAAGAGTCTCAGTGAAGATATTTAACTATAGAGTTGAATGAACCGACAAACGAAGTGCACTTCTTGAAAAAAAAGAAAAAAAAACCCCGCCTGGTTCAAACAAATGAAAAAGTAAATTCTTTCTTAAATTTCCTTACAGCAGCCTGAAGGTATGAAGGTGTAAACTTGATGCCTTCCATGAAAAGGGTAGTGGGTATCATCAAGATGAAGGACATGACAGTAATTATTGAGAAGAGATTAATGTTATCCAGAGATTCCTGCATGAGGAGATAGAAAACTGAAGCAACATTTCCAAGAAACTAGTGGGAAAATAAGCTAGTTATTCATTCTCTTAAACAGAATGTTTCCAACAAATTCCGAAAAAGCAATAGGAACCAACAAACAAGTATATAAAATTCAAGAGATCACCTTCATTCCTCACAAATATTACATTAGATGGGATCAAAAAAATATAAACGAATCCAAATATACCATACCTCTTTCTTAACCATAAGCTTTTTGCTAAGGACATTGCGAGATTGATTTGTCAAATTTGAGGCCATCGCACTCAAAAAACCAGCCCTTAAAAAACAAAGATAGTATAAACTTTGTGAAGTAATCTTTGAAATGAACAATCATCAGTATACACTGTAAGAATAGGGTAATAATAACAATTGATTGGGATCATCATCCGTGGATCTTTACCAATTAAAAGAGGCCTCAGACATTGATGCCAAGCCAACTCCACCAACTATTGGTACAAGAGACGAAACTACCCATAATGTAGGGGACTGTCCAAAGAAGGGTAAGTGCGAAAAAATTCATCACATGTTCAGTTTAACAAAAAAACAAATTTAATAAGGAAACACTGGCAACCAAACAAAAAATTTAATTTGCATAAGACAACTGATCAACAGAATCAGAACAATTTACAAGTGTCATAACTGGATATAGTTGTCTCTATCACCAACTCAGTTATCAAAAGAACAAATTGAACAATTTATATTTTACAAACACTCTGTAGTCGGCCTAGTTTCAGTATTCTAGATGGGGTGGGAATAGATCAGGCTACTTGACAGGGGCTATGGCTCGGCCTAATGTTGGCCTAGCTCGGCTCGGCCTATTTAATAAATGAGCCAGGCCAAGGCGTTTTTATGATAATAGACAAGGCCTAAGCCTTGAAAAAAGTCTAAAGGGCCTAACAGGCCGACCTCTTTGTAGTGTATTATGGAGATATATAATACATATATATACCATACATAATCTTTAGTTGTGTCCTAATTTTATAAGCCCATGATTCATTATTAAAGACTAGTTCACGTTCACCCTTTAAAAAAAAAAAACAGAGAGAGAATTCAACTATGGTTGGACTCCTATTCTTTGTGTTCTGCAGATCCTTAGCTCACTTGCCCTAGTTAGTAGGAAGTTAATAATTCACTGGATCCACTATAGGAAGAACTAAAATGAATGCATTAGAGAATTATTCATTTTCATGTTTTTCAGTTTAATTTTCTAAACCTATTGTAGGCTTTTTATAGGTTTTAGATAGACTTTAAGTCGGGCTCAAGCAAAAAATCAAGCCTATTATATATAATGGGCTTGGCTTAAGCCTAATATTTAAAATTCAGGCCTAGGCCGATCACAAGAAAGCCTAGCCTAGCCTATTTCCACCCCTAATTCTAGACCACTATGCATACCAAATAATTACTTCAATACATTTTTGCACTTATACATACTGTCATATTTACTGTTTGTTTTATCCTTTTTGTTAACTTATTTATATAAACCATATAATAAAACTATAAATTTAACTATTTTAATACGTTTGAAATGTTTTCAATATATCGATTGACTAAATTACCAAACTTAAAAACAAACTCATTGATATCCACAGTATATCAGTTCAGAATTCAGTACATTGTGTTGGATTTGATATTTCTAAGAACACCCATAAATTAAACCATTTGACAAGGATATATACTGTCTTATTACAAGATTTTAGTGGCAATGAAAAGAAAAATTTGCAGACATGGCTTTATAAATGTCAATTTAACCACATTTCTTCAAGTTAAAAATAAGCAAATAAATAACACTTACTGACTTACCTCCCCTAGAAACATTGCTGAGAGGATAACTGAGAAAAAGGGCTCCATAGCTTTAATTGTGTGAGTGAATGAAACAGCAACTTTTCCAAGACTCATATTGGTGAAGAGGTTGCCTAAGGTATGAACCACTGCTAGTGGGAGAATTGCAGCAAGCTGCCAACATCCAATGACTTATAATAATCATAATCAAAATTAAAAAAAAAAAAAAAAACGAAACAAGAAATGCATCGAACAAGCACTCTGTATCAAGTACCTGGGCACCACTAATTTTAGGCCGTTTGTAGAGATTGAAGGTCCACATGAAAACAACAAGTAGAGTTCCCAGAGCGAATTGACCTAAACTGACCGTCACTGGGTAATGAAAAGCTTTGAGAACCTATCACAAACAAACAATGAGCAAACATACTAGTGTAACTGTATCAGGGTAATGAAATTTTTCGAGAATTTATTACAAACAAACAAACATTCTCATATTTATAATCAAACATGCGTGCTTAGCACATTTCTTTCGGCCTCTTCAGTATCAGTAGCAACTCAAAGTCAAACTACTGCTAAAAGAAGTGTGACAGAACAAATAGTGGATATTGTTTGTTTTACTCATGCATCCATTCTAGTGAGATAATGCAATCAAAATCATATCATTCCTTTTTCATTTGTTTCTTTAGTAAAAAAAAAAAAAAAATATATATATATATATATATAGCAAAATGCCTAAAGGGGAGAAACTTGTTATTAGCACAAAACAAAAGGCCAAAAAACATCACCCACATACTACAAGAATATTCAACATGAGAAATATTCAAAAATCCATAACTTGACATATAACTCAAAACTAACAAATCGATTTACGAATGTGCAAATTTCGCAGTAATTTACATCTAATGCAAATAAGTGACAAGTAGGAATAGTTACTTTATTACTAAGTTCAAAAATCAGAGTAAATTATAATCTAATGAACTAAGTAACAAATAGTAACACTGATCTCACTGCTATTTTACTAACAAGCACTGAGATTATCCACAGTCAACTTAGAAAACTATAAAATTCAAAAAACACACACACAAAAAGAAAGGAGATAAGAACCTGCTTGTTATAGATATTGAAGTATATATTAAAGAGAAACCAAAGCCCGAAAAGCGTTCCAAGCACCAAAGTCTCCGAAAAGGCCTTAGAATTCGGGCTCTCCGCCTCTCCCGCGCTCTCTGCTGTAGCCCGAGCAACAACGCCATCAGTTTCGGCCTCTAAATCACCACGATCCGGGCCCGAAACCCAGCCGCGTTGCTTCAACGAGCATCCAATCGGTCTCAATTGCCGACCCGAATTGGAACTGGTGGAAAATGACAGAGAAGAATCATTGGTGAAACACAGATTCTCCGACGAGGGGAAAGAGGTGGAGTTGCATCTAGCGGCGGCGAACTTCCGATGACTAGTGGAGAGAGAAAGAGAAGGAGCGAATGCAATTGCCGCGCCCTGCATTTTTTAAGAGAGAGAGAATGTATGTATCTATATATATATATATTATGGGTATCAGAATCGGGGAATGTGTGCATATGGATTTGAATCTTTTGGAGGGTGTTTTGGGAAAGTGAATCTCCTTTGGATATATATAGTACTAATTTGGACTTAATTGTGCACCAAGTACACGTCAATTGTGGGGGCTAGAAAATTAATTAAATAAATAAATAAAATTCTTCAAAATAAAATTAAATAAATACCCCACGAATATGAGTGATGGAAGGTGAAATGTGTAACTTGAATCACTGTTTAATTTTTTTCTAAAACATAATTATGGGAGACGAGTGTTATTAAATATTTTATAAAAAATCTTTATTTTAAATTTTATATAATATATATTTATTATGGACTGAACAATGAAGGATAGTATGCAAAACTTGTAATTACTTTTCAAAATTTATGGTCATGGATTGAGTGTCAAAAGATGAACCCATAAACTTACCTACAATCACTTCAAAACTTTCTATAGGATCTCTATCAAAGATTTTGTGATGAAGGTGACATGTTGCGATTACTTCCAATTTTTCTAAAAGATCTTTGGCAAAACTTGAGTATTTGGATAATAATAAATAAATAAGAACCAAATAAGGAATTTACAATACTTTAAGACAATGTTATTGAATTTGAAATAAAACAATATTTATATACACACACGATTTATCATGTTTTCTTAAAAAATTAAATATAACAGTGGTTTCAAATAAAATTCAAGATTCTTTGATATATAAAATTCTCTTATAATTTATGATGATAGATATTTTGGATTTTATGAATGGTTGAATCTACATAGATTCTTGTTAGGGTACTGGTGGGTGGAACTGTCCAATTCAAATGAGTTGGATGTGCCAAAATAATTATTATATATACACATACCAAAGAGGATGATGTGAAATATAAATGATTTTGTCTATATTTGAGAAGTGAGCCCACCAAATGTTAGGTCAATATTGAAAAGTAGTAGTATCAAAAATCAATTGGAGAACTACTTTCTTCTATATACTTTGTGGAAATATGAATCACGACATTATGCAAGAAAAAAAAAAATATTTTATGAAACAGTGTCTGGTTTAATTCATTCTACATTATTATTAAATTATAACAAATTATTTTATATTCAGGTCTACTAAATGAGGTTTTGTCTCACTGAACAATATTCCTAAGACATACGGTCTTACAGGATAATGTCTTTATTGATAAAGCCTTCAAAAGTCATACTTTAGCTCTTGCTCAAAAAGACATTAAGAGCGGTTTAGCTTATTCGACAATGTCTTAATTGGGTTATATGATGTTTGCTCTAGGAATGGGGTCTTATCGAAGTGCTTTATTTCATTGAATATTTTATTGAAACAAAATTATCAACTATCTCAATATCTTAAATAACAATGTTTATATATATATATATATATATATATATATATAATATGTTTTCAATTTACTACTTTTATTTTTCTCTAAATAACATAGTTAATCAAATCTAAGGAGTAGTTGTGAAAAGGGGAGATATACATGATTTATGAGAGAGTCTCTTGTACATTCTTGCCCCTACCCAACCCGGCTAGTTGTTATATAAGTATGGATGTTTCGTCCATTTTTCATAATGTCTATTTTAACCTTTTTACATAATTAAATCAAATCAAATTAAACTAGAGTCCTAATTAAAGAAAACTCTTTATCATGGATAGTAACTTCAATATTTATTTTATTTTTTTATTTGATTATAAAAGGCAAAAGTCATTTACATTTCAAACTCTTCTTGAAAAAATTACATGTTTTGATTATTTTGTCTTTTTAATCTAGAACATTTTAAATATTAAACTAAATTAGTCTTATATTAATATATATATTTAAAGAGTTTTTCAATGATATATTATAAGCATATATTGTGGAGCATATTTCTGATAAGCTTATATTATAAGCATATATTAATATATATTTAAAGAGTTTTTCAATGATTTGGAGTTTTAAATCGTGGGCTCTGGTGACGGAATTTTACCAGTAAGAGCACGAGCAGATTATGAAGAGCATATTACGATAATTCCATCATCTTCAGCAATAGTGGTTTGTCTTCAAATTTGTTTGATGTTTATAATTACTATTAACAAATAATGAAATACACACACAGACAAATGAATACTCATTTCACCATTAAATTATTTCTTGGTCTTCATCTTTTATCATTATTGTCTTCTGTTAATTCATAAGAGTTGTGTGAACATGTTGCAATTTTGATCGAATTTTATTTCTCTTTTACAGTCTTTTTTTTAATATATATTTTAGGTCAGTTGCAACAAGTTAGCATAATACTTCTTTTAGGACTTTATAATGTAATCTGTGTTCTGGTGTCTATAGTTTCATGCTTACATGCAATATTTTTTATTTTTTATTTTAGGTTGTGAATCTTCTCTACCATGTTGGATTCTTACAATTGTCAACTGTCCATCTGTCTCTTTTATACTGACTTTAATGATAATATTTTTTTAGATGTAGATGTATGTAGATATACTACTTCACACATAATAGAAATTTACTGATGCTGAACTTTTGTCATTGTTATATGAAGATACAGGTTCAGTTGATTTTTTTAATTAGTATAATTCACCAAGATATATCAATCTTACTACAGGAATGTATGTTTACACATGTTTTATATTAATTGTAAATTATTTCAGAAAATTTTATTAACTTTTTTATTTTATGATATAGTCAAAGAAAAGTGGTGATGTCAATTGTTGAGACGAGTGAAATTGATATCGATCCTGGAATTGGTGACTAACTTGAGCCCTATTTTCATTCGTTGTTTATATTGAATTTGTTAAATTTTTTATTTTATTTTCATTTATTATCGCCTCAGTTGATTTTTTTAATTAGTATATTCACCAAAATATATTAATCTTACTACAGGAATGTATGTTTACACATGTTTTATATTAACTAGATTTGGAACCCGTGCGATGCACAGATTTCTTTTCAATTTTTCTTTGTGTATAATGGAAAATTATCATTCTATTTATTAATCTTATCTCACATTTTTTTAATCCTTAATTTTAATAATTTTTTTCACATTTTTTAATAATTTTAATCCTTAATTTCTGAGGTTTGAAGTTCTCAGCCAGATAAATAAAAGCTCTCTATCTCTGATTTTAGTTTTCTGCTTGAATGGAGGAGCCTTCAAAATTAAGCTATTTCCTTGCTACTACTTCTTATTTCATTTTTCTCTCTCTAAATTAAGGAGGTCTTTTCATTTCTTTCTTTAAGCCGTTTTCTTCCGTTTCTTGCATTACATTTCTTTTAAGTGGGAGAGAGAAAGAAGAAACATGTTTTTTCCTTAGAAATTTTGAAAAAATGCCACTTGTCAACACCTGGAGAGAGCAAACCACACTTTTATATATATGATTGCAAATTATTTCCAAATTTTTTTATTAACTTTTATTTTAACATATAGTCAAAGAAATGTGGCGATGTCAATTGTTGAGATGAGTGAAATTGATACTGATCATAGCATTGATATCGATCCTGAAATTGGTGACTAGCTTAAGCCCTATTTTCATTCTTTGTTTATATTGAATTTGTTTAATTTTTTATTTTATCTTCATTTATTATTTTTTAACTTTCTTCGATTATAACTGTAGATCAATCATATTTTGGTTACTTTTAGTTGGTTGCGTTTCATTTTATATTTAATTCTTTTTTGAACTGTTGTATTTTTTAACAGCCGACACCAAATATAAATGACGTCAAAGAAAATTTGTAGAATAAAAATGAAAATATATGCAAATCTGAAATTGATACCTATCCTGAAATTGGTAACTAGCTTAAGCCCTATTTTCATTCTTTGTTTATATTGATTTTTTTTTATCTTCATTTGTTATTGTTTAACTTTCTTCGATTTTAATTGTAGATTAAGCATGTTTTGGCTACTTTTAGTTGGTTGCGTATTATTTTATATTTAATTCTTTTTTAAATTGTTATGATTTGAACAGCTGCCACCAAATATAAAAGATGTAAAAGGAAACTTGTTGGACAAAAAATAAAATATGCAAATTTTAATGTTGTTAAGAAAAAAACTACGTAGAACATGTTTTGTAGAATTGTGAAAAGAGACAAGTAACATATAATTTAGAAGTTCAAGCGAATCTAATTAACTCTAAATGTAATATATTATTTTTTAATAGTTTTTTAACTTTCTATTAAAGTTATTCTTTCATTTAAAATATTTTAATATATTTATCTAATTATGAATTTTAATGTCAGAAGAACATAAACTAAAAAAGAATGTTAAGTTGCATTCATTGCGGTGCAATAAGATTTAAGTATGAGTCTCCCACATTTTGTTGTGATAATGAGAAAGTTAAACTTGCACCTTCAAAAGTTCCAGACAAAATGTACGAACTATATACTTCTCAATTGGAAGAGTCTGTTGATATTTGAAAAAATATGCGTTCATACAATTCCATATTCACATTCACTTCATTTGGAGTTAAATTGGATAAAGAGCTCGCTTCGTCACGATGAGGAGTTTTCACTTTTCGAGTACAAGAATGATTTCACAATCTCCCAAGTTTGAGTCTTAATGAAAACAGACCAGTTTATTTTCAGTTATATTTTTTTGATACTAAAAATGAAATTGAGAATAGAATGTGTCTTAATTCACATGTATCAGAAGGAATTGTACGGAAACTCACTGAAATATTAGAACAGAATTTGTATGCTAAAATCTTTAGAAGACTAACAGTGAATTTTTCTCTAGATGATGTACAATTTTGTATCATAAAAGATGTGAGATTGGATTAGCAAGTTTATAATGCTTCAACAACAGATCAAGTTACAGTTGTTTGAATTGAGGGTAATAATGATAATGTCGGGTTTGAACGAGATATTATTATCAGTGTTCATTCAACTATTATGACCGTTTACAATATCCTCTTCTATTCCCAAAAGGTGAAACATGATGACACCAAAACATTCATAAAGTTCACATACAAGGATATGTGCATGAAAAAGAGCAAGATACATATTTATGTTATAATATTTCGAGAACATACATATTCTAAGATATAATTAATTTTTTCAAATTTAATTTTATTGGATTTTTAAATACATACAATTGCAACAAATATTCCAAATATGCTGAATATTTCTAGACCTATATCAAGATTTAATGCAGAGGAAATTATCTCGCAAGAACAAAAAGGTATGTACTTCCTAAAAATATGTAAGCATATATGTTTATATTTGCGTGTGTATATGTAACTAATTCATCACTTAGGTTGTGGGTAAAAGACCATCTTGCAATTTGAAAAGTTCAAAAAGAATTTTAAAACTTATCCGTATTTAAAATTGACAAGACAAAATATTAGAATATCTTCATTTATATTAAGAGCAACAACGATCATACTCTGTATTCAAAGATATCTTATTCATTAAACAGAGAAACATGAGTTTTACTTAATAAGAATGTTCTCAAGCATTAACTAACACAACTAGCTATTAAAAAACTAGTTTTTTAATTTTTACTAATACTTTTGGATTTTCAAATAATTACTAATTAGTATCTTTTTACTAATTTTTATTAATACTTGCCCATTACTAATATTGGTTTAAGATTGTTTTACATAACTTAATAAAATATTTAATAGGTATAATTATGTGTATGAAATAACATTTCTTGGAATTTAAAGACAACAAATAAATTGATACAAATTCTATTTTTATAATATCAATTATTTTAAAAAGATGGAACTACTACTACCTAAATCGCACAAAGATTGTCTTTTTTTTTTTTTTGAATTAGCTTTAGAAATTAATAAATCACAAAATAAAACGAGCAATGACATGGAACTTAACATATATAGATTCATTGATTGTAGATACATAGTTAAAGTAAGAGTGATACAAGGTATCTTCAAGCAACAATGATAATATTTGGTGACATGACATCAATATATGTTGGATGCTCAATAGAAAACTACTTAAAGTCCATTGAGAAGGTATCAAAAATTATTTACTTAAAATGATTTCAAAAATAAAAAACAACAAATGTAACAAAAAAACATATGCAGGGCCAAAACACATTTGAATACCACTGACAGTTGATCTTACAAGGAACAAGTGAGATCTGTTTTCTAATCGCGCTAAATTATAATACGAAAGTGGAAGATTGAAGATTGATGAGGGCAGTAGCTGAAGCCAAAGAAAAGATAGAATCTTTGGAGATAAGAGACGAGAAAATAAATTAACAATACAACCACAACAATAACAATGACCAACACACCAGATGATGAATCGAAGAAAAAAAATAAGAATTACAAAGAAAAAAAATAAGAAATACATCCACATCTCCAGCGATGAGGAGGACAATACAATCAAATAATTATTAACCAAATCACGAAGATAAAAGACTAAGACAGAGAAGAAGACTAAGAGAAGAAGATCAAGAAAGAAAAGATATAGTTATGAGCCAAATTAGAAATTATAATTTTTTGTTTTTAGAATTTCGATACATATTATTATTTTGATTTTTTTTATTTCTAATTTAAATTTTTTAGGATTAGAGGAACTTGAATTTTTGTACACTTATAATATTTTTTCCATTTTCTTAACGACTCACAAACCCATATTTTTGTTATATTTGGATTTCACAATGTATTACACTTATACCTAACTATTTATAGTTTTCATAATTTATTGATATTTTTCTTAATATATTATTGTGTTAAGATTCCTCTAATAATTAAAAAAAAAATTAAAATAATCAAATGTTAAATAATTTAAATACACTTCAATAAAATATTAAAAATCAATAAATGAAGGAAAAAACAACTACGTAATCAACAAAAAAAATCTAAAAAATTGGTATCTCCACATGCAACGCACGTGTTTTTTTTACTAGTATATATATATATATATATATATATGTATAAAAGAATAGTTTATAATTTCATCCACGTATTTTTTGCAGCATTTCCTATAAAATTTTCTAGGTTGATAAGAAGAGGTTTAGATAAAGTGTGAAATAAGCATAGGTGAAGTGGCAAGACTTTATTAGCCTCATAAGTAGTATTAAGTATCTATTGTAGGACTTCGATATGATTCTTATTGGTATTTGATGGTGAATGAAAAAGTCAGTTATATAATAGATTAAAAGGAGTCTACTAATAGGTATGAACTAAAAGTTGTACAGATTTATAAATAATATAATAAGAGTCTTTAAAAATAATGTGTTTTAATGAAAAGATAGGATCTTGATTGATGTAACTAAAAAGATGCATATTTTCACGAATGTGTAAATTTTTTATGAAGATTCATATTATTTTTCCTTCTTGTCTTTTGTGATTTGGAGTGTTACAATCACACAATGTGGGTTGTTGTATCTTAAAGAGCTACAATCTCATTTTCACTCGCACCTATTTTTTCCAACAACACAAGACTGAAATATCAGATTTTAATCTCATTGATGAGCTCATTTATTTAGTGGTGCATTCTCACTACAAGAAATATGCACAACAACAATACAGGAATTACAACGGTTTTTAGCATTTTGTGATGTAAATATGATAATTACAACACTTTTGCGGAAAAGCGTTGTCGTTGTGCAAAAAAAGGTGCTCAACGACAACGGTTTTTAGGTACCGTTGTCTTTGTGCTTTTTCGCACAACGACAACGGTTGGGACAACGCAATTGTGGTGGTGGTGTTGTTGAGCGTGTTTTTCAGATAATGACAACAGTTCTTTACAACGGTTTGTTTCGCCATTGTCGTTGAGCGCACTTTTGTATAACGACAATGGTACGTTATAACATTATTTTTCGGCGTTGTAATTGAGCGCAATTTTAATATAATTACAATACTAAGCACAACGATTTTTCTCCCGTTGTACTCAACATTTGATCCACATTGTAATTCGTAGTATTATGTATTGTTGAGTACTATTGTTCGTGGATACTCCGTATTTTTTTTATTTTTTGGATAATCTTCGACTTTGTAATTCCGAGTTTGATGATACATTGTAGTAAACTTTACGTTTTGTTGATTGAGACAATGTAGTTTAATGATGATTTTGGTTGCGATTAAAATTTAAAAAATTACATTTTGGATTTTTTTATAATTTAATTATTATAAATTACAACACATTGTATAGGTGTTGTCGTAAATCAAAAGCACAACACAAAAAAAAAGAGAGGGAAAACCATTGTGGAAAAAAATAGTAAGACAAGGGTTATTAACCGTTGTCGTTAATATCTTCAACAACAGTTATTAGCCCTTGTAGACATGTATTGTAAAATGGACACAAGAAATACAGCACTTAAAAATCGTTGTGCCAAGCGTTGTGGTTATGATCTTCTACAACGGTTAATAACCATTGTGCCACTGTTGTCATTGAGAATAACAACGGTTATTAACCATTGTGCGCAGGTAATAGAAATCGCTGGAATACCACATGTGGCTTACTGTTGTGCCAACCGTTGTCGTTATCGTCTACGACAACAATTATTAACCGTTGTGGTAGACTGGGTCTACCACAACACCATCTTCCACAACGGTAAAAAAATGTCTACAACGGTTAATAACCCTTGTCGTTGTGCGAAATTCTTGTAGTGGATCTCTACCAGAATGCAGGTAGTTAAGCATTTAGTATCCTCATACTCAATGATGATGAATTCAGTGGACAATGGAGGCAACTCAGCCTTAAATGTGGCTGCTTACAGGGGCAATCTCTCCATCTTTAACCAACAATTATGGCGACACATTCCTTCACATGGCTGTCTCCGGTTTCAGAAGGCTCGATCGCCACCTGGACCTCATGAAACACTTGGTTGGGACCCGCCTCACGACCATTCAAGACATTGTCAACATCCACATGGCTGTCATCCACAACATCCCATCCAACGTTGTCGACCTCCTCATGTCCCTACCCTCCATAGACTTGAACGTCCGCGATGGTGACTGCAGCACCCCGTTGGATCTCCTCAAGCAGCGCCCGCTCAGCATCTTCCGAGATTCTGATCAAACGGCCAGGAATGCTCTCGTTTCTCATCTGAGGAGGCATGGGATTGAGGGGAGTCCAGGGACTTCTCAGATACTTTTGGTCCTCCTTCGGCCTCTGATTGTTCTGGTGAGATTGAAGATTGTGTAATGTTGAAGTCGTCATCAAAGTACAACAAGTTGGCTTCTTTCAAGAATCTGCTTAGTTTTCCATTGAAGAAAAACAGAAATAGAGATTCTGCCTTGGAAGATGAGTGTTGGAGTGGTAAAAGCAGTCCAATGCCACTTAGGCAGCAGTTTGCAAGGGTATCTTCTGCTCTTCCGAACAATAAAAGAATACGGAATTTACATAATTACCCTCCGAGTCCATCGACTAAGAAGAAGTTGCAGCAGGGCTAACGCAAGGGGTTCTACAGGTGCTTCCAAAGACATACTTTGGATCACCCTCGAGTGCCCATTCAGGGTCGTCTTGGTCGTCTCCTATCTCAAAAGGTGACAGTGCGGCCCAATCTCCGAACTTGGACAGTGTTAAGAGCAAGGGTAAGAATGTGTCTTTGATGAACAACTACTTGTGTTTTGGTGCACAAGGTGTTGTTGTAGACAAATCTATAACTCCCCAGAGCATAGCCTGAATCAGCAGAGTTTGGTTGCTTGATTTATTAGTGTGTTTGTATCATAACTTCAATTTTGTGTATATGTTTTTGCTCTTTCAGTTTCATAAAGTCACACATTTTTCTTGGTCATAAAGACTGATCTACCCTTATCTAAGTATAACTGTTGTGGGAGTTTTTTTTTTTTAATTTTTTAATTCTTTCTTAACAATTCTTTTTAATTTTGAAATAAATTTCTTTTGCTAAAACAATATTTATTTTGGGATGGGTATAACTTTCGCAATGACTATTTCAAATTAAAACTATAGGAGTACATTTTAAGAATAAAGAGTTATAAAAGAGCAATATAATTTAGTCATTTTTAGTCAGCGTTCATATAAAAATATTCTTTTTTTTTTTTGCTTCATGTTGCCTCTTTTTTACTTTTGTTCTTTTTAAAACATTTTGGTCAATTTTAAGCTTGGTATGTGATAGAATGGTACAATTTTTAAAACTGAACATGTAACGCCCCAAAATCTTTTCGTCAAAATATCAGAGTTTTTCATTTTTGGGCGTTAAGAAAGAAAGGGGAAAAAGACGTACATGATATATAAAAGAAAGAAAATGAGGAGACAAGAAAAGAACATCGGTTTCAACCGATAAAAAGAAGTTTGAAACCTTACGCAGCGGAAAAAACATCAGGATCTTTTACAAAGATGAGAAATACAAATAACATTTTACAAAACGTGGAACATCATTTTACAACGAACAACATATCTTTAAAAAGATAAAACCGGAAGATGGACACAGCTGATAGGGCACCCCTCTCTCTACGCGTCAAGGTTCTCTTCTTCTCCTGTAGTGTGAGTACAGAATAAGGGGTGAGTGCGTTGAATACACTCGTGGGGATACTTTCCAAGTTCAAACATTCAATCATATAAAAGTTCGGTAAATAAATACATCACATAATGACACGTAGCTTAGAAATAGACCGAAGTCCCTTCGTAACACAGTTATGGACCAAAGTCCCTTCGTAGCATCACCATCGTAAAATAAACACAGAATATATCACATCACGTAGAGTTCAACAATTTATCGGTCACACAGACAATTATCGGTCACAAAGACGATTATCGGTCACGCAGACAAATATCGGTCACACAGACGATTATCGGTCACACAGACAATTATCGGTCACAAAGACGATTATCGGTCACGCAGACGATTATCGGTCACACAGACGATTATCGGTCACACAGACAATTATCGGTCACAAAGACGATTATCGGTCACACAGACGATTATCGGTCACACAGACAATTATTGGTCACAAAAACGATTCATAACATACAATATCATAACAAAATCATCAATTATGGAAAACAATAAACATGTTGAGTTTAGAAGTTACCCCCACACACGACATATAATCACAACATTTAGTATTTCTCAATCATGCTTGGAATAGGGAAAACTGTAACCAAATAAAGGTTTAGAATGTACCCCCACCTCGTTCGGTGGTTACCACGTGAACAACGAGTATCGGCGGATCAGATTTCCCAAGCGAGTACCAAAGGATCCGATATCACAAGGCTCAACTCAATAAGTAGCCTACACAAGTTATGAAGTTCCTTAGATCCCAAATAAAGTATAATTAAAGCTATAAACGTTCCCAGCGAAAGTACGATCGTTAACTATGCGGCGGATCGAGAGATCTAAAGATTGGAGTCCAAGAAATGAGAGGGTCAGATCTGCCCAATTGGCTGAGAAGATAGGAATTGAAATAAGGATCGTAACGCAAAAAGAATGAGCTCAATCGGAGTTCAAACGAGCTCGAACGGAGCATTTTAAGTTTAGGGGTAAAACGGTAATTTTGGTCAAAGGGTTGACTTTGACCGGGCCCACGACCCTCGGTCAATGACGTCTCGTCGGCGATGACTCGAAACGGATGAACAACGGAAAGAAAACGAGGTTCGGATCGAAAACACGGCGTCGGGTGCGCGTCGGCACCCGACGGGTGCGCATGGGCGCGCACGGTGCGCGCGGCTTCCCGACACCCGACGGCTGCCGAGTTTTCTCGGCAGCTGCTGCACCCGGCGCACACCTGGTCGAGTTTTCTCGGCCAGGACCTTCCCAGCTTTCCCGACGGTGGCCTGCTCGAGCAGGCTACTTCCCGGCGTCGCCCGACGCGGCGGCGCCGCCTCCAGCCGCCACCACCTACCTCGCCGGATACCTCGCACCGCCGGCTACCACCTCCGGCCGTCCATCGCCGGATTCCGGCATGAATAGTTCCCGGAAACTTCGCCGCAAAACCCTTCGAAGTCACATTTTTCCAAAATTCCAACTTCAACCAAAACTCCGGCCGGCGACTTCCCGTCGCCGGCGACCACTCCCAGTACCTCCGCCGCCGACTCCCCGTCGCCGGCAACCCATTCCAGCCAAGCCCAACCACCAACCTAGCCTATACATACATGCATGCTTTAACACACACACACACATAACCATAGCTTGGCCGGCGGCCACCCGCCGCCGGCCACCACCACCAGCTCACTCTCTAAACTCCGACCGGCGACCCCAGTCGCCGGCAATCACCTCTCCAGCCCCCTACCCCAGCAGCTTCACTCACACACACACACACGTACAAAACAAACACACACACACATGCTCATCCTTGGCCGGCGGCCACCTGCCGCCGGCCACCACTCCGCCACCGTCGCCGGCGCATCACAGGCGCCGGCCTCCAAGTTCCACACGGCGGCGCCACCCGGCGCCGCCCCAACAGCATGCAAACACACTCACACACTAACACACCTACAAAAACACACACAAGCCCGATCCACATACATACACCACTGTTCCGGCCATGCGCCGCCACTCACGGCGGCGCCTCCACTCCGGTAGCTCCCCACCACTCTCCGGTGGCCTCGCTGGCCACTGTTTCGGCAAGAAAACGAGGAGAGAGAAAGAACTCAGAGAAGAGAGAAAGGGTGACGGGGTTAGGGTTTAGGGGCTGTTTTTCGCCGTTTTCCGGCGAACGAAAACTCGGATTTGAAATCCGAGACCTATCCTAAATTCGTCTCGTCGAGACGAACGTCGTGTGCGAAAATCGTCCGATTCCGACAACGTTGAATTTTCCGGCCACCGGCCGGCGGCGGCGCTGCCGCGCCGGCGGCGGCGCCGGCGGTGGCCCGCCGGAGACAGAATATCGGAAATTAAAAGACGAGAAAGAAGGACTTACGTGTTTTCGTCGGGTTCGGCTCGATCGAAGAAACGGTGATTTTCGAGTCGAAACCACCTCTATTTATAGATTTTTCCGAAGTTACTATTCACCGAAAATATCCGGATCACTATTCATCAGTTGATTTTTCAACGTTACTATTCACGTAAATATCTTCGTTTCCATTCTCCGTAAATATCTTCCGATTTTCCGAAACTTCCGGTTTTGCCCCTTCCGTCGTCATTCGAGCTACGGGTCTCCGATTGACCCCTAGTTCGTTTCTATCTTCTCGTCTTTCCAAGACGCATCTTATGGTATGAAAATATTCTATATACCATGTCCATGAAAATTATCCGTCCAAGTCACGCGTTAAACACGTATCTGAAACGCACATAATAAATTAAACAGTTCAAAAATACGCACATAGTTATTAAGTCATGCGTTAAAATATTTAATTAATAAATTATGCTCATTTTGATCCGGGGCGCTACATCCCTTACCCCTTAAAATAATTTCGTCCTCGAAATTGTACGCGTACTTAGGAACATCGAAACGAGATACTCTGTCAAACCTCTCATCCTCTTATCTCCGTGTTGCTTCTTTCTTTCCATTTCTCATCGAGGAACTTGCAGGTTTTGATTACTTAGCTAAGCTCGATGATCAGAACTTTCGTCGGTCCTGAGCTTTTCCAATTCTTTCTCGATCCTTCCTGACCGATCCACATTTCTGCTTCTCATTCTTCTCATTTTCGAAAAGTACTGGGGCTCCCCAAGGCGACACGCTTGGTCCGATGGAACCTTTGTCCAACAGTTCTGGTAATAGAACCTTCAGTTCTTGTAATTCCTTCGGTGTCATCCGATATGGAGCTCTTGACACCGGTGCCGATCCTAGGAATGAGATCGATCTCGAAGGTCACTTGTCGATTCGGTGGAGGACCAGGTATACCCTTTGGAATTACGTCCATGTATTCCTTTATCACCGGCACCTTTCCGATAGAAGTCGATCCTTGCTCAGGGTTCACCATGTTGACCAACCAAGCTTCGCAATTTCCTTTGCTAAGCATCTGGGTTGTCTTCATGTTCGAGATAATTCTTAAGTCAACCTTAACTCATACCCTATGAAAGGTGTGCTCCAACTTTCTCGGTGTTTGGAAGATAATTCCTCTTGCACAACACTTGTTTACCACGTGATTGGGCTCTAGTCAGTCCATTCCCAGGATTATGTCAAAAATCCTTCATCTCTAAAGCATGAAGATCAGTTAGAAGAATCTTATATTCCAAAGCGATCTTTAGGTGTCGGTACAGGTGTTTTGCTCGTGTCGTTTTTCCCGATGGAATACTAACTTCTAAAGTTTTAGCGATTACCAAAATGTTCTCATGTTTCAACAGATCGGTGTCACAACAAACTATAGGTGAGGAGAAATAAAACACGAATCACGAGGAAAGAAGTAAATGTGGATTCCATCGAATAGCAAAAGACGACCTGGTATAAAATATGTATATATATAAGCCGAAAGGTGGGCAACTCGTACATTCTACAAAAGGATTACATACACTATTACAAGGTACGAGCCACTACATATCCTTCTACTGGTATAATACTAACTGTTCATCATCCATAATCTATCTCTTGGCAACCTCCGAGTTTCCAAACTTCTGACAGTTTACTGCAATGTGTCCCGGTTCTCCACATCTGTAGCATTTCCGAATTCCCTCTCGCCTCAGCCTCGATGTTGCAGCTACTAAATTTCCAATCTTCTGACAGTTTAATGCAATGTGTCCTGGTTCTCCACATCTGTAGCATTTCCGAATTCCATAGAGGCAGAGTCCCGCATGCAACTTTCCACACTTGGAACATGGGTTCCCTGGTCTAGGATTTGGGGAAAGTGGAACATTGTCGGTCCTTGGAAGTTTGTTTTGATCGAAACTTTGACTTGGCTCGATCTTCTTTCTTTTTCCGAGCATCTCATCACCCTTCTCGGGTGGTAATACGTCCAAGTGCAGACGAGAGGAGATCTCTTGGGCTCTTTCCAAGACATTGGCATAGGTCCTATCTCCTTGACCTGCCAAAATTGAGCTGATCTCCGAGCGAAGACCCTTTTCAAAACGTTGGGCCCTCTTGGCATCAGTGTCCACCAAGTGAGTGGCGTATCTGCTCAGCTGGTTAAACCTCCGCTCGTACTTTCCTATCGTCGAGCTCCCTTGTTGGAGATGTAGAAACTCTGTTTCATTTTTATCTTTGTAGGATTGAGGTATGAAGTGCTGAGTCACCACTTCCTTAAAATCCTCCCATGTCAGCTCCTCTCTTTGAGCTGGCACTAGGGTCTGCTCATACGAGTCCCACCAATGACTCGCTTCTTCGGTGAGCTGGAAGATTGCACAGGAGACCTTCTGCTCCTGTGTACATGTCAAGTGTCCAAATAACCGGTCAAGTGACCTTAGCCACTCTTCGGCGTCAGCTGATTCACCTTTTCCATTGAACGTCGGTGGATTATAACGCCGAAACTGTTCGTATATCAAATTCGGATCGGACCTTGTTGGCGGAGGTGTGGTTCGAGTCACCTCGAAGTGTTGTGCCAGTCCTCTAAGGACGGTCACTAAATCCATTCTTGTATCATCCACATTTGGTTCTGGTGAATTTACATTTTGTTCTGGTGGATTCACTGTTGGCGGAGCATCCACATTTGGTTCTGGTGGATTTACAGTTGGCGGATTCGCAGTTGGTGGCTGGACCTTTCGTGGTCGACCTCGAGGCATAATTCTAAAGACAAACAGCAAGAACTAACCCTTATACTTTACCCCATATAACCCAAAAATCTTTAACATCAGATAAAATCAATAATTGGTACTACAGTACCCGTAAACATTACTCCATAAATCATATCATAATCTCAATAGATTTTCCGTCATCCATTTATCATCGTAGCATAACATGATCATGTTGGATAGCACATACCCAACGTGTATAGACTAATCAGATAAATCACAATCTCAACAAAACATCATAAAATGCATCACAGACATCCACACATAGTTTCCTATAGACCTCGAGTTTCAAAACCAACCTTACGTATCACAACCACGAACCGGAAAACACACCAACTAGCTCACCCTGTTGTAAACAAAGGCCAATGGTAATCTCAACTGTCAGTCACATAATCTCTACTAATGCAATCAACCATTTACGACACAAGCTCACGTTGCTGCAGTCAACGACCCTTGTGGTTACCCACATGAGCTCACGCAGTTACAGTCAGCGGCCTTTGTGGCGGTGGACAAAAGCAGTGTGTCAATTGTAGTGACATCAAGATGGTTTTTAAATGATCTTTTTATCGTGGTTGTAATGACGTCAAGAAGGTTTTGAAAGACCCTTTCCATCATGAAACTATATCCTTAACACTTCTTCAAACCTTTACCGATCTTCATCAGATAAGCCAGATAACACATAGCAGATAAACACTCCTGGTTAGGGTGAGACACGCGTAGAGAGATGAGGGTG
The DNA here is from genome assembly GCA_954870855.1 of Scutellaria minor. NCBI lineage: Eukaryota > Viridiplantae > Streptophyta > Magnoliopsida > Lamiales > Lamiaceae > Scutellaria > Scutellaria minor. The sequence continues at coordinate 14,912,071 of OX940737.1, forward strand.
CTTATCTGTTTCTTTTCGAAAAGATCTTCTCGTTTTAAAACACGTTTTTCTCGTTTGAAACACGTTTGAAAATAAAAACCAGCTTGAGCAAAGTCCTACAAAGGGTAGAACTAGGCTCTGATACCATCTGTAACGCCCCAAAATCTTTTCGTCAAAATATCAGAGTTTTTCATTTTTGGGCGTTAAGAAAGAAAGGGGAAAAAGACGTACATGATATATAAAAGAAAGAAAATGAGGAGACAAGAAAAGAACATCGGTTTCAACCGATAAAAAGAAGTTTGAAACCTTACGCAGCGGAAAAAACATCAGGATCTTTTACAAAGATGAGAAATACAAATAACATTTTACAAAACGTGGAACATCATTTTACAACGAACAACATATCTTTAAAAAGATAAAACCGGAAGATGGACACAGCTGATAGGGCACCCCTCTCTCTACGCGTCAAGGTTCTCTTCTTCTCCTGTAGTGTGAGTACAGAATAAGGGGTGAGTGCGTTGAATACACTCGTGGGGATACTTTCCAAGTTCAAACATTCAATCATATAAAAGTTCGGTAAATAAATACATCACATAATGACACGTAGCTTAGAAATAGACCGAAGTCCCTTCGTAACACAGTTATGGACCAAAGTCCCTTCGTAGCATCACCATCGTAAAATAAACACAGAATATATCACAGCACGTAGAGTTCAACAATTTATCGGTCACACAGACAATTATCGGTCACAAAGACGATTATCGGTCACGCAGACAAATATCGGTCACACAGACGATTATCGGTCACACAGACAATTATCGGTCACAAAGACGATTATCGGTCACGCAGACGATTATCGGTCACACAGACGATTATCGGTCACACAGACAATTATCGGTCACAAAGACGATTATCGGTCACACAGACGATTATCGGTCACACAGACAATTATTGGTCACAAAAACGATTCATAACATACAATATCATAACAAAATCATCAATTATGGAAAACAATAAACATGTTGAGTTTAGAAGTTACCCCCACACACGACATATAATCACAACATTTAGTATTTCTCAATCATGCTTGGAATAGGGAAAACTGTAACCAAATAAAGGTTTAGAATGTACCCCCACCTCGTTCGGTGGTTACCACGTGAACAACGAGTATCGGCGGATCAGATTTCCCAAGCGAGTACCAAAGGATCCGATATCACAAGGCTCAACTCAATAAGTAGCCTACACAAGTTATGAAGTTCCTTAGATCCCAAATAAAGTATAATTAAAGCTATAAACGTTCCCAGCGAAAGTACGATCGTTAACTATGCGGCGGATCGAGAGATCTAAAGATTGGAGTCCAAGAAATGAGAGGGTCAGATCTGCCCAATTGGCTGAGAAGATAGGAATTGAAATAAGGATCGTAACGCAAAAAGAATGAGCTCAATCGGAGTTCAAACGAGCTCGAACGGAGCATTTTAAGTTTAGGGGTAAAACGGTAATTTTGGTCAAAGGGTTGACTTTGACCGGGCCCACGACCCTCGGTCAATGACGTCTCGTCGGCGATGACTCGAAACGGATGAACAACGGAAAGAAAACGAGGTTCGGATCGAAAACACGGCGTCGGGTGCGCGTCGGCACCCGACGGGTGCGCATGGGCGCGCACGGTGCGCGCGGCTTCCCGACACCCGACGGCTGCCGAGTTTTCTCGGCAGCTGCTGCACCCGGCGCACACCTGGTCGAGTTTTCTCGGCCAGGACCTTCCCAGCTTTCCCGACGGTGGCCTGCTCGAGCAGGCTACTTCCCGGCGTCGCCCGACGCGGCGGCGCCGCCTCCAGCCGCCACCACCTACCTCGCCGGATACCTCGCACCGCCGGCTACCACCTCCGGCCGTCCATCGCCGGATTCCGGCATGAATAGTTCCCGGAAACTTCGCCGCAAAACCCTTCGAAGTCACATTTTTCCAAAATTCCAACTTCAACCAAAACTCCGGCCGGCGACTTCCCGTCGCCGGCGACCACTCCCAGTACCTCCGCCGCCGACTCCCCGTCGCCGGCAACCCATTCCAGCCAAGCCCAACCACCAACCTAGCCTATACATACATGCATGCTTTAACACACACACACACATAACCATAGCTTGGCCGGCGGCCACCCGCCGCCGGCCACCACCACCAGCTCACTCTCTAAACTCCGACCGGCGACCCCAGTCGCCGGCAATCACCTCTCCAGCCCCCTACCCCAGCAGCTTCACTCACACACACACACACGTACAAAACAAACACACACACACATGCTCATCCTTGGCCGGCGGCCACCTGCCGCCGGCCACCACTCCGCCACCGTCGCCGGCGCATCACAGGCGCCGGCCTCCAAGTTCCACACGGCGGCGCCACCCGGCGCCGCCCCAACAACATGCAAACACACTCACACACTAACACACCTACAAAAACACACACAAGCCCGATCCACATACATACACCACTGTTCCGGCCATGCGCCGCCACTCACGGCGGCGCCTCCACTCCGGTAGCTCCCCACCACTCTCCGGTGGCCTCGCTGGCCACTGTTTCGGCAAGAAAACGAGGAGAGAGAAAGAACTCAGAGAAGAGAGAAAGGGTGACGGGGTTAGGGTTTAGGGGCTGTTTTTCGCCGTTTTCCGGCGAACGAAAACTCGGATTTGAAATCCGAGACCTATCCTAAATTCGTCTCGTCGAGACGAACGTCGTGTGCGAAAATCGTCCGATTCCGACAACGTTGAATTTTCCGGCCACCGGCCGGCGGCGGCGCTGCCGCGCCGGCGGCGGCGCCGGCGGTGGCCCGCCGGAGACAGAATATCGGAAATTAAAAGACGAGAAAGAAGGACTTACGTGTTTTCGTCGGGTTCGGCTCGATCGAAGAAACGGTGATTTTCGAGTCGAAACCACCTCTATTTATAGATTTTTCCGAAGTTACTATTCACCGAAAATATCCGGATCACTATTCATCAGTTGATTTTTCAACGTTACTATTCACGTAAATATCTTCGTTTCCATTCTCCGTAAATATCTTCCGATTTTCCGAAACTTCCGGTTTTGCCCCTTCCGTCGTCATTCGAGCTACGGGTCTCCGATTGACCCCTAGTTCGTTTCTATCTTCTCGTCTTTCCAAGACGCATCTTATGGTATGAAAATATTCTATATACCATGTCCATGAAAATTATCCGTCCAAGTCACGCGTTAAACACGTATCTGAAACGCACATAATAAATTAAACAGTTCAAAAATACGCACATAGTTATTAAGTCATGCGTTAAAATATTTAATTAATAAATTATGCTCATTTTGATCCGGGGCGCTACATCAACATATTTTTATTGGTAAGGAATAAGATGTTACGATTTGAGTTTGGATTATATAAGTTAATGCAAATGGAACAGATCAATTTTGTTGGTATGGGAAGAGTGACATGATTTCAATTTTAATGGTATGAGTTAGTGTAAATGATACCGCAAGAAGAGTAAAATGTTCAAATTTGATTAGAAAATAATCAACGTTGAGTTGTACAAATAATTTCATTTGTAGTGCTAAAAAGGTTCTTTTTAACCCTCATTCTTTTCAAGCTAAATGTAGAAATTTTTAACCTTCTTATTCGTATCACTTGCTCTAGTATGTACTATCAAAATTTAGGTCGTACTATCATATTTGGTATCGATAAAATCGGGTCGCTCTATATAAACAATTTTGAAGATTCTGTGATTATTACAACACATGTGCCCTAGCGGTAGGGGTGAAAATAGGTTAGGATGCGCTTTCTTGTGATCGGCTATGATAGATTATTCTTTTTGTCTATGTGGCCTATTTTGTGGATAACCCAACCTAAAGCCTATAAAAAGTCTACAATTAATTTAGAAAATTACATTGAAAAATATGAAAATTAACAATTCACTAATGAGTTGGATTCTTGAACACATGGATTATGGATTTATAATTAGGGTTTTTAGTATTTAAGCACACAATTATAAAATATGTATATTTATATATTTCTATAATCTTTATATATATAAAAGTAAAACCACATGTGTCACATGTCAACCATACAATTTTTCATATTAATTCTATTTCAATTTTACAAATTACATCTATAATAAATAGAGTTTTAAAGCTAATTAATGTGGTTATTTAATGATATCAATTTTTTTATGTTGATAATATACATTAGTAAATATTTTATGAAATTTTAATTGAAATTTTAAAATAACGCATGTTAAACTTCAAATATAGAAGTCAATTATATATTTTAAATTTGTTTAGTTTAAAAATTTTAGAGAAAAATATTTTTTTAAAAGAAAAAATAAAATAAAGGTGTGCTGATTATAAATGATTATTGATACTTATTACTGATAGATTTTGTGAATATATGTTTTAAAATAAATTATAAAATTTATTTGAGAAATTTCAATTTTAATTTTTTTATCATTTGATTGGAAAGAAATTTGGTGCTACTCTAAATTAACATATTCAAATTTAAAATTTTAAAATCCACAAATAAAATTTTAAAAAAGATTTCAATATTTATAAATATTATTTATTCTTACATATATTAGAAATGTTTTATTTCAATAGTTAAATATTAATCAAAATTACATTATATTTAATATTAACTTAGAATCATAAATATTTTTTCAATATAAATAATATTTAAATTTAATAAATTTAATTTATTTAATCATGTGTAATACACGGGCATTATGCTAGTAAACTATAAAAGGCCGACATGTAGGCTTTTTATATTTTTTTAAGGCTTGGGCCTTATCTATTCTCATAAAAAAAAGCCTAATTCCAATATATTTAATTTTTGTGTAATTAAGATTATATTCTATTATTGTTTTTAGTTTTATATATTATAGTTAAAAAAAATTTAAAAATGTTTTTAAACAAATGAATTTATTATACGAAAACTTATATATAAACTATTAAAAATGAAGTTTGTTATTTTTTTTAACAAATCTTTAATATAGTAGTGTAAACATTAATAATATAAAAAATAATGGATTTTGTTTAGACAATATGGTGCTGCAAATATATATTTTATTGTTTTATCGGATTAAGTAAAGTTAATATAATAAAATTATATATGCTTAAATAGAACATTTTAATTGTAACCTTCAAACTTCCAATTAATAAGAATTGGCGCTAAAAATTCTTTCACACATTTTCCTTAATATATTAGCCAAATTTATTGTAAGTGTTATTTACCTAATATTTTAAAAATATAATCCATAACAACAGCTAAAAATTTAACATTTTGAATCGGTACACAAAAAAAAAATCTTAACACAATCGTTAATTTTAAATCGTAATATTTAAAAGAATAAGATCTTTAAACATCACTAATGGACATATTAAGACATATATCTCCATCACATACTTTTCCTATTCCTTGAAGTGTCAAAAAAAGAATCATGGCAATTTCAATATATTTTTTAATGATTGATTAATGAGTTTAATTAATATTATATATGTGTTCATATGAGTAATAAAGTTTTATTTAAATATATATATATAATTTATTTATTATATTTTTTACAATACAGAGTGTAAATTTCTGCATTTGATTCCATCAATAAACGATTTCATGTTTACCATTGAAAACTTATATTATCACCATATGTTTTTTGGCAAAATTAATTTTTATTCATCTTTATGACTATATATATATATATATATATATATCTCAGATTTTACATTCTCTATAATATAGATGATATTGACCTGCCACCTAACTTAGAGGTGTCCACGGTTCCGAAACCGTCGGTTTTGATTTCCGAACCGGCGGTTCGCCGAACCGAAACCGAACTGTGGGGTCTCGTTTCGATTTTGGTTCGGAACCACCGCTTAAACCGGAACCGGCGGTTCGGTTCCGGTTTGTTCGGTTTTTGTCTTTTTTTTTTTTTGAATTTTTTGTAAATAATTGTTTAATAGTTCATAATTTTAGTCTTGAGATTTCTTATAATTTTTTTAAGACTTTTAACAAAGTAAAATGAGTGAAAATTAATAAAATATAATCAATTCAAAAATTACAATAAAACATTAGAAATTTAGAAATACAAGTACAACATTTCTTCAAAATCATATATTACAATCATGAATGATGAATCACACTACAATATTGAAGACTTGAAGTTAAAATATTACAACTTTTTCATCTTTGTATAAAATAAATTGAAGAAGAGGCAAAAAAAAATATTGAAAGAGCTTGAGTTTCATTTTAAGATTGAAAGTGTAACTTCCAAACTTAGAATGTAATTGCCTACGTATCCTAGTCAAAATGAAGGGACCAAAGCTCACGTAGTTCTCTAACTTACCTAAACTTATCTCAAACTTGGATGTTCTTGGATTCAACATGTGTCCTCCTATGCTAAAAGCATGTTCTAACGCAACGGTTGAGGCGGGGCTTGCAAAAATTTCCTTAGCAATACTCGTTAGAATAAGTGTCACGCCCCAAAATCTTTCACTTAAAAATATCAGAGTTTTTCCGTTTTTGGGCGTGAAGAGAGAAAGGAGAAGGAGACGAGCATGAAATAAAATAGAAAGAAAACGGAGAGGATAAGAAAGGGTACACTTGAAACATCGGATACAACCGATAAAAGGAGTTTAAAACATTACGTAGCGGAAATATATCATCAGGATCCTTTACATAGAAAAAGAACAGTTTTACATTTTACAAAATGTGGAACATCGTTTCACATAGCTTTAAAAGACAAAACTAGAAGATGGACACAGCCGATAGGGCACCCCTCTCTCTACGCGTCAAGATTCTCTTCTTCTCCTGTAGTGTGAGTACAGATTAAGGGGTGAGTGCGCTGAATACACTCGTGGGGATGCAATCCGACTCATATAACAGTCCACAGATATAAAATACCGGAAATATAACACTTAGCCACGTTGCCACCGAATAACATGATCACAACATTTAGTATTTCTCATTCATACTTCAATATAGGGAAAACTGTAAACAGTTACAGAGTTAGAAATTACCCCTACCTTGTTCGGTGGTTACCACGTGAACAACGAGTACCAACGGATCAGATTTCACAAGCGAGTACCAAAGGATCCGATATCACAAGGCTCAACTCAACAAGTAGCCTACACAAGTTACGATGTTTCTTAGATCCTTAATAACGTATAATTAAAGCTATAAACGTTCCCGGCGAAAGTACGATCGTTAACTATGCGGCGTATCGAGAGATCTAAGATTGAAGTCGAAGAAACGAGAGAGGAAGATCAGTCTAAGTGGCTGAGATGATAGGGAAATAAATTTGGATCACGACGGAAAAAGAATGAGCTCGATCGGAGTTCAAACGAGCTCAAACGGAGCATTTTAAGTTTAGGGGTAAAATGGTAATTTTGGTCAAAGGGTTGACTTTGACCGGGCCCACGACCCTCGGTCAATGACGTCTCATCAGGACGACTCGATACGGATGAACGACGGAAAGAAAACGAGGTTCGGATCGAAAACACGGCGTCGGGTGCGCGTCGGCACCCGACGGGCGCGCACGGTGCGCGCGGCTTCCCGACACCCGACGGCTGCCGAGTTTTCTCGGCAGCGGGTAGAGCTTCTCGGCTGGCTGCCGAGTTTTCTCGGCAGCCATTCCCCAGATTTTCCCGACGGTGGCCTGCTCGAGTAGGCCACTTTCCGGCGTCGCCCAGCGCGGCGGCGCAGCCTCCAGCCACCACCACCTACCTCGCCGGATACCTCGCACCGCCGGCTACCACCTCCGGCCGTCCATAGCCGGATTCCGGCATGAATAGTACCTGGAAATTACGCCGCAAAATCCTTCGAAGCCCAGTTTTTCCGGAAAACCAACACCTATCCAAAAGCTCCGGCCGGCGACTCCAGTCGCCGGCGACCACTCCCAGCCCCTGGGAGTCGCCGGCAACCTTTTCCGGCCAACCCAACACCCTAGCAACAACCAAACTCACCCACGCTCAACACACACACTCATACGCATAAACACACACACACACTGATTTCCAGTTCCGGCCGGCGGCCACCTGCCGCAGGCGACCACCACCCATCATCGTGACCTTGGTCGGCGACCCCCAATCGTCGGCCACCACCAGCCGCCGCCCAAAACACACGTGCACAGTAGCATACACACACATCGCAAGATGTGTTTACACACACACCCACTGCCAAGCCTTGGCCGGCGGCTGCTTCCTTCGACACCTCTCCGGCGACATCCCGTCACCGGCCGTTCTTTCCCTCACGGGGCGCCACCTCCAACAGCATGCACGATCACACACACTCACACACCACAAAACTCATACACATGCATGGATACACATATATACACCACTGTCCTTCTCCGGCGCCGCCACCCACGGCGGCGCCGGCCCTCCAGCACGGTGCCCTTACCTCCGGCGGTCTCCGGTCATCACCTCCGGCGAGAAGAGAGAGAAAAACAGAGGAGAGAGAGAAGGTGGTGCAAGGGTTAGGGTTTCAAGGCTGTTTTTCGCTGTTTTTGGGCGAACGAGAAATCGGATTTGAAATCTGAGACCTATCCTAGAATCGTCTCGTCGAGACGAACGTTGTGTGTGAAAATCGGCCGATTCCGACAACTTTGAATTTTCCGGCCACCGGTCGACGGCAGCGCCGGCGGTGACCCGCCGGAGACAGAATATCGAAAAGAAAGAGAGAGGAGAGAGAGACTTACGGGTTTTCATCGCTTTCGACTTGTTCGAAAAAACGGTAAAAAATGAATCGGAGGAGCCCCTATTTATAGAATTCCAGAATTCACTATTCATCAAAAATATCTTAATCACTATTCATCGGTTGACTTTTCCGAGTTACTATTCACGTAAATATCTTCGTTTCCATTCACCGTAAATATCTTTCGATTTTCCAAAACTTCGGGTTTTGCCATTTCTGTCATCTTTTGATCTACGGGTCTCCGATTGAGCCCTAGTTCATTTCTATCTTCTCGTATTTCCAAGACGCATCTTATGGTATGAAAATATTTTATATACCATGTCCACGAAAATTATACATCTAAGTCACGCGTTAAACACGTATCTGAAACGCACATAATTAATTAGACAACCAAAATATACACACATAATTATTAAGTCACACGTTAAAATATTTAATTAATAAATTATGCTCGTTTTGATCTGGGGCGCTATAATAAGATAAGTGGTGGTCCTTCTTGACCACCACTTCAATAAATCTATAGGATTTTCAAATATAATTTGTTCAAATATGGCACCTAAATAATTATCTAATTCTTAACCAGGGTTACTACCTCTAGCTCGTTTTCGTGTTCTAACATCATAAAAATTATAAAATTTACTAAGTGTCGGAGCCACATGAAAACTAGATAATTGTGTCGATTGACTACTACCTCCTATATTTTGATCACTTATATTATTTCTAGAATCACCTAATATTTGTTTATATTCTTTAAACAAATCGTATAATTTTTTCTTAGTTCTACCTACAACTTCACTAGGGTTAGGAATATAATCACATAAACCATAATCATGTAATATCATATTTGGGAACAATGCATTATAATATATATTTAGCAATTCTTCTAAGCCATCTCCTCTAATCCTAGGATCTAATAACTTAGCACATAAAAATATATCGGGTATTTCATGAAAATATTTTAACCATTTAGTTTTCATTACTAAGCATGTGCTAGCTAAAATATCACATGTTGAATATTCATTTAAAATAAGAGCAATTTTTACACAATGATCTATTGCTATAGGAGAAGTAGGATAATAACAACCACTTAATTCTCTAGTTGCCGCTTCAAAAAAATTTTAAAGTTAAATTAAATTAAGACATGTATCCCATGAATTTTCAAATAAAACAACTTTATCATGTGGATTTTCTAAATAAAATTCACAAAGCAATTGTCTATACTCATAAGAATCTTGAAGCATGTAATAAGTAGAATTCCAACGATGTTGCACATCGATTATAAATTTTTTAACTTCCAAACTATTTTTCTTACAAAGCTTAGCCCATTTTTTATGATAGGTCGTAGAGCTAAAAATTTCATAAATTGCATCTTTAATAGGTTTAATATTATTTTTTAATTATTCTAATCCATCTTGAACACATAAATTTAAACAATGACACATACAACGAATATGAAAAAAATTTCCTCCAATTGGAGGTCGACAAAAATCAATCAAGTAAGGTAAATTAGCCGTATTACCACTAGCATTATCAAATCCTATGGAAAATATTTTTCTTAATATACCATAATCATTTAAAACATGTATAATTTTTTGTGCAATTCCTATAGCTGAATGTTTTTTCATCAAAATCAATATATGCAATTAAACATTTTTGAATATTCCATGCATCATCTATCCAATGACAAGTAATACCCATATAATCATGCATTTTATAAGGATCCTTCCAAATATCACTACATATAGAAAATTTTTGTTTTAAAATTTTAAAGTCTTCAATTAATTTAAATTTATATTCTCCTACCATTTTTTCTATATCCCTAATAACGATGTTTCTAGATATTTTTCTACTCGCTGGTTGTAAATAAGTGCTAGTGTATTTTTCGAAAGCATCATCACAAGGAAAATTAAATGGAACATATTTTTCGGCGATTAATTCAACTATATCCCTATTAACGATGTTTCTAGATATTTTTCTACTTGCTGGTTGTAAATAAGTGCGAGTGTATTTTGCAAAAGCATCATCACAAGGAAAATTAAATGGAACATATTTTTCGGCAATTAATTCAACTACGTCTCTCCTAGCATTTAATTGACTAAATTTAAAAGTTGGATCATCCATACCTCCACCTTGAGAAGAACCGGTAAATCCTCGGAGTTGCGTTTGCCCTCGATCGATGCCCACCTTGTCGGGATGCTTTTTCAACACATGGTTGTTGAATGTCTCGTAGCCTCCTCCATGCTTGAATTTGTATATTTCACACAATGGTTGCATGTCACTATGTAGTCGGTATTGCTATTCGACACTTTCTCCTTAAAATAAAAGAAGAAAATATCACTCCGAAGGATAGAAGGTTGTCGAGGAGTAGTGGTGCGTGTTGTGTTGCCACTCTCATGTGTTTCTCTCGGCACCTCCTCTTCTTCTTCGGCAAAGGCGGCGACGGTATTAGGGCCTAACATCGCCTCCAAATCATCTTGATTATATTGATACGACTCAATATAATCAAGATCATCATCATCGTGGAAAGATTGTAGTGGTGGCATTGGCATCAGACTCTTTCCCTTTCCACGAGATGAACCGACGAATGATGAACCTCTTCAAGATATTTTTTTTACGAATAGAAGTGAAATAAAATTGAAGAACAAAAAAAAAATAAAGTATCACTAGAAATTGATCAAAGATGGAAATTGTGAGCTTGAGAGAGTTGAATTAAGAGAGAAATTGAATCAAGATTGGTGTGAAAAATACAAATGGAATCGGGATATTTTTAAATTTCATTGAAAATTCAAAAAAAAAAATATAGGATCGACCGGTTCGAACCGTCGGTTCCGGTTGGTTGAACCGATAGTTCGGATGATCTTGGCCGTAGATCATCAACGGTTGTGTGATCACGACCGTTGATTTCAAAAATCATCATGAACTGATGGTTTAAACCGCCGGTTCGGTTTGCAACGGCTAGTTTGGATCAACAGCTAGTTAATCTGAGCTGTTGATCATCAACGGTTATTTAATCTCAACCGTACACGTGTCAATTCATCAGTTTAAAATATATATATATATATATGAAAATAGATGGTTTAATCGGCTGTTCCAACCGCCTGTTAAACCGCCGGTTCGGCGGTTTGGAATATGGCGAACCGAAATCGAACCACGGAACCCCGGTTCCTGGTTCCGGTTCGAACCAAAACTAGTTCAATGGTTCCCGGAACCGTTGACCGTGTAGCGCCCCGGACCAAAAACAACGCATAATTAATTAATTAAATAATTAAACCCATAATTTAATAATTATGTGCGTATACTTTGACTATCTAATTAATTACGTGCGTTTCAGATACGTGATTAATGCATGTTTTGGATCGATATATTTTCCAGATGTGGAACATAGAATTTTATTTAACCTTTAGATGCGTCTTGGAAAGACGAGAAGATAGAAACGAACTAGGGGTCAATTGGAGACCCGTAGCTCAAACGGCGACAAAAAAGGCAAAACACGAGGTTTCGGAAAATCGGAAGATATTTACGGTGGATAGAAACGAAGATTTTTCCCGGTGAATAGTGATGTGGAATTTTCAATCAATGAATAGTGTTTTTGGAAAATCTATAAATAGGGGTGTTTTCGATTCGAAAATCACCGTTTTTCCGAACGAGCCGAAAGTGACGAAAACTCGTAAGTCTCTCTCTCTCTTCCCGTTTTTCTGTTTCCGGCGTGCCACCACCAGCGCCGCCACCGGCGGTGGCTGGTAAATATAAAAGTTGTCGGTTTAGATCGATTTTTACACATGACGTTCGTCTCGACAAGACAAATCTAGGATAGGTCTCGGAATTTAATTCTGATTTCTCGTTCATCAAAAAATGGCAAAAAACTGCCCCAAAACCCTAAACCCTAACTTTGCACCACCTTTCCTCTCTCCACTGGTTTCTCTCTCTTCTCATCGGAGCTGCTGACCGGAGGACCACCGGAGGTAAGGGTGTGTTGCTGGAGGGCTGGAGCCGCCGTGGATGGCGACGCCGGAGATGGACAGTGGGTATATATATGCATGTTGTGCATATGTGTGTGTTAGGGTGTGTTTTGGTGTGTGTGTGTGTTGCGAGCTGTTGGGGCGACGCCTGGTGGTGCCGCCGTGTGTGAACCAGTGGCCGGCTACAGGAGGTTGCCAACGGGGCCATGGGGAGGGTGGCCGGCGACTGGAAGTCGCAGGCCAAGCATGGACAGTGTGTGTGTGTGTGTGTATATAAGCAAGCTTGTGTATGTATATATCTGTGTATGTGTGTTGGGGTGGCCGGGAATAGTTGCCAGCGACGGGGGGTCGCCTGCCGGGGGCTTGGGAGTGGTCGTCGCGACTGGGAGTCGCCGGCTAGAGCTGGGAAAGGTTGGGGTTTGGTTTTGCAAGCGTGATATCGAAGGTTTTTGCGGCGGAATTCCGGACACTATTCACCGCCAGAATCCGGCAAGGGATGGCCGGAGGTGCAAGGTCGCCGGTGGTCGGGGTGGCGGCGGCACAGGGCGGCACCGCCGCAACCTGTGGCGCAGGAAAGGAGGCAGGTTGAGCAGGCCCGACATCGGGAGCGCCGGGTGTCGGGCTGCCGAGAAAACTCAGCAGCCGCCGAGAGTCGTGCACCCACTGTCGAGAAAACTCGGCAGCTGTCGAGCCACCTTCCCGACGCTGCTGAGAAAACTCGGCAGCTGCTGAGCCGTTGCCAAGACCACTGGGTTTTTCCACCCAGTACCTGGTGCATGCGCGCCCCGGTGCATGCAACGCTATATTTTCGATCCGAACCCCATTTTTTTCATCGCTCATCTTTATCGAGTCATCACCGACGAGACGTCGTTGACCGGGGTTCGTGGGCCCGGTCAAAGTCAACCCTTTGACCAAAATTACCAAAATACCCCTACACCTAAAATGCTCTGTTTGAGCTCGTTTTAACTCCGATTGAGCTCATTCTTTTTCCATCGTGACCCAAATTTCATTCTCTATCATCTCAGCCTATCGGACTGATTATCCATTCTCGTTTCTTCAACTTCAATCTTTAGAGCTCTCGATCCGTCACGTCTTTAACGATTGTTTCTCCGTCAGAGTCCTTTACAGCTTTAATTATATATTATTAAGAATCTAAGAAACGTCATAACTTGTGTAGGCTACTTGTTGGATTGAGCTTTGTGATATCCGATCCTTTGGTACTCGCTACTCACATGGTAACCACCGAACAAGGTGAGGGTAACTTCTAAACTCAATATGTTTATTGTTTTCCCTATTTGATATTTGAACTGTTGAACTCTACGTGCTGTGATTATATGCTGTGATTATTATATTCATGCATAACTTATGAATACGATAAACGTGAACGGATGTCCTAAGTCATGTTAGGGATGGACTGGTGGCCGTAAAAAGCACCATACGTTAGGGATGGACTAGTGGCCCATAAAAAGCACCGTACGTTAGGAATGGACTGGTGGCCCGTAAAAAGCACCGAGTATAGTTGAGTGCTCTTAGAGCCGTGCGTTCTAAATTGTGTGCTATGCATTTTATATGCTTTGACTAATTGCCAAACTAGTATATGTTGGATTTGGTATGCTTACCTAATAACTGTTAAAATCAAGGAAAGTATCCCCACGAGTGTATTCAACGCACTCACCCCTATTCTGTACTCACACTACAGGAGATGAAGAGTATCTTGATGCGTAGAGAGAGATGTGCCCTATCAACTGTGTCCATCTTCTGGTTTCGTCTTTTAAAGCTATGTTGTTCGTTTGTAATAGAAAACTGTATTCCTCCTTCTTTGTAATGGATCTTGATGTTTTTCCGCTGCGTAAGGTTTCAAACTTTATTTTATCGGTTGTATCCGATGTTTCAAGTGTACCATTTCTTTTTCTCTCATTTTTCTTTCTATTTTATATCATGTTCGCCTTCTTCCCTTTTCTTTCTTCACGTCCAAAATGAAAAACTCTGATATTTTAAGTGAAAAGAAAACGGGGCGTGACAGATCGACAGTTCGAAACCGGTCCGGTTTCAATTTTTAGAACCGGTTGAACATCCCTAACCTAACTAATGGGTGGTTCCTTTTTTATCCTTTATTGATAGTAGCTACTTGCAATTTTAGTCTTTAAAATTGCAATTTTTTTTCACAAATCAAGTATGATATGGATGAAAAGTCATTTTCTTTTTCCCAAATTTTTGACAAAATTGAGGATTTTAGTATTCTCGGATGGCAAATTGTGTAAGTGGATCTTATTAATTAGGGACAAAAAATTTTGTGCACCTGCACGAACCCTAGACCTTAGATCTGTGCACTCGGGTCGATCTGGCCCGCCACGCGCCAGCACGCGCCTTCAGTTCGCAGACAAAATCCGCACAAACATGCTCTCAGGTGTCAGACCTTTATGTTATATTTACTATAACTTTTAGTAGTGTTAGTCATACATTTTAGTTATGTTAGTCATACCTTTTGTAAGGCTAGCTATACCTTAGCATTTTTTCATTCATTTTAGTTATAACAGTCATATCTTTTAGTTATGTTAGTTATACATTTATATATTAAATAAATGTATGACTATGTTGATATAAATGTATAAGTAATATCACATAAATGTATGAATATTATCAGATAAAGATAAACATGTACAAATTGTGACGAAATTAGGGTTTTTTTAGAATTAAAAGTATTAAATAAAAGTATGATATCTGAACATAAGGGCATGACTAATATAACATAAATATATGACTATATAATATAAAAGTATAACTAACATAACATAGAGGTTAGGGCTAAAAAAAAGAAAAGACAAAAGTGTGCGGATTCGGAAAATGAAAATATTATTATTATTGTTTAACTTTCTTTGATTTTAATTGTAGATCAAATATGGTTTGGTTACTTTTAGTTGGTTGCGTTTCATATTATATTTAATTCTTTTTTGAATTATTGTGTTTTTGGACAACCAATACCAAATATAAATTAGACAAAGGAAACTTGTTGGACAAAGAAGAAAATATATAAATCTGAAATTGATACCGATCCTGAAATTGGTGACTAGCTTAAGTCCTATTTTCATTCTTTGTTTATATTGATTTTGTTCAATTTTTTATTTTATCTTCATTTATTATTGTTAACTTTCTTCGATTTTAATTGTAGATCAAGTATGTTTTGGTTACTTTTAGTTGGTTGCGTTTCATATTATATTTAATTCTTTTTTGAATTGTTGTGTTTTTTAATGGCCGACACCAAATATAAATTGTGACAAAGGAAACTTGTTGGACAAAAAAAAAATATATGCAAATCTGAAATTGATATCGATCCTAGCACTAAATATCGATCTTGGAATTGGTGACTAGCTTAAGCCCTATTTTCATTCTTTGTTTATATTATTATTGTTTAACTTTCTTCGATTTTAATTGTAGATCAAGCATGTTCTGGTTACTTTTAGTTGGTTGTGTTTTATTTTATATTTAATTCTTTTTTGAATTGTTGTGTTTTTGAACAACCGACACCAAATATAAATGGCGTCAAAGAAAACTTGTTGGATAAGAAAGAAAATATGCAAATGTGAAATTGATACTGATCCTAGCATTGATACCGATCCTGGAATTGATGACTAGCTTAAGCCCTATTTTCATTCTTTGTTTATATTGATTTTGTTTAATTTTTTATTTTATCTTCATTTATTATTGTTTAACTTTCTTTGATTTTAATTATAGATCAAGCATGTTTTGGTTACTTTTAGTTGGTTGTGTTTCATTTTATATTTAATTCATTTTTGAATTGTTGTGTTTTTGAACAGCCAACACCAAATATAAATGACGTCAAAGAAAACTTGTTGGATAAAAAAGAAAATATGCAAATCTTAATGTTGCTAAGAAAAAAACTATGTAGAACATGTATTGCAGAATTGTGAAAAGAGACAAGCAATATGTAATTTAGAAGTTCAAGTGAATCTAATTAACTCTAAAGGTAATATATTATTTTTTAATAGTCTTTTAACTTTTTATTAAAGTTATTCTTTCATTGAAAATTGAAAATTATATTTTAATATATTTATCTAATTGTGAATTTTAATGTCAGAAAAACATAAACTAAAAAAAATACAGAGTTGTATTCATTGCGGTGCAACAAGATTTCAGTATAAGTCTCCCATCTTTTATTGTGGTAATGGAAAAGTTAAACTTGCACGTTTAAAAGTTCTAGAAAAATTGTACGAACTATACACTTTTCAATCGGAAGAGTCAGTTGATTTTTGAAAACATATACGTTCATACAATTTCATATTCTCATTCACTTCATTTGGAGTTAAATTGGATAAAAAGCTCGCTTCGGCACGATGAGAAGTTTTCACTTTTCGAGTACAAGGAATGATTTATCACAATCTCCCAAGTTTGAGTTTTAATGAAAACAGACCAACATATTTTAAGTTATATTTTTTTGATACTGAAAATAAAATTGAGAAGAGAATGTGTCTTAATTCACATGTATCAAAAAAAATTGTACGGAAGCTCACTAAAATACTAGAAGAGAATATGTATGCCAAAATCTTTAGAAGGCTAACTGAGCATTCTTCTCTACATGATGTATAATTTTGTATCACAAAAGATGTGAGATTGGATTAGTGAGTTTATAATGCTTCAACGGCAGATCAAGTTGCAGTTGTTTGGATTAAGGGTAATAATAATAATGTTGGGTTTGAACGAGATATTATTGTTAGTGCCTATCCCGGTGACCAATAGAATAATGCATTTCATGGGTGTTATGACCCTTTACAATACCCTTTTCTATTTCCAAAAAGTGAAACATGATGACCACAATACATTCATAAAGTTCATATACAAGGAGCATGTGCATGAAAAAGAGCAAGGTTCATATTTTTGTTATAATATTTTGAGAACATATATATTTTAAGATATAATTATTTTTTCAAATTTAATTTTATTGAATTTTTAAATACATACAATTACAACAAATGTTCCAGACGTGCTGAATGCTTCTAAACCTACATCAAAATTTAATGCAGAAGAAACTATCTCTCAAGAACAAGAAGATATGTACTTCCTAAAAATATGTAAACATATATGCCTATCTTTACATGTGTATGTGTAACTAATTCATTATTTAGGTTGTGGGTAAAAGATCATCTTGCAATTTGAAAACTTCAAAAAGAATTTTAAAACTTATTCCATATTTAAAATTAACCAGACATAATATTATAATATCTTCATTTATATTAAGAGCAACAATGGTCATACTCTGTATTCAAGAATATCTTATTCATTAAACAGAGAACATGAGTTTTACTTAAAACAACTAGCTATTAAAAAAAGTTTTTTTTTAATTTTTACTAATACTTGGGGATTTTCAAATAATTACAAATTAGTATCTTTTTACTATTTTTTTTATTAATACTTATCCATTACTAATATTGGTTTAAGATTGTTTCACATAGCTTAATAAAATATTTAATAGGTATAATTATGTGTATGAAATAACATTTCTTGGAATTTAAAGACAACAAATAAATTGATACAAATTCTATTTTATAACTTCAATTATTTTAAAATGGTGGAACTACTACCTAAATCGCACAAAGATTATCTTTTTATTATTTTGAATTAGCTTTAGAAATTAATAAATCACAAAATAAAATGAGCAATGACATGCAACTTAACATATATAAATTCATTGATTGTAGATACATAGTTAGATTAAGAGTGATATAAGGTCATCTTCAAGAAACAATGACAATGTTTCGTAACACGACATTAATATATGTCGGATGCTCAATAGAAGACTATTTAAAGTCCATTGAGAAGATATCAAAAATTCTTTATTTAAAATGATTTCAAAAATAAAAAACAACAAATGTAAAAAAAAACATATGCAGGGCTAAAACACATTTGAATACCACAGACGGTTGATCTTACAAGGAACAAGTGAGATCCATTTTCTAATCGTACTAAACTGTAATACGAAAGTGGAAGGTGGAAGATTGAGCGCGGTAACTAAAGCAATACAAAAAATAGAACCCGTGGAGGTAAGAGACGAGAAAATAAATTAACAATACAACCACATCAGTAACAATGATCAACACACCAGATGATGAACCGAAGTAAAAAAAAAAATTACACAGAAAAAATATAAGAAATACATCCACATCTCCAGCGATGAGGAGGACAATACAATCAAAGAATTATTGGGCAAACCACGAAGAAAGAAGACTATGATAGAGAAGAAGACTAAGTTAGAGAAGAAGATCAAGTAAGAAAAGATATAGTTATGAGCCCAATTAGAAATTATAATCTTTTGTTTTAGAATTTCGATAATTATTATTATTTTGATTTTTTTTCTAGATTTAATTTTTTTAGAACTAGAAGAACTAGAATTTTTGTACACCTATAATATTTTTTCCATTTTTTTAATGACTCACAAACCCATATTTTTGTTATAAAAGTGATACTTTAAGAGTATGCAACTAATATCTTTCATTGAATAAGCAACTAATACATATACTATAAACATTAATACATTAAAGGTAAATATGTAATACCTTAAAGCTGCATATGTAATACGTTATACTATAAACATTAATACCTTAAAGGTAAATATGTAACTTAAGAGTATACAAGTGATATCTTTTATTGAATGAACAACTAATACCTTAAGAGTAAATATGTAATATCTTAAAGGTGCATATGTATTACCTTATATTATAATCATTAATACCTTAAAGGTAAATATGTAATACCTTAAATGTGCGCATATGTAATGTTGGTCCCAAGTGGTCAGAGGTTCAGAGGGGGGTGAATGAACCTCTATCAAATTTTACATTTTAAAACTTTTTTGTAAGTAGGTTGCTGGATTCTAGAGAGAATGCAACAACTCTCTTGATTCAGTAAGCTGACAATATGCTTGTTCTACTTACTATCTCGGTTTTCACAGTATGCAACGGAAACTAAAGATAGAGTTTCTTTTGAAAAACAATTTTCTTTTCAAGTATGATTTTAACATAATCTTTTTAGCAGTATGAGCAAGATATATAAATGAGATATACAACAAGTAAATATAAAACAATAAACACACAAAGGTTTATAGTGGTTCAAAGGTGGTGTAATCCTTCTACGTCCACTCTTCTCCTTTACATAGGAGGAACTCCACTAGGTCAGATTGATTTATAAGTCTCGACTTTACAATCGTCTTTCTAATGAGCCAACACCTACTAGAATCAGTGAGATTCCTAGGCTAATCCCACACATGGTATAAATACTCACACAGCGTAAAAAGTCTTACACAAAGACTAAACACTTAGTGAGGATCTAAATCATTTCCACTAAGGATACCAACTAAAACAACCTAGCACACAACAAATAGGTTAAAAGTATATGATCTTCAACTTGTGCTTTCGAAGTTAGCCTTAAGAACTTGTGAGCTCGAAATCTTGGACTAGACTGCTTCTGAAGGTTGAGTGACTGAACTGTTAGCAAACTTGTATTTTGCTTGAGAATTCTGATCGTTTAGAAAATATCTTGTAAGTTCAATAGTCTTCTTAGTCACCTTCACCTTCTATTTATACTTGTAGAAATATACCCGTTGAAGAGAGACATAGTCCTTGTAGAAATTCAAATATTGATCTTCATGATCTTCGCATTTAATGCGCCTAGAGAAACTGAGAAATAGGGCATGTCCTACTCTGCTCCTCATTAATGGTGCCACTCCTCGGCAACAGTGCTTTTGCAGGTTCGGGGTCCAGATGGTATCACCTCATTCGTCAGTTATTAACTTCCATCTACCGGTTACTTTCATAATGCAGAAACCTCGTACTGCATTCACTCCTTTCTCGTACTGCAATAAATAAGTTAAGACAAACTTACAATTTCCTGCTTAGGTTGTAGTAACTGCTTATTGTTTTGCACCTGCTTTCTGATCTGCTTCTGCTTACTGATTTCGAAACAACTTCCTGTGTAACACCTCATTCTAGTAGGGTAATTACTTCTACTAAATTATGCTTAACTTTCCAACTAATAAAAGTATGTCATAAGGATTCATAGAATTTTTTTTTTAAAACAACGGAAATAATTTTGTTACGAAACATATCAGAGTTTTAAAACGGTCTAAAGCATTCAAAAAGAATCAAATCATTTGTGTAAAACTTTACGTCAAAAGAACTCATAACTAAAGTTTATTTTGCATGAAATTTAGAAAACTCTTAAAAATCTTAAACCAATTCCGAGGCCGTCACTACCAATCACACTTCAGCGCTGCTATCTCTTTGCATCACATCTTACCTTTACCTTTATCTGCAGTATAAGGTAATACTATATGCAAAAATTCTTAGCAAGTACATCACCTATCTCACAATATATTTTTCTTTGCAACTTAAATAGAAAACAAGAACATCACTAATAAAATAATAATATACTCTTGTACTTGAAAATAATATACTATAGGCCCAGACATGGTACCAATGCGCGCAACTGTGAAGAATTTGGAGTAACTAACCACCGAATCCGAACCGAGCAACTAATAACTAATAGGGTAGTCTAGAAGCCCTTAACTTCTTCTCGTGAGCAGTCTAGGAGTCTGATACCAGTCTCTTAAAAATATAGAAAATAAAACCATATATATATACTCTATCTCAAAATATTTTTCTTACTTTTCGTAAAACAAAATACTTGCATCTTGTACCCGATCAAACATATGGAATTACCACACTTAACAAAATATCTTTTCACACTCACGTAAATCATAAATGAAAGCTCAAGAAATATTTAACTTAGCATACTCATATAAAACATAAATAAGCACTCACGTAATTTTGCATAATCATTAAAGAATCAAAACAAAGCTACTCATACTGCAGGTGAGAGATGTACTTATCTAGGGTTTCCAGAGCTTATAATATCTCAAAACTCTTAAACACGTTCTAAGCTTTCTCAACCGAATTTGTAATTGCGTGAAACTTAACTACACAACGCCGATATGAACCTTTTCTTTCTACTTTCTCACCGTTCTCTCTTTTTCGGTCTCTTTAGTTACGTATTTATTTTGTAGGTTTTACCTATATTTATTTATCTAGGGTTTGAGATTTCTTATCCTTTAGGAGTTTAAAAACACGTGGACTCCTAGTGTTTCTCAACTACTTAACTTACTAGTTTTATCCCCACTAATTGATTTAAATTCTAAAATCATATATCTAATCTAATAGAGTTATAAATCCCCTAATTATTTAAGAATTCTAAACACCTCACATAACTAATTCACTATAATCTAGTAATAGGCCATGATAAAAATAAAAATAAAAATCTATTATTCATAAAAGTGATTTAATTAGAAATTTGGGGTATTATATCCTATTTTTGAATCCTGCTTGCTGATTCCACAACAGCTTACTGTATCTGAATCCTGTAAAAAAGCCTCCAGTTCTCCTTACTGAATTTTGTATGCTGCTTACAGTTTTAACTTGTTGATTTTGCTTACTCCTTCTGCTTACTAATTCTCCTTGCTGAAAATCAGTATCCGATACTTCTTCATTTCCAGAATCCTGTTATGATCAGTAACCTCCATCTTTCTGATTTTACACATCTTTACAAATACAATCCAAAAAGTAAACTTTACAAAACTAAGTTCCACTCAAATAATGTGGAAAAAATGGGGTACTCTAACTTTCTATACAAAGTTATTTGCCTCATCAAAATTCTAATAGAAATATCCCAACAATTTCTCCTTTTTTTATGATGACAAAACCACTCATTACAAAGCAGTATATACAGATGTACATAAATACAACTAGTTTGTACAAGTATAATATGAGGTAACATAAAAAATTACTTAGCTCACTAACTTCATAAATAAAATGAAGAATTGAAGGAATAAAGAAATTCTTTACAAGGGAGTGCTTATTCAAACCATCTAATAAGAGACTGCAGTAAGCACCACTTCCTCAGGTTTCTGATCCTTCGAACAACCTTCTTTTTACAGAGTCATGTCCAGCATCAATTCCAGATTGCTTAGCACATTGTTCATACTTTGTTCCCTTCCACCAATTCAACATTGACTCTTGATAGGTTTCTTCCAACTTCTTCTTTATGTTAGGAATTTGAATCCAACGAAGTCAGTAGTTCTGATAGAACGAAATCTGCTCTCCTTTTTTTATCCTTTCCAACAAGGATTTCTGAATATCCAACTCTCTATTTCTCACCAATTTCTCAAACTTTATCAAAGCCTCGAGACAAGTTGGATAATTCACAAAGCAATCATATTGACATAAGTGTCTGAAATACCTCAGGTATTCAGTTCTCTTGAAGAGCGTGATTTCTTTATATGTTGGATTTTTGTTCTTTAGCAAGTATTTCTAATTAAACATCTCAAATTCCCATGCCATATTTACCTTCTCAGGTTTTTTTATCCAACAGAATAGAGACTTCGGTAGTGACTTTGTCTCGATCAAAACAGGAAACATCTTGTGGTGGGAAATAGATCAATGTTGATTTATCATTTCTTCTCTTGTCTTCTGCTTCTTTCAGTTCTCTCCACCTGTTCTCATCTAGTCTTCTACCTACATTAATACCCATAAAAGGTCTAACATCAGCATTCCGACCTGTTTGTTGAGATCTCTATTTGCCTCGCTGTGATTGCTGTCTTGAACTCATCTGACGAGTTGTTGTAGCTGAAACTTTAGCTGAGCAGCTGTGCTGCTTACTGCTTGGGATGCAGTATCCCCAACACCTGTATCTCCTTCATCTTCATCATCTTTCTTCTTCTTATGGGCTTAAGTATCTTGTGTTCGGCCCGAACACATAACTTAAATCCATCAATAATAATTCAGTCCACTAAAGAATTATTATTGAACTACCGTCCTAATCCCATATTTAATATGGGCTCCTTTTTATTATGTGCACGTTTATCTCCCTGTGTTTAAGATATCAAATGTCCGTTAATTAAATAAGTTATTGACAACTTAATTAATTAACATCTAATTCCAAGAGTAGTACCACTCAACTTTAACATCCATCTGTAGGGTTTACATGATAATCCTTATGAGCTCCTCAAGGGGACATCATCATCCTAAATAATTAGGACACAGATTCCTTCTATAATCAACAGTACACTATATAGACAATACTGTTTCCCAATTCATTGAGTTTATTGATTTAATAAATAAATCTCACTCATTGGTAAATTAAAGAAACAAATATTGTGTATACGTGGCTGTTATTATATAGGGATTAAGAGAACGCACATCCATAATAACAGAGGTCTTGTTCTATTATATAGTCAGTATAAAACGAACAACCTCAAATGGTCCTGCTCAATACACACAAAGTGTACTAGTGTAGTTTTATAGTCAAGACAGACTAATACCAAACTACACTACAACCATTCCGATGATTTGTCCAAATTCATCTTGGTTGTGAGCTACTATTTATAATTTATAAGAAACTGATAACATGATCTTCTGTGTGGCACCACACACCAAGTTATCTATAATATAAATTAATTGGACATTGCATAAACATATATAACAAATATAAAATGCAAACATATGACCAAGGTGATTCTCATTCCATAAAAGATGTTCATACAAAAGCTAGGCTTATAGTATACATCCTAACATGTTGATCAGGTTGCAGAACAGGATATTGTTCAGAAAGAAGATGAGGTCCTGGTGCCTGAACTAGTACCTGATTTAAAACAGCTTGCTCTGCTACAGGAAAAAAAACAGAGAAGGAAGAAGCAGATGCTTGCAAAGGAAAGTAACGGAAAACGCATAAGCAAATCCCGAAAGCAGATGAGGAGGCGAAGAGTTTCAATGGGATCAAGGGATGCTCTCAGAGAGATTGAAATACTGAATAATGTTGAGAGGTCCATCGATGATATCGATTCAAATGCAGCGCAGGATGTCCTTACAGAAACTGCTGAATCAATATGGAGGAGATTCACCACTATTTATGACTTATGGAGATTGATACGACTCTTCGGAGTAAGAAACTTGCTGAAGTGGGAAGACTGGCTGATAGTGGAGGACATTGTTCTCACTTGGACTGTCAACTTCACTGGTGATACTAAATGTCTTCTACCTCTATTCCAAGAGGAATTCATTGACACATGCCTTGATGACATGGTTGCTAAAATCAATGAGAGACAGGAAAAGCTAAAGGAGCATAGAAAAGCCAAAGGTAAATCTACCTTTGAGGAGCCAGAGGGTGAGCAATTGATGAAGTCTGGAGAAGACAACACATTGATGATCCCCGATACTGAGACTGTTAGGATCCCGATAGAACTAGAGCTTGCTGAAGCTCAGTTATCTACCCTTGATCCTGAAGAAACTAACAAGAGAATGTTGTAGCTGGGATTGGAAGTAAGCAGAGCTGAACACTTCAGGCAACCACCCAGAATACTGCAACCAAGTGAAGAAAGCAGTGCTGCTGCTAAAGCACATGATTCACCAACATTCAGGGGCATTGCAGCACTGTCCCCCATTATAATTTTAGATGCAATAGAGACCGACGAGCAATAGTTGGTTGATTATACAAGTTCTCCAGTTTATCATGTGTTATCATCTGAGGGGGAACCATCATCAAAGATTCAAGGAGTCTTGAAAGATCTTAATTAGGAATATGCCGATAAAACAACCATGGAGGAAGTTGCTGAGGCAGGACTCCCTATAATAGCCACTGTAGCAGTACAGAATGCTGAAGAGCAACAGGAACCAGCAGTTACTGAAGAACCAAATGATGCAGTAGTTGATGATGCCGGTAACCTTACAGATCTTAATGAAACATCCAAGTTGTACCTACTGAACCTGAAAGAACAAAGAATGATCTCTCACTGGTAGAGTTATATCAATTGATTGAGCAAACCTATCTGAATGCTCAGAATCTTGATCTTCTAGATGTTGCCACCAAGGTTGCTGAATCAAGCAAGGATACTGAAGCAAGTGAGGTTACAGCTGAGGATGCTATTGTTAAAGTTGCTGATGAGAATGTTGTTGAGACAGCTTCTCCTAAGAAGACCTCGAGCACAGATACTGTTGAGACATACTGGTGGAGGATAAAGAAGGGAATGCTGAGAAGAAGGAAGTGCCTCAGGGAGGCAAGAAAATTATTGTTGTTGCTCCTGCACCGAATCATGATGATGGAGATAACTCATCGAGTGATGATGATGAGGATCCAGAAGGTGACGGTCCTCCTTATAAGGAACCGTTCAAGACCAAAGAGTTTGATGAACAAAGGAGAAGGAGATTCACGCAGGATGCTGATGGTGCTCAGCAACAAGAGGTTGACCAGAGTCAGGCTATGGTTTTCTATCCTCATCAGGAAGCAGAACCAAGTAAAGCTAGGGTTGAGACCCTTTCTGACTCTCAAGAATAATCCCTTCATGAGATCATGGATGTTATTCAAGGCCTTGTTCGAGCCATATAGACATATGAGATTAATATCACAACTAGCGTCCATGGAAGTAAAAAGGTACACTCATCATCTATGAAAGATTTGAGGAAAAAGTTGTCGAACTTCCTTCCAGGATACAGCGAAGGATGAATGATGAGTGGAATGCTCAGTACCGTGAGTGGAGAAAAGTTGAGCGTGAGCAGCAAGCTACATCTGAGGCTAGAGATAAATCAATCGATGAGTTAAAAACCTGTCTTGCAGCTCAGACCAGAACAGTTGATAAGATCAGGAACAGTCAGACTGCGCAAAATCTGGTACTCAACTCTCTACAAGAGAATGCCGCAATACAAGCTCGTGTTGTTCAAAGCACAAACGATAGGATTTCTAACTTAGAGTTGTTTGTTGACGAGATGAGAGCCATCTTACATCAGACTTTTCAGGAGGCCCAACCCAATTCCTCCTCTAGGTCCCTGGTGTAGCCTATATATAGCCTTGTTCCATCAGCGCCTCAGAAGACACAGATCACAGAAAACACGTGATAGTGAGAGAGAGAGCAGAACTGAGATTTCTCGAAGGATCGTTGGCCACGCAACGTTCGAGAAAGGCTGTAGGAATACATCAGAAGATCAAAGAGGTCTAGGGTTACGAAAGATCAATCTTTGGCCCATTTTCTTCTAGATTGATCAAAAGATATAACTCTTTTATTCCGCTGCGTTTGTTATATCTAGTATGGAACCCGATTAATTAATTGCATAGAGCCGGCGATCTGTCGGTTCCAACACAACATTCTGAGCTTCCTGATCAGCATCTTGTTCTGTATTAGCATCCTTAGCTTGAGGGTCCTGAATTGTAGCTTACTGATCTTCATCAAATCTTTGATCAGGGATAGAATATACTGGGACTAACATATCATCAGCATGATCTCCCAAAGCAGCATCTTTAGTTGCTTTTTGACAACTATCACTATTTTCATCATTAGAATCTCCCACTGCAACAACCTTAGGAGATTCTACCACATTGAGCTTGCTAAACCCCGCTTGTGCTTGCTCAGGTGCAGCATCCTCAAGAGTTGATGCTTGCACACCTTCAACCACATTAAGATCCTTCAATGGGTTCTTCTTCAATGGAGCTCTCTTTCTAACCTTTTGCACCGGCTTTCTGGCAGGCTTGTCACTATCATCATCCTCATCGCTAGAGGAAGCTGAGTCTGCAGCACCTCATGCAGCATCATCTGAGTCACTTTTGACAATCTTATGTTTTGCGGCAACCTTTTTCTTCTTTGGTTGCTGAGCCTTCTCATCATCCTTCTTCTTTGTGAACCCTTTCTTCACTCCAAGGTACTAACCAGGAGCAATTGGAATGGGTCCTTCTACTGAGATGCCCTTCTTACTGAGGATAGAGGAGATGGTAATCCCATAGCTCCTTTTGATCGTCTTCTTGGAGGCCTATTCCCAAATCCCCCGAAAAAGAAATTATGCCTAGTTGACTGTTTCTTCACGAACAATCGCAATCATCAACCTAATCCATAAATTGATGCACTTGTCATAGCTTCCACATCTACCCTCAATGCCATAGACGCAGACATCATGAAGAAACTCATACTCAAGCTTGAGTTTCTTATTCTCGAAGCTCTTTATCATACGCTCCGAGATGGAATCCTGTTTGAACAGGTTCCAGCTTTCCTCCAAGTAACCTAAACAATAGGTTTCCAGGTCAGCAAACTTCATACCTTCATTGGAGATGTCGAAGGTAACGACAATGTCACTAACCGTTAAGGTGTACTCTTTTTCATCAGCATCCATCTTGAAGAGGATAGTTTCCGAGTCCTTAGATAACTTAGCATATGCGTAGAACTTTTGTACAGCTCGGGTAGAGAACCCGTTGTAGGTAGTGGTGAAGAGCCTAGAAACCTTGCTCTTACATACATGATCTTGAATCTCATAAATGAGATCCCTGCCAAACGGTGACTCAAACCCTAGCAACACGTCAGTGTTCACTAGTCTTCCTTCCAAAACCTTTATTTCTCTTGCAACAGCCATTGATGATTTTGAAAGATCTGAAAAACTTAGAGAGAAAAAAGAGAAAGTTCTTGAATGCAAATGGTCAGTTAGCAAATCTCGAAAATGATAAGAGTGAAGTGTAGAGTAGAGAGAATGATGATCAATTTTTAATTCAAACATGTGTTTGAATCGGATCAACGATTCAGATCAAATGTTGTGTGAGAGAGACATGTAATCTAACGGTTGAGATAAAAAAACAAAGGGGTAAATCTGTAATATCCTGGATTAGTTGTGTCAGAAGATAAATCGTGTCTTTTCGACTTCTTTAAAAAAGTGGTTTTGCATTTAATGTGAATCCCAAGTTGTCATTTAGAATGATTAGAGATAAGGTTATTGTTTCTAATATGAGGTTGAAGAGCTTCTTAAATACTGTCTCTAATAAATGTTGTTTTCTATCTGCTGTAACTTGTTGCGGTAACCTGTTGCAGTAACCTGTACACTGTTTGTTGTACCCTAAAACAGAATATTGATTATGAATACTGTTCAGCTGTATCCTAGAATACTGAATATCCCGATGCTGAATGCTGAAATACTGCATATATTCTCCCTTACTGAAAGAACTTGTCTTTTCTTACTCTTCAAAGCTTGATGATCCCAAGCTCATTTCTCAACATAGAAAACCTTGATTCACAAAGAGGTTTTGTGAATATATCTGCTAGGTATATCAGTCTGCACTTTCTCAAGCACAATATCCTTTTTCTCCACATGATCTCTTATAAAATGATGTCTCACATCAATGTGCTTTGTTCTTGAGTGAAAAATAGGATTGTGTGTTATAGTAATGACATTAGTATTATCACACAGTATGAGAGTCTCTCTTTCTCTCTGTTATCCTATAATCTTTTAGTTGTTGTTGTATCCAGAGGATTTGAGCACAACAACTTCATGTTGCTACATACTTTGCTTCAGTAGTCGATGTTGCTATGGATGTTTGCTTCTTGCAGAACCAAGAAACTAGTCTTTCTCCTAGGAATTGACAAGTACCACTAGTACTCTTCCTATCAATCTTACATCCTACAAAGTCTGAATCTGAGTATCCTTTGAGGCTAAATCCTCATTCCTTAGGATACCATAAGCCAACATCTTGAGTACCCTTCAGATACTTGATAATCCTTTTCACTGCTGCAAGATGTGACTTCTTCGGTGCTATTTGGAATCTTGCACATAATACAACTGCAAACACTATATTCGGCCTGCTTGCTGTAAGAAACAGTAGGGATCTAATAAACCTTCTATACTTCGTAATCTCTATATCTTTTCCACTTTCATCCTTGTCAAGACTGATAGATGTGGCCATCGGTATGCTTACTGAAGATCCATTCTCCATTCCAAACTTCTTTATCAGTTCTTTGGTATACTTAGCTTGATTTATGAAAATTTCATTGTCTAGTTGTTTAACTTGTAGACCAAGAAAGAAACTTAATTCCCCTACCATGCTCATCTCAAACTTTTTCATACGAAGAAACTTAATTCTCCTATCATGCTCATCTCAAAATTTTCTATATGAGGGTTGAGAATTTTCTGCATAAGTCTTTGTTTGTGGATCCAAAGATGATGTCATCCACATATATCTGTAAAAACAGTATATTATCTCTGTGCTGTATCCTGAAAAGAGTTTTGTCTATTGTCCCTTTCTGAAATTCGTTCTCCAAGAAATATAGGGACAATATATCATACCAAGCTCTAGGTGCTTGCTTTAGACCATATAAAGCTTTCTCCAATCTGAATACATTGTCTTCTGTTTGTTCCTCGAAACCCGATGGTT
Source organism: Scutellaria minor (assembly GCA_954870855.1). NCBI lineage: Eukaryota > Viridiplantae > Streptophyta > Magnoliopsida > Lamiales > Lamiaceae > Scutellaria > Scutellaria minor. The sequence continues at coordinate 14,941,931 of OX940737.1, forward strand.
GTTCCACATATACTTCTTCAGATAGAAGTCCATTCAGAAATACACTCTTCACATCCATCTAATACACATTGAAATTCTTATGGGCAACATAGGCTAGAAATATCCTAATTGCTTCAAGTCTTGCAACAGGAGCGAAGGTCTCATCAAAATCTATCATTTCTTCTTGGCAGTATCCTTTAGCCACTAGCCTTGCTTTGTTTCTGACCACAGTACTGGTTTCATCTAACTTGTTCTTAAATACCCACTTTATTCCAGTAACTCCTTGGTGATCAGGCCTTGGAACCAATCTCCATATGTGATTCCTTTCAAATCCATTCAGCTCTTCCTACATGGCCTAAATCCAGTTACTGTCTTCAAGAGCTTCTTCCACACTCTTGGGTTCAACTTGAGAAATAAAGCATGTGAACAGTGATTCTTGTGGTCTTGATCTTCTTGTTCTAACACCTTCATTGATATCCCCAATAACAAGCTCTCTTAGGTGATTCTTAAGCCATGTCCTATCAGGCTCAAAGTTATAAGCTGGTTGTTGACCAGTAACTTGTAGATAAGTAGTATTCTCACTACGGTTACTGTTGGACTGCAGTATCCTTTCTGTTTATTGTTCAGTATCCTGCGTTACTGTATTCTTGGATGTAGTAACCTGTGTACTATTTTCAGTAACCACTTCAGCAGGTACTGGAATTCTATCAATGTATCTTACTATTTGGTCTTTGATATTCATCTTAGATACATCTTCCTTTAGCTTGTCCAACTCAGCAGTATCACAGTGTGGTTCATCAAACACTACATGTATTGATTCTTCTACAACTAAGCTTCTTTTGTTGAAGATCCTGAATGCTTTGCTTACTGAAGAGTATCCTAGAAATACTCATTCATTAGATTTTTCATCAAAGATCTTCAAGTGTTCTTTTTCATTATTCAGAATGTAAAATCTGCATCCAAAGATGTGTAGATATGAAATGTTTGGTGTAACTCCATGCCAAACTTCATAGGGAGTCTTATCATGATCTTTGTTCATTAAACATATGTTATGAGTATAACTGGTTGCTTCAGCCCAAAATCTCTTTGGTATACCAACATTAGCAATCATAGTCCTTGTTGTTTCCTTCAGAGTCCTATTCCTTCTTACTACAACTCCATTCTGCTGGGGAGTTCTTGCTGTAGAATACTCATGATAGATTCTATTTCATTCTCTGAACAATACTTCTTTATAAATCTGTTTGTGAATTTTGTTCCTCTATCAGATCTTATCTTCACAATACTTAAGCTCTTCTCATTCTGTACCCTCTTCATGAATTCTGGCAGCCTATTCTGAGTTTTTGATTTCTTGGCCAGAAGGATGGTCCAAGTAAATCTAGAGTAGTCATCTACAATCACAAGGGAATACTTTTTCCCACTTATACTAACAAGCTCAACTAGACTGAAAAGATCCATATGTAGGAGATCCAGAATTCTGTGAGAAGATCTCTGTACTTTTTTTTAAAGTGCTTCTTACTTGTTTGTCATTCTGACAGGCTCCACAAACATTCTCTTTCTTGTAAGAAATATCTGGCAATCCTCTCACCAGGTTCTTTCTTGTTAGCTTGTTGATCGTTTTGAAGTTCAGGTGGCTCATCCTTTTATGCCATAACCAGTTTAGTTCAGGGGTGCTCTTAGCAATGAAGCATATTGGCTGCACTATTGAACTCCAATCAGCAAGATAGATATTGTCTCTCCTGGTTCCAGTAAGCTTCACCTCTTTCGTCTTGTTGTCTCTTATCAGACACTTATTGAGGTTGAACTCCACTGAACATCCTTTATCATAGAATTGACTGATACTCAAGAGGTTGTACTTTAGCCCTTTGACATATGAAACATCACTGATACTTGTGTTGCCTCTGATTAAGTTTCATGTGCCCTTAGTGCTTCCTTTGGAGTCATCTTCGAAAACAACCTTAGGACCTTTGCATAGCTGAAAGTCCCTTAATCCTGATTTGTTGCCAGTCATATGTTGCGAGCAACCACTATCGATATACTATACATCTCCGTTGCTTCCTGGCAACTGTGCCTGTAAGTAAATTTGGTAAATTTAGGTATCCATACAAGTATGGGTCCTAGGGGGTTAGTCCTCTTTAGGACCTACACCTACTTAATGACAATTAGTTTATCATTAGCCTTGGTGGTTCTCTTCCTGTAAGTATCCTTTGCAGGATACTATTTGTGATGTGTGTATGCTGGAGATTTCTAGGTGTTACATTTCCTATTAGAATAAGGTATTCTCTTATACTTTTCCAGAATATGAACTCCTTTGAATTTAAGTAACTATGCTTTGGTATAGTAGGGGTAAAGTAGAACTTTTGTTGTATTCTGGAAGACTGCTGCATTTTCCTTCTACTTGCAGTATACTGATTGTGCTGCTTTCTGAGTATTTCTGCAGACTTACTGTCTGTTGTTTGCAGCATGGGCTTCTTTCCCTTATCCGTTGTACTAGTTTTGTTCAAGCTTCTATTGTTTGGAAGGAGTTCCTGAGCATAGGATACTCGGTCCTGAACAAACTTTCCAGCCTTGGATGTGCTAGCTGCTTTCTGAGAGCTTACTACACAGTATCCGAGACCATTTCTTCTGTAGGAATTTTGGGTCTCCAGGATAAATTCCTATGCTTGTCTAGCCGATTTGCTATACACATCGATTGTGTTTTGCAAGCTAGTTTTCTCAGCTTCTAGTTTAGTGACTAGCAGCTTGAACTTAGAGACCTCAGCTCGGAGATTATTGCATTCTGTACTGTAGTACTCTAGGTCAGAAACTTTTTCCTTTAGTACAGTATGCTCACTCTTGAGTTGTTGGTTTTTCTCTTTCAATTATTCATGAGCTGAATTTATCTGTTCAAAGTCACTCATGATCTGTCTACAAGACTAGATCATGTTCAATTTTTCAGAACTAAAAACTTCAAGAGATTGAGAAGTTATCTCATCATCATCATCTTCTTCACAGTCTTTGGCCGTGAGACACAATAGTGCTTTCTCATCGGAAGTAGAGTTGTCGCTATCGCTCTCGGATGAACAATCATCCTTGGATTCTTCTTTGGAGCTGTTTGCTACTTTTAGAGCTTCAACTTCACTCAGAAGAGCCCTAAGATTTTGTTTATCATCCTTCCTCATGTCTTTCATCTGCTTCCTCTCATCCTCAGTATACTTATGTACTTGAGGGTAAGAGCAGTTTCTGGCGAAGTGTCCAGGTTTTCTGTAATTATAACACAAGTTAGAGGAACTAGTATTTGACTGTGATGTTGGTCTTACCTAGGGGCTTTTGTCTAAGGTCTGAGGCTTCTTTCTAAAGTCATTTCCTTTCTTGTTCGTTTTCAGAAACTTCTTGAACTTCTTTAAGAGGAACGTCATTTCTTCCTCAGCATCTTCAGCAAGCACTTCTTTCTGCTTCTCTTTCTGCTTCTCTTTCTGCTTATTGCTGCTTGCAGTAGCTGCATCCTTGACTCTTACTGTAAGTGTTGTTACTTTAACACTCGACTCATCAGCCTCCTTTCTCTTTCGATCAATATCGAATTCAAACACCTTAAGATCTGAGAATAGATCAAAGGTGCTCATCGTATTGAGGTCCAGTGAGACTCTCATCCCAGTTGCCTTGTTGTCCTATTCTAAGGGTAAAGCTCTCAACACTTTCATGTTCTTCTCTTTCTGGGTGTAGACCTTCCCAAGGGATTCAAGCTCGCTGACGATGGTTGTGAATCTCAAGTCAATTTCTTCCAGTGAGTCTCCAGGTTTCATATTGAACTGCTTGTATAGTTGTGTAGCCTTTGACACTCTATTATCTTTGGCAAGTTTATTGTCTCACATATTAACTCCAGCTTGTCCCAAATTTCTTTAGTTGTTTTATAGTTTTCACCTTATTGGATGTTCCATTATCCAACGTCAGGAATAGTACGTTCTTGGCCACATTATCCAAGTTGGTCCTCTTTCTTTCATCAATTGTATACTCATGTCTAGCCTTGACTATGAATTCAGCTGGTGGAAGTGCTTTCCTGTAATCTGGTGTTGTTGCACGTGGGACGGGTCTTGGAACCCCTTCAACATCATCATCGCTGATTGATGCACCCTCGATTTCTCCAGTTGTTGCTGCCTCAGCTGTTGCAGCTTCTATCTCAGCTCGCACATGCTCGCGGCGCTCTCTAACAAGGATAGGGTTTGGCTTAGTGATTATCGGTGGCCCTTCAGTAATCACGTACCATATCTCATTATGCATGGCCGACAAGTGAGCTTTCATGCGTATCTGTCAATCATCGTAATTCTTCTATGGAAAACATTAGCAGTTTATGGTATGAGAAATACATGCTTATGCTAAAACTATGAGTTTTGGTCTTGAAAAAGAAAAATAGTTTTTCCAACAAAAACAGGTGGATTTGGGTAGGTTACCAGTCAAGTTGGTTTTTAACCCAACAAGCTCTGATACTACTTGTTGGTCCCAAGTGGTCAGAGGTTCAGATTGGTGGGAATGAACCTCGATCAAATTTTACGTTTTAAAACTTTTCTGTAAGTAGGTTGTTAGATTCTAGAGAGAATGTAGCAACTCTCTCGATTCAGTAAGCTGACACTATACTTGTTCAGCTTACTGTCTCGGTTTTCACAGTATGCAGCGGAAACTAAAGATAGAGTTTATTTTGAAAAATAGTTTTCTTTTCAAGTATGATTTTAACAGAATCCTTTTAGCAGTATGAGCAAGATATATAAATGAGATATGCAACAAGTAAATATAAAGCAATAAACACACAAAGATTTATAGTGGTTTGAATGTGGTATAATCCTTCTACTTCCACTCTTCTCCTTTACACATAAGGAACTCCACTAGGTTAGATTAATTTACAAGTCTCGACTTTACAATCATCTTCCTAACAAGCTAACACCTATTAGAATCAGTGAGATTCCTAGGCTAATCCCACATAGGGTACAAATACTCATACAGAGTAAAAAGCCTTACACAAAGACTAAACACTTAGTAAGGATCTAAATCATTTCCACTAAGGACACCAACTAAAACAACCTAGTACACAGCAAATAGGTTAAAAATATATGATCTTCAACTTGTGCTTTCGAAGTCAGTCTTAAGAACTTGTGAGCTCGAAATCTTGGACTAGACTACTTCTGAAGGTTGAGTGACTGAACTGTTAGCAAACTTGTATTTTGCTTGAGAATTTTGATCGCTTAGAAAATATCTTGTAAGTTCAGTAGTCTTCTTAGTCACCTTCACCTTTTATTTATACTTGTAGAAATATGCCCATTGAAAAGAGGCATAGTCTTTGTAGAAATTCAAATATTGATCTTCATGATCTTCGCATTTAATGCGCCTGGAGAAACTGGGAAATAGGGCATGTCCTACTCTGCTCCGCATTAATGGCGCCACTCCTCGGCAACAGTGCTTTTGCAGGTCCGCTGTGCAGATGGCATCACCTCATTGGTCAGATGCTAACTTCCATCTACCAATTACTTTGATAATGCAGAAACCTCGTACTGCAATAAATAAGTTAAGACAAACTTACAGCTTCCTGTTTAGGTTGCAATAACTATTTACTATTATGCGCTTACTTTCTGATCTGCGTCTGCTTACTAATTCCGGAACAGCTTTCTGTTTCTGAATCCTGCTTGCTAATTCTACAGTAGCTTACTGTATCTGAATCCTGTAGAAAAGTCTCCAGTTTTCCTTACTAAATTCTATATGCTGCTTACTGATTCTGCTTACTAATTCTCCTTGCTGAAAATCAATATCCGATACTTCTTCATTTTTAGAATCCTCCTATGATCAGTAACCTCCATCTTTCTGATTTTACACATCTTTACAAATATAATCCAGAAAGTAAACTTTACAAAACTAAGTTCCACTCAAACAATGTGGAAAAAATGGAGTACTCTAACTTCCTATACAAAGTTATTTGTCTCATCAAAATTCTAACAAAAATATCCCAACATGTAATACCTTATACTATGAGCATTAATACTTTAAAAGTAAATATATAGTACTTTATACTATAAGTATTAATAATTGAAAGGTAAATATGCAATATCTGAAGAGTATACAACTGATACCTTAAGAACAATCAATTGATACATTCACTGAATGAGCAACTGCTACCTTAAAGAGTAAACACCTGATACTTGAAGAGTATACAGTTTATACATCTTGCTAGATGACCTATAAATGGATCAGGTGGTGCATGACACACACCAGCTCTGGTGTGGTCACGTGTGGGAGCGTGTGGAGGCAGCCCACGCGCTGGATCGGGTTAAACTTATCCGTGCCCCCGGTGCACATAAGTTGTTGCCATGATTTATAGGCCAACAAAAGGCGAATAACAACTAACACTTAGAAATTATGCGTGACATCAAAGTATGAAAATGACTAAATTATATATGTATGTATGTATAATTTTTAAAAGTATAATGGACTTGAAGAGAGTAAGCAAAACTTGTGGGAAATGGCTATGTAAAATAGGCAAGTTGGCCAGGTTAGGTGGAGGAGATATTGAGGTGGATGAAATAAACTAGAAAAGAAAGGTATTTCTTGAATATAGAGAGTTTTACAAACAAGAACCATAAGGAAATATATGGATATTTTATCATTATCCACAAAAACATTATCATTAAGTTTAACTAAAGGGTTTTTTGCCCATAAAATCATCAACTTTACTTTAATCTGCAATTTCAACCTGAATTTTAAGGTTTACAATACTTGCTGAAATTCAATATATTGAGTTGCGTACTTCCTTGATAGGTGAGTATTCTTGTCCTAAAAATATCATCACTGGTTTGAAATAAATAAAGTAGTTTGTAAACCAAGAGATACAATTTGCAATTTTAGATTTCAGATAAAAATTAAATAAACATGAAAAGTCTCATAAAAGTGTCCTGAAAAGAGGTCAACACTTCATTCATGAGGCAAGTTGCAGTTACAATTCTGATTTCCAAGAGACTTCCAACCTCCCCTTTTAACTTGAAAAGATTTGAGTCATTTTATAAGCAAATCTTGTAAAGAACCAAGTTTGTACAACCCCCCATTAACACACTGGTAATGATGATTGCAAGTGGTCTGATACATTTCTTGTTACATGTATACATGGACACTTGCAGTCTTCATTACCTGGCAAACGGGGCAAATGTCGATGAATCCTTCGCAATCTATACACAGACACAAGTGCCGGCATGGCAATATCAAGACGGATACTTCTTTACCGTTGCAAGCTCGGCATTTTGGAGGATGGTTTTGATTTCTAGAGCCATTAATGATCTTCTGATGGTTCGAGCAAGATACTGCATCGTCTACCTCGCTGTCTCCAGAGCCCTCACGAGCTTGGGTGGTGCCTTGCTCCATTAGATGTTGAATGTTGCCTTTGAGGACGTTTACTACTGATTCGTTGTATTTTGCTCTGTAGTGCCATGACTGTGCTTCTGTGGCCACCTGCTTTATCTTGTCGCCTAGCTCCTTGTTCTTTCGATGCATATTCTCAATTTCTAGTGTTTTCTCTTGCAGTTTCTTGTTGACTCCTTTTTCTAGGGCGTTCAACAACGACATCGTGTGCCTTTGGTTTATCTCTCTTACGCCCTTCAAGATATTCTCTTCCTATCGACAGAGTTAAGAGTTGGTAACCGAGAAGAGAAAGAATGAGATAGGATTGCAAGAAATGCTTTTCGATACCTGAAGTTTGATATATCGACCGAATTCTTCTGTTTGTTGATCCATCTCCATCTTGACTGTGTTTCCGAGGGAAAGCATAATGGAGCCATTGTTCTTCATATTCTCACAGGCGGAAGTGACAGAGGAATTACGCTCTTCTTCCTCGCAAGAGAGTTTGAGACCAGTTGATACAGGATTAGGATTAAAAACGGTTCCAATATGGACAGATTCATCCAGGCAAAAGTTGTTATTCAATGATATGTGAAGATTCTGCTGCATGGACAAAGTTTCACCATCCCTGACTCCATTGATGGGGCGATTATCGGTGGGTGCATTCCTGTTTCCTATATGATTTATGGTCCCACCGCCACCACCACACTGAATTGGAACTGCAGAAGAATTCAATGGAAAGATCACATTACTAATAAAACACAGGCTAAGATAACAAGATAATTAAGGAAGAAAACAAAATTGAAAGTACAGTTAGTCCAAGATTAACATAAATAGGTCCAACGGAATCTCACATACAACATTGAACAGGCATGCTCATTGCTCCCTACCCACAGTGGGCATAGTGCCAATCACTGATTTGGTGAGGCCATAATAGGGTATTTCTCATGATAATCATGATTTGGAATTTGACTCCCTCGCTCCCAATAGTGGTACACTTAAAGTTGTACCCACGATGGGAAGAGGATTACACATTTCAAATTCCATTGTTTTTTTTCATTTGAAATCCAAGTTTCTCTTTCTTAGTCATATAATTATTGCAATATGCATTTGAAGCAACAAGGGTTCAACAAACTTTACATCAATTGGGGAAATACAGGAGAAAATGACAACATAGGAGACAAGTATTGAAGGAGCAGTTGAAAACTGGTGGGCTAGTTTTCCAGTTCTACCCTTTCTATGTATCCAGTCGCCAATTACATGTTTAGAAAGCAGATACATTATGGAAAAAAACTACATTTTCAGTAGAGAAGACGTCGAAACTGTTTCCTTGTACAACATTCCTTTTAGTACGGACCTCTTAGAAAACCTTCAAACAAATGAGTAGTTTTGCTAAAACATATCTCAAGAATAAAAAATGTATCCTTCATTTTGATGCTCTATTTCTCCTAACTAGGATCTCTCAAACTAGTTTCAAATGCTATAGAAGCTAATGGAGTTTCAAAGACACAAATTAAATCTAAGCTCACATAAATGAAATAGTCATAGTTAGCATTAGCAGAAAACCAGAAAGGAGGAGAGAATTTTCAGATGCTAATGACACAAAATCAACAGACCGTGGTAAAGGTATTCATTAGAATTAGTTGGATTGATATCAAATTCAACTACCAAGGTCCAAATTTCCCACCTAAAGCTAAGTATTCTTTTCATGTTCTCTTGCGGCACATTTTGCAAACTTCAGGAAAATAGGACAAGTATTCCCATAAATCTATAACAAAAATTCATTTCCATCAGAATTTTACAAAGATAAGAAATGAGATTTCAGCTTGTCATACAGGCACAGCCAGCATTAACAGCCTTTTTCTAGTCCCCTTTAAGATTATATCAGATGGGAACAAGAAATAAAAGGCTTTCGATTTCAGTATCTACTGCAATCTGCCGAGTTACCCAATAATCACACAACACATTTACAAGATAAAAGCTTCAACCAACAAGCACAAATCCACAGAAAAACACCATGAAAAGAACCACATTTCAATCACAAGTATGCTCACCATTTGCGAATAGCTGTAGTTGAGGCAATGCATTGTTACTATATTGGACACGATTCTCCCCCACAAAACCCGGGAACATCACGTTTCCATTGTTTCCTCCTCCACCGCCTCCTAGCATCGTCCTAAAAATCGCATTCAATTACATCAGCTTCAAGCTATTCATAATATTCAAAAACTATCAATCTTGAATAGCCAAAAGATAAGACATTTTTAGCAAGAAACAGCCCCTAGAAAAACTCTAAAAACCTTCATGATCTCAGATAGTAAATTCAATTCTCTCTCACACACACACAAAAACAAGCAAAATTACAATCAAAACACTAATGCTAACAAAGATCCAGATAACATCCCACCAATCAGTGTTACAACCAATTCCCACTAAAATCATCAATAATCCCTTAAAAAAATCGGCATAGAACCAAACACGCACACAAAATAGAAACCCTAAAAACATGAACCAATTAATTATTACTCACCAAAATCAGCTCCTTGGATTGAAGCAGCCACAATCCGGATCGATTGATTAAAGCAACAAAAAAACCACAAAAAATCTTATCTAATCACTCAAATTTCGCCTCTCGATTGAAGGGGAAATGGGCAGAAGAGGGAGGTTGCAAGCCAACAATAATAATGAAGGAGAGAGAAGAGGAAAAGAGGAGAAACGGGAATAAGAATAATAATTGCCATATTAATGAAAGTGGTGGTGGAGCTGTAGTTGTTATTGTTGTTTCGGGTAAGGAAAAAAATACAAAAAAATAAAAATAAAAATAAAAAGAAAAGGGGGAAGAAGGATTCCATTCATTGGTATTGGTGATGCATTGTAGTTGGTGCGAGAAAATTGAGAAGAGGACTACTCGTTGTTGCTGTTGAAGAAATCTTCTTCGCTTCTCCATAAATTAGGCTAAACTTTCTCTCTCTGGTTTCTCTCTCATCATCTTTTTCTTTCATTTTCACTGTTTGCTTGTCCGACCGTACGGCACCTTCCTTTTCGTTTTCCCCAACCACTGATAATATCATTTCTATTCTTCCGTTTTACTTTTTCTTTGCTCTTTTTACCAAACTACCCCTTTCCTTCTTTTCCACTCTTTTCGATTTTTCTTCGCACTTCTTTTTATGCCCACTAAATAATGAGCGTTGAAGCCACTCGTACGAACCTTGTCTAGGGTCATTTTCGTCTTTCCCGTGGTTTGTGAGTTATGACGTGGAAATACTAGTGATTAAGAAAATTAATTATATTTTTAATTGGAAAGAAATCACAAACTTTTAAAACTGCTATATTTGACACGACTTTTCAAATTTAACAAATTGGAGTATGTTCCAAAGTTAATACTTGTTTCGTAGTGTTGTTCTAAAATTTAAATTTTATTTTAAATTAGATGTGGTTTTAGATTTTTGTATAATTTAATTTTCAAATTATTTTTATTAATATTTTTTTACTAAAATTTCGAGATTTAATATAACCCTGTTATGAAATTAATTTAATTTTATTTCTAATTTTAAATTCTAAATTTCTTGATTAGTAAAAGATGTGTTTTGTCCAATTTTTATATTTCTTAATCTATGATAAAAACTCCAAAACGACATTTATTTTGAAATCGATGAAATATAATTTTATTATTTGAAATATCATCTATTCCCAACTAGAGATTATCAATTTGTCTGACTAATTTGTATACATTGAATGATATTTTATATTCTTATTTTGGGATGTATCATCTAATGTGATAATTAAAATTAGTTGGAAACTACTATCACGATCTTTCTTCAAAATAGATAATGATTTCAATTGTATGGATTGTGATAATTAAAATTAGTTGGAAACTACTATAACAATCTTTTTTCAGAATAGATAATGATTTCAATTGTATGGCTATGTTAAGTTTGTGATTTATTTTGTAAAATTTGTAAACTCAATGTTAAAATTGAAGTTTTGAAATATCTTGTTTGTGGCTAACCCTAATTTTTAAATAGAAAGGGATGATGAAAAAGTGGTGAAACACAATGGGATGAGAAGCTGCAAAAGTTGCTTCTTTGTCAATGAGGTGTTTCTCATCTCGTGTTTATTCAGAGCTCGTTGGAACAATCAATTAAACACGCTTTTAGGGATAATAAAGGGTACATTATACTTAACAAACAAAATGTGGCAGAACATGTTATTGTCGACGAATTCAATGCATATCAATTCAATAGAAATATCTTTGTTTTATTTTTTTATTTATTTTTTAATTCAGTTCACACTTACATACTAATTTTCTTTTTTCTTTTTTTGAAACGTCTTGAACCTTTTTACAGTGTATGTTATGTGTTTGTGCTCAATTTCAGTTTTGAGCTTATTTATCAGACCCAACATGTTAAAGATTATATATATTTCTATTTGACCTAGTGTTAGATTATTGTACGGTAGCCGCTTTAAAAAATGATATATGAAATCATATTTTCTACCTGTGGATGTAGCCAACACATTGTTAGTGAACTATGCAAATTATGTGTTCTTTATGTATGGTTCTTTATATCAATAATTTTCGCATCAGTTATAAATTATGAGACCGTCTAACAGATATAAGTATATATGTAACTGAGCCTCGTTATCCACAACCCAAACTTATATCCATTAATCAGTATATATTTTATAGATTATAAATTATGAATCGTTTTACGAAATTAGATTCATAAGATGGTCTATCAAAAATACTTATACTTCTTTTAGAACGTTATATAGATATTGCTTTAAGTCTTCATAAGACAGTCTTCATTTTATAAATATCTTGAAGTATTATATATTTATTTTGCGAAATTTGGGCAAACATTAAAGAGCACAAATTAGGTTCACAGGTTGAGATGTCTCATAAATTTACCCACTTGATATAGTTGTGATGGTAATCGACTTCATTTATTCGAGATGAGGTCCATCTTCTTATATGTAAACAAAAATTTAGAATTTTAAAATAAGAATTGATTATATTAGAACAATAACTTTCCTAATTAAGCTAAATTAATAAGGTGGCTTTTGTAATTGCTCAAAATTTCGCAACTTGAATTTTAAAAGTAATAGTAATATCATTCATGAGCTCTAAGTTTATTTATTTTATTTTATTACATCATTAATAAGAATTTTCAGTAAAAAATATTGATATACGAGCTAATAATGGTAACGTTTATTTGCCTTCATTTGCAGATATGTCAATATATAATGAAAATTTGGTTTAGAAAATGACATTGACAATTTTTTCATTATTTGGTCTCGTCAAAACAACACATTTTTTATGACTAAACTTATCTTTTTAGTTCATATTTCCACGTCAGCAATTGATATACATGAAAACACACTTTCCGGTCTTCACATCATCAAATTTGTACTGAAAGTCACCATTGATTTTGCAACTAAAAAGAATTAAAGATTGTGAATAATATTGCATTTTTAAGAGTTCATGTTATAATTAATCATTGAGCAAATGTTGATAATGAATGTATTTTTTTTAATAAACAACCTTTTCTCTAATCACCCTAAAAATATGAGAATTCACCCTTTTTTTTTTGTGTGTGGGGAATTAGATTTCATAATAATGCAGATACTTTGACTATAAAATACTACCCCTTCATTCAAATTAAGTGTCTTTTTGAAATTTAAATTTGGTTCAAACTAAGTGTCGTTTTAGACTTTTATACAATTTTATTTTCAAATTGTCCCTATCAAGTTATCAACAATCCTAAGTTAAAATTTAGGAATTTAACATGATATTTTTTTATGAAATTAATTTGATTTTTATTTCAATTTTAAATCTTAAATTCCTTAATTAGTTGCAGATATATTTATTAATTTTTTATATTTCTTAATCTATAACAAAAATTACAGAACAACACTTACTTTGAAATGGATGGAGTATCATGATATCCAATCAAATTCACATTGTGATTCATAGTATAAAAACCAAATATATTATATAAGGACAACAGAAGAGGGGCATTTTGGTACTTTTAGGAAGTGCCTTTGTGTAGAATGGGAAGGCTTTTCTCGTGGTGTGGTGGTGGTCGACTCATTGAATCACGAGGACGATGAGAGAGATTAATTCTCTGGCACGTGACTCGCCTCAGCTACATCACGTGCCACCTCAGTTGCTTACACGGATGCATACAACTCTATCTCTAATCTCAATTCTAATAAATTAATAATTTATGGTGTGTAAATTAATAATTTTCATAACTAAGATAATATTTTTCAATATTTAAGATACTGTTTTTCCTAAAAATATAGTGTTTTTAATATGCAATGTATAAAAAACTAAATAATCGGATTACAACTTAAAATAAAAATCAAGTGCAAAATTGACTGATATTATTCTTTAAAAAGTAATATTTTTTAGTTTTAAAGTAATTGATTCCATTAAAGATAATAAATATCAGCTCGGGTGCAACATACAAGTTTTTGTGTTTTGTTAGGATTTTTTTACTCATTTTAAAATAGTTATGATCATTTATTTGAATTTTGATAGATAAAAACAATAAATAAATATATATGCACCTTTTTTTTGGAAAGGAAAATAAAATTATGATGCTGGAAAAAACAAGCCACATCAAAAGTTAAAACATTTTTCCTTTTAATTTGATAAGCAAATGAATTTAAAATTCACTACCAATTAACTATAAGATATGTAATTTTGGATTAAATATAGTAGACCCTCCAAATTATTTAAGTTGTTTTACATTTTACTCTCCAATCTTTCTTTTATTGGCATATAATCCAGATTGTGAGAAGTATAGCACTTTACTTTATCAACTTTCAAATTTCAAAAGTGGAAATTTTGAATATTTAATATTATAGGTTCAAAAGGTTTATGAATTATGAGTAGTATGATAATGAGACTACTTTTGGAAAATATGTAAGGATAAAAGCTTGCAAAAGATTTAATAAGTTTTGATGGTTTAGTCATAAAGTGAGATGTGTTGGTTATCGATCCGTCTCACATTTCTATTCAAATAATCTATTATTTGATTCATTTCTCATCACACAGAAACAATGGTGGAATCACAAAAATATATGACTCGCCATCCCACGGTAGCATCACTCCTAAGCCACACTAGACCCACACGTATCACTCTGTGACCACCAGTTCTCAGCTCTTTGTACACAAGCTTTGATCTCGAAGGTTGAAGGCTTACCCTTGATTTGGTCTTGCTAGTGGAAAGAGAGTCTTGCTAGTATACTGTCTGACAAAGGACACGAGAGAATGATGCGCTACTTCAAGTCCAACAAATCGACATATATATATATGAATCAATCAAGTGGGCTTAAGTTAAGATTAAGACTACCTTTATCAATAAGGTCATATGATCGGTGTTGAGATAAAGATAAAGAAAAATTAAAAAAAAACAAAACAAAATTCAGAAAATTTTCCACAACCGGGCGGCAAACCACCCCCATATTGTGCACTTTCCAACAACATTTCTTATCAAATTATCCAAAATTCTGCCACTTGTCATCCTATGATTGGTTTATATGATTTTTTTGATATTTTTTTATACACTCAATTATCTATAAAATTTTTTTTACCAAAATTCGTGATTTTTTTCTCTATAAATAGAGACTAATATTGATACATTTTGAATCACAATCTCAAATCATCTCTTTTGTGTACTATCTTCTATAATCTCTTATAATTTATATCATATTCTATTATTTCTCCTAATTTCTATTATGAATCCAAGTAACCCAAATGTTTTTTCAAACAATTCAGATTATCCAAACTCCCAAAACTATCCAAATTTTCAGTCTTTTTTGAACACCGAAGACTATCAAAACTTTCAATTTTCTCAAAATCCTCAATTTTCTCCGAATCTGAATCAAGTTCCTACCTCTGAACAAGCTTAACCATCGCAAAATATCTCTCGCAATTTGTTTCAGGATACAAATGAAAGGGTGGCCAAAAGTACTTAGAATGTGAAAGAAGATGTGACCCTCATGTCATCTTGGATCTTCGTTAGCGAAGATAAAAAATAGGGCAGATTTCAAAAGACTGACTCATTTTGGGGGAAAATCCATAAGATGTACGAAGAAGCTCGAAGAGAAGATCCAGGAGAAATAAATGAAAGAAATATAGAATTACTAAAAGGTCGTTTCACACGACTTAATAAAAATACCCAGAAGTGGATTGCTACTAACATTGAAACACATCGTCGAGTAAGAAGTGGAATGAGCCAACACAATGTGGAGAAAGAAGTTCATCAATTATACAATGGTAAGTTCGCCGACTTGCATGTATTTAATGAAGTTATGAGTAAAATTCCCAAGTGGGAAATAAAATTTGATCATGCTTCAAGAAGTCGTGCTAATGATGACGAGGGTAACGAAGAAAGTGGTGGCAGTTCAAAGAGAACAAAGACCAGTGAAGATGGTGAATATTTCAGCCCCACTAATGCAGAAACTCCAGATAGTGGTGGTTCAGCTATTTCATGTCCTACAGGTAGAGATCAGACGAAAAAAAGAAGAAGGGAAAAGTAAGGCATTATAGTCTTCATCTAATACTAAGGTTGTTGTAGAACTTCATGCATTAAGACTCACTAGAGATAGTGAAGTTCAAGTGCTCAACACACTGGGAAGAGAGAAAGTGGAAATAGAGAAAATGAAGATGAAACACTCTCTTTTGATGGCTTTGTTGGCGAAGGATCACTTAACCTCATATGAAGAAGAGATGAGACATCATCTGTTGTAATTGTTTAAGTAGTGTTTTTAGTATTGTCTTGTAAGTTTTTTTATTTGATGGCATGTGTTTTAGTATTGTCTTGTAAGCTTTTTTATTTGTGTGATTTTTGTTAAAGCGAACTGTAATTCTTATTCTAATTAGTATTTATTCTACTTTTCACTTTTCTTATCCACTTTGCAGAATTGTTCACATGCACTTGTCTTATCCACTTTGTAGAATTGATCACATGCACTTGTCTCCACTTTGCAGAATTATCACATGCACTTGCCTTCTATTATTGATCACATGCACATGTCTTCCATTATTGATCACACACACTTGTCTTCCATTATTGATCTTCATCTATATATCCCCTCATATTTTCTCATCAAACGTATACTAATATCATCTCAATCCTCTCATAAGAAAAATTTCATATCCAATAGTTTTACCCATTCCACTTCCCAAAATGTCTCACAATAAAAATCAATGACTAGATAACTATTCAAGTTCCGATTTTTTATTTACTGCATTTGATGAATGGCAAGAACGGGTTGCTCATCAAAATCGCCACGTAGATCGCATCGCCGAGGATCTGCAATTAAACAATCTTAATTTGAATGAAGAAGATCCCACTCCTAGAGCTAGAAGAAGGTTTTGTGAAAGGCAATGTGAGCTTGGTCAGGAACGTTTGATGAACGACTATTTTGTTGACAACCCGACGTATACTACTGAGATCTTCCGACGTAGATTTTGCATGCGAAAATCAGTATTCCTCCATATCATGGAGGCTGTTACTGCCAATGACGAATATTTTCAACAGAGACCTAATGCCACTAGTAGACAAGGTCTTTCCCTATTACAGAAATGTACTAGAGCTATGAGGTTGTTGGCGTATGGGACATCAGCAGATGTTGTTGATGAATACTTGCGAATGAGTGCAGCTGTGACAAGGCAATCTCTCATGAATTTCGTAGAATACGTCATTTTTTGCTTCGGTGACGAGTACCTCAGAAAGCTTAATGAAAAAGATTTGGCAAGATTACTCCATGTCGGAGAACAACGTGGATTCCCTGGCATGATAGACAGTATTGACTGCACGCATTGGGAATGGAAAAATTGTCCTACTGCATGGGCTGGACAATACGGAGGGAGAAATGGAAAACCAACAATCATTTTGGAAGTTGTTGCATCATATGACTTATGGATATGACATGCTTTCTTTGGAACACCAGGTTCGTTCAATGATATTAACGTACTCCACCGATCTCCAATTTTTAGTGATGTTTTGGAAGGTCAGCACCAAAGGTTAGTTATGTCGTGAATGGTCGGGAAAACAATATGACATATTATCTAACTGATGGAATATATTCTTCATGGGCTACATTTGTTAAGTCAATTACTTCTCGAGTAATCAGAAAATACAAGTTATTCGCTCAACACCAAGAAACAGTGTGAAAAGATGTCGAGCGAGCATTTGGAGTTCTACAAGCTTGTTTCGCATTTCTTCGACGCCCCTGTCTTGTTTGGGATAAAAGTTTGATGGGAAAAATTATGATGGCTTGTATCATCATGCACAACATGATAGTGGAGGATGAATAAGAGACGTACCAAACTTATTATGATCTCACAAAATTTCTTATCGATGATCTCATAGATGATGATCAAAGTTTTCAATACTCTACTGACCGCATTGCAAGCCTATCTGCTTATATGACCAATAGGGAGAAACTTCGCAACAGAGAAACTCACACCGCTCTTAAAAATGACTTGATTGAGCATATATGGCAAACATTCGGCATCGATAATTAAATATGCAATTTTCATCTTCTGCATTGTTGTTTTTTTACTTATCTATTTGTAGCTTTACTTATTTATTTATAATTTTATATTTCAATTCTTGTAATTTTATTTTTGTTATTGAGCTTGTAACTTATTTTAAGTGTATCAAATATTTTTTTTATAATTACGAATTTGGAATATCATATAATTTAATATATTTCATACACATTTCAAATAATAAAAAAATTGATTATAAAATAAATGTAATTATTAAATCATAAAATAAATAATTATTATAGGTTGGGTTGAGTCATTGATAAAGTGTGAAAATTGTAGAGGTTGGGTTGTGTATGTGGAGGAGAGAGAAATGAATTTTTTATTAAGAGGTTGGGGTTGTGGAGGTTGTTAATAAACATAGTCTAAATGTATTGTCAAGTGGGCCACAAAAATTGTTGGGTCAATATCCCAATAATCTCCATCTTTGTCCCAACACTGTTTCACTAACTTGAGAGAAGGGACCGCAAGGATCATCATCGCCGTTTAACACTAGAAAAAACATAAAGTTAGTACAAATAAAATTATGGCAAACACAAAGTAAGTTATAAAGGGTGACACACAACCTTCTAATCAACTGAATCAAAATTCAGTGTTTTCATACATGATTTAAGTTTCTCAACAGGAAGATAGTTAGTCCTCATATCTGCAGGATTAAATTCAGAATAAATTTTGTCCAATTTAATAATGTCCTTTTCAACTATATCATGAATGTAATGGAACCTAACATCAATATATTTAGTTCTATCATGAAACACAAGACTTTTGTAAAGTTGAATGGCAGATTGGCTATAAGAAAACTCAATAACATCTTTGTTAAGAAAGTCGTTTTAGACAAAAGACTCTCTAACTATATAACTTCTTTGAAGGCTTTAGTGGCAGCTACATACTCAGACTCAGTAGTCGACAAAGCAATAATATGTTATAATTGAGATTTCCAACTTATGCAAGAACCACAAAAGGTAAACACATAGGAAGCAGTGGACTTTCTATTATCCTTATCATTTGCATAATTAGAATCCACATAGCCAACAAACTTTACACCTTCAAAACACTTAAGAGAAATTTAATCCAATATGTACAGTGAACTTCAAATATCTTAGAAGCCACTTCAAAGCATTCCAATGAGGCAAATCGGGATTAAACTTAAATCTACTCAAACAACTCAGATAGAAATGTTAGGTCTGAAATTGACCATGAGAAACATGAAAAAACCTATAACATTAGAATATGACACATTCTTCATATCATTAGGTTTCAATCTAGGGAGATTGATCCTTATTTAACACAAAATGGGAAGCAAGAGACACATTCATAAACTTAGCAGACGATAAGGAAAATTTACTCAAAATCTTTTCAACTATGAAATCTAATTTAGCACAAGAGTAAACTTCTTTCCATCTTTAACAATGTTCATACCAAGAATCCTTTTTGTATCACCTAAGTCTTTCATGTCAAACTTTCACGCAAATATTTTTACACATGCATAATATATTTAAGATAATGACTGATAATCAACATATCATCCAAATAGATTAATAGAAACACAGACACATAAGCAAATCAACATCACATTTGATAAATTTTAAAGGTTGTATGCATTTATCAGATCTAATATTCCATTGCCTAGGTGACTATTTAAAACCATACTACACATTTTCAACAAACAGACACAATCACACTTCTTAGGATCTACAAATCCCTTAAGTTGTTTCATATAAATCTTCTTATCAAGATCACCAGTAGTCATATCCATTTGTTTCAATTCCCAATTACATTGAGCAACTAAAGCAAGCATAATTCTCCAATAGTGAATTTGACAATAAGAGCAAATATTTCAGTATAATCAATTCCCTATTTTTGAGTAAATCCTTTAACCAAAGTCTAGCTTTAGACATAACATTTTCAGATTCTTCCTTAACCTTAAACAACCATTTACAATCCACAACAAAACAATTATTATGTTTATGGACAAGAATCCATATTTGGTTCTTATGCAATGATTATATCTCACTTTTCATAGCACCAAACCACTTAGCAGTAAATTTTGATTCTAGAGTTGGTCTTGTGTGCACTTGGTGCACATACAATCCGAGTTGACCCAGTTTTGACCCGGATCCGCAAGTTTTCAATTTTGACTTTTTTTTTTGCTTCAGGTTGTTACCTTTATATTGTATTAGTGTGACATTTATGCATAAATGTGTGACCTTTATGTACAAATATCATAATCTTTATGTACTGTAACTTAGAAAAAAAATGAAGATTTTCAACATAATTTATATCGTATACCTTTATGTGATATCAATGTAACATTTATGTTATATTATGTCACATTTATGTACAAATATTCTGACTTTTATATAATATATAAAGATACATAAATGTCAGAATATTTGTACATAAAGGTGACATAATATAACATAAAGGTTATATTGATATCACATAAAGATATACAATACAAATTGTGCTAAAAAATTTCATTTTTTTTTCTAAGTTACAATATATAAAGATAGGGATATTTGTATATAAAGGTCATACATTTATAACATAAATGTATCAAAGTCATAACATAAATGTATACATATTTCCCCATAAAATGTAAAAAATAGTTTAAGTGTTAGGCGTCCTTTTCCTACACGTAGGGGCGCATGTCGACGCATGGATGACGGTGTCGGCGTATGGAGGACCGTATCGGGTCGGATCGACCTGGATTACACGGATCTAAGATCTGTGCATCAGTTTTACAGGAGAATTTGTGTTGATTCTAATGCTCCATGATGATTGAATTTTGAATTCTCTCCAATTTGAATGGATTTGAAATCCAGATATTTTAAATCCTGTATGTTAAATCTTTGTCCAAATAGAGAGTTTTTTTTTAATCTTTTATGGCTAAATGCGAAAATCAACCTCAAGTATGATCAATTTTCAATTTGCAACCTAAATTATTACTTTTATCTGATTGCAACTTAAGTTCAAGAGTTTCTCAAAGTGCAACTTAAACGTTATTTACGACAACTTTTCAATTTTTAGAAGGATAAAAACAACCTGAGCTATGTATTATTTTTCAAATTGCAACTTGAATTATAACTTTTTTCCAATTTGAAACCTTAACTTTTTTAAAATGACATATTTATCCTATAAAATCAAGTGTTGTGCATTTCATCGGAAAGTTATCAGAAAAAATGTTTAGATTGCAATTTGAAAAACTATTGAACTTCAGATTGCAATCGAATAAAAAAAATTTAAATTGCAAATTGAAAAATGGTCATACTTTAGGTTGATTTTTTTATCTAACCAAATCTTTTAACTATATTTCTCAAAGGTCACAAATAAGGTGTCAGAAAAACAATTATTATATCAATTTTTATTTATTTATTAACTTGTTTAAAAATAGGAAGATATGTTTTTAAAATATTATTAAGTCTTGTGAAGCTTTTAACTGTAATTTTTGAAATATCTTTTGCTAAACTACCCTTCCCATAAAATGTCTCATCTTGTTGAAATATCTTGTTAATATATTGTTGTACCTCTAACCCGAGCAAAATAAAACCGGGCATATGAAGGACCAGAAGTGGCCAACCAGAAACCGAACCGAACACAACTCCGAGTTGGGGCCGACCCGAGCCCAGATAGGACTGAGAACAGATGAGGTCGAGCCTAGGGTGGTCGAGCCTAGGTGGCCAACCCAAGATAAGGTGGCTGACCAGAGCCTAGGCTAACCCAGGCCGAAGTGTCCGACTCAAATTGAGGTCCAACTCAAGCTCAAGGTGAGCCAAGGATGGAAGACCTCAGATGAGCCGAGGTGTATCAAGATTGGAATACCTCAGATGAGCCAAGGGTAAAAGACCTCAGATGAGCGGAGGTAGATTAAGGTTGGATGAGCTTAGATGAACCGAGGTTAGAAGAGCTAAGGGTGAGCTCGACTTATGTGAGGACGAAGAGTACGAGTCCAATACTTGAGTTGACCAGAGATAAGTGGGTCAAGATGAGATCACAAGCCTATCAGAGATTCATTAGCTTTAGTAGACCGATCAGAGATAGAATCAATCCCGACCCGAGCTCAGCTCAATCGGATTCCTAGCCAGCCAAGAAGGCCGACCAAGATAGAGTTGAAGACGTGGAAAACTTAGATGCTCAGAGTACTCGAGATCAATTTCATCTGGGAAGAGCTCAACTACCTTAGAAGAGTTCAACGACCAGAGATCACTTAGGTCATCGTCCCAAAAGAGCTCAAAAGACTTAGAGTTTATTTCAAGAAGAGGTCTTCAAAGAAGGAAACAAATCAAGATCAAATCATATTCGATTTAGATAAGATCAAATCCATATTTTTCTTATCTAGACCCTAAACTCAAGTGATTTATTTCTTATTTTTCAAGTAACGTATCTTAGGCCAAGTCTATAAATAGGGCTCAATTATCATTCAAATAAGGGAATTCAAGATCCAAAAATCATTGTATTCAAACGATATAGAGATTTTTACTCTCTAAATTATATAAAAAATATTCTGACCGGCCAAATTTAACTGACTAGAATAAGCCGCCAAACTGAATATGCCGCCAAAACTGACTGACCAGAATAAGCCTACTGAACGACCGACCAGAATAAAGCCTAGGCCAAAATTGACTGACCAGAATAAATCGCCAAAACCGATCAACCAGAATAAAGCCTAGGCCAGAACTAACCGACCAGAATAAGCCTACTGACCGACCGACCAGAATAAGTCTACTGACCGACCAGAATAAGCCTAGGCCAGAACTGACCGATATGCCGCCAAAACTGACTGACCAGAATAAGCCTACTGACCGACCGACCAGAATAAAGCCTAGGCCAAAACTGACTGACCAGAATAAACCGCCAAAACCGATCGACTAGAATAAGCCTACTGACCAACCGACCAGAATAAAGCCTAGGCCAGAACTAACCGACCAGAATAAGCCTACTGACCGACCAACTAGAATAAGCCTAGGCCAGAACTGACCAACTAAAATAAGCTGCCAAAACTAACCGATCAGAATAAGCTTACTGACTGACCAGAATAAGCCTAGGCCAGAACTGATCGACTAGAATAAGCCGCCAAAACTGACCGACTAGAATAAGTCTAACTAATTTAACCGGCCAAAACTGACCGACCAGAATAAGCCGCCAAAACTGACCAACTAGAATAAGCCGCTAAAACTGACCGACTAGAATAAGCCTAACTAATTTAACCGGCCAAAACTGACCGACCAGAATAAGCCACCAAAACTGATCGACCAGAATAAACCTACTGACCGACCAGAATAAGCCGCCAAAACTGACCGACCAGAGTAAGCCTACTGACCGACCAGAATAAGCCTAAGCCAGAACTGACCAACCAGAATAAGCCTAACTAATTTGACCGACCAGAATAAGCCGCCAAAATTGACCGACCAGAATAAGCCTAACTAATTTGACTGATCAGAATAAGCCTAACTAATTTGTATGGGTGTCCGGACACCGTCTTTTCTTCAGTTTATTCGATTTTACTACTATTTGTTTGATTCAATTTACTTAAGCCCGGTTCAATTTATTTAAGCCGAATCGAGTGTTTGGTTACTTAAGCCCGGTTCAATTTATTTAAGCCGAATCGAGTTTTTGGGTGTTTGACTAGAATTTTGTGCTCTACTAAATCTGACGTGAACATATATATATATATATATATATAAAATAAATAAATAAATATATATATATAAAATAAATTGCCTCATCTTGATTTATGCTTCACAATGTTAAGTCACTATCAAACAGCGTTTTTAACCCCAAAAAAATAAGTCTTAACTGAAAATAACTGAATTTTGATACGTGTCAACTTGATTTCCTCAATTACGCAAAAATCTCCTCGCTTTCATTTCACCTCCTCCACCTCTCTCAAATGGCTCCAAGCCACTGATATTTGAAAAATCTATCGCCAACCCAAATTCTCCTTATTGCCATCGCATTCCATCTTCAAATCAAGCCCACCTCTATGCCCATTATGGTAATTCCACTTCCACTTGCCTCTTTTCTCCATTCAATGGCATCAAGTAAAGCTTGACGTTTCAGAAAAGCACGAAGGAGCCTTGGAATTATGCATTGCTTGAATCTGAAAATTGTTACGAATTTCAACGCGCCGTATTTTCCGAGTCGGATCGGTATCAGGAGCAAAGGATTCAATTCTAGGGTTAGCCGAATTGTTGCTTGCAGTAGCCCGGGTTCGGGCCCGGGCCCAGTCCAAGGCCCGAGTCAGAGTTCGTTTCTTTCTCGGACCGAAACATATGCATTGTTGAAGCAGCAGTTGGAAGTTGCTAAAAAATTTGAGGTATTTTTGCTTCTTGCATCTTTTTTTTTTTTTAATTAATTTTGAATTTATTAGTATGCAATATTGATGAATGTCTCTGTATATTTGGAGCATTTATTTTTAAGTTAAATGGTGTGGATGATCAGCTATAGGTTTTGAAGAAAATTAAATTCAATTAAATTGCACTACAAGAGGATTACTATGATCACGACAAGTTAGTGAAAATCGGTTTGGATGGTTTAGTTTTTTGCTTCTTAGATTAAAAACAGATTTTGCTAAGTGGATAATTGCATTGTTAGGATTATAAGGAAGCTGCTAGGCTTCGTGATTCGTTGAGACTATTTGAGGAAGAGGAGCCGGTTTTGAGGCTTCAGAGATTGTTGAAAGAGGCCATTGCACAAGAAAGATTTGAGGTATCCGTTTTCCACCTTTACTGTTCTGCTTTTGTTTCACTGTGGGTTTTCTTGAAGACTATAATGATTCGAACATCTTTTGAACGTTTGTGAGGGCGTGTTAACAAATTGGATAAACAGAGAGTTAGATATCAACAGTACAAGGAAATTTTGTTTGTTCTACTATGATGCTTGTGTATACTGATGATGATTAGTATGTATCATGTTGAGGAATGGATAAGCTAGTAAGTTTTATCTGTAAGTTATTGCCCCCGTTTTAGCTGTCATTTATAGACTTAGTTAAGTATTGATTCTGCAAAGGAAAAATGTGTGATCAAGGTTCAATGCTTACTTATCAAGGTTTAATTAATCCATTAAAACGTTTACTCCAAATTTAGATTCGTTGTTATAAATATTAAAAGATACATCTAGTGTCAGGCTAAGTTTGTGGGAGCCTTGGTGTAAATTAAAATTAAAATTTCTATGTGATTCTCATTGGTAGCTGAAACGATCTTGGCAGGAAACAAGTCTAATCCTCATCGACCAATTTAATTTTCTGATACTTACTTTATAACCTGTAATTAAGTATCGTAATTTTGTATGAAACTTCAGGATGCAGCTGCATATCGTGATGAGTTAAAGGAAATTTCCCCCCTTTCTCTTCTGAAGTGCTCAAGTGATGCAACAACTTTGGTAAGCCAAACATAATATATCAACTAATTATCTAGTTCGTAAATGTTGTTGGAAAAGCTAGTTTTATGTAAGTTATGCGTGGATATATAGCTAATCGTTGCTCGTTTCCAGGGCATAAGAGTCCAAGTTAGGAGCGTCTACGTTGAAGGTAGAAGTCAGCCTTTGAAAGGCCTTTATTTTTTTGCATATAGGATCAGAATCACCAACCAATCGAATCGCCCCGTACAGCTTCTTAGAAGGCATTGGATCATAACCGATGCCAATGGGAGAAAAGAGACAGTCCAGTAAGTTTTCGATTTTTATCTTTTATTTGTCACAGATAGAATTCCAATAGTCAACAACTCGTTTATGTTCTCTAGTTCGTTGCTGAAGTCCTGCCTTTTGAACAGGGGTGTCGGAGTTATTGGTGAACAACCGGTTATACTTCCCAAAACCGGGTTCGAGTATTCATCTGCTTGTCCATTGAACACTGCCACTGGTAGGATGGTAAGATGTTTATATATATATATATATATATATATATATATATATATATATATATATATTAATTTCAATTTTGGTCAAGTAAGGGTATTTGCATTTTTTGACAACCAAGTATTTGTTTTCCAATTTTGATCCTCTATGTTTTAATTTTTTTCAATTTCTATCCTTTTTTGTCGGAATTTTCAAAATCACTGACGTGACTACCAAAATCAGGCCGCCATGTCAGATTTTCCAGCGGCCACATCAGCAATTTGAAAATTGACTGAAATTGGAAAAAATTAAAACATAAAAGACCAAAATTGGAAAATGAATTCTTGGTATATATGTTGTGATATTCAATTCAAGGCATAATCAATGGCTGAGAACTCAATCTTCATCTTTTCGATACTTAGACATTTTGTTCATAATTTTGTTGCTTTGATATATAATGACCAATTTCCATATAGATGATTTCTTGAAGCTTTTGGTCATGCAAAAGTGTTCTATGTAAAAGCATTGGTTTTTGTCTGAAGCTAAGTGGTCTTTTTTACATTGTTTGGTTCATAAAAGATGTTATATTTGCTAATTCTATGATCATATTACATACAGGAAGGCGACTTTGAAATGAAGCATATCGATAAAATAGGAACTCGATCATTCAATGTGGCTATTGCCCCCTTTGCTCTCTCGACATTTGGAGATGACGTTAATCATGATGTTTGATATTCCAACATCCAAGATATTATGCTAGTTTTAAGACATGTTACAAATCCTCTACAATCAGAAATGTAGTTAGGAATCTATACAATGTGACCATCTAGAAGTGTATACATATACATATTGTGACTATTTAGAGTAAGTATAAATAATAGTAAATATGATTACCCTCATGAACTTAGCCTTGTAACCAATTCGTGAATGTGCATTTACACGTGAGGAGATCGTTATAATACGAAAAACGTGAAGGGAGAGAAGCGCCAAACGCATGTCAAAAGTGCTTTTCTTGCTTGTTGCAGGTTGTTTAGAGACGTGTTTGCGTTTTTTGAGTGACATCAACTTGTTTATATAGTACATGGTAGTAGTTGGTTTTGCTAACACATTTTTTTCTCGAAATGGAATGCATCTTTCTCTTCTTCTTTCGTTCCATTTCCATTTCTTGAACGAGTTTCAGGAGTTGCATTGGATCTCTCTTCGGATGCTTCGTATGGAAAGTGAGTGAGTCCTCGACTCTATTCTTTTTCGTGATTATTTATATGTTTTTACGCCTCTTTCTATTCGTATATGTGATAATATTTACAAGTTTAATTTAACTAATAGAAGATTTTTTTTTTTTATACATATGATTCTTGCGCTGTTAGTTGGACATTCTTTCTTTCTTTGATTTCTTGATGCTTTTCTTCCTTAATCTGGTTGAAAATCGAAAGAATCGTGTTCACATATTGATTGATTCTCTTGACAACGATTTATGACTACATTTCTTCAATCTGAAAACGATAAATGCATTAATGAAATCATTTTATTATTGTACAAATTTGGCATATTGCTAAGTATTGGATTATTGGAAGTTGTGATTGTGTTGGGCTTTATTTCTAATTTTGATAGTTTATATAGTTAGAAATATTAGTCGTGGTAAATGCAATAATATTTGGATTTTTTTTTTCTTTAAAAGTTAGTCGGTTGAGATTCCCATACAGATATTTATATTTATTCGTGGTAAAATTTTACATGAAATAAAATATTATGAGTAAGTCTCTTGTGAGACCGTCTCACAGAATTTTAATGCATTGCGTGAGACGGATTAACCCACAACCCAATTACCCACCATCCAAATCTTACGTGATTTTTTGTGAAATATTATTAAGTTTAAACATGATTTTTGGTATATTTATTTTGTGGTATTTTCTTACATGAAATGACGTAAAGTATTAGTAGGTATGCAAATAATTTTTGGTTCATTCTTACTTTTATTTGTAAGTAACAAAAGTTTTAAAATAAAAAAATAATTATATTTTGATGGTAATAAGTAATATTGGTGTATGTTTTAAACTTAGAAATCTGTAAATTTACAATGAGATCCTTCTATACAATAAAATAAAAATAAATCCTCTGTAAATAATTTGGGCAAAGGGTCATGCTACCTTAAATAGCCTAATAA
Source organism: Scutellaria minor (assembly GCA_954870855.1). Taxonomy (NCBI): domain Eukaryota; kingdom Viridiplantae; phylum Streptophyta; class Magnoliopsida; order Lamiales; family Lamiaceae; genus Scutellaria; species Scutellaria minor. The sequence goes on from OX940737.1 coordinate 14,969,818, forward strand.
TTACCAATTTCATTTCATAATAAATGTCATGAATTTAAGATTATAATAATCTTCTCATTGATAAAATATTTGTTTGAGATAATTCTAGAATAATATAATGTCTGAGATTTGGGTTCTGAAATTAGTAAAATTGTAGATTCGATTAAAATTTTGGATGTTTAAAAGTATACACATATAAGTTAAAATCACTTTTATATAATACTGAAATTAGAAGATAAAATATTATTTGAAATTGAGGCTGTGTTATACTTTCATTTAATGATGATGGGTGGACGGATAGCTTCTCAACCAAAACAAGACTTTCTCAATCATGAAACAATTATTGCCAAAAAAAGTTGATTGAAATTTGAGAATTAAATCATTGCAATTTCTTGTTCTTTTATGCAACTAAGACAACAATTTTCTTTCATTTTAAATCTTAAATCATTTTATTAGTAAAATAAAATACAGAATTAAAATACCAACTGTCCCCCCCCCCCCCCCCAATAAAAAAAGAAAAGAAAAAAAATCATGGGTTTATTTATTTGATTCAATAAAACTTGCTCAATAATATTCGTAAAATAAATGACTTATTCTCATACATACAATAGTAATTGTATTCAAAATCTGATTTTATACTTTTAATAGTCGTTTTCCAGTGATAAATATTTTATTTAAATGAGAAATAATAATGTGAGATGAGGACCAGCTAATATTGGTGTTGCGTACAATGAAGCCTAATGGGGAAGCCCTTTACTTAGGGCTCACGCCTTGACTAATACTAACAAGATGTGGGTGTCGGTGCCACTATTTATTTCTATTTAATATTTGTTTTAGAGAAAATAAATTTCAAAATATGATTGTTTGTCTAACAATCTAGTTTATTCACTTTTATAAAAGCTCTATAAATTTATATGATCTCACTTTGCAGTGAAAATTTAAGGTGTATGATTCTTATGATACAATTTTACGGATATAGTTTATATTTAAAATGTGAAAATGTGTTCAATATTCATTGTCCTGTTTTCAAGCATATTTAAAAATATCTTTACTGAATTTCATGAACATCAAATCAAACATGCATATATTATGATTTTTTTTTCAACCCTTGCTCGACTGTTTTAGAATTGTTTAGATATTAATCAAGTAAAAATTATCTCCTACTAATAAAATGAAATAGGAGTTTTTAGAGAATTTTGATAGTGTGTTGTCATCGAAAGTGGACCACTTTTGCAATTTTGCATAAGAAAGAGGGCCAATGTGTTAAAAGGTGTTTCAAATTTGTTTTGACCAGAGTGGCCCCCAAGACTTGCTTGTTACTTATTACCCAACTGGTTTTATGCATATATTGGCGCCAACCTTTATCAAATTATCCATTTGAAAAGGGGAAAACTAATTAATTTTTTTTTTTTTTTAAAACCCTCCTAAATGACAAATAAAAAATTTACAAGTCTTCATATATTCTTAGAATTCATAATAATTTATATTTAGAACCATATCATATAATTCATTAAGTATAAAGATTGTTTGTCTTTCTTTAAAAAGTAAAATTACTTTTATATTAAAAATCTAACATTATTTTAAACGGTGTTCTCATAATATCAGTCATTTTTTGGATTATGGGAGATTTTACCTTATGGATTTATGGATACTATATTCACTGATATATCTCTGTTTATTACTAATGAATTCTCACTCCTCACAAAAAAAAAAAAAATGATTATATTCCATTGTCGCAACTATTAGTGGAAATATATTATTAAATTAGAAACAATAAAAAATAATAATATAAATGTCAACCTTTATTTAATTTTTACCTTTTTTTGTAATTTTTGGTGGGGTAGATCATAACATGCTTTATTCTTTAAATTACCTATAAAATAGAAGATTATCAGAATTTAAACTATGCTATATACCTTTTTACAGCTGCTTTATTCCTTTGATAGTCATGGGAGATGAGGATCAAACAGCATAAATTTTTACATGTTCTGAAAAGAATCTACAAACAATCCAACACATATTCCACGTAAGCACACCCCCACCCCCACCACCCCACATTCTTTTCTTCTCTTTAAATTCTATAAAGACTCAAATCAAGGCTGCTACTGTACAACAAAAGGTGACAAGTCCTACATTTTCATGTCTTTAAGAATATTTACATTTTTATATTATATATATATATTATATCTATATATGCATGAGAATATAAAGTTGTGACAACAGATTTTAGACCAGAGCCTATTGCAGGATCTTATGGGGATAACAAAATTAAAAAAAGTTAGAAGCTTATGCTCAAAGCATCTCTCTCTCTCTCTCTCTCTCTCTTGAAATTTAAAAGTTATTGAGAGAAGCAAAGCATCTCCTCTTAGACACCTGCACATAGTATTGGTTTCTTCTGTAAGCATTCCAACCTTTCTTTGCTTACAATTAAGAACCTCTTGTGCTATTCTTTCTCCATTCTTGAATATAAAAACATGTAGGAAATAGCCCCTCAAAGTTAGGAATCTATGATTAATTTCACATCATAATGTAGCTCAATTTCATCCCTATTTCCTATTCTTTTTGTAGCTCCCATTTCTGTTATTATATGTGGCTCAAATAGCTCCATTTTGTCCCTTTTAAATCCTTACACATTGAGCTTTGCTTAGTTTTAGCATATACATAAGAAGTTATAATTGTTTCATTCAATCAGGATTCTTGAAATCTGTACTTTTTATAGTTCTTGTGTTCATCTTCTCAAAGAAATAAGGACCAATTCTTTACATTCAATTCAATTCTTTTATTCTTAAGGCTTCAAAAGATTCGTCCTTTTCTGGGAATTTTTCAGAATCAGATTAAGGCAAAAGTGGTAGAGAAGCATGAGTTTCTTGACATTCATAACAGGATCTACAAAATCATGGCAACCTGCCATGACAGTCAACACAACCACAGCATCTTATTGGCTGAATTGGAGGGTCTTGCTCTGTTCGATATGGGTTCTAATGTCGATGGTCTTCGCCTCGGTTCTTATATCGAAGCACGAGTGTCGAAAAAGCCCAGAAGAAGAAGGACGCAGAAGAAACCAACAAGAAGAATTGGCTGGAGTTTTGTATGATGATGAAGTGTGGAAGCCGTGTCTTCGAAGCATTCATCCTTGTTGGCTTCTCGCTTTCAGAGTCTTCGCTTTCGTTCTTCTTCTGCTTATGATTATCTTGAATGTTGCTGTTGATGATGGCACCATTTTCTACTTCTATACTCAGTAAGATCATATCCTCTTTCTTGATTTTGATTTTTCTTGAAAAGTTGAAGTTCTTATAGTGTTTTGTGTGATGTTAACAGGTGGACTTTTACATTGATTACTATCTATTTTGGGGTAAGTTCATTTTCTTGAAACCAATTTGAACATATACTTGTTTTAGTATGTTCCATTTCTTGACAATTTAGCCTATTGTAGCTTGGATCATTGCTATCTATGCGAGGATGCTACGAGTACATGAATAGAGGTGATGGGGACAATCATTTAGACACCGAGCTTGGGTCCTATGGAGGCTCTATGAGTGCACAGAATGGCAAAGGCATGGAGTCAAATCAAGAACATCTTGTTCGCCAAAAAGCCGGTTTCTTGGCCTATGTTTTTCAGATCATTTTTCAGGTGAATCTCGGAGAACACTTCTGACGTAAAGATTCCCACATCGTTATCTAACATTTTAACGAAATTTGAAATCGTTGTTTGTGCAGATGAATGCTGGAGCTGTAATACTAACAGACACAGTGTTTTGGTTCATAATTGTTCCCTTTCTTGTTATCAAAGATTACCATTTCAATTTTGTGAGTGATTTCTTTCTATTTTTCATTCATTCATTCAGTCTGTAATTTATCCTCTGTTTTTGTGATTAATGTCTGAAAACTTTGTTGCAGCTACTTATAAACATGCATTCAATCAATGCTGTTTTTCTGCTTGGTGATACTGCTCTCAACTGCTTGGTAAGTTAGAACTCTCTGCTTGTACTGAGCTTCATTTCCATAGATATATACAGTATCATAACTCTGTTTCGTTTTTTGCCTATTGCAGAGGTTTCCTTGGTTTCGAATCGGATACTTTTTTCTCTGGACTTGTGTATATGTTCTTTTCCAATGGATCTTGCATGCCTGTGACTGGATTTGGTAAGACTTTGATTTCATATTCTCAGTAGCTATGTATAAATAGCATATGTTCTGCATTATAACATCATTTCATTTTCTGAAACAGGTGGCCTTATCCCTTTCTTGATCTGTCATCTTCATATGCTCCATTGTGGTAAGCAACAATCTCTCTCTCTCTCTCTCTCTCTCTCTCTCTCTCTCTCTCTCTCTCTCTCTGACAAGTATGAAACTCTGTAGGTATTCAACTGTGGCATTGATGCACATACCATGTTATGGCATTTTTGTGCTAATAGTGAAGGGAAAACATTTTGTGCTGTCAAAATGGTTTCCTCAGACATATAGATATGCTCAAGCTTACTCCAGCTGAAGCCCTGCAACAAGTTTTGAGGTCAAAGTTGATACCTTTGAAGGCAAAAAATGGCCATTGTTTTTCGACTCGATTTTCGTGCAGAATAATCCCTGACAATGTTCAAGAAACAATACATCTATGATGCCTATATCTTGCAATATTTCTTGAAATCAACTACTAATCCAAACATAGCTTCCATTTCCAGATATGTACATGTTATTACAGATTCTATCATACAATCTCTAGTTTGAAAGGCATAATTGTAACTAACTATAAATAGATCACAGAAAAGAAAAACAGTCGATTTTTATAGCTGTCTTCTTTTCCAGTTCTCTTCATTTTCTTTAAATGTTTACGAGCAACTCCTTTATCGAAATACATTTACAATTGAAACATTCCAACCCTAACCAAGTTACAAAAAGTACACAACAATAATTATCAGAGACTATATTACAAAAGAATACACTCGAGTGCAAGAATAAGAAATGGACGCTTACTTGTATAACAATCGGAATTCCTACTTATTTGATTGAACACCCAAAATACGAGCCCATAGATAGAGCTTAGAGGGAGATGTTGGGTAACGAACCCATTGGGATTACGTTATGAACGCCGTCTGGGACTTGGTTTCTGAGAATCTGAGACCTTCTTGGTATTACTTTGGAGAACAAGCCAGCCAAAAGTCCACTGCTAGCTTCTGCTGTTGCTCTCACTAAATTCGAATTGCTATCTGTACTAATGATTCCCTCTTTAGAGTTTCGATCCATCCCCTGTTGCTTAAAACGAGTACCACAAGGGCAACTAGCTAGTTTCTTGAAGCAATTCTTGTGGAAAACTGAGTCACAAGATCTACACTTTTCTACCTCTCCTTCCTGTTGATTCAGTTTCACTAATCAGGAGCTATATATGGAAGTTATTTTATCTTTCACATAGATTTTGTTATCTACTGAGACATAGTACATTACAATCATATGGCTTATGATTCTTAGACTCTCGAATAAATACTTGCCTGGAAAGGAAAAATGAGAGATAGTGGATCTTTACAGTCTTGTCGAGCGTTGCATGAAATTCCAACGTCATAGCATATAAGGCACTGATCAGTTATATGTTGCTCAATTTTTCGAGATACGGTTTCAACCATCACTGGCAACACTGCAAAAGAAAAGTTGAAATGCATCAAAATATAGAAACTCTCAATTTATTTTTAGTAAAAAACTGGTCTGGGCCAAAGGAAAGTACAATAATGGGCAAACAAGAAACTACCTGAGGCTTGAATATAGAGAATATAAGTAATCAAGGTAATTGAACAAAGAAGCACACATACTTAAGAAGTAAATGCTATAATGCTTTTACTTGTTTTCAACCAGACTCTATATTATTAAATCATAAAGAAACACATTATATCACCATGAAACACATGACATTGCGAGCTCATCATGGAAAAGAAAAACAAAAATGCCTTATCAACTAAAACCAACTGAGATATAACTTCATCGAAGAAGATAATAATTAAAAAAAAAAAAGCTAGCGAGAAGAGTTTGATAGACAGATTGAAAAAGAAACAACTTAGCAAATGGGCTAGAGGAGGGATGGACAAGAAAGTTGTATAGGGATCATACTTTATTTTTGCTCAAGAAACTTTATATGAAGAATGTACTCTGATGCGTATTAATGCAATAAATTAAATTTGAAGTCTATTCTCAAATTAGAGGTACAAAGCATATACTTTCAACTTTCACCTGAAAACACCCCCTTGGAGAGATCAATGAGGTCTTTTAGAGCGAAAAAATCATTGCTGTCAAGAAGATATCTCCGAGATCCAAGACCTTTATAGATGGACCTACGAAATGGGCAGCGAACATATGGCAACAGAACTCCTATTCTATTTCGGATATTTGCCACATGCTGCAATGTTGGAACTTTAGTAAATAGAAAAGGATTCACTGCACTGACACATAGCATTGGCTGCAAGATAAGAAACAAAATTAGACAAATAACATTAGCACAAGCTTTGATATTCTTAATCATCCATCCAAAGGGTACTCAATTAATCTAAAGTCTTCTAGTATTAGTTCCGATACCTGGTCATTAATAGAATCCAAAAATGATTTAGCCAGCTGAGATACTGGGTATTGAGTAAAATCCCAATTATGCAGAACTTTGGCAGGTAATATCGCAGTATCGTTGGCATGGCATGAAGAGCAGAACAATTGGCCACTGTATTCACAAAGACGAGGTTTTCCCCAACCTAGTGTCTGTACAAGTTCCTGCACCCTTGTTCTTCCATCATCGAAATTTCTATGGCATCCTGCACATCTATAGTGTTGTGAATCCAGCATCTGTTTGATTGATTTCGATGGCCGGATCTCAACAACAAGTGAAATGGTCTTTCCCAAGGTCGAAAACCTTTCCATCTGTGTGCCTTTGTTGGCTAATGGTGACTGAGATGCACTGGTATCAGATGCAGGAGAATCAGGCATCGTGTCCGATGGAGAAAGGAAACAAGTGAGAGCATTGAGGGAGCTTGACGAGTATCTAGGGTGGATAACAGATTGTAAACATTCTTGGATAAGAACACTCCTATCTGCAATGACATCTGGAGAAGCATTGCCGAAAAGCTTTCTTGATTCTCTTTCAACAGAAGACCAGGATGAAGGAAGAGTCCAGCCATTGTCGGCAAATAGTTTTTTCAACCGGTGATACAGAGTATTAAAGTCACGATAACGACGTTCGACCTCCCAATGGTCTTCCCCAATCCACACTTTTATCCTATACACTGTGTGCTTTTGGACTCCAACCAACCGTTCGCTGAATGAAACATCCCCCTTTCTTTGTCTCGCACCAACTACCTCAACCCTATCGATTTTAAGAGGTTGCTGAATCCAATTATTGGCATAATCTGTGCCAGATGTCGAAGCACTAGAGCCACCATCTCTCGATGGTCGAGAAAAGTGGGACTGATTTATCCTACCATGAGTAAACCTAGATGCAGGAGACTCAGTTGAATCAAGTAGTATATCTTCCATATCATTAACAATTTCATCATAAAAGTCATTTAACTCGAAATCCCTTGTCTGCAAGACATTAAACAACAATTACTACAACATTACTTTTATTAATTCATTTATTTTTAATCATTAGAGAATAACCATCAACCAAAGTTTAAGGGATGAAGAAAAAGTTACCTTAACTGGCACAAAATGATTCTCAATTTGGTCAAATGAAGAAGGAAAGTTGTCCTTAGTTGTGGCAATCCTATTGGTATCAGCCAACAATGGCAATTCAAACGAGCTGTTGTCTCCAAACGACTTGGTCTCCTTATCTTCCCTACCTTCCACTGGTACCAGATCATTGCGATCGACCACAGAATCACAAAGAGGGTCCAACTCTATGTTTGTTTCGTCGAATTTCCTCTTTTCAACATGATGAATGGATATGGGCTCACTTGTAGTCATGTCTTGAATTTTCAGTTCTGATTTCGTTTCACCAATTTTAAACTCCTCATTTGCGGCGGCTGTTTGATCAAGTGTGGTTTTTTCTGTTTGAAATATATTATGAACACAACTGATTCCAAGATACTCATTCAATTCATCAATATCACTGACTTGATTGCTTGGAGCAAGCACTCGTTTTGCATCATCAGATTGTGCATCAAGTTTCACAGGATTCATTGTAACTGTGGATAAAGCATTCACAATTGTCTCTGCTAGTTTACCATCATCTACAACTTGATTGCAAGCTCTAGGGATATTTCTGACGTCGTCCTTCCGTAAACTGAGAAGTACATTAGGATTTGTAACAGAATTACCAGCAGTAAAACTAGAAGAGCTAGTACCACTATATGCAACAGTACTCTGTCTTTCAGTCTGAATCTCATCCCAAGTAATTGAACCAATAGTGTTTTCACTACTTTCTTGAAGAAAATCATCCCAATCATCAGAACCGAAGGCCACTGCAGAATTCATAACAAACAGATTTTCTTTTCTCTCACTTTCTCCACCTTGAAATCCTGCATTCTTCCCATAATACGAATCAATTTTCCTATCATAATCACTGCCACATCCAAACATCGAATCCTCACCCTCCGAGTGCTCACACCTCGATGAAGCTTCACCTTCATCTGATAAGTTCCTATTCTCATATTCATCAATTTCCAACCCTTCTTTCTCCATCGTACCAAAAATTCTCGTACTTCCTTCGCTATTCAGATTCTTTTGACCATCAATCGAAACCTCATTTTCCCAATCACCATCCAAACCAAAATTTCCCATCAAATCAACATCCATCCTCCCATTCACATTCAACAATCCATTATTCTTCTCATCACAACACTCGGGTTCGTTATGACCCGATAATACCCTCACTGCCTCAGTATTCTTAAAATAAGTATTTCCGTCCCCAAGTTTAAAGCTCTTCAATGACCCAAAATCAGAATCTACAAATGAACTACCTCGAAAACTAGGGGTGCCCATTGCTGAGCTGGCACTACAGTACCTATCGAACTCCGATTCACCGCCGCAAGAGGAGTAGTGCGACAAGTCATCTCCACCGTCAGATTCCTGATCGCCGTGAGGATCACTGGGAGAGGCGACCACAGAGGATAATTTCTCCTCAGTCCCCTCTCCGTTTATCATCTCATTTAACGTCACAACTGAACAACAGATGAAAATTGATTGCTAATATACAGTAAAAGCATACAGAAATTCAGTAAAATACAAGAGAAAAGCACATGAAATGAATTCCCCCAACAAACTGAAGAGAGAGAGAGAAAGAGAGAGAGAGTACCTTTGAGGATTCAGAGAGAGAAGCATAGGAAAGAGAATATTGATGAGTATTTCAGATCTTGGGTGCGATGAATGCACAAATTAGTATTAAAGTCGCACTACTTTTTGCTCCCTATAAAACACGACTTTGTATACGTTTTGCTAGGCCTCCCAAACTGATTTTCTCACCATTTAAATTCAAGACTTAACTAACCATGGGGAAAAAGCACATTTCATTTTGTAAATTAAAAAATTCTTTTATCTGGTACAACTCAAATTTCTTATAAAATACAATTAATAAATTATATTTGAATTTGAGTGGAAAAAAAAATCATTGAAAATAAACAAAACGATTTGATTAAGAAAAAACTAATGTAATTGATTGATAGGTACGAAAGATAACCGAAACTCGAACCCAAAGCACATTGACCAACAAATATATGTTGATTGTTTGACTTTATCCTGATCGAATGATTCTTTTTTCTTTTTTTATCAAACAGTGAATCGAATAATTAAATGTAGAACTAAGTGTAATCGGTTTCATTGAACTAACTATTTATAAAATTTATATATAACATTTATTTTAATTTATTGTGATATTGAATTATTTTAAATTTTTATTTAATTTTAATACTTTTTAATAATACTACATAATTAATGTTTTTTGTAAATTTAAAGTTTCATAAAGGAATTAATAATTAATAATATAGTAAACTGTTTTTAATGAATAATCTTGGAAACTCAAAAAATCTTTAACGACAAGAGATATTAATTTAAAAAAATAAAGTAATACATATATAATATGTTTAAATTCAAGTTTATATCTATCTTATTTCTAATTTTAATTACTACAAAGGCAATATTTCTTTCTTATTTAAAAGACAAATTTTTTGATAGTCAAAACAATTCATTTTTTAATGGCCGCTTATGGTGTGCAGAAGAAAATTTCAAAAAGAGAAAATTTGAAGGATAACTTAAATTTAAAGTATTATTTTTTTAGAAGAGAACTATTTAATAATTTATCAAATCTATTTTATTAATATATAACATGTTTAAGAACTTTGGGCCAAAATACTCACTTTGTTTTGTCACTTGCAATGGGCTTGACCCACAAGTGAATTGGTAGCCCAGAAATATGGCTTGCAATGGTGATGCTCCAATTTGTCGTTTTTCTAGTATGTATTTGTTTTTCACTTTTCTACTATCATATTATTTGATTATTTGGTGGGGATAATTGCGCGAAATCCCCTTGTAGTTTGGAAAATAGGCGTGAAACTCCCCTATACTTTCAAAAATGCGCGAAACCCCCTTATGGTTTTCTAAATGTAGCCCGAAATTCCCAACTCCGTTAAGGCTAACAAAAGTGCTATGCACACGCTCTTCATGCATTTTTTGGTTTTTTTTTTTTTCACTTTTTGATATAAAATGACATATTTACTCATTTTTTTATTATATTAAAAGACTAATTCTCTTGTGGGGTTTTTTGCAATTGCAAACATTTTCTTCAAGCTTATTTTCTACATTAACACCTATGTATTATTTTTTTTTTCAATTAATTTTTTTACAATGTTAATTTTTTATTTAGTTATTTATTTTATTTTTATTAATGCTAATAGTTTGTATGTATATTTTTTTTTTACTTTTGTTTTCTTTCATTTTTTTTTCAACGTTAATTTTTTATTTAATTATTTATTTTATTGTTATTAATGATGCAGTTGCTACGCATGTTTCTTTATTTGCTTTTGGTTTTTTCAGTTCATTTTTTACAATGTTCATTTTTTATTTTATTGGTATTAATGTCGACTATTGATGAGGATGATGTGAAAATATTTGATAATATATTATTTTCACATCAAACCCTAAAGTGTAATTAATGAGACTCTAAATATAATTAGTTTACTATCTTGCTTCAAAAAAAATATTCGATGTCCATACAAAAAAAAAATCCATTGAATTTCTTAGAGAAATATAGATGATTAACGGTGTGAACAATGAGAAATTTTGCTATTAAAGTACATTTTGTTTTAGAATGAGAACCTGAAACTAGTACAAGGTATGTTCCAAGTTTTTCGATATAATCTTTTTTATCTTTTGTTTGTAGTTACAAATTGGTATGTTCCAAGTTTTCTTGCATAATTTTTATTATTATTATTATTTTATTTATGATAAATTGATATGTTAATTGTTTTTTGGTATGGTTAATTTTTTGGTATGTTAATTGTTTCTTGGTATGATTAATTTTGTTTGTTATACCTAACAATTATTAAATAATGAGTCTTTTATTTATTTATTTTATATTTTCCTTAATATCGAGACTTATTTATTTAATATAATCTTCATAAATAGTTGAGTTAATAACAATAAAAATTAACTAAATAAAAAATTTAATATTTTGAAAAAATGAACTGAAAAAAAAGTAAAGAAAAAAATATGCGTATCAATTGTTGCAAAACAATAAAATTAATTGAAAAAAATAAAAGAAAAGAAAGAAAAATCATTAATAACAATAATTTAAATAACTAAATAAAAATAAATATTGAAAAAAATAATTGAAATAAACAAAAGTAAAAAATGAAACATACGTACCAATTGTTAGTATTAAAAACAATAAAATAAATAACTATATATAAAATTAACATTGTAAAAAAATTAATTGAAAAAAAAACAAATAATACATAGTTGTTAATGTAAAAAATCAGATTGAAGGAAGTGTTTGCAATTGCAAGAAACCCCACAAGAGAATTAATCTTTTAATATAGTCAAAAAAAGGTATATATATTATTTTATAGCAAAAAAATTAAAAAAAAAAAAAAACACTAAAAAACACATGAAAAGCGCGTGCATTGCACTTCCATTAACCTTAACGAAGTTGGGGATTTCGGGCTACATTTAGTAAACCATAAGGGGGTTTCGTATATTTTTGAAAGCATAGGGGAGTTTCATGCCGATTTTCCAAACCACAAGGAGATTTCGCGCAATTATCCCTTATTTGGTGTATTGTAAATTAATATCACCATCGGAGCAACACCACAATATCTGCACTACAACAGGCTTTCTGGCTGTGAAGATTTGATTTTTATGACATTGATTATAAGGTTTGATCAAATGTTTTTCCTCCATATCAAAGTTTAAAATTTCCCCATGTTTTCTTTAAATATAACCTCAGACCAGGGACGGAGCCAAACGGGTGCCAAGCGGTGCAATGGGCCCCTCAAATTAAGAAAAAAAAAAAAAGGATAAATTTCATAAACAATCTCAAATTTTAAATTAATTTTTAAATCTAGATTCCATTTTTAAAGTTTTTTAATAAAAGATTCAATTTAATATTATTTTTTTTCAATTTAAGGCTTGAAATTTAGAAAGTTCTCAATTTAAGACAAAATTCAATTTTTTTTTCTTTTATTTATATTCATAAGGTAGTGCACGTCCTCCATCACACACACATGTATAGAGAGGAATAAGAGCTGATGAAATTCATGCTTGTGCGGAAACTTACCCTCACCTATTGTATTGTACGTCCAGATGGAAAGTCATGCTCAACCTCTCAAGGATTTCATTACAGGGACGAGATTGGGAAGAATGAAAGAATACGCTCCCCAATCGACGATTTGGTTCAACTCCAATTCATGGGAAATATATATATGTATATATATTTTTTTAATTTTTAATTTTTTTTGGTGGGATTAAAGACACAACACCAACTTCTAAGGTCACCACACTTTAAAAAAAAAATTACAATTTTACCCTTAGGTTTGTACAACTACTTCCGTTCGGTCATTATGACCGAATAAGTATCAATATATTCGGTCATTACGACCGAACACGCTTCTCTATGTTCGGCCGTGGTGGCCGAACAACACTCCCGTCACCCATCGTGTGTGCGCACACAACTCTCCCATCACCCGTCGCGCGCGCGCACAGCTCTCCCGTCACCCGTTGTGATTGATTTTTTTGCGTTTTTTTTTTTGGTTAAATCTTTTTTTAGTAGAGATTTAACATTTAGGAAACCGTTCGGTCAAGTCGATAAAAAAAAGATTTAACATAAAAAAAAACGCAAAAAAATCGATCAAACCCGACCGCGGTCACACGTCGTCGCGTGCGCCCGATCGAGGTGACGGTGGGCACTGGACGCGCGCGCGCACGACGGGTGACGAGAGAGTTGTGCGCGTGCGCGATGGGTAACAGGAGAGTTGTGTGCGTGCGCATGACGGGTGACGGGAGCGCTGTTCGGCCACCATGACCGAACATAGAGAGATGGCCGAACATAGAGAAGCGCGTTCGATCGTAATGACTGAACATATTGAAACACGTTCGGTCATAATGACCGAACGGAAGTAGTTGCACAAACTCTAAGGGTAAAATTGGAATTAAAAAAAAAGTGTGGTGCTCTTAGAAGTTGGTGTTGTGTCTTTAGTCCGACCCTTTTTTTTTTTACCCTAATCTCTCTTCTCTCTGCTTCTTCTCCATTGCACTTCTCTATGCTTCTTCTCCATCTTCTCACCCTTTTCTCAACTTCTCCTGAAACTTCTCATTCTCCATCTTCCATTTAATTCTTCTTCTTCCCTCAACTTCCAATCCGAAAACCTTTATGCAATCCGAAAACCTTCTTCTTCTTCTTCTTCTTCTTCTCCATCTTCGCTCTTCTATCTGCCTCTTCTCCATGAATTGTAGACAAGAAATATGGAAGATGAAGATAAAAATTTCAGATAATCGTACGAAAAAATAACCCATCTTTATCACTTATAATTGATTATGTAAGTATTGTGAATGCTAAAAACTGATGGTTTCTCAAATAACTTAATAAAGCTTTCAAATCTTAAATTGTTAATCAATTAAATTACTATAAGGTCATGATCATACTACATTCAACAAACACTCTTAATACAATCAAGCCTGATAGTTCAAACGTGGACTCAACAATCTAGTGTTATATCTAAATGCTGATCAATTTCATCTCTTGAAGTCGAAGTCATTGGATCGCCATTATTTTAATTAAACAAAGCACGCCATTGTTGGAGAAGCTCAACAACTTGTTCTGTTTCCCCCAAAAGGCAAAATGCTTCGCGAACTGTATTCTCTCGTTCTTCTATGACATTGCTGTGACACATTGTAGTTATAGCTTGTGGTAAGTTTTTCAAGCATGCCGCAAATATATCTGCTATCATAACTGATAATAGCTCAAACATTCCCTCATCTGTTTGCTCATTTTCCGCTTCACACGACACCAAAATAGTTTCACAAACCCTATGCATTGAGTATGCTGCCACAATTTTAGGTGGCCAGTTGAGAGGATTTTCAAAAACTGAGCCATGGACTTGTTTCTCGAAGTCCATGACAATTATTTCAGCTTTATTGTAGAGATTTTGCAATGTCTCGTTCCAGCTTTTGTTGTAACGAGACATTTCCCTGAGATCGGTGTCCATCCATCTCTTGTAAAATACAACTCCATTAACCCAGTAAGTATCTGCAGCTTTAATAAAGTTGATAAGTTTTGCATTTTTAAACAAGGTTTCCTCGACAATCTTGGCAAGCGAAAGGCCTTCGCTTACGCTGTTCAATAGCTGCTTACGTTTGTCATTTCTGATGTTAGGAATTGCTATTGCGATGGTTGCCAGAGTTACGACAGGCAGCCTCCAAAGATTCGGAGGTTCTTGAAAATGTACACCCGGAATTTGGACACGATCAAATTGTCCTAATCCATTAAAGTTTGCAAATTTACGTAGAAGATCTAAAAGACTCAGAGGTTGCTTCTTTCTACCTTTTTGAATCAATTGATCTGCCTGGAGAATTATATTCTTGAGGACCCCCCGTGGGAGCTCCGCCTCGCCTTCAAGTAGAAGAACATAACTCCTCAGATCCTCAATCATGTCATCATCATCACCAGATTCATCGTGTCCTGTTTGCTTCACAAATTTCTTGACACGTGTATAGCAAACGAAAAATGGAGTCATGAACAAGGCAGAGAGGAAGATGAATAGTTTACTGGATAAAACAACCAAAATCTGAATTCCTATAAGAAAAGTAAAAAAGAACCACTTTGCAACATGAAGATACTCTCCGAATTTGTTATGCCTGATTTGCAAGCCTAAAAAGCTCATGTCCCTCCAATCGACCAGAGTTTGAATCCAATAATCCTCAATGTTGATTCCAATTGTGAAGCCATGACGACTACACGTTGCATACTTGAAGCTGACAGCAACGAGCCATCTGAATGAGGGTGCAATGGTGCCTAATGCAATCCCGGTGAACTGAATATACACGATCCACTTGGTGCTATTTCCGTACGGGGAGTCACCCTTCTCACTATTCATAGTAATGTAGCCTAGTATAATATAAACTCCAGCAAATAGGAGAGCACCCAACAAGAAGATAACAGCTGAAGAACAAACAACGGAACGTGCCATCACAAACTGAGGGCTGCTACTTTCCGCCATCACCAAATACTTCATCATATTTCGTCTCTCCAAAGTTGCTTCGACTCTCAAAGCTAGTTGGTGCTTCTCTTGGTACTTTCGTTCCAGACTCCTTTTCATGCTCGGAACAGAAACAGCCAAAGAAATTACTATCACAACCAAAGCTAACATGAAAATTGTAGGGCATATAATAACGAAAGCATAACTATGAATATAGTCATACAACTCAATGAGTTGGATGCCCACATTATTAGTAGCCGTAATTACAAAAATGGCCAAGGCGAAACCATTTGCAAGAACCTCTTTATCAGTCATGGATCCAAAAGAAGACATGAAATTAGTGAGAGTGGTTAGCATGAAGAATACGCTCATATACTTGGCAAAAGAATCTATATCAGTATTGATCAAATCAGTGTTGAGGTCCACTGACAGCTTCGTTGCAACTGCTAAAACTGTCAATGAAGCCGCGTTGATAGAGAAGAATTTGGAGGGAAACCACAGCTTTTTGAGTCGGAAGCCATTGAAGAGATCGGCTGCCATAGCAAGAGTGCAGATCGTAGAAGCTGCTGCAATGTAGAGCCCGATCCATGGCATTGCCTCATTAAGTTTTTTATCTATATCCTCCTTGTTGACCTCCATGGACACTTCTTTTTTACAAAGGGAAAGTATTATAATACTAAGATTATTGTTTTATAAGATCACACACATATAAATATATGTACAAAAATAAAATGAGGCTTGTCACTTTTTGTTATTATAAAAGGAGAGTTGGGAATTAAGCCTTACTTTTACCCCCAAGTAACATTGGAATTTATCATTTCTCATACACCAATTAAGTTAAAGATTCTTTGGCCGACCAAACACTCATAATCTCAATTCCTGAATGAGTGTTTTATGGGTGTACAACCTACCTCACACAAAACTTTAATTGCTTGGAAAGAGGTTGAAAGAATTTTTCTAGTGATACTCATACCCAGGGACGGTCCTACACTTGGTCCAAGGGGGCACTGGGCCCCCTGAAATTTTGAAAAAATGTTAAGGGTATTTATGTAATTTCACATTTTTAGTTTAAAAAATAAAAAATGTTGTTATGAGTATGACATAAATCTAGCAGAGTGTTTTTTATATGTGCAAATTTATTCATTTTTTTTCTTTTTGAAGCCAACATATAAAAATCCTCTTTTTTTTTCTTTCTCAATTCCTTCTCCATCTAAATTTAAGGTAAAATGTTGTGTTTATATTATTTTTTTACTTAACTTTTTTTATTATTGTTAACAATAAATATATTATTATGCATCAATTTTAAAATATAAAAAATAAAAGACAAATATTGTAATTCATGTGTTGAGTTATTTATTTTTTTACATTGATGTTGTGAAATAGAGATATAATTAAGTTACTAATTTAGAATGTTATTACTTTATATTGTAATATATTGTTTTTATCGAAGTTGTGACAAATTTATGTTGTTAATTTAGAATTGTTATATATTTTTAGATTGTGTCTTATGTGAGAACTATCTCACGAATATAATTACGTAAGACACACCTCACAATTCACATATATATTTATGAAAATGAGTTTTTTTTTGTGGGTAATAAAAATTCGTCTCACTGTAACTATCTGTAAGACCGTCTCGTATATATATATATATATTTTATTAGTTGACTTGGGCCCCTGAGTAGAAATCCTGGGTCCGTCACTGCTCATACCACAAGGTGCATCTTCTTTTATGGCACTCATCTTTAGAGAATCCTTATGTTAAACATGTTTGGAGGACATAAGAACCTGATAAAATAATTTATTAGTGCTACTCAAGGTGCATCTCTTTTTTTTTTCTCACTCTAAAGAACCTTGGGGGAGTGTTTCTAGGTGAGAACGAGGATATAAGCACACTAGAAAAGACACTAGAAAATAAAATAATTTATTTTGAGGTTCCGTTTCACAAAATTATATGGGTTAGGAGGTTTCATGTATGATTTTATTTTATATTAAAGTCTCTAAATTAGTGGTGTCCAAACGGTTTCAAAAACCAAAACCGAACCAGTTGACCTAGTTTCTGTTCGAAACCAGAACCGTGAACTGTCGTTCGATGGTTTAGTTTCGATTCGGGATAATTTCAAACCGGGAATCGGCGGTTTAACCTCTGATTTATCTATATTTTTGTTAAATTTTATATTATATATAAATAATATTATGTATTTATGTTATTTTACTCTTTCATTTTAAGTTGTATTGATTATTATTCTTAATTTCTATTATAAGTTGTAATTTTTTTAGGTATATGATTTGTATTTCGTTGTATTTAAATTATAATATCTTATATTCAAAGTTGTAACTTATAAGTTGTAATGTTGTGTTGTTGTAACTTGTACATGTAAGTTCTAATTTTTCATTTAAATAAAATTATCAACTCAAATAAAATTATTATGTTATAATATATGAATAATTGCAATATATATATGCAAATTTAATTAAAAAGAGTTGGTCTCTTGTGAGACTATCTCACATGCGACATGATTCAAGTATGCATTTTACAGGTATAAGTATATGTTTTTCACCTATAAGTATGTGTTTTATAAGTATCTTTTTTACAGTATAAGTATGAATTATTCAAGTATACCTTTTACGGTTATAAGTATATGTCTTTTTATGCTATAAGTGCAACCGTCGCACAGTGCGACGGTTGCACATGAATTTTTGCCAAAAGTTAAAAACAAAAAAAAAATTGTTGAAACCGCCAAACTGACTGTTTGAACAGAAACCAAACTCCCCACAATTCAATTTCGATTTAGCATGTGACCGTTTTTCAAACCGGCGGTTCAAACCGTTTGAATACTTTTACTCTAAACTATTAATATGTTTTTGTTTAACATTAAATCCTCTAAATTATTCAACTTTTTACACTTTTAACCACCAAATTTTCTTTTGTTGATTACATTACCCACCAAACTATATATAGATTGTTCCACTATGTTATTTAAAATTTAGCAATACTGCACGCTGCATTCAGCGAATGCAACATGTTACTGCTCCTGGCGCTGCATTCTGCAGCATGTTACTACACCCGCTGCAGCAAGCAGCTCACGTTACTGCACCGACTATATTCAGCAAGTACACGCTGCAGCGGGCTACATTCAGCAATACTGCCCGTTGTATACACCCGCTGCATTCAGCAAACACACGCTGCAGCACCTGCTGCATTCAGCAATATTGCCCGATGTATTCAGCAATACTGCACGCTGCTGCATTCAGCAATACTACTCCCACTGTATTTGGATGCGGGCGTGCAACAACCCGACACCGTAACTTTTGCCCGAAAAGATAAACCCGAGTCCGGTAAAACCCGAGCCCCATCGCCCAAGTCCAGCCCAATGTCCAATTGGCAAGGACCAAGACTAAGGTTGGGGCTGGACCAGGCCGAGCCGAGCCGCGCGCGTATGTGTTGCACAAGCATACTATTCCAATAGTATACTAATTACTAAGCCTCTTTTCATGGCTTAACTTATACTTGCATTTTCAAGTTCTATTTTCCTACGTGGTATAGTTAAACACTCCTCCCACATTCAAGACCTTTCATTCTCATTTCAAGTGGCTAATTTTGATGCTTAATTTCTCACTCACCAAAAAGGGGTAATTTCATTTTTGACCCTGTAAGAATGGCCGCGGGCCGATTTTGGCCCCTAATTTCAAAAGTGGCCCAAAAATCATCAAATTTGACCCTCATCGTTAGTCTGGTTAACAGAAACCGTTAAATCCCAGTTTTGGTGGGAAAACCTGTTTTTTGTCAAAATTTCCCGGTTTTTTTCTTACCAAACCCTATTACACACTATATAACAGTGAAATATCAGTTGAAAACACAATTATACACAAACACAAACAAGTATAGACCACAAATTCAATAATTTAGGAAAATTTGAAGGAAGATGTCTTCATCGAGCCAATCTTACGTTTCAGTGAAGAAACGTTGCGACTGTGGCAAGTTTGTCAAGGTTCGAGTCTCAGGACAACCTGGTAGTGAAGGGTGCCGATTCCAGAATTGCCCAGACTCATTGACCGGGAAAAGATGCAACTTCTTTGAATGGATTGACGAACCAAGTAAACACAATACACCTACAAATCTAGAGATCAAGTTTGCAGAACTGAAAGGTGATTTTTCACAGCTTAAAGGTGAAACAATGCAACTGAAGGCCGAAGTGCAAATGAAGTGCAATGAATTGAAAAGAATGGAGGAAAGAATTGGCAATTTGGAAAAGAAGAAAAATTTATCTATGTTGTTGGTCATACTAGCATGCTTGTCCATATTGCACAAATGGATGTTGTCTAATTAAGTAATAGCCTAAGCAGTGACATTTTTATGCAATTTCCTAAGCAGTGAAATATCCCATGTATGCTCTATATGAGCAGATTTTCATCTATATTTATGAATTTAAACACACTTGCATAGTCATACACAAATCAAAGTGGAATCTACCACCACTTCATAAAACATAAGTGTTTACATGGATTGCCAAAACTCTATTACAGAACCATGGCTCATAAGCCCAATCCCATGTGCAAAAGACCAAAAGATACAAAATATCTTCACTAAACCAGCAGATCAAACAATAACTTATACAACAAGAAAAGATACATCACAGTGACCATAAGTTCACTAATTATCAACAAAAGATACATCACAATGACCAGAAAATTCAACAACAAAAACTTCACTATCACAGTGACCATAAGTTATTAAATGCCACTAATTATCACTATCACAGTCACTAATTATCCTTAGCCTTATCCTTGCCAATCAAAAAATTTGGTAAACTTGATAGATTGATGAACTTCTTACATCCTTGCTTAATAACATGAATGTCTTCTCTTTTTTATGAAGGCCTAGGTAATACTAGTGGTCTTGCTATATAATCGGATGGATTGAAATTAGGAGGAGGTGCTCTTATAATCACTCTTCCAGGAGTAGGAGGTGGTGGAGGAATCTGTCATACAAAGGAATTTAGTTACAAATGCATATTAAAATGAAACCCCTGACTTTATGTGGACAAAAAGAAATTTAGTATGACAAAAAGAAAGTAATTATACACAAACTGATCCACCATAAGAAGAAGCTGGTGTTGGTCCAACATTAACTGAAGGTGCATGTGTGCTTTCCTACAAAACAATAGTAATGTCAAATATTTGATAATGAAGGTCAGATATTAACAGGTGCTTTCCTGCTAGATATTAATTGTGAAGGTCAAATATTACTAACCCTTACTTGAGTGTGTGGGAGTGGGTTGGGGAAACCTTCTTGTGTGAGCTCTTTCTGAGTGTGTGGGGCTGGGCTGGGGAAACCACCTTCTTATGTGAGCTCTTCCTGAGTATGTGGGGGTGGGCTTGGGAAACCACCTTCTTGAGTGAGCTGGTCTTGCATAAGTGGACTAACTCCATCTTGATTTACCTTATTAACACAAAACAATAATTTGCAAGGAGTTCATAAATAAGACTTGCACTTCAATAAGTTAAATACAAAACAAAATCTTCAAGAAATGACTTACATTCTGATTTTGTTCCGTTTCTTGTCCAACTGACACTTCTTCTTCATCAACAGGGAAATCTTCAGCAAATTGCTTCCAAGGGCATGTTAATTTGTTGTGTCCTTCTTCTTTGCAGAAGGTGCAATGGACCTTTGGTTTCTGTCTTGGCAGTTGGATCTTCTTCTTCTTGTGGATTTCTTCTTCATCACCCTTTCTTCTTGATCTTGTGGGTCTACCTATTTTCTTACCAAAGTGTGGAGGAATAGGAGGGATGTAGCTTGTTGTAGTCCATAGTTCTAGACCATCCATTGAATACATAGCAGACTCATACACCTTACTGTATGTTTCCACAAAATAGTGTTCACTCAGAAAGTTTTCTGGTTCTAATCCTTGGGCAAGAATATCACTCATTCATGTTTACAAGGAATACCCTCTAAATCCCAACATCTACATGTGCATGATTTTGCCCTCAAATCAACATGGAATCTGCCCCCATCACACACTGAAATCTCATAATTCTAATCATTGGACTTGATTGGAATGCAGTCTGTCACCCTCTCCCTTTTCTTGTGCAAGATCCTTATGATCTTTGGGCATTCTCTTCTCCCTTCCCAACATCTTTCTGCCAAGTCTCTATTCTTGCTCAGTCTAGTCATTAGATACTCTCTAATCCATTCCAACATAGTCATAATAGGCTTCTCCCTAGCTTCTAAAATGATGCTATTGAATGATTCACACATGTTGTTAGTTAGTATAACACATTTAGAATAAGGTGAGAAATGAGACCTACTCCACTGTGTTGGTGGTCTTTCTTGCAACCAAGCTAAACACCTAGGATCTAATTCACCTACATCCTTCATTGCACCATCAAACCCACACACAGTACTAGCCCTAGCAGCTTTTCATAGTGCACTTTTGAAAGCAGCCCTTCTGAAACCAGCAACCTTCATATTACCATGCATATGCTTCACACAAAATCTGTTATCTACCCCAGGTACAACCTGCTCAAATGTAGGGATCAATCCTTTTTGTCTATCAGACATAAAGGTCCACAAGTTCTCCCTTTCAATTTGCAAATCTTCCCTCAACAACTCAAGAAACCACACCCAGTTATCCTTTATTTCACTCTCAACCACTGCATATGCTATTGGGTATATTTGGTTGTTAGGATCCAATCCTACTGCAGTGAGCATTACTCCACCATGTGGACCTTTTAAGTGACATCCATCTACCCCAACACAAGGCCTACAACCAACTATGAAGCCTACCTTCAATGCCTTGAAACAAATATACAGTCTCTTAAATACATTACCATCAGAGTTGCCTGCCCCCTCAACCCCTATTATTATAGTTGAGCCAGGATTCCTTTGCCTAAGTGCTTGTGCATAATCCCAAAGTTTGGCATATTGTGCCTCATTACTACCCTCAATTCTCCTTAAGGCTTTCATCTTTGCTCTATATGCTTGTTGTTTTGATATATTACAATTTAACTCTCTCATTACAGCTCTCCTAAACCCCTGACTACTCTTACTAGGATCATCCCTCCAACCCTCAAGATAATACTTAGACAATCAGGATGAAGTCAAGTTTTTCAAGTGGTAACTAGTGCCACAAGTGTGATCAGGGTTGTATGTCCTGATCTGCCATGATTCTTCACCAATCATTTTAAGACAATTAATCTGCCATTCACACCCCTCACCCAAACATCTAGCATAGATTCTTTTTTGCCTCATTCTTTGTAATTTTAACATTTTTTCTTGTCTTAATTCCATGAGAGTGAACCTCTTTAAACATTTTTTAATCAGTGAATTTCATGCCTATTACAAATTTAGGATTATAGGTTGCAGAAGACTTGAATACAAGATTAGGGTCATACTTATCTTCTAACTCACTATCAAATTCTGCCTCAGAGTCTTCTACCTCTGATTCAGAATCTTCCCCCCTATTCAACTCAACATTTTATTTACCTATGCCCACCCACTCTGCTTCATTGTCTATGTTATCTTCAAATAATATATCATCAAAGTCAGAAGCATCATCATCATGAAGATTAGATAAGTTGCTAGGTTCAAAGCTTTCATCAGTAGAATCAAACTCTAAATCAATGTTATCATTCAGATTCCTATCTCCCTCAACTACACCATATTCTTCAGGATTTACCCCATCCAATCCCCAATCATAGTAATTATCAATGTATTCATTAGTATAATCCAAAGAAGGATTAGTTTCAACACACTCTTTATCATGGCCAACCCCTTTTTATCTGTGCTAACCCCACCTTTATCAGTACCAACCCCACATTTATCAGAAACAATGACATTTTTTCCAACACCACCTTCTGCAAGTTTATGAAAAGAAAAGAATACAATAAGTGCACTTGATAAATTTAATAAAAAACAAACACCATGTGGACATTAAATAAAACCATAGTTTTCTCAAGCCCACATGTTTTCTGAGGACCACAGAACATCAACATTAAATAATAAACAAATCAAACAAGAAATTTCCCACATATACAACACACATTATAATAATAAACAAAACACCAAAAACCATCATTTTCCAAACCCTATAAATGACAGAACACATCGCTTTCCAAACCCTATAATATTCAGAACTATTTTTTGCCACAACTCATTTTCAAACCATGCATAAACCCTAAAAACATTCCCAATAACAAGTAAAAAAACAAAAAAAAATAGAAAACTAACCAGGGAGAGCATTCGCCTTCGATTTGTGACGACCACTCATCGTTCTTTCTCAGTCTGTGGGATTAGGGTTGGGATTTTTCGATTTAGGACATAGGGTTGAGATTTTTTCGAATAGGGATTAGGGATGGGATTCTTCGATTTTGGATTTAGGGTAGGGAAGATTCGATTTTGGATTTTGGATGGGGAATTTTTTATTTGGGAATTAGGCTTTCGAAGAATTTCAATTGGTTGTGTGTGCCTATCTATTTGGAACGCGGGAATCAGAAATGTAAGTTAACGACCACGTGTCTCGCACGTGGTATCTCCGTTAGAAATTAGATTACATTTGGCTTTGAGCCAAAAAGGCCTATAAATGGGCCAAAATCGGCCCGCGGCCATTCCTACGGGGCCAAAAATGATTTTAACCTCACCAAAAATTGGTGGTGCCACCCACCACTTTCAACATCCAATTTTCCAATAGAATATGCATAAGATTTCATGACTTTTGTTCAATTGTGTACATCAATATTTTACTATATTGTGTAATATATATCAATAGTCTGCAAGATAATATTGATATATATTTACAATGTTGTGTAATATATTGATAATCCGCATAAATTTTATGTGTTTGATTATTTTTGTGTTAAATACATCTAATTATAATTAAAGTTGAGTTTATTTTATTAATTCCAAATTAAATGAATTGGTGAGTAATTTGAGTTTGAATTTATATGCTTATATTATATGGAACTATAATTATCGGGGAATATTGATATGTACAAAAATAAATGTAAATATCCCTAACTTTAAATTTCTTTAATTTTTCAAATTTGTACAGATGTCGACATTTATTATCGTTAAGTTATCAATATTTTCATGAATCTATATATATAAAAGGAGGGTTTGGATCTCTCAAATTGTGCCACATGTGTTTTCCAAATGAACCTTGGGTTGATATTTGACGCTTTGAAATATCGACACATAAGCAAATAGATTATATGTTACATTTTCTTAAATGTCATTCAATTCCTAAATATTAATTCTGCCCAGACTCTCTCCATTCTCATTCGCAGTGCTTCGTATTTTCACACAAACAATACTCGCCCATTCTTATCTCTCTTTACTGCTACCGGTCCAAGCCAGTCACTATCATTGCCGTCATCAAGAAGACAGTTAACCAGTTGTTCTTCTCAAAGGCCGTCGAGGGCGTTGTCACTCTCACCCTAGACGACAATGGTGAACTCCTTTCCTCTTTCAATCTTTTCATTAAACATCTTTACTTCTATTTTTATCTATAGTTTTTTAACACGATTTCTGGTTGAAGCTACTCAATAAGGGCTCGAAATTTAATTAATTTTGATATCAAGCCTTCTGTAGAAATGTGATTACGAATTATGGGCCCATTTTTTGTAAGTGGTTATCTATTTCGTTTATGCATTAACAGAGTGATTTTCTTTTCTTTGTTGTGTCTCATAGGGACAAGAAGGACATGAGAAGTCTTTTCCACTTTCTCATCTTTAGAAATTGTTTTAGAAGACCACCCCGCTAAGAAGTTGTTTCAGAAGCAGCGTAAGTAAAAGATCACGTCCTGCTCGCAATCAATCGCCACTGGAGTCTGGAAGTGATGTTCTATAGGTCAATTGCTCTCCCTGCTTTGGTAATCCAACATCTAATGACTTCTAGGTAAATTCATCTTTCATGTAATTATAATTTATGTTGTTTTTCAAATTGTTCAGATTCTTCTTTTAATTGGTGGAAAGATATCGATTGTAAGGTTTGATTTGATTAGTAGGTTGTTGGCCATGTGTATTGTTTAAATTATGTCTTCATCCTATACATGTTTGTTATTTTATCTCTCTTATTGATTCTCAAACGTCTCAAACCTCAATAATTCTAAAAAACAAACAGTCGTTTATTAATTTTCTTTTCATTCTTAGCTGATAATGCGTAGTTCTTACAGAGATCCAATCGAAGGAAGATAAAAGAGTGCAAGGCATTACCAAATAGAATTTAAGTAGGTCATTAAATTGTTGGGAGCGAAGATGGAGCGATGGGGCCTCACGAAATTGATACTATCAACAACAAGTGAGATTTTATTTGATTCTGAGAAATACCATGTTCTTGATCTGTAGAGAGAGTTTCTTTGGATTTCTTCTTCTTGCAGTAACTTTTTTTTTAGCTTTCCCCTTATAAGATAATTTTGTCTTTCCAAGATGGTTATTACCCTTTTTTGAAAAAATGAAGTATTCTGTTAAACCTTTGATTCTTGCAGGTCAATAAGATTATGTTGACAGTTGGTAGTTCTATTCTTGACCTTCTTAATCTTGCTCATTAAGGTACTCCGAGAAAAATAAAATTATATATGCAGAACTTTTCTTATATATGAGAATGCATTTGTGCATACAAATGTAATTATGACTATATAAACATTTATATATATGTGGGTACTTTAGCATCAATATCTTATTCTTCTATTAGAATAATGCCGGATGAAGAACTTGACAACGACAACGGAGATGGCAAAGATGATTCCCACATCGATAGTGTTGTTATGGACTTTGATGATGATATCTTCCCCTCTAACCACTTCAACTATCACCATCGGTCACAGTTCATTTTCATTATTTCCCTAAATCATTCTACAATATTTTTAGTTTTTAAACAGAAGTGATTCACGATTGAGTTAAATATAAAAGTGTGGTTTGATTCTCTCAAATAATGACACTTGGAGCTCTACCATATTGCCAAGTGTCCTCCCTTAAAATCATTTTATTTATGAAATATCAAAAAATTAATACCAATTAAATACATACTCCACTACTCTACAAAAAATAAGTGCTTTGAAAAAAAAAATCTAAGTTACAAATTCTTGGAAGAGATTGCTAATGTTGTATGCCTTTTTCTATATGAAATCTTTGGTTTCAAACTTGAATAATAGTTTTTGTCCAACATTTCAAATTAAAAAAAAAAAAAGGTAAACAATAATGTTCTTGCAAAATTAATGACACTAACAAAAAATAGGTGCTAAAAAAACTTAGCATATGTTTACATTGGGACGTATATAGATTTGCAAGTTTGAAAATGGATCATATCGGGAATTGTGGAAAAAATAGATGATGTTCTATTATTTTATTTAAAAAAAATATTTTTAATGGGAATTGTAAAAAAAAGTGGATAAAGTAGAAAAAATAGATTAGAGTTATAGGATTCTGCTAATTAATAAATAACATGATTAGGATATTATCAATTCAAAATCCGGATGGGCACATCCAGTCCAAGCACCCCCTTAGACCATCGGGAAATTGTAAAAAAACATTACAACAACATATGTAACAATTGGTTAAGATTAATAAAAAGAACAAAAAAAGAAAA
Organism: Scutellaria minor; assembly: GCA_954870855.1. Lineage (NCBI taxonomy): Eukaryota > Viridiplantae > Streptophyta > Magnoliopsida > Lamiales > Lamiaceae > Scutellaria > Scutellaria minor. The sequence goes on from OX940737.1 coordinate 14,997,028, forward strand.
CAATTACAAATGAAATCATTATGTAAACCTGATAAAAAGAGTACTCAAAGGCAAAATCGGAACAAAACAGGTGTCTTCGAGCGATAAAAATGGGATTTATTTTATACTTTTTAAAGAAAGATAGGAAAATATCTAATACAATAGTTAAAACACCTATAAAGAACTAGGAATTAACAATGTTGTACTAAAGATCAAATGAAAAAAAACAATAAGAAAGATTATTTTAAGGATATAGAAAAAAATATTATACATAAAAATAAATCAACAAACACTTATAAACTAATATTACTTATAAAATAAAATTAGATAAGTGTTAAATGAAACATGTGCATTGCACGGGTTCAAACCTAATATTACATGAAACATGAGCTAGAAATATTTTTTACATTATTCACCAAATTATCATTATCCAACCAGAATTGTATAAATAGCATCAATCACTATTAATTTATTTGACTTATAATAATAAAATTTCTTATTAATATCTTATAACCTTTATATATAAGTAAGTATTTATTTTAATATAAATATATATATATATATATGTTTTGTAGTTATGATTTTTGAATACCTTACATAACAAGACGCATTAACTAATAAAAGTAATCTTTTTATATCATATATTTAAGCGAACTTTAATTAAGAATAAAGTTGAATTAGATTAAATGTTAAATCAATTTTGTATTAACTGTTATTAATCAAATGGTACAACAATATGGTTAAAAGTAATTTTATGAATATAACAAATTAGGGTAAGTCAACAAATTGCTAAATAATAACATGGGGTCGTGTGATATTTAATAATACCAGGGGATTAAGAGATATAAAATGATAGTACGTATGAGAAGATAAAGTAATAGAATAATAAAATTAAATAAATGGTAGTATTGATCTGACGAATTATTGTTGGATTGGAGTGTTGATTAGTTGATCGAAGTCATATTAGGCGGCTAGCTCTTGTTTGATTCTCAATAATCGAAGTCATATTAGGCGGCTAGCTCTTGTTTGATTCTCAATAATTGGTTTATAGGAAAAAAAACAAACTTTATGCAGCACAGCAATGATAATATTGCATTAATTAAAGTAAGACAGATTTAAGAAATTATCCCAACTTTTGCTAATAATAATAGACTTACTAAAATAATTAGTCTTTCCTTATCAAAAGTTAGTTAGTTTGGGTTCATATTATTTAATTATATATAGAGAGCTTATATTGCATAAATTAGGCAGATTTTGTCAATAATAAATTTTTTAAACTGGTGCATGGATCTCGGGTTGACCCAATTCAGGGCCACTTTTTGTATGCTTCCACGCGCTCTCATGCTCCTATGTATTCACGTTCACATATTCTTTCATGTGTTCATATTCTAACAAATATGTAATATCTTTTAGATATATTGATACATTTTAGTTATGATAGTGATATATTTATGTTATGTTAGTTAAACATTTACATTATATTTCACAGACATGTAATATCTTTTAGTTATGTTAGTGATATCTTTTAGTTATAGTACAACCTTTATGTTATACACGCTCACACATTTTTCGTGATATGACAAACATGTAATACATTAAGTAGATGTATTAATTAATATCTTTAAGTTGATGTATTAATACCTTTATGTAGATAAAATAATGCATACATGTATAACTAATGATACATTTATATAATATTAGTAATACCTTTATATGACAAGGTTTCAGCGAAAAAAATTATTATATATAAGTTGCGGGACCCGAGTTTCAATTAAAACGAGCTAATACCTTTGTAGATGAAATCTATACTATATATAAAATGAAAGAAGTTGGCAAATTTTACAAATTTGTCATTTTCCCTCCCAAACTATCAACCAATAAAAAAAACGAAAAAAAAAACTAAATAACTTTTAAGTATCTTATAGAATAAGTTTCACATATATTTTACACAATAAACTATCTTATAATTTATATATAGGAGTAGAGATGAAACAAAAGAAGCTATCTTAAATGATATGATTATATTTTAATGATATAATTAAATTTTGAAAATAATGAAATTTAAACATTGTCAAAATTAAAAATTTTGAAAATTAGTTTATAATTTTAATATATAAATGTGGAAAATAGTTTTAAAATCTAAATTTCATTTTATGAAGGGTTATAAAATGTTTAAAAGTTTGAAACTATTATAAAAATATTAAAATAATAATAAAATCTGAAATTAATAATAATAATAATAATAATAATAATAAGAAGAAGAAGAAGAAGAAGAAGAAGAAGAAGGAGGAGGAGGAGGAGGAGGAGGAGGAGGAGAAGGAGAAGAAGAAGGAGAAGGAGAAGGAGAAGGAGGTTGTGAGATTAAGTCTAACAATCTTAAATCAACAACAAATAAAATTTAAAAATTAATCAAATATATATGTAATATTAATTGTATAAGATATAAAAATCAATAAATTGAATAATTTTTTTTAAATAAAAATAATAAAAATATTTGATAAAATTTATTCAAAATTATTTCAAATAAATAGATATAATTAATCTAAAAATTGTTTTAAAAAAATATAATATTTTCCAAAAAAATTTGAAAAATGATTTCAAAAATCTAAGAAATATTGTTTTAAAATTTAAAATTAATTTGAAACCTAAATTTATAAATATAAACTAATTTTTTTTGGAATAAATATAATGGTTTTTGAACAAATCCATCTAAAAACAATGCAGAAAATTATTTATAAATTCTAAAAATAATTATAAGATATAAAGGAACAAAAATATGAACAAGACAGATTAGTAAGTATAATTAATCACTTCTTAATTATTCAGAAATTAAAACTCACAAACACAAAACTATTATTATATTATATTCAATTTTATTTTCATATTTAATTGTTGAATATTGATGTTATCAATAAAAAAATATGGATTTTTACAAATTTCGAAATAATAAGATGTCAAAAATAATCTTTTAATATAACAACTTCATTATATTACTGCAAATCGTATATATTGTCATTATATATAATAAACCGCGCATCGCGCGGGAGTACTACTAGTAATATCTTTATGTATAACTATACTTTTACATAATATTAGTGAGATTTTTATTTTCAGTGAAAAAAAAAACATATATATTATTAGGTGGATCCAGTTTGGGTACTAGTTATACATCCTAAATCCATACAATTGATGCATAGGAGTCATTCTAAATTTTTATGTGAATTTTTTTTATAATTAAATAATAAAAAGACATGAAAATAACATGAAAGGAGAAAAATTGCGAGCTTTTTAATGAATAATCAATAGACACATTGGTTGGATGTTTCTAACATCAATTTTGACCTTGAGATAAATTGAAGTGTTGCTAGCTGGTGACGATGGTCAGGAGAGAGATTAAAAATTATGTTGTCTAGTAGTGCATAGTTGGCGACAGCTAGCTAGCTCTTGTTAAAAGAAAAGATCCCCCATTGAATTGATCATACTTTTTAACAATATTGCTCTGAGGTAATACTATATATTACCCTAACATGTATTTATAAATAAACCAACAACAACAAAAAATAAAATTATATTAATATATAATCACACTGCATTAAATAAGAAAATCATTACAACATGAAACCACACAACAATAATATAAATTCACTCGCAAATTAAAGAGTCATCCAACTATCCACCAGACAACTTGTTTATCGATCGACTTCAAAATTGGATCTCATAATCTCAAATGGAAGGCAATAGTGATAAAAGAGTTACAAAGTTGCGTGGTAGTTAATGGAGAGCCAAATTATTTAAAAGAAATCAACATTTATGAAAAATATAATATATGTTTGATAATGAAAAAAAAAGAGAGATTTCAGGGCGATGGCTTCTTAAGGTTGGCAATTAGGTATTTGGCTCACTAGTTTTGTGAGATTGAGGAATTGTAAGACAAAAGACTGTTTGGCGTTTTTTACAACATCGCACGGTGCATCAGTTTGCAAAAGGTGGCGTGCTTGGCTGATGCCTATCATAAACACAACTATGAAAACACATGCAATATTCTTAATCACTCTTGTGTTTGCCATCTCTATACAACTTTAGAATTTGTTCTTGTTGTTCTTATTGTTGTTCTTTTTATTGTTCTTATTATTGTTGTTCTTATTGTTGTTGTTCTTATTATTATTATTATTATTATTATTATTATTATTATTATTATTATTATTATTATTATTATTATTATTATTATTATATTTATTTATTTTACATTTTCTTTGATTTTTAGATATTTTAAAATAATTTTCTGATTTAAAAAAATAATAAATTGTTTATTAGCAACAAACTTGCACGTTCCTCTTCATGTGTGCCCACCAATGCGTGCCCAACAAGTAGATTGCATGTATAAGGCTCACAACAATAATTTAGATCTGCTAAATTAATTACTATGTATAATTGAATATTTGTTATTGTTATTGAAAGATTTTGGAAATGTCAACAAGATCAGGCTAGGATTACATATATATGGCTCATAAGAATCATTTACATCCATAGTGTTTGCCATCATATCTGCTAAATTAATTAATATTCATAAATGAATATTGTTATTGTGGTTGAAAGATAATGGAAATGTCAACAAGAGGATTACATATATAAGGCTTATAAGAATTTTTTTGATCCATATCATATCTGCTAAATAAAAATTATTTATATACAACTGGAGTAGATCCATGCAATTCGAATTGACCCGGAGAATTACTTTTCATGGTCTCAAGTGCTTTCAAGCGCTCTCATGCGCCCCACGCGTCTAGGTGTTCGTGTTCACACACTCTCTCGCGTGTTTTTGTTTTGACAAATATGTAATACCTTTTAATAAATTATGCTAGTGAGGTTTTTAATTATGTTAGCGAGACTTTTATGGTTTGTTGCCAAGTCATGGGAAAATTGATGAAAATATCTCTTAAATTACCCTTCATTAAAGTAACAAATAAAATTAAAAATATTATTTAATATAAAAATATAAAATCTGAAAATTTTATTTAAAAATTATAAAAATATTTTATATTATCTAAATAAACAAAAACAATCTAGAAGAAATATTTAAATAAAGTAATAATAATCGTTATTACAAATGAGAATATTGTTATTTTGATTGAAAGATAATGGAAATGTCAATAAGAGGATTACATAATATGCATAATTGAATATAAGGCTCATAACAATAATTTAGATCCATAATGTTTGCCATTATATCTACTAAATTAATTAAAATGCCTAATTGAAGGAGATCTGTTGCTATGACATTGTCATCCAATGTTCTTATTTCCAATATACCTCCTTAATTCGAGGGAGGATTTAGAATGCATTGATATAATAGATGCAAGTCTGATGATCAAAATTTTTGTTTCTTCGTCTTCTATTTCTAAAACTCCATTGCATGTGTTTTGTAGTGCTTGTTATCGAAATATGTAAATTTAGGTACTGCCTAAATACTCTTTTAATTATTTCATAACTTTTAATTATATATAGAGGTAAATGAATGAAGTGGAAGAGAAGTTGAGTTTGAGATCAAATGTACGATTTTTCGAGAGTAAAGAATTTTGAAATGGTTTAGAAATTAAAAAGATGTTATAGGACTCATTGGAGGAAATAAAAATTTCTTGGACTTTTGGAGAAAATTAAACATGAAGTTGAAATGGAAAGATTTAGGAAACCTCTAGCTAGACATGTTTATTCACTAGTGCATACAAGTTGTAAGCCCAAACCCTGTTTATCAAAATCGGCAATAATTTGGTAAGCCCGTTGCTGCTTATCGGGGCTCCACTGCTCAATGTAGTGCACAATATCAATTCCTGATGGATTCTCCGCCTTTATTATGACGCAGACTTCTTCACCTAGCACTGATATGTACATCGCTGGGAAGTTGATGACGGGGACCGTTTATGGCGGAAGTTGCCATTGACAGAAATGCTCATCTTGGGAGGAAGAAAGGAAACTAAGGATACATTTTGGTTGGAATTGTCGAAGAATTCTTAACGTTTTAAAGGGGGTAAACATTAGAAACGTTGATATATGCATTGAGATTTCGTTTTTTGCCACCTTCGTACCTTCGTTTTTTTCAAGATTAAATGCAATACGTAAACACAAGACAAACATCAACAACATGCATAAAAATATTTTTTGTTTGGGTATTGGTCAATCAATTTTGAGCATTGTGGGCAAACCTGAGGGCCTACCTAGAGCCGATTGGCAGATTGATTTTTTTTTTTAAATGATCGTATAATAAAAACTAAAATATCATTATTGCAATTTTAAAAATAATCATTAAACTATAAATATAATGAAATTTTACAAACCCTTTAAGATCTGCTGTTGTACATAATTGCCAATAAAATTTTGCTAGTGTTCATATATTGCCAATTAATTATAGGGCTAATATGCAAATATATTATTAGCAATGGTATTCTTAATGTTTATAATTACACAACAAGAAAAAAGAGTAGTTGCGATAAGACTTTTTGCGACAACAAAAATAGTCGCGAAAAGTCTAGTTATTGCGACAATTATCAACGTTGTCGCAAATTATTTTTGCGACAACATTTTATTGCCGCAAATACTCATTTTTCTTATATGAATACAATACTTTAATTTTTCATTTTTTGTTTTGGAGAAATACACTTCTAACATCTAAGTTATGATGCAAATACACATCTAATGTATATATTCGGATGCAACTTTATCATAATCTTCTTTTTATGGGTTTTTATTTTATAATAATGCTGCTATATCATAATATATTTTTAATTTAATATTTGTTTTTAAAATCAAAGTATTGATATACTATACTTATATTTTATAAAATTACTTTTAAAATAAATTAATTTACCTACCATTTTTACAGCTAATTCATTTTATAAAGGTATTTTGAATCAAGTCGCCTCTATGGATGATTAGTCAGTGATCTTAAAAAAATAATTCTAATTTTGCAAGATCATATTAAGTTAATGGTCATTAAAGGATTATGAGATATTTGGAATCAATTGATTAGCTAGAGCGATCATGGTTTGATGAACTTGAGTTATGTTTAATTGAGGAAGTCCTTGTCATAATTTAAAATAACGAATATGAGATTAGTGGCAATGAATAACTAACGTGTTCCCAAATATGATGGACGTGCAATAATTAAGTTTTTTTAATTATTTGAAAGTAAATGTTAATCAAACCAAGTATAGATGGCTATAAATACTTGGAAGAGAAGTATTTCTGTGCATCAAGTGTATGAATTATGATCCATGCAACTGGGTGCATGTGTGTTCGGTTGGGTCGGGTTCGAACCGGATTCGTGGCCAGATTAATATTGTCACGCCCCATTTTACGTTACTTTAGAATATCGTAGTTTAAATAATCTTCGTTTGGGCGTCTAGTAACTTCGTTAAACATAGGTTTCCAAAGATGAATCCGATCTTGCAAATAAGCAAATAAGAATAAAATTATCTCAACAATCCTGTTTTATAAAACGAAACCCATAAGCAGCGGAAGAAAATATTTTACTTTGTTGAACACAACTAAAAACGTACAGATTTACCAACTAGGCTTTCCAAAATAGGGTTTAATGCACCAAACCCCCCGGTGTTTTGGAAATTATACGTCGCTTCCCCCCGTGTTTTCAAAATGGCAACGTTTACATGTGGGTTATCGGAAAGTCAGCACACGTCCCATTTTTTAGAATCGGACTTAACGGTGTTAAATTTTACCATGAACTTCCCATTATGTCCCTGATATTACCCAAACCTTTCACACGGGGAGTCAAAGTCAATTGCAAACTGTAGCCATAGAGAGAGAATTAGGGTTCCCGATTCTGAAACCCTCCACCCAAAATACTTTCTATTTTTTCCCAAATCTTCACACATTTCTTCCCATTTCACCAAAAATTGAGTGTATATACCAGTAAAGAGTGAAAACCCCGATGATATTTCCGTGAAGGTCGTGTTTGAAACAGCGGTGGAAGGTGATATTGAAGAAGGCCGACAGAAGGGTAAGTTTGATCTATTTAAGCTTGTATAGGTTTGAAATTACTAGGTTTTTAGGTGCTTTGAAAATTACTGGATTTGGATTCGATTTGGGGTTTTTCCCCTTTCTAATTTTGGGAACCCTAAATCGAAAATCAATAAAATTAGGTTAGGTTTAAGTGTGATTTTTCTTTGTTAATTCTTTTTTTTGGGGTTTGAATTCGATTTGGGGGTTTTTCCCCTTTTTAATTTTGGGAAACCCTAAATCGAAAATCAACAAAATTAGGTTAGGTTTAAGTGTGATTTTTCTTTTTAATTCATTTTTATGGGGTTTGGATTCGATTTAGGGGTTTTCCCTTATCTAATTTTTGGGAACCCTAATTTGTGGTCACTGTTGAGGTGAAAGTGATGTAATGGTTGTATATATTGTGTGTCTGCCAGTATACATATGAGGTTTCATGTACTTTGTTATTGTGTGTTTGCCTATGCTTTTGAAGATAGAATCCATAAACTGTTGTGTTCATTTAGGATGGCAAAACTGTAATCTCTTAACTATTGTGTTCATTTGGGATGGCAAAACTGTAATCTCTTAACAGTAGTCTTTTTTAAGTGTGTTTGATATTGTATTTAATCTATTTATATTGTTACTTATATGTAGTTACTTGTATGTCTAGTTAAATGAATGTTTGTCTATTGTGGATTGATGATTTCAGGTTATAGCTTATGATGGAGATACTTTTATATTTGATGCATGGGTGGGGGGTAGTTTTAGGATGCTTGCAAAATTAAGATATGTGGGTGGATGGAGGGTATATATACCACCAGTAGAAGTTGATAGGTTTTGTTTTCATGATGTGCTAGAAATCTATAAACAATCCAATGGGAAAACTAGTAATGTAGAAGTGTATTCATGTTCTCCTAGGGTAGATCTTGACAAGGGGTTGAGGGTCATTAACAATGACAGTGATTTAATTAATTTGTTCCTAGAATACAAAGGATTTCCTGTCATTCCTTTGTATTTTGAGGACCACCAAGGTCCTCTTCTTGCCGTGGATAGTGATGGTAATGTCATATCCACACAAGAATCAATCCCCTCAATCTATTGTGGGCCAAATGTTGAGGGAGGTAATGATGAGCAGGTTGATGAGGGTTTTGGGCATGCTGAGGGTGTGGGAGAAGGAATGACAGAGGCAGAGGCAGAGGGTGTGGGGGAGGGGGAGATGAGACAGATGGTGTGACAGAGGGTATGGGGTAGGGAGTGACAGAGGCAGATGGGAAGGGTGTGGAAACTGATGTTGATGATTCATCTGATGAATCATATGAATCATATAAGGCTGATACTGATGATTCAATATCTTCAAGCCCATCTTGGATGCTAGTGTTGAATAATATTCATAAAGTGGATCACTATTATTAATTAAATGTGTTTAGCTATCTAAAATGAAAGTCCAATTAAAGTGATCTAATTTAGATTGGACTGATGAGTATTGGGTTATATAAGTTATGGGCTTATATATGTGTAAAGACAATTATGTGATTTATTATTGGTTGATGGGGCCCAATAATAAATATAGGGTTTAGTTGATTTATCTCAACTATATAAGGGTCGTGGTCCCCAAAGGTACGATACACTTTTCTTTTCTCTGAGACCATCATCAGAAAGAAACAAAATAAGAACATCGTAACCTTTAGAAGACTCTCACCCGATTTGAGTAAACTAAAGTACGAATCAAGAATTCTAGAAAGGATAATGGATTCAGGTACGCTTCCGCTTTATGGTTATTGTCTCTTCTTTATCATCGTAGATCTTAAGTTTGGGGATTATGTGCTGATGCATGTTTATGTGCATTTAATACATGCTTATTATTTGACATGATTCCTACAAGTGGTATCAGAGCCACTCTACAAATGATTTTCTAAAATTTGGAAAGATTTGTAATTATGATTCAGAAATTAGGGTTTCATTATTGTGAATTAGTTTATTCTACCGACGGTTTCTTCTTGATTCATGTATTATTGTTTAATGGAATTGGCTATGATTATTCTGAGGAAATCGTGTTCCGGTTACGATTTGTATGCCTATGTTAATATTGGTTGGCATGTGGCTGAGTTGCTCTCTTTATTTATGTTAAAAGATTAAGGCCTTGATTTATATTATTCAGTATATGATTTTGAGTTAAAGCATTACAGTTGACTTTTTCAAGATAATCTTGCTGGGTCTATTTACTTTTAATATAAAATTGATAAGAATGTTTCAAATACATGTTCTATGTTTGATTTATTGATTAGTTAATGGCCTGGATTTAGATTAAGCTTTATATTTTAATTTCTTCAATAATAATTGGGTACGTCTATGATTTAATTTAATTTGTCTGACATTTTATAGAACCAATTGAAACATGATGTTGCCAAAGTGACCTCTCTGCGTAGATTGGCTTATTGAGAATGTCAAGATGTTTGTGTGTATGTGGGTTTGTGCGAATATTTATCGGCCCAAAGCAAGGTTGATATTTGGCTGAACCACATATATGCTTGTGGTAATGAGTGTGTGATAATTTTATGGTTTCCATGTAAATAGTGAACGTCATCCAAAAATGAGTTCATTATTTGACAGGATTTATTGTCAACATTTGATTACTACAACAAGAGTGTCATTTACAATTGATATTACTATCCAAAGACTTGATATTAATGGTGTGCTAGGCATCTTGAGATGTATTCCATATTTATTTGAGAATTTAAAAGTTGGTATATGGATTTATGTGAGTATGTTATATGTTTTTATGTTCTCTGTTTAGCTATGTTATCTGCTGCTACTATATCTGCAAACACTAGCAACATTCCCATTCTGAATGGGACAAACTTCAAGGATTGGAAAGAAAATATGCTTATTATTCTTGGCTGCATGGATCTGGACCTTGCTTTAAGGGTAGAGAAACCTGTTTCTCTTATGGCTGAAAGTTCATCTGATCATCAGAGGAATTTTGAGAAGTGGAATGCTCTAATCGCATGAGTCTGATGATCATAAAGCGCGGCGTTCCAGAAGCCTTTCAGGGCACTATATCTAATGAGGTGACTTCAGCTAAGGATTTCTTACCGAAATTGAGAAACGTTTTTCTAAAAACGATAAGACGGAGGTAAGTACGCTTTTAGCTAACTTGATCTCCATGAGGTATAAAGGTAAAGGAAATATAAGGGAGTACATTATGGAGATGTCAAACATTGCTTCAAAACTTAAGACACTTAAGCTCGATTTGTCTGATGACTTACTTGTGCATTTGGTTTTGATTTCCCTTCCTGCACACTTCAATCAATTCAAGGTCAGTTATAACTGCCAAAAGGAAAAATGGAATCTTAATGAACTGATTTAATACTGTGTGCAAGAAGAGGAAAAGTTGAAGCATGAAAGAAAGTGCTCATTTTGTAAGTACCTCAAAAGATACGGGCAAGAAAAGAAAATTTGATAATGTTGTTAAAGGTTCTAAGCAAAATAAACAAGAGAAGCCTAAGGAAAAGAAAGGTTGCTTCTTTTTTCATAAGCTAGAACACAAAAAAAAAGGACTGTCAAAAATATAAAGCATGACATGCTAAGAAAGGTACGGTCCTTACTTTGGTCTGTTCTGAAGTTAATTTGGCTTCAGTACCTAGAAACACTTGGTGGTTAGATTCTGGTGCTACTACTCACATAAGTGTTTCTATGCAGGGTTGCCTGAACTACCGAAAGCCAAGTGATGATGAAAGATACATCTTCGTGGGTGATGGAAAGTCGGTAGAAGTTGAAGCAATTGGGAATTTTAGATTGTTGTTAGGAACTGGTTGTTATTTGGATTTGAAAGACACTTTTGTTGTTTCGTCTTTTAGGTGAAATTTGGTTTCTATTTCCTTGTTGGACAAATTTGGTTACTTATGTTCATTTGGAAATAATCAGTTCAGTCTTTCTTTAAATTCGATTATTGTTGGTACTGGTTCATTACGTATTTATGACAATCTTTATCTTCTTGACACTATTGCTTCATATAATGAAACTCTGCATGTACAATCACATGGTATTAAGCGCAAATTTAATAAAGAAAATTCGGCTAATTTGTGGCATAAATGTTTTGGTCATATATCCAAATCAAGAATTGAACGACTTGTGTCATAAGGTGTTGTTGATTCACTTGACTTTTCAGACTTAAATACGTGTGTTGAGTGTATCAAGGGAAAATAGACCAAACATAAGAAATTAGGTGCCTACAGGTTTATGAGTGTTTTGGATTTAATACATACTGATATATGTGGGTCATTCCATACGGCTTCTTGGAATGGTCAATGGTATTTTATATCGTTCATAGACGATTATTCACGTTTTGGGTACCTATATCTTATTCATGAAAAATCAGAAGCACTAGACATGTTCAAAATTTTCAAAGCTGAAGTTGAAAATCAACTTAGCAAGAAAATCAAGTGCGTCAAATCTGATCGTGGAGGTGAATACTACGGTAGATATGACGGTTCAGGTGAACAACGTCCAGGGCCATTTGCTATCTTTCTGGAGAAATGTGGAATTATCCCTCAGTACACTATGTCGGGTTCTCCTAGTATGAATGGTGTTGCTGAAAGAAGAAATAGGACACTTAAGGATATGGTAAGAAGTATGATTAGTCATTCTACCTTGCCAGAATCCCTTTGGGGAGAAGCAATAAAGACAACAACATATATCCTAAATAGAGTACCAACTAAAGCAGCTGCTAAAACACCTTACGAGCTTTGGACGGGCCGAAAGCCTAATCTGAAACACCTTCATGTCTGAGGATGTCCATCTGAGGCTCGGCCTTATAAACCTAATGAAAAGAAATTAGACTCCAAAACAGTAAGCAACTATTTTATTGGTTACTCTGAGCGCTCTAGGGGTTACAAGTTTTATGATCCCACTATAAGGTCTATTTTTGAGACAGGAAATACAGTATTTTTTGAGGATGTTGAGTTTGGGGGGAGAAATAAGGTTAGAGACATTGTCTTTGAGGAGGAATCAGTTACAATTTCTACTACTATTTCTGACAGCGTACAAGTTCCTATACCTGTCGTTCGAGAAATGGATTTAGAACCTTGACAAGATAATGTTGAACAACTTCCCAATCAAGTTGAGGAAATAGTTCCTGAAGAACAAACTCAACAACCTCAAGAACAAGTGCTAACAAGAAGATCCACAAGAGATAGGAGAAACGCTATTCCGGATGATTATATAGTATATCTCCAAGAACATGAGGACACTGTAGGATTGTTGGGAGATGATCTAATCAGCTTCCAACAAGCCATGCAGGATTCTAAATCTCAAAAGTGGATCGATGCCATGAATGAGGAGTATAAGTCTATGCAAGACAATCAAGTTTGGGATCTTGTCCCATTACCCGAAGGAAAGAAACCGATTGGTTGCAAATGGATATTTAAGACCAAACGGGATTCAGAAGGTAATGTGGAAAGGTATATGACTCGTCTTGTAGCTAAAGGCTTTACCCAAAAGGAAGATATTGATTTTACAAAGACTTTCTCTTCGGTTTCATCGAAAGATTCTCTAAGGGTAATAATGGCTCTTGTTGTACATTTGGACCTTGAGTTACATCAGATGGATGTTAAGACAACGTTTCTAAATGGTGATATTGATGAAATGATATATATGGTGCAACCGGAAAATTTTGTATTTGGAGATCCAAAACACATGGTCTGCAAATTAAATAAATCCATCTATGGTCTGAAGCAAGCTTCTCGTCAGTGGTACCATAAATTTCATCAAGTAGTTACCTCATTTCATTTTGAGTCAAATACTGTTGAAGATTGTGTGTATCACAAATTCAGTGGGAGTAAATATGTATTTCTGGTTTTGTATGTCGATGACATACTTCTTGCTGCTAACAATAAAGAAATTTTGCACGAAACCAAGAAATTTCTTTCAATGAATTTTCAAATGAAAGATCTTGGGAAAGCTTCTTTTGTATTAGGAATTCAGATACTTCGAGATCGCTCTCATGGTATTCTTGGATCATCACAGAAGAACTATATAGAAAAAGTGCTTTTAAGATATGACATGCAAGGAAGCAAACCAGCAGACACCCCAGTTGCTAAAGGAGATAAATTCAGTTTAAGTCAATGCCCTAAGAATGACCTTGAAGTTAAGGAGATGCAGAAGTTTCCTTATGCGTCAGTCGTAGGGAGTCTTATGTATGCTCAGGTTTGCACACGTCCGGATATAGCATTCATTGTTGGGATGCTAGGGAGATATCTAAGTAATCCTAGAGTGGATCACTAGAGAGAAGCCAAAAGGGTTCTTAGATATTTACAGAGAACTAAAGATTACATGCTCACATACAAGAAATCAGATCAGTTGGAGATCATTGGGTATTCTGATTCTGATTTTACGGGATGCCAAGATAGTAGAAGATCCACTTCGGGCTACATATTTTTGTTGGCTGGAGGAGCTATTTCATGGAAAAGTGATAAGCAGACACTAATAGCTTCATCCACCATGACGGTGGAATTTGTGGCTTGTCATGAGGCATCTAACCATGGATTATGGCTGCAAAATTTTGTCACTGGGCTGCGTGTTTTGAGTGGAATTGAAAGACCACTAAAGATATTCTGTGACAACAAGTCAGCAGTCTTATATTCTTGCAATAATAGGAGCTCGTCTAAATCAAAATATATTGACATAAAGTTCCTAGTTGTGAAAGAAAGGGTATAGAGTGGTCAGATTTCGATAGAGCATATAGGGACAAACTCCATGATTGCAGATCCTCTTACTAAGACAGTCACACCAAAGCTCTTCTATGAGCATATAGCTAGTATGAGTGTCTTGTCACTTGAGGATATCATAATTTAGTGGGAGTTTTTATACATGTTTAGCTCTATGTTTTCTTTTGGATACAATTTTGTGTATTTGGATATTTTCTGCAGAAATAAAGTTTCAGTTTATTGCACTCTGTACAATTATGTTAAAGTTTGATCTCAATAAATGAGGACCAGTTGGAAATAGACATGTTTAGATCACATTACATGCAATTTCCATGTTATGCATCTATAACTTGATCTATGTCATTTGATTGTATTGGTATATGTGATTACTGATGGGTTTAGTCGCGCTTCATGTGGCGAAAGCTCCTTTAGTTCTATATCAGTATGGTCAATGGACGAGATTGTGAGGAATGCCCTTAGTATGATAGCAAAGTTTGAGCGCTCATAAGGTATACAAATTTGTTAGGAATAATATGTGACCAAGGATAAAAGTATCGCGAAATATCGCGGATATATCGCGGATACGGATATTGCGATATGGATATTGGGTGTTAATGTATTTCTTCTTGGGTATCGCGGATATATCACAAAATATCATAAATTATCATTATCGATATCGATATCGGTTCAATGTAGTACAAAATTGGATGGAAATTGAGAAATATCGTGGATATATCGCAAATTATCGCATATATATCAAAATTTTCGATTTTGATTCAAAAAATTGAAAAATGTGATTTTTTTTACTTTGTATTGTGTATTTTGTTTGACAGTAGAAGGAATATATAAATATGTTCCTGACACCTTTGAAAGTTCACAATTTGGTTGGAGTACTCAAAATATTTTTCATTACCCACCTCCTCAAGAAATGTCATATAAAGATCAAAATGAGTATCAATAATATGATTGGATTAGTATACACTATCCAATTCATGGTGAAGCAGTTGGGCGAGATAGAGAAACTTATGAATGACATGTGCATAACTATATCCATGAGTACTCTAATGTGATGAGTTGGTATCATTACTGTCTGGACAAATATGACTTTCCATCTACTATGTTTGAACCTCATAGATCATCTTTTTTATTCAAGTGTATTGTATCATGTAATTTTAGTAATTTTGTATTGTATTATGTAATATATTGTTAGTTTTTTTTATGAAGTACAATATTTATAAAGCTTATTATCTATATGTTAGTTTTAAATATATTATTTTATTGTGATTTTGGGTGGAATATATGTGTAATGATGTGTTAAAATAATCCCTAAAATTTCATATTAAATTTCCAAAATTCTAATAAGATATCCGTCATTTCTTCAATTTTTTTGCGATATCGATATGCGATATCGATATATCCATCGATATATCCGTAAAATTAAGATTGCGATATCACTTGCGATATCGATATTTTCATCCTTGTATGTGACCCAAGTGGGAGATTGTTGGATAATATTCATAAAGTGGGTCATTATTATTAATTAAATGTGTTTAGCTATCTAAAATGAAAGTCCAATTAAAGTGATCTAATTTAGATTGGACTGGTGGGTATTGGGTTATATAAGTTATAAGCTTATATATGTGTAGAGACAATTATGTGATTTATTATTGGTTGATGGGGTCCAATAATAAATATAGGGTTTAGTTGATTTATCTCAAATATATAAGGGTCGTGGTCCCCAAAGGTACGATACACTTTTCTTTTCTCTGAGACCATCATCAGAAAGAAACAAAATAAGAATATCGTAACCTTTGGAAGGCTCTCGCCCGATTTGAGTAAACTAAAGTACAAATCAAGAATTCTAGAAAGGATAATGGATTCAGGTACGCTTCCGCTTTATGGTTATTGTCTCTTCTTTTTCAGTTTATCATCGTAGATCTTAGGTTTGGGGATTATGTGCTGATGCATGTTTATGTGCATTTAATACATGCTTATTATTTGACATGATTCCCACAACTAGAGGACTTTGAGGGGCCTGAAGATGATGATATCTTTGCCAATAGATCTCCAGACGATGCAAGGAGTGTCTTTAGAAAATGTAGGCAAATGCTAAGGGAAAGAAAAAAGAAAAACCAGGCAGAGGGGTTAGAGAGGGAAGAGGTAGCCTTGGGTAGGGATGGAGAGGACTGGTACAGTGATGAGGAGATAGATGACAACCACTTATGAGAGAGAGAGAATGATGAGTGGTCAGAAGGGGTAGACATGAACCAATTTGAGTTGGTAGTTGGGATGAAATTTCCTAATAGGGCTGTATTTAAAGAGGTGTTGTAAGATTGGGTAGTTAGAAAGGACTATGAATTGAGTTACATAAAAAATAAATCCAAATTGGTTACTGCCAAGTGTAAGAGTGGGTGTGATTGGAGATTGAAGGCCTCTATTGTGCAGAAAACCACAACATTCCAGGTTAAAACTATAAAGGGTAGACATACTTGTGCTTACAGGGTTGAAAACAATCAGACTGACTATAAGTGTCTAGTTAAAAGGATACTTGAGACAGTAAAAGATAATCCAAATGTGGAAGTGATTATTCTGAAAAACAGAATTAAGAGGGGTTTTGGAATTGAATGTAGTCTGCATAAGGTATATAGGGCCAAAAGACATGCATTGAAACTCTTAACTATTGACATATCTGAACAATACAATAGATTATATGATTATTGTGAAACAGTTGTTAAGCATAACCCTGGTAGTTCACTTGTGTTGAAAGTTGATAAGAACTTAGAGCCACCTAAGTTCTAGAGGATGTATTGTTGTTTGGGTCCAATTAAAGAGAGTTTTCTGAGTGGTTGTTGACCAATTATAGGGTTGGATGGATGTTTTTTGAAGGGGTTGCATAGTGGTCAGTTGTTATCAGCTGTAGGGAGGGATGAGAATGATAACATGTACCCCCTAGCTGTTGCTTATATGGAGGTTGAGAAGCAAGATAGCTGGGAGTGGTTTCTCAAGTTGTTGTTGGCTGACATTGGAGCTGCTGATGATAAAGGGTGGGTTTTTGTGAGTGACAGACAAAAAGGGCTGATTGAGGCAGTTAATGAGTTGGCACCAAATGCTGAACATAGGTCATTTATCTTTTCAGTTTGTAAATTATCTTTTTTGTTTGTCAGATTATATGAAGTTGTGTTTTATGCATCCTGATTTTATTTTTTCTTTTGTTTTTGATATGTTTGTCTGATAGGTTTTGCTTGAAGCATATGTATAATAATTTCAAGATCAAATTTAGGGGTTTAGAGCTTAAAAAACTCTTTTGGAAAGTTGCAAGTACTTATAATGTTAAAAGTCATCATAGAGTAATGAAGGAAATAGAGAGGTTGTGTCCTAAGGTAGGTGATGAAACCACAACTTATGAGTGGTTGAGAGGAGTGGATACAAAACACTGGGCTAGGTGTTTATTTTCTTGTGAAGCTAAGTGTGATGTGATAGTGAACAACCTTTCAAAGAGTCTTTCAACAACTTCATATTACCATCTAGGGGCTTGCCAATAATTGATATGTTTGAGTGGATAAGAAAAAGATGCATGACAAGAATTCAAGTAAAGAGGGTTGGGATGTTGGGATATGGAGAGTCAGTTTGTCCAAATATCATAAAAAAGATTGAAAATCAAAGGGCATTGAGTAGAACTTGTTATGCAAGTTGGGCAGGGGATGATAAGTTTGAAGTGATGCATTTCCTAGAAAACCACTTAGTGTATTTAAAAGAAGGTCACTACACATGTGGTTTCTATCAATTGTGTGGTTATCCCTGTTGTCATGCAATGGCTTGCATAAGCTTACATAGACTGAATGTTGAGGATTATGTGCACTCTTTCTTTAAAAAAGAAGTGTACATGAGAGTCTATAGTCATATGGTGAATCCTATCCCTGGTATGCATGACTTTGAGAAGTCCAACTTAGGTCCAATAGCCCCTCTGGATGTGAGAATAAAAAGGGGTAGGCCAAAGAAGAAGAGAAGACCTGATGGTAATGATCAAAGAGAGTCTACTCATACAAGAAAGGGCCTTACACATATATGTTCAATTTGCAACAAATTGGACCACAACAAGAGATCCTGTCCCAACAAACAAACTGTTGCACAAGAAGAGGTGAAATGTGCTTACTCTTGAGTCAATTTTAACTGATTATTGCACATTAACTGATTATTTACTTGTGTTTTTTTATGATAGATGACCTCTCAAGTTGATCCACAAGATGCTTGTGATCAGGACTTCAACTCCCAATTTGGTTGGGCTCTATATCAAGATTAGGTATAAGTCTTAACATTCCATTACTTGATTTGAGTTTTTTTTAAACTGATAATAAACCTAACCATTTATACTGTCTACCGACACCTGTTAATCTCACACAACAGTCTACTCAAGCCTCAACTCTTGCAAATCCTACTCAAGCCTCAACTATTGCACAAGACCAGGTACTTGCAATGTGTATTTTAACTAATCATTTTGATCTAAACTATTATGTTTTGGCATCTTATTTATCCTCTGTTGCTTGATACGTGCTTAAATCTGGTGGTCCCTCATTAAAGAAGCTTAGAAAGTAAAGAAATCCCAAACAAAGACCAAGAAATGATGCACCTAAGAATTGAAGTGCAATTGGGGGTACATATTCAGGTAGAATAGGTTGTCATATTTTGGGAGTTCATGGCTGTGTTGGTATCTTATTTTGATGGTTGTAATGACACATAAATTGGGTAGATATTTTGATGGTTGTAATGGTACTTATTTTCTGCACCTAACTGTTGATGGCTGTTACTTCAACATATTTTGGGTACATATTTTGGGAATATGATGCTAATTAGACTAGTGGTGGGTATATTTTGTGTAGTTTGCCAGTCATACTTGATGGGTTGGCTGTTTTTTGGTTAGTCCAACCACTGTTATGACATACAATTGTGATATTATTTTGGAATTGATACTTGATATGCAGTTTGCAACAGTTTGCAATTGATAAGAATTTTGTGTATTGGTATTTCATTTGTTACCTTGGCATACAATTGTGTATTGGTATTTCATTTGTTACCTTGGCATACAATGAATCTAAATTGTTGCACATGTGTATATTTGAGGCATTCACATAGAAAATGACATCACAGATTAATTGCAAATTGATATTCATAGGTCTGCAATTCATCAACACATTACTACAAGGTTCTTCCTACTTAACAATGATAGTATGACTTAAGAATTACAATGACAAGAAGAACCAAAACAATGATAGCAATGAATTTCATAGTTGCTTGGTTTTTGTCGAGCTTTTCAATCTTCAGTGAGAGATCATTACATTTCGAAATCAATAAAGTAGAATTATTGTCGACTCCAACAACTGAAGAGTCTACTTCTTCTTCCAATTCTGGCATTTGCATTTCGCTCGTACAATTTTTCGATCCAACTGATGTGGGTTTGAGCCAAGCAAAATACCCACATTCACGCGATCGACACGTGCAAAACAGTTTGCCCACTATAGCTTTAGACGGGCCAACAACTTTAATTTCAGCATTTTTACGATAATAACACTTCTTGTTATTATATCTTAAATCTAAAGTTTCTTCCTTTTCGGATATTGATGGCCTAAATATGGAAGACATTTCTCCTACAAAAATTGGTACAAAATTACAACGTACAAACTGTTAATGAAATTAAATAATAAATAACATTAAACAATAATTAAAGTAAAATAAAAAATGTTAATTAAATTATGTCAACATACAAATCAGTAAAATGAATTAGCAAAAATATAAATAATAAATCACATTAAACAATAATTAAAGTAAAATAAAAAATATTAATTAAAGTCAACATACAAATCAGTAAATTAGGTCACATTAAACAATAATTAAAGTAAAATAAAAATTGTTAATTACATTAAATGGGGTCTGATATAAAACGGTAAAATGAACTAGTAAATTACCTTGCTATGTTGTGAAAGTGAAAGGGAGTGTGTTGCAATTTGTACAATGTAATAATAGAAAGTGATATATAATATTAAGCAGGGTTATTTTAGTCTTTTCACACTTAAAAAGTAATAAAATAGCAACAAAATTCACACTACAGGCGTGTGTATTACACGTCTGTTATGTTTAACGATTTTGGGGAAAACGCGCAGACTTTTCGATAACCCACGTGTAATCCTTACCATTTCGAAAACACAGGGGGTAGCGACGCATATTTTCCATATCACAGGGGGTCTGATCCATTTTACCCTTCCAAAATATTCCAAAACAACACCTTTTGTACAAACAAAACAAATCAACACCTCTTTCACCCTCCTTCCGATCGGCAGCAACCTGTAAGATAAAATCACTTAAGAGGTGAGTGCAAAAAGACACTCTGTGGGATGGAATTCGTGAGCAGTCAAAACATTGGGAAATTAAATATATATAAATTATTATCACATAGGTGCGGGTATAAGCCGCCTTTGAATAAAAATACGGTTCTAAGCCGCCGTAGAAAATATTTTTGTGGTTCTTAAACCATCCTGATGTGGTTCTTGGCCGCTGTAGAAAATATTTTTGTGGTTCTTAAACCACCTTGGTGCGGTTCTTAGCCGCCGTAGAAAATATTTTTGTGGTTCTTAAACCACCTTGGTGCGGTTCTTAGCCGCTCTGGAAAACATTTTTATGGTTCTTAAACCACCCTAGTGCGGTTCTTAGCCGCCCTAGAAAACATTTATTCACATAAACAAGTTCCTTCGTTTTACAATAGCATTTTTTCCATCTTTGCCACGTAGTAAGGCATAAAACACATCATTCATCAATTTAACACGTATGTCCATATAGGCACATTATTTCATATCAAATTCGTTTGGAAGCTTAATCGCGAAAAACTAGAAATTACCCCCAACTCTGCTGAATAACATCTCGGAGAACTTCCTACATGATTCATAATTCTCGTCTCAATGACTAAAAAAGTCTATTTATAACTTCACTTAGGACTCGAATTGAAAGCATTCTTAAACAAGGGTTGATGGAAAAAGGTTCGTAGAAAGGACTTTTGAATGTAAGGAAAGATAGCTCGTATCGTTTGGAAAAATGAGTGTTAGCAATAGATAATGGCTTTTCAGGGAAAAGAAAAATGAGAGTTCTAAATTTAGCATTGGAAGGTTCGACTTTGGTGGCAAAGAAAACCCCTTGCACACTTAAATGAACTTGCAAGGAAAGCTTGGACTTGCAAGGAAAACTATTAAACTTGCAAGAAAGATTAAACTTGCAAACTTACAAAGAAGACATTGAGCTTGCAAAATTAAATTTGCAAAGTTGAAAAGAGAAGTTAGACTGGCAAACTTGCAAATTAAATAATTAAGCTTGCAACGAACATTAATCTTGTAAGGGAAACAAATCTTGCAAAGTAGAATTAATCTTGAAAAATCAACTCATCTTGCAAAGTAGTTAATCTTGCACAATAAATCTCTCTTGCAAAGTAATTAATCTTGTAAAATAAATCTCTTGCACATAAGAAAGAAAACCCTTACCAAATGGAAAGAAAACCGTCATTTTTACTTTATCGTCGTCTCGCTGTAGTTGGCGACTCGAACTCGATACCCAAACACGGCGCTGCACACAACGCTTTCCCGGCGTTGCACCCAACCCCCTTTGTAATAGGCTTAGAAAAGTTTTCCCTCTTCACCCCACTAGACGCTCCCCAGTCGGGGCTCGCAACGTTTTAGTCGTCGTTGCGTATCTTCCTCATCTGAGCTCCGAATTGTGATCCAGAAAGCCCGTAATGAAGCTCTCGGTGTGAATATTAACTCCATGAAGTCTCAAGCCCATCCGATTTTCGATTGTCTAGAAATTACCCTAGCAATAGGTTGAAATTCACCGTTGCACCACTGCACTGTAACTTTGTGCCCCGATGCATCGTATTCCCCTCAAACGGACTCGCCTTAAGGTGAAATTTGGTAGGAATGCTCTCAACACATTGAAAAATACCCCATACACACAGTTCTTGGAAATACTTTCGTTTAGACCTTCTGCTCCGTAACTATCTCCAGTTCGAACGTAGAAACGCAACTTCAACTTTGTAAAATTCCTCTTCAGTCCTCCGACCTTGGATGGCCACCAAAATTGGTGGAGACCTTTCCCATACTCCCTAGTATTTGCCATAAAAAGAGTTTTCCGGTCCCATCATCGTAAGTGCCTCAAACGGCATTTCGAACGCTGGTTGCGCGCAGTCTTCGGTACTCCTGGTCCCGGCGGCCAATCCTTGCCCTCCCCACCGCTGCTCCAGTCGTGCCGGCATCCCAAAAACACCAGCCCTCACACGCACACCCACTATAATACACACGCTCACACATAACCGGATGCCCTATGTGCGACTCCGGCGCACGTGCACACACACGTTGTCGCTCACGGCGGTGGTACACACACCCCTTTCACTCACCGGTGCAACCTTGTGCCAGCAACCCCCGAGGCGGCAGCCATAGTGGCGGAGAGAAGGTGGGGGGAAAAAGGGTAGATAGAGATTGAGCATGAGAGAGAGAGTGAGACAGAATGTGTTATTTTCCTCTAATTCATTCTTCTAACCTTCTTTTACACATTAGTGCTGATCTTTTCCTTCCTTGTCAAAATGAGTCATAGATAGCTCTTGGGAAGAGAGAGAGAGAGAGAAGTGTACTTGAGGTGTCACACACTGGTGGAAAGAAAAAGAATGAGTCATTCACACTTGTCCATTCTTGTGTTATGGCTTGCATCTTACATGTTAATTACTTTTGCTTAATCCACTTAATAATAAAAATATATAATTAAGACATTACACCTTATTTAATCTAATGGGGTGTTATATCCTTCATTCCAAGAAATTTCATCCTCGAAATTTGGATACGTATCGTAATAAGGCAGATTTGGATACTTCACCAAAATCTTTTCTTCTTTTTCCCAAGTCATCTTCTTGATGTTGTGATGGCTCCTAAGAACTTTGATTAGGGCGACTTCTCGATTCCTCAGTTTATGAATCTTTTTGTCCAGGATAGCCACTGGAATCTCCTCGTACGTCAAGTCTTTTTCGAGTTTGATATCTTGTCGATCGTTGACGTGGCTCGAGTCAAATACATATTTTCGTAGCATGGACATGTGGAAGATGTCATGTATTCCTACGAAGTCTGGTGGCAGGACTAGTCTATAAGCTACTTCGCCATCCCATTCGAGAATTTCAAACAGTCTGATAAATCTTGATTTCAGCTTCTCTCTTTTTCCGAAGTGATAAACTTCTTTCACCTCACGTGCCTTTATTTTCTGCAAGAATATATCTTCCTTTTGAGCTTTGACTATCAGAGCCACAATTTGAGCCTTACTATTGCTCGGAGGCGTAATCACTTCCAAATATAGCTCGGACATTTTTTTTATCAGTTGACGTTGATTGGTAAGCATGCTAGCTATCTAGCTTTTGTTCCTTCGACTGAGAGCATCGGCGACCACGTTCGCATTCCCTAGGTGGTAAAAAAAATGTACAGTCGTAGTCCTTTACTAACTCCAACCATCTTCTCTGGCGTATGTTGAGTTCTTTTTGTTCGAAAAAATATTTTAAACTTTTGTGGTGGTGTAAATTTTGCACTTTCCAACATATAAATAGTGTCGCCAAATCTTGAGCGTGTACACCACGACAGCTAGCTCTAAATCATGAGTTGGGTAGTTCTGTTCGTGTGTCCTTAGTGTCTTGATGCATAGGCTACCACTCTTCCTTGTTGCATTAGCACACGAAATCTTCTGCGCATCGGTACGAGTGAGGTGAGCGAAAAGTCTGTCTAAGTTTCTCAACCACTCTTCAACATCCGCAGGTTCCTCTTTTCGTTGAAAGTTGGCGGGTTAAAGCGTCGAAATTGTTCGATTACTTGATTCACCTCGCTTCTTGATATCGATGAGGGTGATATTGTTCGTGTCACATCTAACTGTTTCATTAGGCCTTTTAATACGGTAATTAGGTTACCTATCATTCCGTTATCGCCTTGCTCGTGGGGTTCATTGGCTTGCCTGTGGGGCTCTCAACTTGCTCGGGGGTGCTCCTCGACTGGTTGTAAACTCTTGCAAGGTCGGTCTTGAGATATGATTCTTGTTCTGAAAGCCGTCTCGAGACTTTTGCTTAATCCACTTAATAATAAAAAAAATAATTAAGACATTACACCTTATTTAATCTAATGGGGTGTTATAATAATTATTATTTTTTAAAATTTATGTCATAATGTTTATGTTGTAATAGTATAATCTCTATGTTGTTATAACATTTATGTACAAATTTCATAACCTTTCAATGAATAACTTAGATTTTTTTCACTATAAAATTCATGTAATATAGCTGAAACCTTTATGCTATAATAATTTAACTTTTATATTATACTAGCAGTACACCTGCACGATGCACGGTTTGTCATATAAACAGTAAATATATACATATTATATATATAATATAAGTATAAAAAAACAATAAACAAAGGTCATGTATAAAAAACAACAATGAATTAAGTAGTTAGATAACATGAATAATATACATTAAATCTATCAATTAAGTCACAAATACATAATGATTATTTGTTAAAACCACATAAAAATATATAAAAAATGAAGTAAAATTCAAATATAAGGAAACAATTAATAAGAAAATAGATTAGATACAAAAATATTTTAAGATTAATTTTACATTCAACAGTCGCCTCCAACCACCGTCTACACTCTATCTAGATTTTGTCTTTTTCTTCATTTATATGATAACCAAGTCCACAATTTCATCTTATTGACCTCATGATTTTTGATCTATAGAAGTAAGCAAATCTTTTGTCTATAGTGTGTTTTAGAAGTAAGCAAATATGTTGCCACGACCCGACCCGACCCAATCCGATCCGGACCCAACCCGAGTGTGATGGTGCCACGTGCGGTTCGGATGGTGCGTGAGTGCTTAGCCAACTAGATCCAAAAAATGGCACTAGGTTCCACCATAAGGGAGCACACATGATTATCTCTTATACATGTGCTCCTATTAATAAAGTGAAACTTTTTCCACCATTTTTCCAATGTGGGACAACATTCACTTTTCTCCCATTTTCCTTCACAAGAAGGATCCAAGTTGCCAACTTTGTGTATTAATTTCTCATTCACCCGAAATTGGAAATTCGAAAGTAAATACACTACATACATCTACACGGAACGTAGATTCCGATTTAGCAACTTATTTCCATTTATTTAAAATGGAATCAACGTTAAAATTTGATCAAAGATTGGTCAAAACCAACCTTCTCTTCCAATTTCCAACAATCCCCTACATGAATGATGAAATTAATGCATGCATAAATGCAGACACCTAAGAAAGTCCCGACGAACCATTGTTGCATCAAGATAGATAGCTTCCAGCTTTGAATCTTCCCTAGTGGAATACTATCGGATATACTGGCGATTTGGTGGACGTGATGCCTTGAACCCCTCCACCGTTTGTGTATACCAAGACAATAATACCCACACAACGATAGTTCTGATATCTTTCAATTCTCACGTTGTGTCCGTTTCGACCATGGACCATATCCTGGATTCATGAGTGTTCTCCATTCTTTGGAGTTGAAGCGGCCACACTTCTCACTCATATAGGTGATCTCCCATAAAGAGTATCCTGTCATACCCCACCTTTAAAGGCTATAGGAATCATTAAAAGTATTCGAAATGCTTACCCTCACCACACTGCACAGGTTCTGCACTTGGGGCAGCCTCAAGAATGGAGCATTGGATAAATTCCAAGTGCATATCTAGACTTAGATCATAACTTAGTTGTCTCATTGAACCAAGTTTGTGGGATCCTCCACGCTTCATGGTTGAGTTACCACTATGACGTCTGTAATGTGTGGTGTTTCAACCCAATTCCCTTCACTGCACTATACATCTGATCTCTGTTAATACCTTTTGTTAGCGGATCCACAATATTTTCCTTAGACTTCACATAGTCAATGGAAATTATACCACTAGAGATCAGTTATCTCACGGTATTATGTCTCCGATGAATATGGCGAGACTTACTGTTGTACATACTGCTCTAAGCCCTCCCAATTGCCGACATGCTGTTGCAATGTATCATCACTGGAGGCACAGGTTTTATCCAATACGGAATGTCTTCTAAGAAATTCCTAAGCCACTTGGCTTCTTCACTGGCTTTATCTAGCGCTATAAACTCAGACTCCATCGTGGATCGAGCTATGCACGTTTGCTTAGAAGATTTCCAGGATACTGCTCCTTCACCTATAGTGAATACATATCCACTTGTGGACTTGGAGTCAGTCGTATCTGATATCCAATTGGCATTGCTGTATCCCTCTATTACAGTAGGATATCTCGTATAAAGTATGCCATGGTTCATGGTATGTTTTAGATATCTTAGAACCCTTATCATAACTATCCAGTAGTCCGATCCTGGATTACTCGTGAATCTATTAAGTTTGCAAACTGAGTATGCAATGTCGGGGCGTGTACAGTTTGTGAGATACATCAAGCTACCAATGACTCTTGCATATTTTAGTTGAGATACTGGGTCACCTTTATTTTTGGCTAAATGCAGACTTAGATCAACCGGAGTTTTAGCTGGAGGTAAATCCCAAGCCTCGAATTTCTTAAGCACGTTCTTGAAGTAATGAGATTGTGATAAGACAATTCCTTCAGATGTCCTAGAAATCTTTATTCCTAGTATGATATCTGCTAAACTCATATCCTTCATGTCAAAGTTACTCTTTAACATATTCTTAGTTTTCACGATTGCATTATGGTTGTTACCCATGATTAACATGTCGTCTACATAAAGACAGACAATCACAAAATCATTTTGTGTTCCTTTAATGTTTACACATTTGTCACACTCATTGATTTTGAACCCATTTGACATCATCATTTTGTTAAATTTCTCATGCCACTGCTTAGGTGCCTGTTTCAGCCCATACAGTGATTTGACAAGTTTACATACTTTATTCTCTTGTCCGGGTGCTACAAACCCCTCGGGTTGTTCCATATAAATCTTTTCGTCCAGTTCCCCATTTAGAAAAGCTGTCTTTATATCCATCTGATGTATTTCAAGATTGTGTAGAGCTGCAATAGCTATGAGTACTCGAATGGATGTGATTCTTGTGACAGGTGAGTAAGTGTCAAATAAATCATATCCTTCCTTTTGTCTGAACCCCTTTGCTACCAACCGAGCTTTGTATTTATCGATTGATCCATTAGCCTTATATTTTCTTTTAAGGATCCACTTGCATCCTAAAAGTTTGCACCCCGGTGGAAGATCAACTAACTCTCACGTATGATTTTGCATGATGGACTCAATTTCACTATTGATAGCTTTCTTCTAGAGAGGAGCATCTAGGCTGGACAGTGCTTCTTGAATTGTCCCGGGTTCAGTTTCTAACATGTAAGTTAGAAAATCTGGACCGAATGACTTTATCACTCTAGGTCTCTTGCTGCGTCTCAGTTCATCTTCCTCTTGACGATGACTTTGACCAGCTTCATAAGTTCTCTTGTTAGAACTAATCTTTTTCCTTTCTTTATTCGGAAAGATGTTCTCAAAGAACACTGCATTTCTCGACTCTATGGTCATTTCTTCAGTCATGTCAGGAATTTCTGATTTGTGTACCAAGAATCGATAAGCACTACTGTGATAAGCATATCCAATGAATATGCAATCAACAGTCTTGGGTCCTATCTTCACCTGTTTAGGCTTAGGTACTTCTACCTTTGCTAGGCACCCCCACACTTTCAGGTAATAGTAAGAAGGCTTCCTTCCTTTCCATGACTTATACGGAGTCTTGTCCCTTTTTCTTGTGTGGTAATTTATTCAAAATGTGATTTGCTGAAAGCACGGCTTCCTCCACATGTTCTGGGGTAGGCTAGAGCTAAGCAACATTGCATTTATCATCTCTTTTAGAGATCTATTCTTGCGTTCTGCAACGCCATTTGACTGAGGTGAATATGGAGCCGTAGTTTGGTGAATAATCCCATGTTCAGTACAGAACTCCTCAAACGGAGCTACATATTTCTCACATCTGTCATTACGAATCATTTTGATTTTTTTGTTGAGTTGATTCTCAACCTCACTCTTATAATTTTTGAAGGCTGATAGGTGTCATTTTTAACCTATTTTTGTGTATGTTTATGTATTCATTTGAATATGTTTATATACATTTTTATAGTGATTTCTAATATTATATTGTATAAGTTGCATTTGACGTGTTTGTGCTTAGATTCATGATTTTAATGAGAAAAGTGCAAGTTTCAAGTGTAATTGATGATCAAAGGAGGAATCACGGAAAAACGAGGAAGAATAGGAGTTGAAATACGAGATTGCAAGGAAGAATGTTGGCGCACGGTCTGGTCATGCTATTCAGCACGACCGTACGCCAGTATCCAGTGAGTGCTCAAAGTTGGGACACAACCGTGCCCCACATCACAGTCAAATCCGTGCTGAATTAAAGACTGCTTGGTAGGGCACGGTCGACCGTGCTAGACAGCACGACCGTGCCCAGTTGAATGGCAAATGGTTAAGATTTGATCTTCTTGGATAAATCTCCATCTTTTACTTTACTTGGAAGACTCCCACAAAGACGGATATACTCAGCAACGAAGAGAGACATAGGGGAGAGCGAAAAAAGAAGAGAGAGATTCATAGAGAAGAACACAAGAGTCGAAGAAGCAACGAAAGGAATTGAAGAAGGATTCAAGAGATCGAGGAATCACGAGATCATCGTTACTAGAGTTTTTAATCTTTCCTCTCTTGTTAGATTTTAGTTGATATGATATTTCCAATCTTGTCTATGAGTTTGTTTATCATCATGTCTAGCTAATTTTCTAGGGTTTCTAGGGCTTGTTAGTAGTCTAATTCGAATCTTGATAGATCTTTAATTTCAATTCAAAGTTCATGATTGTTTATCCTATTTGTGTGTTTATGATTTGATTTCTTGTTTGATTATTCGGCCGGTAATTGAGCATGTTTTAGTGATTAGATCAAAATTCAGGAGATGAGATATAATTATGGAAAAATAAACACATGATACATAAAAAGACTTAGATCGGGAGATTAAGAAATTTATGTAATGAAATATCAATCTTAGGTGCTTTTAGGAGTTGTTATGTTTCAATCAGATTGAGTAGGGATACCTCTAGTGGCATAATAATCAACCGGTTAACTAACTCGGGAGATCTGTTAATTCGACATATGTGATTGCTCAAATAGGATGATTGATTAATGAACTTGAGTTGGTTAAAGTGATGTTTTGATGAGAATTAGATGAAAACATGTCCTAGAACCTGTCTTAGATATCTGTTATTCTTGAGTGAATTTATCTGCATAGTTAGTTTTCTATTGAATTAATCTGCGATCAGTGTGATTTGTTTACCCTAGATAAAACTGGAAACTGAATTTGAGTAATTAGTTAGTGCCTAGATAATTAGTCTCTGTGGGATCGACCTTGCTCACCACTTCTACACCCTACATCGTACACTTTCGGAAGTAGCTAAAAGAAATTAGTGAACAAGTTTTTGGCGCCGTTGCCGGGGACTAAAGTTTAGGATAATTAATATTCGAATTTTATTTTTATTTTTAGTCTAGGTTTTATTTTTTTTAAAATTTTTATTATTTTTTTTCTGATTTTTAGAGAGTATCTGATACTTGTCTTTTAAGTGTTTTCAGATTGTGCATGAACACTCATTCTAAAAAGGCGAATTTGATTGCACTAGATTCGAAGATTGAAACAACTTGCAGACGTAGTAGAACACGAAGACAAATATTTGCTCAAACTTAGATGGCTGACGATAATCCAAATGAGCAAGTACCAAACAATCAGGGTGTCGATGGAGGAGTTAACCAAATACAACCAGCTGGTGCTCAAAGAGCCATCAGAGACTATTTTCAACCAAAGAAAAATGGAAGGGGGGTTGTGCGACCACCTATTCAAGCGAATAATTTTGAGTTAAAGCCGGCTCTGATTAATATGGTTCAGCAGAATCAGTTTGGGGGTGGCCCTTTAGATGATCCCAATGCGCATCTGGCGCAGTTTCTTGAAGTCTATGATACGATCAAGTTAAATGGCGTTTCTGATGATGCCATAAGACTTCGATTGTTTTCTTTCTCTTTACGAGACAAAACGAAGCTGTGGTTCAACTCACTCCCTCTAGGCTCAATTACTACATGGGATGGATTAAGTAGTAAGTTCCTATTTAAGTACTTTCCACCAAGTAAGACGCTGAAGTTGAAGAGTGAGATTACACAGTTCAAGCAATTTGATGGGGAGTCCTTGGGCGAAGCTTGGGAAAGATTCAGAGATATGTTAAGGAGATGTCCTTAGTATGGATTCCTCGAGGATCAACAGGTCTGTTTCTTCTACAATGGACTGTTTGGATCAACGAGAGCCATGATAGATGCAGCAGCTGGAGGAGCGTTGTTAGCAAAAAGTCCGGAGGAAGCGATATATATTTTGGAGGAAATGACAACAAATAGCTATCAATGACCGTCTGAAAGAAACTCATATAGGAAAGTGGTGGAGATCCAAAGTCAAGATTAATTGTCTGTGTTATCTTCACAAATAGCAGCTATCACAAATCAAGTATCTGCGCTGGCAATGATTCAAGCTCAAAACATAAGAAGTATAGGGAGTCAAGGAAATGATTTCACCTAACAAGAGGAAGTAGAAGACGTCAACTATATGAATGGGCAAAATTACAACAACCAAAACTTCCGAAATAGGGGAATGTATTAGTATAAGCACGGAGGGGCAAATCATGAAAAGTTCTCTTATGCAAATAATAAGAATGTTTTGCAATCCCCTCCGGGCTTTTCTGTTACGAATGGAGTTATTAATGAACCAAAGAAACCAACACTAGAAGATTTGGTAGAAGCATTTGTGAATGAATCACGAGATAGATTCATAAGGATTGAGGAAAGATTTGATGCACGTATGAAAGTCTTGGAGATATAAGTGGGGCAGATGGCTGAAAACATGGGTAATCAACACAAAAATGGACAATATCCAAGCACCACTGAAATAAACTAAAGGGAGCAGTGTAAAGTAATTCAATTGCGAAGTGGAATGGAATATGAGGACCCAAGCATGCCGATGGCAGAAGAAGATGAAAACGAAAGGATGGAAGAAGAAAAAGTAGTGGAGAAAAAGGAAGACGATGTCGAACAAAAAGGGGCTGAAAAGCCAAAATCGAATTCTAAACCTTCACTTCCATTTACAATTTCTTCTCTCCCTTTTCCTCAATGTTTTCAAAAGAAAACGCTAGATGCTCAATTTGCTAAATTTTTTAAAATTTTTAAGAAAATTCACATTAACATTCCTTTTGCAGATGCTTTGGAACAGATGTCAAACTATGCGAAATTCTTGAAGGATGTAATGTCAAAGAAAAGAAAGATAGCGGATTATGAAAGAGTGAATCTCACAGAGGAGTGCAGTGCAATCCTACAACAAAAGTTGCCACAAAAGCTTAAGGACCCAGGGAGCTTCACAATCCCGTGCATAATTGGAGAATCGAGTTTTGATAAGGCTTTGTATGACCTTGGGGCAAGTATAAATTTGATGCCGCTATCCATCTTCAAGAAGCTTGGTCTTGCTGATGTAAAGATTTCTACAATCACATTGCAATTGGCTGATAGATCGATAACATACCCCAAGGGAATCATTGAGGATGTGCTAGTCAAGGTTGATCGATTCATATTCCTAATGGACTTCGTAGTTCTCGACATGGAGGAAAATCATGTTGTGTCTCTTATTTTAGGACGACCGTTCCTAGCCACGGGACGAGCATTGATTGACGTTAAAAAATGAGAGTTGACCTTGAGAGTAAATGACGAACACATCTTGTTCAACATCTATAAGGCAATGAGATTCCATGATGAAGATGAGAACTGTATTGGAGTTGAGGATGTTTGTGTGGAGGATCAAATAGAGCGCATCTTGACAAAGGATTCGTTGGAATTTTGTTTGACGAAATCTTTGCAAACTCAAGTGAAAAATCTTGATTTTGAAAATGACGATGTTATTGACTATGTGTATTGTTTGGATGCTTTACAGGAAATACCAAAGAAGAAGAGTTACGGAAAGAAAAAGAAAGGAGAAAATGAGAGACAATTCAAGGAGGAGAAAACCAAGCACGACCGTGCTGTGGAGCACGGTCAGACTGTGCCCGGTGAAAAGACAGTACTAGACAATAGGGCACGACCGTGCTTCATGGCACGGTCGACCGTGCCCGGACATTTGGCGTATACGCAGGTTGAGCACAACCGTGCTGTAGAGTACGGTCAGACCGTGCTCGACCACAAAGATGGAGTTTCAGACGTGGAAAAGAACATACTCATTCTAGAGTTGAAGCACCTTCCGGATCATCTCCAATATGCCTTTTTAGGTAGCAATAAAGTTAATCCGGTAATCATTTCCTCGTCTTTAAACTCTGTCCAATTAGAGAAACTTTTGCAGGTATTGAGAGAACACAAGCGAGCTCTTGGTCAATTTCGAATTTGAAGGGAATAAGTCCATTCATTGTTATGCACAAGATAAGAATTGAGGATACTTATAAACCTTCAATCCAAAACCAACGGAGACTTAACCCAATCATGCAGGAGGTGGTAAAGAAAGAAGTCCTAAAATGGCTGGATGCTAGAATCGTCTATCCCATTTCTGACAGTAATTGGGTAAGCCCGGTACAGGTGGTACCAAAGAAAGGAGGACTGACGGTGGTCAAGAATGAAGACGAGGAGCTTATAGCCACTCGAACAGTAACATGGTGGCGGGTGTGCATTGATTATAGAAAATTGAATACCGCCACCCAAAAAGATCTTTTTCCTCTCCCTTTTATAGATCAAATGTTGGATCGTTTGGCTGGATACGATTATTATTATTTTCTCGATGGGTATTCTAGATACAATCAAATTGCGATTGCACTAGAAGACCAAGAGAAAACAACTTTTACATGTCCATATGGTATCTTCGCATTCCGGAGGATGCCATTTGGATTATGTAATGCTCCAGCCACTTTCCGATGATGCATGATGGCGATTTTTCATGATTTGATAGAAAATATGATGGAAGTGTTTATGGATGATTTTTCAGTTTTTGAAACTTCATTTGATGTATGTTTAGCTAACTTATCTCGAGTTTTGCAGCAATGCAAGGAGACCAATTTAGTTCTCAATTGGGAAAAATGTCATTTCATGGTAAAAGATGGAATCGTATTGGGTCACCGTGTTTCATCAGCAGGACTTGAAGTAGATAAAGCAAAAATCGTGGCGATTGAAAGATTGCCACCACAAAAAACAAAAAAAACAATCCGAAGTTTCCTAGGGCATGCAGGTTTCTATCGGAGGTTCATAAAAGACTTTTCAAAGATCACCAAGCCATTGAGCTGACTGTTGGAGAAAGATGTCGAATTCAAGTTCGATGAAGAGTGTCACTTAGCATATATTTGGATATCCAAATCAATTCACATTATATTTCTTTGATATTAAATCAATTAGAATTAAATTTCTTTGATCTAAAATTATTGCAAATTAATTCAAAATAATTCCTACTAAAATGAGTATACATGAATAGTGTATTTTGAAAATGAAAAAAATGGTAAAATGCTTATTGTGTAAAACTCTTACCATGTCCACCGATGGTATATAATAATCACATTCCTTGGAATTATGAACATTGAAATTTACTAGATACATGAAACATCAACAGTGAATTCAAATTAATGTGCCCACGGTGGATCATTTAGTTAAACATAAATAATTTGTTTGAATAATCAGATTTGACCGACAACCTATATTTTTACAATTATAGTTACAGATTTGAATTATATTTAATAAGGAATATTTAGATATCTTATTTACATAAGAAATAAGAACAACAATACATTTTGAAAGCGCATTTTATAGTTGTTTATAATTTTTATTTTATTTTATTTGTAAATTATATATACTTTGATGACCACACATTCACTTTTTAATATTTCATTTTCACTTAATAATTCATATATTTTATACTTAATAAAAATTATATATTACATTATAATATATAAAAATATCGATAATTATCACATTATAAGAAAAAATATAATATTTCAACAAAGTGATAATTATCAATACTTATCACGTAGTTCTCTAACGACTCACCTAAACTTACCTTCATTCGTTGACGTTGGTTCCGACGGAGGAGGACGTGTTTGAATCGTATCCATACATGTCATCTCCATCTTCGTCTAAATACGAGAAATCGAGATGTTGTTGACGGTTGTTTGCTTTCACCCAATTTTCAAGGAGAGTAATGTTTTGTACATTCTCTTTTGTCAACTTGGATCTTCTTGGATTCAACATATATCCTCATTTGCTAAAAGCATGTTCAACGACAATGGTTGAGGCGGGACTTGCAAAATTTTCCTTAGCAATAATCGTTAGAATAAGGTAAATGGTGGTCCTTCTTGACCTCCACTTCAATAAATTCATAGGATTTTCAAATATAATTTGTTCAAATGTGGCACCTAAATAAGAATCTAATTCTTGACAAGGGTTACTACCTCTAGCTCGTTTTTGTGTTCTAACATCATAAAAATTAAAAAATTTACTAAATGCCGAAGCCGCATGAAAACTAGATGATTGTGTCGATTGATTACTACCTCCTACATTTTGATCACCTATATCATCACTAGAATCACCTAACATTTGTTTATATTCTTTAAACAAATCGTATAAATAGGATTTGGTTCTACCTACAACTTCACTAGGGACAGGAACATAATCACATAAATCATAATCTCCTAATATCATATTTGGAAATAATGCATTATAATACATTTTTAGCAATTCTTCTAAACCATCTTCTCTAATTCTAGGATCTAATAACTTAGCACATAAAAATATATCGGGTATTTCATGAAAATATTTTGACCATTTAGTTTTCATTACTAAGCATGTGTTAGCTAAAATATCACATGTTGAATATTCGTTCAAAATAAGAGTAATTTTCACACAGTGATCTAAAGCTATAGGAGAAGTAAGATAATAACAACCACTTAATTCTCTAGTTGTCTCTCCAAATATTTTTAAAAGTTGAATTAAATTAAGACATGTATCCCATGAATTTTCAAATAAAACAATGTCATCATATGGATTTTCTAGATAAAATTCACAAAGCATTTGTCTATACTCGTAAGAATCTTGAAGCATGTAATATGTAGAATTCCATTGATGTTGCACATCAACTACAAATTTTTTAACTTCCAAACCATTTTTCTTACAAAACCTAGCCCATTTTTTATGATATGCTGTAGAGCTAGCAATTTCATAAATTGCATTTTTAATAGATTTAATATATTCATTTAATGTAACTAATTCATCTTGAACACATAAATTTAAACAATGACATATACAACGAATATGAAAAAAATTTCCTCCAATCAGAGGTCAACAAAACTCAATCAAGTGAGGTAAACTAGTCGTATTACCACTAACATTATCAAATCCTATGGAAAATATTTTTCTTAATATACCATAATCATTTAAAACATGTCTACTTTTTTGTGCAATGTGTATAGCCTTATATCTTTCATGAAAATCAATATATACAATTAAACGTTTTTGTACATTCCATGCATCAACTATCCAATGACAAGTTATACCCATATAATCATGCATTTTATAAGGATCATTCCAAATATCACTACATATAGAAAATTTTTGTTTTAAAATTTTAAAGTCTTCAATTAATTTATATTTATACTCTCCTATTATATTTTCTATATCCCTAATAATGATGTTTCTAGATATTTTTCTACTCACCGGTTGTAAATAAGTGCTAGTGTATTTTTAAAAAGCATCATCACAAGGAAATTGAAATGGAAGATGTTTTTCGGCAATTAATTCAACTACGTCTCTCCTCTGGTTTAATTGACTAAATTTAAAAGTTAGATAATCCATACCTTCCACCTTGAGAAGAACCGGTAAATCCTCGAAGTTGTGTTTGTCCTCGATCGATGCCCACCTTGTCAGGATGCATTTTCAACACATGGTTTTTGAATGTCCCGTAGTCTCCTCTATGCTTGAATTTGTACATCTTCGCACAATGGTTGCACATGACTATGTAGTCCCTATTCGACATTTTCTCCTTCTTAAAATGAAAGGAGAAATGTCATTCCGAAGTGTAGAAGGTCCTCGAGGAGTAGTGGTGCATGTTGTGTTGCCACTCTCTTATGTTTCTCTCGGCACCTCCTCTTTTTCTTCGGCAAAGACGGCGGCGGTATTAGGGCCTAACGTCGCCTCCAAATCATCTTGATTATAATGATATGACTCAATATAATCATTAACATCGTCGTGGAAAGATTGTGGTGGCACCATTGGCATCGAACTCTTCCCTTTCCACGAGATGAACCGGCGGATGAAGAACCTCTTCGAGACATTTTTTTTTTTTGGAATAGAAGTGAAATAAAATTGAAGTGTGAGCTTGAGAGAGAGATTGAATCAAGATTGGTGTGCAAATCACAAATGGAATGGGGGTATTTATAGATTTCGTTGAAAATTAAAAAAAAAAAAAAATTGCAATCGGCCGGTTCGAACCATCGGTTCCGGTTCGGTTGAACCGGCGGTTCGATTGATCTGGATCGTAGATCATCAATGGTCGTGTGATCGCGACCGCTGATCAAAATTTGAACATGAACCGGTGGTTCAAACCGTCGGTTCGAACCTCCAACGGCTAGATTATGATCAACGGATGGTTAATCTGAGCCGTTGATCATCAACGACTATTTCATCTCAGTCGTACACGTGTCATCATATCCGATTAAATATATATATATATATATGGGAATCGGTGGTTTGTAAAATCTGAAATCGGAACCGAACCATGGAACCCCGGTTTCGATTCGAACTGAAACCGGATCAATGGTTCGCCGAACTGTTGACCGGCGGTTCTGAACCAGTCCGTTTCTGGTTTTTGGAACCGGTTGCACACCCCTAGTTAAGTTAATAGTTTATAATGCTACGGATAATTTAAATTTTCAAATTTTTAAAAATTAATAAGAATAAACTATATTCTAATAGCTCTTATTAGGAAAATAAATATAATTTTAAAATGGGGTAACTAAATGCATTTTAGCCATTATTGAAAATATTGTTTTGGTTGTCCTAAAATAAGGAAAGATGTCGTTCAAAAAGTCTATAAATGGAGGGATGAAATCTTTATATGAATGTGTGTATAAATGATTTAGTTGAACTGTAATAATCTCTGATTTTTTGCAGCCTTCCAAAGAAAATGCGTTGTGCCGCTTTAGTAGCTAACTTATTCTTTGTGCTTCACTAATACAAGAAGAGTTGTTCATTTTTTGTTTACTACAAAACACTTCCATATATCTATCTATATATCTCCATAACAACTTAATAAATTCCAACTCATATTCTTGCAATTCTCTAACTATGGCTTTTCCAAAACTCATTCCCATTTGGATTTTCTTCTTCTTTGTTTCTTCTTTGGCTGAGAAAGGTCTGTCTCCACTCACTCTCTCTCTCTCTCTCTCTCCATACTTATTGTATTTTTAAAAAATTTGTTCCTTTTAAAATAAATCAAATTCTTTCATAATTAACTCATACAATCATAATCGAAATTCCTACGTTTAACTCATGCATTATGAGAATCTATAGTTGGAGGTAGGCCAATATTGTTTCTTGTACATAAGTTCTTTTGATTATTTTAGTCTTATGCAAGTCAATAACGTTTTAAATTTTTTTCTATTTTAAATAATTATATATCTTTAATTTGTTTAGATAAAATATGAACTTTACATTTTCTCCGAAAACAAATTAGAAATGAACTAAATTTACCCCCCCCCCCCCCAAACCCTGTTTGTTCTGGAAAATTTTATCATACTCATCAGTCATCACTCATGGAGATATATAAGTCCGAGTATACGACATATTAGGAAAAAAAAAATCAATTTTAAATTTGTTGCCACGAATTTATTGTGACAACTGAAATGTATCGTAATGAAGTGCAAATATGCATAATTTTTTACAAACAACAAAATCTGACAAGAGTTTATAATAATTTAGTAATGAGAAAACCAACATACAGCCACACTTAAATCTCAATTAAGCTGCATTCTTTGATAATAATAATTAAATAACTCAATTCTTAACCAATTATTTTTTTCCTGATCAACAGCACCGTACACCTCATTCGCCAAAGATGCCACGTCAGCATCTCGATCAGAGTACTACGACTACATAATCGTCGGAGGCGGCACTGCGGGCTGCGCCCTCGCGGCCACGCTCGCCGCCTCCGCGAGAGTCGCCGTGTTGGAGCGCGGCGGCCTTCCGTACGACAAGCCGAACGTGAACCACATAACCGGCTTTCTATCCACGCTGTCTGACATCTCGCCGACCTCCGCCGCGCAGCAGTTCGTGTCGACGGACGGGGTCTACAGCCACCGCAGCCGCGTGCTGGGTGGGGGCTCGGCCATCAACGCCGGGTTCTATACTCGGGCCAGCGCCCAGTTCGTGGCGCAGGCGGGGTGGGACCCGCGGTGGGTGAACGAGTCGTACGAGTGGGTGGAGAGGAAGGTGGTGTTCCAGCCGCGCGTGATCGAGTGGCAGGCGGCGATTCGGGACGGGCTGCTGGAGGCCGGGGTGGGGCCCTTTAGGGGGTTCACCTTTGAGCATTTGCATGGGACCAAAATTGGGGGTTCCATATTTGATGAAAATGGGAAGAGGCATACTGCTGCTGATTTGTTGGAGTATGCTGATCCGAAAAAGATTGTTGTTTATTTGCATGCAACTGTTCACCAGATCTTGTTTAGACCTACTTCTCCAGGTCAGATTATTTCATTATATACTTTTATATAATTATTATATTAATAATATTAATCCACAGTCATTTATATAATTTCAACTCATTCTTTTTCTAGTTATTAAAAGATTTAGAAATTTTGTCTCAGAGATTTACTTACATGAGATGAATTAATCCATAATCCATACTTCACAATCCATGCGTAAATTTATGAAAATAAATTGATAGTTATCCATGATATGGTCTCATATAAGTTTATATGTTTAAACTAACATGTAATATCCAAAACTCATACTACAAGAATCGAGAAGGCTATAATCGGAAAAAAAAAAGGCTCATGAAGAATACTTTTCTTGCACGAATGGTTAAATTTGGAGTGGGTAAATTGTAATATTTATCCACTGGCTATAGATTTTATCAATTTTTTTAATCATCTAACGTATTAATGTTTGTCCTCTGGTTATATTACATCTGATTTTGGTTGAAATTTTGATTTTTTCCAGTGTAGATATCAAACTTTATCAATGTGGATTTTTCTATTCCTGCATCCTAGTTAGAAATTGTCGTTTCAAGCAATATCAGATAAAATTGAAATACATAAAAATAATAATAAATATGTAGATTAAAATTGTAGGACGAAAAATTGAGATTTTCCAAAATTGGAGGATTCATTAGTAGTTTCGTGGATTTGTGAAAATAAAATTGGCTTTTGTATATCAAGACGAAATCACTTTATAAAATACGATGGCACGTTTTAGACGAAATGTGTCTCAATAAGGAAAAAGAAAGAAAATGATAAAATGGCATGAAACATGGTGTCTTTCCATATAAATATAAAAACAAATATATTTTAATCATATTTAAAAATCCAAGTTTTAATGCATTTCGTTCAGGGCAAAAACCCAAGGCTTATGGTGTTCTCTTCAAGGACTCAATAGGTGGTAAGCACTATGCATTGTTGAATGGTAAGGGCAAAAATGAGATTATCACAACAGCAGGTGCACTGGGGAGCCCACAGCTGTTGATGCTGAGTGGTATTGGGCCGGCCCATCATCTCAGAGCCCATGGAATAAATGTAGTATTGGACCAGCCAATGGTGGGCCAGGGCATGTCGGATAACCCAATGAACGCGATCCTAGTACCTTCACCAAGGCCCATTGAAACCTCCCTTATTGAGGTGGTGGGTATTACTAATGTTGGTAGCTACATTGAAGCCGCCAGTGCATCCGTCCAGCCGGCTTGGCTCAATAGAGTGGCTCAAGATTTTGCAAATTTGGCTAACCAGGTTTTATTAAGACTATTATGAGTGTTTGAATCAATTTTTTTATGGATAATTACCGAAAAAATCATGAATTTTCCAAAATATTTGCAATTTTAACATGAATTTTGACTATTAGTAAATTTAATATGACTTTCAATGTCTCGTGCATTCGTAATTAGCAGACGAATTTTGGATATTTTAAAAATCACAAATTTTCATAAATTATGAAGAAAACCTCCAATTGATGTTACTACATATAATAAACAATATTAATTGACCTAAAAATATGAAGAAAACCTCCAATTGATGTTACTACATATAATAAACAATATTAATTGACCTAAAAATAAGAATTTATAGAGTTAAAAGATTCTTGAAATATGTAAGTTGGTTATATATAGATACACACCAGACTTTGAAAGTTATTTAAATTTGTTAAAAGTCAAAAGTTATGTTAAAATTGTAATTTTGGATAAAGTTTGTAATTTTTGTTGCAATACCCATTTTTTATTAAGTAACTAAGTTTCTTATATATTTTGATTTCCCTATAATATTCTTCATGGGTTTTGATTTTGACGTTAATATGTTTTTATTGAAAGTACTTTTTAAGAACGAGTGATTTGATTTTTAAAGTTTTATTTGTTTGTTTTGATGGTAAGGATCCTTTTGTTTTATAGTTCAAAATCTTCTTAAAAAACTAAGGTATATGTGTGATGTTTTTATGCTAATAATTAATTTAATGGTTAGAAAAATATAAAGTGTAAATCATAAAGTAGTTTTTGATTGAACAAATTAATTCTAAGCTAATGCTATTTATAAATTTGAACCAAAATAACGAAAACATGCTAAAGAATGCCAAAAACATTTGAAGAAGAGGTGGTGAAAATGAATGAAGTGAGCAAAGTTACCTATAAGAAAATATTGATTGACATATATCATACCTAAAATATTTCAAAATAAAATAAGTAGAATGATATGAACTAATGTCCTTCAATTGAAATGAAAATGCAGAGCATGTTTTCATCGATGAGAAACCAAAGCGACATCCTCGATGCAATTCGAGGATTCAGGCCGTTCCACTCAAACCCGAATGTCTTTTCGGGCTTGATCGTAGAAAAGATCATGGGACCGTACTCGAGTGGGCATTTGGAGCTCGTAAGCAAGAACCCGAACGACAATCCGAGTGTGACGTTCAACTACTTCTCGGACCCGAGGGACTTGAAGAGGTGCGTGGAGGGGTTGAAGATCATAAGAAAAGTCGTGGAATCGAAAGCCTTCTCTGCATTCAAATTTCCCTTCACCTCGTTCGAATCCCTAATGGACTTAATGCTCGGATCACCCAACAACTTCAGGAGAAAGCACTTGTCAGCAGCTTATTCGTTGGAGCAGTTTTGTATTGACACTGTCATGACCATTTGGCATTACCATGGAGGTTGCCAAGTGGATCGGGTCGTTGATCCCGATTATCGGGTCATCGGGGTCGACTCTTTGCGCGTTGTGGATGGTTCGACCTTCTATAGCTCCCCCGGGACCAATCCTCAGGCCACTGTAATGATGCTTGGGAGGTTCGTGTTTGTGTATATGTGCATGGAAATTGAATGTGTACATTGATATTTTCATCGATATTTTCTAACTCGATGATGTGTGTGCAGGTATATGGGACAAAAGATTTTGGAGGAGAGAGGAATAAACTAGATGATGTTAGTTAGTTGTTATTATTGTTGTTATATATATGTGACACGTTGATTAAATCAAAAAAATTACACAATTTCATCATCTATGTATGTTATTAGTTTGTGTAGAATTTATTGAAGTTTCTGTATGTATATAAATATAACGTAATTATTTCTTTTTCAAATTTAGAGTAAAATGGGGAAACAAACGAGAAGATATGAGTTTCTGGTTAGGGTAAAATATATTCTCAACCTAGATAACTATTACTTGGGTTAGTTCTTTTCCAACGCATACTCAACTAATAATAACGAGTTTGGACTCTTTATGGTACGTGAGACGGGTCAACTCATAACCCACCTTTCACAATTCACATGTAAATTAGTGAAAATGAGTTTAGTTTATGGTTAAAAAAGATCCGTCTCACGAAAACTATTCATGAGACCGTCTCACGCAAGTTTTTGTGTTCTATTATATCTAATCGTGTTTTATTGTATATTATATTCTCTTTTAACACATGATTTTCGTAATTATTATGAGATATAAAATCTAACGAAATATTGAAGGATATGTACTATTTCCTATCAACAATTATCTTAAGTATAATTTAC
Organism: Scutellaria minor; assembly: GCA_954870855.1. Taxonomy (NCBI): domain Eukaryota; kingdom Viridiplantae; phylum Streptophyta; class Magnoliopsida; order Lamiales; family Lamiaceae; genus Scutellaria; species Scutellaria minor. Next base: position 15,040,058 of record OX940737.1, read on the forward strand.
GCATCGGGTACATTATTTTTAATATCTCAAGAAACATGTAATTCACACAATAATAACCTAAAACAGTACGCATGATCCATTTTGTTCATTTAACCTATTAAAAATAACAATTATTTTATACTTTTTCCCCAACAATATAAGCCATTATTATTGAAGAACAAATGTCTTGATAGACGAAATCTATGTGATTGTAGTACACACAATAAATTATGAAATCACGCACACTGAACGAGCATATCATTGAGACCTTGGTCAATGTAGAAGTGGAATTAATTAGGGATGTGAACATAATAATATGAACGTTATTAAATTTCAATAAAACATTTAATAACTATAGTTATGTGTACAAAATTATCACAATACTTATTTGTGGAGTTTTAAATTAAACAATGATATTTCATCCAAAACTACACAAATACAAGTAAGGGGAGTCATTTTTACACACCTAAATTTAATTATATCTAAAACCACTCAATTCCTTAAAATAATACCCTAAACTACACATTTTGCAATATAACCCAACCCCTCATGTGTAACTAATTTGAAATAATTACGACTCAACTACCCACCCATCACATCAACCAAACTTCAATGTGGTCAAAGTAAAAAAAGAAAGACATTGGGGCTTGTCTGGTTCATTTTGAAACAAAAAAAATTCATGTAAAAGGGAGGGGTCATTCCTATCGCCGCCGCCTTCACTGTACACGAAATTTCCGCCACCGTCGATGTACACGAAATGGATTGGGGGTTTTCTCCAGAACAGGTTAGTTTTGGAATCCTTACACGAAATTTGAATTCTTTAAATTCCCTACACGAATGAACTATATTTGTTTATGGGTATTTAGTTCAATTTTGTTTGAATCAATTTGAGTTATGTTGGAATCAATTTCGTGTAATTTCATGTTCAATTTTGTTAGATTTGAGTTATGTTAGACTATATTATGTTTAGACTTACACGAATTCGAAACTACATTATTTAATTTCGTGTAAGGAGTATGTTTAGGTTTACACGAAAATTCTCATTTTCAGCCTTACACAAAAATTCTCATTTTTAGGCTTACACGAAAATTCACAGATTTTTTGCCTTACACGAAAATTTACCATCACCTTTGACCTAGCCGTTTTCCATGTAATTTTCGTGTAGGACAAAATTAAAAGAAAAAAATTACAAATTCCATAAATAAGAACAGACATTTCCATGGAAGAAAAAACAACCTGGTTTTGAAGCCCAAATTTGGGCTAAATAGGAATTGAGGGAGGGCGAGTCCCAACCACCAATAACTTCGTGTAAGACAGAAGGACTTCGATGAAAGAAATGGAGGTTAGTTTTCGTAAGATATAATTTCGTGTAAGAGTGTATTTTCTATGCAATTTGGTGATTATTTCGAATTTAGGGCTGTTGATTTTATGGATTTTTTGTTAGAATTTTTTCGAATTAGGGCTGTTGATTTTATGGATTTTGTGTTTGAATTTGTTCGAATTAGAGTTGTTATTATGCTTACACGATTTTAGGTTGTTTCGAAGTTTAGTATTGATTTTGAGCTTACATGAATATAGTTCATTCTTTGAGCTTACACGAAATAATTGGGTTGTTGTTAGGGCTTACACGAATTTTTTTTGTTGCTGATAGGGCTTACATGAAATTTAGGGATGTTGTGTAATCTTACACAAAATTTATAAAATTTAGTCCTACAGGAAATTTAGGGCTGATGTTTAACCTTACACAAAATTTATAAAATTTGGCCTTACACGAAATTTAGGGTTGATGTTTAACCTTACACTAAATTTATAAGATTTAGCCCTACACGAAATTTTCCCAAATTTCAATGTTACACGAAAAATCCATAATTTATACCCTTACACTAAAAATTCCAAAGCTTGGGCTTTACACGAAAATTCCAAAATTAAGACCTATATGAAAAATGATTTTATTCAATGTTAAACGAATATTAAAAATTTGAAAAATACACGAAAATTTACAAATTCCCAAATACGAGAATTCAGTGAATGAAAAATACCAAAATTCAACTTTACACGAAAAAAAAATTAGTTTTTTGTTTTTTTAATATTTAATTATTGAATACAAACATTTTTGTTTAATAAAGGACATGTACACGAATTCTTTATTCTAACATTTACTAATGATTTTTTTTAGTTTTCTTATCTTCTATAAAATTAAAAAATTAAAAAAATTGTAAGTATTACAAAAATATGTATTTATACTTTGACTTAAAAAATGAAATTTATGTTTTTACGTTTTATTGGAAAATAAATTACCAGATCTCTAAATATTTTTGATATTTATGTCATTTTGTATTTTTGGCTGTATTTATGTGTTCATATTAAGTTTGAATTTTCAATTAATTAATGTAATATATTTTGGTAATAAATAAGTCTCAAATATGACAGTTATTTGACCGTTGAAAAATCTTGGGATGTGGTTATTAATGAAATAATTGATTAATCACATATTATTAATTAATAAGTAAATTACATTCGGGTAACTAATGTTGATATTTAATTAGTTATTTTTTGTATATATTATAGTTGGATCCTGTATGGGTCTGTCCGGGTTGTTAGGGTCGGTTGGCTTATATTAACAGATATACGCGAATCACTATACTTGAGGATATAAAAACGGAGTTGCTAGCTATTGGTAAGGAGTGCCTCCGAAGATTTACCACGACAACATTCGGCCATTTCTTGTATTGGATGACTGAATTTGAGTCATGCAAGAACTTTTTGCATGTCCTTATATCTCGGAAGGTGCGGCACATGACTGGCGCTGATGAGCATGAGAGATGGTTTCGCATTGGCCGAAATCGACTTTATCGGTTCTCGAGGAGGGAGTTCGCTCTTATCATTGGCTTGCGGTTTGACGACTCTGATTTCGATCCATTTGACCGATACCATCCACCGGAAGGTGGAATATACGAGAGTCGTTGCCGGTCATGCCTATGTGACTATTTCATCTCTCCGTCAGTGATTTGTGGATGGAGAATTTTGTCAACACGGTGAGGATGCTATCAAGATTGCGAAGATCCTAGTCGTGTACTACATTTTATTGGGAGTCGACATTAGAAAGACTAAAGTGGATAAGTGGGTTTGAGTTCTTGTGGAGCATGAGGAGCTGTAGGAGAGTTTCCCATGGGGAATGTTTTCTTATCTCATGTTATTACGACACATGGACAGTGTACCGAAGACTATTTCGACACAGGAAGGGAACTGGACATTCACATACCACTTCTACAGTTTCTCTATTGCTTTATTGGTTAGTAGAATTCATACTAAATGTGTTTCCTATGAACTTATTAAATTTGGTGCTAACATTATTAGTCTCATGCAGATTTAGGTTTACGAGACCGTTCCTGTGACCGGAACATATGCTGGTCATCGACTTGACACATGACACCTCATACCTTGATGTTTGAAGTGGTTCACCATGAGGTCCACTTGCAACGTTACTAATAAACTAGCCGAGGAGGTATTCTTTCACACAAAAATTGACAAGATGAATTCAATTAAAATGCAAGTATCTAACGATCATCTAATTTGAACTGGTTGATTTTTTAGGTTTAGTGTTTCGAGATCCTTGTACCCAGTTTTGAGGAGACGTGTAAGCCGTATTGGCAGTTCATAGATATGGACCTCTCGTTGGGTGTCCAACCTCCTAAGCAATAACGTGGTTATAAGCTTGGGGTTCGAGGTCCAGGCCCACGTGGTGGTCATACGAGTGATGTTGTTGTGGGTCCATCGACATGTTTCCCGAGCAGTTGAGGAGCGCTTCGATCGAATCATATGACGACTCATTCATCTACTCGTGTGAAAGCTCGTGCTGGTAATATGGGTAGAGTAGATGATCTATCACCTGAGGCAGAACATTAGGCGAGTATGACGAATATTAGTGGTCAAGACCACACATTCATGGAGCGATCATCTCCATTTCACATGTCGGATACTGAGGATACGTATCAGCATTATTCACTGGTGCATACTACCATAGATCAGTATGACAGTCCATTTCCGGATGCAGTGATTCCTAATGCATTTCCAGGATATGACGATTTGCTTGATAGATTCACCCATGTGATCGACGATCATTTCAGTTAGATGCAGAATTTTTTTAACGGACAATTTTTCCATATGGAGGATGTTATTAGGGACGAGCATGATTGTTTGGAGCATCAAATTCCCTCAATGATTCACGAGCAACTTGATCAGTTCTTCTCATTTCATTACGATTCTCCATCTCGATATCAGGAATAGAATCCATATGAATATGAATATGATCCTCCATCTGGATATCAGTATGTTCTTTCAAGTTCAATTCCATGGGCGTCTTGGCCCGAAGAAGAGCAACATCCTCAAACTGATGCACATACCCCTGATATAGATCCATGTTCTACGATTGTCCCATACCAGACAAGTCATGTTGATACAACTACAAGTCCTTTTGAGCTTGGCACATCAGAGTATCACTCGGGCTCTACTTCATCATCTGGCCACTTTGTAGACATTCTAGATATAAGTGCCGACATCCATGAAGTACGACCCAAAGCTTCTTCTCGTTTCCTAAAAAGTCCATTCGAGCCAACATTCACTAGAAAGAATAATCATTCTACGGAGCATTTCTTATTGTGGATGGAGCATAAGGAACACGTTGATAAGTATGTAATTGAACATTCATTTATTAACGTTACGCTATCGAAATGTCATTTATGTTTTATTTATCAAAACATATGATTTGTTATGTTTAGGCGTAACGTTGGCATCGAATATCCCATGGGAGTGGAATTCTTCGAATCGATTATCGATCCACATGCTAAGCTGGATAAAGAGGTATTAAGAATGTATTTATATACTTTCATTTTTGGCTCTCAGATATCATTCAACATTTTATGTATCATTTTCTACAACCGTTAATATTTCTTCTTAGGTACTTGATGCGTATCTTGGTATACTTTAGAGCCAACCCAAAGTCCTTGATGTTGACATGACAATTGAATTAAAGAGACAAATACTGGTTTTAGACTGCACCTTCAATGTAAATACATTTATCTATTATTATATCATTTAAATAGTTTGTAATCTATCGAAATCATATTTTTTGTGTTCGGCTTGTCTAGGAAATTTGCAAGGAAATTTGGAGGACTAAGCACGTGAATGATCCGGCCAACACTCGTTACAGTGAAGATGTGTTTGAGTCATTCTTCCCCTCAGATCTACAACATCTTCATGCTTATGTTATTGGTTACAAGCGCAAATGGAAGGATGTGGTACCGTAGTGGGACCTCGATAAGGTAATATTAAAAATTATTTGGTTCAAATTGGTCAAATTGACGAGTTGTAACTTCAATTTAAACTCCATATTTTCTCACTTTACGTGTAATTTTTTTTATCCTTAATCTGGACGGACATTGGGTTGTGGCCAAAATTGATATCTTAAAAAAATCACTCACATTGTTCGACAGTCTACGATATGAGTGGAACGAGGACGTAAAAAAGCTCTGTCTCAGACAGACACTTCATATCCGATGGATCTTTCTTCGTCTATTAGATTATTCAGACTATTACGAGAAGTTATAGTATTACTCATATAGCACACACATGTTGTCACTAAAGAGTCTACCGATTAGGCTATCATATAGACAAGATGATCCGACGAGTTGTGGTGTATATGCTTTGAAGGCGATCGAGAGTATTGTTAGTGGTGTATTTCTTAGGCTGATATTATTAAGGGCATTTATGGGATGAGGTGGGATATTGCATTTACACTATAAAGGTGGTCGGTTGATGCTGACACCATTATGCCAGATCATATGGACTGACCAGTTATTTTTTATCACGATGCAACCTTATTGCCATTTATCTTTTACACTTACGAAATATGATTTTTATCTGACGAGTTGTGTTTATATCCAGTCAGCATTGAGTTTTATTGAAAGTATACATTATAAAATTGACAAGACAAGACCATAGCTTGTAGTATATAGAAATGGATAATAAATGACTATCACTAACATATGTCATTGAAAGAAAGTTCAATTCATCAAACATATGATATTTAAACAGCAGTTGACGTCAAATAAAGTGGATAAAATAATTCATGAATCACCATACACAACATATTTACAACAATTCATTCTTCCTACATAGTATGTTAATTTTTATTGAAGTGACACTTTCTTTTCGTATGACTTTCCGATCCGCAAATTGAGCATTTTCTTTTTTTTTTCACTATCATCAACTTCATCATGAATGTTTCAAGTTTAATTGGGAACGTACTTGGTGCATGTAGTTATGTTGTGACCGGTTCGACCACAACGACTACGCGTTCCGGTATTGCCTGTTCCTCCAAAATATTCACCCGTTAAAGGAATTTGTTTTCTTTTGGATCGTCCAGCTTTTTTTGTTTATCGAGTGCAAAATAAACTTCTTTTTGAATGTCATCAGATACAACCCATTCTTGCGGTTTGAGTATGGGGTTAACCTCACCTACCCACATCCCAATCAGCCAACTTGTCGTGTAGTATTGAGCAACATATGAAGTGACTGTTTCTTTTGATAAATTATGCATAAGAAGATGTAACAAATGTAAAAAGCACACGAGTAATAAATTTAAATTAAAGACAAGTCGGTAGTTAGAGATGGACCTGATTGTTGTATATGCATTAGAACACGGTGTCAAATCCGATTGAAAAATCACACACGTGCATAAATTATGACTAATGTGAACAAGATAAATCTTACTCTCATCTGTGACCTTGTATTTGTATTGCCCAAGTTTATCGACTTGCAATTCGACATCCAAGTTTCACGGCATTGAGCAATCTTTCATGTGTAGATTTTATGAGTGTGTGATCTCTTTCTTAAGCAGTTGCCTCCTCTCATAGAACCATTTTTCTGTTATCCGTCAAGCACATTCCAGAAATGAACAAATAGGTAGTTTTCTTATTCAAAGTAAGTGAGAATTCAACGTCTCAGCAACATTAGATGTCATGAAGTTAAATCTTCGCACTGGACACTTAACACCGGCCCACCCGCTCTCTTTTGTATTCTTTAAGGTATCCAAAACACCTTTTATCTTTGTTTCTTGAAGGCTTGTCATGTACCTGTGGAACCTCCAATACCCAATTAACTTTGGTGGAACAAAATTTATAAAAATTGTGATAATAATTAAATAATGAGTGGTGTTATGTACCTTTTGAACTTAGTGGTTTGATAACAGCATGTCGTCCTGTTGAAAAGTCCAATCAGATGTGATCCATGTTTGGCTAAATTTTGTTATAAGTGGAAACAATAAAAACCATGAGTTATCTCTGGATAAACATTATTGATGGCATTGCTGATGCTGAGTTGTTGATCAGAAACAATAAGCAGTTGTTCTGGGCATCCAAATACGTTGTGCACATGCGTGAAAAATCAATGTCATGACTCATCATTTTCGATATTGTCTATCCTAGTTGCGAGTGGAAATATCTTATCGTTCTCATCTTTGGTCACTGCACAAATCCGATGTCTTTATATTGCCCTTTCAATTGACAGTCATCCACCACTATGACCAGACGTAAATATCTTTGAAACCCATGAATAGACGCTATCAAAGGAAAAACACATATTTGAATTTTCCATTCTCGTGTTTTTTCAGAGTTGTATAGGTCCTGAGATTAGAAACCTTCAAGACCTCTAAGTAAGATGGAAGCATTGTGACCGCGCTGTCGCGACGTGATAAATTAATAAATTTTCCTTAATAACCTAACCAACTAGTAGCTAGGGCAAGTAGGAGTCGATCTCATGAGGAGTGATGGTTAAGTTATGCCACCTATGTTCAATTCAATCAAATAACATATTATGGGGGGTTTTTGAAATTGATTAACTATCACTAAATTAACTAAAAACCTAGAAAATAAATTAAACGAGAAATCAATATATGCAAGTATTCCAGTTAACAGTTCAGTTATCCCCCGATATCAATTATCCCCTAATCAATGTTTCACCCATCTCTCATATTATCATGGAATTATCAACCATAGTCTAACAACAAACTTTGTTAAACCGAATCATCTCTTAAAATTAGTTAAATTAGGATAAGATCTCTAATTAACCCTATTTAATTGAATAACCTAGAATAAGCTTTATAGATTTAATTCATCGAACGCATTAATCACCAAGACGTTAGGATGAACTAGACTCTGAATACACAAGCTCGATTCAATAATCCCAGATTACGCTACTCTAGAGATGCACAACCTTTAGTTTACCACTTATGAAAATTAAACCACAACAATTAGGATTCATGATTTAAGATTCTAGCAATCAATTATCAAACACTTAACCTAGGTAATTAGGCTAAATCAAGCATCAATAATCGAGAACATTATACACAGATAACATAATCAATTCCAATCAACCATCGAGAAGGAGATACGAGATTAATTAGAAAATAAATAGATATACGGGTTCAAACATCTCTGCTAATCGGAATTAAGAATTTAGCCGAGTATCCTCGAAATCGAATTCACAAAATGTAAAATAGTAAAAGTAATCTCCAAAATAAAGAAATTCACCCTAACTCTCTATCTCTCTCTCAAAACTATTTTCTCTTTAATGTGAACAGTGATGGTTTGAAATTAAAGATATTGAAGAATTCTCGTGATGGGGTGGGCCATAAGCTAATTAAACTTAATTGTGATATCAACATGTTAATGTGCATGCCCTCCTTTCTTTTGGGAGAAAATGGGTCATTCTTCTTTTTTCCGGCCCATTCTCAAATTACTTCATAAGCCCATGAAAAGTTTGAGCTTTTTTTTTCTTTTTAATTGCTTGCTGTTTTCCATTTCCAGACCCACGACTTGTATTTTCATTTTTAAATGGGCTCTTTCTTCCTCTTTTAAAGCCCAAGATCCTCTTCACTTGCTCGTCTTAAGTCCAACTCTGCCTCATTTTCTTTCTTTGGCCCACAAACATTTTCATTGTCTCAAAAATACTCCAAAAACTCCTAAAATAATCAAGAAAACATGTGAAGTATTTGAAGTCCAAAAACACATATGTAAGAAAACGATGCATTAAATCACACAAAAGATTATAAAATCTCACATTAATCAACATTAAAATTCATCTTTTTCCTACATATCACATTGACAAGGGTGTTTCCAGATCTCCGTAAGCAATCATCATTGCATGACGTTTTGCCTTGAGTGCAACCCTATAACTAACATGTAATTCATGTCGTTGGTTCATATCTTGAATGATGTCTCTGGGAATGAGTGTGGAGTTTTCTCTTTGCAGTATGTCAGCGTAGTACTCACCAATCAAAGCAGAGGGAATTTTTCTAAAAGCACTACGATTCATATCAGACTCACATGTATGTGGGATAACAATTTTCGCAATCTTCCAAACCCATATTTTTCATATGTGTTGAGTATAAACTTACAGCTTTTGTAGTTGCACTTCAATGTCTATTTGTGTTTGTCAGACAACTCAACACGGTATTCCACTTGATTCTCTAAATGGTATAATGCTATGAAAAGTGGATCTTTCTGCAGTCCTTGTTGATCCATCTCATTGTGGGTAAATGAATGATGGATTCTTTAGAATAAATCATTCGGGTCTTACATTGGGAGTAGTGGTAAATTCTTCTTTGGGATTTCCTAAGGGGTTTCTCGAAACAAACTCCATAAATTCCCGATACACATCATGTTGCTCATTATCCAAAGCATTCATATCTTCTTCGTCCAACTCAAAATCTTCACTCAATTGAACAGTTGGACCGCATTCATCTTGTTCATGGTTTAGATCTACACCAAGTTACATATAAATTAATAAAATTGCATAAATTATATGAAGTATTATATTTTAATATAGAATTAATACAAAAATACCTGATTGACCATATCTCTATTGTGGACCTCCTTCAACTTGTTCCAGTTCTGTTTTCTCATTTTGTCGAATAGTAGTAGGAGACATATTTAAGTCGATATTGTTGAAGTCAACACGATCAGAAGATGACAACCGGACTCCAATTGCTCATTTGTCGGTATTGAATGATGTCTCCTAATGTCCTGTTCATTCGGTATACCCCAATTTGTCCCAAATTCTTCATCATTTTGCATTCCAATAGGAACATTCGAAAAAATGAACTTTGGTGCGGTATTATCATGTCACCTCTACATCATAATCGAAAAGATGAAAAATTTGACCACGACGAAAATTGCCTTTATCAAACGAAGTTTGTTCATCCTAATATGAGGATCCAACATTAAAAATTGTTGTTGAAAAATCACCAAGGGTAGTATTATGAGTTGTTGTTCCTTTACCACTTACAGATACTCCAACATCTATTCTTCTTAGGGAAATAAAAACAACAAGAACTTCATCGATAATGGACAGTAAAGTTTCCAAATCAAAATCATTCTTGGCTTTTTTTCTTTTTCACTTTTCCATTTATGTAAACTAGTGAGTGGAACACATATGTCCAGTAACTAATGTCGACAAGCATGAGTTCATGAATTGAAAATAATATATCATCATATGTCATTCTTTGTAGGTTTGTCGGCATAAATATTTAATATATCAATATTCATACAATCGCCCATCGGGTTGGAATTTAGAAATAAGAGTACACTCTTTCTTTCATACATTAGGGAGACGAATATGAGTATCTTTCTCCAATCGGAATATTCCAATACAACCCATAAGATGGAGGAGCAGTCGTTGCCGCTGCCGCCGCCTCTGGTGAAAGATAAGGAGACTGTTTTATGTTGCAAGACTGACGAAAATAGTTGGCAGTACAGAAGAGAGACTTCGAAGAGAAATTCATTATCCGAGCATCATTTATCTTTAGTTAAAAACTACAGCAACAACTCACCTCATCCGACCAAGAAATCTGTTAAGACGACAGGGGTGGTGTCGTTGCCGCCACGCCGCCACTGACCAAGTAGGCTCCAGCGACCTTGTCGTTATCCAACCCGTACCAATTTTATTATTATTCCAGGTTCGGGCCACGGTGGGACAAGAAACGAGGCGAGACCAATAGGATGAATAATGGTTGCAACATGCCCATAAATCTTGAGGAGGAATATGAAATCGAAGGAAAATCGGTGTCCCAAACCATTGGGGAAGAAGAATTCAATTTTACTAAAGTACGAGGATGATGATGACAACAAATAAGAGATTAGAGATAATGAGAAGAAAAGAGTGAGAAAGTCGATCAAAGCTAGGTCTTTGAAATCACTAATGTGAGAATTTTTTTTTACAAGAACCCCAAATGATCACACATCCCTGTGATAGGCCTAGCAAAGTGAAGTTGAAGAAAGAGTCGTCAACAAAGCGTAACCTAGTCAGTTCGAATATGTTGAATCATTTCACGATAGTTGTTCGACACATATCGACGAAAATACTTACGTTGGTGAATCCACTAAGGCAACTCCTTTCTTCTCAATCTTGAAGAGTAAAATGCAACCAATAAGGCGACGTTCTGTCCGCAAGGCTGGTGATGAAATCTTCGTTGGTCAACTTCCTCCAATCATGCAAGGACACGTTCTAAGTATAAAAAATCTATTGGGAGACGGCCATTGTGGTTTCAGGTACATAGCCCAGGGACTAGGATTAGGGGAGAACTCATGGGTACAAGTTCGTAGCGATCTAATCGATGAAATAAAAAAAAATTGAATGGTTATACAAGAATATAATCGGTATGCACGATCGGATTGAACAGATAACTACGAACTTGACTTGCTACGAGAGGCCTGTTTACCAAATCAATTATTGATGGGCATTCCCCGAAATGGCATACTTGGCAGTCAATGCTTACAACATGGCCCTTGTCCACCTCTCCACAAACCTGTCGGTAACGGTTCTACCCATGAGGACACAAATACCAACGAAGTCTCGACTTCTATGCATGGTCTTGGTTGGCAACGATCATTACTTTTAGGTAATTTGGATAAGTTATTTGTTTTGTTATACTTGATGAAGCATTATTAATATGTCTCTTATTTTGACTGTATTTTAATTATTTATTGGTAAAATTGGCCGACGACACACCATTACCACCTATCATTGATCGGTGGTTCGAAATTCGGCTACCATGGGCAAACGGGTGGTCTGAATATTTTAAAAGATGAATCATAGATTATGCTCTTCAAAGTCGTAGTGAAAGCTCGTCGATGGGTATTGCGTCAATTGACATAGATGATGACTAGATTTATGTGAACATTTGTTGGGATGTATGGAACAATATTTTACCTCATTTTTTCTTGTAATGTTGATCGGGTGATGTTTGAACAATTGTTGTTATATAGCTAGTGAATACTGTTTTTCATCATATCTTGTTCTGTTGGATTAGTGTGTTATATAGATGTGAAAATGAGGAGAATTACCAATAGTCGAATGATCAATTACTCCATTTTCCACCTGTTCGGCCAACATTGGCCGAACAATGCCCAATATGTTCGAACAATGGTCAAATGAGTCGTGCCACATTAAAAATCCGATGTTTCCACCTATTCGGCCAACATGTATCGAACACTGTTCATTTTGTTCGACTAGTGTTCGAACACAATTAATGATGTTCAACCAGTGTAGTTCGAACAAAACATAATGTGTTCGAACACTATCAATGATGTTCGACCAGTGTAGTTCGAACAGTCCATAATGTGTTCAAATAATGCCGGTCGAAAGGCCAAAATTCATCTCAAAATTGTTATTCCTATGTTCAATTTATTGGGTTTGCCTATACAATCGCATATCTTTTGATCATATGAAGACAACATGCTAATATAACTGAAATCGAATCAATAAAACAATGTGTACATTATAATCATTCATTGAATATTAGAACCAATAACATAGTATTCATAAACGAACAAGTTTTGTTAAATAACAAATAACAATAACTGAAATTGTTTTGTCAAATAGTTCACAAATTAACAAGTACGCGATCAATATTTTATCCTCTACGACCCCGGCGAGAGGTCCTAAATGAGGCCCATTGTGACGTCTCAAGTTGATCCTCTTTATCGATCCTCAATACACGATAGACCCCAATGATATCTGGAATGTAGACGTTTGCATCGAGAACCTCCTCGTTGTGTAGCCACTACTGGTAGAACGACTCCAAATGTCCGACAGCAGTTCCAATCATCTCTCACGGTTACGGCCCCTGGCGTTAAGGAGGTGAAACACAATGCTCGGACACATTATCTGGGTTTTGGATCATTGGATGCGAGACCAAGTTGTATCATTCCATGTAGTCCTCCGAACACTCACAATCTGGGCACGCACGTCTTCTTCGACTCTCCGGGAAGAGAACATGGTTCCTCCGTACTCGAAAATAGACTTCGAGGATGTCCCATGTAACTGAGTATTGCTTGTCATTCTTTCCCCGTCGGGCGATCATGGGCACGAGTGGGTCATCAGGAATACGTTGAACGAACCCAAATTGGCGAAACACACAATCAGGATGATACAACTCCACCATGTCGAAGGATCGTATACACCCTTGATAGAAAGTGACTTCATCCAATGGATGGTGATCCCTCACGTCACTATAGGACATCCAATTAACCTACATATACTAATAAATATGATCAATATTTGGCAATTCGTATGTCAAGGGTGTCGATACTTAATTTCAATCTATTAAGTACTCACATCAGTTGTCGACATCATGTCCAGAACTTCTCGAATAGCCACCAACCGATCAAGGGTTCCATCGGGATGGGCTCGATTTATCCATTTTTTTGCCAAGGCTCTCGGTGCTGATAGTTAATGTTGTGTGTTGGCTTGAAGACTGGAAAATACTCATATATCCAAGCCTGATACAATTAATAGAAAAATGGTTAAATACATCAATTGAAAGACAAAAATACAAGAAGCTCGTGAAATATTATACCTCGAGAATGGTCAAGTAACCAATCATTTGTCAAATCCCACTTCGAGAGACGAGTTCGAGTTGTCGATATAAATACGCCAAAGCAGCCACTCCCCACACGTATGTATGGACACGGTCCAAACGCTTTAGAAGTCGGAAGATCTTCGTATCTGTTCTGGTTCCAGTCTTATCAGAAAAGATTGTACACCCTAACATAAACCAGAGATACACCCGAGCAGAACAAGCTAATATATCTGCATCATCTCAGCCAATGTGTCCTTCAAACTTAGACTGGAGCCATTCAAATTTCACACTGCTTCATCTAAGACCAGCAAGGGCTTTTAAGGTGACTCTCTCTTCAATGCCTAACAACCTTCTCATCAAGAGATGAGCAAGTTCAGGTTTGTTCCTAGTTGTAGGCAGCTTCACCGAGTGTCCACTCACCGGGAGGCCAGTGATACAACAAACGTCGTCCAAGATGATGGTCATCTCACCCATGGCATATGAACGGTGTTCGTCTTCGATTGCCAACGCTCCACGAATGCACAAATGAGATTCTTGTTCGGCGTCCTATAAGAAAAACACCTCATATTCGAAATGCTCTTACACCTTTCAATAACTTCAAGAAGAGAAGGGACACATTGTTGAAGTTCCATGTCTCCATCTTGGTGGTGTGACACCAACACTTCAAAATCGACCTCTCCATTCCATGCCAAATAGAATAGGCAATATATGTTTTGAAACTTGGAATGAGGCTCTAATCAACTGGCCCACCGGGACAAGAAGCCGTCAGAAGCTCATCCTCAGCCGATGCTTCCCCTTGTGCCTCCTTGGATTCCATTTCATCTCCTACCTCTTCTTCTTCATCCTCTCCTTCATCATCGTCTGTCTTGGCTTTCGGTTCAAAATACTGAATTATTTTAAAATCGGGCCCATGTGTAATCGGTTCCTCTATTTGTTCCTGTTCTGATTCCTTATTTCGACATCTTCTATTCAAGACGGTAGGTCTCCTCCTTCCATAAACTCTAATCTGGCCTGCAATATTTATCAAGTGAGTGAAAGATATAACACAACAATATAAGACTTGATGTGTAGGGAAGTGAACAAGGTCTATTCGACCAACACTGGTCGAACAATATAGGTGTCGTTCGACCAACATTTGAACAAGAAAGAAAGTATTTGAACATCAGTCGAACACCAACAACATTGTTTGAACATTAGTCGAACACCAACAGCCGTGTTTGAACACTAGTCGAACACTTCTCTATCACCTCGGTGAACCAGGGCCAAACCGACCTCACCCAGAAACAGAAAATTCAACATCACGATTTCGATTTTCAAGCCTAAATCTACAACAACTACACATGTTTTCAACTACAGTACATCCCAAACATGATTCCTAAACAATATTGCTCAATTTCAAACAATAAAACAACAAATTTCACCCAAATGGAGGAAAAAACTTTGGAAAAACTAATTGCAAACTTACTTGGAACTTCATCTTTGTTGTAAGGATCCATTGTACGGAGATGCTTTGTTGAATGTGATAAAACTTGTTCGAACTTAGATCGAACGATTT
Organism: Scutellaria minor; assembly: GCA_954870855.1. NCBI lineage: Eukaryota > Viridiplantae > Streptophyta > Magnoliopsida > Lamiales > Lamiaceae > Scutellaria > Scutellaria minor. Next base: position 15,055,510 of record OX940737.1, read on the forward strand.
GGTCGAACAAATCGTTCGAACAAATACGGGTTGAGAGATAGGGTTCTTGGATTGAAATGGGTTAGGGTTTTGATTTGGGTGTGAATGATTTTTGGGGTGTGTTTGGGTAATGTGAGTGTGTTGAGTATATGTGTGTAATTTAGGGTGAAAGAGTATTATTGTAATGTGTTGGGGTGTGTTTAGAAATTATTTGAGTAAGTTGATTTAAATGTGTGTGTGTTTAGAATATGGGGTGTGTTTAGAAGAACCGGGGGTGCGGATAGCCGGGCCCTATTTCAAAACTCCCTCATTTCTTAAATAATAATAATAATAATAATAATAATAGTTGAAAATTAAAATCTCTAGATACATACATCAATATCATGTCATATATTTATTTATGAGATTCGTGAATCATCTCTATTAATTAAAATCGTACATAACGATTTATTCTTCTAGAAATTAAATTGAGTTTACTTATTTTTTTAATTTAAAATTAATCACAAGACTTCACTTTTTTGTTATTGTATAAAAAAATTCTTTTATATATATATATATTGTAAAATTATTAATGTTGAAAAATTAAGTGTCATAAACAACTATAAACAAAGATTATATATATAAATTTATATTATATTCAAATATTAAATGAGATTATACTAATATGTATTAATTACTTCTATTTATTAATAATTATTTATTTAATTTTCTTACAAAATTGATATTTTTTAAATAAAAATCCGTATATTATATGAGATTTATACTAGTCTATGTTCTATATATAAAACCAGAACCGTGTCCATAATGAAAAAAGGGTTTATGTCAATTTAATATTTGAATTATTACATTTTTTTTTTCAATGGGGCTTAAACTCAAAAAAAGAAAAAATAAAATAAAATAAAAATTCAAACATTAGTCATTTTCTTTATTGATTTATATGTCAAAATGACCCTTATTCGATCCTAAATTATAACTCTAACTCAATTTCATGATTTTGATTCAATGCAATCACAAATCGAGCAAAAATCATTTTCGGGTTTTGAACAATTTTTGAATTTTTGTTCGATTCAAGTTTAAATCAAATAAGAATAGTTAAATTAACTTAGGGTTATAATTTGATTTTGAAAGATTGTCATTTTAACATATGAATCTTTTTTTTTAACTAATATTTCGAGGTGAATTGCATTTTCAAATTTTCTGGTGAATGTTGACTGAAAAAATTTATTTTTTTGGGGTAGCAATAAAAAAAAAATTAAGAGATAATTAATGATTAGAAAATATTTTGAGTTTAGACAAATATTAAAAAGAAGTGCAATAATTCAGATAGCAAATTGAAATTAAACCTAATGAAAAATTGTCTAAAAAATAATAAAAAGTCATTTGAATGCCTTACAAGCAGGCACATGTTTGCTCGGGAGGTTTAGGCCTAATGGTAGAAATAATTTTCGTTTAAAACCTCATGAATAAGTATGGAGATTCCAACATCATATACTATATTTTTTTAGCAGGTAGAAAAACTCACAACATGATGATATGATTGATTGTTATTATTCTTGTTGTTGCACTAATAAGCATTACAATAATTCTTTTCTATACTGCTTCAGTGAGCACCCCACTTTGAAGATGTTGAAGATGACCAACACATTTTATTGAAAAATCTCATGGAACACACTCTGGAACTTGATGTTATATCCATTACTGGTATGCCTGGTGTTGGGAAGTCAACATTGGCACAGAAAATATTTAGGAATCCAGAAATCCAATATAAGTTTCCTACACGCATTCGGATTTGCATTTTCTGCGATTTCAACAGGAAGGATGTATTTCTTAACATTCTGGGACAGTTAACCTTCCAAGATATCTCTTAAAATGGGTGACTTTGAGTTAGGCCAAAGAGTTCGTGCATCGTTGGAGGAAGCAAAATTCTTGTTAGTCGTAGATGATTTGTGTAGAGTTGAAGACTGGGATGTTATTCGAGAGGTGTTGCCAAAGGAAAATCGGATGAGTAAAGTCCTCATCCCTTGTCGGGACATAAATATTTGTCGGCATGCTAATCCCAACAGAGTCCCTCATGTCTTGAGGTATCTGTCTTCTGAAGAATGTTGGGAAATCCTCAATTTATAGACAAATGGAATGAAGTATTTGAAAGCTTAGATTCACATTTTATAAGGTTTGACCAATTTGAGCACATATTTGATGTCTTGAAATTGAGTTACAGGGAGTTGTCTGATGCCTTGAAAGATTGATTTCTTTACTTGAGGGTGTTTCCTCGAGATTATGAGATCTCGGCTTGGACGTTGACTCGTTTGTGGATAGCAGAAGGATTCATTCAATGTAAAGATGGCTGGAGCTTGGAGGAAACTGCAGAAATGAATTTGATGGAACTTATCAGCAGAAACTTGGTTATGGCTAAAGAATCGAATTCGATTGTTGGTGAAGTTAAAACATGTCTAGTTCATCATCAGATACGTGCATTCTGCATTTTCAAAGCCACCATCAGAGAGCATAATTTGTTTCGAGAGGTACATATGCCAGTCCTACAAATGTACCGTCGTCTTTGTATCCATTCCCATCTCTTTGAACTCCTCGTTGGCAATCTAAATGGCGAGCAAGTGCGTTCTCTAATGCCTTCAAGCTGCTCAGAGTTATGGCATCCAATTATATGGTTAAGAACTGTGAGGAACTCAAAGAAATCCCACTTGGCCTGGCAAAGGGCCTCGAGATATTGGACATAGAGCGTCTCAACAGATATGCCGTTGTTTGCGCCAAGAAGATTGAGGAATTAAATGAATTAATGCAAGATCAAGAAACAACAGAACAGATGGTCAGATTCAAACTCACTATAGGTGTTGGATGTGAGGGAGCAGAGATTGACCAAGCATATGAGTGATATCTTATGGGGTATGGATGATCTATGGAGTTCGAACTTAGATGTCTTGAAAGGGAATGCAATGACCACCTTACAAGGAGTAATCAACTATGATTCTCCTATAATGCATCTGCTATTTGTATTTTGCTTTTAGCCATTTGAGCCAACAGTTCACACCATCCAAACTCGATCCCGCACCAGCATGTGCATGTCACACTTGTTGCAATAGACGCTTAAAGGCGTACTTTACACTTCGCACCTACACATCGTTGCACTAGTGCTTTATGTAATAATATTCTACATGCATTTCTTTTACTTCAATTTTTGATAATTTTCAATTTTCTATTATCACATATTTTTTGTTAATTTTTATTATTTGTATTTTTAATATATTTTAAAACGTTAAATATATATAATTAATTGGAAGATTAATAACTAATTAATATATTTAGTAATGTTTAATCTAATTTCATTTTAAGACAATTATAAAATATACTAGTGCATATTTTTAATATATTTTATAAAAACACTATTTTTATAAAATTATGAGTTTGTTCATATAAGATAATATTAATGCAAATAATATAAGATAACATCATAAAATAATTAAAATTTTCAAATTTAATTTAATTAAAAAAAAATTAATATTATCACATATTTTTTTGTTAATTTTTATTATTTGTATTTTTAATATATTTTAAAAGGTTAAATATATATATATATATATATATATATATATAATTGGAAGATTAATAACTAATGAATATGTTTAGTAATGTTTAATCTAATTTCATTTTAAAACAATTATAAAATATACTAGTGCATATTTTTAATATATTTTATAAAAATACTATTTTTATAAAATTATGAGTTTGTTCATATAAGATAATATTAATGCAAATAATATAAGATAACATCATAAAATAATTACACTTTTCAAATTTATTTTAATTAAAAAACAATTAATATTATTACATATTTTTTGTTGATTTTTATTATTTGTATTTTTAATATATTTTAAAAGGTTAACAATATATATATATATATATATATATATATAATTGGTATGATTTATACATATCTTTTTTTTTTTGCTTTATAAAATAATTGCTTAAAATAATTTATGTTTTTTGTATTAATTTTAAAACCAAACTCATTTTATCTTTATCTTTATTTTAGAAAAACATTCATAATTTATGAATTATGAATTATAAAACATAATTTTTGAATTATGTTTTAAAATAATATATAAATTTTGTATTATTATATAAAAGGGTGAGAGTAATATTGTAGGTGTAGTTTCTTAATTAATTCAAAATAGTATTTTATAAAAATACTATTTTTTAAAATTATGAGTTTGTTCATATAAGATAATATTAATGCAAATAATATAAGATAACATTATAAATTAATTAAATTTTTTAAATTTAATTTAATTAAAAAATAATTAATTTATAATTAACACAACACATAAAAAAAGCGTTGCACAATGGGTTGTCTTTTAGCAAAAAAGTACTATGAAAAGACAACGCATAAAAGCGTTGTCTTTTTTTAAAAAAAGAGACCATAAGACAACCCTTTAAAAAAACGTTGCACAAAAGCATTGTCTTTTTTTTAAAAAAAGACACCATAAAACAACCCTTTGAAAGCGTTGCACAAAAGCGTTGCCTTTTTTAAAAAAAAGACATCATACGACAACCCTTTGAAAAAGCGTTGCACAAAACCGTTGTCTATTTTTAAAAAAAGATGTCATACGACAACCCTTTGAAAAAGCGTTGCACAAAACCGTTGTCTATTTTTAAAAAAAGACTCCATTTAACAACCCTATGAAAAAAACGTTGTCTTTTCCACAAAAAGCGTTGTCTTTTAGCGAATTTTTTGAACAAAGACAACGCTTTTCGGAAAAAGGGTTGTAAATTTCGAAAATACTACACAAATTCATAAAAAGCATTGTCTTTGGGGGGTTGTTGTATCCAATATTTCTTGTAGTGTTCCCAACCCATCTTTCTTTTTTCTAATTTTTATCTAATTATTACATAAAAATAATCCATACAATTACATATAATTAAAATATCAACAAAAAACATAAAAAATGGCTCATAATCCAAATAAAAGATAAAAATACAATTTAATAAAACTAAATACAAAAATAAATTATCCTAATACATTTTCATTAATTTTTATCATTTTTCAATACTAAAATGCACTAAACTCTTCAATCTCTATATAATTTCATGATATTATTTTAAAAATATATTTAAAATATATACATGTATACATATATATTATATATTTAAAATTTTGGGGGTACCGTGGAGAATGGGGCGGGATCCCCGCGGGATGGGGAATACAATTCCCGTCCCACCCCGCCTTGCAAATCGGGGGAAAAACTCTCCCCATCCCAGCAGGGATACATTTTGGGGATTCCCTGTCCCGTTTGGGATGGATCCCCGTGGAAATCGGGGAATCCCCGCCCCACTGCCATCCGTGCATAAGGGGCAGCGGCTTCCCCAACTCTACTTTTAAAAATATTTTTTTTGATATAATATTTAATATATTTATAAAATTTGCTCTTCTTAAAATACTTATATTTTCTTGCTTATTAGTAGGGTTTTACTGTAAAGTAAAACATGAACTTTTGTAAAATTGCAATGAAAATATAAAATTTCTAATTGAATAAAACAATCACAAATTATATTATTGTACAATTTAAATCACTCTTTCCAGCTAAAACGCTCGGACATGTTCGAACAATCCCATGTTGTATACCACTCTCTTGGTAAAACAAAATAAAAATGAAAATAATGAAAAATGAATAAAAGGGTGTCCTTTTGTCATAAAAAAAAAAAAAGCATTTTCGTCTCCATTTTATTAAGAGGAAACAAATGTTGAAGAAGAATGATATTATTTTTGTTGATGTTTATTCTTTAATAAACATTTAATAAATTTCTTATTATGTTTAAATTCAAAAAATATTGTTTTGTACTCCTTTTAGACTTTGTTGTAGGATTTGGATGTGCATAATCATCGTAGAGGAGTGCAAAAATAAGATGACCAAGTCATCTATAAAAAGTGGAGAAGAGGTTGAAGTCGCCTTGTCAACAAAACTTGAAGTGTTGATCTTTAGGGAAGCATAACTCGTGCCTCACAATATGGACTAGAACATGTATTCCAAAGATCTATAAATACTCCACTCCACTCTAGTTGTCGACAGAGATTGAAGAGCAAAAACATAGGTTGTCAGTTGTGTTGTTGAGAGTGTTGCTAACATTCCTCATAACATTTCTATTCTCGTTTTGTAATATCAATCTTTTCTCAAAGCTGATCATTTTAGTATTAAGAATAGTTTTAGGAGTGTTGATTTAGTATCCTTTTTACTCAACTCGTCTTTGTTCGTCTCTTGGACAAATTAAGTTATTAGTTTGTGTTTTGTCATAGTTTGATAGGAATTTTTGTAATTTACTCATCTCATAGCGAATCCTTTTGCCCTGAGACAGCTCACAAGATATATTTTATAACTTGTGAAAAATTTACATCATTTGTGTTTTTTAATTTCCGTTGCGTATTTATTTTTAACTCTGTTTTAAACTGTGTTGCCAATATTATTGCCAACATTGTATCCAACATTGTCTGTTTTTCGAGTTTATCAATTTTACCATTGCCACGACCACTTATAATTTTATTCAATTTTCATTATATTTTATTTTTCATTGTGTTTGACTAACAACATAATATTTAATGTGCACAAATACACATTTGCAAGTTTATTTGAAATCCACGATGATTAAAATTTTCAAATAATATTAATTCATCATTTATTTTGTTAAATTTTAAAAGTTGGTATTGGGTTGTAACTTTGTGAAAGTTGGTGTGTTTTTTTTTATATTTTAATTTTAATTAGTGGCCTAGTATAGTAACTTTACTAAGTGTCCCATCTATAATTTGATAATTTCATGTTTGTTGACAAATTATTATAGCTTTTCCGCGTTCCTTTTCCCAAACATGAAGAAGAAATTATAGAATTAATTCAATCCAAACTATCAATGGTTATATGATGATGTCATATCCAGCTCCACTAAACCATTATTAATAATGCTAATTATTTTAATGTTATTAATGTTTTTCTTTAAAGAGTTATTAATGTATTAATTCAACTATGTAGATGCTCTTAGAAATCAAAAAGAAGAAATAAAAAAGTGAGTGAATCGCTACTGAAAGAAAGAGAGATCAATCGGCGAAAGACAAGGATGAAAATATCGCGAAATATCGCGGATATATCGCGGATACGGATATTGCGATATGGATATTGGGTGCTAATGTATTTCTTCCTGGGTATCGCGGATATATCGCAAGTTATTGCTATCGGTATCGATATCGGTTCAGTGTAGTACAAAATTGGATGGAAATCGGGAAATATCGCGGATATATCGCAAATTATCGCATATATAGCAAATTTCGCGATTTTGATTCAAAAAAATTAAAATATGTGATTTTTTTACTTTGTCATCTATATTTTGTTTGATATAAGAGATAATATATTCTCTGATGATAAAAATTTATATATATATATATATATATATATATATATGTCTTGTCTTGGTATCTTTGAATTTAGGAAATATAAAAAAATTGACAATACACGTCGTTGGGTAATTGAAAATCTGAAAAAAAAAAATTGTTTGATAATTGAAAACATGACTTTTATATATCAGGGCATAAAATATAGAATTAAAATATAATTCAAAACATGCATCTTAACATATATAAATTTAACCAACATCTTATAAAATTGAAAATATATTTGGTACTACACAAATATAACATTAGCTAGAGACTACAATTTGGGGCTTAATAATTTTAATTAAATTTTATAAATTGTGGTTTAATTACTTCCAATTAAGTCTTACATTGAAGCTACAATTGAAAACATGACTTTTATATAATAAGACTTAAAATATTGAATTAAAATATAATAGGAAACATTTTTGAAATATACAGTATTTGGGTAATTTGCAACCACTCATAGACACTGCATAAATATAAAACTAGTTAGGGACTATAATTTGGGCTTACTTTGAATTAAATTATATAAATTGTGATGAATTGGTATCAGTACTGTCTGGACAAAGATGACATTTCATCTACTATATTTGAACCTCATAGGTCATCTTTTTGGTTCTAGTGTATTGTATTATGTAATTTTAGTAATTTTGTATAGTATTATGTAATATATTGTCAGTTTTTTACTATTCAGTACAGTATTTATAAAGTTTATTATCTATATGTTATTTTTAAATATATTATTTTATTGTGATTTTGGGTGGAATATATGTGTAATGATGTGTTAAAATAATCCCTAAAATTTCATATTAAATTTCCAAAAATTTAATAAGATATTCGTCATTTTTTCAAAATTTTTGCGATATCGATATGCGATATCGATATATCCATCGATATATCCGTAAAATTAAGGTTGCGATATCACTTGCGATATCGATATTTTCATCCTTGGCGAAAGATGGCATATGCTACGGCGTCGTTTTTGATGGAAAATGTATCGCAGCTACTGAATTCGAAAAACGATCTGATCTCCGGTGCAGAAAAGGAGCTCCAGCTGCTGAAGAATGATCTTGATTCCTTCAGAGCCGTCCTTCGACACGCGCCAAACAACGAAGAGGAAGAGCTCTCGATCATGGAGTGGTACATAAAGGATGTTGTTTTTGAAGCAGAAGATGCCGTTGACTCCTGTTTGACCATGGCGGCGGCGATGAGAAATACAAAGTCGTGGCACCGCCGAGGTCTGAATACGAAGCCTGTGAATCTAGCAGAAGTGGTGAGATCCCTCAGAGAAGACAGGGTGAAACCATTGTTGGATCTCTTTGCTGCTAACCTGCAAAACGGCGTCGAATCTTGCAGTGGCTTGGAAGAACCCTGGACATGGCTAAAAGAGGTATGCATATACTATCTCTCTATTCATGTGCTCCAAATATTTACAAATCTATGTTCTATATATAAAACCAGAACCGTGTCCATAATGAAAAAAGGGTTTATGTCAATTTACTATTTGAATTATTACATTATTTTTCAATGGGGTTTAAACTCACAAAAAAATAAGTAAAAAATAAAAAAAAATTCAAACATTAGCCATTTTCTTTCATAATTTATATATCAAAATGACCCTTATTCGAACCTAAATTATAATTCTAATTCGATTTCATGAATTTCATTCAATGCAATCACGAATCGAGCAAAAATCATTTTAGGGTTTTGAACAATTTTTGTTCTATTCAAGATTAAATCAAATAGAATAGTTAAATTAACTTAGGGTTATAATTTGATTTCAAAATAGATTCATTTTAACAAATGAATCATTCATTTTTCACTGATATTTCGAGGTGAATTGCATTTTTTAGTTTTTTGGTGAATTTTGACTGAAAATTTTGTTTTTGGAGGTAGCAACAAGAAAAATTTTAAGAGATAATTAACGATCAGAAAACATTTTGAGTTTAGATACATACTGGAAGAAGTGTAATAATTCAGATGGCAAATTGAAATTAAACCTAATGAAAAATTGCCAAAAAAATAAAAAAAAATCATTTGAATGCCTCACAAGCAGGCACATGTTTGCTCGGGAGGTTTAGGCCTAATGGTAGAAATGATTTTCGTTTAAAACCTCATGAATAAGTATGGAGATCCTAACATCATATACTATATGTTTTTAGCAGGTAGAAAAACTCACAACATGATGATGTGATTGATTGTTATTATTCTTGTTGTTGCACTAATAAGCATTACAATAATTCTTTTCTTACTGCTTCAGTCAGCACCCCACTCTGAAGATCTTGAAGATGACCAACACATTTTATTGAAAAATCTCATGGAACACACTCTGGAACTTGATGTTATATCCATTACTGGTGAGCCTGGTGTTGGGAAGTCAACATTGGCACAGAAAATATTTAGCAACCCAGCAATCCAATATAAGTTTCCTACACGCATTTGGATTTGCATTTTCCGCGATTTCAACAGGAAGGATGTATTTCTTAACATTCTGAGACAGTTAACCACCCAAGATATCTCTAACATGGGTGACTTTGAGTTAGGCCAAAGAGTCCGTGCATCGTTGAAGGAAGCAAAATTCTTGTTTGTCGTAGATGATTTGTGTAGAGTTGAAGACTGGGATGTTATTCGAGAGGTGTTGCCAAAGGAAAATCGGATGAGTAAAGTCCTCATCACTTGTCGGGACATAAATATTTGTCGGCATGCTAATCCCAATAGAGTCCCTCATGTCTTGAGGTATCTGTCTTCTGAAGAATGTTGGGAAATTCTCAAGTTAAAAGTATTTGGGAATATCCTAGACTGCCCTCCACAGTTGGAAGAGATTGGGAAATCTATATCTTACAAATGTCGAGGAGTGCCACTCCCTATTACGGTTGTGGGAGGAACTCTTTGGGCGGTCCACCAAAAAATCAATGGGTGCAATTATAGACAAATGGAATGAAGTATTTGAAAGCTTAGATTCATATTTTATAAGGCTTGACCAATTTGAGCACATATTTGATGTCTTGAAATTGAGTTACAGGGAGTTGCCTGATGACTTGAAAGATTGCTTTCATTACTTAGGGGTGTTTCCTCGAGATTTTGAGATCTCGGCTTGGATGTTGACTCGTTTGTGGATAGCAGAAGGATTCATTCAATGTAAAGATGGCCGGAGCTTGGAGGAAACTGCAGAAATGAATTTGATGGAACTTATCAGCAGAAACTTGGTTATGGCTAAAGAATCGAATTCCATAGTTGGTGAAGTTAAGACATGTCTAGTTCATCATCAGATACGTGCATTCTGCATTTTCAAAGCCGGCATCAGAGAGCATAATTTGTTTCGAGAGGTACATATGCCAGTCCTACAAATGCACCGTCGTCTTTGTATCCATTCCCATCTCTTAGAATTCCTCGTTAGAAATCTAAATGGCGAGCAAGTGCGTTCACTTTTATGTTTCTACGAGGAACTCTTCATCATACCTCCTGAATCACAACCTTCTCTAATGCCTTCAAGCTGCTGAGAGTTATGGCATCCAAGTATATCAAATTTACTAAATTTCCATTGAAGTTTACCAGATCACTTGTTCATCTGAGGTATTTCACTCTGTCTTGCGATGATCTCGAAGTTCTTCCTGAAACCATCTCTGAATTGTGGAATCTGCAAACTCTTGTAATAGAGACAGAGTCGCCTTCCCTTGAAGTCAGAGCAAATATATGGAGGATGACTCAGCTGAGGCATTGTAAGACCAAAGCAGCCATTATTCTGGCCCTGCAAGGGGAAGGTAATGATGCCTGTGACAATCTTCAAACACTAACTAGATTGTCGCCAGAATGTTGCACGGAACAAGTGCTCAATAGACTCCCTAATTTAAAGGTATTAGGGATTCGTGGCCAACTAACTACTCTTATTGATACCAAGTGCTTGCAAAAATTGGATGGCCTAGAAAAGTTGAAGCTGGTAAATGATTTATTTTCCGAATCAAATACTAGAAACTGGCTGCATGGACTCCCTTCCCTCCCACCAAATCTGACGAGTTTGACCTTATCAGCTACATACTTGGATTGGGAACACATGTCCATATTGGGAAATATGATTACTCTCAAGGTCCTCAAGTTGAAAAACTATGCATTCACAGGCTCATCTTGGAGTCTTGATGGTCACGCCTTTCCTCGCCTGGAGTTCTTGCTCATTGTAGACACAAACATAGTTCACTGGGAGGTGTCAACCTATTGCTTTCCGAGTCTAAGATGTCTTGTGGTTAAGAACTGTGAGGAACTCAAAGAAATCCCACTTGGCCTGGCAAAGGGCCTAGAGATATTGGACATAGAGCGTCTCAACAGATATGCCGTTGCTTGCGCCAAGAAAATTGAGGAATTAAATAAGTTAATGCAAGATCAAGAAACAACAGAACAGATGGTCAGAATCAAACTCACTATAGGTGTTGGATGTGAGGGAGCAGAGATTGACCAAGCATATGAGTGATATCTTATGGGGTATGGATGATCTATGGAGTTCGAACTTAGATGTCTTGAAAGGGAATGCAATGACCACCTTACAAGGAGTAATCAACTATGATTCTCCTATAATGCATCTCCTATTGGTATTTTGCGTTTAGCCATTTGAGCCAACAGTTCGCACCATCCAAACTCAATCCCGCACCAGCACGTGCACGTCATGCTTGTTGCAATGGACGCTTAAAAGCCGTACTTTGCACTTCGCACCTACACATTGTTGCATGATATCTTATATTTTTGCGACTGAATCAGATGTTCAGATGGCTTGGTGATGTGGCAACGAGTTGGGCACGCATTACGGACCTTTGAGTTGGGTAGGGTTGGTACTGGATAGGGTGCGGCTTCAATTCGAACCAGTGTGATTTGAACCAAACTGGTGGAGCCAAGTTGAAGGGGGTGAAGACAATTCGAACTTGTGTGAGCCGCATTGGTTTAACCCAAAATGGTTCATAATTTCAAAAAAGCACCACAACTCTTCAAATCTTAAATAGACCCTTAAAATCTTTTATTTCACTCACTCAAGTACTATAATTTGCATTCGTAGCATTCTTGTAGTTGCAGTACTCTTTTCTCCGTGTCTCAAAAGTTCCGAATATTATTTTTTATTAGTCAAAAAACTTTTTGATTCGTTGTGTTGGGATCCTTAAGTTAGTAAGACATTGTATCTTTGAGACATTTGTCTAAACCATAAAACACTAAATATGATGCAATTTTATCTCAGGGAAAAGAGTCTAACTCTGTCATCCTTAAATTAGTAAGTTGTCGTATCTTGAAAAAGCTTGTCATAAACTATAATAATTGAATGCATGACAATTTCCTCTCATGAAGAAAGAGACTCTGACCAACTTTCCCAATTTTATTTGTTAGTCATTTTCAAATGTACCACCACACACATTTTTCCAACACTATATACTCATTTCTTGATATTTTTTGAACTCTTTTTTTACTCACTACAACCCTAAACTAGTTATTAATTTACTATACTTTAAAATGAATTAATTTACTACATGTTTTCTTCGAATGCGCACATGAAATAAATACAAAACAAGTCTTCTTAAAACAAAGACAGTATGTCGATGATGCATTTATATTATAATTGATAATGCATGTATATAATAGGTATATTAGTTGTGTATCCTAGTAAACTATTTAGCACAATTACAGATTGTTGGAGCTACATTACGTACACAATTATGAGTGCAGGTACAAACTTGTTAGAAATTGGTTTTGGAAAAGCGTTGGTGACGTTACTTTGACAAAAAAAAATTGTGGATATAAAAATAATTTCTGGGAATTAAATGTTTAAAGGTTAATATATGTTTGGAGTAGATAATCAAAATACGTAGCATTTGCCGAAATCGAATTTTGGTGAGTGAAAAATTAAATGTTGAAAATAGCTACTTGAATGGAATAAATAATAAATAATTAATGTGGAAATGTGAGAAGTACTCATTTTATCCCACATTGGAAGTTTTAACACATTTAAAGGAAGTATAAATATAGTTTCGCTAAATGACTTTATTAATTAATCTACTATTGAAGTATTGAGCTTCTAGACTTTTGCCCTAGACTAGGGCAAAAGTATAATTCACAATTTGCTTTTCTGTTTTCTTTGTACAATATTGTGCAGGAATTACTCAATATTCCTCAATACATAGTATTCTTTTAATATACAATACTCCAACACCCAAAATAAATCAAGCATCATCCTATATATATTAATCAACATAGTGGTTATTACCAAACTTATGATTCGATTGGTTTGAGCAGCAAGAAGCTGATCAACTAAGCCATAAGCATCATTTCTAATACTATAGTTCAACAAAAATCCCCTTCATTATTCACTATAAGGAATTTATTTGCATATATATATATATATATATATATATATATATATATATATATATCACTTAAATTATATCTGGTTCAAGCTCCAATAGTAAGTGTTCATCGCAACAACTGCAGATAAGATCACTGCAATGAGCCAAATTTGAAAGAAGAAGCTCACACTCGTTCGTAACCTTCTTCACTTCGACTCTTGGCATTGAACCCGAAAATGATGGCTAAAACGAGTCCAACTCCAACGAGAGGAATAGCCCAACCGAACTTAGATATCACCGTACTCTTATCCACCTGCACGAAGCCAAGCAACACATTAGAAAATCATCAATCTGCTCATCATTAATATATAACATGTTAAGTCTTAATATGATCACTCGATCCCCGGTGACTATGAGAAAGGAAAACTTAAAAAATTCAGAAAAGAAAGCAGAATCTTACTTGTGTAGGAGAATGCAGAACTGCATCTCGTTTCGCTGATGAATCAGAAATCAAGAGGTAAAACAGGCCCATGACTCCTGTATGTCTTTGCGCACTGCTATAATTGGATACGAGAGTTAGTGTCTCGCCAGCAGAAATCGTGACGGAGCCAGGTGCAGGGTAACAGGTGGACATTCCCACAATGTAACCGGCCTCGTTCCCAGCTTCGTCTCCAGTTCCATAAGTCGGATAGGACGAGCATATCTCTCTTCCTCCCTGAATAAATTTAATAATATTCAGATAAATACAACATTGACCAAGAATGAGGAATTAGATCAAAAATACAGCTCTGCCCTTTATTCATTTTATGATGCCCCATTGACAGCTTTTGTTTATTACTCAACTAGTGCACTACTTCTAGATCATTATAGAAAATAACATTTACGATAACTTGACAGTATCAAGGTATAAAATGTCGAGAGATATACCTCCCCGTAAAGAGTTGAACCGATGCCTCCTGCATGCTGGTGTGCAACCCCGTATATGACATCACCACCGGTCGGTAAACTAACACTTACGCTTCTGCTATGAGTACAGGCATCATTAGCCGTGCTGACATGGCAAGACTCAACTTCGTACTCGATCTACATCACAACATATGAGATGAATCAGAAGTGTTCTTTATCAATATCTCACAACTAAAAAGGTGATTTTACCAGGCATTCATGTCTAGCTTTGAGCCCATTAGACTCATCCTTCTTTCTCCAAGTGTCTGTCACATCGATTATGTAAATCTCCACAGGGATAATTGAGGCTTCCCACTCAACGTACGTCACCGTGTACTTCAAGTAGAGGCCTCTGTTCACACCCTGAAACCCATCCTTGAGCCTGCATCTGGCCTCATCGTGGCAGCATCTCAGCCCTCCATCATATCCATCCAACAACGTGTTGTACAAGTCACACCTGCACTCGATGCAGCCCGACTTGTCCTGAGCACCACGAGTGTCGATTGCATGCACATTAAGCATCCATTGCTCCTCATATCCGTGAGGCACGTCTGCTGGATCACCAACTACAATGCCATAAGGATCCGGGACGTAAGTAACAGTTCTACGCGTCTCAGAGCCCAGCCCAAAATACTGTGAAAGCCCGTGTGCACACAGCCCACTGTTTTGTACGAGAAGAATGTCGGATTCAAGGGATTTCAGATCACCATGGGGCTTCATAATCTTTTCACCTTTTGGTTGGTAGTATCTTACCATAAGCCAATGATGAAGATAAGTTTCATGAAGTGGGACCGGATTGCCTTCCTCATCAACCACTTCAGCCATGAAATTCTTGATAGCAATATGGCCTCTAGGAAAATCGGCCCCATAGTAGAATTTCTCCGAAACTGATCCTGGTTCCATTACAAATTTAGGGGACAGGAAAACCTCCGTTTTCATCCCTTTTTCGTTTCTTAGCTGAGCTCGTGAACTTTGTAGTACAGACAATAAGACGAGGATAGTCAATCCACGAATCATGTTTAACCCCGAATTGTGTTGTTTACATCTGCTCAAGTAACCAAACACAGAGCTCAATAGTGTGCTCTAAGTAAAGCATCCACCTTATTCAATTCAGTGGCAAAATGATTCTTCTTTCTTTGAACTAAGTTCAATTCATGTTAAAAATGTAATCTTTTTTCTTTAATTTCTGACTTTTCTATTCAATCATCTGGGGTTTAAGTGAAAATCAACTGGCCCACATCAAATTCATAATTGAATCAAAGATTATCAGCAGATTCTTTCAGATATTCTCAAACTGGGAATCAAAATGTTTCTTCTTTCTGTGAACCAAGACCAATCAATTCATTACAAGAAAGTAATTTTTTTTCTTTAATTATTCATTTTTCAATTCAATCCGAGCGAAAATCAGCAAGCCCACATCAAGATTCCATACTGAATCAAAGATTATCAGCATATTCTTTCAGATATAATTCTCAAACTGGAAATCATAATTGCTAGGAAACAAAAGTGGATAATCTTCGTATCAATCAAAAAAGATGATAAAACACATAATTCTTAGTCTATGCATGATAAAGAATATATAAAGAAAACCACACGCATATATTAAAAATAAATAAAAGGAAAAAAGAAATAAAAGAGGGAGAGAGAGAGAGAGAGAGAGAGAGAGAGAATCAGTACCCCATAACTTTTTGATACATGGCTTTTTCTCCAAGATGCAGTTCTCTGAAATTCAATGAAAAGAGGTCTGATTTATACTTAGATTTTATATTAACTTTCCATCACATATATATATATATAGGGTCCGGCTATCCGCACCCCATAAATTTCTAAACACACCCCATTTTTTTTATTTTTTATTTAAAAAATTCAAAAAATAACAAAATTACAATTTTACCCTTATACAAAGAAGTGTGTTCGACTAGTGTTCGAACACACCTCTTTGCGTTCGACAAACCAGGGTTGAACGGATCCCAGATTTGTTGTTTTTTTTCATTCTTTTTACACAATTTCACACGATTATTATATAATTTGTTAACTCATAGATTGGTTTTTCATACGTTAACCCCTTACCATTTTAAGATTTGAGTAATGAAAGAAAGAAAAAAAAAATAAAGAAGAAGAAGGGGGGAAAAGCAAGCATACGGGTTTGGGGAAGAAAGGGGAGAAAAGAAAAAAAAAGTAGAAGAAGGGAAAAGCAAGCAGATGGGTTTGGGGAAGAAAGGGGAGAAAAGAAAAAAAAAAAAAAAAAAAAGAAGAAGGGAGAAGCAAGCAGACGGGTTTGGGGAAGAAAGGGAGGAAAAAAATTCATTTTTTTCTTTGTTTATTGATAAGGGTAAAATTGGAATTTTGTTATTTTTTGAATTTTTTAAATAATTTTTTTTAAAATTGGGGTGTGTTTAGAAAAATTGGAGGTGCGGATAGCCGGACCCATATATATAATATAATGATTTTCCGCTTTTAGCTTGTTTGATGATTGATGTGTACAAAAGCATAGGCCACATAACTCAATTGTAAATTATTAAATCGTAGACCACACGAAATCCAAACGACGACAATTTGTTCGATTGTTTTATGATTAACACGATTTCTTTTTTCATGTAAACACATCGAAGTTGTCGACCTGACATAAGCTGATTTTAAAAAACAAAAAAGTATTTTTTTTTATCATTTAAATACGTGGAAGTTGTCGAAATAAAATAAGTTTAATGAAAAATTCAATTCTACAAAAGTAAATGCGGAGAGGGTTATTAATCGAAAAAAATCACAAACTCTACTTTAATAGTATTTTTAAGCAAATTAAAAAATTTTACTTTATTGGCCGAAAGGTCTGCTGAATTGTCAAAAAAGTTCATAATAATTACTTTATTTACAATTTTAACCAAATATTTAGGAGTTGACAAAAAAATAATTGACTTTCTATACTTCGTGCAACATGTATTATCGGCCAGTTTTTTTTTTTCATTGTGTTGACGTTTCAAGGTAAAAAAATAAAACTATTTTTTTTAACTCGCTTTCATGCATATATTTATTTAAGTTGTTTTAATCTTCATTCATTTAAATTTTTAAATGTATGCATGACAGAGGAAGAAGGGAAAAATATTTTTTTTTTAAATAAATGACAATTTTTTGGGTAAGACCATCTCGCAAATCTCGTTCTATAAGACGGGCAGATTCAACCCGGTTAATGGACAACGACCAAAGTCCACAATCAACGGTTGATGGTCAAAAGTCAACACTTTGATCAACGTGGTCAATATCTGATCAATAAAGTTAAATGTAATATTTTTATGTATATCATAATAATTTTTTGTCAATGGTGTTGATTGACCATTGATCGACATTAACCGATTGTTAATATAGTTAACTAGATCGAGTTGATTTGTCTCACACAAGATTTACTTTCTCATTGTTTTGTCACACGTGGATTTTATTGGCAATTAGCATGTCAAATTAGCTGACTACGTAAGCACAATGAAATTAAACAATTACCGGATCAAGTTGCTTGAAGTACTGTAAGTTGTGTAATTTTATTTTATTTTATTTTTATTATTATTATTTTATCAATACTCAAATGTTTGATTAAAATTACAACTAAAATAAATGTGGTGATTATGTTGACCATTAAGCCAATATACATAAATAATGATTTATTTTCAGGTTTAGCAACTGATATGTCAAGTTATCCTGACTTTTTACTTTTTAGGAATGATAAAATAAGAATCTGTCAGGTGATTCAAATTGTAAAATGTATCTAAATATGCTTATTTTGCAATTAAAAAAAAAATTAAGTTGCGATCATAATAAAGGTCATAATTTTTCCAACTAATCCATGGGAAATTAATTTTGTTGTAACTTTAGCTCTGATTTAATAAATTATAAATAAATAAACTTTCAAGAATAAATAAAGATTCTTTTAATATATGACATCTACACCAAAACACTCCATATTTCAAATTAAATGAAAACCCCAAATCAATTTTTCTGATTTCCATTTAATTGAAACTCAATTTAAGTAAAAATCAAACAAAAGTGTTAATTTTGACCAGAAAAATGGTCTGAAAATGGCTCTGGATTGTAATTTTAAAAAAAATTGTTAACTTTTAAATACAATCCAAAAAGGAGATTCTTTTTATTGCAAATTAAAAACAATATATATAATTATATTTCAAATTGATTTTGATATCAACCCTTGAGATTGGGTTTTTGTTATTGCAGATGATAAGCTTGTGGATTCGTTCAGGCAGCATGGGAGTCTCTGCCACTTGTTATCAAGAAAAGATATATAAAGAGAAAAAAACAGATTTTTTATGAAGATGCAAGAAGTGCATTTTCAATCAAGTTAATTATACAATGTGCACGTGAACATATACAGTATACAGAGAAATTATAAAATTATTTTATAATCAAGTTAATTATATATAATGTGCAAGTTTAAATATATAAATTATGTACACATAAGGTCATGTGCATAAATTGTTCTTAGATTTTTATTAATATATTAAAATAATACCATAAAAAAGTTAAAAAAATGAAGAAAATAAAGAAATAATGAAGGTTGTTGTGTTGGGTCCACTTGATTAGTGACTTTTACTCTTTTTTTTTTTTTTCTTTCTCTCTCTTCTACGTAATGTTATTGCAGTGAAACATTGTATCACTGCTGAAACACTTTTGAAAAGAGTTGGTATTAAAATGCTGACTTGTCAACTAAAAACACCACCAAAATTAATTGATACAAATACTCTAATACAGACATTTTCAAATTATAAATCTAAGCTGGAATTATAATCAAATTAAAACTCCATGTGTTAGTTCAATGCGCATGTTCATTATTTCTATCAAATAAAATACAATATACAAAGAAAGATCCTTCAATCCAATCAGAATAAGGTAGAGCACATATTGATCATGAAGGATATGCCGATTTCAAGACTACTCGAATCACCAATGCCATGGACAGGGCCACCTGAAATTTTGAAAAATAGGTAGTAATTTTATCCTATTTAATAATTAAAAAAAAAATTCCAACTCAAGCAATATTCCTAATAGATTTTCTTCCTTTTTTTTTCCTTTCACCCAACACAATCCCTAATTTTCTTTTTTCTCTCCTAATTCCTTCTTCATCTAATTTCAACATAAAATATTATTATTATTTTTTTCTTATTTTATTTTCTCTTTATTGTTGTAGATTTATTGTGTCTTCAATTGTAAATGTGATATAGTGATTAGTTGGAAAAGATTGAAGAATGATTTTGCATTTTTTTTACCAATTCTTTATCTATTTGCTTGAAGTTATGGAAAAAAAATATCATTGTGATAGGAGTGGGTATGTTTGTTGAATGACTAAGTTATTTTGTTGATTAAATTTCTATAATATATAGTTTCTTTTTAGAAAGATAAACGAAACAAAATATTCTTTAAAACTATTAGCTTTGTATTCTAATACTAAATCTATATTTAAGTTTCGATGAAAGTATATAAAGAATCTATCAACCATTAGATGAAATTTTGTAATACAAGTTTTGAGATGTAATTAAGTTATTAAATTAAAAAAAAAAAATTTGTAATGTAATATATTCATTTAATCAAAATTGTGATAAATTTATGTTCTCAATTTAGAATTATTGTATTTTTTTATTAGTTGACTTGGGTCCTCTTGAACTGAAATCTTGGGTCGTCACTGGCCATATAGGCGCTTACGTTAGCAACATCTCTTCTCTGCACACTGGCCATGGCTGCAGATGCTTTGCATGGATTTTGGTTAAAAGAAAACATTGGTTCCCTTCCAAATATTTCTCTCTCAAGATAAGCACTGATCCCATCTGTCAAAAGGGATCTTGAGACTAAGTAAAATGAAATGAGCTTAAGGACTATGTTATACTGCTTCAAGGGGAGGAAGAGCTGGTTTTCAAAACTCTGAAGAACATATGCAATGAGGTGGATGAAGTCATTGATAAAGGTAAGATGAGCAAACCAAAGGATTATTGTATATGATATAATATTTCATGTATATTATAAAATTACTGAAATTAATATATATTACTTGCGATAAATCATTTATAATTTTAGGATATATATACGTCATTTTATGTATAGATTATTGTATCCCTAACATATCACCGTGTCATATGACTAATAAAGTAAGGGTTGGTTTGGTGTGCATCTGCTGCACATGCAATCCGAATCGATCCAGATTGATTCGAATCCGCAAGCTTTTAGTTTTGCCTTTTTTTATATGTTATTTTTATGTTATATTAGTGTAACATTTATGTTATATTAATTTGATTTTTTTTATATACAAATATTCTTACCTTTATGTATTGTAATTTAAGAAAAATAAAAAGAATTTCAGTACAATTTGTACATATATATCTTGATCTGATATTCATAACACATTTATGTTATATTCATGATATTTTTATGTTATATATCCTTACTTTTTCAGGATATATATATATATATATATCATTTTTTATATACATGTTATTGTATTTCTAATATGTCAAAGTGTCATATCATTAATAAAGTAATGGATTAACACGAACACTATATATAATCCTAAATTGTATCCAATTTTTTCTGTATCACGTTTTTGTAGTAAAATTGTCTTTGACTAAAAAGTGTCTCACTTTATATTATGTCTGACGTATAAAAATTAGTTAGCATTTTATAAATAATGCATGCATATATTATTGTATTAATAGATATACACATATAATTAAATAATAAATTTATTTTTGTCCACTCAATAAATACAAACCAAGTCTTCTTAAAACAAAGACAGAAAGTCTGATGATATAGATAGATAGATACCACCACATACACTTTTCCAACACTATATACACCTTTCTTGATTTTTTTCGAACACTTTTTTTAGTCAATACACCCCTAAACTACTTATTATATCACTATATATTAAAAAGAATTCATTTACTATATATTTTTCTGCAAATGCATTAGCACATGAAATAAATACAAACCAAGTCTTCTTAAAACAAAGACAGAAAGTCTGATGATCAAATTACAAAGCCTTTTAGGTCAAATTTTGTTCAAGTACAGAACATGGAATCGTGTTTTAGTACAAACATAATATTTTAATTGACTATGCATGTATATATCAGGTATATTAGCTGTGAATCATAGCAAACAATTTAGCCCAGTTACAGATTGTTGGGGCTACAATGGGTACACAATTATGAGAGCAAGGTACAAACCTGTTAGAAATGGTTTTGGAAAAGTGTTGGTGATCAGTTCATTTTGAGCAAGAGATAAAACAGACCCATGACTCCTGTATGTCTATGTTTGCTGCTATAATCGGATACGAGAGTTAGCGTCTCGCCAGCAGAAATCGTGACGGAGCCAGGTGCAGGGTAACAGGTGGACATTCCCACAATGTAACCGGCCTCGTTCCCAGCTTCGTTTCCAGTTCCATAAGTCGGATAGGACGAGCATATTACCCTTCCTCCCTTAATAAGTTCACGACATAAATACAACGTTATTGACAAAGAATAAAATGTCAAACACAAACATGAGCAATGAGGAATCAGATCAAACACACAACTCTGCCCTTTGTTCATTTTATGATGCCACATTGTGTGCATACACAAAGAGACACCTCTATGTGATTGAATCACAAATATCAGCAACAGATTTCAAAACATTAATACTCATCAAAAGATGTCAGCTTCAATGGACTGCTCAAAATAACATTTACGATAAGTTGACAGTATTAAGGTATAAGATGTCGAGATATATACCTCCCCGTAAAGAGTTGAACCGATGCCTCCTGCATGCTGGTGTGCAACACCATATACGACATCACCACCAGTCGGTAAACTAACACTTACGCTTCTGCTATGAATACAGGCATCATTAGCCGTGCTGACATGGCAAGATTCAACGTCATACTCAATCTGCATCACAACATATATGATGAATCAGAAGTGTTCTTTAGCAATATCTCACAACTAAAAAGGTGATTTTACCAGGCATTCATGTCTAGCTTTGAGCCCATTAGACTCATCCTTCTTTCTCCAAGTGTCTGTCACATCGATTATGTAAATCCCCACAGGGATAATCGAGGCGTCCCACTCTACGTATTTCACAGTGTACTTCAAGTAGAGTCCTCTGTTCACAGCCTTGAACCCTTTGTTGAGCCTGCATCTGGCCTGATCATGGCAGCATCTCAGCCCTCCATTATATCCATCCAACGACATGTTGTACAAGTCACACCTGCACTCAATGCAGCCCGACTTGTCTTCAGCACCACGAGTGTCGATTGCATGCACAACAAGCCTCCATTGCTCCTCATATCCATCAGGCACATCTGCTGGATCACCGACTACAATGCCATAAGGATCCGGGACATAAGTAGCAGTTCTACGCGTCTCAGAGCCCAGCCCAAAATACTGCGAAAGCCCATTATCACACAGCCCACTGTTCTTTACTCTAAGAATGTTAGATTGGGGATCAACATGGGGCTTCGAAATCTTTTCACCTTTTGGTTGATAGTATCTTTCAATAAGCCAATGATGAAGATAAGTTTCGTGAAGGGGGACAGAGTTGCCCTTCTCATCAACCAATTCAGCCATGAAATTCTTGATTGCGATATGGCCTCTAGGAAAATCGGCCCCATAGTAGAATTTCTCCGAAACTGATCCTGGTTCCATTACGAATTTAGGGGACAGGAAAACCTTCGTTTTCATCCCTTTTTCGGTTCTTAGCTGAGCTTGTGAACTTTGAAGTACAGACAATAAGACGAGGATAGTCAATCCACGAAACATGTTTAACCCCGAATTGCATTGTTTACATCTGCTCAAATAACCAAACACAAAGCTCAATAGTGTTCTCTAAGTAAAGCATCCACCATATTCAATTCAGTGGCACAACATTCTCTCTTCATTCCTATAAGCCATATTGACAAGGCAAAATGTTTCTTCTTTCTTTGAACTAAGCTCAATTCATGATAAAAAAAAAGTAATCATTTTCTTTAATTTTTTTATTCAATTCAATCCTACTGGCGTTTAAGTGAAAATCAAGTAGCCCACATCAAGATTCATAACTGAATCAAAGAATATCAGCAGATTCTTTCAGATATTCTCATTTTTTTCCTTCATTTTTCATTTTTCAATTCAATCCTCTGGGCTTTGAGTGAAAATCAAGCAGCTCACATCAAGATTCCATACTGAATCAAAGATTATCAGCATATTCTTTCAGATATTCTCAAGCAGGAAATCATAATTGCTAGAAACCAGTAGAAAGTAGTTAATCATCATATCAATCATCAATCAAAAAAGATGCTAAAACACATAATTCTTACTCATGCATGATAAACAATACATAAAGAAAACCAAACGCATATATTTAAAGAGAAAAAGAAAAAGGAAAAAAGAGAGAGAAAAGAGAGTAACAATGATGAGTACCCCATAACTTTTTGATGCATGGCTTTTTCTCCAAGATGCAGTTACTACTGAAGTTCATTGAAATGAGATCAACTTTCCATCCACGTATATATAAAATAATAATTTTCAGCTTGTATCTTGTTTGATGATTGATATATGTGTACAAAAACATGGGCCACATAACTCAATTATAAATTATTGACTTGTAACGACACGAAGTCAAACACGACACTTTAGTTGATTTTTATGATTAAAAACGAATTCTTTTTTCATGTAAACAAATCGAAGTTGTTGACGATAAGCAGATTTACAAAAATAAAAAATCAATTCCAAATAAATGCAAAAACTCATGTAAAACCGACCCTATATGAGATCATATGAGATTGAGTTTTATATAGTATTACATGAGACCGACATTGACCTTTTTAATGAGTTGGCCCACTTTTATCGATCAATTTAAACTACATATTACATAAGATATCTTGTAAGACCATCTCACATAAAATTTCTTTTTTCATTTAAACACACGGAAGTTGTCGAAATAAATAAGTTTAATGAAAAAATTCAATTCTACATAAGTAAATGAGAAGAGAGTTAATAATCAATCGAAAAAATCACGAACTCTATTTTAATTATAATTTTAAGCAAATTTTTGGATAACAGCAAAACAAACAATATAATATTAGATAATTGTGTAATTTCAATCAACGGGAAAAAATTAATTTTATCCTTGTTGATGTATTCGGACAACTCGAAAGGCCAACTAACAATATGGAAATAAATCCTCTATTATATTGGCTTAATTGTAAAAAAAAAAAAAAAAAAAAAAGACCTTTCGTACTTCATGCAATATGTATTATCGGCCCAATTTTTTTGTTTAATTGTGTTGACGTTTCAAGATAAAAAAAAAAAAAAAAAAAAAAAACTATTTTCTTGAACTCACTATTACATAAGTTGTTTTAATCTTCATTCATTTAAATTTTTAAATGTATGCATGCTGTGAGGAGGAAGAAGCGAAAAATAATTTTTTTCAAAAAGTAAATGATAAATTCTTGGATAAGACCATCTCACAAATCTCATTTTAGCTGATGCACATGCAATCTGGGTCGACCCGGACTCACGAGTTTTTACTTTTATCTATTTTTTTTTTGTGACTTATGTGTTACCTTTATATTATATTAGTGTTACATTTATGTACTGTAACTTAAGAAAAAAAAAAAAGCAGAATTTCAGCACAATTTATATATATATACCTTTATGTTATATTCATGTCACATTTATGTACAAATATCCTTACATTTATGTAATATATATAACGGTGTAACTAACATAACTAAAAAGTATGAGTAATATCACATAAAAATATGTTGATAAAAAAAAACGCTTAAATTATTCTTTTTTTTTATAAATTACAATACATAAAGGTTATGATATTTGTACATAAAGTTCATACTAATATAACATAAAAGTTACACATTTATAACATAAAGGTCAACACATAAAAAAAAAAAATATATCAAAACTCGCAGATAAGGGTGGGAATAGGCTAGGCCAAGCTGGGCTTCTTGTTGATCGGTCTATGTCTGAAGTGTAAATATTAGGCCTAATTCTGGCCTATTGTATGTGAAATACCTTTTTTTTTTGTTTTTTTGGCTCGAGCTTGACCTGTTTTGTGGATAAACCTGACCTAAAGTCTATCAAAAACCTATTAAGAGCCTACAAAATTATCTAGTATGAATTTTTATTTTTTTTCAAAAAATAAACTTAGAGAATTACACTAAAAAAACATGAAAACGATATAAAATATAAAATTATAAAACATAAATTAGACTACATTTATATACAATTTTAAAAGATATCAAACATATCTTATATTTTATATAAATATTATAAATAGACCGGTCTATTAGGCTTTTTTTAAGATCAAAGTCTAACCTATATTTGTAAATAGACTCCATAAAGAACCTTAACCTGACTCGTTTGTTAAAAAGGTTGGGTTGAAGTAGGCCAATAATAGGCTAGGCTGTAGGCCCCTGTCGAATAGCCACTACAAGAAAATTGTCCGACAGTGACGGAAAATTTCTGTCAAAAGGAGTTTTGTCACTAAATTTTTCTGGTATGAAATTAAAATCGGTGTCATCACACCATAGGACAATGACATCAGCAATGACATCATCATAGACAATATTATATGTTGTTTGGGAATCGAACCCAGGACTCGTGGTGATACTCTAACCACTAGACCATTGGTGCTTTATGTAATAATATTCTGCATGCATTTGTTTTATAAGTGTTTTTGATATTTTTCAATTTTCTATTATCACATATTTTTAAAAGGTTAACAATATATATATATATATATATATATAATTGGAAGATTAATGACTAATTAATATGTTTAGTAATGTTTAATCTAATTTCATTTTAAGACAATTATAAAATATATACACTAGTGCATATTTTTAATATATTTTATAAAAATACTAGTTTTATAAAATTATGAGTTTGGTCATATAAGATAATATTAATGCAAATAATTATATAAGATAACATCATAAAATAATTAAACTTTTAAAATTTAATTTAATTAAAAAAATTAATATTATCACATATTTTTAGGGTTTACTTGATTGTTAATAATCACAAATAATATTATTAATAATCACAAATAATATTATTAATAATCACATATTATCACAAATTAATTGTTAATAATCACATATTAATTAATATTATCATTTCTTGATTGTTAATAATCACATATTATCACAAATAATATTATCACATATTTAATTAAAAAATAATTAATATTATCAAATAATTAAATTTGAATTCATGTAGTGACGGATTATTCCGTCACAAAATAGTGACGGATATAAATCCGTCACTATTTTGAATAAGTATAATTTGTCAAATAACAACAAATTCATTAGTGACGGATATAAATCTGTCACTATTTTGAATAAGTATAATTCATCAAAAATTTGAATTCATTAGTGACGGATTATTCCGTCACAAAATAGTGACGGATTTATATCCGTCACTATTTTGTGACGGAATAAATCCGTCACTATTTTGTGACGGAATAATCTGTCACTACATAATTTTGACGAATTTATAATTTTTTAAAAAATCGAATTCATGTAGTGACGGATTATTCCGTCACAAAATCTTTTCTGTCACTATTCCGTAACAAATTTTTGACGGAATATTTCCATCACTAAAATCCATCACTGTCGGGCAGTTTTCTTGTAGTGAGCCTGAACTATTCCCACCCATACTTGCATATCAGGATCGGGTCGATCTGGATTGCACGGATCTTAGATCCATGCACCTGATACAGATGAGTTTTTGCCTTCGGGGTTTGCTTCTTCATTGTTATTTTATGCTCTAATTTTCTGTATTTCTTGTTATTGGGGTGGATTCATCTCTTGTTTAATTGGATGATATACGGTGGAATTTTTATTTATCTTTCTTTAGTTAAAGCATTATTAAGGTTGTTAGGATGTATACTATAAGCCTAGCTTTTTGTATGAACATCGTTTATGAAATGAGAATCACATTGGTCATATGTTTGCATTTTATATTTGTTATATATGTTTATGCAATGTCCAATTAATTTATATTATAGATAACTTGGTGTGTGGTGCCACACAGAAGATCATGTTATCAGTTTCTTATAAATTATAAATAGTAGCTCACAACCAAGATGGATTTGGACAAATCATCGGAATGGTTGTAGTATAGTTTGGTATTAGTCTGTCTTGACTATAAAACTACACTAGTACACTTTGTGTGTATTGAGCAGGACCATTTGAGGTTGTTCGTTTTATACTGACTATATAATAGAACAAGACCTCTGTTATTATGGATGTACATCTTCTTAATCCCTATATAATAACGGGCACGTATGCTCAGTGTTTATTTCTTTAATTTGTCAATGGGTGAGATTTATTCATATATCAATAAACTCGGTGAGTTGGGAGATAACATTGTTTATATGGTGTTCTGTTGATTATAGAAGGAATCTGTGTCCTAATTATTTAGGATGATAATGTCCCCTTGAGGAGCTCATAAGGATTATCATGTAAACCCTGCAGGTGGATTTAATCCGACATGATAATAAGGATGAGTTGTACTACTCTTGGAATTAGATGTAAATTAATTAAGTTGTCAGTAACTTATTTAATTTACGGACATTCGATATCTTAAACATGGGGAAATAAATGTACACATAATAAGAAGGAGCCCATATTAAATATGGGATTGAGACGGTAGTTCAATAATAATTCTCTAGTGGACTGAATTATTATTGATGGACTTAAGTTATGTGTTCGGGCCGAACACAAGATACTTAAGCCCATCAGGAGGCCCAACCCAATTCCTCCTCTAGGTCCCTGGTGTAGCCTATATATAGCTCTTTCAATCAGCGCCTCCCTCAAGTTTTCTCACGCTCAATCTCACGCAAAAACACACAGAACCGTGAGGCTAGAGAGAGAGGGACGAGATCGCTGTTTTTCTTGGAAGATCGTCGCCCACACGACGTCCGAGGAAAGGGCTGGGAATACATCAGAAGATCAAGAGGTCTACGAGGGTATGATTTCTCTTTCCGCTGCGTACTTTTATGGATCCCGATTCTGATAGCATAGAGCCGGCGATCCGTCGGTTCCAACAAAGGTGACATGGCATGATGTTGTTCTGTTCAGTTTTGCTGATGGATTAGCATTATTCATGACATAGAAATTAGAATTGCATTTTTTTAGATTGGGTTTTTGTTTTATAAGTTTCGTTTAGCTTAATTATGACCAATGAATATTGTAGAATCCACTACATTTGGTTCGGAGGCTCAGGGTTGGCCAATTTTATTCATTCATTTTCTGATTCTTGTTTTCCCATTCTCAAAAATAGTAAATATATTAGTAAGAGAAACTGATGTGAGGTCTTATATGAGGGGAATGTAAGTTGACTGGTATTAATATTGATTTCTTCCTGACATGCTCTATTTGTTATCTTCATCCTTGATATGATATATTATATAGCATGTGAAGAAGCAGAGCTATTTTAATATCATTATCATCTTTATTATTATTATGATTAATTTAATTTTGATCCTATATGTATGGTCTTTTTCATTTTTGGACAACCAAATATATGTTTTTCAATTTTGGTCTAATATGTTTTAATTTTTTTTTTTTTTCAATTTTGGTCCTATATGTTTCAAATTTTTCCAATTTCAGTTAAGTTTTTCAATTTTGGTTCAGTATGTTTCAATTTTTTTTCCAATTTCAATCCAATTTTGTCGGATGACCGTCGGAAAATCTCACTTGACATCGGCGATTTTGGAAATTCCGATAAAAAATTAGATTGAAATTGGAAAAAATTGAAACATACATGATCAAAATTGAAAAATTAGACTGAAATTGGAAAAAGTTGAAACATACAAGACCAAAATTGAAAAACATATACTTAGTTAACAAAAAATGGAAAAGGTCATACATACAAGACCAAAATTAAAATTAACTTTTATTATTATTATGTAAAACTCATATAAAATGACATTAGCAGCAGAGTCTTTATTTGTATTTGTTGACGTCCAAAAACCGCAACTAATAATGGTAAAATATGTTGAAGAAGAAAACTTGCATGTTCAATGCTGACGTGGAATACATGCTGACGTGGGAAGCGAGCTAATCGAGCCTATATACAATGCTGGAAGATAACTGATTAAAACAGATGAGATCAAGCGCGAAAAACTGTTGCAGGAAGCAGTTGCATGAAGAAACGGATTCTAGGGTTAGTCTAGGGTTTCTGGCGCGAGTTAAGCTGCAATTCGTTAAAGTCGTGGAGATCCGTTGAAATTCTGTTAAAATTGACAGAGGGCTTTTACTCAGCACACTTCCTTCTATAATTGATTCTAGTTTCAGTTAGTTTCGACGTCAGGTTTAGGAGTTATATATATTAGGGTTCTTAGCTCATAAACCCTAATATGCGTTTTTCATTTTCTCTGTAATTCTTCATTGATACTCTGAATAAAGAAAGCTTGTTGTTCCTCCGTGGATGTAGACTCAGTGGAAGAGTCGAACCACGTAAATCCTAGTGTGAATTGTTGTCAATTTTCATCTTGCACTCTTGGTTTGATAATCTGCAACTTAGCTGCGATTTCTTGCTCAACTTCTGGGAATTTGTTTGTGATCAAGTGAGTGAGTTTGTGGGCTTTGATTAGTGACCTCATAATCAACATATGTGATAGAGTAAGGGGAATGAATTTTATATAAGGTAATTCAATAAAAATAACTACAAATTGTAATACGTAATCTACGCACAGATGATTGCCAAATATAGTTTATGCAAGCCGTAGCCGTTCCAATAACAATATTCAATGACAATTCCCTACAATAATTAGGGTACTTGAATACTAAATGTTAACCTTAACTGAATGCTCATGGATCAAACACTCCTACTAACATGAAAGATTTAAACAGATAAAATCAAATAACATACGTGACAGGAGGAAAACAAAAATGGACTAAACACTCCTATTAACATGAAAAACTCAAACAAATGGAATTAAATTACAAACATGACAGAAAGGAAAACAAAAATATTAATCATGTTCAAATACGTTGTTATCAACTACTCCTGCCTTCGAAACAGTCTTGTCCTGAAGGCGAGTACAACTCAAGCTAGGCCTCCATGTTGTTTGAGGAGGCCAAATACAAACCCTAAGTGAAAGCTCATGGGCCAAATACTCGTACTAACATGAAAGACTCAGACAGATAAGAAAAAATTTGGGTTGCAAATTAGTTGTTTTTTTTATTATTTTAACACGCACAACTTTATAAAAGCCACAGGTTGTACATTTCATCGGAAAAAAGTTTATGTTTTATTTTTAAAAACTCTTACATTTCAAATTGCAATCAGATAAAAAAAAATTAGATTGTAAATTAAAATTCTCAATCGTACTTTTGATTGATTTTTGTAACCCAATAAAGTTTAAATTAAGGTAGTTTTGTAAAACTAAATTTGTATAAGGCTTGCAGCTTCTCCACACCAACCGAAACAAGGTTAAGAGCAAAACTCTATTTTGAGTATTAATTTTTTTCACTTTACAACTTAAATTATGTTGTGAATCTAACAATATTTCATGCTGAACACATGCAATAAGAATGATCTAAAACTGAAACAAAAAAAATGCGAAGACACCAAGATTTACGTGGTTCGGATCAAGATGATCCTACATCCACGGGAGCAGCAAGAGAAATGCTCATTTCCAATTGAAAACACAGGATTACAAAAGGAGTTTCAGAAACACTAACAAAGATGAACAATCTCTTTCTCTCTCCAAGTGTTTCACTCTCTCTCTCAGTATTCTCCTTTGCCTTTGTCAAAAAAATGTGCCTTTTAGCTGCTCCATAAAGCCTATGCCATATACTGCCTATATAGCCTGCAACCTGACTCCACTAGCTACAAGTAGTCTCAGCCTCAAGCAACCATTCACACGCTATCAAATTAGTTTCCACTAATTGTTGTAACTTGTCATATGCCACATCAGCAGGAATATTCCAGAAGGGATAATCACAACCCTTCAATCCCTTAGCCCTCAAACCATCTTCATGATCTTGATCTTATGTATGCATAGTTATATCTACATCAGCTCCAACAAATTATTTTTTTATCTGATTGCAACCTAATTCACTTTTTCAATCATTTTTCCGGTAAAATTGAGATCATATGACTCGCATGTGATTTAATTTTTTCACTTTGTAACTATTTTTTTTTTTTATCCTATTTCAACTCTAGTTTTAAAATTAATCAAAATTTATCAAAAAGTATCATAATTCAAAGGTTGAAATTGGATATAAAAAAAAAAAAAAAATTAGATTGCAAAATGAAAAAATTAAATCATGTGCCGAAAAAATGAATTAGGTTACAATTTGATAAATTTCAAAACTTCAAAATTGTAATCGAATAAAAAATAAATTAAATTACAAAATGAACAAATAATCAATACTTAAAATTGATTTTTACATTTAACATGAAACAATTTCTTCTAAAGATTTGAGCAACTTGTGGATCAGACAGATTAGGTAGCTAGTATAACCACGCCCCCCCCCCCCCCCCGGCTTTAATGAGGACAAAATTGTATTACTAATATACTATATATAGTAAGACTAAATTTGCATTGCCCAAAGACCAATTTGTCATTAAAAGAAAACAATATTTTAATTCAAATTCCACGTTCTTCACATTGTTACACTAACTAATCTAATCTTAACTACTATAATGATTTCCCACTATTTGACTTCTCATGGCATCCTCTTTTTTCTCCTGTAACAACTTACCCTTTGTTCCTTCTTCAATTAATTAAAACATTGCAAATCTAGAATTATTGTGAGACCATTTACAGATCTAATTCCGTAAAACGCATCAACTCATAACACACTAAATAGAGATTTATATATAAATAAAGTAGGAATATTTTGCGATTTGAGAGGTCGTTTATTCATAGTAATGAAACTTTTCCGAACTATAATGATAACCAGAAAAGTTGCATCTCTTGGAATACTACCAAAAATGGAAACTATCAAACAACCACAGTAATATTCTTTTAGAAAATATAATTAGAGTGACAAAAGCTCTTTTAGTGGTGATCAATAGTTGCTCAATTAACAGCAGCAAGTCAAGAACATTCGGATAATGTCTTGATAATATGTTTCCAGATTAAAGCCTTGGTTTGTTGTTATAAAAAAATAATAATAATAATAAAAAAAAAGTTTTGGAATGGAAAGAGTGCTTTGTTTCAGCAGCCAATTTTGAACAGAAGTAAAAGTTTACTCTAGAAAGATAGTATTCATGAGAAAAATGACTCGCTTTTGACTTTGGATTCAAAATACTAAATTAACATTAATAGCAACAACGTTTGGATTAAATAAATTTATCACCAGATTTGAACATATTAGGTAAGACTACACCCCCTCCAATGGGGCCCGAAGGTCTAAAAATTCCTCAAACAACCAAGTGACTACAAATTAAATCATGTAATAACATTCAATGATCCATCATTTGCAATTCTTGTAGAGTAGAATGTCATGAAAAGACCCACATGTTACAAATTGTCAATGCAGTTTTCATCTTCTTCACTTATATAATGATTGTCCATTTTTAAGTCTGGATTCTTTTCAGCATACTAAAAGAAAAGAAAGGCCAAAGAATTAACCACTGATTCTTGGAAACTTTATTCACTAAATCCATAAAAACAGCCTCAAACATTGCCTCTCACCGAATGGCGTGGAACTACTCGAACACAGATGAAGAAAATGGTTCGATGATCGAGAGGCAGCTGGAGGCCCCGATGCCATGGATAGGCACGTACGTAGCTGCAACGTCTCTGATCTGCACACTTTTAATGGCAACTGACACTTTCAATGGATTCAGAAGAAAGAAACTTTGGTTTCCAAGCATATTCTTCTCTCTCAACGCCACTTCCTTGACATTGTTAGCCGTGGCGATGAAGCTCCCAGTCGACCTCACCACTCGGATTTATGCTCCCACTGATCGCCTCGCCAAGGTTTGCAGCCTGGCCTTCATGTCAACTGCTATGGCAAACTTGATGCCATGCTTGGGATCAATGGATGACAAAGACATTCTCATGAACATAACCGCGCTGGCCATTCTTGTCGTCGTTGTCATGGTGAATTCGTGCGTTCAAGTAATCCAGATGAGATATTATCTCAGTGGGAGAAAGATGTTTGCTGAGGAAACGGCACAAGCTCTTTTCATGCAGCTTTCACTTCTGATGGTGATGTCATCGGCTGTGATGGTGCCTGCGACGAAAAAATATTTAGAGTCCAAGTCTCATGAGATGATGAAAATGGCTTCGGACGAGCAAATCTTGGAGTCGATGGAGGAGGGAGATTTGTTCATTGACAGACTGAGGCAAATGATAAAGAAATACTGGGTGATGGCCGAAACGAGCAGTCCCCAGTTCGTGATTGCACGGTCAGCAACGTGCACGGCTTCTGGCATCATTTCTCTGCTCACTGCTCTGGTGCTTGCGCAAGTCGAGATCCGGATGGTGATGGAGTACAAAGGGGTAGATATAACGGCTTCAACGTACGGGTGGTCGACTAAATGGATCGTTCTTGCTCAGACTGTTGGGGTGGCGGTGGGGACCGTTGCACCTGCGATCCGATGCTTCAATGCAATAAGGTTCAAATGCTGTGAGAATACGAAAACGAGGTTTAAAGATGGGTTCAAGATTGAGGCTTACTGGACGCAGAGGCTATTTGAGTGGAAAGAGAGCTCTTTGCCTTTGCAGATTAGAGATAGAAAATGGAGAAAATTTCTGCACAATACAAAAGGACTGATTCTGAGCTTTCTTGTTGGAGTTCAGACTCTGATAGTTCTTTGCAGCAAAGGCGTTGGCTTCGTATCATTCTGCTTCGCGAGCCCTGTCTTCTCGTGTTTCTACTGCATCAGAAGGTTCCCATCACGGGTTCAGGGGATTCCAGGATCAGAATCGCGGATTCAGACAGAGATAGACCTGAGTCGTTACGTTCTGCTACTCGAAGACGAGGCCGAGTTGCCTCCAAAGATCCAAGTAAACATCTGCAAGGAGGTAGACAGATTGATCAAGACTGGTAACAAGCAGCAACCGAAGAACCTGATAAGCCTTCTACAAAAAGTCGGCAACTTCAAGTGTTTAAAAGAAGTCGACAAGAGCCATGTTCCGAGTCTGCATTCGCAAGAGCCTCCCAAGTGCTGGTCTTTACCTCTGGTGACATTGACAAGTATCGCCATAGCACTTCCCAACATTCCAAAGAAGGACGTTAACTGGCTGTTGCACAGCGTCGATGAAGGGCTCTTCTACGTGAAACGGATCGAGAAAACCTTGGATAAAAAGGGAAATCTATTCAACAGCAGAAATGCAGCAGATGTCATTTGGGTTGGAGTCGAACTATATCGCAAGTGGCAGGACAGTGATCTCCACGAAACCTCTCTCAAAGGCAGAAACGGCAAAGAGACGCTACAAGAACTGTCAAACAAAGCCGAAAAGACCATTGCGGATTTCAAGACAGAGGTGAAAGATATCATGATGGAGAACCCCCTTAACTGGCCGGTTAAGGTTATTGCTGATAACTCCATGTACAGAATCTGTCAAAGGCTTCTGGCAGCGTATGAAGGGGATTATCTGCAAGCAGATGAGAGATTGTTCGAACAATTGTCGAATATGATAGCGAATATATTAGCAGCTTGTCTTACCAACTTGATGCGCGTTATAATCATCAAGTGCCATCGGAAATCCATAAAGGAGAAGGAAAAGAATGTGCGCGAAGCAGCTCTCCTGTTGGGCGAAACCGAAGAAATTCTTCAAATCCTTCATCACCACAGAACAACCAGAAGGTCGGATCCGGATGAATCGGAATTTATTGAAAAATGGTGCAACTTATTAGAGAAGAAAAAAATATAGTTGCTATATCAGAGTTCAAAGTGTATTACTTGTTTAGTCTTATTACCATTCAAACATCGAATCTAAAGCTAGCAATCATCTCAAAACACGATATGTTATGGTTTCTCGAAAATTCAATCACCTCCTCTCAACTATGAATGGCTATAAAGGAGAGCTTAAATAGTACAAATTAGCCAACTTTCTTATAGGAAAACATATGCATGTGCATGCTCAAGGCACCACTGCAGCTTCAGGCTTTATAATGCTTCATGTTGAAAGTGAACAACGATGAAAAAAGTGAACCTGGCATTGTAAAGATCAAATGAAAAAAGAAGAAGAATTATTTAGACAAAGCAATCCAGCATGCCTCCTCAACAATTTCTAGATGTAGATTTTTTTTTTTTGGCACTAGGTGGAGTATTCGTGTCTAAAATCCAAATATTCAAGATTTTTTTTCTTTTCTGGGTGGATTAGTTATAGCAAAAAAAAACTTTTATGTGATTTTTAATAAACGAGTTTTAGATCACGTGCACGTGGAGATCAATCTTAATTAAGGAAAGAAATAATAATATAAATACCTTATATATAACACTTTTATATTAGAGTTCTAATTATAATATAATTCTATAAGATTTTGAATTAGCTATGATTCTAATATAAAATTATTTGAATATGAAAACTTAAATTACTAATATAACCTTAAATAATAATCTTTAATATAATATATTCGACAATCCATATTTTGTATAAAACATCACACTTTTATATAGGTAATAGATGTATTCAAATATATAATATTACTTGAGAAGACAGGATTGATCAAGTGGTTGGATATGATATCACATGTCATGTACATGTATGATTTGAACCACTTGGTACACCTGCATGAATTCAGATATGATTATTATAAGTGGAAGAAATAAACATTACTTGCAATACTTGTTATAGTACTTCATATTTAAGTGGGTTGAACTTGAACTCGAGTTGGGCATGATTTAACTCAAGCTTAGCTCACAATCTAAGGTAAGTTAAGCTTAAATTTTCAAATTTGGCATGTCTAAAGTTAACTTAAAACTCAAGCGGGTCTAAAAGATGTGCTTTGACAGGTAAATATTAGTAGTTAATTTAAGATTTGTTGGGCTCAAGGATGAAAATATCCCGATACACGTGCAATATATCCACGATATATCTGTATTTTGAAGGTTGCAATATGGATATGAGGGTAAAAAAAAAAATTCCGGGATATCCCGGATATATTGCGGATATATCGCAAATATCCATATCCATCCATCTCAGTGTAAATTTGGAAACATATCGGGAAATATTGCGGATATATCGCAAAATATCGGGATATATCCAAAATATCGCAATTTTTTTAAATTGATCTAAGTTTAAATTATGGAAGATTTTAAATTGTCCTAACAAGCCTTGGTTTGTAACACTTACATCTTTGATAGAAAATTATTGTTTTTAAGGAAAATGCACTTCCCCCTTACATTTCTTTTTTCTTTGTTCTCTTTTACTCTTACACTTCAATTCATATTTTTTTTATCAGATACACTTTCAATCTTTTTTTGTTAATGAAGGGGTAAACCAAAAATAAAAGTGTGTGAGGAAAAAATTTGAAAATAAAGTCTCATTTGTTTTTAATGGAAGACACAAAAGTTAACAAAAATAAAAGTGTACAAGAAAAAAAAATGTAAGCGGTAAAAGCAAAAAAAAAATTTTAATAACAAGGCTTAAAGGAGGAAAAATGTAAAAAAATTTAGTACATGAACAAAAAAATATTTTTTCCATTTCTAAAGGTTGGTTCATAAAGACATTTTCTTATTATATTTAGTTATTTTTAGTCATTTACTCTTATAACATGAAATAGAATACAATTATCTTCCAAAGATGTATCTTCCAACTTGGGCCCCACCAAACAGACCCAACCTAGGGTCCGACTCAAGTGGAGACCAAAAGGCCAGAAGGCCCTTGAGGGAAGATCAGAAGGTCAGAAGGCCGGAGCCGGCTCGAGGGAAGACCAGAAGGTCAGACCAGAGCTGGCTCAGGAGAAGACCGGACCGGCTAGAAGGCCAGAGAGTTGCCTAGGCGGAGACTGAACTGGCCAGGTCATTTCTAGAGATCAGGAGGAAGGCCAGGCTATCGTCACAAGGAGAGCAGGAAAGACTTAGTTTTTTTCAAGGAGTTTTCTAATAAGGAAACAAATCAAGATCAAATCATATCCGATTTAGATAGATTTTAACCCGATTTTTCCTTATCTAGACCCTAAAATCGGGGGATTTGAGTCTTATTCACTAAGTTTCGTACCATTACGTTTAGCCTATAACTAGGGCCTTAAATCCTCATTATAGGGGTTCCGAAATCATTATATTCAAGTAACTACAGAACTTTTTACTCTAAATTCTTATATAAAAAAACGTTATGTCCGGCTCAAGCCTAACAAATTTGTCCCACCGTCTTTTTCTTATTTTATTCGATTTTTATATTTTTTATTCGGTTCGATTTATTTGAGTTAGATCGATATTTTGGGTGTTTGACTAGGATTTTGTGCTCTACAAAATCTGACGTAAACAAGATTAACCTAATAACAGTAAACATAAAAGAAAATCTATGTTAGTTAAGTAGTGATCATCAACAGATTTTATGCAAGAAACTCCAAAAAAGTCCAAGTCAATGACCTCATTACAACAACTATTTATTACAAATTAGCTTTGAAAATGAAAGAAGAAGACAAACTCAAAATATCAAAATACAAATATCAATGAACAATCGCCTTTATATAATCAGATACACACTGTTTTGGTATAAGGATGGAACCATATAAAATGTGCATGTGGACATATAATAATCTTTTCACCTGGCCTACTGCAGACATCTTCTCCAAATCTGAGCTGGAATGAACACAAAAATATTCCTCTGCCCAATCATAATACAATTTTAATTTCTTCATCCAAGATAAAGTCAAATAATTCTGTTATCTTCCTCCCAATTCAGGTGCTTCTACATGGTTCTTGATCAAGAATTACAGACGAGGTCGTTTTCCTAAAAACCCGTATCAGCAATTATCGATGCCGTGGAACGATGGCGACATAGATGTGCAAAGAGAGCTGGAAGCACCAATGCCATGGATAGGAATGTATGTAGCTGCAGCATCTCTACTCTGCACACTTGCAATGGCTGCCGATACTGTAAACGGATTTCGGAGGAAAAAGTATTGGTTCCCATCAAAATATTTCTCCCTGAATGCCACTTCATTGACATTGCTAGCAGTGGCAATGAAGCTGCCAGTGGATCTAACCACTCGAATGTACGCTGTAACCGATCGCCTTGCAAAGGTGAGTAGCCTCGTGTTCATGTCAACAGCCATGGCTAATTTTCTGACCTCTTTAGGGTCCATGGACGGCAAGGACATTCTGATGAACGTCGCGGCTTTAGGCATTCTGGTGATCACTGTCACAGTGAATGTGTTCATCCAGGTTATCCAAATGCATTCTTATCTCAATGGTAGGCTGGCTTTTGCTGAGGAAATTTTAGCCATTGCTTCTATGCTGCTTTTTCTGCTTATGTTTGTTTCATCGGCTCTGATGATCCCGTCTACCAAACGATATCTGGAAACGAAATACCATGACATGTACAAATCTGCTTTGAATGAAGAACAAGTAGATGGGGGTAGAGTTAGTACTGATAAACTGAGAGTGTTAGTCAAGAAATATTGGGTGATGGCAGAAACCAGTAGCCCTCAATTTGTGATTGCTCGTTCCGTGACCTGCACCGCATCTGGGGTCTTGAGCTTGCTCGTTGCTCTCGTTTTGGTGGAAGCTGAGATTCGGATGGTAAGAGAGTACAGGATACTACTGCAACAAACACATTCCACCTATGGCTGGTCAACAAAATGGATTCTGGTCACTCAGACTATTGGAGTGATTGTGGGCACCATTGCCCCGGCATCCAGATGGTTCGTTGCTATAAACTTTAGATCCTCAAATGAAGCAAGAAAGAACATCCAAAGCGCAGTTATGGTTGAGGACTATTGGACTCAGAAGATGGTGGAGTGGAGACAAAGCTCATTATCTTTTCAAATTCGACATCTCAAGAGCAGAAAAGTTGTTCATGATCTGAGAGGACTATTTCTTAAGTTCTGTATTTTGGTTCAGTATCTAATAGTTCTGGCTAGCAAACTTGTCCTTCTCATCTCTATATGTGTAACGAGTCCTATCATCTCATGCCTTAACTGTATCAGAATGACGAAAAGGCAAACACGCATATCTCACTGTGTCTCCTCACGCGAACAAAATGTCTCACAATCTACAGCTAATCCGGAGATGGACATTAAGCATTATGTTATGCTGCTTGAAGGGGAAGTAGAGCTGCCAACAGAAACTCTGGAGAATATCTGCAAAGAGGTAGAGGATGTCATTCATAAGGGTAAAATGAGGAAACCGAAGAATTTGTTGAAACTTTTGTATAAATCGCGCAACTTCAGAGGTGTCACGGAATTTGATAGTCATCAAGTTCCGAGTCTACATTCTCAAGATCTTCCTTACTGTTGGGCTCTACCTGTGGTCACCCTGGCCAGCATCGCACTTGCCCTTCCGAATGTTGAAGAGAACAAATCTCATTGCCTACTGACCAGTGTCACTGAAGGGCTACGGTTTGTGAAGCTAATAGATAAACTTCTGGACAGAAAAGGCGGTTTAGCAAACATAAGAACTGCAGCTGATGTGGTCTGGGTGAAAGTTGAATTGTACCATAAGTGGCAAGACAAAGATCTTCATGAAACATCGATTAAAGGAACAAACTCTGAGGAGATTCTACAAGAGCTCAGCGGAAAAGCTGAGAAAACTGTCTTGGAGTTCAAGAGAGGTGCCAGAGATTGTATAATGAAGAATCCTCTTAATTGGCCTGCAAAGGTTATTGCTGCCAACTCAATGTACAGGGTGAGCAGAACAATTTTGCGGAACCATGGAGGAGCTGAAAGTGACAGAACAGATGAGGAATTGTTTGAGCAATTATCGATCATGATTGCAGATATACTGGCAGCATGTCTTACAAATTTATCTCATGCCATTACCTTGAAGTGTCGCCGCAACGCCATTGAGGAAAGAGAGAAAAGTGTGCATAAAGCAGCTCTTCTTCTGGGCGAAACTGAAGAAATTCTTGGGCTTCTCCAGCAACGTGAACTGCCAATTTTGGCTCCTGATCAGGCAGCAGACATTGAAGAATGGCGAGCCTTGATCAAGCCGGAAAACAAGTATAATCAGGACCCCAGTCTTAGGCATAATAACATGAAACAAGATGCTTCAAAATCCAGAGAAGAATGTGTAACTATAAAAGTGGAGGAATGACACGATAGCTGTTGTTCAGGCAATGTAGAGCATGTTATCATGAAACATGATCGCCATAGTCATGTTGCAACAAGTAGTGCAACACAAATCCATGCTTTTCATATGAAGCATTAATAAAATCATTGCCAATGATAATCTCTTGTGTGTAAATATGATGATTAAATGTAATAAATGGATTACAAGTTCAATTAACCAACAAAATATATTGATGCTTGAGAATTTGACATGCCTTGACCATTAGTCAGCATATTGCTTAAGCGACTACAGCCCACTAATACTAGTCTAATACCATGTCCTTTAAAGGTTTTTCTAATGGATCATGGAGTATATCTTAATGAATGTCGCATTAGACCCCAATCACCATTGCTGCAGAATGAGAAGCAACAAATTGGTCATTATGATCTTTGCAAAATCAATATTACGTTTGCAGGGGATGTTGTGATACCAATCGTTAATAACAGTGATCAAAGAAAATAATCAAGGGTCCATTGTTCCAGCCCAGAAATGAGTTCTTGATAGATTTCTTTTACAGAATAAGATCTTCTTAGATCTCTGAAGACTTTTTAATCATATCTAATCATATACTTGATTTCAACAGCAGCCAAAATTGAAGAAGACAGCTCACTCCATGTGAACAGAAATTCATGTTTTCAAATTAAAAGTTTATTCTTTATAAAGTTGCTCTTTCTTTAAAGAAAAAAAAAAGGGTCATTTTGACTTTGGACTACAAATGTCAATTTAATATGTTAGCAAATTAGAAAGGATTAGGTAGATCCATCAATCTCAACAAACAGGGGCCCAAAGGTGTAGTAGTAATCCCTTGAACAACACCAATGAGGACAAACCAGATTATTAAATTAACATTCAATCATGTCCATTTGAATTTTTTAACAGTTATTGCCATTATAACAGGTCACATATCTTAAAATATTATCAAGTAGCTTATGTGAACAATATTTTCAATTCAAATGATATGTCCTTGAAAATATTGT
Source organism: Scutellaria minor (assembly GCA_954870855.1). NCBI lineage: Eukaryota > Viridiplantae > Streptophyta > Magnoliopsida > Lamiales > Lamiaceae > Scutellaria > Scutellaria minor. The sequence goes on from OX940737.1 coordinate 15,097,367, forward strand.
CCTAATCCTCTTCAGTGTTTTGATATTTGAACCAAGTTCAAAGAAAAAATAATGTTCCTTTATTAGAAGTTTACGTTCTTGTATCCTGTCACTCTTTTTTTTTTGTGGGCAGGGCCAAAAAGAAACGAAAGAATCAACAAACACTGGTTCAAGAATTCTTGGTTCAACAAATTCATAAATTGCTATTCATTAGCACAAAAGTAACCAATCGAATAAACGATTCCCTTCGTTACTAAAACAAAGGCCGTACCTCAAAGAGATATTCCATCAATGCCAGGACAGGAGTCTTTTGATGCAGATGTAGAGAGGAGACTCGAGGCACCGATGCCATGGATAGGCTTATATGTTGCTGCAGCCTCTCTGATATGTACACTTGCAATGGCAGCTGATACTTTCCATGGATTCAGAACCAAGAAATACTGGTTTCCCGTTGAGTTATTTTCGCTCAACGCCACTTCCTTGACATTGTTAGCCGTTTCTATGAAGCTGCCAGTGGATCTTACCACTCGGATGTATGCTGCCACGGATCGGCTTGCCAAGGTATGCAGCCTCGCTTTCATGTCAACTTCCATGGGAAATATCATGACATGTTTGGGATCAATGGATGATAAAGACATTATAATGAACACAACTGCTTTAGGCATTCTCGTAGTCACTGTCATCGTAAATTTCTGTGTTCAAGTCATCCAAATGCGTCATTTTCTTGGTGGTAGAAAAATGTTTGTTGAAGAAACTACAGCAGCTGCTTTTATGCTCCTTCAACTTCTTATGGTGACCTCTTCAGCTATGATGGCACCAGCAACCAAAAGATACCTAGAGTCAAAGTACAATGAAATGATGAAAATGGCTTCTGATGATCAAATCTTGGAGTCCATGGAGGAGGGAGATTGTTTCATTGACAAACTGAGACAAATCATTAAGAAATACTGGGTGATGGCTGAAACTAGTAGTCCCCAGTTTGTGATTGCACGGTCAGCAACATGTACAGCTTCAGGCATCATTTCTCTGCTGACTGCTATGCTCCTGCTACAAGCTGAGATCCGCCTGGCAATGGAGTGCAAAGGAATTGGTATTACAGCTTCCACATATGCGTGGTCGACTAAATGGATTGTTCTTGCTCAGTCCATTGGGGTGGCAGTGGGTACCATTGCACCTGCAATCAGATGTTTCAATGCAATAACGTTCAAATGCTCTAAGAATGGAAATAGGAGCTTTAAAGATGAATTCAAGATCGAAGCTTACTGGACACAGAGATTATTGGAGTGGAAAGAGAGCTCTTTGCCTTTGCAGATTAGAGACCGCAAGTGGAGAAAATTTCTCCACAATACAAAAGGCCTAATTCTGAGTTTTCTTGTTCGAGTGCAGATTGTGATAGTTCTTTGCAGCAAAGCAGTTCGGTTCATAACTTTCTGCTTCGCGAGGCCAATCTTTTCATGCTTCCACAGGATCAAGTTGAAGAAATTTATTAATTCTGGCCAATCACAAGTTCATGGGATTTCAGAAACGGAACCAGAAATTCAGCCAGAGATAGACTTGAGCCGTTATGCTGTGCTACTTGAAGGTGAGGCTGAGTTACCTCAAAAGATCCAAATAAGCATTTGCAAGGAGGTGGACAGACTGATTCAGACTGGTAGGAAGCAGCAACCAAAGAACCTGATAAGCCTTCTGCACAAAGTAGGCAATTTCAAATGTTTGAAAGAAGTCGACAAGAACCAAGTTCCAAGTCTGCATTCTCAAGAACCTCCCAAGTGCTGGTCTTTACCTCTGGTGACGTTGACAAGTATTGCCATTGCACTTCCAAACATTCCAAAGAAGAATGTTAACTGGCTACTGCACAGCGTTGATGAAGGCCTCTTCTACGTGAAACTGATCGAGAAAACCTTGGATAAAAAGGGAAATCTATTAAACAGCAGAAATGCAGCAGATGTCATTTGGGTTCGAGTTGAACTATATCGCAAGTGGCAGGACAGTGATCTCCACGAAACCTCTCTCAAAGGCAGAAACGGCAAGGAGACGCTACAGGAACTGTCAAACAAAGCCGAAAAGACCATTGCGGATTTCAAGACAGAGGTGAAAGATATGATGATGGAGAACCCCCTTAACTGGCCGGTTAAGGTTATTGCTGCTAACTCAATGTACAGAGTCTGTCAAAGGCTTCTGACAGCATATGAAGGTGATTATCTGAAAGCAGATGAGAGATTGTTTGAACAATTGTGCAATATGATAGCAAATATATTAGCAGCTTGCCTTACCAACTTGATACGCGTAATAATCATGAAGTGCCATCGGAAAGCCATAAAGGAAAAGGAAAAGAATGTCCACCGCGCAGCTCTCCTGTTGGGTGAAACTGAAGAAATTCTTCAAATTCTTCATCAGCATAGAACAACAAGATTTGATCCTGATGAGTCAGAATTTATAGGAAAATGGTGTAACTTATTAACCAAGAGGAAATCATTTAAACATCATGGATAAGAAGTTCATTAGATAGTCAATCGATGGTCGACTGCAAAGTGTCAAAGACAGAGGCGGTTAAGCAAGCATACGTCCATAATCAGAATTCAGCTTGGATTCTTTGCATTATGTGGTTCAAGAACAATAGCTGTTTAGATAAACCGAGAGCAGTGTCTGTAATCATGTATTCAAGGAGTAACAGTAAAAAAAGTAAACAGCTTATCATCCCTCATTACATATCTTGAGATACATTACATTCTTGTATTCACAATCTGGTCTTTCTATTTACAAAAGCAGCAATTCACAATTAACATATGTAATGATATCAAACCATGGTGTCAGCATTTCCATCAGCAAATTCAACATCTTACATCATCAAATACAAGCTTGCAAAGGAAATAGGAGGAAGATGGGTGGCGCTCAGATATCTTAGTTAATAATTAAAATATGGGTGTGTGAGTGTGTGTGTGAAAGAGAGAATCTCTATCAATCCACTATACCAAAAATGAAATTTCATTTCTATTTGATCTTCAACAATGTCTTCTTTAGTCTCAGTATCCCTCTAACATCAGTCTCAAGCTAGCAATTTTTCGAAATACAATACATTGTGGTTTCTCCATTATTCACCTATTCTCCACCTGGTTGACCAGAAAGGAGAGTCTTATATACCGTAAAATTTAGCAACTAGTAAAAATCCCTCATGCACCAGCTTCAGCCTTTGAAGTTCTTCCAGGTTGAGACACTCGGTTGTTTCAGTTCAGCACTTACATCCTACTTGTTTAAGTTCCCTTCAAGCCTCTCAACTGCAGCAGCAATACCGCTTTTTGCTTCCTCAGTATCACTAACTTCAGAAGCAGCAGATAATCTCTCCTCATTTGCTTTCTCTACAAGCTTCAAATGAAGCCAACCTGAAAATTAATGACTTCTATTAGTGTCATCTTAATTAGGTTCGAGCAGGGTTCGATTCTATTCGTTGACTTGTTACTTCTAATTCAAACCCCTTTTTCTCTAAGTGCTATTGCTAGAAATGAAATCCAGTCTTCTAAATAAGGAGGTCATAATAAATCAATAGGTTTTCAGGAAAGTCAAATAATACAACCATGTTGATGTCGTTGATTGACTAAAATTTCTGAAAAATCAAATATTAACAAAAACAAGACTGCAACCAAAGAAAGATCATATGAGAAACAATCCCAATTCAATAGTACTACAACTTCAGCACAATTTCATTGAGTAGCAGTGTAATCTTGTTCATAATTTCATAGATAGAAGCACTTGTCAATCAAAAATAGACTTCTTTAATAAGTAATGTATTGGTTGCTCTTGTACTGCCCAGGGTTAGGCGGCAGTTGTGCGCGTGCTTTACTTATTAATATCCCAGTACAGTTGTCTTGTTCAAGCTAGCTCTTGAAAGCATGCGAGGGGGTTAACACATATGAACATCTCCAATAGTACAAAGCTACTTAATTGGATAAAAAATTTACCAAGAGGGAAGCAGATTGCTGCACCCAAAGCTGAACCCAACATCGCATTTCTTAAGCGCCATCGAAGTGAACCAGGCACTGTAACCATTAAATGAATTATTTTTCTAAAAAAAAAAGAATAATTACTTTTCAAGCAGGACAAAAGCATTCTGGAAAATTTTCTAAATAAAGTTTCCTACTCACTTATCAAACCAAATGTAGATGCAGTGGCAGAACCAGCTGCAACTACATTATAAACATCATGAACACCTCGTTTTTCAGCAAGGAGATTTTGCAAACCATAAAATGCAGCAGTAAATATCCCAAGGCGAACTCCACCAACTATGGAACCACGAGTGACTCGGATGAATCTTTTCTCCATTGCATCTCTCATAAGTCGATGTTGTTCACGCTTATCTGGAGTGCTTCCAAGCTTCAACATTACTTCTGCATCCTTGCTCTATATACAGATGCAAAGATATCTCCTCACCACAAATATATTTAATTATAAAAACATCCACTAAGAGCATCAAGTATTAATTGTCATTTATAAAATAAAATAAAAATTAAAAATAATTGAATTAGAAAATTGGATCTTGAAATGTAGAAATTGACCAAAATCATGTGTTTCTTATGAGCAATACTTCCGTTATAGCTCGAAATGTTTCAACTTAAAAGTTTCCGAATTTAGTTAATACATGTAGCATGCTCTCGAGGAGAAAACCTTCTAAAGGTCAAAGCTCAACAAAAATATGAAATGAGCATTGCAGCTTTCAATTATACTCCCATGTGAGACCCACAAGTAAAAATCACAATTAACCCAAAGGATACAGCAAGATGAATGAAAACATTCAGAAACTAAAAGGACAAGAACCATTTCTTTGTTCCCACCAACTTTAATATTACTTAAACATAAGATTATGTGGTAAGGAGATAAAATAAGAATGAAAAAAGGAGTTGTAGATACTCTACAGACTGACTGACTTTTTTTCCCAGCCAGCATGGATACATAACACTGGACAATAATTTCCAATACCTGAGAATCATCCTGCTTCACTAGGGAAGGAATGTATAAAGAATCAATTGGCATAACATAATTTTTGAATTTTAAATTGCCTGTAATTTCCTAAGAGAAACTAACTTTAGAACAGCAACTTCGACCTGAAATTAGAAATTGACCAAAATCATATGGTGCTTATAAGCAACCCCCTTCATTATAGTTAAATACAGTTCAAATTTCACGGTTTCAGAATTAGTTAGTACGTCCTTCTCAATGTGCAAGCCTTCTAAAAGTCAAACTCAAAAGGTCGAAATAACAGTCCTGTAAATTATAATGAAAGTCTGAAAATATGAAATGTTCATTGAAGCATTCTATCACACTCCCAGGAGCGAGCCACAAGTTATATTCATGATATGGGTTTATTATTTTAATAAATAATGGGCCATGTTGATTTCATTAGCCCAAAGGACTAACACAATACAAACGAAAAACATTCAAACACCTAAACCAAGTAAGAACCATTACTTTATTCCCAAAACTTACATATAAACTTAAACATAAATCATGTAGTAGGCAACCCAAAAAAAGAGATTTCAACAATCAGTTTCCCATAAGCTGATTGAGTTTTTTCCACCAGCATAGATAATACATATTGGAAAATAATTCAACAACAAAATCATATCAAAAAAACAACCCTGAATCACAACGGAAGGAATGTATGCAAATTTAAACAATCAGTTGGCATAAACTATAGTTATGAGTGTCATAATGCCTGTGACTTCTAAAGAAAAGCTAACTTCAGTGATGCACACTTACAACAGAAGCAGAGGCCTCTTTGCTACCTCCATACAACATGCCAGCAAATACTCCAATGAGAGTTGCTGGACCCCAGTTGACAGTCCCTGCCATTTCTTGATTCCTCTGTCATACAAAATCAATCAAGCTTATCAATCAATCAACCCTGATACTCCCAGTCGAGTAAATTACAGTTTCATCAACTTCGACAAGCCCCAGATTTCTAAATGCAAGCAAGGTAAGCACTAAAAAGGCAAAATGAGATCATAAGTCCCAATTTTCTGTATGCCACTGTCGTTTTGACAGCATTTCTAATTAGATATCAAAACTATGATGTTTCAACAATGGCACATAGGCAAAACACATAACGATGGGACAGATGATCAGCGAGCTCAACCCACATTTCAATAAACATCATTTAGTATTCTCCATTACAATTGAACACGATATAAATAGTAAAACTGGAGCCACTTCCTTCATGTATTAACTAATTTGTAGGTATAAATAATTAAGCAACCTTCCTTCAGCAGGAAATTAAATTTAAATTTTTTTAAAAACAAAAACAGAGGACTTACCGTCATCGAATTCGTTCGCGCAGATGAGGCAGGTGAGCTTCATTCAGCCGGATATTCAAAAAATAAATAGATAAATGAACAAATTTAGAAGAAGAAGAAGAAGAAGAGATTTGATTACACAAGAAGAATGAGAAAAAGAGAGGAAAAAAAAAAAAAAAAGATGAGAGAGAGAGAGAGATAGAGAGAGACTAACCTTCTTCAAGTTGGGTTGGCAGGGTTCGTGTCAATTGTTGCACCATTTTTTGTGTATTAGCTAATGGGCCAGATGGGCTTTACATATATATATGACCATGGGCTTTACAATACTAAAAGAAACTAAGCCCATGACCCTACCCTCTACTAAACACACTTTCATATTAAATTAAATAAAAATATGCATTTATTAAAGGAAACATAAATTAATTTTCTATTAAATTTACCTAATAATAAAATAATTTTTAAATACACCCTACTAATTTCTAAACAGACTTTATAACTAAATTTACACCTTTTACACATCTTCTTCATCAATATTTTAAACTCTATATAAGAAGAAAAAGAATTTAGAAATTCTACATTGCTTTGTTAATAAAAAAATATTATGGGTTAGAAAAAAATTTAGAATGAACAATGTAAATTTTATCAGTATGTTATGGTTTTAAGTAGTATAGAGAAAACAATTTATGTGTAAATCTAAAAAAAATCGTAAAGAACACATTCGACCAATACAGGTAGAAATAGAAAAGTGTTCACTCGACCTATATGATCGAACAGAAGAGGGAGTGTTCAATCAATATTGGTTGAACAATAGCCTACAAACCAAGGTCAAACAATTTTTTTTTTCCCATTTCAAAATTAAATTTCTCATTTTAATATCCATTGGACATCTTCTTCTTATTCTTCAAATTTTTAAACTATTAACCAAAAATAACCAAAAATTTCTACATTATTTTAGGAAGAAAAAAATATACCTAATTTTTTTTTTTTTTTTTTGCCATTTCAAAATTAAATTTCTACATTGTACATTTTATCACTATATTTTGGTGTTTTAAGTAGTGTATGGAAAAAGTTCATGTGTTAAATCTAAAATAAAAAATAAAAGATCACAAATAACACATTCAGCCAATACAGGTAGAATGAAACACATTCAGCCGAATACGGAAGTATTCGATCAGTACTAGTTTAATGGCACCCTTTTAATGGCACCCTATGTGTTCGAATCATTACAAATTTTTTTTTTTTTTTTTACCATTTCAGTCATTTGTCTCCAATATTTTCTATGTTTTTTCATAAAATTATCATACCAATTATTCAAATAATGGTGATGAAGGCAGAAGTGTGTGTCAAACAATGGCAGAAAGTAAACTAGGGTTTGTAGCGGGGTGGGGTACTGTGCTTTTAGAATTTATTTTTCAAGATTCGCTAATTTTTCTAGATTTTTTATAAATTAATTTTATGTTATAACTTAAAATGGTAAAATGGTAATGTAGTGGGGTGTGTTTAGAATTTTGATAGTTTTAAATTGTTTAAATTTGAATATGTTTAGCATTTGGGGCGTGTAGTAAATGATGACATGTGCATAATCATATTCATAATTGGTTAATTAATGATAAAATGATAATTTTATTCAAGTATTTTTGGGGAAATTATACAAGGTTATAGTCTGAAAAACTCATGTTTTAATTTAAAATAAAATAAAATTAAAGGATGGGGATATTAACACTCATTTACTTTATGAATACACCTCATTACTTAATACACAAAAGGAAAATTCATGTTATCGTCCGAAAAACTCCTGTTGTAATTTAAAAATAAAATAAAATTAAAGGATGGGGATATTAACACTCATTTACTTTATGAATACACCTCATTACTTAATACACACCCTCTTCATATTTTAAACTCTTTTTTATTTTTCTTCAGTATGAGTAACATTCCTATAATGTCCTTAAATATTTATAGAGAAGATCAGTAAAGGTGTGAAAAAGAAAGTTTTTCTCTTTAAAAGAAGACTATGTAGGTGTCTATCAATTGAGATCTAAGATTAGAGAAAAGTCTAAGATATGGAGTGTTTATCTCAATAATCTAATTTAGCTCTCATCTCAGTAATGTATATCTCTCTGATTTTGATTTTCAAGTTCGAGTACTAAAGTTGAGGAGAGTTGAAGTTTTAAGGATGTCACATCAATAAAGTTTATGTTAGACACAAGAGAATAAAGTTAAGTCACTGATCTTTAGAACTAACAACCAAGTACAGCTTGACCTTAATATGTCAGACACCTTTTCAGAAAAATAGCCGACCTTGCTACAACCTTGAACAACAAAAGATAGTTAAAAGCCTAAAATATAGGAACAAGTCAAATACAAAATTTACATCTCCCTCCAACGGCTGCATCTCTCTCTTATAAATAGAAGACATCTCTCACTATGAAGAGTACTGACTTCCTCTTGAAGAATTGACTAAAGAACGAAACTTGATCATCAAACCTTATCATTTGACCCTAAATCTACTTTTCAATCCAAAGGTTCCTGTTGATCTTCAATCATCGCTCATCAATCCATATAGCATATTTTTCGATTTGTATCAGGTTGACTACAACATTTGTCTTTACTACTCTTATATAAACATATCATCAATATGCATTAAATACTTTACTTACGAAATATCAGCTCATTTATTTCTCAAGACACTCATCATTTAAGTGTCTTCATTCGAATCAGCATCTACGCATTCTCAACTCAAAATGTTAGCTCATAAAATAACATTGTTAGATTTCCCAATTGATCTTTTTAGCATGTTTCAACTTTTACTGTTCTTTAGTTTCTTGAGAGTTCATCTTGTGATGATTATTTTCTCCATTCATAAGCTTGTTGTTTGTCTTCAGATTCTTCAACTTGTTAAGTCTTCAGTTTCACCCTGAGTAGATGTTATAAGTATAAACTCGAACTTAGCTAAGAACAGACTCAGCTAACCTAAGCTTAGTTAACCCATGACCCGACTAGATGGTAGGAGTGAAATTTGTTGATCCTCCTTCTAAAAAAAAAACCCATGACCCGACTATTTTATATAGAGTTTAGTCATCATTAAAATTACAAGTATTTCCCTATATCTTTTTTCTTTCAAGTATAATTGGGAATTTTCCTAAGTTAGCCATGAAAGGATAAACAAGTATTCTCCTCCAATGACAGATAAAACATTTATTAATTTATGTAATATTTCAATTATTTCTTCGATGAAAATTTTAGGCTTTTGTTTCAATATCTTCTTTGACTATAAATCTACTATTTGAAAAGTATCACTTCTGTATGTTTGGTTGAATAACAAAAAGATCATACTTTTATTTACTAAAGAAACCGATGTAAACCATAGGCTGCGATCGAGTTTGGTCAAGACCAAGGTATGTTTTAGCATACTTTTAAATTATGAGACCATATTAAACTTGATATTGATCAATTTATTTCGTGTGAGATTAAATGAAGTGAAAATTACTTTGGAAAATTTAACATTTTACGAAGTCCCCACATGTAACCTTGCTTATTTTATTAAACTCACCCAATTTCTTATTAAAAGCGCCTAAGTTAGTCGTCGTCTACATATTAGATGAAAGGCAATTGCATTAAATTTGATAGGCCAAAAGAGACTAGAAATTAAATTTAATTTCCCACTAAAGTATTTTGAGTCTATAATATCTTCACAAATTTTCCACACATCAAATTTTCCATAAGAATTAATTATTTCCACTAAATTAAGAAAGTAATTATCAAAAACTAAACATAGAAAATCACAAAAAAAGAAATAAGAAATCATCGTCAACTTGCAAGAGAGGGCGGCACCATCGTTCATCAATTTCCCAAAATCTGAAAACCCTAATTATCAATTCAGCAATTCTTAATTGTTCTCATCTAACCATTTGTTGGAACATCGCCATCACTCCCCCACCGCCATCCGTCTTTTCCGGCAGCCAAATTCCAAACGTTTGGCAAGATTTGCAGGGCGCCGTTATTGATTACAGAACGTGATTAAAGCATTTATTGCTGATTATACTTCAGAAATAGTACAACCAACTGCATTGCAGTTGTTTTTCACTTCAATTCGGAGAAATTCACGGGAAGAATGTCTGTTTCGTGTCATAATGTTGTTTCTCTATCCCCACCTCGGTTTCAGTCGCTGCCAACTGTTCATCAACATTTTCTGCAGCGACGTACGGTGAGCAATCCAAGCTTTGTCGCCCCTTTTGGTGTTAAGTGTTCGACATTTTTGCCGAATTCAAGCAGCCATGCAGCATCGCCTATATCTTCTTTCAGTCAGGTAAATAATGAGGTTTTTTGTTGAATAATTTAAATGAGCATTTTGATCTGTTATTTAAGATTTGAATGTTATTTTGTTTTTCTTCTCTTTCTCTGTTGTAGTTGATAGAGGTTCTGATAAGCGGGGTGGATTTATCGGAAGCTGAAGCAGAGGCTTCTCTTGATTTCTTGTTGGATGGAGCTGATGAGGCTTTGATTAGTGCTTTTTTGGTGCTCTTGAGATCGAAAGGAGAAACTTATGAAGAAGTAGGTGCTTTCTTTTGATGTGTATAACTTCATATGTTTCATTATTACATGTCATTGCTCTGGTTTAACAAAACTTGTCTTGGTTTTCTCCAACTTTGAGTGAATATGAAATTCAGTTTAATGTAACTTTTTCGTTATTTGGTCACTAATGAAGTTGTTGCATTATTGAACTTGTATATCTTAAAGAAAAACAATAGCTTTTGAATATGAAATTAGGTTTGATGTAACTTTTTTTGTTATTTGGTCACTAATGAAGTTGTTGCTTTACTCAACTTGTATATCTTAAAGAAAAGCAATAACTTTTGAATGATAAAATGTGTACAAATCTGCTGTTAAAATTTGAATTGGGTGGTTTGGATGCAGAGTTGCGGAAAACCTTTAGCCAGTGATAAATCTCAGCTTCGTTTTGAATGAAAGAAAAACATATAATAATGTACTTTTATCAGACATGTTCTGTTATGGTGAATTTCTTGGTGTCATTTCCTTCTATGAAGAATTAAAGACATTATGTCTTTTGCAGAGAAATAGACATTTCATGAATGTTTGCACCTGTACTGTGGTGCTGCCATTGGCCTAAATATAAAATTTTGATAGTGCACTTACACCAAATATTATAGCCGTAGTCAAATAAATTTGTTTTGGAAATAGCAAGGAGCTTTTAGTTGTTGTCATGACATTAAAAATTGTCCTTGTGGTAAGAAACAGTGAAATAAATACTGAGTACAAACTAATAAATAGGTAGTTGGGCTAGCAAGAGCACTATTAAAGCATTGCCGACCGGTGGAAGGATTGAGTGATGCAGTTGACATTGTTGGGACTGGAGGTGATGGTGCAAATACAGTGAATATCTCTACTGGAGCTTCGATTCTTGCTGCTGCTAGTGGTGCAAAAGTGGCTAAGGTGGGATCTCTTCTGTATTAATTAAACCAATAAACTTCATTCACTCTCGTTCTTCCTGAGTTCCTCATGATTTGGTTAAGCTGATCTTTTGAAATTTACGATTGCGTCACAGCAAGGTAACCGGTCTAGTTCATCTGCTTGTGGTAGTGCTGATGTACTTGAAGAATTGGGGGTTGCAATTAGCTTGGAGCCAGAGGTATGTGTGCAGATGGTATATTATTTAGTCTAACTATGGCTTAATAACTGATTCATTAGATGTAATGTCATGCAACGGAGTACAGATCTGAAATCAAAATCCCTAATTTGACACTTTGGCATGAACTTCTTGTCATAAAACAGCGGTTAAAGTTAAGGATATTCTGAAATATAAGGTTTTTTGAGATGATTTTTCTGAACCATTCACCCAGACATATTTAGCTTACTGAACTGATGCTCAGATCCTAAAAAGTAAAAGCAACGACAGTTAGGAGCTTGATCTATGTGTTTATCTGTAATATTACGAATATTAAGGATGGGGAAGGTGCCAACTTGAAATTCTCCACGGCATGACCATATGAGTCTAGAATGTCTACTTCGAGCTGATTAACAAACCAATCATTACAGCTCATCAAGAGGTCGATCAAAATAGTGGCTCCACTGTCTTGGAACTAGCCTGTTTGAACTTGCGACATTTTAATTACTGGCAAGACTCTCTGGATACTTCCTTTGTATTTGTCTTTGTAATTTGAAGTAAACTTACCTTGAGATAAATTATAGATGAACTTTCGAATAGCTCAGCCAATAGATGGTTACCAAAATAATAATCCAACCTTGATGAGGACTTTTGTATCTCCATCCGTTTTTGCCATATTCAAATATTACTATCAGGAAATTCGGGAATCAGATATATCTAGAATTATGCAATCAGCTTTGTGTGACTTTATTAAAAGATTGTTTCTTAATAAACAGCATCCTCACATCGAGTATGCTAGATTTGTGCATGTGTCCGTGAAAGTTTAATTCTACTGAAAATCTGTCAGATCTTCACAGTTATAATATATATAGTTGGAGATAGTCTATGTAACAAGATGCATAAAGTTTAATGTGCAAGAATACTTACCTTTGAACTGGAGCATGACTGGAATTCTAATCGTGCATTTTTCATATTTTCATCCATCCTTTTACTGATTGTGAGCACTTTCATTGTATTCAGGGGGTTGTCAGGTGCGTAAATGAAGCAGGAATTGGTTTTATGATGTCCCCGATCTATCATCCGGCAATGCAAATTGTTAGACCTGTCAGGAAAAAGCTCAAAGTAAAGACTGTTTTCAATATCATAGGCCCCATGTTGAATCCAGCAAGAGTTCCTTTTGCTGTTGTCGGGGTGTACAATGAAGATCTTGTGAGTACATTGTCCAAGTTTTGGTGTCAGTGGGATTTTATTTATGCAAGTTGCAGTTGGATATGGAACTTATTTGAGCATGAAAAAGCTTTCCTGGCTCCATGTCGTTTTTTCCTGCTAAAATTTCCATGTTTCATAAAGTATGCTATAATAGTAAGCTGGTGTATCATAGTATGAAAAAAATTACTATACTTTGCTAGGTCCATAAAATGGCAAAAGCACTTCAAAGGTTTGGCATGAAAAGGGCATTGATTGTTCATTCAGAGGGACTGGACGAGATGAGTCCCCTTGGTAAGATTTTGTCGTTCTAGAACGACTCAGATCCCATCTTCATGATTTCTGCTGCATCAGATACTAATTTTACAGCTTATGCTCTTAGTTTCAGAATTTACTAAGAATTTCCTGAAAACTTCAACAGGGCCAGGACTAGTCCTCGATGTCACTCCAGATAAGATAGAGAAGTTCTCATTCGATCCACGTAAGAATCTTTTACTTTCTTTCTTCAATTCTCAGACGACAAAATATGTAGCAGATTTAGCCTCACAGCTGCTAATTCAGCTTCAACGATTTGTCAGTGGACTTTGGAATCCCTCGTTGCACTCTGGACGATTTGCGGGGTGGAGGTCCAGAGTACAACGCAGATATACTTAGGCGCGTACTATCCGGAGAAAAGGGGCCTATAGCTGATGCCTTGGTAATTTTCACTACTGCTTCCTTTCAAAGTATCTTTTAGTAATCTTTTTTCGTGAACGAGTTTACAGGGTTTGAGAGACTTACCATTTATCCTGAATAATAGAACTAACTCTTCGTTTCATCACACATCAAAATGCTTCTGATTATTGCATCTTACAGGTGCTAAACGCAGCAGCTGCTCTCTTGGTATGTGGACGAGTGAACGATCTGGGCGAAGGAGTGGATCATGCTCGTGAGACACATCAATCCGGAAAAGCTCTCAAGACCCTCGATCTATGGATCGATATATCTAATGTAAGAAGATAGATATATTGAAAGAGTAGTTCCTTTTTCCATTTTTAGCTGAAGCTAATGGCTCTATTTTTTTCTATTTCAGAAGGTTAAAGATGCAGCATTTAATGGTGCTGCCGTCCCTTCATAAATGCCAACACAGAAATGGTGGCTATTTCACCCAACTATTCTGCAAATTGTACGTTCAAGAAGATAATTTTATCCACCAAATAATAATTTCTTCCCCCCCCCCCCCCCCAAATCAATTTTACTGGAAAGAAGTGTTGTACCCTCGGCAATTGTACATTGGAAACTAGACAGAGACCAAATGTTTAGACATTGTTAAGATTGTCTCAGTTCTTGCACTTGTGTTTTTCGAAGCTGCTTCAAAGGCTTTCTTTTGAACTGAATTGGGATATTTTAGTATACTAAGCCAATTTTACTGCAAATTGTACATTCAAGAAGCATTTTTAACCAGCAAATAACAAAGAAATTTGTGGGGTTTTTCAAGCAAAGATGAGCATAATATATTTCCATTTCTAATCTGAAGTAAACAGTTTAGAGAAAAGATCTTTACATATTTAACAAGACAATCTCAGTTTTTGCACATATTCTTAAATCTGGCAAAGGAAATCAGCAACAAAAACCACAAATCCATAACATCAACACTTCACCAAGATAAGGGTTTTGACTAAGGTTTTATTACATAATCATATTTCCATCTACTAATGATAATGAAGTTCACTGCTTAGCAACTTCTTTTTTAATTGCACCAGCTTCAGAAAGCAACTGAACAAGTTTGCCCTGTTGATGTTTCGCAAGGACAGCTGCAAAAGAAAGAAAGAACGTAATGTCAAGCTAAACTGCACCTTTCTACATCGTAATTTGGTTCAGTTAAATTACTCAATAAGCACAAGAACTCACCATCACAGCCACCAATGTGCTTGCCATTGATGAACACATTTGGGACGGTTCTCTGCCCCGACCACTCATGAAGAGCTGTCTGAATCGCATCACCATCACCTTAAGAAACGAACAACAAAACTCATCATCACCTTCAGTAATCGCGAAGAGCACAACATTAGAATATAAAATAAATCGTTTAACTCACTTTCCTCATCGAGTTCAACCACTTTGACAGTTGCTTTGAATTGAGACAACAGCTGCTTCACCCTGGTGCTGTATCCACACCATGTTTTACTGCACAAAAACAAATATCATATTCTTTCTGTTGAACCAGCGATTAGATTGTCAATAAACTTAACACAAAAGATAAAGAACTTTAACATATTCTTTCAGTGCTCCGAACACCTGTTAGAAATCAATTCTCGACTTCTACAACAACAAAAATGTCGAAAGCTAGAGACTAATTTCAACTACTGACAATAAGCTACTCCTTACTGAGAAAGAGTTGCCGCAGTCAAGAATGTAACCAGTTCGAATAACAACATAAAAATTATAGGGTTCGGGAAGAACTTTAACAAATATAATTCCCTTGTATCTTAACTATTACTACTAAAATTTCTGAAACAAATAAAAATAAAAATTAGAACAATAAATCATGATGAACAAAACCATAACTTCTTTCATCCATGCCATTAACTAATTTGCTCAAAGAAACAACATTAATCCATCTAGCAAACATAAAAACATACTAGTTGCTTCCTGTTGTTTCTAGTTTAGCATATTTCAAAATTAGGGTTCTTTCAAAAAAGGTAAAATTAGGGTTTGGTTACCCAGTAACTGAAGCTAACAATTCGGACAAAGAAACCATCCAAATCGAAATACTTTCATCACTTTCACATTTATACTCCAAATTCGATCTCAATTCCAAACTAGATCCCCAAAAGTTAATTAAAAAAAAAAAATCGAAAATCTAAACAAACGAAGAATAATAAAATCAAGATTTTTTCAGCAACGAAAAAGGATTACACAAGAATAGGATGAAGTAATTACCTGAAAATAACAACAGGATTGGAGGACACAGTCTCCTTGGCCTTAGCAAGAGCCATTTCTATGTCTTCTCTTTTCGGTGAACTGAAAAGTGATCCCATTTTTTTTTTTTTTGGTTTATATAATTTTTGGATTCTAAAACAGAAGAAAACAAGAGTTGGGAGATGATTCAGATGAATCTGCTTAGTGTCCATCAAAAGGGCATAAATGTCAATTTCACAACACAACCGACAACATCACAACGAATATTCTTCCCTTCTATGAGCTTTTGCTTTGTCTATGAAAAGAAAAAGTGAAAATATGGAATAAAATGTCGAGAATATCCAATATATTTGGTTAACACATGTCAAATTAAATGTATAGTTATTTTAAAACAATAGTTAAAAGTTTTTGTTTTTTAATTAAAAGTTGTATAAACAAGAATCTTGCTGTAACTTTTCAGTCGAATTCACATAAGTCATTCAATAGTCACATGTATACAGTAAATTTTGATGGGTGGTAAGTGAATTGATGGGTAGGAAGAATATTCTCATACTCTCTTGCTCTCTTATTCTCATACTCTCTTGCTCATCTCATTGCTTTCTCTTTCTCTCTTACTCTTCAAGTTAGTGAGGTAATTTTTTGTTACATTGTTCAATTTGTAGGTACATCACTTCCTGTTGCTTTTCTATAGTTTTTTTTTTTTGGTGGTTGTTTTCTTTTTAGAATTTTTGGTATCCTACTCTTTTAAGTTGAAGGAAATTTTACTTTTATTATTATTTTTTTTGTATTTTTTGATAGCAATTGTATTTGAAGTATCTCCACCGTCGAACTCTCATTCTTCTCGTTTGACACTCAATTTTAAGGTATGTGTAATTTATTTTAAATTTGGCAATTTTAATTAATTATGTGAATTTTTGTATGCATTGAGTGAATTTTTGTTACATTCTTGATTGTGTAACTTTAAGTTGAAGGTATGTGTAAATTATTTGGATTCGGTTTTACTAACTTAGGTGATCAATGTTCTAACCTTTACCAATTATTTAAATGGTTATATGTTCACGGCATTGGGAATAATTTTGAGTATTAAAGTCAATTAGATTTTCTAATAAAATAATGAATGCTAAAATTTTGGGTATTGAACTAAAATTATTTTTGAAACTTTCGGCCGTGTCAAAACACCTCCATTTGCATGCAAGAAAAAACAAAAATCCATGTCACAATATGTTGTTAATTTTGTAACATAGTTTATTAAATATATTTCATTTTCTTTCAATTTTGTCATTAATCCAAAAACACTTATATAATTTTTGAATTGAGAGATTTGCAAGTTCAAGTAAATCTATGTAACTTTAAAGTTTTTTTTTTTTTTTTTTAATATTCTTTAAACATATTGGGTTGAGAATTTTTCTTCCTACATCATTTATAGGCCTAAAGAATATGCAACAGAGATATCTTGATGCATTGTCTTAGTCCAAAAATATGGAAATCAGATCTATTTATCATCAAAACTTGCAATCATGAATAAATAGAAAAACAAGAAAAGCTATATGAAAGTCAAAAAGCTCAAGATCGTCAAGATTTAGTCGTGCGAGTTTTCTAAGCAAAATTGCATGATTTGAAAGATCAATTATTTAATAACCAAATATTCAGAAAAGTTGTTGTACATGTTCATGTGGTCGAATTTCAGAAAAAGGGACTACCACATGCTCATCTACTTATAATTGTAAAGGACGAATATAAAATTCATACAACTGACAAGTTTGATAAGTTTGTATATGCAGAAATTCCTAATGAAGAAAATAATCATCGGATGTATGAATTGATAAATAAATACATGTTACATGGATTGTGTGATGAAAAAAATCGACAAATTCATGTATGTTGAGAGATAAGTGAAAATATTATTATCCAAAAAATATATATATAATAATTAGAAACTCAGTTAAATATTTGTATCAAACTATAGTAGTGACAAATTCTAAGAAATCATTAGTCCAGTTTCTAATTTGTAGAGATTTATTATCTCTATTGACTGAATTTTCATCTCTAATATGGAATTGAAGATCCATTAATATTAATATAATTAGAGGTGCATCATACATGTATGGATGATCTCCATCTCTAATAATTCATTGTTAACTTGTTAGTAATCAAATGCTAATGTTATAAAATTTTACGTCATTATCTATCTTTATTTTGTTTATACTTCACCAACTCTTAATGACTTATTTCCACTCTAATCTGTAGGTAAGTGCAAATGTCATTATCCAAGACCTTTTTGTGAAAGCACTATATAAGGTAAATATAGTTATCCAATCTTTAGAAGACGAAAAAATGAGGTGGTTATTCAAATTCACTATGTTGAATTGAATAATCAACGGGTGGTTCCTTACAATCCATATTTGTTGTCTAAATATAACTGTAAATCAATGTTGAGATATGCTCGGGGTGACGACTGTGAATTGAAGTACCTTTAAAAATATATTTACAAAGGTCATGATAGAGTGATAGTTAATATAACCCAAAATGATGGTGATAAAGTTGAATACAATCCGAATTTATATATTTTTGTGAGGTAATGGAATTCAATATCAATATAAAACAATCCCTTGTAGAGTTATAAAACAAACAAATGATGAATAGAAGAAAAAAAAAAGAAAAATTTAGAAGACAAAAAATAAAGAATACATCCACATATCCGACGATGATGAGGATAATACAATTAAAGATTTATTAACCAAATCACAAAGAAAAAAGGACCAAGATAGAAAAGAAGATCAAATAAGGTATAGTTAGTGGCCAAATTAGAATTATAATCTTTCGTTTCAGAAATTCGATACTTTTTTTTAATATTTTAATTTATAGGAATAGATGAATTAGAATATATAATTGAATACAATAATATTTTTTAATATTTTTTTGACGACTTCCAAAACAATATTTTCGGTATATTTGGATTTCACATTAAATTATACTCATACTTAACTACACACAATTTCAAGGATCTCATGATATTTTTCTTAATAAATTATTGTTGTTATGATATCTATTTTAAATTGAAAAAACATTAATTTATAATAATCAAATATTAAGTAATTTGAATACACTTCAACAAAATATTAAAGAACAGGTGACTGGAAAAAAAAACCATGAAATCAACCAAATAATAGGTCTCAAAAGTTTGTCTCTCCATGTGCAACATACGTGTTCTCAACTAGTATATATATCAAAAGACATAAATATCTTTTCAATTTAATTTATTTAATAAAAAAAAAAATTAAACACACCCCAAAATTAAATTTCCCACTCTTATACACATGTTCTTCTTTAAAGTTTCAAACTCTAAACCAAAATACATTGTTTTGTGGAGAAAAAATTGTTATGGAGGATAAAAAAACACTTGGAATGAACAGTGTAAATTTTATCATAACGTTTGTGTGATTTAAATAGTATAGTGAAAGATTTTGTGCGTTAAACCTAAAAAAAGGCGAAGAAAATGTTCGACTGATACAAGTTGAATGGAGCACTGTTTGTCCGACATGTATTGGTCGAACAAAAGAGAGAGTGTTAGACCTGTAATGGTTGAACGATACACTATGTGTTCGACCAGTACTGATAGAACGGTACTTTATGTGTTTGACCAACCAGGATCAAGCAGTCTCGATTTTTTTAATTATAATTTAAAAGGTTAAAATAGGAATGTAGTGGGGTGTATTTAGAATTTTTTTAATTAAAATATATTTATTTAAGAGTGTGTTTAGAAAATGAATTATGTTAAATTAAGTGATGGGAGTGCACGTATAACCCCACCATTTGTTTTATGGTCTTTGAAAATCAAATAATCATTAACCAAGTGTGAATACTTGGTGATTAGGCTTGAAAACTGATACAAAGAATGAATCTTGCAAGTTCTGCAGTCATTATCAAGTCCTTTAGATTTGCGATGTTAAATTCTGCCCTTTGTTTTTTCTTTTTTGAGTACCACTGCTAGAAATGTCAAATGTGCAGCCTTTTTTTAATAAGAAGGAAACAGTATTAATTCACTTGGTATACAAAAATGGTCTCAAATATTTAATAGTACAATGTCTATAGACCAAAAGGCAAACAAATTAATTTTCGAAATTCACTTCTTCTTCTTCTTATCATGGCATCTTTTATGCCATCTTAATTCGCATCTTGAATATTTTGCACAACTGCCTAAACAAAACTCGAATGAGAAGGCAGATGGACAAAGTCTCTGCCACGACATGAACATGTTTCTCTTGTGTTTCTTTCAACTACAATTTCTTAAAAAAAAAAAAAAAAAAAAAAATTGTAAGGTTGTTTAATGAGAGCATATTAAAGGGAAAATTCCTTTTCTGTGAAGGTTATTTATTAATGTTAGTTTATCAAATCCCAATTCAGAACATGTGGCTGAAAACAATAGTATTATATGATTCCTCAGCAAGACAATATTCGAGAGAAGATGAAGTTTTGGATAGTTAAAAATTGATCAATGTTGTTTTGAAAATATGTCACGTATCACACATCCTACGAATAGGATCATACCCAAATGGGTATTGATGGAATTTATCAATGCATCCCTCCTAAAGTTAAAAATGTGGAATTTAATTTGTAAAAAGAATTTCTTATAGGGTGAGATTATCCATACCCCAATTAAAAAAAAAAATTAAATTTCAATTTTGCTCTTAAGATTAAAAAAAAAAAAAAACATCTCTCCTGTTGCCGCCGTCTTCTTCTTCTTTCTTTTTTTTTTTTTTTTTCCTTTCTTTCACTTTTCTAATTTCCTTTCTTGAGAAATAACATAATAATATAATAAAAATTATTTCACAAATTAAATAAATATGTAAAAATCGTTTGAAAAATCACGTAAAATCATGTACAAAAATGAAAAAAAAGTGTATCAAATTTGATGGCTCCGTTCGACCCTGATTGGTCGAATACACAGAGGTGTGTTCGGCTATTAGGCGTTGAACATGTTAAGGTCGAACAGAATCATCAGATTTTGATACATTTAATTGCATTTTTTGCACGATTTTGCGCGATTTTTAGATTATTTTCTTACATATTTAGATAACTTGTGAATTGATTTTTATTATATTATTATGTTATTTTTAAAAAATAAAGTTAAAAAAATGGAAGAGAAAAAAAAAAAAACAACGGGAGAGAGAGAGGGAAGAGTGTGAGGGTTTTCAGATTTTTTTTTTTTTAAATTTTGAAGGACAAAATTGAAATTACATTATTTTTTAGTTTTTTAATTGAAAAATTAAAATATTGGGGGTGTTTAGAAATCCTTAGGTTGTGAATAGTCCCACCCTTTCTTATATATAATCTAGGTGTTTAAGTTTGTTGAACTGAATATGACATATTCTTCCATAGTTTACCCCAAAGTAGATTCAAATACAATTATAAATTATACACAATTAATGTAATACTAAATTTACAAGTAGGAGCATCCTTTCCAAGAATTTTCTTCAATTTGTAATTATTAGTATACAGTTTACTAATATGAGTGGAATGGAAGAGGTGGAAGCAGTTGAAACGTGCCTATCACCAATTTTAATTTATTCATTTTAATATGCCTATTTGTTCTAAATTAATTTGAAGAAAAGCGGTATACGGTACTGAGAAAGCAGCACATTGATAAAAAAAAAAAAAAAAAGACGTTGTTCCAAGGAACAATTGTTAGAAATGAATATGTGTAGAGATTATTTGCATTGACTTATTATAGGAGTTTTAGTTTAAACTAAGCCATGTCTTCTTTGTCAGATTAAAATCATTTCATCTCCACAACTATGGTGTCTTCCAATTTTAATTTCGTAAGTATCACGATTTTCAATTTAATCCTATAAATTAAGAATTTATTGGATTTCAATCCAATTTTTGTTGGACAATGACTTTTCGATGACCTAAAAGAGTCGTGGCGACATATGTCAATCAATTATTATGAATTTGACAGGTGTTGCTACATCTTTTTTAGGTCACCAAAAAACTCAAATTCGTAAAAATTGAACCAAAATCATAAAATCAGACAAACTCTTAAATTGTAGGAATAATTTGAAAATCATGACAATAAAGTGACCAAAATTGGAAGACCTCATAATTATGGGATGAAAATTTATTTTAACCTGAAAATTAATCAAAAATCTTTTAGATGTCAAACCTGACCCCTTGCAGAGGCTATTGTTGTTAAATAAGTCGTCTCAATTTTTTCGATATCCATGGATAATATATCAACAATATAAAATGAACAAGATGTAAAGAATATGAGAGAAAGAATATAGAATTTTATTTTTTCAACACCTCAATATACAAATATAGTACATTATATATACAAAGGAATGGACTCCAAAGGTCATAGAAAAATATGAGAAGATGTAAGAGTAATGTCCACGTTATTGAATTAATTTACAACAGCTAATGAGTTAGTCGCATTAATTTTTTTCTCCCATGGTTATTTGTATGAACCCACATTTCACCAAAATTTTCAAAATGGAACCGGGCCATGGATGTAAACCCTTGAACCTATGAATCAAACAGGGCATAAATGATATGATTTTATTTGTAAATGAACTTTAATTCAATTATTTTTAGCAGAACCAATATTATAAAACTCTATTTAAATATAGTGATTTAAAATTCATTCATATTATTTAAAAATTAGTTCAAAATGAAAGTAATAGATTTCTAATCCACGTCTATTTAAAGATCACCAATAAATTTACTACTGAGAATTTCAAACCTCTCTTCAAATTCCCTGTCCATATGGAACCTAAATTATAATAACTACTGAATTTGTATGTGAATATATTCCTCCTAACGAATTCATATACATGCACATTTTACCAAGTCACTTCTACCAAGTGAATATACATTTATATTCAATTTGGATAGAGTGATTTGAAATCAAAGATTTGAAATGAATGAATTTCAAATGCATCCAAATGATTTAAAATTTAGGTTAAAATAAAAGTGGTGGATTTCAAATCCGCATATATCCCCAAACACCATCGATGGATTTACGACTAGAAATTTTAAATTTCTTCTCAAATCCCTCCATCACCCATATAGTTTTGTGTGTGTGTATATATATATATTTATTTATTTATTGCATTGGGGGTCTTCAAAATCTCAAGAGTTCGTTTCACCAGATACATATTATAATTTAAGTTATAATTTCATTATAAAAATAACAAATGGTGTGGTCAATGGTGAGCAAGTAGAATTATTAAAATGGATCAAACGTGTGAATGTTTGGCATTAGATACCCATATCTTTTTCAAACTTGCATTTGCTTAACCATCATTCATCATTCTTCATCTGCTACCTTAAATTTTACAAGCAAAACATATTTCTCAAATTTTATTGACTATGGCAGAATCTGCTTTGTGTCAAGTTGTCCTTGAAAATCTGGTCTCTCTCATCCAAGACGAGATCGGATTGATTATGGGCGTAGACGAGGAGATGAAGAAGCTTAGCAGGAGCTTCACCACCATCCAAGCTGTGTTACAAGATGCTGAAGACAAGAAACTGGAAAGCAAAGAGCTACAAGATTGGTTGTACAAGCTCAAAGACATAGCTTTCGAGATTGAAGACATACTTGACGAATGTGCCATTCATGTCTCAAAGCTGAAGCTCAGTAATAGCAAACTCAGTTGTTGCGGCCTGCAAAAAGTTGCGTTCCAACACGACATCGGATGGAGGATGAGACAACTGGCAAAAGAAATGGACTCTGTAGCTGCTGACCATGAAAAGTTCGGTTTGAGCAAGATTCCGGCTATGGAGAATACACGAGAAGTCCACAGGTGGCGTGCTACGGGTTCAATTCTTAATGAGTCTCATCGAATTTATGGTAGGGAGGAAGATCATGAGGAGATCGTGAACACGTTGGTGAATGGTGTGATAGAGAATCAAGAAATCTCTATTTTACCCATAATTGGTGTGGGAGGCCTTGGCAAGACGACTCTTGCTCAATCAGTTTACAAAGATAAACGGGTGGATGAGCATTTTGAGAAAAAACTTTGGATCTGTGTTTCCGACAATTTTGATCAGGAGACTTTGGTCAGGGCGATGATTGAATCTGCAACGACAAGTGGAAGTGCTTCGGATTTATTGCAGTTGGATACTTTAGAACGTCGTCTCTATGAGTTGTTGAGTGGGAAAAGATATTTGTTGGTGTTGGACGATGTATGGAACACCGACCAAGAGAAGTGGTCCGTGTTGAAAAATATATTGGCACGTGGTTCCAATGGGACTTCCATCATCGTCACCACACGACTCAAGATGGTTGCTGATATTATGGGAACACTTCTGCCGCATTGCTTGAAGGGACTATCGGAGGATGATTGTTGGATGCTGATGAAGGAACGTGCATTTGCTGAAGAAGAGAAAGAGAAATATCCTAACCTCGAAGCCATCGGAAAACTGATAGTGAAGAAGTGTGCGGGTGTGCCTATGGCAGTTAAAGCACTTGGGGGTCTTCTACGATTCAAGAGGACAGAGAAGGAATGGATTTATGTGAAAGAAAGTGAATTGTGGAATTTACCACAAGAAACTTTGATACTTCCAGCTTTGAGATTGAGCTATCATCATCTTCCTGTCGAATTGAGACAGTGCTTTGCTTATTTTGCTGTCTTTCCAAAGGACTCCGTAATTAGCAAAAACGAATTGATCTATCTTTGGATGGCTCATGGATATATATCATCAAGGGGGATATTGGAAGTGGAGGATGTTGGTAATCAAATATGTAACGAGTTACTTCTAAGATCCCTATTCCAATATAGCTCATTCAGCACTGACTATATCATGATGCATGATCTTGTACATGATCTTGCGCAATCAATCATGGAGAATAAAGTTCCTGGGCTACAAGTTGAAGGACAATGTACAAACACATCCAATGGCAAGATTCGTCAGGTAAATTTGAGTGAAGAATTAGTTGCATTTCCTCCAAGCACTCAACATGATATGGATATATCTTCCATCTTAACCAAGTTTAGTCGTTTGAGAGTATTAGATGCAAGTCCTGCACGAATAAAAGAGTTGCCTTCTACGGTGGGTAATCTCAAACATTTGAGACTCTTAAATTTATCTGAAACTGAAATTCTTATTCTACCAAGCTCATTATGCAGTCTTTCAAATCTACAAATTTTGAATCTGAATCACTGCAATTATCTTGTGGCATTACCTAGAAACATGAGACATTTGAAAAATCTTCGTCATCTTTTTATGGAGGGATGCGAGGCATTGAGAAGGATGCCCTCAAACCTTAGAGAATTAACTTGTCTCAAAACATTGAGTTTGTTTATAGTGGGCTGCGATAAAGGTAATCAACTTGAAGAATTGGAATGTTTGAACCTCGGCGGTAGGCTTGAGATAAAGCATTTGGAGAGAGTGGGAACATCTATGGATGCAAAGAAAGCAAACATTGCTGAGAAAAAAGACCTCCGTCATCTGAGTTTAGAATGGGAAAGCAACAGTGCACTGGAGTCAAAACCAAATGTTGATGAAAAGGTGTTGGAAGCACTTCAACCTCACTCCAATCTTGAATCAATAATTATCAGGGGTTTCAATGGTAGGTGCTTTCCACTTTGGATGACAGTTTCAGTCCTGAAAAAACTAGTTCGCATGGAAATAGTGGATTGCCGACATTGTTTGCATCTTCCGGAACTGGGAAAACTACCTCATCTGAAAGTCTTGCTGTTAAAGAATGTGGGGTTGGAGTACATTATTGAAGATGAAAATGAAGTAGATACGCTACTGTTTCCATCTTTGGAAAAACTAAAGTTGTATTTTCTCCCCCATCTCAAAGGGGTATTGAAGGAGCAATCGAGCACAAAAGTATTCCCAAATCTTAGAAAGCTAAAGATTAAGTCTTGCTCTTCAGTAATACTGCCACAGCTCTCATCCCTTGAAGAGTTGGACATACAGGATTGCGGTGGCTTAATGATAACTTCGTTTGCTAAGATCGATGCTCTTACTTCTCTTACAGTGGGATTTGGAGAGACTATGAAAAGTATGCCAATTGAGACGTTGGAAAAACTGAGTAATCTGGAGTCATTGAGTGTCGTTGGAGCAGAAGAGGAGTCTCTGCCAGAAGAAGGACTGCGATCCTTAAAATCTCTAACACACTTAATGATAGAAAAGAGTGAGACGCTGAGATGTTTGCCAGTACAGTGGTTGAGACACCTCACTGCTCTCAAGTCTCTATGTGTATACGACTGCCCAGAATTTGTAGAGCTGCCGGAGGAGATTAAGGACCTCAACTACCTTGAAGTTGTTGCTTTCTATAATCTTCCTATGATGGTGAGCCTGCCCAAAGCCTTATGTCACATATCCTCACTCAAACTTCTACAGGTATTCGTCCTTCCACAACTGAATTCACTGCCAGACTGGTTGGATGAATCATCATCTCTCGTAGGCCTGCAAATTATTTACTGCCCAAAGCTAGTATCACTTCCAGCAAGTATCAAAGGAATGTCGAATCTCAAAAGTCTCAGTATCAGTGATTGTCCAGAACTGGAAAGGAGATGCAAGAGAGGACGTGGAGAGGACTGGCCCAACATCTCCCATATTCCGAACCTCATCGATATGGCTATTCTTTGGTAAGTTGATGTCACTCTACTTTCTTACTTTCTGCTTATCTCTAATTCTAATACCTGTTTTCTATAATAACATTTCCAACTTTTATATTCTGCCTTTTAAGTGTGTGTACTAGGACCCCTTGCTTAATGTATTTTGTCTATATTTGGTAGGGCTTTATGTTACTTTTTGGAAAATCCTACCTTTGAAATTCTTTATTGAAGTTCAGATGATATATCTATTGCTCTTATTACTATTATAAAAATACGAATAATTTTGTTTGTTTCGTCCATTTTTTATAATGTTTATATTAAATCTTACATATAGTATAGTAACTTAATATTTATTTTGTTTTATATTTGATTACAAAAGGTAAGTGTTCTTTACATTGCAAGGTTAATTTTCCTTAACATTCTAAAATCAGAGATAGAGAGAGATGTGCTTATTTGTTATATGAAGGTGGGATAATTGACGCAAAAATCACGTACTTTCCTAAAATTGCAATTTAACATGATTTTTAAGGTCTCGTGCATCTATAACTAACGGGTAGATTTCTGCATTTCAGAAATCTCCAAATTTTCAGAAATTATGAAGAAAACTCTCGATTCATGCTACTACATATAATAAACATATATTAATTGACCTAGAAACACGAATTTATAAAGTTAAAAAATGTCTGAAATTTGACCGTTGGTTACAAATGCACAAGACATTGATAATCATGTTAAATTTGCTAACATTCCAAACACACTAAATGTTATCCAGACGAACATGAAGTACTCTCTCGTTTTCAATTTCTCTGAACGAGTTCGATATGGACGTCTAGTCTTGGTAATGGATAGAGATATCTATACAGACTCTGCAGGAAACCTGTTTAAAAGGACTCAGAATTCAATGTATAGAAAAACATTATTAATAATCTCTCTTTAGTACTAGATATTTACTTATAAGAAACATGAAATGAAATTCTTACTTCTAAATATTGATTCTCTAAATTCCCAGTGACTATTTATTCATAAATACGAAGCCTGTGTTCATCCTCACAGCAATATCCAATCAGTTTCACTAAATGAGGATGCCTTAGTTGGAATAAAATTAATTTGTAAGATTTTTCTTTTTTTTTTTTAATGCAAATGATGTATGCTTGCTTCCCGGCCATCCAAATCAAGCAACTTGACAGCAACGGGCTGGACCTCAAAGCCCGGCCTAAACTTATCATCAACGAACCCCTTGTGGACCAGCCCGAAGCCAGCCTCACCAAGAATGTTGGTTGATGAGAAATCAGTGGTGATCACTTTGAGTTCAGACACTACTACTTCCATTTAATGTTATTGTTAGGATATTGCAAGAAAATAAAACACTTTCTGAGTAGAGTTCTGATATGTGCTAATTGTATTCTGGTTTTTCAGCTTTAGCTTTCTGAATAGAGTTTGATTTTGACCGATAATTTTGATGTAATCAAACCAATGCAGCTGGATTCTAGCAAGTATTCACCTTGTAAAGGTGGGAAAATTTCCTATGCAAAGCTGTTAGATGGGAATCATTCGTTCGAGGTTTGTACCAATGGATCATCGAGAGTCGCCTGTGCCAGCTATAACTGGATTGTTGGTTGAGCAACCTCCCTATTTCTCTTGTATTATGATAATGAATCATTTCTATTCATGATATATTAAAGGTCAACACATTTCTATTCCCACTGGCTATTTATTCATAAATAAGAAGCAATATCGAATCAGCTTCGCTAAATGAGGATGCCTTGGTTAGAATAAAATTAATTTCTAAGATTTTTTTTTTTTGAATGCAGATGATGTATGCTTGCTTCCCAGCCATTCCCTGTGGCCCTGATCACCATCCAAATCAAGCAACTTGACAGCAACGGGCTGGGCCTCAAAGCCCGGCCTAAACTTATCATCAATGAACCCCTTGTGGACCAGCCCGAAGCCAGCCTCACCAAGAATGTTGGTTGATGAGAAGTCAGTGATGATCACTTTGAGTTCAGACACTGTGAAGATGTGAAGATTTGATGCAAACTTAAGAGTTAGAGAGCTCACTAACACAAAGAGGCGAATATTTGAAAATTTTGTAGACTTAATTAGAAGAAAACAAACATATCAGTCAAAATGAGTTGTAATATCATTATAGACAAAATTATAGTGATGGGAAGAAATATCAATCCACAACTGGAAATTAACATGAGTCGTGTCCAATTTTAGCTACAGTTGAAGTAACTACAAGATATGCACAAACAATCATCAATCCATGCATTCTTCGAAAAGACCATGAAGTGTGATATATATAGCTACTTCAAGAATGCCTCATTTGGATGCAAAAATGGCTTCCAACTCTTTGTATAGTCCCCTCGGTTCCGATGAGCTCCCACTTCTCTTGGTCTTCGAAAACTCACCCCATCTTGTCTTGCTTGTTGAAGGATCATTGCTCATTGATCTCCTTCCCCTTCCCCCTCATAATCTGACGCCCACTCTTTTCAAAAACATTTGGGATGTTTTAATCCCTCGCTCCCTCCTTGTCTTCTCCCTCCCTCACTCTCTTCATCCTTGCCACCCTCGCCACTCTCGTCGTCACCCACCGCCGTCTTCCGCCACAAACCGTCACAATCTTCTCTCTTTCCCCAACCTTCCATAGCCCGCTTCCCTAACCTTCCCCCCCCCCCCCGCCCCCTCCAAACCCATCCCCTTAGCCCTCTTACCCCTTGTTGCCACCGTCGGCCGCCACCACCGTCGTCGGAAACATATGTGTTTCCCTCTTTTTTCTCTTTTTAGTTAATATTTAATTAAATTGATCAATGTGTGTTAAATTGGATAGTTTTAGTTGATATTAGTTAAAATGGATATGTGTTATATAATGTAATTTTAGTTGATATGTGTTAAATTGGATGTGTTAATATGTGTTAAATTGGACATTTGTTTATATGTGTTAACTTGAATATTAGATTTTATTTGATATATATTGGTGTATGGTGATAATTTCATGTGTATTGGATGTATTGGTGAATTTTAGTTTATTTAGTTTATTAGATGAATTTAATTTATTAGATGAATTAATTAGTATATTAGATGAATTTTGTTTATTTATTAGTTAAATACATTGTTGATTGGTTTAGTTGAGTAAGTTGATAGATTTTGTTTGATTGATTTTCCCACTGAGGATATTGTTGATTAGCTTTAATGTTAATTATGAATTTGAGTATTTGCTAAACACAATTGTTTTTGTGTACCAGGTACATGGGTTATAACCCATGCAATCCGGGTCCTATTATTTGAAAGGTGCTTTTCACGTTTTTTAACCCGTTACTTTAAAAAAAATCATTTAACCCTAAATTTTCACAAAATCTTCGAAAATAATTTTGGTATTATTTCGTAGAAAATGTTCGATTAGCCCTAATATTGGTTAATCGAACAATTTCTACTAAATAATACCAAAATTATTTATTAATAAAAAAAATCTTAAGTAAATAAACAAATAAAATTCTTATTACCAAGATTTAAATTATATTTTTTTCCTAAAGAATCTCAATTCATGTCAAACGAAGTTTTTTTAAAAATGGGGTTAATCGAAGTTTTTTTAATAAATTGGTTGATCGAACATTAGAAAAAGTTCGTTTAACACAAGATATGTTAGAAAATATTCAATTAACCAATTTTAGGGTTAATCGAACATTTTCTAACTAATTGCAAGGTTAAACGAACTTTTTAAGAAATGACGGTTAAACAAAGATTATTGGTTTTTTGCAAAATCTTCGTTTAACCCTAAACATGTAAAATTTCCATCCAGCGAACATTACCCTAAAGAGTTGGTCTTGTGTGCACTTGGTGTACATGTAATCCGGGTCAACCTAGTTTTGACCCGAATCCGCGTGTTTTTGAATTTAACTTTTTTTTTTTGCTTCAGGTTGTTACCTTTATGTTATATTAGTGTGACCTTTATGTTATAAATGTGTGACCTTTATGTACAACTATCATGACCTTTATGTACTGTAACTTAGAAAAAATGAAGATTTTCAACATAATTTGAACTGTATACCTTTATGTGATATCAATGTGACTTTTGTATTATATCATGTCACCTTTATGTACATAAATGTCAGAATATTTGTACATAAAGGTGACATGATATAATATAAAGGTTACATTGATATCACATAAAGGTATATAGTTCAAATTATGTTGAAAATTTTCATTTTTTTCTAAGTTACAGACATAAAGGTATGAATGTTTATACATAAAAGTCATACATTTATAACATAAAAGTCAACATAAAAATAAGATTCATGCACCTGGTGCACAGGAGTTTTTGTGTACCCTAAAATATAGGGTTAAACGAATAGTTTCCAAAATCTTCGTTTAACCCTATTTTCTGCTAAATCTTTGTCTAGCGATCATTACCCTAAAATATACTTTTAAACGAACATTTTCCAAAATATTGGTTTAACCCTATTTTCTGCAAAATGTTCGAGTAAGGTAAAACACAACACAAATCGCTCAGGCTACTCAAATTATACACAAATTGCCCAGAAATTCAATCCATATATATTCTTATATATACAAAATTCAAACACTC
Source organism: Scutellaria minor (assembly GCA_954870855.1). Taxonomy (NCBI): domain Eukaryota; kingdom Viridiplantae; phylum Streptophyta; class Magnoliopsida; order Lamiales; family Lamiaceae; genus Scutellaria; species Scutellaria minor. Next base: position 15,128,522 of record OX940737.1, read on the forward strand.
TTTGAACAAGAAATATAGCAAATCAGCAAATCAATATAAATTCGAAATGCATATTTAGGGTAAAGTTCGCAGAAATTCGATATCAAATCGCAAAAAGAAAAAATCTTCAATGGTGGGGTTCGAACACATATTCAGACAAATTATGATATAAAATCGCAGAAATTCGATTTAAAAAACTTTGAGGGTTCGAACTCACTAACTTGTTGTATGCCATTTGACATCTCTGGTGTGTTGTTAGCCCACTTCCTTGAAGATTTCCTTCACCTCCTCCTTCGAAGATTTTCCAAGTTCTTGAGAAAATGATGAAAACTGAAAAATTTCTCTCATTGCCAAACGAAGATTACTTAAATCTTCGTTTTTGACCGTTAAAAAAGAGTGGTGAATTGTGATTGGATGACAGGTGGTTGGGGGCCATTAATGTCCCCATAATTGTAATAAAGTGAAAAATGAATTGTACTTATCAATAATTTATGGTATTTTGGGACATTTTGTTATATTTTATGGTATAAAGAATCTAATGTTTATTTAGTTGGTACATTGGGGTCACACTATATCTATAATGGTAGAAACATTCGTGCGGCCTTTATATAATGTTCTTTATTTTAACAGCGGTAGATGCAGACCTTCATGTTCATACATACATACATTATTATAGACGTGCTCAGCCGGTTCGGTTTGAACCAGAACCGGCCGGTTCGAACCGGCGGTCAACGGTTCTGGTTTGGTTCCGATTTCATTAAATACAAACCGTCGGTTCATCCTATTTTTTTTAATTGGTCAATGCTATGTGGACGGTCCAGATTAAAGAGCCGTTTGTAATCAACAACTTGGGTTAAAGAGTCGTTAAAGGCCCAAAATAGCCATTGGAACCGGTTTAAAAACCGTCGGTTCGGGGCATGATTTTGAAATCAATGGTCGTGATCACACGACCGTTGATGATCGACGGTCCAGATCAACTGAACTAGCGGTTCGAACCTACCTCGAACCGGCTGATTAATTTTTTTTTTTTTTGAATTTTTGATTTTTACATCTATAAATACCCCCATTCCACCATTTGATTTCTACACCAATCTCTCTCTCTCTCAATCTATTCTCTAAAGCTTCTTCCATTCAAGTTTCTAGTCTCTCAATTTTAGTTTCAATTTCAAGTTTCTAATTTCAATTTCAAGTTTGTAGTTTCAATTTCATTTCCATTCCAAAAAAATATATCTCGAATAGGTTCTTCTTCCGCCGGTTCTTCACGTGGAAAAGGAAAGAGTCCGATGCCGCCACCACAATCGATGCACGACGATCTCGACAATTTGATTGATTCCATTCAATATAATCAAGACGATTTGGAGAAGATCTTGGGCCCTACTACCGCCGCCTTTGCCGGAGACGAAGAAGAAGAGGCGCCGAGAGAAACACAAGAAAGTGTTAATACACACAACACTAGCTCTCGAGCCCCTCTTCGTTCGGATATTTTCTCCTTCCACTTTAAGAAGGAGAAAGTGCCTTATAGCGCCACCGACTACAATGTGACGTGCAACCATTGCTCAAAAGTCTACAAGTTCAAGCATAGAGGAGGCTACGGGACTTTCACCAACCATGTGATCAAAAAGCATCTCGACAAGGTGGGACTTGAAAGAGGGCAAACGCAACTCCGGGGGGCCTTCACCGGATTGTCTCAAGGTGGAGGTATGGATGAAGTTATTTTTAAATTTAATCAATTAAATACTAGAAGAAGTGTAGTTGAATTATAGCTGAAAAATATCTTCCATTTAATTTTCCAACCGATGATGCTTATGAAAAATTTACTAGTAATATTTCAATCCCCAAAGTAGAAAAATCTCTAGAAACACCATAACTAGGGATAAAGAAAAAACCGAAGGAGAATATAAATATAAATTAATTGAAAATTTAAAGAATTTAAAACAAAAGGTTTCGATATGTAGTGATTGTTGGAAGGATCCTTATAAGATGCATGATTACATGGGTATTACATGTCATTGGATAGATGATGCATGGAATGTTAAAAAATGTTTAATTGCTTACATTGATTTTGATGAAACACATTCGGCTTCACACATTGCACAAAAAATACGACATGTTTTAAATGATTACGGTATTTTAAGAAAAATATTTTCGATAGGATTTGATAATGCTAGTAATAATACAGCGGTTTTACCTTATATGATTGAATATTGTCGACCTCCGATTGAAGGACATTTTTTTTCATATTCGTTGTATGTATCATTGTATTAATTTATGTGTTCAAGATGGATTAGAATGTTTAGAAACATATATAAAACCTATTAGAATAGCTATTTACGAAATTGCTAACTCTACACAATATCATAAATTTTAAATGGGCTAGATTTTGTAAAAAAAAATGGTCTTGAAGTAAAAAAATTTATAATCGATGTTAAACATCGTTGGAATTCAACTTTTTATATGCTTCAAGATTCTTATCACTATAAAGAAATGCTTTGTGAATTTTACTTAAAAAATCCATATGATAGAGTGCTTTTATTTGAAAATTCATGGGATGCATGTCTTAATCTAATTGACCTTTTAAAAGTTTTTGAAAAGGCCACTAGAGAACTTAGTGCTTGTTATTATCCTACCTCACCTATAGCTATAGATAATTGTGTAAAAATTGCTCTAATTTTAAATGAATATTCAACATGTCCAATTTTAGGAAACACATGCTTAGCAATGAAAACAAAATGGCTAAAATAATTTCACGAAATCCCCGAAATATTTTTATGTGCAAAGTTATTAGATCTTAGGATTAGAGAAGATGGATTAGAAGAGTTGTTAAACATATATTATAATGCATTGTTTCCTAATATGATATTAAATGATTATGATATGTGTGAATATATTCCTAAACTTAATGAAGTAGTAAATAGGACCAAACAAAATTTATACAATTTATTTAAAGAATATAAACAATCCTTAGGTGATTATGAAATAAATGATCAAAATGTAGGAGGAAGTAGTCAAACACAATCATCTAGTTTTCAACCAGCTCAAGCACTAAGTAAATTTTATAATTTTTATGATGTTAGAACACAAAAACGACCTAGAGGTAGTAACCCTTGTCAAAAATTAGATAACTATTTAGGTGTAATATTTGAACAAACCGTTTTTGAAACTCATATGGATATATTGAAGTGGTGGTCACGAAGGACCACCACTTATCCTATACTAACCACTATAGCTAAAAAAGTGTTTGCAAGTCCCGCCTCAACGGTTACGGTCGAACATGCCTTCTCCAAAGGAGGACACATGTTGACTCCTAGAAGATTGAAGTTGACGAAGGAGAATGTGCAAAACATTACTCTACTTGAAGATTGGGTGAGAGCAAGCAATCGTCAACAAGATCTCGATCTATCCAACTTAGACTCCAATGGAGATGACCTCTACGGATATGATTCAAACACGTCCTCCTCAGCCGGAACCAAGGAATAGGTAAGTTTCGGTGAGTTAGAGAACTACGTGAGCTTTGATTCCTTCGTTTTGAAAAGGATACGTAGGCAATTTCATTCTAAGTTTGGAAGTTAACTTCCAAACTTAGAATGAAACTCAAGCTCTTTCAATTTTTTTTTTCTCTTGAATTTTATAATTGTAATTTGTAACATGTTTTATTGTAAATTTTCAAATTTTGAAGTTGTAAATTGTACATATGTAATGTTTTACTTGTACTTGTAAATAGTTGTTAATGATTGTATTTTATTAATGTAAAGATGAGTTTATAAAGTTATAATATATCTTATAACTTCTTTTTCGAATTTAATATTTATTCATACATTATGCATTGGTTATAAATTATAATTAAGTGAAATAAGTAATATGCATTATGTATTGTTGAGTGTGGAAAAAAGGAAGAAAACGGAAGAAAAAGGGTCAATACCGCGGTATCTGACGCTGAAAACCATAAGCTGGGTTCTGCATCTCAGTACCGCGGTACCCATTCTGGATACCGCGGTATCGGCTTCCAGGAGGTTCAAACACGTTGAGAGATGCAGAATTTTTTTTTTTGAAAAAACCGGAAACCGAATCGGCGGTTCCGATTTAACCGCCGGTTCGGAACCGAAACTGAAACTGTGACCTCCACGGTTCAGTTCCGGTTTGGGGGATGGCAGTTCGCGGAACCGACTGTTCGTGAACCGTGAACACGTCTACATACATAGTTGGATGAGAAGTATATCTTAATAGAAAGGATCCTTTTGTTGTGATTGTTGGATTGCACGAAATTAAGGACATTGAAAAGATATTTCTTATGTCCATGTGACTGGTGAAACTTCTGGTCCACAACCATTAATAGTCTGCACAGATTCCACAGCAGACATGGATTTGTTGATCAAGGTGACAATAAGTACGAAGCCTAACAGAGGCTTCTTAATGTTTTCTTGTATTTATTTAATGTACTTCCAAATATATTTCTTTTGTCACAAATTGGAGACATTTATATTATTATTTAATGTCATAATAGTAATTTGATATTTATATATTTGTATCAAACAATTCCAACATGAGGAATCAAATAATTTGGTATATATACTTCTTATTACTATTTCTCCCCAATAATTTCACAATCAAAACATATTTCTCAAATTTGTGTGGCTATAGCCAATCTTTTATTCATTTAATGGGTAGATGAGATTGTAAGATTCTTTTAGGAAGAGTACATTTAGAGACGTCCAAGGCAAATCATAGTGCAAATTGGTCAATGATTTAACTTTTGCCTTATTAATTACAACATCAAATTAATCTTTAACATCACATTCTTCGATAATTTATCTAGATGGTCAGCTAGAAATTTTGTGGAAAGTAGAAAACTTTAAAGTAACAACAAGAACATTTTGTGTGAATTAATATATAACAAATAAATTGTTTCCATGCATTAGTAGTTATAAGTCAAAGATAACAAAATCTACAATAATAGTTTAAGAGTTTATTTTGATTATGAATGAAATTATTGAGATAATCATATCAAAAAGTGAAAATATTACTAAATGTTGACGTATAAAGAGGTTGCAGTTCAAACTGCTATTCGCAGATGAGGCTGAGGTCGTCGTTGAGGTTAATGTTGAAGATCAAAAAAAGGATAAACACTAGAACTAGTAGTGCTAATAGTTTTATTGGTCAACTTTTGGATTCCATGTATCCTTGTGAAGTTGCTCAATGAGCACATTAAATAGAGATTCAATTATGTTTAACCATGGTTCTCTATTATCTTCTGCATGAAAAATGCATTTAGTTTTGGTTTTGTTAAGCCTTGTGAAACAATAGGTGTAAACTATAAAGATAAAACTAGAACATTAAATCTCAACAAATCATCAATAAATAAAAATCCCGACATCAAATCGATAACAAGCAACAACACATCAATCCTCCCAAGAAAAATAAATATAGAAACAATCCATCCCTAAATCTAAAGAAAACAAATGAAACAATGGTGAATACTTATATTGTAAAGTTACAACTAACAATAACATGAAGATCTTGTTAATATAATTAAAAGAATGTAAATGTACAATTAACATAATATAAAAGTCTCACTAACATAATTACAAAGGTATGACTAACATAATTAAAAGATATAACATATTTGTCAGAACAAAAACAAACAGGAGCAAGTTGAGCGTGGACACCTAGATGTGTGGGGACGAGTGGAAGCACATGAGCACGCTTTGAAAATGGTACTAGTTTGGGTTGACCCGAATATCCATGCATCAGTTTCATATAAATATTTGTGTCCTGCTTTTTATTGTTTTCTGTCCGATCTCCTTTTGTTTTATAGTCTTGGAAAATCAACTAATCATTAACCCAAGTGTGAATACTTGATGATTAGGCTTCAAAACTGATACAAATAACGAATCTCGCAAGTTCTGCAGTCATTATCAAATCCTATAGATTTGCGATGTTTAAAATTTTGCCCCTTGTTTTTCTTTTTTGAGTACCATTGCTAGAAATGTCAAATATGCAGCCTATTTTTAATAAGAAGGAAATAGTATTGACTTGGTATAGGAAAATGGTATCAAATATTTAATCGTACGATGCCTATAGACCAAATGTCAAACAAATTAATTTTCAAAAAATGAGTATTTGCGATAACAAAATATTGTTGTAAAAACATTGATAATTGTAGCAAAAACATTTTGCGACAACATTTTGTCGCTAAATTATTACAAAAGTCTTCTCGTAAATAGTTTTTTTTGTGACATGTCGCAAATAAGTTTTTTTCTTTGTTTTTTTTTTACAACGTATTATCAATTTATATTAGCAATTTTTACAACAATTTATAGTCGTAAAAATTGCTCTTCGCAACAACTTTTATTATCACAAATACTCATTTTTCTTGTAGCGTCTTGTTATTATGGCATCTTTTATTTCCCGCCACCTTCGTATCTTGAATATTTTGCACATCTGCCTACACAAACTCGAATCAGGAAGACAGATGGACAAAGTCTCTGCCTCGTTGCACGGTACGAAAATGTTTCTTGTGCTTCTTTCAATTTCAGTGATGCAGTTCTAGTTGTTCTGAATGCTTTTTTGTTCCTTGAAACATTCCCAATTTAACAAAACAAAAAAAAAAAAAAAAATTGTAAGGTCGATCGTTTGATTAGAGCATATTAAAGGGAAAATTATTTTTCTGTAAAGGTTATTTAGTGATGTTAGTTTATCTGATCCTAATTCAGAACATGTGTTACAGTTGAAAATAATAACATTATATCCTCAACAAGACAATATTCGAGAGAAGATGAAGTTTTGGACAGTTATAAATTGATCATTGATGTTTTGAAAATATGTCGCGTCACACATCCTGCAAATAGGATAATACCCAAATGGTATTGATGAAATTTATGAATGCATCCCTCCTAAAGTTAAACATGTGGAATTTAATTTGTAAAAACTTGGGATTTCAATCGAGGGCCAAAATTAATTAATAAAAAATACAATAAATCTAAATTAATAATATAAATTTATCTTAATTTCGATAAAGTGAATATATTAAATTAATCATGATATCATAAAATCTAAAAAAAAAATTCAAAAGAAATCAAAAATGTATAACCTAATTACATATTAACATTTGAATTACAAACTTTCATCTTACTTTCTTCATTTAATCAATGCTTGATAAATTCTTTTCTATATCTCCACCCAAACTTAAATATTGATTATCAATATTACAATACAAAAGTTAATAATTTTAAAGTATTTTTTTCCCTTTCTAGAAAGAAACGAAATAATTAAATATTATAGTAATTTAATCAACAAAATAAATTAGTCATTAAACAAAAATAATTTTGTTCATCTCCTTCTTCAATAAATATTTTTTCCATAATTTTAAGTATATAGATAAAGAATTGGTACACAAAATGCAAATTTAATCATTCATCAATCTTTTCCAATTAATCACTGTATCACATTCAAAATTTGGAAAAAAGGAGTAGCAGAATAATAATCAAGACATTATGTGACTGCCCGTTATGTGCTAACAGCAGCCAAAGAGGAATGAATATATGGGCAAATAATCAAATAGATGAACTATAGTTGATTAGATTCATGTGTGTTTCAAGAAATAATTGATCATATAATAAAATCATGTACCCCTCTAGTCACAATTAATAGTCAACACATCATACTTTTCAAGAGAGCTGAGCTGAGGGTTATTATTGTGGTCCCAGTATTGAGAAGGGAAGGACTAAAGGCACCAACCTTATTTCTAATTAAGGGTTATTATTGTGTTCCTAGTATTGAGAAGGGAAGGACTAAAGGCACCAACCTCATTTGTAAGGGCACCACATTAATTTTTATTATAATTTAATAAGATGTTAACAAACTAAAATACCCTTCATGCATATATTATATCAAAAAAACCCCTCCAAACCCTTCTTCTTACTGAAGCTCTTCTTCAAAAATTACTACAACACTTACAAAATTTTCACCATTTGGCCCCTCATTTAGTGAAGAAAAGTACAATGGTTGATGAAGATTCATTCGATACAAACAATGTAAGATTTCGTTTAAATGTAGATGGGTTTTATGTTTCGTTTTTTGAAATTCGCGAAATCGTGTCGAATTGACGCGTTCAGCTAGCACAGACCGAACACGTGTGCATGTGTTCGGTCAAGCCAGCCGAACATGTGCACGTACATTCGGCCAAGGTAGCCGAGCCTTGTGTGCGCGGTTTGGCCAAGGCAACCGTATGCTTTCACAGCCTTTCGGTCAACTTGACCGAATGGTTCCAACGTTGTTCAGTCAAGTTGGCCGAACTTTGTGCTATATTTTCAGTCATCTTGGCTGAATAGTGTGTTCCTCGACGTTCACAAAATACGAACTTGTTTTTTATGTTCTTACGATGTTATTTACTCATTTATAATAGGAATACATCTCATATCCCACTGAACTAAGCTTCATAAATCGAATGAATGTTGACGAATGGATGGATGAAGAAGAACCGATGGATTCGGACGATGTAGATCCTCAGTATATGCAGATTGATTTTACTGTTGACTTCATGATAGATGAAATATTTGAGTCTCAAAGTTTGATGATGAAATGGATAGACAGTGTAGCACATCGAGATAATATGGTAATATTAGTTGTACGCTCTAATCTCAATGGTCAGAGAGGTCGTCGACCTCGAGTTGATTTGGGTTGCGAACGAGGTGGTGTATATCATGTACGTAATAAGGCGAAATCTCTACTAAATTCAATTGACGGTGGAAAGATTGTTGGAAAGAAAAGCTCTAGAAATACAGCCACAAAGAAATGTAATTGTCCATTTCTTTTAAAGGCTATTCAATTGAACGAGTCGGGACAATGGCTATACAATACAATACGATGTCTACCATAGAGTCGGGACAATGGCTATGCAATACAATACGATGTCTACCATACAATTCAAATGAAATACAATTCACGGTAATTTGTTAAACATATTGAAATCATCCAAACTAATACGATGTCTACCATACATTCAAATAAACGCATCAAGACATTAGTTTAAATGAACAATGTGTAATACAAACTCATGAAATGCAAAATGTCTACAAAATTCAAATGTTCGAGAATTCACCTACATGACTATACTCTCTTTCTGGAATTTCTGGATATTCGCTCATGTCTGGAATATCCTCCCTTTCTGGTACACCGGGATACTCTGTAATGTCTGGAATGTCTTGAATTTGCTCTTGCTCTAAACCGAACGACACATGTAGGGTAGGTTCTTGCGTGCCCGAACCTTGGCCACGTTCCAATTCCCTACGCGCCCTTTCTGAAGCCGTTGGTCTTTTTTTCCTGAGATATGTCCTACCTGGATTATAAAAAAAAAAAATTAAGACAACCGACCATAAAAATCAACGAATTGGAAAAACGTTTAAAAAAAAAAAAGGAACGGTTCTGTCGACTCGGCCGCGCGCGCTGGGCGTCGGTTGCCTCAGCTGCCGCCCGAGCTGGGTGGTCGGTCGACTCAACCGCGCGCGTGCTGGGCGTTCGGTCGACTCGGCCGCGCGCTCGCGCTGGGCGTCGGTCGACCAGTGTCGCCCCGTGCCCAGATTTTCACGAAAACAATTTCGGGTTTTCAACAAATTCGACCAAATAAATGCGTTTTTTCATACAAATTCATCAAATTAAACTATTAATTCACTAACCCATAACAAATCCTAAAGATAAGTAAAGAAATTTCTACAAAAATCGGCTCAATCAATTGCAAAATCGAAAAAAACCTTAAATTAACTTACCCGAAAAATTAATTTGTTCAAAAATCTCTTTAAAGTGTGGTGCCATTGTAACCGACCTTCAGACGAATCAACCGAACTTGAAGTGAACTTTGAATTCGTGAAGAACCGAATACTCAAGAATTTTAGAGACTTTTAGTTCCTCAAAATTAATCTCTATAATCTCTATAATATCAATTAATTCTTATATACAATCTAGGTGTTTAAGTTTGTTCAATTGAAGAGGACATTCTTCCATGGTTTACCCCAAAGTAGGTTCAAATACAATTATAATTTATACACAATTAATATAAAACTAAATTTCACAAGTACTTGGATCTTCCTTTCCAAGAATTTTTTTCAGTTTGTATATATTAGTATTTTTTATGAGTGAAAAGGAAGAGGTAGCAGCAGTCAAAACGTGCCTATCACCATTAATTTATTTTAATCAAGTGATAGAGTTGATCAGAATTGTTGAGAAAATTCAAATATTAAAATACACTACCTACTTTCTTTTCTTGTCTTTAGTTCATACTTGCATTTGTTTATTCATCTTATTTTCAACCACTGCAAGTACCATGTATGTTCCTTGTTTGCCATCACTAGATGCGCATCTTATCTTAACCATCATCCCCACCACATAATCATCCCTCATTCTTCATCTGCTACCTCAAATTTTACAAGCAAAACATATTTCTCAAATTTTTTTTGACTATGGCAGAATCTGCTTTGTGTCAAGTTGTCCTTGAAAATCTGGCCTCTCTCATCCAAGACGAGATCGGATTGATTATGGGCGTAGACGAGGAGATGAAGAAGCTTAGCAAGAGCTTCACTACCATCCAAGCTGTGTTACAAGATGCTGAAGACAAGAAACTGGAAAGCAGAGAGCTACAAGATTGGTTGTACAAGCTCAAAGACATTGCTTTCGAGATTGAAGACATACTTGATGAATGTGCTATTCATATCTCAAAGCTGAAGCTCAGAAATAGCAAACTCAGTTGTTGCGGCCTGCAAAAAGTTGCGTTCCGACACGACATCGGATGGAGGATGAGACAACTGGCAAAACAAATGGACTCTGTAGCTGCTGACCATGAAAATTTCTGTTTGAGCAAGATGCCGGCTATGGAGAATACACGAGAAGTCCACAGGTGGCGTGCTACGGGTTCAATTCTTAATGAGTCCCATCGAGTTTATGGTAGGGAGGAAGATCATGAGGAGATCGTGAACACGTTGGTGAATGGTGTGAAAGAGAATCAAGAAGTCTCTATTTTACCCATAATTGGTGTGGGAGGCCTTGGCAAGACGACTCTTGCTCAATCAGTTTACAATGATAAACGGGTGGATGAGCATTTTGAGAAAAAACTTTGGATCTGTGTTTCCGACAATTTTGATCAGGAGACTTTGGTCAGGGCGATGATTGAATCTGCAACGTCAAGTGGATGTGCTTCGGATTTATTGCAGTTGGATACTTTAGAACGTCGTCTTTATGAGTTGTTGAGTGGGAAAAGATATTTGTTGGTGTTGGACGATGTATGGAACACCGACCAAGAGAAGTGGTCCGTGTTGAAAAATATATTGGCACGTGGTTCCAATGGGACTTCCATCATCGTCACCACACGACTCAAGATGGTTGCTGATATTATGGGAACACTTCCGCCACATTGCTTGAAGGGACTATCGGAGGATGATTGTTGGATGTTGATGAAGGAACGTGCATTTGCTGAAGAAGAGAAAGAGAAATATCCTAACCTTGAAGCCATTGGAAAACAGATAGTGAAGAAGTGTGCGGGTGTGCCCATGGCAGTTAAAGCACTTGGGGGTCTTCTACGATTCAAGAGGACAGAGAAGGAATGGATTTATGTGAAAGAAAGTGAATTGTGGAATTTACCACAAGAAACTTTTATACTTCCAGCTTTGAGATTGAGCTATCATCATCTTCCTGTCGAATTGAGACAGTGCTTTGCTTATTTTGCTGTCTTTCCAAAGGACTTCGATATTAGCAAAGAAGAATTGATCTATTTTTGGATGGCTCATGGATATATATCATCAATGGGGATATTGGAAGTGGAGGATGTTGGTAATCAAATATGTATCGAGTTACTTCTAAGATCCCTATTCCAATATAGCTCATTCAACACTGATTGTATCATGATGCACGATCTTGTTCATGATCTTGCGCAGTCAATCATGGAGAATAAAGTTTCTGGGCTACAAGTTGATGGACAATGTACAAACACATCTAATGGCAAGATTCGTCAGGTAAATTTGAATGAAAAATTAGTTGCATTTCCTCCAAACAGTCAACATGATATGAATATATCTTCCATCCTAACCAAGTTTAGCCGTTTGAGAGTATTGGATGCAAGTGATGCACGAATAAAAGATTTGCCTTCTACGGTGGGTAATCTCAAACATTTGAGACTCTTAAATTTATCTGGAAATCAAAATCTTCATACTCTGCCTAGCTCAATATGCACTCTTTCGAATCTAAAAATTTTGAATCTGGATTATTGCTCGATGCTTGTGTCATTACCTAAGAACATTAGATACTTAAAAAGTCTTCGGCATCTTCTTTTGACGTCATGCATATCGTTGATAGGAATGCCCCCCAAAATTGGAGAATTAACTTGTCTCAAAACATTGAGTTTGTTTATAGTGGGCTACGATAAAGGTAATCAACTTGAAGAATTGGAATGTTTGAACCTCGGCGGTAGGCTTGAGATAAAGCATTTGGAGAGAGTGGGAACATATATGGATGCAAAGAAAGCAAACATTGGTGAGAAAAAAGACCTTCGTCATCTGATGTTAGAATGGGAAAGCAATTGTGCATCAGAATCAAGAGCAGATGTAGATGAAGAAGTGTTGAAAGCACTCCAACCTTACCCCAATCTTGAAACATTAAATATCAGAGGCTTTAGTGGAAAGTGCTTTCCACTTTGGATGACAATTTCAGTCCTGAAAAAACTAGTTCGCATGGAAATAGTGGATTGCCGACATTGTTTGCATCTTCCGGAACTGGGAAAACTACCTCATCTGAAATTCTTGCTGTTACGGAATGTGGGGGTGGAGTACATCATCGAAGATGAATATGAAGTAGATACGCTACTGTTTCCATCTTTGGAAACACTAAAGTTGTGGTCTCTCCCCCATCTCAAAGGGGTATTGAAGGAGCAATCGAGCACAAAAGTATTCCCAAATCTTAGAAAGCTAAAGATTAAGTCTTGCTCTTCAGTAATATTGCCACTGCTCTCATCCCTTCAAGAGTTGGACATACAGGATTGCGGTGGCTTAATGATAACTTCGTTTGCTAAGATCGATGATGTTACTTCTCTTACAGTGGGATTTGGAGAGACTATGAAAAGTATTCCAATTGAAACGTTGGAAAAACTGAGTAATTTGGAGTCATTGACAGTCGTTGGAGCAGAAGAGGAGTCTCTGCCAGAAGAAGGACTGCGATCCTTAAAATCTCTAATAATGTTAACAATAAAAAAGAGTGAGACACTGAGATGTTTGCCAGTGAGGTGGCTGCAACACCTCACTGCTCTCAATTATGTAGGAGTAGAGAAGTGCCCAGAATTTGTAGAGCTGCCGGAGGAGATTAAGGACCTCAACTATCTTGAAGTTCTTACTTTCAAGGATCTTCCTAAGATGGTGAGCCTGCCCAAAGCCTTATGTCACCTATCCTCACTCAAATTTCTACAGATATTCATCCTTCCACAACTGAATTCACTGCCCGACTGGTTGGATGAATTATCATCTCTCGTAGGCCTGCAAATTATGCACTGCCCAAAACTAGTATCACTTCCAGCAAGAATCAAAGGAATGTCGAAACTCCAAGGTCTCCTTATCCGTGGATGTCCAGAACTTGGAAGGAGATGCGAGAGAGGAAGTGGAGAGGACTGGCCCAAAATCTCCCATATTCCGGTCCTCACCATCGAATGATGTGGCTATTCTTTGGTAAGTTGATGTCACTCTACTTTCTTACTTTCTGCTCATCTCTAATTCTAATACCTGTATTCTATAATAACATTTCCAACTTTTATATTCTGCCTTTTAAGTGTGTGTGGGACCCCTTGCTTAATGTATTTTGTCTATATTTGGTAGGGCTTTATGTTAGTTTTTGGAAAATCCTACCTTTGAAATTCTTTATTGAAATTTAGATGATATATCTATTGCTATTATTACTATTATTACTATTATAAAAATATGAATAATTTTGTTTGTTTCATCCATTTTTTGTAATGTTTATATTAAACCTTTAGTATAATAACTTAATATTTATTTTGTTTTATATTTGATTTCAAAAGGTAAGTGTTGTTTACATTGCAATGTTAATTTTCCCTAACATTCTAAGATCAGCGATAGAGAGAGATGTGCTTATTTATGGAGGGATAATTGACGCAAAAATCACGTACTTTTCTAAATTAAATTGCAATTTAACATGACTTTTAAGGTCTAATGCATCTATAACTATCGGGTAGATTTCGGCATTTCAGAAATCTCCAAATTTTCAGAAATTATAAAGAAAATCCTCGATTGATGCTACTACATATAATAAATATATATTAATTGACCTAGAAACACAAATTTATAGAGTTAAAAGATGTTTGAAATCTGATCGTTGGTTACAAATGCACAAGACATTAATAATCATGTTAAATTTGCTAATAGTCAAAATTCATGTCAAAATTGCAAATTTTGCCAAGTTCATGATTTTTACGACAATTACCCATATAAAGTTTGATGATATATAGTAGTTTCCTTACGGCAAAATGAAAATGGCAAGGCACTACTACTTCCAATTAATGTTATTGTTAGGATATTGCAAGAAAATAAAACACTTTCTGAGTAGAGTTCTGATATGTGCTAATTGTATTCTGGTTTTTCAGCTTTAGCTTTCTGAATAGAGTTTGATTTTGCCTGATAATTTTGATGTAATCAAACCAATGCAGCTGGATTCTAGCAAGTATTCACCTTGTGAAGGTGGGAAAATTTCCTATGCAAAGCTGTTAGATGGGAATCATTCGTTCGAGGTTTACACCAATGGATCATCGAGTGTCGCCTGCGCCAGCTATAACTGGATTGTTGGTCGAGCAACCTCCCTATTTCTCTTGAATTATGATAATGAATCATTTCTAGTCTTGGTAATGGATAGAGATATCTATACAGACTCTGCAGGAAACCTGTTTACAAGGACTCAGAATTCAATGTATGGAAAAAAATTATTAATCATCTCTCTTTAGTACTAGATATTTACTTATAAGAAACATGAAATGAAATTCTTACTTCTAAATATTGATTCTCTAAATTCCCACTGGCTATTTATTCATAAATAAGAAGCCTGTGTTCATCCTCACAGCAATATCCAATCAGCTTCACTAAATGAGGATGCCTTAGTTAGAATAAAATTAATTTGTATGCAGATGATGTATGCTTGCTTCCTAGCCATTCCCTGTGGCCTTGATCACCATCCAAATCAAGCAACTTGACAGCAACGGGCTGGGCCTCAAAGCCCGGCCTAAACTTATCATCAACGAACCCCTTGTGGACCAGCCCGAAGCCAGCCTCACCAAGAATGTTGGTTGATGAGAAGTCAGTGGTGATCACTTTGAGTTCAGACACTGTGAAGATGTGAAGATTTGATGCAAACTTAGAGTTAGAGAGCTCACTAACACAAAGAGGCGAATATTTGTTAATTTTTGTAGACTTAATTAGAAGAAAACAAACATATCAGTCAATTGAGTTGTAATATTATTATAGACAAAATTATAGTTATGGGAAGAAATATCAATCCACAATTGGCAATTAACATCAGCCAAGTCCAATTTTAGCTGGTTGAAGTAACTACAATATATGCACAAACAATCATCAAGAATACCTCATTTGGATGCAAAAATGGCTTCCAACTCTTTGTGTAATCCCCTCGGTTTCGACTTAAAATCTGTCGAAGTGGATGCGGATGAGCTCCCGCTTCTCTTGCTCTTCCAAAACTCACCCCATCTAGTCTTGCTTGTTGAAGGATCATTGCTCATTGATCCCTTGCTTTCTTCTCTGCTAAAGCTAGACCTTGCTAGCTCTCTTATCTGCCTCATCCATGGCTTCTCGCCTGAGCTCCGACTACCTGAACTCCGGTTCCTGTCTGCAGAGTTGGTGTCTGTCTCACCAGGGTTGTTTATAGGGAACCTGTTTTTCAAGTTCTTGATCAGCTTATGAGGGCAGAGAAACAGCACGAACCCGATTGAGGCTGTTTCTAAGCCTCTCAAGAATGAGTTGGTGATGGGATCGAGCTGCTTTATCTGCTTGTACAATGCACACCATTCATTGATCATTTGCACTAGAAATGCTACCAAGAATACAGACACCATTGTGATTCCGAGTTTCCTCTCGTCTTTGAGTGAGAAGTCTCGGTCCAAGAGGACGATGCAGAAGGCGAAGATGGTGAGCTCACAGGAGACAGTGATGATCTCAACCAACTGGACCTTTTTCTTGATGAATGGCTTCTTGAGCACCATGAAGAAGAGCTGAAAAGAGGTTATGGAGAGAAGGGTGATTGTGGGGCCTCTTGAAGACCACGTCCTCGAGTAGGCCCCAGCAGCTATTCCAAGAGCGACACATTTCACACACTCGATCAACGTGTAGTATATCCTCAGAATGCCGAACACCTTCTGTATGAAGGGTGCTTCTGCGTCTTCTGTCTCGTCATCTGATGCAATGATTCTGTCGCCTGGTTTGCTCAGACTACGGCCCGCAAATTGGGATAGCATGTACTTAGGTGGGCCCCTGAGATCCTCGAATAGGGGCCCTAAAACGGTTAGATAGATGTTTCGTCTCTGGTTCTTCCATGTCCATTGGCCACGTTTCCCAGGGCCTAGTGTGACTCTAATGAGCTCTTGGTACCAGTGGAATTGCTGGCCTTCTTGGTGCACCTCCTTGTACTGAAGTAGCTTTCCGAACGTGATTCCGAACGAGAGAAACATTAGCAAACATAGTAGCATGAAGGCTACTAAGCTCAGTATGAGAACACCAACAATCATTCCAGAAGAAGTTGCTCCTTTACAATGTAGACAGTGTGTTAGAAAAACCCAAATCTTTGTCTAAAGAAACGAGTTTAGAGAAGAGATATTTACCTTTGATTAGAGATGATGATGCTTCACACAAGCAGGGCAATGCTAGTATCAGAAGAAAGATCTCAAATCTTGGAAAAATAAGTGCTCCATAGCTTTGTTTGTCCTTGTTCTGCTTTCTGAATTTAAGAATGAGTAGAAGTATAGCATGCAATAGTATCATACTCCCACCAATCACTGCTAGCCAAAACATGCTTCTACTGAAATCTCTCCATCTGGAAGAAACAACTTTTTTTCATGAGTTAGAGGGAGTGGAATGGAGGGAATAAAGACTAGAAAACTTGCGTGATTTAGGTTCCAATCCTGATCATCACAATTTGCAGCTTTATAAAGTTGAGATACCACTTGAGCTATAATGCTCGTGGTTCTTGAAGAAACAATTCGATCAATTGAAATGATATAGAACATTCTCCTCTTTAATCATCACAACAATTCTTACCCATGTGAGTTTTGTGGGTCGAAAATGCGCTCAGCTAGTGGCATGACAGACTGGCTCTGTTATTTTTACACCACCAATCAGCATACAGAAGTAATCAGCAATGTTGACATAGATGTAATTGGAATCTGACCTCAAAATATGATGCATATTCCATAGGGTTTAGAGGTAAGCCAAACACTTTGGCAGCTGGATCGGTATTTGCTGCTTCCGGTTGAAGGCCTTGGAAAAATATCGAATCATGAGACTCTGGAACGCGAACCAGTCTATCCTTGGGAGAATTCGAGCCCACCATGATTGATTGAATGCTGTCTTTCTCCCATGGGAGATTGAAGTAGGGAATGCTCCATTGTAGTCCTCTCGTAAATTCATAATATTCGACTGGCAATGTTACTGCTAACCATCTTGATAGTGCAAACACTTGAATGTGGGAAGCAACTCTCTGTGCATAGTAGAAACAACATTAGATCACAAGTATTTTATATGATGAATGAAGAAGAAAGAAAGTGAAGAATGGTTACGAAAAGATTTCTTGTTGGATCGGAGCACAAGATTGAATTTGGTTGAGCGAATGCACCAGCAGAAAGAAGACTCGTCGTTGAAACGGTGAGAAATGCAGCAAGTAAAGCAGTCACAGCAAAAGCAGATGTTGCTAAGGATGAAAGCACCAAAGACTCAACAGGTACAGAATCTGCAGAGTACAGAAAAACTTAATAAAAATAGCAAATTATCGAAATAAATATTGAGCCATTGGATAGAATCCTTACAGTGTCTGACTTGCAGAGTATTAGATGCTATATTTCCATTTCCAGACACATCTGATGTTATGTTTTCAGGAATATTGACAGATATGACTTCGTTATCCGCTCGTATGTGGACAGTATAGCTTCTCCTACTCATCTCTTGGAAGCTGTAGAGAAAAACACTATCTTTTAAAACTATGTTTATAATGTCATGCTAAATATGTATCTGTCTATGAATTGCACACCTCTGCAAATGACCCCCGGAAATTGACACGTGAGATGAGTTAAAACCGAACACGGGTTTCATGAACTTGATCAGAATAAGAACAGTCTTCTCTTTGGTCCGGGATTTACATGCAGAGGTTAGCTTCACTGTAGGTCTTTGAGAATCTATACAAGCAAGAAAATAGAAAATTCAACAAGTTTATATGGAAGAAGAAAAGTAGGTTTGTTCTAGAAGCTTTCGTACCATAGAGGAAGGTCACAGGAGACACTGAAGCAACAGGAGTTCCCTGTCTCGCGATCACCATGTTTGATTGAAGGCTCACAGTGACAATGGCCATTTCTGATACATTCATAAGCTGCAAATGAAACAAAAAGTTGATCAAGAATTTGATTAACATATATATAATAAGTGTAATCTTGAAAGGTGATAACAAACCTGATAGCCAAATCTACGTTGTCCATGGCTGGTCCCACTTATTGGAACAAGAGATCCTTGATTTGTGTTGATGGAGTTCAAGATTTCAGCAGACGAGTTCATAACTGGTTCGGTGAAATACAGATATATCTTCAAGAACTTGTTCTTGTTCGTTGCTAATATCGTCCTTGTTTCACTGCTTATCTTAAGTAGCCTTTCTGGTATGTGAGTTCTCATGTTAACGAACACACTTCTTCTATCTGCAAAACTCGACTATGTGTCAACACTAATCATCAAAGTAGTTTTTCGTCTAAAATCTTTCAGAATCGAACTCACCAAAATGTATGAACACACTTGAATTCTGAGTCCTTGTAAACAGGTTTCCTGCAGAGTCTGTGCAAATGTCTCTATCCATTACCAAGACTAGACGGCCATATCGAACTCTCTCAGAGATGCTCACAATGAGAGAGTATTTCATGTTCGTCTGGATAACGTTGAGTGTGTTTGGAATGACCTCACCAGCACCATAAACAAGAAGCTGAAAACAAGAAACCGATCATTGATCATTAACCAAAGAAAACGGGTACTATTGAGCATGAATCAAGTTCTAGACGACACCTACTCACGTTGCAGGCATTTACAGAAGAACAACTAAAACCACATGGTTCACTGAAAGATATGTTCACTGAAACACGAGAAGCATTTGTGAAGGGCGTTGCAGCACTAATGTACGCTGTGGGTTTAACTGTGTCTGCAAAAGATATTTATGGACAAATTAGGCATTTATTTAAAACCATTATCAGCCTACATAAATGAGCTTTTCATCCAAGTTTAATCCACTCAATGCTTCTTTTTTGAATAACTAACATGTAATGTGTTAACCTTTAATATATCATGAATAGAAATGATTCATTATCATAATTCAAGAGAAATAGGGAGGTTGCTCAACCAACAATCCAGTTATAGCTGGCGCAGGCGACTCTCGATGATCCATTAGTGCAAACCTCGAACGAATGATTCCCATCTAACAGCTTTGCATAGGAAATTTTCCCACCTTCACAAGGTGAATACTTGCTAGAATCCAGCTACATTGGTTGATTACATAAAAATCAAAATCAAAGAGCTAAAGCTGAGAAACCAGAATACAATTAGCAGATTTCAGAACTCTATTCAGAATGTGTTTTATTTTCTTGCAATATCCTAAGGCTAACATGAATTGGAAGTTCTTGAAATGATATAAAAGTACAATTTTAGAAGCATGACAGCCTTGCTATTTTCATATTGCAGTAAAGAAACTACTATGTATCATCAAACTTTATAAAGGTAATTGCCGCAAAATCACGAACTTTCCAAAATTTGCAATTTTAACATGACTTTTGGCTATAAGCAAATTTGTAACCAACGACCAGATTTCAGACATTTGTAACTCTGTAAATTCATGTTTCTAGGTCAATTAATATATGTTTATTACATGTAGTAGTATCAATTGGGGGTTTTCTTCATAATTTCTGAAAATTTGGTGATTTATGAGATGCCCGAAATCTGTCCGTAGTTATGGATGCATGAGATCTTGAAAGTCATGTTAAATTTGCTAATAGTCAATGTTAAAATTGTAATTTTGGAGAAGTTGATTTTCGCGACAATTAGCCCAAATTTATATAACAAATAAGCACATGCAAAGATAACTTAGAATATGAATCTATTAGGTGAGAAACAGACATCCCTGTTTTTCTATTACCTCCCCACATCTAATACAGACTACTTTTTCTTTTTTGTAAATCTTTTATGGGAGCTCAAAGGAAGCAAAGAGAGACAGAATGAAAACTAACCTTGCAATGGGTGGAGCAGTGAGAGCAAATGCCACCATTGTTAGCCAGGAAAACATGGAAAGAAAAAGTGGCAGAATTTGTGTTGGAAAATGCAGGAGGGGCTTCAAGTAATTTCACATCCACCTCAGAGCAAACTGGCAAACTCAAAACCAGAAAAACCCAACAATGCAGAAGCAAGAATGGAGAGAATTTGAATCCCATTTCACCAAAAGAATTTGTTGAACTTTGCTTTATACCACTAGTACAACATTTGCATGAACAATGTCTATTCACATACTGCTCAATTTCTTCATTTTAGTTAGCCATATAAATTTGCAGTGTCTGGTACCACTGATGGAGTGTGTTATGAGAGAGAGAGAGAGAGAGAGAGAGTAATATTTAACTAGAGAGAGAAGAGAGTGAAATAGATAAAAGGGTGGTAGTGGTTGAATGTTGATTGGGGATAGAGCACATGAGACTGACAGAGCAGCTCAACTTGTGTGTCTCATGCAGTCATGATAAGAGAGAGAGAGAGAGAGAGAGAGAGAGAGGGTTGATACTTGGTATTAAATGAAGACAGTTGCCATCATTTTCTTCTGATTCTTTGGCCATGAATGAGAGAGAGAGAGAGGTGCTTTTTCAAATGCGTTTGACAAATGTATTTATGCAAAGAAGAAATTGACACATTCTATTTATGAGCCTTTCATTACATATGTGTCGCTTAATGTTCTTGCCAAGGATAACCTATTTGATATTCAATTTCCTTACCACATAATTGAGAAATCATAAACATATATTTATTTAATTTTCTTACATTTATGTAGAATGGAATATTTTCTTTTACTTCCCTATTTTTAGGAATCTATCGTGACATTTAATCTCACCTTTCACCAACAATATTAAGAAGGCTTCATGGCCAAAAACAAAAAAATACAAAATCTTGTGACATTTTTTTTAATTATTTTCTATTAAATTATTAATGTAGTCATGATTTGATTCATTGAGTTTTCTTTAAGAAGAATCGATGAATTTCACTTCTACCCCATGACAACTCGAACTCAACACTTATGTACTCTAGAGTTTAGACGACAGATGTTTTTTATCATTAGACTATTATACTTCCTCATTTGATTCATTGAGCTTAATATTGGACAATTTGTCGATATAGAAAAATTAATAAGATATGTATTTTACGTGGATGATACATAAATTGGAATTTAAACCTAATAATAACAAGACATAATATTTATGATTCACTTATATACAGTGGCGGACCTACATTGGAGCCAAGGGGGCACTGGGCCCCTGAGATTTAAAAAAAAAAAATTTAGGTAATTTTATATTTTTATTCAAAAAATATATATATATTAATTAATTTTACTTGCATATTATCAAATTCTTATTAAAAATATCAATTTTTAAGATTTTTAAGGTAAATTGTTCATATATCTAAACTCATTATTTATTTTTCTTCATTGAGTAATGATATTATTTTAATTTATTTGATTATCAATTGTTATAGAATATATAATATATTCATTATTTTGGCTTAATAATGTATGTTTTAAAAAGTCCAGTGCCATTTTTTCTTTTTACACGAACTCTGCCAAAAATATTATGACTTATTAACTCTATGGAAAGCTAATACCATTTACCCCTCAAGATAAATAACAATCAATGGGGGCATTAATGTAATAATCCATTTCAACAAACAAAGGGAATCGACAAGGGTTGTCCCCCCCCCCCCCCCCCAATCTTGAAAATAAATTAAGAAACCAAAGTACGTCTAATTACAAATTACAGTACCCACTTTATTTTTATTTATTTTAATATAATAGTTCTAAATCTAAACTATTCAATAACTAATTTTGAGAGTCAACGATATTCCTAATGTTTTGTTTGACCACTTGATGTAGTGTTTGGAACTGATTAAAATACTAATTTTGTCGGCAATCATTTCTTGCGAAACACAACATAAATATTAGATGAATTTTAATAGAACTCGGAAAAATGTAATCATGTAATTTATCAAGGGAGGATGTACAAAACTAATTTCTCAAAATGACAAAATACAAGCAACTTGACTTTTTTAAACAAAGATTTATGTAGTGGAATAAAATTAAATAGAACATTATAATCACAACTTCATGTGCATAGACAATTTTAATTTGTAGGACTCACACAAATATATATATATATACACTTTTTTTTTTTTTTTTTGCAGATAATTTTAGTTCATTGCTATAAAAAATGACAGTTGGAAATTAACAATTTTTTTGTGCCAGAATTGGTGAGCCCACAAATCCAGCTCTCTTCATTAAAATATAGCAACGGATTGGAGGATAAAATTAAATTTCAGGTAAACAAAATACATTTTGGAATTATTCTAAAAACCATATGTAATATTTTTTATTTTTTGTGGAGTAGATTTAGGGGTGATAATAAGTGAGTTAAGGGGACCAGAACAAATCTGTCTCATCTGGAGTGTTTTTCAACTTCAAAATTTTGTGACTTTATATGAGGGAATTAAGGCAAGTGAAAGTGTTTGAATCCAATTAACATTTCTGTTTAAGATAAAATTTACTAAATAAAAGAACAAATATTAGCTATATATTATGAGACAACCACTCATTTTATAGTAGTTGGCTATATCTAATTTGGTGTATTTAAATTCAAATTGTTCCTAGAATTGTTTGAAGGACAACATGGACAGCCTTAATATGTAGGACATATGTTTGATCTGCCATGTTTCTCTTCTTTAATTGGTCCACTTTTTTTTAGGAAAATCTGATGCAATTAGTTAATTACCTATAAACAAGACTTTTTTTTTTTTGTTATTATTATTATTTTGGTTGAGGTGTTAGGTATACTATGTGGAGTTAGGGTATAATAAATTTATGAAAAAATATTTTGTTATGTTACACTTTACGTTACATTATGTTACACTTTACGTTACATTATATAGCATACAAGATTTAGAAAATAAAATATTTAAATATACTAAATAAAATTAATAAGATTTGTGTAAAATTGTTTCAAACATCTTTTTTTTTTCTTTTTTGCATTCCATTGATTTAAAGTTATTTAACTTCATGATATAGATTAACCTATCATCCACGTATGAATATGATATATATATATATATATAATTATATATTAGGTTAGTACTATTTTTAATAGAATTGGCCAAAAAGACGTACTTCCAAATTCAGAAAAAGATGGGAATTTCGTGAAGTAGCTAGAGAAACAATTACAGGATGAAACATTCTTGTACTTTTATTCTTTGTTTTCATATGAAGTTACAAACAAAATTTTGATTTAATATTCATAAATATAAAAACTAAACAAATATTCACAAAAATTACAACAAAAAGGACAAGGGAGTTTGCATGGCTCATGCTAAAGATCAGATAAAAGGGATGGCCATTGGGATAAGCCATTTAAGGCCAAGCCTTGAAGAAATTATTTCTTTCTTTGCTTTCATTATACACCATAAATTGTTGCTAATAGGTCCTCAAAATTATTGGATATTGATAAAGACTGATTTATTTACTAGAGTTTAAGAAATTATATAAATTGACAAAGACAACATTCAATTGTTTCACTATGTATTTTTGTCATTAAACATTTATCACCAATATGAGTATATCGATTGTACATAAATCAAATGAATATTACACTCAAATTTTCGTTATAGGATTAAGGAGAACTTCCAATATTAAAAGTGATAAAAAAATTAAATTAAATTTATGATTAAAAGGTGCCTACGGTTGATATAAGGAATTCATCTTATTTTTACTTTGCTAATTAAATTTTTTAATCAGGTGTAATTCTGTAATTCTATTTAAAAAAAGAACTGATAATTTCATGGTTATGATTCTATGAAATAGAGTTTCATTATTTATACCTCATACTTATGTTTACTAGTCAATGTCTATTTTGTAGTCATGAGTTATGAGTTAACAATGTAATGAGAATCATACTCTTAATTAAAAAGATTGAAAATTATTGGGCTTTAGAATTGTTATTGATTGATTAAATAGTAGTTTTCAATCCTTTTCCAAGAATTGCGTTCTTCCACCTCCACAAATATTTTCCATAATTTTGTGTGTTTTAAAATTATATGAAATAACATTTAGAAAGCTAATGGGCCATCTTTTGAAGCCCAAGTTCTAGTCCAATTAGCAATTTAACATAACTACTAATGGGTCCAATAATAATATTGCTCTATAATATTGGGCCGCACAACGATGGGCTTTTTCTGATGCAAAAAATAAAAATAAAAAAAATTTGTAGATAAAGTTTAAAATTTTAATTTATAATTAAATTGTAAAAAAAAAAAAGATAAAAGTCATGTATTTTATTTTTTTAACTATCCCACAATTTTATAATGCTTCGATCCATTTCCTGCTAATCTACTCGTATTGGAACATTAGTGTTTTATATAAAATTTAGCGAATTTGAGATTGAAGTTATTCATTAATAAATTAGTTTTTTTATAGCTAAACATATCGGTCGGCTATTTTCATCTCAAACTAAATGTTAGTTTTTAACATTTAGGATTTTCACACAAAATTAAGAATAGTGATAAAAAGATTGATTTGTCCCTAATTAAGGTGGAAGTTTCTTTTTCTTTTTCCACTTAACAACCATTTTTAACTCACGAGTCTTGTAATTCAAGTGGTATCTCACTATTATAAATGTGTAAATTGCGATAACCAGATTTGGAACCCGAGCCACCAAGTTTTCTAGTCTTTATTGTTTCCCTCCTTTCCACTTCCCTTAAACTCATTAAAAAAAAAAGACATTTTTAACTTATTTAATTTGATAGGAGTAAATTAGTGTACTTTTGGTAGATTATATGTAAATATTTCTTGAAATCCTATAATGACACTTATTTTGAGATTATTTTTATTTTATTTTAACTATAACTATATTTATTTTGGGATGAGGGAAGTATAAAACAACAAATTTTGATAAATTTAAGTATTAAAATTAAAATTATATTATAAATTCAACCATACATTAGAAGAAAAAAAATATCTCAATCCATGCATTTCATTATGTATTTACTTTACTTCCCAATAAAAAAATAATGAATGAAAATAAAAAAAATTGTATAGTCAGAAATCTCAGCAGAAGCTAGAGTGGATAACGGCAACCCCCACCCACCCAACCCCCCACCTCCCGCCGCTTCTTTCTCCGACGGAAATCACCGATTGACTTGCGGCGGCGCTGCCACTGCTACCGCCACCGAACAATGTCGTTTTGAGCCTCACTTTAGCCGCCACGAGTATGAGTTTGAGCTCAGATTCTTCTTCTTCTACTCCCTCCGCCGCCGCTTTGGACTGGAAATTCTCTCAGGTTTTCGGCGATAGGCTCCCCGGCGAAGACGTCCAAGATAGTAATTTCGCCTCTCACCCGTGCGCTCCGTTTCAATCCGTGAACGTTTCTTTCATCCAGTTCTTTATTTTTCTTTTGGTTGTTTTTGTTTCTTGCAGTTGATGTTATCTCGGCAATTGAATTCGATAAAAATGGAAATCACTTGGCTGTAGGCGATCGGGGCGGCCGCATCGTCGTTTTCCAGGACAAGGGTGGTAAAGATGTGCGAATTTGTTTTATTTATAATTTAATTTTATCGGCAAGTGAATTTTCCTTTACTGGATAGACTAAAGCTAGGGAATTGGAAATTGATGATTTTTGCTTGATTTTTGAATGTTTTGGTACTGAGAGTAGAGTGGAAGTTGACTCCTCATGGATTTTTCGGGCGTATTTGTGTTGAAGAGCTTGATGTTCTTATTGTTTGGCATTATAGGACTTAGACAAATTCACTCCACGGAACGAGTTGGAGCAACTTGATAGTGGTGTTTCAAAGCATCCTCAATTTCAGTACAAAACTGAGTTCCAGAGTCACGAGCCTGAGGTACATGGTCTAGCTTATAGTTTCTTTATGTTTTGGAATTTTGCATTCTTAGGTATGTTTTAGTTTCGTGGTCGTGGACATTGAAAAGATTATCTGTTTACTTTTCGTATTTTTGCCCGGGTTTTGATTATGTACTTATGTTACAGTTTGATTATTTGAGGAGTGTCGAGATTGAAGAAAAGATCAATAAGGTCAGGTGGTGTCCGGCATCTAATGGATCATTACATATTCTTTCATCAAACGATAAGACTATCAAATTATGGAAGGTATAATACTCTTCTAACGTCTTTCATTCTAATAAGAAATTATTGCTGGATTAGAATTTTTGTATAGAACTTCTTATAGAGACTGAAATATGTTGGAAAAGTCAAATTACGTGTTGGAAAAGGTGATAGATCTACTGTTGACAACTTGGTAGTATTATTTCTGTTGGTTCACGCAGTCTTAGTCTTGGACTATGGAAAAATGAGGACAATCACTTATTATTCCTCGATTTTGTGATGATCGAATAAGTCTAAAATGTTGAAACTTTAGTAAATATATCTTCACAGACAAAAGTCATGTAGAAAATTTTCTCAGATCAATTTGACTGTCAACCGATATAATTGTTCTCATTTCCCTTTAGACAACTGTACTTTGTATTCTTTCGTACAATTATCTTAACGGGTGCCTAAAGGCAGGTCAAGGATCGTCAAGTTAAGCGAGTCAAAGAAATGGATACTAGTCAATCTGTATCTTCGGAGAATTTACTTTTGGCAGAAAAGAGTTTTATTAACGGGCAAAAGACATATTTTTCCAATGGCCATTCTTTAGAATGGACAGATGACATGGAGGATGGTGTATCCCCTTATAATGGAGTACATAACAAGGTATGTGTTTCCGAGTTTAAATTGGTATCCTTTTTCAATAGGTGCATGCATCTCCATCTTGTTGGTTTGGCCATGAAGTCAGGTTGTTCTGTATCTAGATAGCATTTTCAGAAGATGCTAGTATTTCAAGATGTCGAAGGGTGTATGCACATGCTCATGATTTCAGTATCAACTCTATCTCAGTTAATAGGTATATTACTTAAACATTGATTCTATCTTTGTTAAAATTGAATGTTCATTTAATTCTGGAACTTGATCTTTCATGTAATTGCAAACTGATGTAATCTGACCCATAACTCCGGGCTCCCCTCGAACCCTAACTGAAAGTATATATCATGTGGGAAAACTGATAATCAGATTAAGACATAAACTCAGTGATTTCTATGTTCTCCATATTTCAATCTAGAGTAGCAGGGAAATATATGATTGTGTAGATTGAGACAGCTCTTCTATGGGATAATTCAATTTGAGTAATTGGTTTGCAGTGATTGGGAGACATTTCTATCGGGAGATGACCTAAGAATAAATTTGTGGAATCTAGAAGTCAGCGACCAGTGTTTTAATATCATTGACATGAAGCCAGTAAACATGGAAGATCTCATAGGTGATCTCTCTCAGATGCATCATCAGTGCATGTTGTTATGTCGCCATTATTTGTCATTCCATAGTTATCTTTCCCATATCTTGGTTTGTTTTCTTTTCAAGGAACAGCTTTCTTAGTTTTTTCTTTTTTTTTTTTCCCGTAATGTCTCAAACTTCCAAATCCATTCTCCGGAAATGAAAGTTTAACTCACATTCCCAGACTTCATTTCCCTCCAAAACAATCTTCTCTTCACCCAAATATTTTAGAATTCTAATCATTGTACTTAAAACACATTTCAATAACAAAACCAAAAGTTTAAGGCATCCCCAATACATTTCTTCCAAAAACATATATGAGCGCGCTAACGGTCATTAATTTCCATTTTTGCTTCTGTATATTACTCATTTGTTAATGAGCATGGATAGGAAATACTTTCCATCCCTAACTCTCACACACATGCACAAACTATAAACAAGGAACTATTAAAACTACACAGGAATAATCATTCTCGGAAGTTTCTTGACATAGATTATTGTATTCTGACATTTTGTTATGTTCTTTCCAAATAAAACAAGTTTACTGATTTCATGGAATTTTGTTCAGAGGTAATCACAGCAGCAGAATTCCATCCATTTCACTGTAATCTGCTGGCCTACAGCAGTTCAAGAGGATTTATTCGGCTTGTAGACATGAGACAATCGGCTCTATGTGATCACAGTGCAAAGATGTGAGCATTTGCTTCTCTGCTGTTGATGCATTTTTGTCTCCTTTAACATCAAAATTTTCTACAGATTGAAAGACGAGGATTCCCATGGGCAGAAATCATTCTTCACTGAGATCATTGCATCAATAACTGATATGAAGTTCACACATGATGGAAGACATATTTTAAGCCGTGATTTTATGAATCTGAAGGTCATTCAGCAATTTTTTTATCATTTTGAAGATGTATTTTTAGGGCTAGGTTTTGTATTTTAGCTTCTTTTGCCACGTTGCATCATTTAGATTTTTGACATGATTACCTATTTTCCAGAAGGCATCATATATCTCATTCAAACCCAACCCTCTGGTGTTATACCTCGCAAATTTTTAATACCTGATTAAAACAGAAACTTTCTCGCTAGTTTATTTCTCTCTCTCTCTCTCTCTCTCTCTCTCTCTGCATATGAATTCTGGTCTGTTTTCCAAGGACTGATTTTCCTGCCTTCATTTGTTGCTGAATCCAGATGCAATCAAACAACAAGCATGAAAGATATTGGATTGTTTTGATTTCTTGTTAAGCCTTTTTCTTTTCAATTTCAGCTTTGGGATATGCATATGGACTCTGGTCCAGTTGCAACAATTAAAATCCATGAGAACCTGCGGCCTAAGGTGAGAATGTCGTATGTCCTAAAACCTTAACCAGTATAATTCTAGCCAAATATTGGTAGTTACTAGTTTCATAGAATTTCTATAAAAATAAATAAATTTTCCTTCAAGACGAGTTCATTTTCATTATTTTGAGTTCAATGTATTATCTTATGAAAATACCCTTCACTTTCTGTTTTTTAATGCTGCTCACTGACCATAGCTTCTGTTTTTTATGAACTTCATTTACTGTCCCAAATATTACTTACAATTCTTATCCTTTCCTTTGAGGCTGAATACACTACAATATGTCCACAGTTGGCAGATTTGTATAATAATGATGCAATTTTTGATAAGTTCGATTGCTGCGTTGCTAAAGACCACCTTAATTTTGCAACTGGATCGTACAGGTTAGTTCAAATGTCTGTCACCCATACCTTTTCTGTTCTTACTCTAACTCAATGATTTTGTTTGCTTATCAGCAATATTCTGCGCGTATTTTCTTATGGAAGTGGGAATGAAGGAGTAGCCATTGAAGCCAGTAGAAATCCAAATAGGTACAATTCTTTAAACAATCTTCAGATTCAATTCTATTCTCTGCCATGCATTCTGCTTGATTTTAAACTTCTTCTTCGCATCAATTCTCTCTCTAATGCTCTTTGCTAGGGCTAAAAATCAAATCAAATCAAATAAAAACTCGTTTGAGCTCAGTTCAACAAGTATATTGAACTAGCTTGAACATACTTTTATATTTGATGAAATCTTAGCCTCAGTTCGAACTTGAGCTTGATAAGTGGTAAAAAAAAAGGATATTACTCTAGCTCAACTCATGTTCAGGTCATTGACAGCTCTATCCTTGGTTCTCTCTTTGATTGCAGGAAGCCTGCAGGTCAAACCACATCAAGACCCCGACGATCATCTTTGAGCAACTTGGCTAGGGGATTTTATCGACAAGGTGCCCTCTTCTACTTTCTTGTTTCTTCTCTCATTATCAGCTTTACTTGATCATGTGTTTAATATCCATTACTGCTACCTCGGCTCGATCAAAATCTTTAGGGCACGAGGGTCACGGTGCAGGAGGTAATGAGTATTCCTATGATTTCAATTCCAAGTTGTTGCATCTGGCGTGGCATCCTACAACTAATCTCATTGCCTGTGCTGCTGGGAACAGCCTACTTATGTTCCATGCTTAAATGTAAATAACGATGTACAGAACTACCATAATAATTGGTTGCCAAATGGTTATTGTTGTGTTCATACAAAGCTTTGTATCTGCTTAGTTATAGTGCTCAGAAAGTGGAAACCCCCACAACCAACCATGCCTATGTATAATGTTGCCCAATTGTTCGAGATCTTTGTTGTACTGTTAGGAATGGTTATATACATATAGAAATGGTCGTACATTGGTATTTGTATTATTCTTGTTTTGCTTTTTGATCTCCCAGTCAGTTATGTTTTTAAATTGTCTTGCTAAATAATATAGGGTTGTAATCAGAATAGCAGCTTGAAGTACAACCATTTTTTACACTTTACAACCCTCTTTTTTTTCCGATTGCGTCATTGAGTCAATGAGTTTTTCACTTTGTAACCTAAACCCCTTCTGTGATCATTTTGACTAATGTTTTACAAATAGAAGCTAAAATAACTCGGATGCAAACAAAATCGAAAATACATCAACCCAAATATACATGATTCCTTCTTCAAAGAGTTATAAATAGAGTCGAACCACTTGGTCTAATTCGATCATGAAACAATGGTACAAAATTGGAACTTGTCTCTCACTCAAAATATAAGATACCACAAATACATCCTATATAACTGGAGAATCACCTAGCAATACAATGTGGAATGAGGAATTGTGAAAAACCAACACCACAGAGAAAAGAAAAGAAAAGGCAACATTGAGCAAAGACAAGCACAATTAAAAGAGAGCATGAAAGAATATGTACATTTACAAGAATGTAGTCAAACAACAAGTGATTTGCCACACTCTTGAAGACTCGAGCAAAGGATGTAACTATACGGATAAGGATATGCTCTTCTGTGTTCCAAGGCTCTGTGGCTTTATTTCCCATGATTCAATATCTCCTGTTTCCTCCGGAAGGATAAAAGGTAATGATATCTCACGGATCATCAAAGCACCACAAAACGGGCATTCACTAGCTATGGCATCGTCCAACTGTGACCGGATCTGCACAAAATTTTAGCTTGGGAGGTAGTTCTATACACAGGAACAAACACTACTACTCTTGAAGATTTTCTTTTAGATTTGAGAAATATGGTGAGGAATAAACTTTTTACTTTCTTATTCACAAAAGTTGTGAGAATTGAAAGATAACCAACCAATTTAGTAACACGAGTAAACAAGTAATTGTTTTTAGATTTTCTAGCCTATGAAGGGCTTAAAATAATGTCTGAAAATTTGGAGAAGCACAATTCAAACCTTATCCCCCGAGGTCATGCTTACTATCGGTTCTTCTGTTAAGCCCCCATTCATGTCATTTCGAGGTTCGTTACCCAGTAACGTCAGCTGCTTTTGCAAATCCAATATGTATTCAGCCTGAAAAACGTTAAAAAAGAAATATCGAGGAAAATGAATAAGATAATCTTCAAATAAGATGCATATGCATACTTAACAATTTATGGAACTTTCAAATTTTGACTTCAAAACATTAATGGGTAGAGGAGCTTCCCCAGGTCCGCTTTATGAAAGCAATAATACAAGATGCAATAAAGGTATCGTCAGTAGGTCTAAAATAGAGTTAATAATCTGACTGGACATTTTTGGATTTGGGGTGCAAAACCAAACCCATACGAAGAAATAAAGCCAGACCAATATGACAGAAACAATTAGCATAAAGAAATTTCATGATGAACAATTCTCTTAGATTTTAAAAAATATTCCATCAGATTCAATATATAGTTGTTTGAGGTTGTTCACATAGATTAAAGAAACATTAATAGCTATGATTATGAGTATAAAATGACAACAATACCCTTTATAGAATACTAAAAGATGGGGTTTCAAACAACAATTATGAGCATTTAAACTAAATGAAACCTTGTACAAAAACAAGATACGAGCAAAACTGGAAGTAAAGAATTAATTCTTCTTGGTAATCAAAAAGCGACAAATAAATTGAAACAAATTCCATTTAGTAAAGAGACGGTTAATTTGAAACGGAGGGCGTAGCTCTTTAGGTTAGCATATGATTTCCATTAATAATAGTAGGATACACAGAATAGACAAATTAAATTGCTTAAACCTCCAAGGGGCACTTGTTCATTCTACGAATTAGTTAAACTAAACAGACATGTAAAGTCTGCAAAACAGAGCTAGTAGATGGATGCAATATTCCATTTAATGAGATCATTCAGAATTACTATCTTTGGGACCACAAAGTAGATTTCATCAATTCTCAAAGTTATCAGAAACAAATTCCAACAGACGTGTTATCCCAGTACTCACCCTTCAAATTCGACACTGTTTTATTATACTATAAAATTCTAGGTAAAAGTTTAAGGCAAAAGTATTTAATTCAACCGAAGGCAAAGGCAGGCAAATGGAGTAGAGTGCATGTCTCTGAACTTACCTGAGCTTCGGTAGAGCATCTAGTCACATGTGCAATCAAGCAGTGTGCGTGAAAGGAATGTCCACAAGGAAAGACATAGAAAGGAGCCATCGATCCAACAGAAGTATAGACCCTAGCCATTCGGAAATCATCAGCGACATTTAATATTCTCCTCTCACAAACCTATCAACACCAAGTGAGGATGAGAATCTAAACATGGGGAAAAGTATCACTTCTTAACTTTAGAAAGTAGATGAGAATATTGCAGCCAGGCAAATGAAGAGTCAAAATTAACATTATTTTTCCGTAGGAGATAAAGAAAAAATGCATAGAGAAGAAAATCTGAAGCATTATGCTCATGTGCTAGAAAGTATATCAGAATTTGGCACCAAAAGAAAAAAAAAAGACGGAATATTACCCCACATCCTTCATCCTTCTTAATGACTGCATATCTTTGTGCAAGTGCACTTATATCATTCCTTATATTGTCTGCTCCATGAGTAGCATCATTCATCTCCTGTTTGAGTTTTTCAATTTGCTCATTGTAATCCTCCAGAGATGAGCAGATTGCTTCCTTCACTCACAATCATGGGATAGCGTCGTCAAAATTGATAATATGCAAGCATTTAGTCAACGAATAAAATCGGTAACGAATGCAAGTTAACATACCTTAAAATCATCGATCAATGCAAAATCTGGAAAAAAAGGTAAGATGTCTTCAATTTTTAGTAGTCCATCAGTTTCCTTGAGAAATGCTATAGCCTTCCGAATGTTCTCCCTCTTCGTTCCCTTCTCTTGTTCAATGACATGCTTGGCAACCATAAGCCAAAGCTTCTTTCTTAAGTCTTCATCATCTTCAACCTTATCAGCTTCAGCCATAGCAAGCTCCGGGTCAACCTATTGATATAGTAGAACTTCATAATCAGGATTACTTTACGAGTATCAATGCCATATTTAGTGTAATAGGCACTAGAAGTTTCAGCTCAGTAAGTTTTCAAGTTTTAGTAACATTATGTAGAGAGACTACGGGAAATGCTTTCATATGCCTCACCTGTTATTATGAACCAACATATGAGGCAAATCATACAGATTCTAGTGTCTCAAGTTTCAACTATTAAAAGCTTGACTTAAAGTTCTGTCCTGGGCATCATTGAAATTTGAAAAGGTAGTATATGTATAATTTAGATCAGGGACATAACTTAGCAGCAGAGAACTATTACCTGAAGAGCAAGAGCAACTGCTTCTTCATGCATAGACATCATACTGTATATGTGGACACAGGCACGCATCCGTTTTTCCTTCAAACAAAGACGCAAAGCATATTTTGGGTCATAGAAGAATTCAGGGCCATTTGGCTGCCCCTTTCCGAACTTGCATTGGAGGAACCGCAGAAGAGTGCTCTCATCCTCCTAAAGCCAGAACAATAGACCTAATTAGATTCAGAAAAACTGTGGAACCTTCCTCTGTATCCTTTCCAGAATCCAACATTAGTATTTTCATATTACATTTAATGCAAACAAAAACATTGGTTTGCATGCTCAGTCTCATCATGAAGATTTTTTGAGCCATAACTAGAGTAAAATGTCCACTTAGGTAATTAAAATTATCCTTGCAAAAGAAACAAAAGATTTGGAACTTATCATCCAAAGGTAACAAAATATGACGGCAAAGATGGCATAAAATATTTAATCAAAAATACTGAATACTCTATTAAGAAAGCCAACCTGCTTGGCATACAAAGAGAGCAACAAATTGTGAACACCAGGATCCTCATTCTGCAAGCGATGAACACAGTACTCCAAATATTTTATCACTTCATGGGTTTCATTCCTGCATATAAAACATTTATAGATTGAGCAAGAACAGTTTCACCAAAAGAAACTCAAATTTAATCCTCATAACAAGTTCACAACAACTACCATTTTTCAGTCAACATGCATTTTTAACTCTTGTATAAAACTATAAATGACTACATAATCATGATCTTTACTGGTGACGTTGAGTTTGCAACTACTCAACAAAATAAAATTTCAAAACAACTCAATTCATCTGATCACAGTAGGTATGCAAAATTAGTCCAATCTCATCATGCAGGCAACATATCGAATCTAGCTAGAACACAGAGTCATCTCTGCTTGATGTCAATGCAAGCATTTCCCTCTTCAATGTTCAAAAGTTTCCTGTTTCTATTACTCTTCCTCCCATCTGTTGAACTCGAGATCAGCTGAGTTTATTAACTTTTCAAGTTGTCAAGTCCTTTAGTCAAAGCTCATATTCTAAATTTTACTTGTGCTCATCTAAAGATGCATCAGTTTAGTTTTTCTTTATCCTTAATGGTTCCGTTTTGTTCTCATATGTTGCATTCTGATTAAACTCCAAGCAGTCATTTCAACATCTCATGAAAGGTATAAGTTCAATGAGAGTTACAAATTAGATAGAAAAGACAATCAAACATAGCCAATTCTATAACTAGAGTTGCATCAAGAAGCTAGAGTTACGGCCGTATGACAAGTGTGCCACAACCTCTATTCAAAAGTGATGGGAGACATATAGCAACTCCAAAAGTAATTATAGTAATAACAAGGAAACATAAAACAAGTTCTGTGCAACTAAAAACAGAGATACATATTACTTTGCATGTGGTTCACTGGAATAGCGCATCATTGCAGGAATGAGCTTTCTTGGGTTCAGGTCTTTTGTGGTCATCCATGATTCAACAGTTTCATATGCATCAAGCATGATAAGGTCTGGCGCAAACTTGTACTGCATAACAAGAAAAAAAATTCAATAACATGCACATTAGGGATATAAGACGGCATATAATTATCCATAGTTTGAGCAAAGACATGAAAGGCATGAAAGATTTTAGAACGTCTTTAGTCCACACTAACAAAAGAGAAGTCCAGATAAATTTATCCTCCGTAAGTATACCTGAAGTTCTGTAGGGACATTAGGTTTCTGAAGAACTCGCAGTGCTTTCTTTGCTTCTCCTAGCTAACATAAAAATCAAGGGTCAATTTTTTAACATTAACACTCTATGAAATTCTTAACTAGCTAATATCATAGGATCAACAAGATACAGTCTCACTCAGATTCTCTATGTTATGAGCAGAATAATATGCCTCCTTTTACTAAACCAGCAGTCACAAAATATCTGGAAAGCAGGCAGTGTATTGACAAGCAATACATCATAATATAGTGATGTACACAAAAATGTTACAAGTTCAAGTGCATCAGTAGAGCTTTATTAGTTAAGTATAACCAGGCATCAGTGCATTAGCTAGCTATGAAGCTTCCACAGCCATAAAGGATTGCCATTTTACTTTAATTATACAATTGTTACACAAAGAGCAAATCTCAAGAACATGATTTCATGATCAAACAAAATTATATTGTGCTTCAATCACTGATACAACCAGTAAATAAGATGCAGCAGCCTGCAGCTTGTATGATTCCTCTGAATGGTAATACATTTTCCCTTTTCCCTCAAAGCTCCCCACACCCAAAATAAATAAATAAACATGAAACAAAAGAATTATTCACCTAAGCAAAACATACTAGAAAGACCCAATAAAAGGACTCCACAGGTAAGCTTCAAATCTTAATTTATCCTGCATATGATTAAAACAGCTTTGCATACTGAAGTGGTCAAATTCATAATGGAGCAGGGAAGTTTCAAGGAACTTGTATAAGTTTCAAAAAAGTAGATGTAATTACAGGTCAAAGGCATGGATCCAGACTGAAAAGTAGTTACTTGGATGGAGCTAATTGCCTTAAATGACGAAAAGAAATGTAAAATGAAAACAAGATGCAGTATAAAACTTGGATTAGCCATAGAAGACACACCTGAATATAATGATGAACTACAATCTCATGTTGCTCTTTAAGACTAGCAAAGAATACCAATTCATCAACCCTACCATAGCTGCAAAATTACACAATAGGCATGTTTTGAAGTATAGATTTTAATAAATGAATTTAATAGGAAACAAAATCACCTTGCTAAAGAAGTCAAATATAACAATGCATCCACAACAGATTTCACTTCTTGTATAATCGCTCTTAACATAAGTATAAGTCAAAATGAAAAAATACTAAAAAATTTCAAAGATGAATAGAATAACTATGAACTGCATTGGAGATTTTTGAAGCTCATAAGAATTCCATATGGCTAAAAAATAGGAAATCCAAACTTCTTCCCCCGCCCCCCTCCCGCCCAAAGATTCAGTAGAAATGGGTTAAGCTATAAGTGAGAGATAAAACATAAAAACTGAACTAAAAAGGGAAAGTACCTTTCTAGAAGCTTCATGGTAGTAGCCTCATCCAATACATCCTTGCAGTCACTCAAAAAGGCGCGAAACTCTGTGATGATTGATTGATATTCTGGGCTCAAATTATCAGATTCAGCATCATCTTGCAAAAGTAGTCTATTTATCTGATACCAAGGAAAGAATAGATTGGCACGAAATAGAAAACTAATATAAAATTATCATACACAAACACTAGTGAGCCAAAAATTTAAAAATTTGGTATGCTAATTATAGAAAACAGATCTCTCATCAACATTATCATGAGCCCAATACAGAATTAACAAGATTTAATGTCAAAATAAAGAATGCAACAATGTCAAATATAAAAACATCATATTTATATAGGGCACAGTAAAATTAGATAATAAACTAGTTTACGATTAGGACTTCTCTTTCTTGAAATTAGGCTAATATATATTAGAAAGAAAAGGTCAAAGATTCAATAACTCTCTCGGGACCTACTCTGCCTACTACAACTACCATCGATTTCTGCTTATGGAGGATGTGTCTAAAAAGGAGTCCACAGAAAAACCATTTGTAAAGCAAAAGGGGATGTTTATTGAACAAAGCCATGGTATGCTGCATCAATATAAAACTTTGCTCTTGCAAATGAGTTTGACAGGTAGAAGCTCAAACTCTCCAGAATAAAAGAAAGAAATTGTATGTCCAGGAATCAGCAAGCAAGAGACAAACCTTATCCAAGTATAATTCTGTTACCCATGTAGAAATCATTGTTATTTGGCATTTATCATCCTTTGAAAAATTATCAAGCTTTCGCAACAAAAAGGTCCTTAAAGCATCCTGCAAACAGACAAACAACCTACTAAATCAGCAAGCAGGAAATCACTATGGTCGACATTTTCCATAGAAATGTAAAGAACTCCTTTTTACCTGTTCGCCTATGCTAATGAACTTCAATGTGATCTCTTCAAATGACAAGGCAAAATTAATCTGCGCAGAAAATGCAGTTTCCAGAGTTTGAGAATATCCACGGGTGCCAAAGTAACCAAGCAATAAATAAGTGCATACACTTCTATATTTTAGTGGATCTTACCACTAAGCACATTATACCAAATTAATCATGTTGAGGGAGCAAGAAAAGAGTGGATGGATAAAATTTTGCATGTTGGGGACGCAGGGGATGACTTAAAAGTACTCCTACCGAGCCTCAATTGGTTTCCCACTAGATATTGGACAAAACTAAATAGAAGTGTATATCACACAAATGATCAATCTTACGGTTCCCCCTGGTTAAAGAAAACAAATAAATGTTCTAATTTTAATCCCGTAACACATGAAAGGTTGCTGCTCCAACTAATATCTGTTTCCACCCTACTTGCATATAACACTACAGAAGACCATTTTCATATATACTTGCCAACATATTTTAAGCTTTTTTTTTTGTCATTTACATCATGAATTTGAGTTTAAATTTGTATCAGTAAAACATAGTTCTAATATTATTACCCGACTCAAATGCTTTTCACATAATATATATAGGCCCTGCAGCCTGCATGATTATATCAGCATCTTGATAAACACTTCTACCTCCATGATGTAAAGAACATAAAACTTAGCCAATCTTTGTGGCAAATACATATAAATGTGTGGTCAGAGTAGTTAAATTTTTCAACAATTTCCTAGATGAAACAACTAACTCAATAACAAGCACGGATAAAGCAACTTCTGAATTTAGTTTTCAAACAGTAATTCAGTAAAACAACCAGTCATAAAACAAAAATAATGCACTGGCAGTTTCTAGCAACCTACATCAACCTGGTTTTTTAAGCTGATATGTTTTTCTGTAAAGTGTCCATCTGCTTTTATGATAATATGTATGAATAATCAGAATGCACATTTTATTGATGAGAGTGCACCAGTTAAAGGGAAAAAATAGACTACCTTTGCATAAAAGGAAGCTGCTCTGAGATAATCCTTTGAAGTAAAAGCAGCTTCAGCCTGCATCACAATATCTTCAGTCATAAAGCTGCTAATATATGCAATATTTAGCAGTATTCTTTTAAATTGAACTCATGATGGAGTTATAAATGAAAATTCTAAGTATCATGTATTTTAAAATAAACATCAGACCTGCACCAAATAAACTTGATCCCTTTGGAGTGCATCGCGACAATTTGCCAAAGCCGCAGCATATTCTGTTAAGTCTAAATACACTTTCCACATGTCTCGACCTTCGTCATTCACGGATACCTACACTAACAGTTTCAAATTGAAAAATCACAAGACTGATGTCTGATTGATGCCTAATAAATAATGTCAAAAATAATGTTACCAAGGCAGCACCTGAAAAATGGAATTCTGGTCGTAGGCATAGAAAAGCCCAGCAGATGCATCACTGCATAAACCTAGGATACCCCTTGAAACCGCATCTGATGATTGATCACAATAAAGCTCCTCAACAATCTGTTCGCTAATCCGGTTAACAACCTGCAAAATATTTAAAAATACTTGAACCTTTAATTCTTATAAATGAAAAGGAAAAACAAAACATATAAAAGGGATCATTTTAGGAGATAATCTATGAGCAAAAAATCAAAGAAAGAAGTTTCATCACTTAATAGTTTGAAGATGAACAGAGAACAACTTTCATTTATACCAAAAGCTCCATTCTGGCAATGCAACAAAATAGTTTGAAGATGTGAACATAATTTATTTTCAGCTCCCAAAGAGTTGAGAACAAACCTAATGTCAAGTAATCTGTAATAGGTCGAAATAGTATATCAAGTTGTTGGTTGGAAATGAAGAGAATTTACCACCAGAGGTTTTCCCCTAATATCAAAAGTTCTAGATGGTGTCAGCAACTATTCACTAACCTCTATTTCTTTTGGATAGGAAACATAAGAATTTTATTAAAAATTTTAAGGTGATGTAAAGGGACAAGACTTCCCCTGCTTACATAAACAAATACACAACAAACTACAATATACTACATCTGTCTCTAGCTAAATCCGAAACAAAAAATGTCTTCAAGTTTTGTCGTTAGAGACCCACCAAGAAACCCTAGATTTTACCCTAATCGCACTGCTCCTCTAAAGGATCTCTCAATCTTATTTCTTTCTAATTAGACAAACTAACATAAGGCTCGAAAATTCAATCCCCAAAACACTTGACCCGGTTTGCTAATAAAATCCCCAAGATTGGTTAGAAACAATTCTATGATTGCTGATGGCCAAATCCACTGTAGGCTCAGCTCCCTCAACAATCTATGCGGCTATGTCACAGGTTGAACCAGTTTAGGGAGAAAATGAAGAAATACATGGTCTAGATCTTCGGAGTTACACCCCACACAATAGACTAATTTAGGGACAAAGAATACAATTTCTTGCAATTCTGACTCTTATAGGTTTCACTAAAGAAGAAAATCCCAAGGGATATATGAGAAAGAGCAGGAATATAATGATGAAAACATGAAATAAATAATAGGCAAATAATGCCAGGACGAAATGTGCTATAATGATGCGAACAAAACAGAGAGAGAGAATCCACACCCAAGGAAGTGTCTTCCCAGAAACTAAGCCCTATTTCTTGTTCACATATATTGGAAAAATACAGACTTGTTTTATACATGCAAGGCTAAATTACAAAAAGTATCCATGAGATTTTACTTACTTAAA
Source organism: Scutellaria minor (assembly GCA_954870855.1). NCBI lineage: Eukaryota > Viridiplantae > Streptophyta > Magnoliopsida > Lamiales > Lamiaceae > Scutellaria > Scutellaria minor. The sequence continues at coordinate 15,169,228 of OX940737.1, forward strand.
AAAATCCCAACTAATTGTCATCCTCTTTAACATTTGTTCATGTTTTACAAATTACATCTATTGAGGAGGATATACAAACCTCAAGGGGTTATTTATATTTCTTCAAGGGTTATTTGTAATTCCAAAACATAGTAGGATTTTCTGTAGCCTACACCTCAAGTTTAGTTTCTCTAACTATCGCTTAATGAATACCAGTAATTATGTCACTTTGAGATAATTGACTAAATTCTTAAATACCTATGCGAATCACTTTAATAAAAGCCTTAAGGTGCTTCTCAGACATCTAAAGATTCTCTAGAAAAATCAACAAATGCAGAATGGCAATGTAAGCATAAACAAGGATACGACCGGAGAGGCCATATACTTCTCTGGATATACAAAGAACAAGTTGCTGAATTGACCTTTACAATTTTATCATTCAATATGTAGAACATAATATTTATATGCTGAGTCCCAAAAAAAAAAAAAAGAAAGAAAAGAAAACAGAGCAACAGAGAAAAAACTACTTAGTGATATTTGGCCCTCAAGCTTAAGCATTGCATATTCCAGAAAGTAATGCTCTAAAACTCAGAAATTATTTTGTTTGATTCCAGAATTTGATCCCTCTGTTCTTTGAATCCTATTGATGATCTTCAGAAATGTTTGACGTGGCAGAACCTAGTGCAACATAGCCATATAGACGAACTTTGTTCTACAAAGGGAATTTGCTCTAACTCATCACATTAATAGGTAGCAATAGCTGCAGCAGCAACATGGATAGAGATGAATTACTGTGGACTCACCTTAACCTTGTTTCCAACCAGAAGGAGAAAATGGAATTCAGACACTGCCAGGGAACTAGGTTTAACCATCACACCTTCACCAAGTTTAGAGTAATCTAAGAGAGCCTTGTTCTCCACAAAGTTTTGATCCCCATTTGGTGAACTGAAATGAAGTTCCCAAAGTGTTAGTACTAGGATATATTAATTGACAAATTTTTCAGTAATTAAATCATTTGGAAAGAAAAAGAAGCGAGGATATAGGAGCACAAATTTTTCAGTCATCAATCACTTGTAAGAAATAGAAGTCAGGATTCCACTAGTCTACCTATGATGTGCTCCAAAATTAAGGCCTCCGTGATAGATTCCTGCTCCAGATAGCCATGCAAAATGTATTGCTCTTCTCTGCTTGATGAAAAAATGCAGCTCACTGCAAGAAACATTTAAGTTGCACATACATATTAATAAGAAGCTGATCAATGCACCCAAAATTTCTGATTAGGACATTGATGATGACAGAGACAAAACTTTTCATCAGTTTGTAACCCCCCCCCCCCCAAACCAAAAAGGTAGAATTCTTAAGAAATAAGTTATCACTTGTATCTTTAGAACAAACCAGAGCCGTATCAGAACTAATTCATCAAAGAAGGTCAAACACAGCCCCAGCTAATATATTCCTTGTATTCAAAAATTGGAAGAATGGCACGTAAATTGATGTGTTTATCCATGATTCCATATCACCCCAAGCCTCAAATAGAATGATGAAGTGCCTCTCTAGTCTCTACTTGGGAATATTATGATTATTGAAGATGCAGGAGGTGCATATAACTAATGTTCTTCACTATCCACAATTGTTGTTTCATATTAATCTGCAGATCCCCCAGAAGTTGACCTTTTCCCATAACCGGTGAAAGGGCCAACTCTTGCCCAAGATACCATGTTATGCATCTCTTACAATAGGTAACTGTCAGACCACCATATCCTCCATAGGTCTTTCCATAAGTTAGATGCAAATGTCAGGATCTTTATCGTCATGAAAAGTAAAGCATGAAAGGTCAAATAGTATGTAAGGCAATGCTGTCATGATTGTCCTCCATGCCTATAAAGTAATGTCTATGAAAGATGACAATCATAAAAGAAAAGGTTAGTTGTAGAGAGCTAAATTCTAACAGGATAGGAAAAGAGCTGTGGGTTCAAGTTGACACTAGAAATATCAGGAAGGATTAACAGAGAATGACATAGTACCAAATGTAACAATCTTTCCAAAGTCTTATCGCATAATTATATTCCTATTATAAGCAAACCTCAGAACTATCTTTATATAGGACTCAGGCAACTAATCAAGTCCAACAAATGACTTTTCAAGATACAGAAAGCCATTAGGCTTGCATTAACAGACAAATAGGAACACAAGGAAATCTGTTTCGCTGATAAACAACAAACACCACAATGTCTCACATGAGCTCACTTCTGTAATATGGTAGTGGTTACTTTTTTGGGGGGCAGAGACCATCTACAGTCCCTGAAGACCTTCGTTTTAAGAGATGAATTGATAGGCCTAACGATAACTTCTAATATGAATTATCACAGAAAAGATCATTCAATCACCTGTCAGAGATTCAGCAATCATTTTGATGAAATGGTTAAGAAAAAATAGCTTGTAGCCTACGGCGTTATTCAGCATATCAATAAAACAGGCTCCATGCACTTGCCTGTTCGGGATTTCACCAGGAAGTTCCATGAAGTGAACAGCACGGTCTGCATAGCTAGCAAAAACAGTCTGCAGAAAGCATAATATTATTGTCAAACAGTTAGTGAAAGTTCTCCAGAAATCTTTACCTCATAAACAATAATGCAGAAAATATCAGATACCATGCTAGGTGGGGGGAGTAAAAAAAAAGTCAACTAAGAGAACGCATGGCATAATATGCCAAAATTATTAGAAAAGTCAGAGGGAGTGGATAACTGCAGAAACTGATGATAACTATAATATGACCTAGTAAATGACTTATAGTCTGACCTAGTAAATGACTTATAGTCTCACTTCCAAAGTTATTTGATATTTGAACAAGGATAAGAAGCAGTTCTTAAAGGGACAACTTAATAACAATTTACATAATACCAAGATTTTCAATGCGACTGAAGAGTTATTAGCAAAATACACATCTGAAGAGGATGCATATATCTCACTTGAAAATCCAGATCAGCTAATGAAACAAAAAACTGAACCTGAACTTAGTAAGAAAAAACAAGCTTTGATGAAGGAACCTATTGTCCATAACTAGCAAAAAAATAAAATAAAATGGCAATAAAAAAGATAAAAGTTGGACCTACCCTCCAACAAGAAAGAAAAGAAAAAAATAACATAAGCAAGTACACATTTGTTCAGAGCAGCAGAAGACATATCTGGTGGTAACAGACCAGTTCTCACATCCACAAAAGTAATCATAAAAGAATTACAGATAGATTATCTACACGAGCCATGTTGTAATATACACTTACAAATGCTGGATGACGGCAAGATTAGAAACAGACAGAGAAAAGTAAATTAAAACTTACATCCAATGAGCCTATTCCTGTGAAAGAATAGAGTCGGGTGGGAGTGACTGCCATCACATAATATCTAGTTCCAGTAATTGTGCTTGTTGTTTCCATCTGGAAATAAGAATAAAAGATCCAACCCATCACAACAGAAGAACTATCAGTCTATCATATATAGCAAAAGAAGCTTCAAAAGAAAGGCGAGCACATAAACATAAGTAATACGCCTATGCAGTATAGTGACAGGTGCGAAAACACGTAGCACAAAGAAAATACACCAAGCCAGAAACAGACAATTGAAAATGATGTTTAAATTTTGCCACCTTCTGTCGGAAGCAAGAATATTAGTATGCTCACTGCTAACGCAGTTTACCACGTTTACTCCTGTCTAAAACCAATCTATAATAATATATATTATCCTGGATTTCAAATTCACAACATCCATCAACAAACTCCAGCATTAATATAAGAAAGGTTAGATAATTAATCATTTATCGGTAACAATATACACCAATTATTGTACTATACGCTTTCAAAAACTCATGAACTCAAAAGTTTACACAGAAACCAAATTACTAGTTTATATGCTAATTGGCATGTATGTTTCTTGATTAAGCACAGTTTGAGTGTACTAGATCCTCATTAACAGATAAAAATAGAAAAATATCGAGTATATATATGGAAGAAGAATAACCATGACTGCATCAAACCTGCAATCCCGTGAAAGCTTCAGGAAGTTCGTTGAGTTCGAATAAGAATTTAATGTATTTATCTCTCTTGTCCTTCTCGTCTACAGCAACTTCATGAAGTTGGCCGTTGTCTGTACCAAGTATAATTTCTCTCGTGGAAGCTGTAGAAGGGTATCAAGTACACAAGATATTGGATCAAATATCCCAAGAGATACATGCCGAATTAAAGAAGATTTTGAGCACCAATACTTTACCTTCTGTAATAAGCTGCCTATTCCAGGCAACAGCATTCACAATAAGGCCTTTCAATCTGCTCAAGATGCGAGGCTTAGTCCATTTTTTATGTGTGTAAAATGTATCCGATGTTCCACCACCAACTACAGTAGCTATACAATGACTTCCTCCAGGGTCAATAAAAACTCTGTCGATTGACTGCTCGCCAGGTCTCCCCACAGAAAGATCAGTATCTACTCAATAGATTCCCAAATTTCAATAAATTAAAATAATAATAATTTCTTACCAAATCAAAACTAAATTGCAGCAAACACTTAGGAAGGGGGACTTAAAATATATATATATATATATATATATATATATATAGCAAAATGATTAGATTCACAGTCCATCTAAAGATCATTTTATAGTATGCTAGAAGAGTTTGGTTAAACAAATTAACAAACCTCTTCTCAGTAGAATCAACAAGTTCGCATATTTATACCAGTAAACAAATAACATGTCAAACAATAACAAATAAAGTGTGATGAGCAACTGCAACGGCAACAGCATTCTTGCATGAGCAATTGAATGGTGATTTACATCCAGACAACAAAAACAAAAACTCGCTGACCGAAAATCCACAGCATTTGTTAAGAAAATGCATTGATAGAATAGTCCTTCTTACGTCTGAAGACATCAAACTACAGATTACCCCAACAGATTCACGTTAATGTTCTAACACAGAATACAAACAAATAAATTACTTTCAAATAGACACGCCAAAAGTAAAGGTACAATCTTCAGCATCAGCAGAATAACTCAATTATGAATAAATTGGCCAGACCACCAGTGGCAATACCTCAAACTGTTCAAAGATTTGTGAAAACGAAGAGAGCTAAGTTATTAATTATCAATTAAATTGCAAACACACCAAATGAATCGCCGCCGCCGAAATCAAGGCGAATAACACATCCCTTGCTAGTTCCCAACACAATGACGTCATTGCCGGCGGCCATACAAGTAATCACTCCCCGTCCCTTGGCGGCATACCTTTCCAGCAAGTCCACCGAAAATACCTGCCGCCGCGGCTCCATTTTTCCTCCGGTGCGATTCAATTGAGAGAAATTAATCAAATCCAAAACTTTGAACAATCTAGCTACTGGTGCGATTCAATTAAGAGAAATTAATCAAATCCAACTGCAATTTGAACAATCTAGCTCACTGAATTGATCGATTGCGGCAAATAATTATGATCTGAATTCAATTAGTTTAAGCTTCAGCTCTGATCGGTCCCTCTTCTCGTTTGCGTTGATGAAACCCGGTTCTCTCTTACGTGGGCACGGCTCCTTATTTAATATCTAATATTTTTTATTATTTAATATAACAATAATGATATATATATATATATATATAATTTAACATATATAATATTTTAATATTTTTATTAATGAAAATTTAAATCTTAAATAATTTCATTTGATAATATTAAATTTTGGAATATAAAAAATAAATACATGTTTACAAATAGCTTAAACATCGAATTTTGAAATACTTACTTATTTATTACAATATATATTATTTAATTGTTAAAACATATGCTACATATTTGTAACATATTATAATTTTCATTTAAATCATATATATTTAATTTTATTTTCATTTATTTGTATGTTAAAAAGAGCAAGTCAATGTTTTCCAAACATTTCATTAACGTATTTTAAACATATGTTTTGCTTAACTTCATTCTATTTTTATACTATTTTAAACATATGTTTTGCTTAACTTCATTCTATTTTTATTAAGTAAAATATGACTAATATGTTTCAATTAGTCCACCTTTATTATTATTATTTTTTAAAACCATTCACATGAGGATTAAGGAGGTCCGTCATTATATCTCATATCCAAAATAAAAGTTTTACAACTAAGTAACCCAAACAAATGAAGCAACAAACCGCTCTTATCTATAAAATCTTAAATTTGATATTTCTCAACTATCGACAACTACGTAACCTTTTGGATTATCACATAAAGATAAATTGGAGAAAGATGCAGAACTTTGCGTTTATACAACAATATTAAAGATGAAATGCTACTTGGTCAGGTTGGAAAATTGGTTGATAAAAGTGGTGGATGACACCACTTTAACCAATAGTTAAGTGACTAAAAGTTAATTCTTTTAAGGATTGGATGTCAAAATATTAATCTACATTTGAAGTAGATAATCGAGGCATGTTGAATCGCTCAAAACCAATTTTTGGTAAGTGAGAAATCAATCATAAAAGTTGATCACTTGAAATGGGAATGAAAATGTCTTAAGTATGGAATGAGTATTTAACTATCTCACATGGGAAGATAAACCTTAAAAATGCAAGTATAAGTTAAGTCATGAGAAAATACTTAGTAATTAATACACTCTTGGATTAGTATGCTTGTGCAACACACACGCGCACCAACGCTCGGCTTGGCTCGGCTCGGATCGAACCCGACCTCGACTTTGGACCTTGGCAATTGGACTGTGGGTTGGACTTGGATGGACAGAGCCCAGGTTTTACCCGACCCGTGCATAGTATTCTAGAAGAGTAAGCTGAAAGCAACCTAGCATAAGTTGGAGTGAGTATCCCATACACGATACACTAGTTACACGGATCTAGATCCGTGCAACTGGATTGCCTGATGCAGATCTAGATCCAGGTAATGTGTGTGTATATATATATATATATATATATATTTTTTTTTTTACCACCTTCAGCAAGCTTCTCTCCCTTCTTTCGCTTCTCACCGTTCTCTTAGCTTCATGACATTTTCTCAACTTCTCCTCAAACTTCTCATTCTCCATCTTCAGCAGCGGTTTTCATCATCTGAATCCACATATCGCAAGTGCTTCCTTCTCCTCCTATTCTTCAAATCATGATATGAAAGATTTCGAATCCATAAATCGCTATCTGTTCTGGAAAATCTATCCAGATCCACAACGCTTCCATCTTATCTTCTTCTCTGAATCACAATATGCTTATCTTCTATAGGATTCATTCTCATATTCTTCAAGTCACAATTTGTTCTCTTCTTCTCCACAACACATGTTTCTCTTTTTCTTCTTCGGAAGAACAATTCCATAATTTATTACAAATATTTTAAGCATTAAAAATCAATTATTTCAAAAAGATTAAATTTTATAATCATTTATTGTAAAATTGAGGAAAAATATGGATTATATAATATAAAGGTATTAACCGTATTACATAAAGGTAAACGTTGTAGCACATAAAGGTATTACATCATTCATATAAAGGTATTATCTCATTTTACTAAAATAGAACATAAGAGTATTATTTATAGAGTTTATTACTATTTTTGCCATGTAACTTAGGGGGTATGGCATTTTAGGACTTTATGTTTTCGGGCTGGCAATTTAGGACTTTAAAATTTTCGGGCTGGCAATTTAAGACATTTACTTTTGAAAATTCACGAATTGAGGCCAATTTTAGCCCGAATGGCTCCAAAAAATAAATTAAAATTTAAAAGTCCAATTTAGTGAAATTGGGCCGAAAAGCCCGAAATTAGAGGGTTACGTGCGTTTCACATGCGATTTTGGCCCAATTGGAGTCATTCGGGTTGAAATTGGCCTCAATTCGCGAATTTTCAAAAGTAAATGCCTTAAATTGTCAGCTCGAAAATTTTGAAGTCCTAAAATGCCAAACCCCAAAGTTACATGACAAAAAAAGTAATAAACTCTTATTTATATTATGTAAAGGTAATAACCAAACAATGTAAAGGTATTAGTGCATTTACTTAAAGGTATTACCTCATTATACTTAAAAAGTTATTTTATTATTTTAATGAAATATATTAATTGTATAGCATAAAGGTAAAAGTTTTATTGAATAAATGTATTGCTTCATTTGCATAAAGGTATTACCTCATTTTATTGAAATATAACGTAAAGATATTATTTATATCATATAAAGGTATTAATCATATAACATAAAAATATTAGTACATTTACTTAAAGGTATTATCTTATTTTAATAAAAAATGGTTGTATATTATTTTATTTAATTTTTACCGATATATTAGTTATATCGCATAAAGATATCAACATATTACATAAAGGTATTAGTTGTATCATATAAAGATTTTACCTTATTTACTAAGAGATAACATAAAGGTAATATTATTATAACTAAAAGGTCTGATACGCATAACTAAAAAGTATACATATTTTCCAAAAAAATACAGAAAATAAAGTAAGTGTGTGGATCCCCCTTCCCTGCGCGTGCCGGTGTGTGGATGACTGTGTCGATGCATGGAGGACCGCACTAAATTGAGTTGACCTGAATTGTACGGATTTAAAATCCGTACACCAGTTTCACAGGAGTTTTTGTCCATTGTTGAGTGCCATTATCCAATAGGTCCACCTTTATTTTGATACTTATTTTGTAATATTTGTGTGTGCGCCTTAAATTTTAATAATTAAATTAAATTTAGAATATATAAGTCATTTCCGATGATCAATATAGTTGTGTAACATGTCTAAGTGATTATATGTATACAACTAATATCTTATTTGTTTTTATTTTAAATTTAAAAATCTTAAAACAAAATTTGTCATTAAATTTGAGAAAATTTCGGTTGTGTCGCATATCTCGTAATGGTCTACTTTTATTTTCATAAAAGCATTATATAAATAAATAAATATATATATATATATATATTCATAGCTACTATTTTATTTGCTTTTATTTTAGATTTCAAATTTCAAGTATAACAATAAATACAATTAAATTTCATAAATCATTAATGGTAGTGTCACGTGTCTCCTACCTATCTTACATTCATAAATATAAAATATATGCAAATGAAAGGTTTAAAGTTATTCACTTTTTCAACAATTTAGCTCACTACTTTTGTAACTAATAAGTCGGATGAGTCCATGCTACGCTCAACTATGTATGAATATTTGTGGATGTGTGACATTTTACAACCTAAAAAAATCAAACAATGTATTAGATTTTTTTCCACTTCTTTTTCAAGCTAATACGTGTCCCACGTCCATCGTTATTAATACTCATTTGATGAGGATATTATGGAATCACTATCCATGGATCTTCTTTTGTAAGATTTTTAAATTTAAAATTAAAACAAATATAAAATCCAAAAAGAAATGAGAAAATTTGTGGTTAGGACTTTGCACAATATTACTTTGTTGTATCTTAATTTTAGTTGGAAACCCTATCGTGTTCGTTGAATTTGATGAAATGTAACCTTAAATTAGTGTATATATCTAAAGTTGAAATTTTATATTTGCTGTAAGTTGAAGAAGGTGTTCACTTCCATATTTTCGAAATTTTAGGAAGTAGGTGTTGCAATTGTCTAGATTGAGAGTGAAGGAGTTTGTCAAATTATTCTAAGTTTGTTTGGATAAATTAACAACCTTAAAGTTGAATTATAACAAGTGCAAAACAACCTTGAAGATGAATTGGTTTGAGTTAACAATCTTGATGATGAATTGGAATGAAAGAGGACTATAGAGTAGTGGTTTTCTATTTTCCTCATGGATAACCATATATCTCTTTTACTACTCATCAATCATCATATATATTATGTGTATATAATGTAAAGCTCTTGCAGTATTGTATTATAGTATGTTTATGTAACAACGTACTGCAATCTTATTATCAAATATCATTTCTTGGATCTTGGAAATGCTCTTCGTATTCTTGGTATTATCTAATGCATTACCATCTATTTCAAATGGAATTGTTATATTTGTTGCATTTTGATAGTACAACGATTAATCATTCATATACCATAAGTAACGAAAGAGATAGCTATTACCTTGCAATATATATGTATTGAAATGTGGTATGCGTGATTTAAATATCTATTACCTATATAAAAGTGTGGATGTTTCTTAAAATATATGAATTGTCGAATATATTCCTATCAAAAATTATTATTTAAGGTTATAATAGTAATTTAAGTTTTCATATTTAAATAATTTTATATTAGAATGCGGGCTAATTCAAAATCTTACAGAATAAAATAAAACTTTAATATAAAAATGTTATATATAAAGTATTTGTATTATTATTTATTTTCTTAATTTGAATTGATCTCCACATGCAACGCACGTGATCTAAAACTAAATGTGGTATGTGTGACTTAAATAATCTCACTACATTTGAAATGATTAATCAATACAATTAAGAAAACATAACTTGCTTACGGCTATCTATTCAAATAGTTATCTATTTTTTTACAAAAGATGTGGTCAGATATTAAAAAAAAAAAGGTCCACAGACTTGATCAACAACATACATCAAAGAAAAAGGAGTTGGTCTCTTGTACACCTGTCACACAGTGTGACAGGACCATACTTATAACTCTAAAAGACATACTCAAATCTAAAAATCACATACTTGTGTGGCGCACTAGCGACCGTACCCCATATTGTGCGCTACACATGCGTTGTATTGTCGCTCATGGTCGGACAGTTCCCTATAGCGCAAGAAAAAATCACATACTTAGAACCGAAAATTACATACTTAAAGCAGAAAATGACATATTTGTACACTGTTATGGCGCAAGGTCAACCGTGTTCCGAGATACGACCGTGCGCGGTCCCGTTGCACGGTGCGACGGTCGTACACAAGTTTTGACGAAGAAAAAAAAGTTCTTATATATACCTCCACCTCATAACAACTTGTATTCTCCTCTAAATAATAGAAGTTTGTTGTGAGAAGAAATAAAAAAATGATAAAAGGTTCACAAACCTCACTATTACAACAATAAAAGGCATGACAAAGACATTTTAGTTCAAATGTTGCAAAAGCTACATCTGATTACAAATTGGAGTCTAAATACCAAAAAAATAATAATAATAAAATAAAATCTTTTTAACACGTTCTCTTATTGTGCTGGACAAAAGGCATCACTTGTAATGACTGAGGTTTTCACAGCCTAGTTAATACCTTTTTTTTGTCTTTCTGGACTACTGTTTATTTAGTGTTGCACCAACAATGGTAGATTTGTATATATTATTTTGGAGATTTGTAATTTGTTATTTGTCAAAGCTTTGTATTTGTAAGTTGTTATTTTCTTCGGTTTATAGTTGGTATTTTGTTGTATTCAAATAGTACTTTCAAAGTTGTAAATTGTATTGTTGTTACTTGTAATTTGTAAATGTAAGTTTTAATTTTAATTTATATAAAATTGATGCGAGGTTATTGATACATATTATCATCTTAATAACTCTTGGTTCTAAATGTCTACCTGATGACTAGAATACTAATTTGTGGATTTCAAAACTGAGAGAAAATAGTTCCTACAACATTGTCATGGTCATATCAGTCCACCACAATTCTAAGTAGATTATTCTTTCAACAGGTGGTAATAAACATATATATCTTCAGAATGCAGGGCAGAGAGAATTGACAAGGGGAACAACACACATGCTAATAACCCATTTCTTCATGTGTTGAGGTACAGCGATAACATGCTAGCATACCACATTCTCTAGTTCGTAGCCAACAGATTTACTTTTTTAAGCATGTAAAATCATATTTGAAAAGACTTGAATTATCGAAGTCACCTTCTTCTATTAATTTGTCATGCATTTACAATATCATATCAAAGCTGCTATGTAGAATGGAGATGTTCACCTCAAACTTAGGAATATTTGTCCTTGTTCCACCTTCAAAAGCAAGTAGTGGCAGAAATGCCAGTGCAGAACATTTTATATCCACGAGAAAGAGTCTTAAAAACATCAAAATTCACAAACAAGTGTGATTTAACCTGTTCGGGCTAGCTATACTTAAACAACCATAACCATGAGGCATAGTTCAATAATTGCCCCCATTGGGCCACAATAATCTATATATATAAAAGAAAACTTTGGATCTCTCAAATCACGTCACATCAGCTATTTGGAGGAATTTAGAGCCGACACATCAGCATCTTGAAGAAATGTGGAGTAGGCATGTGTCCTCCTCCCCCTCCCTCCTTTAACCAACAATCGTTACAAACTCTGAATGACACTGGGAGTTCTACAATGTTGTCAAGTGTCCTCCCTTAAAAATATTTTATTTATGAAATATAAAAAAATTAATACTAATTAAATACACACTCCACTACTCTACAAAAAATAAGTGTTTTGAAAAAAATTAATATATAAGTTACAAATGCTTGGAAGAGATTGCTAATGTTATATTGCCTTTTTCTACATGAAATCTTTGGTTCCAAACTTGAATAATAGTTTTTGTCCAACATTTCAAATTGAAAAAAAAAAAAAAAAAAGTAAACAATAATGCTCCTGCAAAACTAATGACATTAACAAAAAATAGGTTCTAAAAAAACTTAGGATATGTTTAGATTGAGACGCAGATAGATTTGCAAGTTTGAAAGTGGATCATATCGGGAATTGTAGAAAAAATAAATGATGTTCTATTATTTTATTTTTAAAAAACAAAATATTTTTAGTGGGAATTTTAAAAAAGTGGATAAAGTAAAAAAAATAGACTAGAATTATAGGATTCTACAAATTAATAAATAATATGATTAGGATATTATCCATTCAAAATCCGAATGAGCACATCCAGTCCAGACACCCCCTTAAACCATTGGGAAATTATAATAAAACATTAAAACAACAGATGTAACAATTAGTTAAGATTAATTAAAAAAAATACAAAAAGATAACAATTACAAATGAAATCATTATGTCAACCTAATAAAAAGAGCACTCAAAGGCAAACTCAGAACAAAACACGTGCCTTCAAGTTATAAAAATGGGATTTATTCTATATTTTTTTAAAACGATATGAAAATAGCTAATACAATAGTTAAAACACCCATAAAGAACTAGCAATTAACAATGTCATGCTAAAGATCAAATGAAAAAAAAAAAACAAATGAGAAAGATTATTTTAAGGATATAGAAAAAAATATCATACATAAAAATAAATCAAAAAACACTTATAAAATAATATTACTTATAAAATAAAAATTAGATAAGTGTTAAATGAAACATGTGCATTCCACGGGTTCAAACCTAGTGTAGATAAAAGATAAGAAAACTTGCATTCTACTAATTGAATCAAATCTTAAATAATAGGTAGTCTTTTTATACGGAAGAAAACAAAACTGAATAAGAAGATATAAAACTAAACTACTGAATATTGTGTTACCAATAGTTAAAATTTATAAATAAATAAAAAGCTAAAGCAAAACAGTTATATTTTATAAGATTGCTGCAGGGTCACGAATACTTACATCTGATCCTGTATCAACCACTATTCCGAGTACCTTATCCCCACGTTAGGAATCTATATTATGGATCTATTCTAATCTATTTTGAAGAATCACACGTGGCAACTGGAAAAGGCTTCAAAAGGCTGAGTTGGCACATTGTGGAGAGTAAAACCTTATATAGATTACTACTACTCTCAACTTCAACTAATTATTCATTCATCAATCAATCTCCTTCTACACAATCTAAACAGCCAGAATCCAAAAACACTAACAAAATCAGAAACCATTAAGTTCCAACACCATTGCTAGACATCAAAAGAAATATGAAAACATTTGTATATGTAACTACTTTTTCATGTTATAATTCGACACATTTGTAAAATAATAAAAATGGAAATGGATGTTCCATCATTTAATAAAGGCGAAAATTTAGGTATGTATTCATTCGATAAAGTCCAACTAATTTGATATTTCCTAAAGAAAATAATAGAAAAAATCAAAGATTAATATGGTGGACCAATATAAACATTAATAATTACTAACAAAATTAAAGATAAATAAAGACGATATTCTTTAGGTCTACATATATGAACAATCTCCATCAACCTCTTACAACCATCTCTCAACTTCTTGATTTGACTTTTTTTTTTTTTATTCTTTTACGTTCCTGAATCCTTACCAGTTCAGGTCTCCAAATTCTTGATTTGGCATGGTTGGATATCAATCAATTTTCCAATATCTGAAATGTGAAACGAAAGTATTTAGTAAGAAAATTTGAACATGAATATATTTTATAGGTACTCATTCAGTTGTAATAATAGAAATTGATATAGAACTTACTAAACAATTGACTTTCTCATCAATTTCGTTAGTCAATATTTCAGTAAAATGTCTTGAATTATATAAAGTAAGCGAAATGTAATATTGACAACTTCTTATTGTCTTACGATATATAACTTCAATTTATATTTACATATATATTGATATCTTATATTGAATATTGAAACATCGTATAAAAATTTGGTCCAAGACTGGTCAACACCAATTTTCCAAACCAATTTCCAACATAAATTACTCCAGGTAGTCAAGGACGATATGATTTGAAGCAAAGGTTGTTGGTTTGGTATTATTTACTACTTGATTCAATTGTAATATAGCAATTCAATATAATTTGAGAAGTGGTAGAAATATTATTTTGTTACAACTTATCTTCAAATGGAATTGAAATGAACTACATTATTTGGAATATAATCAAACTTATGCCTTGGTGTTCAGATTTTGCAATTTCTTATTTTAGTTTAGTATTAGTTTTTTAATTTTCATTGAATTTATCAAGTAAAAAGAAGGGAATGAGAAAAGAATGGAAAAATAGTGATGTTTAAATTTAAATATTTATAATACGATGTGACTTTCACATTGATATTTATTCTTTTTTTTTTTAAATATAAAAACTATAGTATCATATCTACATATCTTTCAGGATATAGTCTGAAATTTAAAAGATAACTTATAAAGTAGTGGTATTATTTCTCACAAAATATATACATTTTGAGTTTTAAATTTTAATTTAGCATAGTTCAAACACATACATAAATTATTTTATATTCAAAATATATCATTGTGACTTGCAAATGACCATGCATCACATAAATTATTTTATATTCAAAATATATCATTGTGACTTGCAAATGACCATGCATCACACGGGAGGATTACTAGTTCAGTTGTAATAATAGAAAATTGATATAGAACTTACTAAACAATTGACTCTCTCATCAATTTCATTAGTCAATATTTCGGTAAAATGTCTTGAATTATATAGAGTAAGCGAAATGTAATATTGAAAATTTCTTATTGTCTTACGATATTATAACTTCAATTTATATTTACATATGTATTGATATCTTATATTCAACATTGTTATCATCGACTATGAAATAAAAAATAATGTAAAAATCACACGCATTCAACTTTGTTTGTACTTTTCTATATGCGGATAGAGGTGCTCAAACGGTTTAAAAAAACAAAACCGAACGGGATCAATGTTTTAGAAAATTGTTGACCCGCTTTCTGTTCAAAATCGAAACCGTGAATCGTGGTTCAACTGTTCGGTTTCGGTTCGGGATAATTTCAAATCGGGAACCGACAGTTCCAAACCAGTGGTTCGAATCGATGGTTAAATTGTTGATTTATCTATTTTATTTAATTTTTATATAATATATAATAATATTATGTATTTATGTTATTTTACTCTTTCGTTTTAAGTCGCATTGATTATTACTAGTAGTTGTCCCCGTGCGTTGCACGGTTTGTTATATAATATCTAGTAAATATCAACTATCTATATCTATATATATATATATATAATAACAATTATCCCCTCAAAATAGAAATGCTAAAATTTTCCCGCCCATTTCCACCTCCCAAAAATAGGAATACATATTATTTCATAATTTATAAATTATAAATTGTTAATTTTATTGTATTAAACATGATTTATATATATGGTAATAATATCATTTTTAATATTGACAAAATCTTGGAAATTATTATCTATATATGGTATATGAATGTTAATATGATCTCACCTAATAACTTTTTTAATTGTTGATATAATCAAAGATTAAATATATGTTTGTTGAATAAATTAAAATAACATAATGATCGGATTTCAAGAACTATAGATCATTAAAGTATTTGTTTTATCTCTAATGTTGTACCCCACATACACATATACTACCTCAATAAATATATCATTGCATTGATCGGGGGCGTTCGTAGTGACTGAGGGGGTCAAAGATCAAGAAGTGAGTTATTAATCAAGTCAACCAACATATATAAAACAACGTAAATTAACTATTTTTATTTACTATATTCGAAATATGTATTGTAAAATTATTATAAACATCACACAATTTTATTTGACAAATATGTCATATACAATACTCCAATTTTTATATATCTTCTATGTAACAATGTTAATAATATAACATAGTGTTTATATAATTTTATTTTATTATACTATATTAATTCTTATTAAAAATCATAAAGATTTGTAATATATCTTGAATATAATAAAAAAATACACATATGATATATTGTTGCACACAATAACATTTAGGAAGTATAAAATTTATGAATTCTTATACTTTCTATTAAAAACTACAAATTAAGTATAAAAAATGATTAAAAAAACACATATCATTTATACTTATACTTATAAAAAATAATAAAAAAATATGTTCTATTTCATAATACTAAATTATATAAATATATCTTCATTATTAATCATGAAGAATAGATAGTCGATGCTATTTATAAGAGTGATAATACATAGATGAAGAATTTTTACATATATGATATATATTTTAAATACTTTGAATTTTTTATTATGAAATTTCATTGTCATCTATATAAAAACCAACTAACCTCATTTCTACTTTTTAGAGTAGAAATACAAATATTTATTATTTTATAAATTTATAAATTGTAAATATTTAGTTTTTCATAATTTATGTATATTCATGGTATGAAAATCATTTTATATATATATGAAAATTGAGGAAAAAAATATGATCGTATTTGATATGTTATAAAGTTAGTATGATTTGTGTATATATGGTAATAATATCATGTCATGAAAAGTTGTCAATAAAAATTTGTACCTTAATCTAAATCATTTTATATATTCCTGAAAAAATTAGCGAATTTATCATTTTTTTTGTTGTAAGAATAAATAATGTTTCCTCCTTGATTAAAAAGTAAATAAAAATCTAAAATTTCACTATCATGATAGCATGAAGTTCACAGAACAATGATAAAATATATTTAGTTTATGTTGTAATATAGTTTCATGGTTTTAGATTTATCAAATTTTGAAATGTTTACCATCCAATATGATTTTTCTAATAGATAAATTTTGATTTTAAGACATCTGAAAAAAAAAAAATTATACAAATTTTTTGATGGTATGTTAAATTTAAAATTTTTATTTTGGGGTAATATACAATAATATCAATTATTTAAACTCATTATGAATAAATTGTTGAACATATATTTGCACAAGTATTTTCTAGGCCAATTGTGACAAAAACAAGTATTAAAATAGTTAAACAACATATGATGAAAATAATAAATATTTAGATGAATTACATGAGTAGTAGATTAAATTTAAATAACTTTGAAAAACTATATGATTTTTCATGATCATCATTTTTATATCAAAAAATTACTAATACATGAAATTTATTCACTACATCACACGAATATCAAATGAGGTTGAAATATTATCAAGACTTAATTATAATGCTCAATAATATCACCATTTTATACTCATTATGAATAAATTATTGATCATAAATTTGCATAAGTTTGTTTCAGGTCAATAGTGACGACAACGTATGAAGAAAATAAAAAATATTTAAATTCGTAAATTATATGGGTAGTAGATTAAATTGAAAACACTTTGAAAAATTATATTATTTTTCATGAACAACATTTTTATATCAAAAAATTACCAACACTTCAAATTTATTTGTCCATACATCACACGGACACGAGTATACCAAATGAGATTGAAATATTATGAGAACTTAATTTTTTTTTTTGTAAATTAAAATTTTCACATCAAACTCGAAATATTTAGATTTTATGGTTGTGAGTCACAGAAGTAACAAATCAGACTGAAATTCTCCAAAAACATTTATTATTTTTCGTGTTCAACATTTTCATATTAAAATATATAAATAGTGAAATTTATATGTTCGTACATCGCACAGGACTTATACTAGTTTCATAATATAGTTTAACTAATTATAAGCATTTTGAAGATATAAAGTATTTAACAATTAAAAAAAATATGAATTTACTTAACTATATATATATATATATATTAAATATCTATTTAATTCATAATAATCTTGTTTATTATATATCCAATTGGACAATCTGTAATTAATAACACTAAAAATATCAATTATGAATTTCAAATTAAACTCAATTACTTAAATTAAAGATATATATTAGAAACAATACACAAAAAATGGAAATTTTACTTAAGAACTTGATGCAAACAATGTCAATCATGTATTTTCAACCTTCATTTTAAAATAAATTGAATTTAAAAAAATGACATTTAAAATAAATTGAATTAAAAAAAAAACTAACATTTTTAATATCTCTTAACATTGAAAATGACAGATAGCCAAATCATGTATTTTATACTTGAATACTTAATAATATTTTCATCATTAAAATATATCGGTAAAGGATATTAATATTTTCCGTACAATGTTGATGGTATTACATATTTGAATATAGAAATATTAATCTAAAAAATATTTAGATTGACATATAATTCCATACTACTATATATATATATATATTTAACAATGTTACATTTATTTATTTATATTAAATATGATATTAGATATCCTAAATAAATTAATATTTGTTATTAAGTTTATTTATGAACAATATCTATTATTGGGATTTATGAAATTATATTCAATAAAAATTAATTTAATTAAGACCAAAAAAATATGAATGAACTAATAAAATAATTATAATATTAAATCAAATGGACCAATTATATAAATTGAAAAATCTATACAATATTACAATTCCAAATACAATTAATTCATTTATGAAAAAGCCTATTACATTTGATGGTCATGATAAATGAATCATCTTACAACAAAACATGTTATTAATCTATACTTATATAAAAGTAAGGAAATTGGTAATATTTACAATTTTTCCATTTTCCCTCCAAAAAATGTCACATCATTTTTTTTTTTTTTTTTTGCATTTTAATTACCCATGTACTAAATTTATTAAAATTCTTTCTTCATTACAAATCATCTAACAAATCATTTTGAGGTCTGAGTTTTATAAATTTGTAAGATGAATCAAGAATCTTCATAACATGAGTTTATAATAATCTTAATTTTTTTATAAAACCCAAAATCATCTTACATAATAATTTTCCAAGAATTATCCATTGTGGATTATGAAGAAATAATCTTAATAAATATATTACATGGGTAATTAAAATGCAAAAAAAAATAAAAAAATTGATGTGACTCTTTTAGGAGGGAAAATAACAAATTTGTAAATATTACCAACTTTCTTACTTTTATATAAGTATAGATTATTAATTTGTATTATAAGTTGTAATTTTTTTAGGTATATGATTTGTATTTCGTTGTATTTAAATTGTAATATCTTATATTTGAAGTTGTAACTTGTAAGTTGTAATGTTGTGTTGTTCTAATTTTTCATTTATATCAAATTATCAACTCAAAATATAATTATTATGTTGTAATACATGAATAGTTGTAATATTTATATGCAAATTTAATTAAAAAAATTAACTTTTTTTCGTAAAAGAATATTGAAATCGGCCAAACTGGCGGTTCGAACCGGAACTGTCGGTTTACAAATCAGAACCAAAATTGGAATCCCCACGATTCGATTTCGGTTTGGTATTTCACGATTTATCGAACCAATGGTTCTGAATCGGAATTGACAGTTCGAACCATTTGAACACCTTTATATGCCTACGAAACTCAAATCCATGAATGTTGATCTTTGTAACATTTTAAATCAAAAAATATAATGATCATAATTTAGATTATATAATTAAAAATATCTATTTTTTTTGTATGTAAACTTCTCCACGAAAAACACACTCATAGCTAATTAAATCATCATGATTTTCATAAGCAAAATTTTTATGTCTTTAAGAAACAAAAAGTTTTTAAGAGATTCACATCATTTGAATATATTGGTGCCATAATAAGATTAATATATATTAACAAAATAACGGCCTACCCAGTATTGTGGAGATTCGAAAACTTGAGACAGATGGTGTAAATTTATGCATACTAGGTTTGAACCCGTGCAAGGGTTTCATTTAATATTTCTAAATTTTATTTTATAAGTAGTACTATTATTTTTTACGTGTTTGTTAAAATAATTTTTCTCATATATATATATATATATATATATATATATTTGCATTTGATTTTTAGCACAAAATTGTTAATTGCTAGTTCTTTATAGGTGTTTTAACTATTGTATTAGTTATTTTCATATATTTCTTTCTATTGTATTAGGTACATTTTTTTTTTTTCCAATTTGAAATGTTGGACAAAAACAATTATTCAAGTTTGGAACCAAAGATTTCATGTAGAAAAAGGCAAATACAACATTAGCAATATCTTCCAAGCATTTGTAACTTACATATTTTTGTTTTTCAAAGCACTTATGTTTTGTAGAGTAGTGAGGTGTTTATTTAATTGATATTAATTTTTTGATATTTCATATTATATATAAATGATAAAATGCTCATTGTGAACAACTCTTAATATACTCATCGATAACATGTAATGATATAAGATTTTATGGCATTGATTATGAGATCTTGAAGATAATATCGAAATGGCCCATCTAACCTTTTTTCTCATCTTGTGATATTAATTTTATATTCATTGTACCATATATTATTTAATTTCAAATATTGGATTTTATATTAAAATAATTGATTTAACAAAAATATTATTTCATAAACTTTACAACATCAATTCAAGTCAAGTATATATATATATTTACCATTTCAGATATAGATAAATTGAATAAATAAAATTCGTTCTTCTAATTTATAACTTAGTTTTCCAAATATATCATATACCATTTAATGGGAAAAGTTGACATCAATATCTTTTGATCAACATCTATATTTGAAATTATTTTGATTTGAATATAATTTCTAGTGAAGCATTCGAAATATATAAGTACCAACTCACATATATATGAGGACAATGAAAACATATTTTCCTAATTTATAGCTCTTTTTTTGCAACATACATCAACAACCATATACTCGTTTAAAGTTCACTTTCATATTAAATGTGATGAAATCACATATATAAAATAAATAGTTTCAACATAAAATCTAAAAAATAGGGATGTAAATGAGCTGAGCCGTTCGCGAACTATTCGTGACTCGGTTCGATAAATATTCGTTCGAGATTGTTTGTTAATCTAAATGAGTCGAATTCAAGCCTGAATTTTGAGCTTGAATATTTTTTTAGCCTAACTCGAGACAAGACATATTCGGTTCGAACGTTCACGGACAGGTTCGTTAAGATGGCTAGCGAACCTGTTCCCGAACAAGTTTGTTAATATGGTTCATGAACAGGTTAATGAACATGTTTGTTTGAGAAATTCGTGAATAGGTTCGCTTAGAGTTTGTTTAAAGTTCGTTTAGATAATTTGTGAGCCAGTTTGTTTTAAGTTCGTTTATATATTTTATAAGATATTAAAATATAATTTATGAATTTTATATGATTTTAATTTCTAAGCGAGCTTTAATTTTAACGAGCCGAACTCGAGCTCGATTACATATTTATCGAGCTTGTATTCGAGTTTAATTTGAATTTTTAACGAACTTTTATCGAGCCAAACTAAAGTTGAGTTTGTTTAGTTTTTTTTATCAAACTTTGTTCGAGCTGAACTCGAACGAATATCGAACTCAAAATTTTTAAATCGAGCCAAGTTCGAACTCCACTTTTAAGGTTCGTATCGAATTTGAACCCGAATAAAAACAATCGAGCCGAACTTGAGCCTTCTAATATTCGGCTCGGTTCGGCTCGTTTACATCCCTACAAAACAATGCATTATTTAGTTATTTAATCTGCAAAAATCATTTTTGTTTATATTAGTTTTAATTTTCAGAAATAGAAATGATGGTTTAGATGGGAAGTGATGGTTTAGATGATTTTAATTTTCACATCACACATTTTATTGATATTTATACATTTGAAAAACATATATCAAATTAAAAATATAAACAACTTATTTTCTCTATATATATAGCCTAAAATGTATATGTAACTACTTTTTCATGTTTTAATTTGACACATTTGCAAAATAATAAAAATGGAAATGGATGTTCCATCATTTAATAAAGGCGAAAATTTAGGTATGTATTCATTCGATAAAGTGCAACTAATTTGATATTTCCTAAAGAAAATAATAGAAAAAATCAAAGATTAATATGGACCAATATAAACATTAATAATTACGAACAAAACTAAACATAAATAAAGACGATATTCTTTAGGTCTACATATATGAACAATCTCCATCAACCTCTTACAACCATCTCTCAACTTCTTGATTTGACATTTTTTTTTAAGAGTAAGTCTCTTGTGAGATTGTCTCACGGAATTTTAATGCATTGCGTGAGACGGATCAACCCATAACCCAATTACCCACCACCCAAACCCTACAATTCACATGTTATTTGTGGTGATGGAGCTCCGTCTCACGGAAACTATCCGTGAGACTGTCTCACATGAGTTTTTGTGTTTTTTTAATTCTTTTACGTTTATGAATCCTCATCAGTTCAGCTCTTCAAATTCTTGATTTGGCATGGTTGGATATAAACCAATTTTCCAATATCTGAAATGTGAAATGAAAATATTTAGTAAGAAAATTCCAACATGAATATATTTTACAGGTACTCATTCAGTTGTAATAATAGAAGATTGATATAGAACTTACTAAACAGTTGACTCTTTCATCAATTTCATTAGTCAATATTTCAGTAAAATGTCTTGAATTATATAGAGTAAGTGAAATGTAATATTGAAAATTTCTTATTGTCTTACGATATAATAACTTCAATTTATATTTACATATGTATTGATATCTTATATTGAACATTGTTATCATCACCTATGAAATCAAAAATAATGTAAAAATCACTCGCATTCAACATTTGTCTGTACTTCTCTATATGCGGACGAAATTCAAACCCATAAATGTTGATCTTTGTAACATTTTAAAACAAAAACCATAATGATCATAATTTAGATTATATAATTAAGAAATTCAATTTTTTTGTTTGTATGTAAACTTCTCCTCGAAAAACACACTCATTGCAAATTAAATCATCATGATTTTCATAAGCAAAAAATTTATAAGTCTTTAAGAAATAAGGGTGGGTTTAAGATCCAAAAAGTTTTCATGGATTCACATCATTTGAACACATTGGTGCCATAAAAAGATTAATCTATATTGGGTTAATTACACAAAAAATCATGAAATTAGGGTCTAGTTTCAATTGCAATATGAACTTTTGACTGTAACATAAAAAATGTTTAATTTAATTATTGTTTCAATTCGGGACATGTTTGGGTTTTTTGAGCTTCAATTACTAATGTGTAGCCCGAGATGTAAAATTGAAGTCCAATCATCATCCAATCATCGACCCACATGGAATTAAAAAAGAAAAAAAAATTGAAAAAGAAAATTGAATTTGATATTTTGAAGACTCGGTTGAAATAACTATTCAAGTAAAATTTCATGTGTCTTATACATGTCAAGATTTTGATTTACAAATGTGGGTAAGACATGAGTTAGTTACTTGCATGCTAAGCTTTTTGATTTTTTTAAAAAAAACATATACTCTTGTTTTTAGTAAAGTCTTTCGTTGAGTTTCTCTACAAAAATGATTTTTTAATTATTATTATTTCTTTTTATATATATATTTTGAGGTTATCAAGTCAATGTAGTGACTCAACCCTCCTTAAGTTGGGTTGGGTGCCACTAGTGGTGCCCGGTTTAACCGAACCACCGGTTTCGGTTCCGAACAGGCGGTTTGGCCAACCGGGAAAGGGCTAACCGGAACCGAACTGGGGTATGTTCGGTTCCGGTTCCGGTTTGGAACCGGCGGTTGAACCGTAAACGATGGTTCGGTTCGCCAGTTTATCCGTTTTTTTTTTTTTTCAAATTTTGAAAAAAAGAAAAATAGTCGGACGGTTCGAACAGCCGGTTTGCAACGGTCAACTAATCTCGACCGTTGATCTCCAACGGTCGAGCGATCCGGGCCTTACACGTGGCATTTTCAAAATAAAAAAATAAAAAAAAATCGAAAAACCGGCGGTTGGAACCGCCGGTTCACGGTTCTCCAATATACGGAACCGAAACCGAACCGAATGAAACCGGTTCACGGTTCCGGTTTGGAACCGGAACCGGTCAATGGTTCCCCGAACAATTGACCCCCGGTTTCGAACCGGCCGGTTCCGATTTTTTCCAAACCGTGGGCACCACTAGGTGCCACAACTAAAAAACCATATTCATCACTCAATTTTTTTTTGAACATTACACGAAAAATTAATTACCATCATTTTTACTGCAACAATTCTATTTTATAACCATTTTCGTATAAATTTACATAATTTTAGGTCTTTATGTAGTTATTAAAATTATTTAAGTTTTTTTTTTTTTAATTTTAAGTCACCAATACTACAAAGTCAACTTTCATGTATAGTTTAAATTGTTATCAAGAATTTTGTAAGTATATTTGTATTAATTTAAAAAATATAGGTTTTTTTTAAGATTTTAAATTATTTGGTGATTTTACAATTATTTACATATATTTCCAAATTTTTTATTTTAAATTTCAAATCACTAACACTACAGATTGTGAGGAAAATGCTCAATTTCTTCCAAAAATCAAAATTTGGAAGTTTTGGAGCAAAATTGCAACAATAGTTAACTATTTTTTTGAAAAAAACAGTTCTAATTAATTTTCTCCTAAAATTAATTTTTCACATTTGAGGAAAAATAAACAAATTTCTAAAGTATGTCTGATACCAAAATAAAATAACTCGTGACGTGTTCAATTTCTCTACTTATATATATAGTAGATATAATCCTACTTTTTTATATAATCAAATCATATCAAATTAAATCCTTAAGATAAATATATAGTAGATAGAACCAATGTACTAAATACTATATATATATATATATTATAAATATCTTTTATAATATAATTGAGATAAATAATTATTTAATACCAAAAATAAAATGAAAATCTCTTAATGTGTATAATAGTAAAAGAAAGTAGAGAAACAAATTAAATGACCAATTAGATATATTTAAAAGTATTGTATATATAGAAAATGATAAAATGTTAATCATAGACAACTCTTAATATGCTCACCGATAATATGTATTGATCTCATCTTTTAATTGTATGGAAAGTGAAATTAATAGGCGGATAATGTGTATTGATTTTATCCTTTCATTATTTGAAAAGTGAAATTAATAGGCATTCTAAATTTTTGACACATAGAGTAGGGTTTAGAGTAGCAGGGTTGTATATATTTTAAAATCGGATATGGCCGCAATATATTCTTTCCTATTAAGAGGTCTTATACTCTTTACTAGTAATAATAGTCATTTCATTAGTTTTCATCAGTTTTTTTAATATATGACATAGGAAAATATAAATCTATAAATATTTCAAAACAGATGCATCCATACATGTAAAACACTGCATTCAACTATATAAAATCAGATAGTATAAGTTAAGCATGTAATAGAATTTAAATTTATTTTCAAATCTTGATTACTGTAATAAATCATATAAAAAATTCATTGAAATGGATTAAACACAACTATTTAAATCAATGAATTACTATAGAAAAAAACCCACATTAATTGCAGAAAGAATAATTCATATTCATCATATTAATAGATAGATTGTAATTGTTAATAATTAATACTTTTATATATAATTTTTTTAATTATAAAGCATGTAGCGCCCCGGATCAAAACGAGCATAATTGATTAAATTAAATATTTAAACGTATGATTTAATAATTATGTGCGTATGCTTTGACTGTTTAATTTAATACGTCCGTTTCAGATACGTGTTTAATAAACGTTTTAGATCAATAATTTTCTTGGACATGGTATATAGAATGTTTTTATACCATAAGATGCGTATTGATGAAACGAGAAGATAGAAACGAACTAGGGGTCAATCGGAGACCCGTAGCTCAAACGGCGATGAAAAGGGTAAACCACGGAGTTTCGGAAAAGAAAATTGGAAGATATTTACGTGAATAGTAACGTTGAAAAATCAACTGATGAATAGTGACTGGATATTTTGGATGAATAGTGATCCGGATATTTTCGGTGAATAGTAACTTTCCGGATTTCTATAAATAGAGGTGGTTTCGATTCGAAAATCACCGTTTTTCCGAACGAGCCGAACAAGCCGAAAGCGACGAAAATGAGTAAGTCTCTCTCTCCTCTCTCTCTTTTTCCGAGATTCTGTCTCCGGCAGGCCACCGCCGGCCGGTGGCCGGAAAATTCAACGTTGTCAGAATCGGACGATTTTCGCACACGACGTTCGTCTCGACGAGACGAATCTAGGATAGGTCTCGGATTTCAAATCCGATTTCTCGTTCACCGGAAAACGGCGAAAAACAGCCCCAAACCCTAACCCTCACCACCCTTTCTCTCTCCTCTGTTTTCTCTCTCTCTCCTCCTCTTCTTGCCGGAGCTTTCGCCGGAGACGTGGCTGGTGGTATGGTGGAGGTGACGGAGGGCCGGCACCGCCGTGGGCGGCGGCGCCGGAGCTGAACACGTTGTGTTTGGATGGAATCGTGCATGTGTGTGTGTTGCTAAGGTATGGTAGTGTGTGTGTTGCTAAGGTGGCTGTTGTGGGCGGCGCCAGGTGGCGCCGCCGTGAGGGAACGTGTGGCCGGCGACGGGAGGTCGCCGGCGAGGCCGTTGGGAGGGTGGCTGGTGGCTGGTGACTTGAAGTCGCCGACCAAGAGATGACAGTGTGTGTATGTATATATGTAAGCGTGTGTGTGTGGATGCCTCTGTGTATGTGTGTGCACGACCAGTAGGTGGTGGCCGGCGATGGGAGGTCACAGGCCAGTGTCTCCGGTGGCGGGTGGTGGCCGCCGGCGGCAGGTGGCCGCCGGCCAAGACTGTTGGTTGGTTGAGTTTTGCGTGAGGGTGTGTATGCATGAGCGTGTGTATATATAGGTGTATATGTGTTGGTGGACGGAGTTGGGTGGTTGCCGGCGACTGGGAAGTCGCCGGCCGATGACTGGAGGTGTGGGGGTGGTCGCCGGCGACGGGAAGTCGCCGGCCGGATGTTTTGGTGAAGGTTTGGTTTTTCGAAAAACAGGGCTTCGAAGGATTTTACGGCGAGATTTCGAACACTATTCACCAACGGAATCCGACGAGTGATGGCCGGAGGTGGTAGCCGGCGGTACTAGGTATCCGGCGAGGTAGGTGGTGGTGGCTGGAGGCGGCGCCACCGCGCCAGGCGACGCCGGGAAGTGGCCTGGTCAAGCAGGCCGGCGTCGGGTTGCCTGGGAATGAAGCTGCCGAGCCGCCGAGATCGAGCTGCCGAGAACGCCGAGACCTGCCGAGAAAACTCGGCAGGCTGCCAAGGATGCGCGCCCAGCTGCCGAGATTTCTCGGCAGCTGCCGAGAAATCCTGCAAGGCCGTCGGGTTTTTCACCCGGCGCCGGGTTCGCGCGTGCCGACACGCACCCGACGCCGTATTTTCGATCCGAATCTCGTTTTCTTTCCGTCGTTTATCCGTATCGAGTCGTCGATGATGAGACGTCGTTGATCGGGGTCCGTGGACCCGGTCAAAGTCAACCCTTTGACCAAAATTACCATTTTACCCCTAAATCTAAAATGCTCCGTTTGAGCTCGTTTAAACTCCGATTGAGCTCATTTCTTTTGCGTTGCGATCCTTATTTCATTTCCTATCATCTCAGCCCTTTGGACTTGACTTTCAGCCTTGTCTCCTAAATCTCAATCTTTAGATCGATCGATCTGTCGCGTATTTAACGACCGATTTCCAACGGAACCTTTTACAGTTTTATTTATATTTATTAAGGATCTAAGAACACCGTAACATGTGTAGGCTATCAATTGGATTGAACTTTGAGACATGAGATTCGAGACACGAGATTTGAGACACGAGCTCTGAGACACGAAATCTTTGGTACTCGCTACTCACGTGGTAACCACCGAACGAGGTGAGGGTACATTCTAAACCTTAAGCTTTAAGTTTCTGTTAATAAATGCATGAATGATGATAAACGAACGCGTGATATGTGAACCCATACTTAATGAAATGAAAATGCATGAATGATGATAAACGAACGCGTGATATGTGAACCCGTACTTAATGAAATGAACCTCAATTGAGTTGCTACGTGAATCTATGATTAGTGAAACGATTTTTAAATGATATGAAATAATTGAATCCTATGTGTTATGTGGGGGTAACTTCTAAACTCAATGTGTTTATTGTTTTCCCTATTTGATATATGAAATGTTGAATCTTACTGTGAATATTTGTGAACGTATTGTTTTATTGTGGGGAAGGGACTGGGTGGTCCGTAAGTACACCGTTAGAGATGGACAGGGTGGTCCGTAAGTACACCGTTAGAGAGGGATAGGGTGGTCCGTGAATACACCGCTAGGTATAGGGACTGGGTGGTCCGTGAATACACCGCTAGGTATAGACTGGGTGATTCGTGAATACACCGCTACCTGGGAATGGGCTGGGAAATGGCTAGGTCGTCCGTTAAGAAAACGAATACATGTTATGTCTTATATGTGATGTGTTTATTTACCGAATAAATATACGATTGATTTGTGTAACTATTAAATAACTGTTAAAACTTGGAAAGTATCCCCACAAGTGTATTCAACACACTCACCCCCTTATTCTATACTCACACTATAGGAGAAGAAGAGAATCTTGACGCGGAGAGAGAGGGGTGCTCTATCAGCTTTGTCCTTTGTCCGAATTTGACTTTAAAAGCTTTGTTGATCGTTTGTAAAACCGAAAACTGTATTTCTCCTTCTTTGTGATAGATCCTGATGTTTTCCGCTGCGTAATGTTTTAAACTCCATTTTATCGATTGTATCCGATGTTTTAAGTGTATCTCTTCTTATCCTCCCCTTCTTCTTTCTATTTTATATCATGTACGCCTTCTTCCCCTTTCTCCCTTCACGCCCAAAAGGAAAAATTCTGATATTTTTTAACGAAAGATTTTGGGGCGTGACAAAGCATGCGAACTATAAGATGAAAATAAATTTTATTCAAAAGTGACGTGTTATAATCAAAGTATGTATTTATAAATTTTGAAATTCTTCGTCGCACACAATATTAGTAGTTGAGATATTTCTTTCACCTATATCATTAATAAACTAACCTATTATTTATTTCATATTGTGACATATTAATCTGTATATATCACTATACTTAATATATATATATATATATATATATATATAAACACACACACACAACAATCTCAAATTTTGATATTTAACAATTTTTAGGTGGTTCTCTTATCAAAATCTTCATTTCATATCTTAATGAGGGTTAATTTTTTATTTTATTTTTTTCTGAAAAAAATTCGCTTCTTCACGTGAAGGATATATATATGAACTAGTAGTACACCCGCGCGATGCACGGTTTTTTATATAAAATCTAATAATCTTTACTGTTAATGACATAATGTAATGATATATAATTTAAATGTAAAATATATATTGCTTTTAATATCTATATTAATAAAAATGTTAATATTGCAACTTTAAGATTATGTTATTTTAAATAATTGTATTTGATAAAATTAGAAATTTTGAATGCAAACAATTTTTAAACTCAACATTTTAAATTTGATATAATTATATATGCAATGTAAATAATAGATTATAAATTTTAAAATAGATATGAATTTGATATAACATGCATTAAAAATAAAATTTACATTAAAAATAAAATTTACATTAAAAATAAAATTTAAATGAAATTAAAAATATAATTAATTTATAAATATAACACAATACAATATAAAATAATAAATTGAACATCAATATTCAACAATTAATAAAATAATAAATATAACATCAATATTCAACAATTAAATTTGAAAATAAAATTGAACACAATATAATAATAATAATAATAATAATAATAATAATAATAATAATAATAATAATAGTTTTGTGTTTGATAGTTTTAATTTCTGAATAATTAAGAAGTGATTTATTATATTTACTAGTATGTTTGTTCATATTTTTGTTCTTTATTTTAGAATTATTTTTAGAATTTGTAAATAATTTTCTTCATTGTTTTTAGATGGATTTGTTCAAAAAAAAATTAAATTTATTCCAAAATTTAGTTTATATTTAAAATATTTAGCTTCCAAATTATTTTTATATTTTAAAATAATAATTTTTAGATTTTTGAAACCATGTTTCAGATTATTTTACAATAAATTCCAGTTCTTTTAAACAACTTTTAGATTAATTATATCTCTTTATTTGAAATAATTTCGATTAAATTACCAAATATTTTTATTATTTTTATTAAGCTATTTTTATTCAATTCATTGATATTTATATCTTTCAAAATTAATATTACATATATATTTTAAGTAATTTTTAAATTTTATTTGTTGATTTTAAATTGTTAAACCTTGTTATTATTATTAATTTTAACTACTATTATTATTTTGATATTTTTATAATAGTTTTCAAACTTTTAAACATTTTATAACACCTCTTAATTTTCGATTTTAAAATTATTTTCCACATTTATATATTAAAATTTTAAACTAATTTTTCAATTTTTAATTTTTAACATAATGTTTAATGTCACGCCCCGTTTTCGTACATTAAATAAAATATATCAGAGTTGCCTTTGGGCGTGCAAAGAGGAAGAAAAGAAGCGAGAAAGAAGTATATATTTTTTTAACTCATAAATAAGATAGACAAATAACGGTTTAAATAATTAAAAAGACATCTTTTAAAGTTTTACGAAAAGATTATGCATACAACGTTTAAAACTAATACTCAAAATAAAACAGCAGAGATCAGGTTAAACATATAAATCTGTTACAGTTTTCCAAAACATCGGCATATTGCCGGAAGATAGCATTTTAACCTAACAGCGGAAAAGACAGGATCCAACATAGGTACAACAGTTTTACAGAGAAACATATCATAAAATGTTTAGAAACATTGTTCGATGTCCAAAATAATTAAAGACAACAGAAACTCCGGATACGGCACCTCTCTCGCAGCATATCTTAGTTTTCATCGTTTCCTGTAGGGTGAGAACAGATAGGGATGAGTGCTTTTGAATACACTCGTGGGAGTAATTTCGGTTTTCAAGATTATATTAACTGATAAAATATATAAGCAATAAACAACACATCACGTAATTCACAGCACATAACAAATGCATTGCACATATAAGCTCTTCGGTGCGGGTAATCCCCGTCTTAGCCGGAAACGATTTCAATACTGTTAGTGTATTTTACGGCTCACTACATCCTCCGTGAGTTTTTTACGGACCATGGGTCCCTCCGTGATGAGTGTGGACTTTTGTCCACGTATAACATTAATCATAATATGCATGATCACATAATATCACAACACAAAATCCCAAAGCATGTAGGATCAAACAATTCATAACATGCGATTATAGGTATGATAACATTATTTAACGTATTAGAAAGTTATAAGCATATAAAGGCATAATAAGTACAGAAACGTAAAAGTCGTTAAGCTCAGAAGTTACCCCCACCTAGCTAGGTGGTGTTTTTCCTCGTGACTTGTACTTTTAAAATCTACGTTGGTCTTTAAGAGTGAAAGCCTACAAATGTAAACATAATCTATTAGTTTCTTATTATGTTCATATCTTATTTTAATATTTAATGAACTCTCTCGGAAATAAAACGATGATGGAAAAGAAAGTGATTTGAAAGGCTTAGAACTCGATCATATATCGAAGAGGGTTCAATTATAATTTTATAGGCGAAAGAATGAGCTTAAACGGACGAGAAACGAGTTAAAACGGTGTGTTTTAGGGTTTAGGGGCAAAAACATAATTTTTGGTTAGGGTTGACTTTAATTCGGGGTAAAACTATAATTATAGAGAAGTTTTGGGGTCAAAGTGGAATTTCTGAAACTTTGGGGGTCGAAAATGTAATATACAGAAGTCTTGGGGGGAAACTCAAAGGTTTGGAAATCCTTGGGGGTCAAAATGAGATATTCTAAAGATTTGGGGGTGAAAGCAAGGTATACAAAAGATTAGGGACTAAATTGTAAATAACCTGGACTTTATCAAATTCACAAAAATCAACCCCACACCCAAACCACCTATTGCCCCTCCGGTCGCCACTGCCACCTCCAATTTCCTGATGCCCGCGGCCACTGCCACTTCCAACACCCCTCTTGCCCGGTGCACTGAGCGCCGGCCTCCTCCGACCACGGCGGCTCCGGAAAAGCTGCCCTCAAACACCACTCCACCACCACCAAGCTCAACCAAACACAGTCCCAACACCATCCAAACACAAGCTTCGTCGGCGCTCCGTGCGCCGGCCGATCACTCACACGACGGCGCTGCATGCACCGTCCCGACCACCCAAACCCGGCGAGAGAGACAAGAGAGGGCAGAGAGATCGAGAGAGAGGAAAGATCGGGGAAAGAGAGAGCAATGGAGAGGAGAGAGAAACATTGTATGCAGAAACTTTGACCGGCCGTTGCTGGAGATCGGTTGGTCCGATCAACGATGTGATCCCGAAATCAAGACGGGCTCGGCGAGAACTTCAATTTAGACTCAAGATTCACCCCGATCGGTGGCCGGATGGCCGGAAATGAAGAGAGAGAAAGAAGTGGGTTTTTAGAGAGAGAAACCGAATCTTCTCCGGCCAATTGCCTGCGAACGCGATGGCGGATGACGATTCTGAGCCCGGGGTTGGAATGGGCTTGGCGAGAGCTTTAAGATGGTATGGGTTTCGATACGTTTCGGTCGGAAAGAAAATACGACGACGGTGGTCGCCGGCGGCGCTCCGGCCGGCCGGCCGCCGAAAAACAATAAAGAAGGAGGAGGAGATTTTATTACCTTGTGTTAAAATTTGCAAAGTGTGGTGAAAATCTCTAGTGTAGGTGTATAATATCCATCCTTAGTCATTTTTCACTTTTTCATCAATTGGGCCTATCTTTGGCCTCGGGCCTCCGATTGGGTCGTTTCTCGTTTCATTTTCTTCGTCTTTCGATCACGATTGTACTCATAGCATGAATTCTATGTTTTTATTTCCATTATGTTTTCAATTAAAATACACAAGCTTTCCGAATTAATTACGTTTCGATAAAAATTAAAACGTTCGATTAATAAATTAAATCGTGAAATTATTCGGTAATTATAAGCAAACATACGATAAATTATTTCACGCATTAATTCGATTAATCTAAAACGCACAAAATTTAAATCACATAATTAAAGTTGAATTATTTAATCGTCAAATTATGCGTCGTTTTTCCCAGGCGCTATATCCCTACCCCTTAAAAGAAATTTCGTCCTTGAAATTCCAAAAGCATACCTAAAAATGGTAAGTCAGGATACTTGTCAAATCTCGTCTTCTTGCTCCCATGTTGCTTCTTCTTTTCCATGACGACTCCATTGGACCTTCACTGGGGCCATCTCCCGATTCCGGAGCTGTCGAGTCTTTCTATCTAGGATGGCTACTGGGACTTCTTCGTAAGTCAGATCTTTCTCGATCTCGATGCCCTTCTGATCGATGACGTGGCTCAGATCAAAGATGTACTTCCGCAGCATGGACACATGAAAGACGTCGTGTACACCTGCGAAGTCTGGTGGCAAGGCTAGACAGTAGGCAACGACCTCGACTCGATCCAAGATCTCAAACGGCCCTACGTACCTCGGTCTCAGTTTTCCTCTTTTGCCAAAACGGTGAACTCCTTTAGTGGGCGACACTTTCAGAAGGACCTTGTCTCCCACTTCAAACTTCAGCTCTCCATACCTTTTGTCTGCATAAGACTTTTATCTGTTTTACGCCACCTTGATCCTTTCTCGAATCTTTCTTATTACTCTTACTGTTTGCTCGACTAGGTCTGGTCCCAAAATATTCTTCTCGCCCACCTCGTCCCAATATAGAGGTGAACGATACTTCCTTTCGTACAAAGCCTCGTATGGTGCCATTTCGATCGTCGACTGGTTGTTGTTGTTGTAAGCAAACTCCGCCAAACATATATGATCCTCCGAACTTCCATGAAGATCTAAGACGCACGTTCTTAACATATCTTCCAGAATTTTTATCATCCTATCGGACTGTCCGTCTATCTGAGGGTGGAAGGCGGTGCTAAAAGCTAGTTTGGTTCCTAGCTCTTTCTATAAACTCTGCCGGAAACTGGAGGTGAAACGCAGGTCTTTATCTGATACGATGAAAACTGGCACGCCGCGCATTCTGATAATTTACTCTAGATAGATCCGAGCTAGCTTATCTAGATTGCAAGTCATCTTGATCGGGAAGATGTGAACCAATTTTGTCAATCTATCTACAAACATTCGTACGACATGATTTTCTCACTTGGTTTTCGGCAACGTCCAACCAAGCCAAAGAAACTTCACACTTCCTTCATAATCATTGGAGCCTTCTAATGCTGACAGCTTCTACCATGGTAGGGTCCACCTCAATCCCCTTTGAGGATATAACGTGTCCGAGAAGAGTCACATTGTAGAGCCAGAACTCACACTTCTTAAACTCTGCATAGAGTTTCTCATTCCTCAAGGTTTCCAACGCAATTTGTAGATGTTGCTCGTGGCGTGCCTTGTCGCTTGAAAAGGTTGGGATGTTATCGGTAAATACCACGATAAAACTATTGAGGTACGGGTGGAAGACTCGATTCATCAGATTCATGAAAACTGCTGGCGCGTTGCTGAGTCCGAACGGCATTACCACAAACTCATAGTGGTCATATCTTGTCCTGACGGCTATCTTCGGTACATCTGCATCTCTGACTTTTATTTGGAGATATTCAGATCTCAAGTTGATCTTCGAAAACATGCTTGCTCCCCTTAAACGATCAAATAGATCTTCAATCTAAGGTAAAATGGGTCCTTATTCTTAACAGTCTGTTTATTCAATTCCCAAAAGTTGATGCCCATCCGAAAAGCTTCCGTCATTTTCTTCACGAAGAGCACTGGGGCTCCTCAATGCGATACGCTTGGTCAAATAAGTCCCCTGTCCAGAAGTTCCTGTAGTTTGATCCTCAATTCTTGCAACTCCTTTGGTGTCATTCCTGCGGTGCTTTCGATACAGGTGCAGATCTTGAGATGAGATCAATCTTAAAAGCAATCTGTCGATCTGGCGGACGATTGGGTAGGTCTTCAGGAAAATATCCATATACTCATTCACGATAGGTACCTTCTTAACAGAACTCGTCTCTTGTTTAAAATCCACCATGTTCATCAACCAAGCCTTGCAATCTCATTTACCGAGCACCTTGGCTGTCTTCATAGCTGATACGTCACTTAGGTCATATCCGACTGGCGTTCTGTAAAATGTGAACTTCTCGTCGCCAGGAATCTGAAAAGTGATCTCCCTCTTATAACACTTGATTACTGCATGGGTCGCCTTAAGATAGTCTATACCCAGTATTGTGTCGAAAACTTTCACCCCTAGCGCACGTGGATCGACTAAAAGAATTCTATTCCCAAACGCGATTCCTAGATTCGATAAGGGTGTTTCGTTCGTACCGTCCTTCCCAATGAGATTCTAACATCTAGGGTTTCAGCGACTACCTTACCGTTCTCAGGGTTCAACATGTCATAAAATCCAAAAGAGACAAAAGAATGGGTTGTCCCGGTATCAAACAGAACGAGAACAGGGATACCAGATACTGTCAATATACCGGTCATGGTTTCGGATCCTTCTGCATCTTGAGAGCGAGTGAGGGCAAAAGCTCGCGCCTGGCCTGCTCCTGGCCTCGATCTTGGGGTGGAAACTCCTGAATTTCGGGGCTTCTGGCAGCTATATGCCATGTGGCCCAGCTTTCCATATCGAAAGCAGTTTCAGGTCCCTTGGAGGCAGGGCCCCACATGCATCTTCCCACACTTGGGACAGACATTCCCTGGCCTAGGCGTAGAGAGTAGCGGAACATTACTGATTCGTGGGGACTTGCTTGGTTATGACCTCGGTTTCTTCACCGTTGCTGTGTTACTGAACTTCGGACATCTGATGGCGACATGTCCTGGTTCTCTGCATCTAAAGCAAATCTGGGTCCCTAGAAGACATGGTCCTGTATGAGCCTTCCCACACTTGGCACACGAGTTTCCCGTCTTAGGGGTAGGGGGAGTGGAACACTGTTGGTCCTTGGGTGCTTGTTTTGATTGAAGCTCTGACTCGAACCAGTCCATTTCCTTTTCCCGGGTATCCCTACGACCTTCTCGAGTGGTGCAACATCCAGGCATAGACGAGAAGCAATCTCCTGGGCTCTCTCGACAACTTCAGCATATGTCATGGTCTCCTGACCAGCCAAGATGGAACTGATTTCTGAACGAAGACCTCTTTCGAAGCGTCGGGCCTTCTTAGAGTCGGTGTCCACCAAATGAGGCGCATACCTGCTCAACAGATTCAATTTCCTTTCGTATTCTCCCATAGTGGTGGTCCTTGGCGAAGGTGTAGGAACTCGGTTTTCTTCCGATCGCGGTACGACTAGGGTAAGAAATTCCGCATAACTGCCTCCTTGAAGGTTTTCCAGTTCATAACGCTCCTTTGCTCCAGAGGTATGGTCCTCGTGTACGATTCCCACCAGTAACTGGCTTCCTCAGTAAGTTGAAACACAGTGCAGGAAACCTTCTATTCTTCAGTGCAAGCCATGTGTCCTAAAAGGCGATCCATCGATCTCAGCCATTCTTCCACCTCAGCTGTTTCCCCCTTTCCGTTGAAAGTTTGCGGATTGAACCGTCGGAATTGTTTGATCACCAGATTTGTGTCATTCTTTGCCGAGGTAACTGGTGCTGGTTGCGGTATCCCAAAATGTCGAGCTAGCCCCCTCAAAATTGATACCAAATCCCCCATGGTGGTGTCCACATGCTCCGGAGGGTTTCCCTCTTGTGGCTAATCATTCATCGGCGGTTGGTTGTCTCTGGGTGGTTGGTTTCGTCTTGGGCGGCCATGAGGCATACTGTTTTGATAAGAACACGATTCACGCGTCTCAAAAGATACTACAAAGATCTTAAAACAACTATTCACAGAGGACAACGAGCACAACGAGAAACAGAGGGAGAAAAGAAGTCTAACGCATCATAAAAAAAAGGGAGAAAAGAAAATAGAGATATTGTAGAGCAGTGAGGGATAAAGAAGACAAACGTAAACATAAATCCATAAAAGATCACGAGTTCAATAAAACATCGTTATACGAAACACCCTACACCGTCCACATAGCCTAAGGGTCTCAAAACACTATGCATCTAAAACTACGCCTATACGACTACGGCGGCGGCTCCGGCTGCTGGCGGTGGTAGTGGTGGTCTCCTATGCCTACGATGATGAGGCTCCGGGTCAGGAACTATCCAGGAACTGTCGTATGAATTCATCCGGTGCTATGCGGGCCACGTAAAAGCTCCTTAACACCAATGTGGGTTAGCCCGCCCACCCTTACTCTTTCATGTTGTCGACCTCATTCTTGTCACCTAACTGATGAAGAGCGTGACTACCCGAACTACCCCACACATCCCAATAGCATATAAATGCACAACAATTTAAACGGGAATTAGATAATACAGAACAGGTAGACATAATATATATAAACATTCTTTCTTTTTAGGTTTCGTGATTTATGAGAGAAGCGCATAGGGAGAGGTGCTTATCCGTCAGATGAGATAACATATATCCCACTTATAAATACAACCAGAAAGTACGTCATGAAACACATTAAAGACAGCCACACACACAAACAGGGGGAACACCCATTAGCACACCCTGTTATGAACAAGGGCCCATGGTAGACTCAACTCTTGGTAACACGACATCAACTTATGCGAACGGCCATACTCGCACACGAGCTCACACTGCTGCACTCAGCGGCTTTGTGGCGGTGACTCAGAGCAGGGTGCCGATTGTAGTGACATCAAGAGGATTTTAAAAGATCTTTTCTCGGTGAAACACGTTTGAAAACAAAACAAGCTAGAACAGTGCCCTACAAAGGGTAGAACACTGCTCTGATATCATATCTGTCACACCTCGTTTTCGTACATTAAATAAAATATATCAGAGTTGCCTTTAGGCGTGCAGAGGGGAAGATAAGAAGAGAGAAAAAAGTATATTTTTTTAACTCATAAATAAGATAAACAAATAACGGTTTAAATAAATAAAAAGACATCTTATAAAGTTTTATGAAAAGATTACGCATACAACGTTTAAAACTAATACTCAAAATAAAACAACAGAGATCAGTTTAAGCATATAAATCTGTTACAGTTTTCCAAAACATCGGCACATCGCCGGAAGATAGCATTTTAACCTAACAGCAGAAAAGACATGATCCAACATAGGTACAACAGTTTTTACAGACATAATATCACAGCACGAAATCCCAAAGCACGTAGGATCAAACAATTCATAACATGCGATTATAGGTATGATAACATTATTTAACATATTAGCAAGTTATAAGCATATCAAGGCATAATAAGTACAGAAATGTAAAAGTCGTTAAGCTCAGAAGTTACCCCCATCTAGCTAGGTGATGTTTTTCCTCGTGACTTGTACTTTTAAAATCTACGTTGGTCTCTAAGAGTGAAAGCCTACAAATATAAACACAATCTATTAGTTTCTTATTATGTTCATATCTTATTTTAATATTTAATGAACTCTCTCGGAAAGAAAACGATGATGGAAAAGAAAGTGATTCGAAAGATTTAGAACTTGATCATATATCGAAGAGGGGTTCGATTACGGTTCTATAGGCGAAAGAATGAGCTTAAACAGACGAGATACGAGTTAAAATGGAGTGTTTTAGGGTTTAGGGGCAAAAACGTAATTTCTGGTTAGAGTTGACTTTGATTCGGGGTAAAACTATAATTATAGAGAAGTTTTGGGGTCAAAGTGGAATTTCTGAAACTTTGGGGGTCGAAAATGTAATATACAGAAGTCTTGGGGGGGAAACTCAAAGGTTTGGAAATCCGTGGGGGTCAAAATGAGATATTCTAAAGATTTGGGGGTGAAAACAAGGTATACAAAAGATTAGGGACTAAATTGTAAATAAACTTAAATTGGGGCTTTCCAATTAAGTCCCTGGACTTTATCAAATTCACAAAAATCAACCCCACACCCAAACCACCCACTGCCCCCCGTCGCCACTGCCACCTCCAGTTTCCCGACGTTGGCGGCCCCTACTGCCGGTGAACTCCACTTCCAACACCCCCTTGCCCGGCGCACTGAGCGCCGGCCTCCTCCGACCACAGCGGCTCCGGAAAAGCTGCCCTCAAACACCACTCCACCACCACCAAACTCAACCAAACACAGCCCCAACACCATCCAAACACAAGCTTCGCCGGCGTTCCGTACGCCGACCGATCACTCACACGGCGGCACTGCATGCGCCACCCCAAACACCCAAACCCGGCGAGAGAGACAAGAGAGGGCAGAGAGATCGAGAGAGAGGAAAGATCGGGGAGAGAGAGAGCAATGGAGAGGAGAGAGAAACATTGCATGCAGAAACTTTGACCGGCCTTTGTCGGAGATCGGCCGGTCCGATCAACGATCCGAGCCTGGAATCGAGACGGGCTCGGCGAGAACTTCAATTTAGACTCAAGATTCGCCCCAATCGGTGGTCGGATGGTTGGAAACGAAGAGAGAGAAAGAAGTGGGTTTTTAGAGAGAGAAACCGAATCTTCTCCGGCCAATTGCCGGCGAACGCGGCAGCGGATGATGATTCTGAGCTCGGGGTTGGAACGGACTCGGCGAGAGCTTTAAGATGGTATGGATTTTGATACGTTTCGGTCGGAAAGAAAATCCGGCGACGGTGGTCGCCGGCGACGGCGGCGACCGCGCTCCGGCCGGCCGGCCACCGTAAAACAAGAGAGAAGGAGGAGGAGATTTTATTACCTTGTGTTAAAATTTGCAAAGTGTGGTGAAAATCTCTAGTGTAGGTGTATAATATCCATCCTTAGTCATTTTTCACTTTTTCATCAATTGGGCCTATCTTTGGCCTCGGGCCTCCGATTGGGTCGTTTCTCGTTTCATTTTTTTCGTCTTTCGATCACGACCGTACTCATAGCATGAATTCTATGTTTTTTTTTCAATTATGCTTTCGATTAAAATACACAAGCTCTCTGAATTAATTATGTTTCGATAAAAATTAAAACGTTTGATCGATAAATTAAATCGTGAAATTATTCGGTAATTATAAGCAAACATACGATAAATTATTTCGCGCATTAATTTGATTAATCTAAAACGCATAAAATTTAAATCACATAATTAAAGTTGAATTATTTAATCGTCAAATTATGCGTCGTTTTTCCCAGGCGCTACATTTAAATTTCATTATTTTCAAATTTTAATCACATCATTAAAATATAATCATATTCTTAAAGTACATGATTAAAAAAGTGAATTTGTATGAAATTATGTTGGTGTATGGTGCTAAACTTCTCCACAATTTATAGATGTGGACAAATCTTGTTTAGTACTTTTCTATTTCCTGAAAAATGTATTGAGTAAATTTAAAATTTGGATGCAAGTAAGTGAATTCTATTGGAATAGGGCCCACAATTGAATATTTAAATATTACAAATAGTAGGGCCCACAATTGAATTTTTAAATATTATTATCATAACATCTTCTTGTAAATGAAAAAAATGCATGATTACTTATAAAATATTATTTTTTTAAGCCTAAAAAAATCAAAAAGAAAATATTTATACAATCATCAATTTGATGTGACATTTTTAGAAGGGAAAGTGGCAAATTAGTAAAATTTGCCAACTTTTCTCATTTTATATATGGTATAGATTATGATTTGGTCTAATCCTGTAATGTGTATAACGCAAGCGTAAGCGTGATGAAGACACGAAAAAGATGGAAAAATCCAAGTTTTTCAATATATCAAAACTCTCTCAAAATAATCCAACATCCAAAATATAAATACTGGGGTTAAGGCATGCAAGCCCGACTCAATAACAAATTAATTGAATAAAAGAAAGCCCAACAGCATAAAATAATAACTTGATCCAAGAATTAACTAATTTTCGGTCTCTTCTCCATCATTCTCTCCTGCATGAGAATGATTCGCCCTCGAATTATTGTGGGTCTCTTCTCCACCTAAATTATCTCCCGCGAATGGAACCAAGTGCTTGACATTAAAAACATCGGAGGTTCGTACGTGAGGCGGAAGACGCAGTCGGTTGGCATTGGGATTAATCTTCTCGAGCACTTCAATGGGCCTGATTTTCTGGGAAGCAAGTTTGTTGTACTCAAACAAGGTCTCCGACCTCAAACTCAACATGCTGACCATGAATATCCGCAAGAGCCTTGTAGCGTGAATTACTCTCCTCTAAATGGGCACGAGCAGACACGTGAATCTGCTTCACATTGTCAATAAAATCTGAGGCATGCCCCTCCAAACGGCCACAAAATGGAACAACAAGCAAGTCTACGGGACCCCGTGGGACGAACCTGTAGACAATCTCAAATGGACAGTATCCCGTACTGCGATTAAGTGCCGAGTTGTGGGCAAATTTTGCTTTGCTAAGCTGTATGTCCCATAACTTGATATTATCGCCAACCAAACAACGCAAAAATTTGCCCAGAGAATGATTCATCACCTCAGTTTGTCCATCGATTTGAGGGTGGTAAACGTTGCTAAAGTGGAGCTCGATGTTGGCCATGCGCCAAAGATTATGCCAAAAATGGGATAGAAAACGAGTGTCCCGATCTGAGACAATAGAAGATGGGAGGCCATGCAAACGATACACATCATGAAAGAACAACTGGGCAACGTGAAGGGCATCAGAAGTGCGCTTGTATGGAATAAAATGAGCCATCTTCGAGAAACGGTCAACCACCACAAAAATAGAGTCGAATCCCCGTTGGGTCCAAGGAAGCCCAAACACGAAATCCATGCTGATGTCGAGCCAATGAGCAGAAAGTTGACAGGTGCGACACCGGTCCATAAAACTGGTGATGTCACATCGCAGTGAGAGCCAATAGAATTGGCACTGAATAAGAGCCAATGTCCGATCCCGGCCTACGTGGCCAACCCCATGCAACTCAATAATCAAACGCAACCGAAGACTACAATCGAGGATATAGAGCTGTAAAAGAGAAAACCATCAGATAATGTGTAGCCCGAAGCATCGCCCGTCGTAATACGTAACAAGATTTTCCCAAAGAATAGATCAATCGAGTAAAATGGACAAATGAGTCAAAGCCCGTAACGAACACTCGCATGTCAACCAATAATGAGTGTCGGCAGCTGAGGGCGTCGGCGACATGGTTGGCGACACCAAAGGTGTGACAAAACACAAAAGTGAACTGCTGTAAGTATGAAGCCCACGAGGCGTGCTGAGAGAACACAAAATCTTGACTGCCCAAATACTTGAGAGAATCATGATCGGTGTATAAAATGAACTCACGCTGGAACAAATAATGGCGCCAATGACTCACAGCTTGAACAATAGCGTAGAACTCCACATCATAGGCACCTCCTGACTGAGGACAGTACCAATACCAACCTTTGAGGCATCGTAATGCAACTCGAATGGAACTGTGAAGTCGGGAAGGATAAGGATAAAGACCGTAGTGAGCTTCTGTTTAATAGACACAAAGGCGAACTCGGCCTCTAGGGACCAAACAAAGGGCTTCCCCCGCATACAATCTGTGATGGGAGCCCTAATCGAACTGAAATGGGGAATAAAACGCCGATAGAAAGAGGCGAGGCCATGAAAACTCCGAACCGCAATGATAGAAGTAGCAGAAGGTTGCAGGACTGATCTTAGCATCGTCCACACTGATGCCAGCTGTTGAGATACGATAATCGAGAAAGAGCACAGAATCGGTAGAGAATACACATTTATGCGGCGCCCCAAGAAACCTCTTCGCTCGAAGAATAAACAAAATGTTGTGGAGGTGGCCCAAATGGTCAGCCGCAGAACGACTATAGATCAAGATTTCATCAAAGTATACCACAACACAAGTACCAATAAGGGGGTGAAGAGCCTGATTCATCACACATATAAAAGTGCTTGGAGCGTTCGACAGGCCGAAGGGCATAATCAACCACTCGAAGAGACCCTCCCGAGTCTTGAAAGCCGTCTTCCACTCATCACCCGGGTGAATACAGATCTGATGATAACCACTACGTAAGTCCAATTTTGAAAAAACCGAAGAGTCACTCAACTGATCCAATAAGTTATCCAAACGTGGAATCGGGAAACGGTAACGAACAATAATCTTGTTGACAACCCGACTGTCAACACACATACGCTATGACCTATCCTTTTTTGGGGTAAGAAGGACTGGGACAGCACATGGATTGAGGCTCTCGCGAACAAGACCCTGCTGTAAAAAGTTCTCAACCTGGCGATGAAGCTCAGCATGCTCAGTCGGACTCATACGATAATGCGGGCGGTTGGGCAAGGACGCCCCAAGCACCAAGTCAATATGATGTTGTATGTCACGGAGAGAAAGCAATTCAATGCGTGGTTTCCGGGAGAACACATCGGCAAATTCCTGTAATAAAGGTTGAGCAATAGCTGGAGGAGTAGTAGTATCACTAATATCATGTGCAATCAACAAAAAACCTAAAAAACCCGAAGATAATTCCCTCTCAAAGGCAGAATGAGATAATAAAGTGACCAGTGCAGCAACCGACTGGATAGATATGGGCTGAACAGAAGAATGCAGGACAACCCTCAAACCATCAGAAACAAAGAAATATGTGTTCAAAAATACATCATGCATAACTCGACGATCGTAGTTCAAGGAAGCCCCAAAAAGAAGTGGCAAGTGTCCATGGGCACTACGTCGCACCACACAACATCATGATATTTCCCCCCAATAGAAAAATTCATAAGAGCACGATCAGTGACAGATACCATATTATCACGATTTAACCAAGCCAAAGTATAAGATGTGGGATGAGATAAAGTAGCAAGAGATAATTTGGAAACAACAATACTCGAAATAACATTCTCGCAAGCTCCATAGTCAATGATAAACTTACAGAGCTTGCCTTCAATGGTGTATGTGGACTG
Organism: Scutellaria minor; assembly: GCA_954870855.1. Taxonomy (NCBI): domain Eukaryota; kingdom Viridiplantae; phylum Streptophyta; class Magnoliopsida; order Lamiales; family Lamiaceae; genus Scutellaria; species Scutellaria minor. The sequence goes on from OX940737.1 coordinate 15,213,615, forward strand.
AAATATTGCATGGCGATGGGCAGCCTTCTCGTCTGACTTTGGGGAAAGAAAAATACGCTGGAGCACAAGCAAAGGACTGTCATCCCCTTGTAAATGCATCTCAATAGGTTCATCACTCGGTTCCTCATCATCAACCGACAGACCATCATAAAGGACGTCCTCATTATCAGTAGTGAAAAGGACACGAGAGCCACTAGCATGAGGACAGTTTGCAAAACGATGACCCGGGTCACCACATTTGAAACAGCGACAAAACATCAAATTACGGGGACCCACTGTAACGCCCCAAAATCTTTCGTTAAAAATATCAGAGTTTTTCGTTTTTGGGCGTTAAGAGAGAAAAAGGAAAGAGGCGTACATGATATTAAAAAGAAAGAATAAGGAAAGGACAAGAAGTGATACTCTTAAACCATCGGATACAACCGATAAAAGAGAGTTTAAAACATTACGCAGCGGAAAAACATCAGGATCTTTTACAAAGATGAGAAAATATAGTTAACATTTTACAAAACGTGGAACATCGTTTCAACATAGCTTTAAAGACAAAACCGGACAAAGGACACCGCCGATAGGGCACCCCTCTCTCTACGCGTCAAGATTCTCTTCTTCTCCTGTAGTGTGAGTACAGAATAAGGGGTGAGTGCGTTGAATACACTCGTGGGGAATAACATCCGCATCTTATAACAGTCAACAGTTATACATACCAGGAATATAACACTCAGCCACGTTGCCACAGTATAACATGATCACGTAATCATAACATATGTCTCATCATTTAGGACTTCTCAATCATACTTTGAAATAGGGAAAACTGTAAACAGTTACAGAGTTAGAAATTACCCCCACCTCGTTCGGTGGTTACCACGTGAGTAGCGAGTCCAGAGATCTCGTGTCTCAAATCTCGTGTCTCAAATCCCGTATCTCGATGTTCAATCCAACTGATAGCCTACATACGTAACGGTGTTCTTAGATCCTTAAAAACATAATTAAAGCGATAACAGACTCCGGCGGAGAAACGATCGTAAAATACGCGACAGATCGAGAGCTCTAAAGATCGGAGTTGAAGAAACGAGAGTGGATATCCAATCCATATGGCTGAGATGATAGAGAAAGAAATTTGGGGCACGACGGAAAAAGAATGAGCTCAATCGGAGTTCAAACGAGCTCAAACGGAGCATTTTAAGTTTAGGGGTAAAACGGTAATTTTGGTCAAAGGGTTGACTTTGACCGGGCCCACGACCCTCGGTCAATGACGTCTCGTCGGCGATGACTCGAAACGGATGAACAACGGAAAGAAAACGAGGTTCGGATCGAAAACACGGCGTCGGGTGCGCATGGGCGCGCACGGTGCGCGCGGCTTCCCGACACCCGACGGCTGCCGAGTTTTCTCGGCAGCTGCTGCACCCGGCGCACACCTGGTCGAGTTTTCTCGGCCAGGACCTTCCCAGCTTTCCCGACGGTGGCCTGCTCGAGCAGGCTACTTCCCGGCGTCGCCCGGCGCGGCGGCGCCGCCTCCAGCCACCACCACCTACCTCGCCGGATACCTCGCACCGCTGGCTACCACCTCCGGCCGTCCATCGCCGGATTCCGGCGGTGAATAGTGTCCGAATCTTCGCCGCAAAAACCTTCGAAGCCCAGTTTTTCGAAAATCCCAACTTCAACCAAAACTCCGGCCGGCGACTTCCCGTCGCCGGCGACGACTCCCAACACCTACGCCGGCGACTCCCCGTCGCCGGCAACCCATTCCGGCCAAGCCCAACCACCATCACAGCCTTTACACCCTCTTGCATAAACACACACACACACTTACGTATTACACACACACACACCGATCTTCCCAGCTCCGGCCGGCGGCCTCCTGCCGCCGGCGACCACCACTCATCACTCTCACCTTGGCCGGCGACCCCCAGTCGCCGGCCACCACCATCGCCGAGCACACACACACACACAGCAAGTTACACACACAAACATACAGCGTATGGTGTACCACACACACACACCCACGGTTCTTGCTTGGCCGGCGACTTCCAGTCGCCGGCCACCCTCCCCACAGCCTCGCCGGCGACCTCTCGTCGCCGGCCATCAGTTCACACACGGCGGCGCCACCATGCGCCGCCCCAACAGTGAGCACAACACACACACACTACAACACCTTCAAACACACACACACCATGCGATACACATATATACACACTGTCCTTCTCCGGCGCCGCCACCCACGGCGGCGCCGGCCCTCCAGCAGGTCACCCTACCTCCGGCGGTCCTCCGGTCGTCAGCTCCGGCGAGAAGAGAGAGAAAAACAGAGGAGAGAGAGAAGGTGGCACAAGGGTTAGGGTTAGGGTGTAAGAGGCTGTTTTTCGCCGTTTTCCGGCGAACAAGAAATCGGATTTGAAATCCGAGACCTATCCTAGATTCGTCTCATTGAGACGAACGTCGTGTGCGAAAATCGTCTGATTCCGACAACTTTGAATTTTTCCGGCCACCGGCCGGCGGCGGCGCCGCCGCGCCGACGGCGGCGCCGGCGGTGGCCCGCCTGAAACAGAAACCCGGAAAGAAAGAGAGGAGAGAGAAGGACTTACTCGTTTTCGTCGCTTTCGGCTCGTTCGGAGAAACGGTGAAAAATGAATCGGAGGAGCCTCTATTTATAGAATTCGCAAAATTACTATTCACCGAAAATATCTCCTTTACTATTCATCCAAAATATCTCAAACACTATTCATCCGTTGACTTTTCAACATTACTATTCACGTAAATATCTTCGCTTCATTTCATCGTAAATATCTTCCGATTTTCCGAAACTCCGGGTTTTGTCCTTTCCGTCGTCGTTCGAGCTACGGGTCTCCGATTGACCTCTAGTTCGTTTCTATCTTCTCGTCTTTCCAAGACGCATCTTATGGTATGAAAATATTCTATATACCATGTCCATGGAAATTATCCGTCTAAGTCACGCGTTAAACACGTATCTGAAACGCACGTAATAAATTAAACAGTCAAAGTAAACGCGCATACTTATTAAGTCATACGTTAAATATTTAATTTAATCAATTATGCTTGTTTTGATCCGGGGTGCTACATCCCTTACCCCTTAAAATAATTTCGTCCTCGAAATTGAGCACGTACTTAGAACATCGAAACTAGATACTTTGTCAAACCTCTCATCCTCTTATCTCCGTGTTGCTTCTTTCTTTCCATTTCTCGTCAAGGAACTTGCAGGTTTTGATTACTTGGTTAAGCTCGATGTTCAGAACTTTCGTCGGTCCTGAGCTTTTCCAATTCTCTCTCGATCCTTCCTGACCGATCCATATTTCTGCTTCTCATTCCTCTCATTTCCGAAAAGTACCGGAGCTCCCCAAGGCGACACGCTTGGTCCGATGGAACCTTTGTCCAACAGTTCTGGTAATAGAACCTTCAGTTCTTGTAATTCCTTCGGTGTCATCCGATATAGAGCTCTTGACACCGGTGCCGATCCTAAGAACGAGATCGATCTCGAAGGTCACTTGTCGATCCGGTGGAGGACCAGGTATACCCTTTGGAATTACGTCCATGCATTCCTTTATCACCGGCACCTTTCCGATAGAAGTCGATCCTTGCTCAGGGTTCACCATGTTGACCAACCAAGCTTCGCAATTTCCTTTGCTAAGCATCTGGGTTGCCTTCATGTTCGTTATAATCCTTGAGTCAACTTTAACTCATGTCCCATGAAAGGTGAACTCCGGTTCTCCAGGTGTTTAAAAGACTACCTCCCACGCATGGCACTTGTTCACTGCGTGATTTTACAGTAAGCCAATCCATTTCCATAATCATCTCAAGTCCTTCATCTCTAACGCATATAGATCGGCTAAAAGAATTCTTCTCCCAAGCGCGATCTTTAAACCTTGGCAAAGGTGTTTCGTTCGTATCGCCCTATAAACGGCATACGAAACTAACCCTTATAATTTACCCCATGTAACCCAACAATCTTAACAACATATAAACAAATACCAAGTATCATGATACCGGTAAACGTTACTTCATAAATCATATAACATTCTCAATAGCTTCTCTGTCATTCATTTACCATCGTAGGATAAATTTCCTGTCATTCGTTTATCATCATAGCATAACATAGTCTAATCTCAATAGATTCTTTGTCATTCATTTATCATCGTAGTATAACATTATCTTGCGGGTTATCGTATACCCAACTTACATATATCAACCAGAAAAACACAACATAAGTAAAACATCATGTAACACATAACAGATGAGCACTCTTTTTCTTCAGTTCTTATGATTAAAGAGAGACACGTATAGAGAGAGGATGGTGCTTATCCGTTTCTTTTCAAAAACCTTTTTGAAAACCTTCACACGTTTTAGAAACACATCTTTCTCACTCGTTTAAAACACATCCTTCTCGTTCAAAACACATCTTCCTTGTTCAAAACACATCTTTCTCGTTGAAAATACATCTTTCTCATTCATCATCACAGCACACAAGAATGCCTTGCACCCATAACATTTCCTTCGGTACAGGTGGGTATTTCCCATCTTACCCCGTATCCTAAGTACAGGATGGTATTTCCCATCTACCCCATACCTCAAGTACAGGATGGTATTTCCCATCTACCCTGTTTCCTAGGTACAAGAGAGAATTCCCCCATCTTTTCCCGTACACGGTTTCAAGATCATTGGTGCTTAGCCGTTTCTTTTCGAAAACCCGACCACGTTTTAAAATCACACTTTTGAAATCACGTTTACTCTTTTTAAATCAAGCTTGAGCAAAGCCCTACAAAGGGTAGAACTAAGCTCTGATACCATCTGTAACGCCCCAAAATCTTTCGTTAAAAATATCAGAGTTTTTCGTTTTTGGGCGTTAAGAGAGAAAAAGGAAAGAGGCGTACATGATATTAAAAAGAAAGAATAAGGAAAGGACAAGAAGTGATACTCTTAAACCATCGGATACAACCGATAAAAGAGAGTTTAAAACATTACGCAGCGGAAAAACATCAGGATCTTTTACAAAGATGAGAAAATATAGTTAACATTTTACAAAACGTGGAACATCGTTTCAACATAGCTTTAAAGACAAAACCGGACAAAGGACACCGCCGATAGGGCACCCCTCTCTCTACGCGTCAAGATTCTCTTCTTCTCCTGTAGTGTGAGTACAGAATAAGGGGTGAGTGCGTTGAATACACTCGTGGGGAATAACATCCGCATCTTATAACAGTCAACAGTTATACATACCAGGAATATAACACTCAGCCACGTTGCCACAGTATAACATGATCACGTAATCATAACATATGTCTCATCATTTAGGACTTCTCAATCATACTTTGAAATAGGGAAAACTGTAAACAGTTACAGAGTTAGAAATTACCCCCACCTCGTTCGGTGGTTACCACGTGAGTAGCGAGTCCAGAGATCTCGTGTCTCAAATCTCGTGTCTCAAATCCCGTATCTCGATGTTCAATCCAACTGATAGCCTACATACGTAACGGTGTTCTTAGATCCTTAAAAACATAATTAAAGCGATAACAGACTCCGGCGGAGAAACGATCGTAAAATACGCGACAGATCGAGAGCTCTAAAGATCGGAGTTGAAGAAACGAGAGTGGATATCCAATCCATATGGCTGAGATGATAGAGAAAGAAATTTGGGGCACGACGGAAAAAGAATGAGCTCAATCGGAGTTCAAACGAGCTCAAACGGAGCATTTTAAGTTTAGGGGTAAAACGGTAATTTTGGTCAAAGGGTTGACTTTGACCGGGCCCACGACCCTCGGTCAATGACGTCTCGTCGGCGATGACTCGAAACGGATGAACAACGGAAAGAAAACGAGGTTCGGATCGAAAACACGGCGTCGGGTGCGCATGGGCGCGCACGGTGCGCGCGGCTTCCCGACACCCGACGGCTGCCGAGTTTTCTCGGCAGCTGCTGCACCCGGCGCACACCTGGTCGAGTTTTCTCGGCCAGGACCTTCCCAGCTTTCCCGACGGTGGCCTGCTCGAGCAGGCTACTTCCCGGCGTCGCCCGGCGCGGCGGCGCCGCCTCCAGCCACCACCACCTACCTCGCCGGATACCTCGCACCGCTGGCTACCACCTCCGGCCGTCCATCGCCGGATTCCGGCGGTGAATAGTGTCCGAATCTTCGCCGCAAAAACCTTCGAAGCCCAGTTTTTCGAAAATCCCAACTTCAACCAAAACTCCGGCCGGCGACTTCCCGTCGCCGGCGACGACTCCCAACACCTACGCCGGCGACTCCCCGTCGCCGGCAACCCATTCCGGCCAAGCCCAACCACCATCACAGCCTTTACACCCTCTTGCATAAACACACACACACACTTACGTATTACACACACACACACCGATCTTCCCAGCTCCGGCCGGCGGCCTCCTGCCGCCGGCGACCACCACTCATCACTCTCACCTTGGCCGGCGACCCCCAGTCGCCGGCCACCACCATCGCCGAGCACACACACACACACAGCAAGTTACACACACAAACATACAGCGTATGGTGTACCACACACACACACCCACGGTTCTTGCTTGGCCGGCGACTTCCAGTCGCCGGCCACCCTCCCCACAGCCTCGCCGGCGACCTCTCGTCGCCGGCCATCAGTTCACACACGGCGGCGCCACCATGCGCCGCCCCAACAGTGAGCACAACACACACACACTACAACACCTTCAAACACACACACACCATGCGATACACATATATACACACTGTCCTTCTCCGGCGCCGCCACCCACGGCGGCGCCGGCCCTCCAGCAGGTCACCCTACCTCCGGCGGTCCTCCGGTCGTCAGCTCCGGCGAGAAGAGAGAGAAAAACAGAGGAGAGAGAGAAGGTGGCACAAGGGTTAGGGTTAGGGTGTAAGAGGCTGTTTTTCGCCGTTTTCCGGCGAACAAGAAATCGGATTTGAAATCCGAGACCTATCCTAGATTCGTCTCATTGAGACGAACGTCGTGTGCGAAAATCGTCTGATTCCGACAACTTTGAATTTTTCCGGCCACCGGCCGGCGGCGGCGCCGCCGCGCCGACGGCGGCGCCGGCGGTGGCCCGCCTGAAACAGAAACCCGGAAAGAAAGAGAGGAGAGAGAAGGACTTACTCGTTTTCGTCGCTTTCGGCTCGTTCGGAGAAACGGTGAAAAATGAATCGGAGGAGCCTCTATTTATAGAATTCGCAAAATTACTATTCACCGAAAATATCTCCTTTACTATTCATCCAAAATATCTCAAACACTATTCATCCGTTGACTTTTCAACATTACTATTCACGTAAATATCTTCGCTTCATTTCATCGTAAATATCTTCCGATTTTCCGAAACTCCGGGTTTTGTCCTTTCCGTCGTCGTTCGAGCTACGGGTCTCCGATTGACCTCTAGTTCGTTTCTATCTTCTCGTCTTTCCAAGACGCATCTTATGGTATGAAAATATTCTATATACCATGTCCATGGAAATTATCCGTCTAAGTCACGCGTTAAACACGTATCTGAAACGCACGTAATAAATTAAACAGTCAAAGTAAACGCGCATACTTATTAAGTCATACGTTAAATATTTAATTTAATCAATTATGCTTGTTTTGATCCGGGGTGCTACACCCACCTGGGAATGAAGGCTTTGGGACAGAGGCTGAACTAGCCGGAGGAGCAGGAACGGGCCAGCGTTCAGGTGGAGTAGTGGCATGAAATGACCGACGGGTGAACTGAGTTTCAAGAGTAGCCGCAAGTTGATGAGCTTCAGCGAGATTGGCCGGGCAAAACAGGTTTAACATATCTTGAAATTGAACCCGCAATCCACTGATATAACGGGACTCGATCTGGGGCTGAGTTTCACACGAATCGATTCGCGTTAAGAGTTGATAAAACTCAGTCGAGTAATCAGCAACCGAACGGGGGCCCTGGCGCAAAGTTTGGAAATTCTAGTATTAAATACGATCGTAATTCAAGGGTAAGAATTCACGATCCAAAACCTTTCGAAATTTATCCCACCAGATTATAATCGACTTGCCGGTGCGAGCGCGGGAAGTTTTAATCTAGCACCACCAAGAAGAGACCCTATCGCGGAATCGAGTTGCAACAAGAGCGACACGCCGCTTGAACAGGACAGCCTTGAAATCGAGTAGGTCCTCAACCATGTAAGCCCAATCCAGATATTCATCTAAGTTACCACTGCCGCGAAATTCAGGAATGTCGAGGCAGAATCCCGATTCCCAGCGTGCCTCGTCACCGTGGACGGGGGAGGAATGGTGGCCGAGGAGTGCAAATGGGTTGTCCATGGTGAAGGTTTCCTCGTCGTCGGATTCCAGATCGACATCAAACGCTGCATCACGGGGATTAGAAGGAGCATGCGGGAGTTCGTGGCCAGTAGGGAAAATCCACGAAAATTTCTCAAGGTGATCAGCCTGTGGCGTGCGGATCTCGGTGAGGCTTTGTGAGACAAGGGTAACCTGCTCATGGAGCTGGTTGATATCTGCGCGGTCATCATGTTTGGGCGGCATGACAACTCCAGGGATTGACTCTGGATACCAACTGATGCAAGCGTAAGCGTGATGAAGACAGGAAGAAGATCGGAAAATTCAGGTTTTTCAATATATCAAAACTGTCTCAAAATAATCCAACATCCAAAATATAAATATTAGGATGAAGGCATGCAAGCCCGACTCAATAACAAATTAACTAAATAAAAGAAAGCCTAACAACATAAAATAATAAACTTGATCCAAGAATTAACTAATTTTCGGTCTCTTCTCCATTAGTGTAGCTTGTTACCATTAAAGAAATTTCACAAAGAAATTAATCAATTTATATTATCCTAAGTTATGTTGCAAAATAATTTTATACTTTATCATCTTAACTTTCATAATTCACGAAAATGCTAAAGTAATATCCAGGCAAAATACCACAATAGACTTTATGACGTAAAGTAATAAACTGAATAAAATTATAATAAAGAGTAGAGTAAACTACTTTTTTCGCCCATTATGTTTGTCGTTTCGCAGTTTTGCCCTTTTTGAATTCGGGCTTGCAATTTAGGACTTTATTTTTTAAAATTTCGCAATTACTGCCCAATTTCGGCCCGAATTGCTTAATTGGGCTGAAATCGCACGTTTTTTGCACGTGACTCCTCAATTTGGGCTGAAATTGCTGACATGGCCATCATTTATTGTCGTGGAATTTCCTTCTTTTTTTTTACTCTCAAGTGTATTAGAAACTGGGACCCGCAATGACACATCACTCAAATTTAAAAAACCTAATTCTCTTTCTCTCTCCTCACACCGCTCTCTCTGTGCAGATTCACCATCGCCGCCGCTACTGTTCATCGTCACCCCGCCGCTGCTCATCATCTTTCAGTCCCTCCACAAAATCACCACCATCTTCTTCATCCTTCTCACCGCAGCTCCCCACCGCCTTCATCATCATCGACCCCATCTTCTCCGTCCATCAGATCGTCGTCGCCGTCATCCCGTCCTTTTCTCCGTCCATCAGACCTCCGTCGCCGCCTCAACAGTCAACACCTCAACCTTCTCCACCACTGCCTTCTTCTCCACCCATCTTCTTCTTCTTCAGCCAACCTCCGGCGATCTCCGCCATTTTTTCCGTCGCCGCCATCTTCAGCCCCCCTTTCTCCTTCACAGCAGCTCCACCGTCACCCATCTTCTCACCTCTCACCGACGAAATCCGAGCTCCAACCATCTCAACCCCGGCGAAACCGATCAACTCAGCTTCTCTCTTCACCGACCAACTCAGCCTCTCTCTCACCGGCGAACCTGATTTCCACCGCCCATCACACTAATTTCTCTTCTCCAGCCTGCTCAACCTCCATAAATCCTCCATCTGAAACACTGCTATTCACTTCCTTCACCACTCAGCTCTGTTTCTCCAGCGACACCACCGCCGCTGCTACACATCTCCGCCGCTGCTACAGTCCCGACGCGCACTAATTTGGGTGTTCTTTTAATTTGGGGAATTAGGGTTCTAAGTTATTAGGGGTGTTTTGGTGTAAGATGGGTCCCACTATTAAGTGTATTTGTGAGAAAAAAAAACCCAGGAAATCCACGTCAACAAATTAGAAGCCATGTAAGCAATTTCAGCCCGAAATCATCGGTCACGTGCAAAAAACGTGCGATTTCAGCCCAATTAATCGATTCGGGCCGAATTTGGGCAGTAATTGCTAAATTTTAAAAAATAAAGTCCTAAATTGCAAGCCCGAATTAAAAAAGGGCAAAACTGCGAAAAGACAAACATAATGGGCGAAAAAAGTAGTTTACTCTAAAGAGTATTTTCCATTTCAAATGTGTGTTTTCCGAGTACATAGATAATTAAACCATTACTTGTATAATATGTCAGGGAATGGAAAACAAACCTAGCAAAAGATTAGAAAACTACAGTATAACTTAATAGTTAAAGATAGTAGTTGATCGTGGCACACCAGATCAATGCCTTGAGAGTTGTCATATGCTATTCCGCAAACGATGAGTTTCTTCCAGCTTGAAAAGTTCCATCATAAAGTACAACTACGAGCCATTGAAGAGAGTCGGTGCCGGCAAGCTGCCGTTCCAGGGCCATGACTGAGCAGACGGACCGCCGTTCCAGAACCATGGCTGCGTCGGACCTTTCCAGAACCATGGCGGGCAAGACTGACATACCGGTGGGAGAACATTTTGAGCCGGCGGGACGCCGTTCCAAGGCCATGACGAGCAAGGCAGAGACGCCGGCGGAGGAACATTCTCAGGCGGGCCATACAAATTCCAAGGCTAAGGCACCGACACCGCCTTGACTCCCATCACCGCAGGACGAGGTGGCATGATGACTTAAGACTGTATTTGAAAATTTTCAAATGGAGAGAACTGAAAAACTTTCTTGGGAAATGAAGGCCTATATAAATATACTAGACTTTTCTTGGGCAAGGAGTCACACACACACATATATAGGATTGATACATATATATGTATAGGACCGCCGTTCCAGAGCCATGGCTGTATCGGACCATTTCAGAACCATGTCAGAACCATGGTGGGCAAGGCTGATGCACCGGTGGGGGAACATTCTCAGGCTGCTGTGCCGATCGCTATTTCAGAACCATGACGGGCAAAGCTGATACGCCGGGGGGAGAACATTCTCAGGCTGTTGCGCCAATCGGGGGAACATTTTGAGGCAGGCCATACAAATTCCAAGGCCAAGGCGCCAGCATCGGCTGGACTCCCACCACCGTAGGACGAGGTTGCATGATGACTTAAGACTATATTTGAAAATTTTCAAATGACGGCATCGGCTGGACTCCCACCAGTGCAGGACGAGGTGGCATGATGACTTAAGATTGTATTTGAAAATTTTCAAATGGGGAGAACTGAAAAACTTTCTTGGGAAAGGAAGACCTATATAAATATACTAGACTTTTTCTGGGCAAGGAGTCTCACACATATATATAGGGTTGATACATATATATGTATAAGACCGCTGTTCCAGAACTATGGCTACGCCGGACCATTCCAGAACCAAGACGGGCAACGCTGATACATATATATGTATAGGACCGCCGTTCCAGAGCTATGGCTGCGCCGGACCATTCCAGAATCAAGACGGGCAAGGCTGACGCGCCGGTGGGAGAACATTCTCAGGCTGCTGCACCAGTAGGGGACTGAGGCGAGCCATACCATTCTAGAGCCAAGGCGGGCAAGGCTGACGCATCGGTGGGGGAACATTCTCAGATTGAGGCGTCGGTGGGGACATTCTGAGGTGGGCAATACAAATTCCAGGACAAGGTGCTCAGTTGCATTAAAATCTTATTATGATCGAAGAAAGTGATCGATAAAGTTGATATCATCTTAGTTATTCTATTGTTTTGTCTCACAATTGTTATGTGTCAGATCGATAAATTATCATTTCGACCTATGCATGTTCAACAACAACTACTAAAAAATAAGCATTTGTCTGCTGATTTTTGGATTATCTTAATTTTTGTTTTGAATTGCTCCAGGTACAAGAATGCTTTAGGAGGTGCATGGGTTGTTATGATTTTGTTTATGTGCTATGTTCTAACAGAAATCTTGCGAGTTTCAAGCAGCACATGACTGAGTTATTGGACAGGTCAAGACAGCAGCACAGATATACATGGCCTAATTCATTTTGGTTGATCACCTCAAGCTTGTACGATGCGAGACGGCGCATCGGCTGGACTCCCACCACCGCAGGACGAGGTGGCATAATGATTGAAGATTGTGTTTGAAAATTTTCAAATGGGGATAACTGAAAAACTTTCTTGGAAAAAAAAGGCATATATAAATATACTAGACTTTTCTTGGACAGGAGTCTCACACATATATATATATATAGAATGATGAAAATTTCGGTTTCGATGGAAATATTGATATCTTAATTTTACGGAAATATCGTGGAAATATCGGTATATAAATTTATTGATATTTTTCCGATATTTAACGATATTTCCCCCACATTTCATCGATATTTATCGATATTTCAATTATATTTCACAATTTCCCCCAATATTTCGTCGATATTTCCCCCAATATTTTACCAATTCCTACAAGGATGAAGTCACCGATATTGAAATCGATATTTCACTGATATTTTCCCAATATTTCACCTATTTTTCTACAAACGGTAGGATGACCGATATTGAAATCCATATTTAGCCGATATTTTATCGATTCTCTACTGGTTATGTGGAAAAATGAAAATATCGAAGATATATTGATTGCACGTGAAAAAATGGAAATATCGAGGAAATATCAAAGATATTTCCGGATATTTTCATCCATGTATATATATATATAGGGCTGATACATATATATGTATAGGACCGCCGTTCCAGAGCCATGCGCCGGACCATTCCAGAACCATGGTGGGGCTACACCGGACCATTCCAGAACCATATGGCGGGTAAGGCTGCTACGTCGGGGAATATTCAGAGGGGGCTGCGCCGGAACATTCTGAGGGGCTGCGCCGTCGGGGAACATTCTGAGGGGGCTGCGCCGGACCATTCCAGAACCATGGCGGGCAAGGCTGCTGCGCCGGGGAACATTCTACATTCTGAGGGGCTGTACCGGACCATTCCAGAACTATGGTGGACAAGACTGCTGTGCCGATGGGGACATTCTCTAGGCTGAGGCGCCGACGGTTCTGAGGAGGGCCATACAAATTCCAGAAATTCCAAGGCCACCCGTCCCACCGCGAGACAAGGTGGCATGATGATTGAAGATTGTGTTTGAAAATTTTCAAAATTTTCAAATGGGAGAACTGAAAAACTTTCTTGGGAAATATACGAGACTTTTCTTAGGCAAGGAGTCTCTTATATATATATAGAATGATGAAAATTTCGGTTTCGATGGAAATATCGGTACATAAATTTATTGATATTTTTCCGATATTTAACGATATTTTCCCCACATTTCATCGATATTTATCAATATTTCAATTGATATTTTTCCGATATTTAACTATATTTCCCCACATTTCATCGATATTTATCAATATTTCAATTATATTTCACCGATTTTTATATAATTTGTACCATGAAATCATCGATATTGAAATCAATACCGATATTTATCGATATTTATATTTCCCCCAATATTTCGTCGATATTTCCCCCAATATTTTACCTATTTTCCTACAAATTGTAGGATGAAGTCACCGATATTAAAATCGATATTTCGCTGATATTTTCCCAATATTTCACCTATTTTTCTACAAACGGTGGGATGAAGTCACCGATATTGAAATCCATATTAAGCCAATATTTTATCGATATTTTAACAAAATTTCTCGTTTCTCTACCGGTTATGTGGAAAAATGAAAATATCGAAGATATATTGATTTAGCCGATATTTTATCGATATTTTAACAAAATTTCTCGTTTCTCTAGCGGTTATGTGGAAAAATGAAAATATCGGAGATATATTGATTACACGATCATGTGAAAAAATGAAAATATCGAGGAAATAAAGATATTTCCGCATATTTTCATCCATATATATGTAGGGCTGATACACATATATGTATAGGACCTTCGTTCCAAAGCCATGGTTGCGCCGACCATTCTAGAACCATGGTGGGCAAGGCTGACGCGCCGGCGGGAACCATTTGCGCCGACCATTCCAAAACCATGGTGGGCAAGGCTGACGTGCCGGCGGGAACATTCTCAGGTTGAGGCAACCATTCCAGAACCGTGGTGGGCAAGGCTGACGCGCTGGCAGGAACATTCTCAAGCTGAGGCCCTGGTGGGGGAACATTTTGAGGCGGGCAAGGAGGGGAACATTCTGAGGCGGGCAATACAAATTCCAGGACCAAGGTATTCCAGGACCAAGGCGCCAGCACCGGCTAGGCTCCAGGACTCCCACCACCGCAAGACAAGGTGGCATGATGACTGAAGACTATGTTTGAAAATTTTCAAATGGGAGAACTGAAAAGCTTTCTTGGAAAAGGAAGGTCTATATAAATATACTAGATTTTTCTTGGGCAAGGAGTCTCACACATATATATATATATATATATATATATATATATATATATATAAAGGCTGATTTAAAAAAATATATATCACATTTATTTTGACAATTAATTGAATGGAGTCTCAATTATGTTACAAATAAATTTAGTTCGACTGAGGTTCAAATATGATTTTCCTTTTTCTTTGAACACTAGTATATTGCCTCACACAATTTGCAATTTATATTAAATTAAAAATAATAAAAGAATCTTGTAAAAATTGTTCCGTAATTATTAAGTACTGATAATTTTATTTCTTTATGAATTAGTTTCGCAACTAAGTTGGGTAATTTTTAAAATAGTGTAATTTTAGTTATAAGTTAGTGGACCGTATACTGGTATTGCTTAAACTTTGAGAGCATAAATTTTCTATTTCTAATACTATTCTAATGATTTAGCTCTCTTCTCGTATGTCATTAATTTTTGTCTTTCTTTATTTTTGTAAATAGATATCAAAGATAAACTTTTCAGAAAGTAATTACCGTTTTTCCCATTGATTACGTGTACATAATAAAATATTAGGAGAATTCAATGATAATTACCGTACTCGTATGTTGTGTATTTTTTGAAAAAAAATATATTTATTTTTCCACTAAAAATTGTTATGATCAGTGCTCTAAAATTATAAGAAGAAGAGCATCATTTGTAGATTTATATGACAATTTTTAAAAATATAGTAGTATTATAATACATCTTGGAAAATACTTTTTTGATAAATCAACAAATGATGAGATAAGATGCACGATGATTTGGTCACATATTCCAACGACGCTTGTGTAACAGATGTATACTCCCGAGTCTTCCAAGCCATGGACATGTAGATAGTGTTTAAACATACTTCTGAAACCCTACATAATCTTCAGATTTGATTTTGTTGCAGAGGTGAAAGGAAATAACAGCTAATTCAATATCAAATGAAATATTTAAATTTTGGAATATTATATTATAATTATTTGTCAAAATTGGTTTACATCTAGTGATCAAGAGTTGCAAAAAGTTGCATGTGGTTGTGAAAAAGCTAGAAAACAATTTTTTTTTTTCAATTTTCCATTTCGTGGAAAAAAAATTCAAACAATTCCAAATAGTTAATTAGACAACTAGGCGAATAGGTAGCTAACAATTACCAGACCATGTGATGCAAATTATTGAAAATGTATTAACTGAGACAATTTCATGTAAATTTTGTGTTATTGACCCTTCAATCTATTGGGCTTTTTTAACACAATATCATGATTTAAACCTATATGTAAACCTTAAATTAAGATATGATTAATTAAACTAAATCTCTCTCTCTCTCTCTCTCTCTCTCTCTCTCTATATATATATATACATATATATATATATAATAAAATCACCCAAAAATTCATTCCCAAAATAACAAAATCCCGCTAAAAGTCAAAACATCAACTTTTTATTTTAATTTTTTTTATTTAAATTAAAAAGAATCTAAATTAATGTATCTTTTAAAAAATTTAAATTTTCTTTAAAATCTATACAATATATTCAAAATGAATATATTGAAAATCCTTTTATTATGAATACTGAGATATGTATGGATGTTTTTTAGAATATCTTCTAAATCTTTCAGCATATATATATATATATATATATATGACAAAACTGCAAAAAGGACTTACCTAAAATGTAAACTTCGGGCACTTTCTATATTTGTCTTATTTCTTATTTCTATAGAAATTCACTAATAAATTGTAAAATTAAAAAATCCAAATATAAAATAGATTGCACCATAATCCCATTTAAGGATTAGATCGCAACAAATGATTTCAACCGGATTTCATAAATATTGAATAGATTATTTTCTTATCAAATATTGTTTCTATTTAAAAATAAATCATAATTAAAATTATTTATCCAAAAAAAATTATTTTCAATTTTGAAAATTGAATCTAGAAATACTCTATTGGGATTGAAAGTCTGGCTTTTCATAATACTCTCTCCGCTTTATTCCTAATGTTCGCTCTTTTTTTATATATTATTCACTTTTTTTATGTTTCCTAATTTATATGATGTTGAGTGTTAAAAGATTATGAGGTAATAATATTTTATAAAATCTATTATTATGTCGATTATCAGTTAGAAAATATTTTTGTATTCAACTTTTTGATAATCCAAATTGTTGATTATGGGTTTCAACTGAATGAAATGTGTCGATTCTTTAAGGGCAAGCGGCATTAATAAAGTTATACAATTTTTAATTATTAATGTTTTTGAAAGATCTTATCGTTATTATATACATTTTTTCTCACAAATTCAGATGCTCATTGGCTCAATTTTTTGTTGGTAAGCATTTTATATATTTTGTTTCAAAATGTTGGAGTTAGTTTATACACTACAAAAATCGCGTGGATCATCGACGGAATATTCCATCAGTAAACAATAGGATTTTGTCGGTAAACAACAAAAATTCCATTGGTAAAAACTGTTGTTATTATAACAGTTTGCCGACGGAGAAAGAATTTCGTAGGCAAATTTCCGACGACAGTATTCGCCGGTAACTCTTTACCGACGGAGTGTAATAAAGAAAATGTGGGAAAATCATAAATTTTTTTCCGTGGTTTTACCGACGGAATTAAAGTATGTTCGACAGAATTCTTCCGTCGTAATATTTTGATTCACCAACGGAAATATTCCGTCGGTACTTTATTTTTTTATTATTTATTGATGGAATTTTTCCGTCGGTAATTTTATTTAATGTAATTTTCTTTTTTTAATAATAATAAACTAAAATTAAATAAAAATGTAATTATTAGTTTTTTAGTGTAATTATTATTTAATAATAATAAATAAAATGGAAGAAATGACATGAAATAAAATTAAAATTAAAATTAAAATATTCAACAAATTTAATTACAAATTTAATTATAAATTAAAATAAAATTGTTTAATATAGAAAATGTTTATAAATCAATTTTCAAATTAATGATTTTTTTAGTGGAATATTAAATTAGTGGCTTTTTTAGGTTAAATTAGTGATTTTTTTTTAAGTGCTGGACTAATGATTTTGGATTATATTGGATATTTCACAGTAATGTTAAAGACAAACATATTAATATAACATCTTCATATCTACTATATGTATATCTATGTATCTATACAAAAGTTTCCCGTACGTATGTAATTAAACATAGAAAAATTAAATCAATTTTATTCTACAGTTATATGTTGATTTTTTAATTATAGATTTATTCAAATCTCTATGAATTAAATAGATTTGAGTTTTTTAAATAGATTTTTAATATATATATCTGTCTTCTTTTTTAAATAACTTAATATGACCATATCAGCCCTATATATATCTGTCTTCTTGCCCAAGAAAAGTAGGTATACATATCTATATAACCCTTCATTTCAATTGCCCCCTTTGAAAATTTTCATATACAGTCCTCACTCATCACTCAATGCCACGTCGTCGTCCACAGATTGCTCCGCCGGAGCCTAAGCCGGAGCCTGTGGATCCGAAGCCGGAGCCTAAGCCGGAGTCTGTGGATCCGAAGCCGGAGCCTAAGCCGGAGCCTGTGCCTGAGCCTGTACCAGAGACTGTGACTGTGCCGCCTGTTGCGCCATCGCCCTGGCCTTGGAATTTTTATGGCCCGCCACAGCCGCCGCAGTCGGTAGTAAATGTTGTCCCGCCTGTGCCGCCTGTTGCGCCATCGCCCTGGCCTTGGAATTTTTATGGCCCGCCGCAGCCGCCGCAGTCGGTAGTAAATGTTGTCCCGCCGGCTCAGCCTTGGACGCTTTGGAATGGACTTTGGAACGGCTGTCCGGCGGCGCAGCCATGGCCATGGAACAACGGCGGTCCGGCGGCGCAGCCATGGCCCTGGAACAACGGCGGTCCGACGGTGCAGCCATTGCCCTGGAACAACAGCGGTCCCATGGCGGAAACATGGCAAGGCCCGCCTGGCTGGAATGGACATGGACTGAGGACCTGCGGAATGGCTTCAGCCATGGTAGAAGCAAAGGTGGAGGAGAATGGACATGGACTGAGGACCTGCGGAATGGCAGCAGCCATGGTAGAAGCAAAGGTGGAGGAGAGTGAAGGAATTGAAGAGGTGGCATGGTCCTGTAAATGGTTGAAACGGAGAAGAATGGATTAAATATGAGAAAATTTAGAATTGACTCACCTTTCCCATTCACACTTTCTCAAATTCATTCCAAACATTTTGTTTTTATGGATCTGTGGATTGCTTCTTCTTTATTTATTTAAATTTATTTGTCTATGAATTAATTTTTTGGAGATATCTGGAGTTTGGATCGATAATTAATAATTGTTAAGACCTCAGCGTTCAATTTTGATGATTTAAGTTTCTGATGTTATTCGTATAATTTTGAAGTAGAATTATTTAGAATATGTATTATTTATTTGTACTGTATATGAATTGTTCTTTTTGCAGTGTAATATTATTGTTTTGTTAGTTCTAATTATTTTATACAGGTATTTTATCAAGAGCTTTTGATTTTGGATAAGAGATCCCGAAGATTTAACATTTGTACACTACAAGATGTATTTCATTTTTGATATATAATTTAAAAAATGAATCTCAATATTTGTTTTTGTTTTTGGAGAACATTGCTAAAAATAGTTATTTCATATTTTCCCGTCTAAAATTCTCATATTATTCTTAGAAAAAAATTATAAGTTTGTGCAATCGGATACTGATAAGGCCTTACATACATTGCATTTGAATCTAAAATAGAACGTTTATATTGATTGCTTATTGATTACTTGATTTATGGAAATTGGTTTCCATAATAAAATGACTTTGGCGATTACCAATATTTTTTATATTTATTTTTCATCATTATCTTATATTGTGATAGTTGCTTTATAATTTATGAAAAATGTGTCCCATAATAAAATTATTTCACAATTTTTTCAATAGTGGAATATTTGTAAAAATGATTTTGAAATTCAAATGTATAGATAGCAAAATTTATGGAATCTGTTATTCAAAAATGTAATGAGCATTAAATTTTGAAGATCTTTATACATTTAATTACCATGAACAGAATTAGTTTACTTAGAAACATTTAACATAATATTATAATTCTTTATTCCAATAAAAAATTCTAGAATCAGATAAAAAAATTCATATACTTAAAAATCATAAACAAAGCAACAAAAAAATTTCTGATTGATAATTTAAAATATTAATTTGATTATTCCTTTTCAAGATTTTAGATTGATATAGGACTTTGTAATTGAGTCTATATCGATGCATATCCATTTACTTGAATGTATATTAAAATTTATATCAGAATAAATGCTAATTTATAAGTCATAGCTCTTTAATTAAATTTTGTTGTTTAATATATTGGACAATTCTACAATTAAAAGTCCAATCTGATCATCTACTTTATATTTTTGAAAATGTGATATGATGACCTTAATGTATTATTTTATTTAATCACCTTAATCTCATTAACTAAACATTTTTTTAAATACCATGGATATGCTTAAATTTAAATAAATAGAACTACATCAATCAAATATTAGACTCTGTTGTATGAAATTGCAAGTATACGATATCGTGACAAGTAGTAAAATGATAAATCAAGTATCGTTCCCACAGGGACTAATTAAACTAGACAAGTACCAAAATAGGGTAAGAATTAATCTATTTAGACAATCAATTAAAGAGAATTTTCACTAATAAACTAATTAATGCACTACAAACAAAACACGCAAGAATTAAGCAAGAATTAAGAAAGTATGATTGATCAAATATTAAGAGAACAATTTTAAAAGCAAAACAAATATATGTTAAACAATTTTATTAATCTCCAGAAACATATTATTTTTAAAGGAAACTTGATGAAATTCAAGTATTTGTTTACCGGAACAGATTAATTAAATAATAACTTAATGAAAAATATTGGTTTCTACTATTTTATATAGTAGACGATTTTTTTCAACAGTTTGTTGTAGGTACGTACACAATGCTTGAATCATTTAGATTATTGTATATAAGAACACATCAAAAACAATTGTGTTTTAAAATGTATAAGGGTCTCAATGAAGCATTGTTGCATGGTGAGACAAATTCGTGTATTATCAAGGTGCATTGACTGTATGTAAATGGGTTGGATTTCTAGAATTGTTTATAATATTTACATGTAGTCCCAAATTGGTCAGAGATAGTTCGTTTTACTAATGAAAGATCTCAAATCTGAGGATCGACCTGATATAGTTGGAAGAGTTTTCAAGATCAAATTGGATGGTTTGGAGATGTTGTCGCAGAATTTTTTTTATTTTTATGAATAATTTTAGTTTTATATTTATATTTCAAATATAGACTTATTTAGATTATACTTTATTTATCCTTCATTTTTAACCAACTTTCTTTTAATTTACAGTAATCAACACGATAGAATTTAAAAAATGTGGACTTTCTCACACACATATTTTACTCTTCCTAACTAGAGAGGACAAATATCAAATACCTAATGATATCGATAGTGATGTGGTTACGGAGTCATTAAATTATTTGGAGGACCATGATCGTGTCTTCAAGCCCAAGAAATAATTAACTTCTGTGAGTTATTTCAATTGCTTTCATAAATAAGCCCGCACATTTTATTGGTTTTATTGGACCCTTGCACGGGCCTTAGATTACTATTTATTCCAGTTTCTGAGACATTATCAGGGTTGTTGAATTGGAGAATTGAAATAATATTGTGAGACACTTAGTATACGTGGTATCAAGGTGATCTTCTTCGTGTTTAGCCTTCCGCTATGTTAGATATAATAATTTCGTCCAAAATTCTAGTTGAGAAGTCAGATTCACCCTACTTAGTCGTAAGTGATTTTATCACTCATGGTCCCTGTGGTGATGTCCGAAAAATTTACCATGCATGGTTAAGGGTCGATGTGTGAAGCATTTTCCAAAGAAGTTCGTTGAAAATAAATTTCGTGATAATGATGGATATCTAGTTTACAGATGTAAAGACAATGGTAGAACTGTTAGGAAACATGGTGTTCCTATGGATAATAGATTTGTGGTACCGCATAATAGATTTCTGTTGCTGAAATATGGAGAACATATCAATGTTGAATGGTGCAACCAATCTCGGTCTACAAGATATTTGTTTAAGTATGTAAATAAAGGTCGTGATTGTGTTACAACAACATTCTATGATAGTGCAAATGATAATGACATTGGGAAGATTGTGGATGAAATTGAGTTGTTTTATGATTGTTATTATATATCATCCATCGAGGCTGCTTGGGGAACATTGGCATATGAAATACAATATATGGACGTTTTTGTTGAAAGATTGAATTTCCATCTTCCAGATGAACGAAATATCATTTTTCAGATTATGATCCTTTTGATGTGGTTGTTGATCGACTGATGTTAATAAAAGCATGTTTCTGGCTTGATTTGAAGCAAACAAAAAATACCTCAAAACTCAAAATTTAACTTTTGCTCAAGTCCCACAAAAGTTTATTTGGAAGCAATCGTAGAGAATGAGTTCCTCGACAAAAGGGATTTTCATTAGAACGTATTAATTATGTTCCTCTTGGATTCAGTGATTCATATTTTGTTAAATGTCTTCTTAATGTAGTATGAGGAGAAAAATCATGTAACAATGATTTGAAGTTTATAAACGACATCAATATAACTCTTATCGTGATGCATGTTATGTCGTGGGTGCTGGAAGATAATAAAGAATATATTGATGGGATAATCAATTAAAAAACTATTAAAAAGTAGGCGTAAAGAATAGACTTGTTAGGGATATACTGAAAAGTATGCTTTTAGTGCTACTTTGTATATAAACTGATTCTTGCTTTTTATAAGAATAAATCTTTTATCACTGTCTGCATTAAATATTATGAATGTTATTTATTTATTGCATAAATGTTCAATATACTTTACATTGTAGATAATGTGGTGTGTAGAAGATCACAGAAGGTCACATTACCAATTCCTTGTAATAAGTATAGTAAAATTCACAACTTAGATAGAATTGAACAAGCCATTGGTAGAAGTTTAGATGTAAGGCTCGGATTGGTTTGTCTTGACCAAAAGATTATATTAGTGCATTTGATGTGCTGAATAGGACCTACAGTGAGATAATTCTACGAGACTGACTTGGAAAGAAGAATTAGATCTCAGTGGTTATTGATTTCTTAATTTCTGTCACTTAATTGGGGTTGTATATAATTAATTAATATTGCTTTGATTTATTATGGGTAAAGGATTCAATACTTTGTATTTTGGGCAATATTATTAATTATATGACAGATTGCTAAATTAATACAGAAAATCGTATCTTGATACGTCAAGTTGATAATGTCTCCTTGGTAGGCTCAGAACGTTTATCATATCAAATCTGGTCAGTGGATTAATTTCCGGTATGATAATAAAGTTAGGCTGTTTTTTTCCCAAGAAATAAAAGATATTAATTAATTAAAGCATTCAGTAGCTTAAATTAATTAATGGATATTAGATCTTAAACATGAGAAATAATAACCGGGAGCCATATTTCATAATATGGGTTAGGATGGATAGTGCAATATTAATTCTATAGTGGAATGAATTAATATTAATGGGTTAGAATAATATTGTGGCTCAATATTGGTTTCTAGGCCCATTAGAAGGTACAATCCTAATTCTCCTAAAGGCCCCTTGAGTAGCCCAATAAAAGCTCATTTAACTAAAATGGTTAAAGATAAGAATTAATTATTGTTGCTTAATTATGAGAAGATCAAATCTTTCCATAGATTGTTGCTTAATTATGAGGAGATCAAATCTTTCCATATATTGATGCAAGATATGAGGAGATCAAATCTTAAGGATACATTCAAATCTTTCCATATATTGATGCAAGATATGAGGAGATCAAATCTTAAGGATATATTTCTTCTCCTCCAAGGCTCAAATTTTCGTGCACTTTATCTATTAATGGGGTTGATTTTTCAGCCCCAAGACATATAGAGTGCTGATTTTTTAGAGCAACAAAAGTGAGAAATTAATTCTTCCTACAAGAGTTAAAAAGAGTTCATTTGATTCCCCACCGAATATTCATTGTTTATTCAAAACATGAATTATTTTGATTTAATTGCTTTAATTCGTAAGGTTAGATTTATGATAATTTTATTTAAATTACACCCGAATAGATCCATGAAGATCTTCAACACCTAACTGTTCCCCACATTAGTTAAATGTGCTTTAAAGAATACATAAATATGTTAATTATATCTATACTAATAACAATGATAGTAATAATATTTTAAAAACATATATATTAATAATAATAATAATAATAATAATAATAATAATAATAATAATAATAATAATTTACTTTTACAAAGAAATATTTCTTGCATTACAGATTACAAATACATTTTTCTAATGTAAATTATTTATGTAATAAACTTTTAACTTTATAAAACCTTACAAATGCATACTTCTTATGTAAAATATTTATGTATAAACTTCAAACTTCATAAAACTTTAAACATTTATGTTTAAGTACGTAAATCTAAAAAAATAGTAATTTTCTTCTATTAAATTTTTTTATCATAAAATTTATATTAAAATAAAAAAATGATTTAAAAAAATCCATAAGTGGTAAATATGGAAAAATAATTTTTCTATAATAAATTATATTATGTAAATGCATATGATTAAGAAACTTTTAACTTCAATTTTTATACAACTTATAACTATTTAAATAATTTAGCTATTTTAATAAAATTTGATATTATAGTCTATACATATATAAAATATATGTTTTATCTTTCTTTTGTACTAATGTATTCCTTATTAGTACCACGAGCATCCTATATAAAGTTGTAGATTGTGATGACCAGAATTCAAACCCTGGATCATGTAAGTGTTTCTAGTATTTATCCTCTTACCTCCACTCCCTCTAGTCTATTAAAAAATGTATTCCTTATTAGTTATTATCAAATATATGTTTTTTTTTTCTTTTATTTTATATATTTTTTTATTATGATATTTGATAGCTTACAAGAAAGTCATGCAATTTTCATTTTCTTTATAATTCTTTGACAAAAAAATTTTAGGAGGGAAAGTGAGAAATTAGTAAATTTTGTCAGCTTTCATCTTTTTATATATAGTATACATATTATATTCTTATAAGTTACTAGCTTCTTCCAACTTGTTTCTTTTAGGGTGGGACTAAAGGCACCCCATAGATTTCCAAGCACACCCCAATTTATATGTTTTTCAATTAAAAAAACAAAATAAATAACAATTTTACTCTTAAAATAAAGAGTTCCATGCCCAATATACCCAAAAGCATAAATGATTTATACAAATATACCCACTCAACTTTAATATTATCCCCAAATACCCAAAAGTAAAATTTTGCAGGGTGTGGGGCATAAAACTGTTAAGTGTCGGTACGGATGAGCAGACTTGCATACATGCAATATATCGAAAATTTCGTTAAATCCTGAAAATTAAGGGTTTAACGAAAATAAACCATAATTTTCGTTAAACCCTAATTTTAGGGTTTAACGAAAATTATGGTTTATTTTCGTTAAACCCTATTTTTTTTGGGTTTAACGAATATTAATCTAATCCCGTTATATTATTAAAATAATTAAATATTTATCAAATATAATAATACTATATTTTCGTTAAACTCCAAAAATAAAAGGTTCAACGAAAACAAACCTTAATTTTCGTTAAACCCTAAACAAATTAGGGTTTAACGAAAATTAATTTAATCCCGTTATATTATTAAATTAATTAAATATTTATCAAGTATAATAATAACATATTTTCGTTAAACTCTAAACATTAAGAGTTTAACGAAAATAAACCTTAATTTTCGTTAAACCCTTTTTTTTTGGGTTTAACGAATATTAATGTTTAATCCCGTTATATTATTAAATTAATTAAATATTTATGAAGTAAAATAATACTATATTTTCGTTAAACTCTAGACATTAAGGGTTTAACGAAAATAAACCTTAATTTTCGTTAAACCCTTAATTTTTAGGGTTTAACGAAAAATATGGTTTGTTTCGTTAGACCTTTGTTTTTATGTGTTGAACGACAATTATTTATTTTTCGTTATACTATTAAATAATTTTCGTTACATTATTACAAAATATTCGTTAAACTATCAAATTATTTTGTTTAAAGTATCAAATAGTTTTCGTTAAATTATGACAATATTTTTGTTCAATTATCAATGAATTTTGGTTATATTATTAATTTTTTCTTGCAATTATCAAACAATTTTCGCTAAATTATCAAATAATTTACGTTATATTATTAAATTATTTTCGTTAAACAATTTTCGCTAAATTATCAAATAATTTACGTTATATTATTAAATTATTTTCGTTAAATAATTTTCGTTAAGTATTTGTCATTTGATATCATTCCAATTTATTTTCATGATTTGATATCATTTTGATCTTTTGATTTGAACACGTATATGAAGTTAATTTTGTAACTTGTGTAACAATTTTTTTGTCTTTTTGTTATACTATTCATTCACGTGTACAAATTTTTTCACTTTTTCTTTAAAATTTTTCTTTTACTTTTCAGTGATTTGATCTTTCATTCACGGTAAATATCATGAAATTTACAACTCCATTCATTCACTAACATTCACCATTCATATTTAAAATTTTGAAGTTTGAGAGTATTGATCCCTCCACCAATCTTAGAGGATTAATTGAGCTTGAAATCACCACCAATCTTAGAGGATTAATTCAGCTTGAAATCAAGTAAGTGCAGTTTAGTTTATTTAAAGTTTATTTAATTTAGAGAATAGTTGAGTTTATTTAAACTTTAATTTGTTTAGTCATTATAGAGAAAATTTTGGTTAATGTTGGATGATCAATTTTTCTTGAAACAAATTGATATATATTTCTTGAAATATTTCACGAAACAATTAGGGTGTGATGTAGTACAAAATTAGTGTTTTCCCGGAAAAATGATGGATTAACAAAAATAGGTATGATAATTTTGGAATAATCTGTTCACAAACACACTAGGTTAATTATTGTCCGTGAATAATTTTCATTGAACTCTAAGAGGATTTTATTGAAAATTGTTTTTTAATTTAACGAAAAATTACTTGTTTATATTTCGTTAAAAGTAGCAAAAAAAAATAGATTAACGAAGATTACTTGTTTAATTATCGTTAAACCTACAAAAGAAGGGTTTAACGAAATTGTGTAATTTTCGTTAATCCTTAAATATTTTGTTGAAAAATGTTGTTTAATTTTCGTTAAACCTACAAAAAATGGGGTTTAACGGAATTTATGTTGTTGTTTAACGAAAATTGTTGGTGTTTCACGAAGTGGATGTTGTTGTTTAACGAAAATTGAAAATTAAACCACCTAATTTTGTTAAACCCTACGAAAATCTAGTTTTTAATCTGTAGTGTAATGTGGACTATTGTATATTATATAATTGTATTTTTTAATCTGTTATGGAAGTCAACTTGGACTAATCCTTAATGGAATTTTAATTTTGTAATTATCGTTTAACTTGGTCTGTTTTAACAAATTGTTTGTTTTCATCACATCCTTTATTTGTTTTTTTTTCCAGTTCAATTGGACTGATGAGTTTGTCAGTGGCATTGTGGCATGGAGGTTACTGGCAAGGTTTGCAATATGTAAATGGTATTCATGAAGTGATAAATCTTGAAAGATTGACATATGAAGATTTATTGAAATCAGTTCATGCGACAGTGCATGAGGATATGAATTATTGGTTTTATGTGATCCATTCTCTATTGGAAACGGATGGAGTCTTGAGGAAGAAAAAAATCAAGACTGATTCTGATTTGCAAGATTGTTTTACAGAGCAGTATAGATACTTGGTTATTTTCATTACGTTGAAAAGGATGGACGATGGAGTATTGGGTGGATCTTCTTATCAATCCGGGGGGACACAACAAGGTGGTGAAAGTATAAATCCATTCATTGAGGAAGTTCGAAATTTGAATTGCTCGAGTGTTCCGTTAGGGCAGCTGGACAACCAAGAGTTGTATTCAAGATGGGGTCTAAACGATGGCTTGTTTGGAACGTCTTCAAATGTAAGGTGGGTTACAGACGACGGCTTGGTTGGAACCTCCTCAAACTTTCAAGACCTTAATTTGGCCCCTCCCGAAGAAATTGAGGAACCAGAACCTGAAGACCATGATCATCGATCAGGTAATCAACTACTACTGCACTTATCATATGTGAATTTGTGTATACGATTAAGGAAGTTGTTCATATTTTTTTTTTTTGCTAGATCGAAATGTTGAAGCAGATGACTTCGTATTGGACGAAGAGGTAGAGACAGTCTTGGATGAGGAACAACGAGCAGCCTACGAACAATTCTGTGATGGCATCATGCGAGCTGAGTGGCACATTCCAGATATACCTGAATTCGAGGAACCTACTGCAAGGCCAGATGAGCATCCAACTGGATTGCAAAAAGGAGCCTTGTTCGGCAGTAAAGAAGAATTGCAGCGTGTAGTTGGGTATTATCATATGGAGAATCAAGTCCAATTTAGGGTGGACCACTCCGACAAGCACCGATGGGCCGTGGAGTGCAATCAAAATGATTGTCATTTCTTACTCACAGCAAGATAGAAACTCGGTGTTTGGAAAATCGCCAAAGTCATCTTGCCCCATACATGTTCGTATCTTCTCAGTGCTAGTACTTCTCGTAGGCTTCCGTCCTCTTTGATTGGAGATTATTTTACCCAAAGGCTCCGGAAAGATAAGTCTGATCTCGCTCCTAGGGAGATCATGCGAGAGATGAATGAGCGATATGGATTGAATTTGAGTTACAAGCATGCTCGGTTGGTAAGACGTCATGCACTTTATAAGGCGTACGGTGATCCTCAGACGTCATTCCACATGCTTCCAGCCTACTTAGATGTCTTGAAAGAACGGAATCCGGGTACATACACTGCGATTGACACAAAGAAGGATGGGAAATTCATGTATGCTTTTTTTGCATTGGGTGCATCCATTGTTGGCTTTCGTCAATATTCCAGACCTGTTATAGTGGTCGACGGTTGCCATTTGAAGGGGCAGTACAGGGGTATTGGTTTCGTTGCTGTGACTAAAGACGGAAATGATCAGATTTTTCCTATCGCAATTGGGATAGGAAGTGTTGAGAACGATGAATCCTGGACATGGTTTCTCAAACAACTCCGAGAAGCCGTTGGTTGTCCCGATGGATTGGTTATCGTGTCTGACCAACATGTTAGTATCGGTAATGCAATTGAATCTGCATATCCCGAAGCATCTCATGCTCTTTGTTGTTTCCATCTTCGTCAAAATCTAGCCAAATATGGGCTCCATTTGGTTGGGCTATTTCACACGGCTGCGTACTGTTACGATGAAGATACATTCAATAGGTATGTCGAACTTCATGTCTTAAATATGCATTAAGTTACCTAAGACATTGATGTATTGCATTGGTGATTGTGTTCTTTTTTTGCCAGGTGCATGTCTTCTATCGTTAGATCCGTGAAGTTCGTTAAACAAAATGGAAGAGGTTAGAATCATAACCGATTTATTTTTATGCACATTGTAATGGAGAATTTCGTTAACAATTTTTTGTTGCAATTACATGTTAGCATCTTCTAGGATTAAATGTTGCAATTTTTTGAGAATTACACGTTGCAATTTTTTTTGTTGATGTCATTTGATTTAATTTTCCATACAGTTATTATTTTGGGAAGGGAAACCTCCGAGTTAAGCCTTCAACAAAAAATGACTTTGTTGGCTTAACGAACAATCACACTAGGCACAATTTAGTTCGTGAAATGGTGTTTTGTTAGGATTTAACCCTAAATCTTGTAAACTTCGTTAAACCCTATTTTTATAGGGTTTAACGAACAATCACAAAATACTTCGTGAATCCGTGTTTTTTAGCCCTGGGCGAAATTTCTTTAAATTTCGTTAAACCCTATTTTATAGGGTTTAACGAACAATCAAACTGTTATGGATTTAGTTCGTGAAACATGAAGTTTTTTAAGCCTTTAACGAAAATTACTGTGATTGTTCGTTAAACCCTATAAAAATAGGGTTTAACGAACAATCACAGTAAATTTCGTTAAACCCTATTAAGCCTTTAACGGAAATTTTGTGATTGTTCGTTAAACCCTATAAAAATGGGGTTTAACGAACAATCACAGTAATTTTCGTTAAACCCTATCATCTAACCTTCAAATTACGTAATTTTTCGTTAAACGGCGTTTGATTAAGTTTAACGAACATAATGATTTAATGTTCGTGAAACCCTTAAAAAATAGGGTTTAACGAACAATAGCCTTTTTTTGTTCGTTAAACCCTATTTTTTTAAGGGTTTCACGAACATTAAATCGTTATGTTGCATGACCTCTTCGTGAATGTTAGAATTGAATTAACTGGCTTCGCACATTAACTGAATTAACATGACCTCTGCAAATACCATTGAAGAAGAGACTAACGAAGCAGGACCACAATGCCCGTCGTTCGACGAAGTCCCGATTGGTCACGGACAAAGCTCGGGGTCGAGTGACGACTTGTTCACCAAATTGACGGGATGGATGGATGCTCGGTTCGACAAGGATATTTCCACTCTTCGAGAGAACATCACTCAGGATGTGGGGCAGCGCGTGACAGAACTCATGCCTGGTATGATTCACGATTATGTGAAGGCGTACTTCACGTCGACCTTTCAGGAGCCACCTCCACAGTCGTCATTTGCAGGGGCGCAGCCGTTCATGACACCAGCCCCAGCCCCAGCTGATAGGGTCTTCCCAGATGGCTCCGACACACCCTCGACGATACCTTTTGGGTACAGTGGCATTCAAGAGTCAGCCCGACTTCCTCAGGTCCAAGAGATTGGTTCTTTTGGACCTGAAGCGCGACGGAGAGTTCCTAGTCAATTTGTGCGCAGTCCCTTCTTGCCGGACGAGCCTTCTAGAAAGATGGGGGCCAAGCTCTCCGAGTTCAAGGCCTACTACATGAGTGACAACAGCAAAGTGTTGGGGTAGGCATCCATGTTCCTTCACATTACTCTTTTGGATTTAATAGTATCTGTTTCACATTATTCTTGATTAAGTTTTCGTGTTTTTATCGTTACAGGCGGAACGTTGGTATTGGTGTGATAGTCGGGCCAAGTTTCTTCCGAAATTTCGTTGATCCGTCGTTGGATCTGGATTTCGAGGTAATACTTATCCTGTTTTGTGATTTACCAGAGTTGATTTGTAAAAATTTATAATTTATACGTCATTCCTATCTAATACAGGCCATTGATGCGTACCTCGGCGTACTACAGAGTTGCCCAGAAACAGCCAAAATACATTCCAAGTTTCCCGGGAAAATCCAGTTGGTGGATACCCATCTGTTCGTAAGTTCTAATCAAAATGTTATGGTAATTACTCAATTTTTGTTCTATAACCACTGATAAGCTTTTGTCGTAAACGTAGGAAACATGCGAGGAAATTTGGAAAACAAAGCATGCCGGCGAGGATGACGCATCCAAATACTTGCCGGAGGCCATGGAGATGTTCACAACAGAACAACTGGAGCGTGTTGCGCCCTATGTACGAGGGTCGAGGCCGAAGTGGAATTTTATTAAGCCATGGTGGGATGACATACAAGTGGTAAGTACTTAATACGAACGAGTTAGTATTCTTTTTATATTTTTCAGATAATCGGTTAGGTATCTAATTGTTAATGCCAAAATTTTAGGTCCAGACGATAATGAACCTGGACGGTCATTGGGTTGCATGTGCTATAGATCTCGAGCAGCAGCGGATCTGTTTGGCTGATAGCTTTAGGCATCGGTATGCTAACGAACCTGAGTTAATCCAACTCCGTATCAGACAGACCCTCCCACTCCGTCGAGTTTTGCCACGAGTGTTGGAGCACTGTGGCTTCTATGAGAAGGTATTGGCGCAGGGCCGCAGAATTCCAAAGGGTATCCCTGAGTTCGCAGTCATGACATTACAAGAAAACTTATGCTACAGGCAGCTGGACCACCACTCATGTGGGATTTGGTCATTACTCGCGATCGAGAGTTGGATGATAAAGGAGTGGCCAAGGACCACACTTCAGACCAAGAAGGGGATCAACGGCGTTAGGAAGTGGATGGCCTTAGTTGTTTACACAAACTCCACTGATGGTGACACCGTACCTCCTGATTTTTTTTTGTAGTAGAGTACTTTGAACTTGTATGAAATAATCTTATATATAATTTCAGTGTCCTAAAAGTTTGTCACTTGACGAATCCTCTAAATTTCGGATGACTCCTCACAGACTTCAAATATTTTATACATTCTTGTTGAATTGTCAACCGTATCGAATGAATGGAATTGTAAATTTATTGCTTCGTGAATGTAAAAAAAAAAAAAGAGCAAAACCTAAATTTCGTTAAACCCTGAAAATATGAGTTCAACGAAAAATCAAACTATTTTGGTTAATTTTTGATTTTTAGGACTTTCACGAAAATTATACGGGTTTAACGAAAATCGGTGTAATGAATGGAATTGTAAAACAAAAAAGTAGGCGTACATTACGAAAATTATTTTCGTTGAAATAAATTTTTACATAAAAAGTTTATGTAGTTGTAGACGAAAAACACGAAAATTGATTTCACAATTTCATGAAATTTATTTAGTAATATAACGAAAATTAATTAATTGTCGTTAAACAGGGTTAACGAAAATAAACCAAAAGCTAAACCCTAAAAATGTAGCCAAAATTATGGTTTGATAATTACAAAATTAGTTATTAATATAATAATTTAACAAAAATTAATTAATAAATGTTCATATTAGATAATTTGATAATTACGAAAATTAGTTATTAATATAACGACATATTTTTCCAATTTAACGAAAATTATTTAATAATATAAATAAAATTAATTAATTGTCGTTAAACCATAAAAATTAAGGGTTTAACGAAAATAAACAACAATTTTTGTTAAACCCTAAACATAAAGGGTTCAACGAAAATTAGGTTTATTTTCGTTAAACCCTTTAAGGAAATCATTTAACGAAACTCCATTCATAATTTCACGACAATTATTTAATTATGAATCATATTAGATAATTTGATAATTACGAAAATTAGTTATTAATATAACGACATATTTTTCCAATTTAACAAAAATTATTTAATAATATAAATAAAATTAATTAATTGTCGTTAAACCATAAAAATTAAGGGTTTAACGAAAATAAACAACAATTTTCGTTAAACCCTAAACATAAAGGGTTCAACGAAAATTAGGTTTATTTTCGTTAAACCCTTTAAGGAAATCATTTAACGAAACTCCATTCATAATTTAACGACAATTATTTAATTATGAATCATATTAGATAATTTGATAATTACGATAATTAGATATTAATATAACGACATTTTTTTCCAATTTAACAAAAAATATTTAATAATATAAATAAATAAATTAATTGTCGTTAAACCAAAAAAATTAAGGGTTTAACGAAAATAAACAATAATTTTTGTTAAACCCTAAAAATAAACGGTTCAACGAAAAGTAGGGTTTATTCGTTAAACTCTTAATTGATAGGGTTTAACGATAATTTCAATATATTGTTTTTTTAATTTCCTGCAAACTGTACCCGACATATAACAGAATCTCTGCACCATTTCTGAACAAATGTGCTTTTGGGTATTTGGGGATAATATTAAAGTTGTGTGGGTATATTTGTACAAGTCCTTTATGCTTTTGGGTATTTGGGGGTATTTCCTCTAAAATAAACCCCAATAGTTTCGTTCGGTCACGTCGGTCTAACAAGAAGAAGGGTGTTCAACCACCCTGGCTGAACGTACTTCTATGTGTTCGGTTCCGGTGGTCAAACATACTTCTACGTGTTTGGTCATTAGGACCGAATGAAGTAAGTCGTGTTTTAATCGATTTTTTAAGTTTTTTCGTAAGATTTTCACATATTTAACGAATCCGTGAAATTTAAATCATTATGTTGGCATTTAATTCATCAATAAATTCAAAGAAAGAACCTAAAAAGATCAAGAAGATGAAAAAGAGAGAGAAAATGAAGTGGAAAAGAGAGGATAGGGTTTAAAAAATCTTACTTTTTATTTTATTTTTTAAAGAATAAAGTTGGTATTTTTTTAATTTTTTGTTTTTTCTTAATTGAAATTGTATAATTGGAGTGTGTTTAGAAAAGGGTGGGGTGCCTTTAATCCTCTTCTTTTATACAGTATCAATTTCAAACAGTGATTTTTCCACTTCTCAATTATGGTGAGAATCCCCGACTTTTTTTAACAAAATATTGTGAATAAAAAAAATTATTAATATTTTATGGTGGTTTTCAAAATGTTTTGTAGAATATGCGAAGTCGCCTATGCTATAAGCCACTATAGTACCTTTTGATTTTATTCAATTGGCGTCTTACTATAGGCGACTCGTGTCTTTTTATTTTTTATTTTTTTTGCTTAGGCAATTGCATAACTTTTCTTTCATCTACAACCTCATTTCTCATTTTTTATTTTAAATTATATTTATACAAGAGTTTCTCTATTTATTTATTTTTTTGGTAACGAAAGTATAAATTTAAATGAAATGAAGTGATGTTAATATTGACTTCTAATAGCATTGGGCTCCAGTATAATATATGGATAAAAAATCTTAAGTTTTAAAATTAACAAATAATTTTTTTTTAAAGATATATAAAAATCTAAATTTGAAAATAACTTATATTTTTAAAAAAATCAACAAAATGTGTAAAATTAAACAACAACAACAACAACGATAACAACAACAACAATAATAATAATATGCTCTTAACTGTATATATATGACCGCTAGTGCTTATCAAAATTCTTTATATACTTTTAATTTATAATATAAAAAATTTAGAGGAAAAAAAAAACTAAAATAAAGGTGGGGTAATTTAAAAGATTAATGAAACTTTCAAACCTATTAATTAATGAAATTGAATAATTTTCTCAATAAATTATGAAAATTTTGAGTTATGTATCATAAATTGAAATCAAAATTTAAGGAATTTTTTTAAATTTAATTAAAATTTTATAAAAAGTAAAACATAATAAAACAACTAGAAAATTGGTGGAATGGTTGAATAATAATAACAACATATATAATAAAATAAATAATCTTTATGTTCTTTCACGAATGAAACATATATGATCAAATAATATATTAATCAGATTTTATTATGGTTGATTCTAAATTTAATGATATGTAGACCACAAAATCATAAATATTTATTTAATATAAATAATATTTAAAACTCTCTAATTTTATTATGTTTCTTTTTAATCTGTATATTACTTGGAGACCCTATGCGCTAGTAAGTTAATATTTTCTATCACTTGTTCAACTAAATATTTACTCTCATTACCAAAAAAATAAAAAAGTAGAAAAATTCTTTATATAAGTACAATTTAAAATAAAAAATGAAATGAAAATAAAAATAAAAATAATCAAATCCCATAATTGTAGATGTACCTTTATTTGAAGAAATGAGAGAAAAAAAATTATGCAGTTACCAAAAAATATAAAAAAAAAATCATGATCGCCTAATAAAGGCGGTATTTGTCAAATTAAAGCAAAAAATGGAAAAAAATATTGAAGTCATATATCGTTGGTGATTTCGACTATTCTGATAAACACTCCAAAAACATCCCAAAACATTAATAATTTTTTTTAATCACAATATTCCATTAAAAAAAGCCTTAGTCCCCCCCTTCTTTTATACAGTATCAATTTCAAACATTTTTTTTTTCCACTTCCCAATCTATAATCTATTATCAGCTGCTGCTCTAAGCACTAGAGTTCTCCTTTGAAGTTTCCTGGGAACTTTTACCCAGTATTTGATTCAACTGGGGAACCTAGAAAACATTGTTGAAAGAGATTCCATTAGAGGGATTTTTTGTTTATTTTTGGTCACAATCACATACTAGGTTCGGAATTTACGAGGAAGGTTTTCAATCTCCGAAATTTGAAGCAATTTTTTGCGAATCTGGGGTATGTTTTATGGGTTTCAAGCTGAATTAAGTATATTGTTGATTAAGTTGTTATTGTTTTTCTTGTTGTAGACAATCGAGCTGGGTTTAGTTTTATGCCGGTTGCATGTCTGTAGAATTGATTTGGAATAACTCCCAGCAAAAACCCTAATGAATAAACGCAGACCAAACATGTTTGAGTGTTTAATGTAGCTCATTGTTCATGCAGTGTTTTTTTGGTATGTTTGGTAGCTAAATGGCCTGTGTTTAATTTTTCCAGTTTCCTAAGATGAGTTATGCGAATTTAAATAACCGCCATGATCTTGGAGTGCTTGGTGTGGATGCTGTTAAGTTGGAGCAAAATTCTGTCGAAAGATCATTGCCACGAAATGAGTACTCCAAATTTGATGTAATTGCTCGTGAAGAATCCAATATACTTATTAGAAGGAATGAAACTCAACCGCTGATTGATGATTCAAGCCTTTGCTCGACATCATCAATATGTCCAGCCCCCGTTTGTCGTCAGTTCTGGAAAGCTGGAAATTATGACGACAGGCTTAACTCTAAGCCTACGACATATCAAAGTAATTCACTCTCCGATAATTAAAGTCGATCTCATTTTCAAATGATTATAACACTGTAATGTGAAGAGGATGACAATGCATTAATTTCTTTTTTTTTTCCGAATCATTAGCTTTTACCACTTGTCTGCATGTTTTGGGTTAACTAGCGTTATCAGCTGCAGTGAGGAAGATGTAGTCTTTATTTTAACGTGTTCTTTGTAATCTAGAATTCTCTGTTTGATTGACAGATGGCACAGGTTATCTTCATATTCACCCCAAATTTCTTCATTCTAATGCAACTTCTCACAAATGGGCATTCGGTGGTATGTGCTTTTCATATAGTTCCTCATTACAGATTGAAACACATCATGTTTGATACTGTTTCTTTATATATTCTCATCCCTCTTATATTTGTCCCAACTCCCATGTTAACAGCTGTGGCAGAACTGCTTGATAATTCTGTGGACGAGGTAATCTGTAGTTAGTTTTGCTGATTCAAGAATTCTGAACATAACTTAGTACGACTCATCCTTTTAACTCTTTAAGGTTATGATGGGTATATGTGCTCCTCCATGATTACCTTTTCTTTTAATTTTTTCCACCAATATTGCTTCTATCCATCAATTTCTGGTCAGATAAATTAGCATAGTCTCCTTGCTGCATATTCTGTCTGTCTAGTGTCTACCTGTCTCTCTCCCCCTTCCTCCCTCTGTTGCAGTGGAATCACCTTCATGTTAAGAATGTAAACATGTAGACACTTGAGGGAGACCACATGGAAACCACTAATTCCCTCGTGCATATGCCTGTACCGACAAAGATGAAGTATCATGTCAGCGTAGGCTCTGAACTAGTTTGAATATCTGTATAAAATGTCTATCAGAGTTGCCATTTTAGGTTAATTTTCTTGCATGACCACTGGATGCATATCTTGTTTCATGTTTGCATAGGTGAGATGTTGATTCTGGTTGATGTTCATGGGTTGTATTTCATGTTTGTTTGTTGGTAGATACAAAATGGGGCCACCTTTGTTATCATAGATAAAACCTCAAATCCCAGGGATGGAAGTCCAGCTTTGTTAATTCAAGGTATTTAGTCTCTCAAACTAAGAATTATGATGCTAGAATTTATAGCTGCTTAACAACAATTCTGTTGAAATTCTGTACTTGATGAACTTGAAAGATAAATAATTGTAGTTTCACTTCTCTTCTATTAGATGACGGTGGTGGAATGGACCCTGAAGCAATAAGACGTTGCCTTAGTTTTGGATTTTCAGATAAGAAGTCAGTAACTGCCATTGGACAATGTGAGTATGCAAATGGTCATTTTTATTTTTTCAGAATCACAGTAAGATGTTGACTTATAGCCTTTCAGATGGAAATGGGTTTAAGACCAGTTCTATGAGACTCGGAGCTGATGTTGTTGTCTTCAGTCGCTCCATGAGGAACAGGTTTTCTTACTTTCATTGTTTTAAAATACATTTAGATTCCTGTGAGGCTACACTTCTTTTGTCTGATTATTCATCGAAACACATTTTGATACTCCTATGGTATATTAATTCAATCATTTACATATATGTCCATTTTCTAGTGTTCTATAAGTCAGAATGTAGTAGACATTCTAGAAATGACTAGGTCCTGAATTGATTGTTTCTAATTAAGTTTATCGTCGTAAGTTTATGGGACATGTTACACGTGGTGATAGAAATCCAGTTTTGTTGCACTGGCTTATTTAGATATGACAAAAGTACTACCATGAAGGCTGATCAAGATCCCTCAATGGTAGATGTCGAAGATGCTGAGTGTCTGCATCTTTCTATTTATGTTTTGAATTCTAGTTGAAGTTTGATGTTTGGGGCATAAAATATAGCTGCTAGAAAAGACAGACCGATTTGTGTTTCCCACGCTGTATAACACAGGTTTTGACTCACATCTTCTGATCCCACATGATTAGGAGATATCAATTTTTCCATTCCAGTGATACTTATGTGTCTATTTGTCATTATATCATTAGCACAAGCGAGAGCAGGCACAATATATTTTGCGTAAGCTCATTAAATAGAAATTTTTAGGAAAGATACTTGCTAATTTGTTTTTTTGTTCAGAAGGCAGATGATTTATTTCCTTTAACAATTCCATCTTTTCTCTTTCTCGCTGTCCGTGGATGGTCAAGTTTATTTGATAGTTCTACTAAATCATATTCAAACCACATTATGTTGGACAGCTGGAACAAAAGGACTGAAGTGTTCTGTTAAAACTATAATTTTGCTGCAAATCTTGGATTAACTTTTCTAGTTCCTCATTAAATGATATTTTTATTAGCTTTGCATATCTTTTTTGGAAATTTCAATTCGTTCGCGAGAAATAATCTTGGGAATTTTGAATATGCCTTTTGTCTTCATAGCCAATCTTAATTATTTTGTCTGCTATTTCTATTGCTAGTTTAACCTTATCATTTGTTTACTACTTTTTTTCTCTACCAGGAAATTGACCCAAAGTGTAGGTCTGCTATCTTATACATTTTTAATGCAAACAAGACAAGATAGAATAGTTGTTCCAATGGTGAGTTTCTGGTCTAAGGTTGTGATTTGATCTTAATAGTAACATAATTTTTGGTCCCTTTTAGTTGCAGTGATTTATTCGGAAGTTAATGTATAGAAAATATAAAATGTTTCCCATCTGTTTTTTAGCTGTAAAATATATTTTCTATTTGAGGCAAATTTGTTGGCGACAAATCTCTCTTCAAGACCTCCTGCTTGATGGTTTAAATCTTGAGTGGGTGATAGGATTAATAAATAAACATTAAAGCTTATTAAAGATATAGTTGATTACTTGACTGGACGAGAGACTTGTGCATTCTGAACTGTAGGGTGGTAGAATTAATAAATAAACATTAAAGCTTATCAAAGATATAGTTGATTTCTTGAGTGAACGGAACACTTATGCAGTCTGAAATATATAAGTAACAAAATTTGAAAAATAATTTGATTTTTTTGGCTCTTAGTGTAGGACGAATTATTGAACTGACCTCATTAGTAAAATGATTCCCCTTGAACTTACCATCATTACAATTTTATGGGGAATCTTTTAGTTTTAATGTTACTCTTTGCAATCCATCTTTAAATCTTCTAAAAGAAACTTTTCAGTTAATGTTGGTGGAGATGTGAAATATTTCTGCTATGCATTCTTAGGTCTCGAAGAGAATCCATCCATTTGATGCTGCCAATTTTTGACTTGGCACAGGTTTTGAAAATTGCTGTTGTGCATGATCTTGGTTGTCCTTAATGTTATTGTGATTCATATGATTTTGGTGTTTGTGCTTAATATCATATTTCTGTTTCGAGATATGATTATGATTATGATTATTATTATTTGGTAAATGGTGGTATTGTTAACTTTTTACCTTTTTAATGAATGATTGTTGTCTTTTTTATTTCAACACTCCCCTTTCTCAAGATTAAGTATGTTTGGACTGGGGTGTGGGTGGATTTTGCAAGTCTAGATTTTGAAAATCTTGTAGTGTGATATTGTAGGGTAGGATTATTTTTAAGATGTCACATCACATTGAAAAAAGTATAAACTTAAGACTCGAGTTGAGAAAGAGGGCTAGGCCCCTGGAGGGCTTTCAGGGACTGGGGAAGACCGGTGGATTATAGAGCTAGAGGCAAATCGAAGGTTTGTCCATCAGGCTCTAAATGTAGTTGTATTATTTTATGGTGAAGAGTTGTTTGAATAATTAGTTCTTTTTGGGATTATTAGAAAGTGTGCATTGCGTAGGGGTGGGTGGGTTAAATAGGGTGGGCTTGGGGTTATGTAAATCCTAGCACAATTTGCCAACTCCCATCCAAACTTACCAAGACTATTTCTTATTTAGAAAGATGCTTATTTTCAGAATGTAATATGAGGTGAACATGCTCTAAAGGCTAAGTTTCTCTCTGCAATCATGCAGGTTGATTATCAGCTCAACTCAGATACAGGCACATGGAAAACATTAAACAATGAACAACATCTGAACAATAATCTTTCCATCTTGTTGCAGTGGTCTCCAGTTGCCACAGAAGCCGAACTTCTGAAGCATGTATGTGCAACCTTCAAGGACCTAATTCCATTCTAATTTTCTTTTTTAACCTTTTTCGCAGTTAAATCCTTTTCAAGGAAACAGCAGTAATTTGTTCTTTATGTTATTGTTTTGTCAGCTTTCACACATTTCATTTCAAGCAGTATTATCATTTTTTAAGTTTATTTTTTAATCTCCTTTTTTTCCCACAATTTTGCAGTGCGATGACATTGGCCCTCATGGTACCAAGATAATAGTCTACAATTTATGGTGTAATGATGATGGAAAAATGGAGCTCAATTTTGAGTCAGATACTGAGGTTTGTGCGACTGCCAAATTATTGGCATTGTAGGATTTAGGGTTATATTCTGCATTACTTTTCTTAATCAACATCATTTCATTTTATGGGTGTCAGGATATTCGTATATCTGTGAAGGATAACATTACTTCCGCTCG
This sequence comes from Scutellaria minor, assembly GCA_954870855.1. Taxonomy (NCBI): domain Eukaryota; kingdom Viridiplantae; phylum Streptophyta; class Magnoliopsida; order Lamiales; family Lamiaceae; genus Scutellaria; species Scutellaria minor. The sequence continues at coordinate 15,254,164 of OX940737.1, forward strand.
GATGGAACAGCATCTTGCTAACCAACTTAAATATTCACTTCGTGTAAGTTTTTGAGATTAGAATTATGTTTTTTTAATCTTTTTTGATCTGCTGTGTTTAGGTTTCCTTGTTCCTGTGCCTCTTTTATCATAATCTATAAAATATTCTCTTTCTCATCCCCCCATTAGCATAAATCTGCAAATACTTGCTAAAACTTGGTCTTCGTATTCTTGCAGGCATATTTATCTATTTTATACTTGCGCCCCCCAGAGAACTTCTGCATATACTTGCGTGGACGGATTGTTGAGTATCATAACATTGCAATGGATCTCAAATTTCCAGAATTTATATTGTACAAACCTCACAGTGTTGAGGTACTGATTTGTTCCAGCAAAATTTGTGAAGATAAATGAGTTAGTGTAAATACATTACAAATACTTGTAAATAGAGATGCAAATATATTAATGCATAGTCATAGACTCATACTTGAGTTGATTTATGCTGAGTTCAGCAAGTTGCAGGCACAGACAAAAATATAGAGGTCTTGAAGACTAATTACTTATCTGTTTTTTTTTTCTTTTTTTTAAATTCATCATTACATACTTATTGTGAGAAGTAGTTAGGAATTTGTCTTTCTGTGTTTATCTCTTAGTAATCTGAATGCGATGGAGAAATGAAACAGACTTCCATTGCCGTATCAACTCATAGAAAGTTCTGATCATTGAATTATTATATGATTTTTGTTGCTGTGCCTTCAACACAACAATCATCTTTCTCTGGTGGCTTTTAGCATTTAATGTGATTAAATTTGGAGTGTCATCCTTGTTTAACTGACTGCAGGGTTCGGTCATCACAACAATTGGCTTTCTGAAGGAAGCTCCAGCGGTGAATGTACATGGTTTTAATGTCTACCACAAGAATAGACTGATACTGGTGACTGCTTTTACTCAATTCATCACTATTTTGATATTTTTCCTGGCAGCGACCTCCATTAATATGGTTTGAGATCGTAAACCTCTGGATCTTTCTAAGTGAAAACAACCATTTCAGATGATGATACTATTTCCTTTGACTAATTTTGATATTTGAAGTATCTTATTGACCAAAACATATTCAATATACTAACAGTAAAACTACCTTAGCTTTGTATAGAGTCATCCCTGCATCCCTCTGAATTTCTCACAGTTAAAACATTTTGAATCTAAATTCCTGAAACTGGAGCTTTACCACCATTTCTATTTTGGCATGTCTCTTTACCTGAAACACATTGGTCAATCATTTAAACGCTTGTTAGCACATTTGATGCTATGTTGGTCTATTTCTCACATATCAATAATGTTTAAGATGTCTTTACTCTGACATTGGATAGCTTTTGAAAATACGTCAGGTAATTCATTATCCTCATAGTCAGATACCATATGAATCATGTCAAAATATCAGATGATTGTTTTCTTATGTTTGGATAATGTTTTAAAGATGCTGATAAAGATGATTTGACCCATAATATAATGATTATCTGGTTAAGTTTTTACCAGATGACAATATATGTGTCCAGATCCCAGACCTCCTAAGTATGGATAAATAGAAAAACTCACAGAATGAGAGATAATACATTGCATTACTCGTGTGTTATATGCTGGCCTACATCTCACGTCCATCTTTTGTTCCTGTCTTTTCACTGCAGCCATTTTGGCATGTTGTTGCCTATACTAGAAGCAGAGGCAGAGGAGTTGTGGGTAAGAATTCTGTATATTTCTGTGTCTTTGCATCTGTCCTAAATTGCATATATTTGATGCCACATTACTCCTACTGGCATGGCAGGGGTTTTAGAAGCAAATTTTGTACAACCAACCCATAACAAACAAGAATTTGAGAAAACTCAGGTTTTCCAAAAGCTTGAAGCCCGCCTGAGAGATATGACACTAGAATACTGGTTAGTCAGTCATTTGAAAATTAGTGCAAATTGCTTCCAGTTTATCTACCTGGCTTGTTGAATTTATTATGACATTTGTCAATTATTCCCCCAACATGAACTCCTTGATAATCTAGTTTTCTTGTCTTTCTCCTCCGTATTCTGTTGTGCATTATGTAAATTACTGTGAAGTTCTGTGGTAGTGGCTCATGCCTATGCAATGACAATTATGCATTGCAGGGATTTTCATTGTGGCCTCATTGGTTATATACAACATAAGAAAAAACCACGACCAAACATGGTACCCCAAGCTGCTTCTGACACTGGACAAACTCCTGGTATATATCAACCTGTTATGTTGGCTAAAGACTCCTCAGGTGCTATTGGTGCAAAAGCACCTTTGGCAGCTGGAGCTAATCAGGAAGTTGGCATCTTTTTGAATCATGTACCAACAAAATCTGGAATAATGGTACCGCCCACTCAAAATTCACGGGGTAAGAATTAAAAAATCGATGTTCGAGCCTTCCTCAAATCTTTTAGGCTATGTTTGTTCTGGACTTGACTCATCCGAATTGTGTCAAGTCCTAATCCATGTTTGCATTGGGATTTTGAAATCTTATAATTCTACCCTACTTTTTCTATTTTTTCCACAATTCTCAACATCTACTTTTTCTACAATTCCCAACATCGACTTTTTCTACAATTCTCAACACAACATCTGGGTTTTCAATAATATAATAGAACATCATCTACTTTTTCTAGAATTTCTGATATGAAAATGACATTTTAATTTTAATCCTACCCTACAAAATATCAAAACAAACACAAGATTTTCCGAAATCTTGACTTACAAAATCCTCTCAAATCCTAAATCCAGACTTGCAAAATCTACCTTACAAACATAGCCTTAATTTCTTTATTGACATGAGTCTGTTAATGGTACAAATGATTTAGTGCTTGTACTACATAAAAATTGCACAGACTCAACTTCCAAAAGAAAAGGAAATGATCATGTTGTAGAGCCTCAAAGGGTGAAGAGGAAGGGTGGCATGGGGTCTAGATCAATTGACAGTGCTTATGCTGAAGATATAGAGGTATTTTTTGTTATTTTGGTCATTATTCTACAAAACTGATGTTCTTACTATAATTCCTGTTCCGTCTTGGTTAGCATAAATCCATCTCTATATTCTCATTTTGGTGCTACTACTCCAACAACTTTGGTGACAATAAAATCTTCTTAAATTCCAACATACTAATTATATTTAAATTTACCTCTGAAAGCTGACATGGCATAAAGGTCACGATCCCAAAACTTTAATGAACTGAATGTGCATGCCTTAGGAGTGTCTTGTGTCTGTTTTCTTAATTCTCTCACCAGATGAAATTTTTATTACTGGGTTGATCCATTTTACTTGATTTCTTGTGAATTTGCTTCAGTCTCCTTTTTCATTGTGTGTATGTTTTGAGAGATCTAGTCGTGCTTTGGTTTATTTAGTGAGGTGTGTCCTGATATTGCCCAAGATCCTGCATTCCTAAGCAACTGCCACTGGTTCCTTGTTAGTAGGTAGGTGAAATGTGATATTTCAAGAACAAAAAGATCAGTAAGATACCACAAAACTCTATGGCTATGGTTCCTTGCTTTAGTATGGCATGTGAGAGGGAAAGTGTCTGCTACAGAATTTGGACCCTTGTAAGCACAAGAAAAACCTTCCTGAGACTAGGTTCTTTTGCGTAAGCTAGCTTCACATTTTGAATTCGTTATCTTCTCCTTCCTACCATAGAAAAGGGTTGATGAGGCAAAGAATATAAAGAAATGCTCTATCAGAAATGTTTTAAGTGAAATAAACAACCATTGTCTATTTCACCTAGTAATATTATATCATATGAAGCCTTCTCATTCACTAGACAAGATTTGGATCTTTGATCACGTCCAAGGTTCTCTGCATGCAAACCTGCCTATTTTCTGTGTGTATGCTAGACAGTTATCGGAACAACTACCACGCTTGGTTGTGAGTTTGAATGAGGACATGTCGACATGTATACATCACTCTTGCTGTCAATGCCATTATAATGTTCATTGTTTCGTGTTTCACATTTTCTGAGAGAATCCATCTCTGAGATGGAAAATCTGTTGCTGATAGTTATTTCCTTTTCATTTAGCCTGGTGTTGATCCTGCAAAACAGTCGGAATACAAGAAGGCTGCTACCATAATTCAAGCTAACCGAAAGCTCCGTGCTCAGTGAGTCTTATACCATAGATCTATTGCACTCAATAAATATGCTAATGAATGATCAAACAATGCCTAAACAATACCTATGAAAACAAGCAAACCCATAGGATGATAAATGTTACAAGTCTGTTCTGGATGTATGCACTAACTCATGATTATGTGCATCTCTTTGTATTTTAGATGCGAGGAATATGAGAAGACGGACAAAGAACTCAGTCTCAAGGTATTTCTAATCATGTTGCAGTGCCTCGTCACTTTTACTCTCTCTAAACAAAAATTTGAAAATCCTCTACGCTCATTGAATATACTATATTGCATCATATTGGATTCTTGAAGCAGTTTTATGCACTATCGATAGAACAGTCTCTTCAATTAGTGCACACAGAGATTTTATGCAGATCCTGATGAAGTTAACATCATATTAACTTATATGTTTACACTTGCTGCTTCTAAAGTTGGAATTTTGTGCTTGTTGTTTATCTAGATAACACGTCTCAAAGCACAAGTACAAGAAGCACATCACGAGTATGCTCGCATACTGCTAGAATCGAAATTCTTGGAGAAAGTTAAAAAGGAAAATCGAGAACGTAGACATGTCTGATTGTCTTGCTATGGTAATTCTTTTTTGCTATGATGCCTATGTACATTTAGAATGCCTGTACATTTAGAAGTGTTCTTTTGATTTTTGTATGTAATGTATTTCTGCATTATGATGAAAAGTAGATGAGCTAGCTCCCTTTTCTTTTCTTTTCTCCTTAATTCTTCTCATCACAAAATCATCATGATGAGGATTGAAAAAATATTGAAAATAAATAAATAAATAACAGATTTCCTCTCTTGTATCTCACCTCAATTTCTTCTCTTATTTCCTCCAAATTCTAATTGTTTCAAACATATAAAATTAATTTAAATTAATTAGAGAAATCAACAGTGGCTCACAACTCGATTAAGTTTATATCTTTCTGGTGTAAAAAATAGTTGAATTGTGATATTGTTTCGCATGGTTTTATAAATGGTGAAGAAGACACATGCCACCTGATTGTTACTTTATGTCTTTTATATATACACACACACATACACACACTATACAAGTATGGATGTTTTGTCCACTTTTCATAATGCTAATTTTAATCTTCTTAGAGTTTATACAAATCACAATTCCTTTCTTGGAGTCCATACAATTTACAATTTTTCGTATAATTTGATTAAAATCCTGATTAAGGAAAAATATCATTTCTGACCTAGGGGCTTGCAATTTCATTTATCATCTGTTAGCGTTCATTCTTTTTTTCGATTAATTTATTCAACCACAATAATCTAATTAACTCTTTACTTAGCATCATACTTTCATGGATCGTATATACCATTTTAATTTTTTAATATCTATTGCTAGCAACATAGCATATGCCCAAGAATATATTCAAACGCGTGATGACAAGTACTGGTTTTACCTCATTGGTTGCGACTGAAAAGGTTAAAATATATGTACATGATGTTAATTTTAGTTTACTCTAAATGGTACTAAAATCGTTGTACCAAACTCATTTTTCTACATTTTCTTATACATTAAAGGTTAATATACCCTTTATGATCTTTTTTTCTTTTTTGGACTTTACCTTATTAAAACATGGACATGATTACATAATACGACACAATACAATTATGTCATACAATATGAAGGGACGTTTAACAAAATTGTACCATAGATCTGTCATCCTTTGTATAATGTATTGATAGGATCTGGGTAGCCTTATAGTATGAGAAAAATGTTAAAAATGGCTAGAAATTAAATAGTTTTTAGTCAAAAAGGATAAAATAATTTTTTTTTCATATGATGCACATATATAATTAAGTGTAGGGTCAATTACATTTTGCTATCTCAATCATATGTGACTTTACACTTTCTTTATAATATTTAATCATTACATTTTATTATATATATTTTAAATTTGATGCATTTTATAGTATTAAAAATAAATATTCTAGACTCGTGTTAGAATTAATAAATATGATTTGTCTGAGACATATATGGATGGCAATGGGGCGGGGCGGGTATCTATGTACCCAGGCCTGCTCCGTGCCCCGCCACGGGTCACAAATACGTGCCCTATGCCAGCCCCTACTAGGGGTGGATCCGTCCAGCCTGCCCCGTTTCTCAGATTTATTTTTTAATTTTTTTTCAAGTTATCTTCCTTTTCTCTGTTTGTTGGTGGCTTTTCTGATGATGACAAATGAGGAAGAAATTTAAAATAATAATAATAACTCTTTAAATATAACATATTAGCTAAATAAAAGTTAATAGACAAGAAGAATGAAATATGAATGAGTTTTTCATCCATGTCTTAGCTTCTCTTATTTGTACAAAAAAGAAGTGCTATATCTTATTACTCACTATTGTTAAATTAGGAAGAATATGGTGGTCCTTCAAACATAATTCTTGGCAGGGGAAGATTTTGAATGATATAGGAAAATTAGGACTTATATATGTGTATATATATGTATATATATAACAGCGGGGTGGGGCAGGGCGGGATGGGGCGTGCATACAACTCAGACCCGACCTGCCTTGTGCACAGGTCGCGGCTACCCCGCCCCGTTTCAAGGACGGGGTTGGTTTTACCCGCCCCAATGACCGCGGGTCAGGGATGATACACATGGGTTGGGCCAATATTGACATCCCTAGAGACATAAAAAATACATCAAATTTAAAATTTATAAGTGGAAATTGAATAGTTCAAGGTTTATATTAAAAAAATGTTAAATAATGTATAATTTGGATGAGAAAATAATTTGGGATAAATCTATAAATACCTAGCTAGTATGTTTAGCCAAAAGTTTGAACTATTCTTTTTTAGCTCAAAAAATAATTTTTTGAACCATCATATACTTCTTGGCCATACCACCATGTACTTTATACTATATCGTCATTAATAACGTAGTTTGTTCCACCATATACTACTATATGTACCACATGTATATTTAAACATGTATCACCAGTCCATATGTTTGTTGTATCAGCAAATGTTAGAATGATATGGTTGGGAAAAAAAAGAATTTATTGGCTAAAAAGGACAAAACTTAACGAACTCAATAGAAAACAATGTTTTTAAGATTGTTTAAGGGTTTCCTCAAAATGTAATGTCTACCCTTAACTATTTGCCATTGTACAGAAAATGCATGGAAAGTTTTGTCGAATGAAGGGTTGATCAAGAGAAAAGAAGAGAGGTATAAGATGGGATTAGGGAATGCAGGAAGTTCATCATCAACAACAAATGCAAATGCAACATCGGAAGTGCAAGAAAAGTTGAAAAACTTCATAGAAAGAGAAATGAAAACCTTACAGCCCTTAACCACAAACCTCACCATTTACAGAGTTCCCAAAGAACAATTGCATCACCACAAGAACACTCCAGCTCTTCAAGAGTTCAAGAAATGGTGCTTGAAAAATTTCATCGCACGTCTTGAAACTGCCAGCGTGGACATGCTTGCACAGACGGTGAGCAGCTTGGAAACAACTTTTCATGGATTCTACAGAGATATCGATCTGAAGATGACAAGTGAGTCACACGCGAGATATTTTAATTGCATGATTTATTATTAAATATTTTTTTTTAAGATATTAAGTAACATTTTTTAAGATATAAGAATTTCATTAATTTCAATAATTTTTTTTAAGTTCAATCAAGAATTAGTTAAAAATTATCAAAAAAAAACAAATGTTTACTCACATTTTAGAAACATTTTATTTCTATTTTATCATAAAATTAAGGGAAATTATTTCTATTTTATTTGTTAAGTAACTGATAATATTTACAATTTTAAAACATTTTCAAATCAATGGATTGATTTTGGGTAACATGTGTCAAATCCCGTTATGCTATAACAATTCTTTGTGTTTCCCCATGTATTAAAAGAAATACACCACTTATACATGTGATAGTAAATATTGCACGTTTTTCTCTAAATTGTTAATGTTAACAGTTATGTTTTGCACACGTTAGTAGTGCGAAAATTGAAATTTTTTGGCGTTTTTCCATAATTTATAATGTTTTGAATTACATTTTTGTCATTTTCCACCATCATCATAATATTTTAATATTATTCTTTTTTTTTTAATATGAATTTATACTCTTAATATTTCTAAAATTATGTTTATATCTTTTATTATTAATCTGATAATTTCAAATGTTAATGATGATTTTAAAATATTTATTATCTATATTTGTAAAGATAGAAAGTTTAAAGAAATTACAATTTAAAATGAAAGGAATAAAAATAAAAGGATATAGATTATTTGATGTATAATGTTATAACTGAAAATTCAGTACAATTATCATATTATACACACTATATTAGCATGAGTGTTTTGTCTATTTTTCATAATGTCAATTTTAACCTCTTTAGACTTGCTTTATCAATGACATTAGGTAAATGTCACAACTAAATGACAAACAAGTTATAATAATAAAATATTACAAATTGTGGATGAGTGTCGTGACAATCTTGCAATGACAAACAAGTTATAATAATAAAATATTGCAAATTGTGGATGAGTGTCATGACAATCTTGCAACTTCATCCTTTTTTGATCTATAAGTGACTCATGTCACCATTGCATTGGTGATGATAGATTTTTTTTAATATAATTTAAATTGTTGATATTGAAATAATTTTTATTAAAAAAATTATCAAAATTCATAATTTTTTTCCTCTACAAATAGAGTCTAATATTGACATATTTTCTCACCAATCCAAAATTCATTCTCTCTTATCTCTTAAAAACGACTTGATTGAGCATATATGACGAAAAATTGGCATTGATAATTAAATATATAATTTGTAACTTTTATATATGTAATTTAATATGCATCTATTTGTAGTTGATTTTTTTTTCGTTTCGTATTTCAATTGTAAAAAAAACTCATGTGCAACTGTCACATTGTGCGACGGTTACACTTATAGCTGAAAAAGACATACTTGTAACTGTAAAAAACATACTTGAATAACTCATGTTTATATTGTAAAAAATATATTTATAAAATGCATAAGTATAACTGTAAAAGACATATTTGAATCTTGTCGTATGTGAGATGATCTCACGAGAGACCAACTCTTTAATTGTTGTAATTTTGATTTAGTTATTGTATTTGTATGTTAATTTAAGTGTATGGTAAAATAATTTTCTTATTATAATTGCGGAATTAATATATCAAATATTTTTTCATCTATTTCTTACATCTTTTAAATAAATTAAAAAAACACTCACAAAATAATATACAATTATTAAATAATGAGAAAAAAAAGTATTGGATTGGGTTGAGTTGGGTTGGGTTGGGGATTGTGTAGGTGGAAGAGAGGGAAAAAATACTATTTTATTTATGGGTTGAGTTGAGTGAGTCTCACTGATAAACATGGTCGTAGAGTCCATACAAAATGCAATTCCTTTCTTAGAGTCCATACAAATCACAATTACTCATATAATTTGATTAAAGTCCTAATTAAAGAAAACTCATAATCGTAAATCACTTCATATAATTTAAATATTTTTTTATCGATTACAACCTCTAGATTTTGAAGTTTATACAATTGCAACCCAAATAACTTTTCCATAATTTTATCGATACATGATTTAATTTTCATTTTGCGATCTAAACTTTAATTTTTATCCAATTCTCTAATTTAGGACATATTCTAATAAATTTCAAAAATTAAAGTTGCGAAGTGAAAAATTAAATCACGTGCTAATCACGTAATCTCCATTATACTGATTTTAGTATTTTATATATATATATATATATATACACACACGTGTAGAAAGGAGTCACATACATATGTATGTAAATATATATTTATATAATATAATAATTTTTTTAACCAATAATTTTATTATCTTAAAAACAGATGTTCATATATATTATATTATCATTACCGATTCTTTATTTTTTACATATTTATATAATATAATAATTTAACCAATAATTTTATTATCTTAAAACAGATGTTCATATATATATTATATTATCATTACTAATTCTTTATTTTTTTATATCTATTTTCTTCTGTATTTTTTGTTGGAGTTTGTTGGTGAGTACTATCAGATTCCAAGTTGCAGTTGCAATTAGCCATTTCGATGTCAATTTCTCTCTCGATCACATTGATTCTTTATTTTTTTTCTCTATTGTTTTTGTTGGAGCGTGATTGTGGATGAGTATTATCAGATTTCCAATGCAATAACACATTTTGACGGATCTCTCGATCACATTGATTTTTTTTTCGATTTTCTTTTTTAACATCCATTATGAAGGATCTATCGATCACATTGATTTTTTTTGTTGGAGTGTAATGTTGGGAACTACTCATATCATCAAATCAATACAAATAGTCTATTCAGTTTATCGAAAATATATAGGAGTTATCTAAGTTGAGTTGTATTAAAACATCGTATTGATATAATTAGTTTATTCAGTTTATCGAAGATATATTGCAGATCAAAGATATAAAATATAGGAGTTATCTCAGTTGTATTAAATCATCATTTTGATATAGTTAGTTTATTCAGTTTATCGAAGATATATAAGAGTTATCTTAGTTGAATTGAATTAAATTATCATATTAATATAATTAGTCTATTCGATTCATCGAAAATATATTGGAGTTATTTGAGTTGAGTTCATATATAGAATTTTTAAACACAATTTATTTTTTAATTGTCATACAATAACTGCGCAATATTCAAGTGATTTGAATTGAGTTTATGAAATATTTATAAACATATATTATATTGATTGAGCTTTGTTTTTCTAAGTCATTTGAGTTAAGTCATCAAACTGATATAATTAGTTTCTTATATGATTTATATTAGATTTTTGAAGTTATCAGATTGATATAATTAGTTTCTTTTGTTTATCGATATTTGGTTTGTATTATAATTCATTATGTGAAATATTATAAATGACTCAAGAATATAATCCAAACCAACAAAAGAAACTAATTATATAAATTTGATAAATTTAAGAATCTAATATAAATCATATAAGAAACTAATTGTATCGATAAACAAAAAAAACTAATTATATCAATTTGATAAATTCAAGAATCTAACATAAATCATATAAGAAACTAGTTGTATCAGTATGACGAGTTATTTTATGACAATTAACAATTAAATTGAGTTTAAATATTCTAAAAACTCAACCCAGATAACGCAATATCTTCGATAAACTGAATAGAGTAATTATATCAATATGATAATTTAATACAATTCAACTCAGATAACTCTTATATATCTTCGATAAACTGAATAGACAAATTATATCAATACGATGATTTAATACAACTTAAATTAGAAATGAACACACTGAAGGAGTTAATCAAGAAGAGCGTGTAGACATTGAAGACTAAAAGAAAGAACGCAAGAGGGAACATAAATTCAAGGTTAATATCACCTACTTCCTGTAACGCCCCGAAATCTTTTCGTAAAAATATCAGAGTTTATCATTTTTGGGCGTTAAGAGAGAAAGGGGAAAGAGGCGTACATGATATATAAAAGAAAGAATAAGGAAAGGACAAGGAGAGATACACTTAGAACATCGGATACAACCGATAAAAAGGAGTTTGAACCCTTACGCAGCGGAAAAACATCAGGATCCATAACAAAGAAGGAGAAAGAGACGACAGAAGAATAAAGATAAGAGACGAAGTGATACAATCACAAATCAATAGTCGGCCTCGGCCGATAACAATCGGTCTCCATACCGATTATTACATTATAACAAAGCAGTGGAAACAAACCATGAGGATCTCACATCCACAGAATACTCAGAATATTTTACAAAACGATCAACATAACTTTAAAAGTCAAAACCGGATAAAGGACACAGCTGATAGGGCATCCCTCTCTCTACGCATTAAGATTCTCTTCTTTTCCTGTAGTGTGAGTACAAATTAAGGGGTGAGTGCGTTGAATACACTCGTGGGGAATAACATCCGCATCTTATAACAGTCAACAGTTATACATACCAGGAATATAACACTCAGTCACGTTGTCACAGTATAACATGATCACGTAATCATAACATATGTCACATCATTTAGGACTTCTCAATCATACTTTGAAATAGGGAAAACTGTAAACAGTTACAGAGTTAGAAATTACCCCCACCTTGTTCGGTGGTTACCACGTGAGTCGCAAGTACCAACGATCCCGTATCTCGGATCTCGTGTCTCAAATCCCGTGTCTCAAACCTCGTGTCTCGAAGTTCAATCCAACTGATAGCCTACATATGTTACGGTATTCTTAGATCCTTAAAAACATATAATTAAAGCGATAACAGACTCCGGCGGAGAATCGATCATTAACTACGCGTCGGATCGAACAATCTAAAGATCGGAGTTGAAGAAACGAGAGTGGATATCCAATCCATATGGCTGAGATGATAGAGAATGAAATTTGGGGCACAACGGAAAAAGAATGAGCTCAATCGGAGTTCAAACGAGCTCAAACGGAGCATTTTAAGTTTAGGGGTAAAACGGTAATTTTGGTCAAAGGGTTGACTTTGACCGGGCCCACGACCCTCGGTCAATGACGTCTCGTCAGCGACGACTCGATACGGATGAACGACGGAAAGAAAACGAGGTTCGGATCGAAAACACGGCGTCGGGTGCGCGTCGGCACCCGACGGGTGCGCATGGGTGCGCACGGTGCGCGCGCGGCTCCCGGCGCCCGACGGCTGCCGAGTTTTCTCGGCAGCGGGTAAGCTCGCTCGTCTGGCTGCCGAGTTTTCTCGGCAGCCCCTTCCCAGATCTTCCCGACGGTGGCCTGCTCGAGCAGGCCACTTCCCGGCGTCGCCCGGCGCGACGGCGCCGCCTCCAGCCACCACCAACTACCTCGCCGGATACCTCGCACCGCCGGCTACCACCTCCGGCCGTCCATCGCCGGATTCCGGCGTGAATAGTTCCCGGAAACTTCGCCACAAAATCCTTCGAAGTCACATTTTTCCAAAATTCCAACTTCAACCAAAACTCCGGCCGGCGACTTCCCGTCGCCGGCGACCACCCCCAGTTCCTCCGCCGGCGACTCCCCGTCGCCGGCAACCCGTTCCGGCCAACCAAACACCCTTAACCATGCATATACTCCCAAGTCCAAACATACACACACTCACGGTTAAACACACACACACACAGCCCTCTCCTTGGCCGGCGGCCACCTGCCGCCGGCGACCATCGCCGTCCACTCAGACCTTGGCCGGCGACCCCCAGTCGCCGGCCACCACCACCGCCGTCCATGCCCACATACACGCACACAGGAAAACACACACACACACATCGCAAGGTGTTATCACACACACACACCCACGGTTCTTGCTTGGCCGGCGACTTCCAGTCGCCGGCCACCCTCCCCACGGCCTCGCCGGCGACCCCCCGTCGCCGGCCAACAGTTCACACACGGCGGCGCCACCATGCGCCGCCCCAACAGCATGCAAGACGCACACATACTAACACACATATATATAACACACACATGCACGTATACATACACCAGCCACTGTTCTGCTCCGGCGCCGCCACCCACAGCGGCGCCGGCCCTCCGGCAGCTCCTCCACATCCCCAGGTGGTCCTCCGGTGGTTGCTCCGGCGAGAGAGAGTGAGAAAAACGAAGAGAGAGAAAGAAAGGATCAAGAGTTAGGGTTAGGGTTCAAGAGGCTGTTTTTCGCCGTTTTCCGGCGAACGAGAAATCGGATTTGAAATCCGAGACCTATCCTAGATTCGTCTTGTCGAGACGAACGTCGTGTGCGAAAATCGTCCGATTCCGACAACTTTGAATTTTCCGGCCACCGGCCGGCGGCGGCCCGCCGGAGACAGAATCCCGAAAAAAGAAAGAGAGGAGAGAGGGACTTACTCGTTTTCGTCGCTTTCGGCTCGTTCGGCTCGTTCGGAGAAACGGTGAAAAATGAATCGGAGGAGCCTCTATTTATAGAATTCGGAAAACACTATTCACCGAAAATATCTCCGTTACTATTCATCCAAAATATCTCGGCACTATTCATCGGTTGACTTTTCCCATGTTACTATTCACGTGAAATATCTTCCGGTTTTCCGATCGAAACTTCGGGTTTTGCCCTTTCCGTCACCGTTTGATCTACGGGTCTCTGATTGACCCCTAGTTCGTTTCTATTTTCTCGTCTTTCCAAAACGCATCTTATGGTATGAAAATATTCTATATACCATATCCATGAAAATTATAAGTCACGCGTTAAACACGTATCTGAAACGCACGTAATAAATTAAACAGTCAAAGTAAACGCACATACTTATTAAGTCATACGTTAAATATTTAATTTAATCAATTATGCTCGTTTTGATCCGGGGCGCTACACTTCCACTATGGAGCCATCCAATTATCTGTTTGTTTAGCACTGCAGATGTTCCAAAGTTTAATTCTTTTTTAGTCCTTTATTTCCCCTTTCTTCATTTTCTAATGTGTTTGTGCAGAATTGATCTTACTTGTTCTGGTTGGAAATGTGATCTTTTCATATGAAGAGTTATTCTAATTGAATTGAATTAAATTATCATATTGATATATAGTTTCTTATATGATTTCTATTAGATTCTTGAAGTTATCAGATTGATATAATTAGTTTCTTTATTTTATCGACCTAGATTCTTGAAGTTATCAGATTGATATAATTAGTTTCTTTAATTTATCGATATTTGGTTTGTATTATATTTTTAAGTTATTTATAATTTTGATTACATATATTAAGTCTTTTATAATTTTGATTACATATATCGAAGTCATTTGAGTTGAGTTTATGAAATAGTTCTTTATGTATTAAATATTCTTGAAGTAAATAGATTTATATAATAAGTTTCTTTTCTTTATCGACATTTGGTTTGTATTTTCTTTATAGCTTGTATTACATTCTTGAGTCATTTATAATTTTGATTACATATATTAAAGTCATTTGAATTGAGTTTATGAATTTTTTTTGAAGTAATTTGAGCTACATTTATTGAATACTTTTTACAATGATTGATATAATCTATATCTGTTTAAAAGTCATTCGAAATATGATAACCAAACAATTTTTCTTACTAAAAATAGGAAGCTTATATTTCTTTTAATGTAATTTTTTTAAAAACGAGAATAGCTACTTCTTTTTAAAAAATCATTCCTTTTTATATATTACATATAATATATAATATATTTAATGTGTTGTCTAATTTCATTTTTTCCATTACATTTTGAATGATATAATTCATTATGTGAAATATTATAAATGACTTAAGAATATAATACAAACCAAATGTCCATAAACAAAAGAAACTAATTATATCAATTTGATAAATTCAAGAATCTAATATAAATAATATAAGAAACTAATTGTATCAGTCTGATGACTCAACTCAAACGACTTAGAAAAAGAAAGCTCAATCAATATAATGTATGTCTATAAATATTTCATAAACTCAATTAAAATCACATCAATTCAAATCACTTGAATATTGTGTAGTTATTTTATGACAATTAACAAATAAATTGAGTTTAAATATTCTAAAAGCTCAACTCAGATAACTGCAATATCTTCGATAAACTATAAAGTAATTATATCAATATGATAATTTAATACAATTCAACTCAGATAACTCTTATATATCTTCAATAAATTGAATAGATATATATATCTTTGATAAACTGAATAGATAAATTATATCAATATGATGATGATCGAAAGAACGCAAGAGAAATAGAAATTCAAGGTCAACATAGGTCAACATCACCTACTTGCACTATGGAGCCAACCAATTATCCGTTTGTTTAGCACTGCAGATGTTCCAAGGTTTAAAATCTTGAAGGAACACGGTTATGACGAGCAAACCAATTATCCATTTGTTTAGCACTGTAGATGTTTCAAGGTTTAAAATCTTGAAGGACATGTTCCAAGGTTTAAAATCTTGAAGGAACACGGTTATGCACTACAGATGTTCCAAGGTTTAAAATCTTGAAGTACATGTTCCAAGGTTTCAAGAGGTTTAAAATCTTGAAGGAACACGGTTATGCACTGCAGATGTTCTAAGGTTTAAAATCTTAAAGGAACATGGTTATGACGAGCCAACCAATTATCTGTTTGTTTAGCGCTGTAGATGTTCCAAGGTTTAAAATCTTGAAGGACATGTTCCAAGGTTAAAATCTTAAAGGAACTCTTGAAGGACATGTTCCAAGATTTAAAATCTTAAAGGAACTGCCGTCATTTGGAACATCTTCCAAGGTTTAAAATCTTGAAGGACATGTTCCAAGGTTTAAGGAACTCTTGAAGGACATGTTCCGAGGTTTAAAATCTTGAAGGACATGTTCCAAGGTTTAAAATCTTGAAGGAACTCTTGAAGGACATGTTCCAATGTTTAAAATCTTGAAAGAGGTTTCAAATCTTTGAAGAAGGTTTCAAATCTTGAAGGACATGTTCTGAGGTTTAAAATCTTGAAGGAACTCTTGAAGGACATGTTTCATGGTTTAAAATCTCGAAGGAGGTTTAAAATCTTGAAGGACATATTCCAAGGTTTAAAATCTTGAAGGAACTCTTGAAGGACATGTTCCAATGTTTAAAATCTTGAAGGAGGTTTCAAATCTTTGAAAAAGGTTTCAAATCTTGAAGGACATGTTCCGAGGTTTAAAATCTTGAAGAAACTCTTGAAGGACATGTTTCATGGTTTAAAATCTCGAAGGAGGTTTAAAATCTTGAAGGACATGTTCCAAGGTTTAAAATCTTGAAGGAACTGCCGTCTGTAAAATCTTGAAGGAACTGTCATCTGTAAAATCTTAAAGGAACTCTTGAAGGACATGTTCCAAGGTTTAAAATCTTGAAGGAACTGACGTTTGTAAAAATGACGTTTATACACTAAATGCATGTTCCAATATTTAAAATCTTGAAGGAACTGCCGTCTGTAAAAATGGCGTTCATGCACTAAATGCAATGAATTTTGAATACAAACTATTGAGACTTTGAAGGAACTGCGGTCTGTAAAACATATCTTCTAAGGTTTAAAATCTTGAATGAACTATCATCTGTAAAAATGAACTTTGAAGGAACTGCCGTCTGTAAAACGTCATATGCCTTCTATAAAACATATGTTATAAGATTTAAAATCTTGAATGAACTACTGTCTGTAAAAATGAAACTATTGAGAGTTTGAAGGAACTACCGTCTGTATAATGTATGTTCCAAGGTTTAAAATCTTGAAGGAACTGTCATCTGTAAAAATGAAACTATTGAGACTTTGAAGGAACTGCCGTTTGTAAAATGTATGTTCCAAGGTTTAAAATCTTGAAGGAACTTCCGTCTATTGAGACTTTGAAGGAATTGCCCTCTGTAAAACGTATGTTCCAAGTTTTAAAATCTTGAAAGAACTGTCATCTGTAAAACATCTTGAAGGAACTGCCGTCTGTAAAAATGAAATTATTGAGACTTTGAAGGAACTGCCGTCTGTAAAAACGTCTGTAAAAATGACGTTCATACACTAAATGCAATGAATTTTGAATACAAATTATTGAAGTGGATTGTCTACATTCATGTCGTCTGTAAAACATTTGTGGATTGTCTACATTCGTGTCGTTTGTAAAATGTTTGTAAAAATGACGTTCATGCACTAAATCGAATGAATTTTGAATACAAACTATTGAAGTGGATTATCTACATTCGTGAATAAAAAAGTAACTGCCGTCTGTAAAATGTATGTTCCAAGGTTTAAAATCTTGAAGGAACTGTCGTCTGAAAAAATGAAACTATTGAGACTTTGAAGGAACTGCCGTTTATAAAACATCTTGAAGGAACTGTCGTCTGTAAAACATCTGTGGATTGTCTACATTCATGTTGTCTGTAAAAATGATGTTCATTCACTAAATGCAATGAATTTTGAATACAAACTATTGAAGTGGATTGTCTACATTCGTGAATACAAACTATTGAATTCTCAATCCTAATGCATGAATTTTGAATACAAACTATTGAAGTGGATTGTCTACATTCGAGAATACAAACTATTTATTGAAGTGGATTGTCTATATTCATGAATACAAATTATTGAAGTCTCAATCCACAGACATGTGAATACAAACTATTTATTTTAGTGAATTGTCTACATTCGTGAATTCAATATATTGATGTGGATTGTCTACATTTATGAATACAAACTATTGAAGTCTCAATCCACAAACATTCGTGTATGCAACAAACTATTGAAGTCTCAATCCACAGACATTCATGTATGTGACTATTTATTGAAGCTGAATGTGCACACGAGTCCGTGGATTGTCTACATTCGTGAATACAAACTATTGAAGTCTCAACAAACTATTGAAGTTCCAATCCACAGACATTTGTGTACGCAGGTCGCATGTGCACACAAGTTCGTGGATTGTTTATATTCATGAATACAAACTATTGAAGTCTTAATCCACAAATATTCGTGTACGCGACTATTTATTGAAGTCGCGTGTGTACTTGAGTCCGTAGATTGTCTACATTCATGAATACAAGTCGCGTGTGCACATGAGTCCGTAGATTGTCTACATTATTGAATACAAATTATTGAAGTCTCAATCCACAGACATGTGAATACAAACTATTTAATACAACATCTTCATCTTCATATGCTAAAATACGAAATAAAAAAATAAATTTTAAAAATATCAACAAGAATATAAGAACTTAAATAATATTCATCATACCTGGATCTTCAAATCCAGCTCATCAGCCGTCATTGGCCTTCCCTTCTCATGTTATTCAGCTGTTCATTCGCCATCTGACCTTCTCTTCTCATGTTATTAAGTTGTTCATTCAAAATATTCATCCGTGTCTTCCTTTCTTTCATTAGGTTTGTGAATTTCATGGACTTTCGGAAAAATCGATCTAGGATAGAACTGTATTCTTACCTTGAATTCCAAAAATTCATGAGCAGTCTGCATAAAACATAACACATCTTAAGGAAAATTAGTTGAGCCAATAATATTGGTTAAGAAAAATGAGAACTCGACTCGAATACCTTCTTCCCTTTTCAGGACATTTTTTATTTCTTTCTCCATCTTGTTTTTACACTTCCTTGTGAACTCTTCCAAGACGCTTATACTCACCCTTTCTAAGAGTTGAAAGACTTGTATATCTTTAATTTGATGTTGCAAATCATCACAAAATACAGAAATATCATGTAATTCACTCCACAACCCTAGATTGTGGATTCCATTAACAGACATTGTGGCCGAAGAACACCGCAATTGCAAAGTTTTGAAAGACATTTGAAAAAAATTAAATTATCAATTACCTTCCATCTATATTATCATTCTTTCTTCTCGGAAACAGAAATAAATTCTCATTTCTTGACAAAAGATTTGAAGAATCTGTAACAATCAGAGACTTATACCTTGTTTAAGTAGTCTTTTTTACTACACACTTTTCAACAGCGGCGGATCTATGTGGGGACAAAGGGGTACAAAACCTTATTTTCTTATCAATTCAAAAAAATTAAGAATTAAATCAATTAAGAATCTAGTCATATAAATGCTAGCAATATAAATTCAAGTTTCTAATTCTACTTTATTAACATATATAAGTGCTAGCTTTTAATTAATATTGAAACAAAAAATATTGTAATACAACCACTAATGCTACGAATTATCCTCTAATCAAATGTTTATAATAAAATATTATAATTATGTTAATATTTATTATATTATATTAAATAATTTTAAGTCTACATTCCTGAATATGAATTATTGAAGTCTCAATCATACGATAAACTATTGTTGTCTACATTCGTGAATACAAACTACACAATCATATGACAAACTATTGTTGTCTACATTTGTGAATATGAAGACAAACTAACATTCGTGAATACAAACTATTGAAGTCTCAATCACACGACAAACTATTGTTGTCTACATTTGTGAATACGAACTACACAATCACACTACAAACTATTGTTGTCTACATTCGTGAATACAACATTCGTGAATACAACATTGGTGCATCGTGGATTGTTTACATTCGTGAATATAACATTTGTGAATACAACATTCGTGGATTATCTACATTTGTGAATATAACATTCGTGGATTATCAATGCATTCTCTATATTCGTGAATACAACATTCATTGATTTTCTACGTAGGTCGCGTGTATATTGTGGATTGTCTACATTCGTGAATACAACATTCATGGATTGTCTAAGCATTGTCTACATTCGTGAATACAACATTCATGGATTGTCTAAGCATTGTCTACATTCGTGAATACAACATTCATGGATTGTCTATGCAGGTTGCGTGTGCATCGTAGATTGTCTGCATTCGTGAATATAACATTCGTGGATTATCTAAGCATTGTCTACATTCGTGAATACAACATTCATGGATTGTCTACGCAGGTCGCATGTGCATCGTGGATTGTCTACATTCGTGAATACAACATTCGTTTCGTGGATTGTCATCCACAAATTGTTCATTTTTCTTCTTCCTCTTTTCTCTCCCTCTTCACTTTCATCTTCTTCATCTTCATCTTCATATGCTAAAATACGAAATAAAAAAATGAATTTTAAGAAAATCCACAAGAATATAAGAACTTAAATAATATTCATCATATCTAGATCTTCAAATCCAGCTCCTCGACCACCATTTGACCTTCTCTTCTCACGTTATTCAGCTGTTCATTCACCATTTGGTCTTCCCTTCTTACGTTATTTAATTGTTCATTCAAGTGGCAGTCTTCCCTTCTCACGTTATTCAGCTGTTCATTCAAGATATTCATCTGTACCTCCCCTTATTTCATTAGGTTTTTAATTCTTACCTTGAATTCCAACAACTCGTGAGGAGTGTGCATAAAACATAACACATCTTAAGGAAAATTAATTGAGCCAATAATATTGGTTAAGAAAAATGAGAACTCGACTCGAATACCTTCTTTCCCTTTTTCAGGACGTTTTTAATTTCTTTCTCCGTCTTGTTTTTAATCTTCCTCATGAACTCTTCCAAGAAACTTATACTCAGCCTTTCTAAGAGTTGAAAGACTTGTATATCATTAATTTGTTGCTATAAATCATCACAAAAGGCACAAATGTTATGTAATTCACTCAACCCTAGGTTGTGAATTCCATTGAAATACACATTATTAACTTGCGATGTGACCAAAAGTCATATTCTTTGATTACTAGAAAAACACCGCAATCGCAGTGAAGTTTTGGAAGACATTTGAAAAAAATTAAATTACCAATTACCTCTAGATATGGATGTAAGAGTAATATTATCAGACTTTCTTCTCCTCGAAAACAACAATACATCCTCATTTCTTGGACAAAAGATTTGAACAATCCGAAACAATCTAACCTTGTTTCATAATAGGTATATATAAATAGGTAGCGTGTGCATCATCGATTATCTACATTCATGAATACAACATTCATTTCGTGGATTGTCTACGCAGGTCGCGTGTGCATCGTAGAGTGTCTACATTCATAAATACAACATTCGTGTACGTAGGTCGCGTGTGCATCGTGAATTGTCTACATTCGTGAATATACCATTCGTGTACGCAGGTCGTGTGTGCACACGATAAACACAACAAACTATTGTTGTCTACATTCGTGAATACGAACTATACAATCACACGACAAACTATTGTTGTCTACATTCGTGAATACAAACTATTAAAATCTCAATCACATGATTAACTAACATTCGTGAATACAAACTATTGAGTCTCAATCACACGACAACTATTGTTGTCTACATTCGTGAATACAAACTACACAATCACACGACAAACTATTGTTGTCTACATTCGTGAATACGAAGACAAACTAACATTCGTGAATACGAACTATTGAAGTCTCAATCATACGATAAACTATTGTTGTCTACATTCGTTTCACGAACTACACAGTCACACGACAAACTATTGTTGTCTACATTCGTGAATACGAACTATTGAAGTCTCAATCACACAACAAACTATTATTGTCTATATTCATGAATACAAACTACACAATCACACGAAAAACTATTGTTGTCTACATTCGTAAATATGAAGACAAACTAACATTCGTGAATACGAACTACTGAATTCTCAATCACAAGACAAACTATTGTTATCTACATTCATGAATACGAAGATAAACTAACATTTATGAATACGAACTATTGAAGTCTCAATCACACGACAAACTATTATTGTCTACATTCGTCTCACGAACTACACAATCACACGACAAACTATTATTGTCTACATGTGAATACGAACTTGTCGTCTACATTCGTGAATACGAAGACAAACTAACATTCATGAATACAAATTATTAAAGTCTCAATCACACAACAAACTATAAGAATTTTCTTTTTGGCTATGACTATAATCAAATGATGTCAATATTACTTGGATTATGCCAATATTACCTGGATTCCACCAACCTTCACTTCTGAATATGAATTCTGGAAAAAAGGCCCTAAAATAGATCCACATTTATTACAATCATATTTACCTTGTAGCAACTGGGGAAAGACTCCAAAGCGTCAAGTCACAACTCCATCAATTCATAAAAGCAAATACCAATTCATACAAATTGTTTTAAAAATAAATTTTAACGAAACATAAAAATAAAAGTATTTTTAATATCCACAAATTGTTCATTTTTCTTCTTCCTATTTTCCCTCTCCATCCACTTTCA
The DNA here is from genome assembly GCA_954870855.1 of Scutellaria minor. NCBI lineage: Eukaryota > Viridiplantae > Streptophyta > Magnoliopsida > Lamiales > Lamiaceae > Scutellaria > Scutellaria minor. The sequence continues at coordinate 15,276,998 of OX940737.1, forward strand.
CTTTCATCCTCTTCATCTTCATCTTCATCTTTATATGCTAAAATATGAAATAAAAAAATGAATTTTAAGAAAATCCACAATAATATAAGAACTTAAATAATATTCATCATACCTGGATCTTCAAATCTAGCTCATCAGCCGTCATTGGCCTTCCCTTCTCATGTTATTCAGCTGTTCATTCACCATCTGACCTTCTCTTCTCATGTTATTAAGTTGTTCATTCAAGATATCCATTCGTGTCTCCCCTTCTTTCATTAGGTTTGTGATTCTTACCTTGAATTTCAACAACTCGTGAGTAGTCTACATAAAACATAACACATCTTAAGGAAAATTAATTGAGCCAATAATATTGGTTAAGAAAAATGAGAACTCGACTCGAATACTTTCTTTCCCTTTTTCGGGACATTTTTTTATTTCTTTCTTCATCTTATTTTTAAGCCTCCTCGTGAACTCTTCCAAGATGCTTATACTCAACCTTTCTAAGAGTTGAAAGACTTGTATATCTTTAATTTGTTGCTGCAAATCATCACAAAATGTAGAAATATCATGTAATTCACTCCACAACCCTAGGTAAAGGATTCCATTAACAGACGATGTGGCCGAAGAACACTACAATCGCAAAATTTTGAAAGACATTTGAAAAAAATTAAATTATCAATTACCTTTTCCATCCATATTATCAGACTTTCTTCTCGGAAACAGAAATAAATTCTCATTTCTTAACAAAAGTTTGAAGAATCTGAAACAATCAAAGACCTATATCTTATTCAAGTAGTCGTTTTGACTACACACTTTTCAACAACGGCGGATCCATATGGGGACAAGGGGGTACAAAACCTTATTTTCTTATTAATTAAAAAATTAAGAATTAAATCAATTAAGAATCTAGTCATATAAATTCTAGCAATATAATTGCGAGTTTCTAATTCTACTTTGTTTACATATATAAGTGCTAACTTTTAATTAATATTGAAACAAAGAATATTGTAATACAACCACTAATGCTACGAATTATCCTTTAATCAAAAGTTTATAATAAAATATTATAATTATGTTAATATTTATTATATTATATTAAACAATTATAAGTCTACATTCGTGAATATGAACTGTTGAAGTCTCAATCGCACGATAAACTATTATTGTCTACATTCGTGAATATGAACTGTTGAAGTCTCAATCGCACGACAAACTATTATTGTCTACATTCGTGAATATGAACTACACAATCACACTACAAACTATTGTTGTCTGCATTCGTGAATACAACATTCATGGGTTGTCTATATATTGTCTACATTCATGAATACAACATTGGTGCATCGATGATTGTCTACATTCGTGAATACAACATTTGTGAATACAACATTCGTGGATCGTGGATTATCTTCACTTGTGAATACAACATTCGTGGATTGTCTACGCATTCTCTACATTCGTGAATACAACATTTGTGAATTTTCCACGCAGGTCGCGTGTGCATCGTGGAATGTCTACATTCTTGAATACAACATTCATTTCGTGAATACAACATTTGTTGATTGTCTAAGCATTGTCTACATTCGTGAATACAACATTCGTGGATTGTCTACACAGGTCGTGTGTGTATTGTGGATTGTCTACATTCGTGAATATAACATTCGTTTCATGAATTGTCATCCACAAATTATTTATTTTTCTTCTTCCTCTTTTCCCTCTCCCTCCATTTTCACTTTCATCCTCTTCATCTTCATCTTCATATGCTAAAATACGAAATAAAAAAATGAATTTTAAGAAAATCCATATGAACATAAGAACTTAAATAATATTCATCATACATGGATCTTCAAATCCAGCTCCTCGGCAGCCATTTGACCTTCCTTTCTCACGTTATTCAGCTGTTCATTCAAGATATTCATCCGTGTCTCCCCTTCTTTCTTTAGGTTTGTGATTCTTACCTTAAATTTCAACAACTCGTGAGCAGTCTGCATAAAACATAACACATCTTAAGGAAAATTAATTAAGCCAATAATATTGGCCAAGGAAAATGAGAACTCAACTCGAATACCTTTTTCCCTTTTTCGGGATATTTTTTATTTCTTTCTCCGTCTTGTTTTTAAGCTTCCTTGTGAACTCTTCCAAGATGCTTATACTCAGCCTTTCTGAGAGTTGAAAGACTTCCAAGATGTTTATACTCAGCCTTTCTGAGAGTTGAAAGACTTGTATATCTTTAATTTGTTGCTGCAAATCATCACAAAATGCATAAATATCATGTAATTCACTCCACAACCTTAGGTTGTGGATTCCATTAACAGGCACGGTGGCCAGTTGCATGCATACGAACTATTGATTCCATTAACAGAGACCTTTATTATCTGACTATGCTTATTTATTTAATGTTTTTATGGTAACCGGTGATTTATTATTTTCTTGTCTCGAGGTACCTGACAAAAGCTGGTCTCTTAAATCCCTTCCAAATCTTTCTTTTCCCGCAAAAGACCCAAAGGGGTACCTCATTGGGTCTTTTCGAATATTTTCGACGTTTGAATTTTAAAGAACGAGTCCGATGGACTGACTTGATGGAGTGTCCAAATTATATATATCAGGAAAAACTAGCCCCACGTGGCCAGGAAGACCCTGTCCAGTTACGCAAAATTTTTGATTCATGATATTTTTTTTCTCTTCTAGGTTGAGAAATTGGGTTGACTATACGAGACATATTTGTAACTTGTTCTGTTAGCTTTTCAATGCATAAAAAATGTTGCAAATCGGATGTTCCATTTGGGAGTTACAATGTTTTAACTGAAATATTTCAGTTAAAAGTCTATAACTCGCAACTGGAATATCCGATTTGCAACATTTTGTATGCATTGGAAAGCTAACTAAACGAGCTACAAATATTTATTTTATAGCCAACCTAATTTCTCAACCTAGAAGAGCGAAAAAATATCATGAATGAAAAATTTTGCACCATCATAAGAACTGAAAATGGAATCAAAAAAACAAAACTTGAAGAAGAGGAAACTCTCTGAGATTTCAAGTGAACGCTGTAATTGCTCAAGCTTAAATAATTTATCATCGGAAGAGGTAAATGTTTAATGTAAGTGTTTAGATTTAATTCGATATTTATTTCAAATTATACATTTTTCGTATATACGATGTAGATGGAGTAGTGAAACAATGGTGTTTACAACAACACGTATTTAATACTCCTTCACGAGGCAATTACCAACAATTTTATCATGTAATTAACTCCACAACCCTAGGTTGTGGGTTTCATTAACAGGTACGGTGGCCAGTTGTCATGAATACGAACTAAGACTCCTTCATGAGGCAATTACTTGTAATTTTATCATATAATTAACTCCACAACCCTAGGTTGTGGGTTTCATTAACAGGCACGGTGGCCAGTTGTCATGAATACGAACTAAGACTCCTTCACGAGATAATTACTGGCAATTTTATCATGTAATTCACTCCACAATCCTAGGTTGTGGATATCATTAACTAGCACGGTGGCCAGTTGTCATGAATACGAACTAACACTACTTCACGAGACAATTACCGATAATTTTATCATGTAATTCACTCCACACCCCTAGGTTTTATCATGTAATTCACTTTATGTCATGAATACGAAGTAACACTCATTTACGATGAATATGAACTAACACTCCTTTACGAGGCAATTACCGACAATTTTATCATGTAATTCACTCCATAACCCTAGGTTTTATCATGTAATTCACTCCATAACCCTAGGATGTGGATTCACGAGCAATTACCTACAATTTTATCATATAATTCACTCCACAACCATAGGTTGTGGATTCCATTAACAGGCACGGTGGTCAGTTGTCATGAATACCAACTAACACTCATTCACGATGAATACGAACAAACACTCCTTCACGAGACAATTACCAGCAATTTTATCATGTAATTCACTCCACACCCCTAGGTTTTATCATGTAAATCACTCCATAACTCTAGGTTGTGGATTCACGAAGAAATTACCAGCAATTTTATCATGTAATTCACTCCACGACCATAGGTTGTGGATTCCATTAACTGACAAGGTGGCCAGTTGTCATAAATACTAACTAACACTCCTTCACGATGAATACGAACTAACACTCCTTCACGGTGGCCAGTTGTCATGAATACTAACTAACACAAGGTTTTATCATGTAATTCACTCCATAACTCTACGTTGTGGATTCACGAGGTAATTACCGGCAATTTTATCATGTAATTCACTCCACAACCCTAGGTTTTATCATATAATTCACTCCATAACCCTAGGTTGTGGATTCACGAGGCAATTACCGACAATTTTATCATGTAATTCAATCCACAACCATAAGTTGTGGATTCCATTAACAGGCACGTTGGCCAATTATCATGAATACGAACTAACACTCCTTCACGATGAATACGAACTAACATTCCTTCACGAGACAATTATCGGTAATTTTATCATGTAATTCACTCCACAACACAAGGTTTTATCATGTAATTCACTCCATAACTCTAGGTTGTGGATTCACGAGGTAATTACCGACAATTTTATCATGTAAATCACTCCACAACCCTAGGTTGTGGATTCCATTAACTGGCACGGTGGCCAGTTGTCATGAATACGAACTAACACTCATTTACGATGAATACAAACTAACACTCCTTCATGAGGCAATTACCGATAATTTTATCATGTAATTCTCTCCACAACCCTATGTTTTATCATGTAAATCACTCCATAACTCTAGGTGTGGATTCACGAAGAAATTACCGGTAATTTTATCATGTAATTCACTCCAGAACCTTAGGTTGTGGATTCCATTAACTGACACGATGACCAGTAGTCATTAATACGAACACTCCTTCATGGGGCAATTACCGGCAATTTTATCATATAATTCACTCTACAACCCTAGGTTTTATCATGTAATTCATTCCATAACCCTAGGTCGTAGATTCACAAGGTAATTACCGGTAATTTTGGTGCATGTTAATTGAGTTGATAATATCAGATTATGGAGTCAATTGAATGGCATTTGCTCTTTTTGTGACGATTTACAGTGTCAAATAAATGATATACGGGTCTATAAACCCTTGGATAGGCTTAGCGTGAACTTCTTGGAGGAGTTCACGATGAAGCTCAAAAGGAAGACCGAGAAAGAAATACGTAGTGTCCGGTAAAAGGGGAGGAAGATATTATCTCTCTCTTTGGATTGTTGTTTGTGTAAAGTGCTGAATTTCAATTAGTTAGGCATGCTATCATTCACTTGTTATTAATTTAAGCTCTGATTTGTTGTATTTTGTTTGCCCTAGATTATAACCTTTTTATGAAGTTTGTATGTATAAAGTTTGGTATTCCAGTGAATTGTGTTTTAAGGATGACTTTGTGATTAAATTGAACCTTTTAGTAGTGAGTCAAGTGATATATGAAACGATATATGTATATAACTTATGAATTGGGCTTCTATATAAGCTTTTTTTAGCTTAGATTTGACCTGTTGGTTTTTGCTACAGTTTCACATGATCCAATTATGCAATTGTTCTAATTTGTTGTTGTATATCTTAAAAGACCAAATTGGTAGGCAATGTCTTGTAATATGAGAGTTGTTATGTTATGAATCTGTGCTTGTTTGTGGACTTTATCTAGTATCATAGGATATATGAGCCAAAACTTAGAAGATTAGATCTGTTTTATTGGATTTACCCCTTATGAGATGATTGAATTTTATTGACAAATATAATGCTCTTTTCTATTGTTTTATGAACTTTTGTTCTTACCTGGTGATCGCTAAAATATGTGTATCACCATTTTACATAGCAATGTGTTTGTATGTTTATTGAAATTTCGCATAAGTGGACCAGAGTCTTATTTAGGTTACAGTGTTTTTACATATTAGGTTATCTTCAATGGTAGGAGCTGCAAAAACTCCTTCACAAGGTAATTACCGGCAATTTTATCATATAATTCAATCCACAACCTTGTGGATTCACGAGGTAATTACCGATATTATTATCATGTAATTCACTCCACAACCCTAGGTTGTGGATTCTATTAACAGGCACGGTGGCAAGTTTTCATGAATACGAACTATTGATTCCATTAACAGGGACCTTTATTATCTGATTTTGCTTATTTATTTAATGGTTTTATGATAACCAATGATTTATTATTTTCTTGTCTCGAGGTACCTGACAAAAGCTGGTCTCTTAAATCCCTTCCAAATCTTTCTTTTCCCATAAAAATTCAATTTAGATTTTTTCGAATACTTTCACCGTTTGAATTTTCAAGAACGAGTCCGATGGACTGACTTGATGGAATGTTCAAATTATATGTATGAGGAAAAACTAGTCTCACGTGGCCAGGAAGACCCTGTCCAGTTACGCAAAATTTTTGATTCATGATATTTTTTCACTCTTCTAGGTTGAGAAATTGGGTTGACTATACGAGACATATTTGTAGCTTGTTCTGTTAGCTTTCCAATGCATAAAAAATATTGCAAATCGGACGTTCCATTTGGGAGGTACAACATTTTAAGTGAAACGTTTCAGTTAAAAGTTTATAACTCCCAAATGGAATGTCCGATTTGCAACCTTTTTGATGTATTGGAAAGATAACTAAACGAGCTACAAATATTTATTTTATAGCCAACCGAATTTCTCAACCTAGAAGAGTGAAAAAATATCATGAATCAAAAATTTTGCACTATCATAAGAACTGAAAATGGAATCAAAAAAACAAAACTTGAAGAAGATGAAACTATCTGAGATTTAAAGTTAAGGTTGTAATTGTTCAAGCTTAAATAATTTATCAACGGAAGAGGTAAATGTTTAATGTAAGTGTTTAGTTTTAATTCGATAATTATTTCAAATTATACATTTTTCGTATATTCGATGTAGATGGAGCAGTGGAACAATGGTGTTTACAACAACACGTATTTAACACTCCTTCATGAGACAATTACCGGCAATTTTATCATGTAAATCACTTCACAACCTTAGGTTGTAGATCCCATTAATAGGCACGGTGACCAGTTGTCATGAATACGAACTAACAGTCCTTCACGAGGCAATTACCAGCAATTTTATCATGTAATTCACTCTGCAACCCTAGGTTGTGGATTCATGAGGCAATTACCGACAATTTTATGAATATGAACTAACACTCCTTCACGAGGTAATTACAGATAATTTTATCATGAAATTCACCCCACAACCCTACGTTGTGAATTCAGAAGGCAATTACCTGTAATTTTATCATCTAATTCACTCCACAACCTTAGGTTATGGATTCACGAGGTAATTACCGATAATTTTATCATGTAATTCACTTCACAACCCTAGGTTGTGGATTCAATTAACAGGCACGGTGACCAGTTATCACGAATACGAATTATTGATTCCATTAACAGGTACAGTGGCCAGTTGTCACTCCTTCACGAGGCAATTACCGGCAATTTTATCATGTAATTCACTCCACAACCCTAGGTTGTGGATTCCTTTGAGATGCACGGTGACCAGTTATCACGAATTCGAACTATTGATTCCATTAACAGGCACGGTGGCTAGTTGTCACTCATTCACGAGACAATTAGCGATAATTTTATCATGTAATTCCCTCCACAACCTTGTGGATTCACGAGGCAATTACCGGCAATATTATCATGTAATTTACTCCACAACCCTAGGTTGTGGATTTTATTAACGGGCACGGTGGCCAGTTTTCATTAATACAAACTATTGATTTCATTAACAGAGATCTTTATTATCTGATTTTGCTTTTTTATTTAATGCTTTTATGATAACAGGTGATTTGTTATTTTCTTGTCTCGAGGTACCTGACAAAAGCTGGTCTCTTAAATCCCTTCCAAATCTTTCTTTTCCCACAACAATCCCTTTGGGTTTTTTCAAACAATTTCGCCGTTTGAATTTTCAAGAACGAGTCCGATGGACTGACTTGATGGAATGTTCAAATTATATGTATGAGGAAAAACTAGTCTCACGTGGCCAGGAAGACCCTGTCCAGTTACACAAAATATTTGATTCATGATATTTTTTCTCTCTTTTAGGTTGAGAAATTGAGTTGACTATACAAGACATATTTGTAGCTTGTTCTGTTAGCTTTCCAATGCATAAAAAGTATTGCAAATCGGACGTTCCATTTGGGAGGTACAACATTTTAAGTGAAACGTTTCAGTTAAAAGTTTATAACTCCCAAATGGAATGTCCAATTTGCAACCTTTTTGATGTATTGGAAAGATAACTAAACGAGCTACAAATATTTATTTTATAGCCAACCGAATTTCTCAACCTAGAAGAGTGAAAAAATATCATGAATCAAAAATTTTGCACCATCATAAGAACTGAAAATGGAATCAAAAAAACAAAACTTGAAGAAGAGGAAACTCTCTGAGATTTAAAGTTAAGGTTGTAATTGTTCAAGCTTAAATAATTTATCAACGGAAGAGGTAAATGTTTAATGTAAGTTTTTAGTTTTACTTCGATAATTATTTCACATTATACATTTTTCGTATATTCGATGTAGATGGAGCAGTGGAACAATGGTGTTTACAACAACATGTATTTAACACTCCTTCACGAGACAATTACCGGCAATTTTATCATGTAAATCACTGCACAACCTTAGGTTGTAGATCCCATTAATAGGCACAGTGACCAGTTGTCATGAATACGAACTAACAGTCCTTCACGAGGCAATTACCACCAATTTTATCATGTAATTCACTCTGCAACCCTAGGTTGTGGATTCATGAGGCAATTACCGACAATTTTATGAATACGAACTAACACTCCTTCACGAGGTAATTACCGACAATTTTATCATGAAATTCACCCCACAACCCTACGTTGTGAATTCAGGAGGCAATTACCGGTAATTTTATTATCTAATTCACTCCACAACCTTATGTTATGGATTCGCGAGGTAATTACCGATAATTTTATCATGTAATTCACTTCACAACCCTAGATTGTGGATTCCATTAACAGGCACGGTGACCAATTATCACGAATACGAATTATTGATTCCATTAACAGGCACGGTGGCCAGTTGTCACTCCTTCACGAGGTAATTACCGGCAATTTTATCATGTAATTCACTCCACAACCCTAGGTTGTGGATTCCTTTGACATGCACGGTGGCCAGTTATCACGAATTCGAACTATTGATTCCATTAACAGGCACGGTGGCTAGTTGTCACTCCTTCACGAGACAATTAGCGATAATTTTATCTTTTAATTCACTCCACAACCCTAGGTTGTGGATTCCTTTAACATGCACGGTGGCCAGTTATCACGAATTCGAACTATTGTTTCCATTAACAGGCATGGTGGCCAGTTGTCACTCCTTCACGAGACAATTATCAATTATTTTATCATGTAATTCACTCCACAATCCTAGGTTGTGGATTCACGAGGTAATTACCGGCAATTTTATCATGTAATTCAATCCACAACCTTGTGGATTTACGAGGCAATTACCGGCAATATTATCATGTAATTTACTCCACAACCCTAGATTGTGGATTTTATTAACGGGCACGGTGGCCAGTTTTCATTAATACAAACTATTGATTCCATTAACAGGGATCTTTATTATCTGATTGTGCTTTTTTATTTAATGCTTTTATGATAACAGGTGATTTGTTATTTTCTTGTCTCGAGGTACCTGACAAAAGCTGGTCTCTTAAATCCCTTCCAAATCTTTCTTTTCCCACAACAATCCCTTTGGGTGTTTTCAAATAATTTCGCCGTTTGAATTTTCAAGAACGAGTCCGATGGACTGACTTGATGGAATGTTCAAATTATATGTATGAGGAAAAACTAGCCTCGCGTGGCCAGGAAGACCCTGTCCAGTTACACAAAATATTTGATTCATGATATTTTTCTCTTCTAGGTTGAGAAATTGAGTTTATTATACAAGACATATTTGTAGTTTGTTCTATAGCTTTCCAATGCATAAAAAATATTGCAAATCGGACGTTCCATTTGGGAGGTACAACATTTTAAGTGAAACGTTTCAGTTAAAAGTTTATAACTCCCAAATGGAATGTCCGATTTGCAACCTTTTTGATGTATTGGAAAGATAACTAAACGAGCTACAAATATTTATTTTATAGCCAACCGAATTTCTTAACCTAGAAGAGTGAAAAAATATCATGAATCAAAAATTTTGCACCATCATAAGAACTGAAAATGGAATCAAAAAAATAAAACTTGAAGAAGAGGAAACTCTCTGAGATTTAAAGTTAAGGTTGTAATTGTTCAAGCTTAAATAATTTATCAACGGAAGAGGTAAATGTTTAATGTAAGTTTTTAGTTTTACTTCGATAATTATTTCACATTATACATTTTTCGTATATTCGATGTAGATGGAGCAGTGGAACAATGGTGTTTACAACAACACGTATTTAACACTCCTTCACGAGACAATTACCGGCAATTTTATCATGTAAATCACTTCACAACCTTAGGTTGTAGATCCCATTAATAGGCACGGTGACCAGTTGTCATGAATACGAACTAACAGTCCTTCACGAGGCAATTACCAACAATTTTATCATATAATTCACTCCTCTACCCTAGGTTGTGGATTCATGAGGCAATTACCGTCAATTTCATGAATACGAACTAAGACTCCTTCACGAGGTAATTACCGCCAATTTTATCTTGTAATTAACTCCACAACCCTACGTTGTAGATTCACGAGGCAATTACCGTTAATTTTATCATCTAATTCACTCTACAACCCTAGGTTATGGATTCACGAGGCAATTATCGGTAATTTTATCAAGTAATTCACTCCACAATCCTAGGTTGTGGATTCCATTAACAGGCACGGTAGCCAGTTATCACGAATACGAACTATTGATTCCATTAACAGACACGGTGACCAATTATCACTCATTCACGAGGCAATTACCGGTAATTTTATCATGTAATTCACTCCACAACCCTAGGTTGTGGATTCAGTTAACATGCACGGTGGCAAGTTATCACTAATTCGAACTATTGGTTCCATTAACAGGCACGGTGGCCAGTTGTCACTCCTTCAAGAGGCAATTACCGATAATTTTATCATGTAATTCACTACACAGCCCTTGGTTACCGGTAATTTTATCATGTAATTCAATCCTCTACCTTGTGGATTCACGAGGCAATTACCGGCAATTTTATCATGTAATTAAATCCACAACCTTGTGGATTCATGAGGTAATTACCGATAATGTTATCATGTAATTCACTCCACTACCCTAGGTTGTGGATTCTATTAACAGGCACGGTGGCCAGTTTTCATGAATACGAACTATTGATTCCATCAATAGGGACTTTTATTATCTGATTTTGCTTATTTATTTAATGTTTTAATGATAACCGGTGATTTATTGTTTTCTTGTCTCGAGGTACCTGATAAAAGCTGGTTTCTGAAATCCCTTCCAAATCAATCTTTTCCCACAACAATCCCCTTTGGGTTTTTTCGAATATTTTCGCCGTTTGAATTTTTATGAATGAGTCCGTTGGATTGACTTGATGGAATGTTCAAATTATATGTATGAGGAAAAACAAGCCTCACGTGGCTAAGAAGACCCTGTCCAGTAACGCAAAATTTTTGATTCATGATATTTTTTCTCTCTTCTAGGTTGAGAAATTGGGTTGACTATACGAGATATATTTGTAGCTTGTTCTGTTAGCTTTCCAATGCATAAAAAATATTGCAAATCGGACGTTCCATTTGGGAGGTACAACATTTTAAGTGAAACATTTCAGTTAAAAGTTTATAACTCCCAAATGGAATGTCCGATTTGCAACCTTTTTGATGTATTGGAAAGATAACTAAACGAGCTACAAATATTTATTTTATAGCCAACCGAATTTCTCAACCTAGAAGAGTGAAAAATATAATGAATCAAAAATTTTGCACCATCATAAGAACTGAAAATGGAATCAAAAAAACAAAACTTGAAGAAAAGAAAACTGTCTGAGATTTAAAGTTAAGGCTGTAATTGTTCAAGCTTAAATAATTTATCATCGGAAGAGGTAAATGTTTAATGTAAGTGTTTAGTTTTAATTCGATATTTATTTCAAATTATACATTTTACGTATATTTGATGTAGATGGAGCAGTGGAACAATGGTGTTTACAACAACACGTATTTAACACTCCTTCACGAGGCAATTACCGATAATTTTATCATGTAAATCACTCCACAACCCTAGGTTGTGGATTCCATTAACAGGCACGGTGACCAGTTGTCATGAATACAAACTAACACTCCTTCACGAGGCAATTACCGGCAATTTTATCATATAATTCACTCCGCAACCCTAGGTTGTGGATTCATGAGGCAATTACCGACAATTTTATGAATACGACTAACACTCCTTCATGAGGTAATTACCGGCAATTTTATCATGTAATTCACCGCACAACCCTACGTCGTGGATTTACGAGGTAATTGCCGGTAATTTTATCATCTAATTCACTCCACAACCTTAGGTTATGGATTCACGAGGCAATTACCGATAATTTAATCATGTAATTCACTTCACAACCCTAGGTTGTGGATTCCATTAACAGGCACGGTGACCAGTTATCACGAATACGAACTATTGATTCCATTAACAGGCATGGTGGCCAGTTGTCACTCCTTCACGAGGCAATTACCGGCAATTTTGTCATATAATTCACTCCACAACTCTAGGTTGTGGATTCCTTTAACATGCACGGTGGCCAGTTATCACGAATTCGAATTATTGATACCATTAACAGGCACGGTGGCCAGTTGTCACTCCTTCACGAGACAATTAGCGTTAATTTTATCTTGTAATTCACTCTACAACCCTAGGTTGTGGATTCACGAGTTTATTACCGGCAATTTTATCATGTAATTCAATCCACAACCTTGTGGATTCACGAGGTAATTACCGACAATATTATCATGTAATTCACTCCACTACCCTAGGTTGTGGATTCTATTAACAGGCACGGTGACCATTTTTCATGAATACGAACTATTGATTCCATCAACAGAGACCTTTATTATCTGATTTTGCTTATTTATTTAATGTTTTAATGATAACCGGTGATTTATTATTTTCTTGTCTCGAGGTACCTGACAAAAACTGGTTTTTTAAATCCCTTATAAATCTTTCTTTTCCCACAAAAATCCCCTTTGGGTTTTTTCAAATATTTTCGCCGTTTGAATTTTTATGAATGAGTCCGTTAGATTGACTTGATGCAATGTTCAAATTATATGTATGAAGAAAAACCAGCCTCACGTGGCCAGGTAGACCTTGTCCAGTTACGCAAAATTTTTGATTCATGATATTTTCTCTCTCTTTTAGGTTGAGAAATTGGGTTGACTATACAAGACATATTTGTAGCTTATTCTGTTAGTTTTCCAATGCATAAAAAATATTGCAAATCAGACGTTCCATTTTGAAGTTACAACATTTTAACTGAAACGTTTCAGTTAAAAGTTTATAACTCCCAATTGGAATGTCCGATTTGCAACATTTTTGATGCATTGGAAAGTTAACTAAACGAGTTACAAATATTTATTTTATAGCCAACCGAATTTCTCAACCTAGAAGAGTGAAAAAATATCATGAATAAAATTTTTTGCACCATCATAAGAACTGAAAATGGAATCAAAAAAACAAAACTTGAAGAAGAGGAAACTCTCTGAGATTTAAAGTTAAGGCTGTAATTATTCAAGCTTAAATAATTTATCATCAGAAGAGGTAAATGTTTAATGTAAGTGTTTAGTTTTAATTCGATATTAATTTCAAATTATACATTTTACGTATATTCGATGTAGATGGAGCAGTGGAACAATGATGTTTACAACAACACGTATTTAACACTCCTTCACGAGGCAATTACCGACAATTTTATCATGTAAATCACTCCACAACCCTAGGTTGTGGATTCCATTAACAGGCACGGTGGCCAGTTGTCATGAATACGAACTAACACTCCTTCACGAGGTAATTACCGGCAATTTTATCATGTAATTCACTCCGCAACCCTAGGTTGTGGATTCATGAGGCAATTACCGACAATCTAGGTTGCATGGGTACTTCAATATGGTAAAGAATCGCGAATCGGGTATCGATACGGGTACGGGTACGGGTGCAAACGGGTGTAGAGATGTCCGAGACGGTTAATCGCGAATCTGGTTTTTTTTAGTGTTTAAGGTACAGATACGGTTCAGGCGGGTGCGGATTCAGACGTTTTATGTTTTGGATGAAGTTTCACTTCTCAATCTTGCCCTAATTTCAAATTCTTACCCTATATTTTCAATTTTCCCCTTCTTCTATTCGAATGTCCTTTCTTTCTGATATCCTGGCCACCCCTTCGTAGAGAAGTATTTCTTCTTTGTCTATTTGGCCAGAGTGCCACCCCAACCTCTCCTCATCTTCTTTTTCAAATTGGTCCGTGGGCGTGTATCTTCACAAAACTGCTGAATAGCACTCTCTGGAGTTTCAAATTTGGCACTCTTCTGAATTTTGTCTTGCTTTTTAAATGTCGGTCCTCCTTCATCACTTCATATTTGTTTTTTGCCCTATCTTTTCATTATAATTTTAGAATATTATTATTGAATTTGATTTCAAATTTGTGTATAGGTATGGAGTATGGGTTTGCAGAGGAGAGGGAAGCTTTATTTGAAATTTGATGCAATTAATTAAAAATTTAAAACTAAGTGAAAAGCATTATAGCAATAGAAATTGTGAGAATTTAAAGTGTGTTTTCTTTTACTATAAAGCTGAAACTTGCAAAAATGAATCAGTAGACAGTACTAAATGTCTTTTTTCTTTTATTTCTTATTTATCAGTGACTCCAGAGAATTGAGCATTATGTTTCTATGACATTATTCATTATTTGGTTTTTTTCAGGTGTTTATTTGGTTTGAAAATGTCTGGTGGTGGTGTTGGCCATAGTAGTGGTTCCAATAGTGATATTAATAGTAGTGCTACTCCTAGTGAGGATGACTTATTATATCCGTTGTGGACCTTTGTGACTAAGGGTGAGAAAGCACTTGGGGGTGGAGGGAACTATAATTGGAAGTGTAATTTTTGTGGAGTTTGTAAGGTGAGTTCGTACACAAGAGTGCGAGCTCATTTACTTCGCATATCTAATAAAAGGTGTTAAAATATGCGATAAAGTAAAACATGACGATATTACTAGAATGAAAAATCATGAAAATGGTGTTGTGGCCCTTAAGGAAGCTTTGCAAGATAAGAGACCACCTTTGCCTAGCCAACCTATCTCTTCCAATGCTACTGAAGGTAGTTCAATGTTGCATATATCTACATCTGGAAAGAAAAGGAAAGTTGATAATTCAGTTCTAAGTTGTTTTAATTTGCATGCTCGTAAACAATTAGATGCAGAAATTGCTAGGATGTTTTATACAGGCGGGTTGGCTTTTAATCTTGCAAAGAACCCTTATTATGTGAGTTCCTATATGTATGCTGCTAATAACACCATCCCTAGTTACGTGCCTCCTGTTTATAATAAGTTGAGAACCACATTGCTTGAAGCGGAAAAAGAAAACGTGGATAGGTTATTAGAACCTATTTGAGAAACTTGGAGATCCAAAGGGGTTAGTATAGTTAGTGATGGATGGAGTGATCCACAAAGGCGACCATTGATCAATATCATGGTTGCTAGTGAATCTGGTCCAATGTTTGTGAAAGCTATTGATTGCTCGGGTCAAGTGAAGGACAAAGAATTCATTGCCGCATTATTGAGTGAAGTAATTGATGAAATTGGACATTATAATGTTGTGCAAATTATTACTGACAATGCAGCTAATTGTAAAGCAACTGGGGAGCTCATTAAGGGAAGATACCCTCAGATTTACTGGACACCGTGTGTAGTGCACTCTTAATCTTGGATTGAAAAGTATATGTGCTGCAAAAAATTCTTTAAATAATGCAGAAGTTTATCAAGAGTGTAGTTGGATAACTGTAATTCATAATGAGGCTATGTTTGTCAAGAATTATATAATGAATCATCAAATGAGGCTTGTCATTTTTAACAAGTTTTCAGCATTGAAATTGCTTTCTGTTGCGGATACTCGTTTTGCTTCAATTGTTGTCATGCTAAAAAGGATTAAACTCCCTAAAAGAGCTCTTCAATTGATGGTGGTTAGTGAGACATGGTCCACATATAGGGATGATAATCGGGGGCAAGCAAACACAGTAAGAGAAAGAGTTTTAGATGAAGTTTGGTGGGATAAAGTTGATTACATTCTTAACTTTACACGACCTATCTATAATATGATTAGAGAGTGTGACACCGACAAAGCATCTCTTCATTTGGTCTATGAGAAGTGGGACACCATGATATTGGGAGTTAAGGAAGCTATCTACAAGTACGAGCACAAAAGTGATAATGAGGAAAGTATTTTCTTCAATGTGGTTCAAAACATTCTTGTTAGACGTTGGAATAAGGGTAGTACTCCAATTCATTCATTGACACATTCTTTAAACCCAAGGTATTATCTGTTTCTTTTTATTTTTTTCTACATTATGTTAAACTTTCTTCTTTTAATTTGTTTTTTTCCTCAAGGTTTTATACCAATGTGTGGCTTGGTGAGGGCCTTGGTCGAGTTCCTCCAAATGTTGATAATGAGATTTCCACTCAAAGATTGCGTTGTTTTAGAAGGCTTTACCAAGATCCCGAGGAAAAGAGAAAGATCAACACGGAGTTTGCAATTTTCTCTCAAAGATCCGAAGGTATTTTTAAAGATGTTGATTGCTTGCATGACATGGGTATTATGGATGCAAAAAATTGGTGGGCTACTTATGGTTCACAAGTACCTATGCTTCAATGTTTAGCCTTCAAGTTGCTTGGACAACCTTCTTCATCCTCTTGTTGTGAAAGAAATTGGAGCACATATAAATTCGTCCATTCTTGTACAAGAAATAAGCTTGCTCCTAAACGTGCCCAAGACTTGGTGTTCATTCACAACAACCTTCGTCTACTTTCTAGAAGAAGCGAAACATACATCAAGGAGAATACAAAAATGTGGGATGTAGGTGGAGATGATCATGACAACTTGGAAGATGTTGGTAGTCTTGAGATGGCCGAACTCTCACTTGATGAACCCGAAATAGAGAATTTTATTATCGGGGATGATATTGTTGATGATGATGATGAACTTTTCACTTAACTTTTGACTTATGTTTGTAAGACACTAAGACATATTTTGCTTTAATTTCTTATTTGTATGATTGGTGAACTTGGTGTTTACTGTTTAAAATGGTGAACTTGGGAACTTAGTTTGTAACACTTTTATTTAATTTAGTATGGTGTTTTAATTTATATACTGATGTTTATTGGGTTACGATTGGAGTCTTTTAGTTTATTTGGATGTATACAATTTTTTATGTATTTTATTGGAATATATATATATATATATATATATATATTGTCGTACCCGTATCCCTTTTTTTCCCATCGTATCCCATACCCAAACTGTACCCGCACCCGTTCCAGTGTCCGTGTTCGTGCAACCTAGCCGACAATTTTATGAATACGAACTAACACTCCTTCACGATGCAATTACCGATAATTTTATCATGTAATTCACTACACAACCCTACGTTGTGGATTCACGAGGTAATTACCGGTAATTTTATCATCTAATTCACTCCACAACCCTAGGTTATGGATTCACGAGGTAATTACCAGTAATTTTATCATGTAATTCACTCCACAATCTTAGGTTGTGGACTCCATTAACAGGCACGGTGGCCAGTTGTCAATCCTTCACGAGACAATTACCGGCAATTTTATCATGTAATTCACTCCACAACCCTAGGTTGTGTATTAACGAGGCAATTACTGGCAATTATATCATATAATTCAATCCACAACCTTGTGGATTCACGAGACAATTACCAGCAATATTATCATGTAATTCACTCCACAACCCTAGGTTGTGGATTCTATTAACATGCACGGTGGCCAGTTTTCATGAATACGAACTATTGATTCCATTAACAAGGACCTTTATTATCTGATTTTGCTTTTTTATTTAATGTTTTTATGATAACCGGTGATTTGTTATTTTTTTATCTCGAGGTACCTGACAAAAGCTGGTCTCTTATATCCCTTCCAAATCTTTCTTTTCCCATAAAAATCCCCTTTGGGTTTTTTTGAATATTTTCACCATTTGACTTTTCAAGAACGAGTACGTTGGACTGACTTGATGGAATATTCAAATTATATATATAAGGAAAAACTAGCCTCATGTGGCCAGGAAGACCCTGTCCAGTTACGCAAAATTTTTGATTCATGATATTTTTTTTCTCTTCTTGGTTGAGAAATTGGGTTGTCTATACAAGACATATTTGTAGCTTGTTCTGTTAGCTTTCCAATGCATAAAAAATATTGCAAATCAGACGTTCCATGTGGGAGTTACAACATTTTAATTGAAACGTTTCAGTTAAAAGTTTATAACTCCCAAATGGAATGTCCGATTTGCAACCTTTTTGATGCATTGAAAAGCTACCTAAACGAGCTATAAATATTTATTTTATAGCCAACCGAATTTCTCAACCTAGAAGAGTGAAAAAATATCATGAATCAAAAAATTTGCACCATCATAAGAATTGAAAACGGAATCAAAAAAATAAAACTTGAAGAAGAGGAAACTCTCTGAGATTTCAAGTTAAGACTGTATTTGTTCAAGCTTAAATAATTTATCATTGGAAGAGGTAAATGTTTAATGTAAGTGTTTAGTTTTAATTCGATATTTATTTCAAATTATACATTTTTCGTATATTCGATGTAGATGGAGTAGTGGAACAATGGTGTTTACAACAAAACGTATTTAACACTCATTCACGAGGCAATTACAGGCAATTTTATCATGTAATTCACTCCACAACCCTAGGTTGTGGATTCCATTAACAGGCACAGTGGCCAGTTGTCATGAATACGAACTAACACACCTTCACGAGGCAATTACCGGTAATTTTATCATGTAATTTATTCCGCAACCCTAGGTTGTGGATTCATGAGGCAATTACCAACAATTTTATGAATACGAACTAACACTCCTTAACGAGGTAATTACTGGCAATTTTATCATGTAATTCACTCCACAACCCTACGTTGTGGATTCACAAGGCAATTACCGGTAATTTTATCATCTAATTCACTCCACAACCCTAGGTTATGGATTCACGAGGCAATTACCGGTAATTATATCATGTAATTCACTCCACAACCCTAGGTTGTGGATTCCATTATCAGGCACGGTGGCCAGTTATCACGAATACGAACTATTGATTCCATTAACAGACACGGTGGCCAGTTGTTACTCCGTAATGAGGCAATTACCGGTAATTTTATCATGTAATTCACTCCACAATCCTAGGTTGTGGATTCCGTTAACATGCAGGGTGGCCAGTTATCACGAATACGAACTATTGGTTCCTTTAACAGGCATAGTGGCCAGTTTTTCGGCAATTTTATCATGTAATTCAATCCATAACCTTGTGGATTCACGAGGCAATTACCGGCAATATTATCATGTAATTCACTCCACAACCCTAGGTTTTGGATTCTATTAACAAGCACGGTGGCCAGTTTTCATGAATACGAACTATTGATTCCATCATCAAGGACCTTTATTATCTGATTTTGCTTATTTATTTAATGTTTTTATGATAACCGATGATTTATTATTTTCTTGTCTCGAGGTACCTGACAAATGCTTGTCTCTTAAATCCCTTCCAAATCATTTTTTTCCCACAAAAATCCCCTTTAGGTTTTTTCAAATATTTTCGCCGTTTGAATTTTTAAGAATGAGTCCGTTGGACTGACTTGATGGAATGTTCAAATTATATGTATGAGGAAAAACTAGACTCACGTGGCCAGAAAGACTCTGTTCAGTTACGCAAAATTTTTGATTCATGATATTTTTTCTCTCTTCTAGGTTGAGAAATTGGGTTGATTATACAAGACATATTTGTAGCTTGTTCTGTTAACTTTCCAATGCATAAAAAATATTGCAAATCGGACGTTCCATTTGGGAGTTACAACATTTTAACTGAAACATTTCAGTTAAAAGTTTATAACTCCCAATTGGAATGTCCGATTTGCAACATTTTTGATGTATTGGAAAGCAAACTAAACGAGCTACAAGTATTTATTTTATAGCCAACCGAATTTTTCAACCTAAAAGAGTGAAAAAATATCATAAATCAAAAATTTTGCACCATCATAAGAACTGAAAATGGAATCAAAAAAACAAAACTTGAAGAAGAGAAAACTCTCTGAGATTTGAAGTTAAGGCTGTAATTGTTCAAGCTTAAATAATTTATCATTAGAAGAGGTAAATGTTTAATGTAAGTGTTTAGTTTTAATTCGGTAATAATTTCAAATTATACATTTTTCATATATTCGATGTAGATGGAGCAGTGGAACAATGGTGTTTACAACAACACGTATTTAACACTCCTTCACGAGGCAATTACATGTAATTTTATAATGTAATTCACTCCACAACCCTAGGTTGTGGATTAATGAGGCAATTACCGACAATTTTATGAATACGAACTAACATTCCTTCACGAGGCAATTACCGACAATTTTATGAATACGAACTAACATTCCTTCACGAGGCAATTACCGCCAATTTTATCATGTAATTCACTCCATAACCCTACGTTGTGGATTCACGAGGCAATTACTGGTAATTTTATCATCTAATTCACTCCACAACCCTAGGTTATGGATTCACAAGGCAATTACCGATAATTTTATCATGTAATTCACTCCACAACCCTAGGTTGTGGATTCCATTAACAGGCACGGTGGCCTGTTATCACGAATACGAACTATTGATTCCATTAACAGACACGGTGGCCAGTTGTCACTCTTCACGAGGCAATTACCGGTAATTTTATCATGTAATTCACTCCACAACCCTAGGTTGTGGATTCCGTTAACATGCACGGTGGCCAGTTATCACGAATTCGAACTATTGGTTTCATTAAAAGGCACGGTGGCCAGTTGTCACTCCTTCACGAGGCAATTAACGATAATTTTATCATGTAATTCACTCCACAACCCTAGGTTACCGGCAATTTTATCATGTAATTCAATCCATAACCTTGTGGATTCACGAGGCAATTACCGGTAATATTATCAGGTAATTCACTCCACAACACTAGGTTGTGGATTCTATTAACAAGCACGGTGGCCAGTTTTTCATGAATATGAACTATTGATTTCATCATCAGGGACCTTTATTATCTGATTTTGCTTATTTATTTAATATTTTTATGATAACCCGTGATTTATTATTTTCTTGTCTCGAGGTACCTGACAAATGCTGGTCTCTTAAATCTCTTCCAAATCTTTTTTTTCCCACAAAAATCCCCTTTGGGTTTTTTCAAATATTTTCGCCGTTTGAATTTTCAAGAATGAGTCCGTTGGACTGACTTGATGGAATGTTCAAATTATATGTATGAGGAAAAACTAGACTCACGTGGCCAGGAAGACTCTGTTCAGTTACGCAAAATTTTTGATTCATGATATTTTTTCTCTCTTCTAGGTTGAGAAATTGGGTTGACTATAGGAGACATATTTGTAGCTTGTTCTGTTAGCTTTCCAATGCATAAAAAATATTGCAAAGAAATTGGGTTGACTATACGAGACATATTTGTAGCTTGTTCTATTAGCTTTCCAATGCATAAAAAATATTGCAAATCGGACGTTCCATTTGGGAGGTACATCATTTTAACTAAAACGTTTCAGTTAAAAGTTTATAACTCCCAATTGGAATGTCCGATTTGCAACATTTTTGATGCATTGGAAAGCTAACTAAATGAGCTACAAATATTTATTTTATAGCCACCGAATTTCTCAACCTAGAAGAGTGAAAAAATATCATGAATCAAAAATTTTGCACCATCATAAGAACTGAAAATGGAATCAAAAAAATAAAACTTGAAGAAGAGGAAACTACCTGAGATTTAAAGTTAAGGATGTAATTGTTCAAGCTTAAATAATTTATCATCGGAAGAGGTAAATGTTTAATGTAAGTGTTTAGTTTTAATTCGATATTTATTTCAAATTATACATTTTTCGTATATTCAATGTAGATGGAGCAGTGGAACAATGGTGTTTACAACAACACGTATTTAACACTCCTTCACGAGGCAATTACCGGTAATTTTATCATGTAATTCACACCACAACCCTAGGTTGTGGATTCCATTAATAGGCACGGTGGCCAGTTGTCATGAATACGAACTAACACTCCTTCACGAGTCAATTACCGGTAATTTTTTCATGTAATTCACTCTGCAATCCTAGGTTATGGATTCATGAGGCAATTACCGACAATTTTATGAATACAAACTAACACTCCTTCACGAGGCAATTACTAGTAATTTTATCATCTAATTCACTCCACAACCCTAGGTTATGGATTCACGAGGTAATTACCGATAATTTTATCATGTAATTCACTCCACAACCCTAGGTTGTGGATTCCATTAACAGGCACGGTGGCCAGTTATCACGAATTCGAACTATTGATTTCATTAACAGACACGGTGGCCAGTTGTCACTCATTCACGAGGCAATTACTGGTAATTTTATGATGTAATTCATTCCACAACCCTAGGTTGTGGATTCCGTTAACATGCACGGTGGCCAGTTATCACTAATTCGAACTATTGGTCTCATTAACAGGCATGATGGCCAGTTATCACTCCTTCACCAGGTAATTACTGATAATTTTATCATGTAATGCACTCCACAATCCTAGGTTACCGGCAATTTTATCATGTAATTCAATCCACAACCTTGTGGATTTACGAGACAATTACCGATAATTTTATCATGTAATTCAATCAACAACCTTGTGGATTCACGAGGCAATTACCGGCAATATTATCATGTAATTCACTCCACAATCCTGGGTTGTGGATTCTATTAACAGGCACGGTTGCCAGTTTACATGAATACAAACTATTGATTCCATCAACAGGGACCTTTATTATCTGATTTTGCTTATTTATTTAATGTTTTTATGATAACCGGTGATTTATTATTTTCTTGTCTCGATGTACCTGACAAAAGTTGGTCTCTTAAATCCCTTCCAAATCTTTCTTTTCCCACAAAAATTCCCTTTGGGTTTTTTCAAATATTTTCACCGTTTGAATTTTCAAGAACGAGTCCATTGGAGTGACTTGATGGAACGTTCAAATTATATGTATGAGGAAAAACTAGCCTCACTTGGCCAGGAAGACCCTGTCCAGTTACGCAAAATTTTTGATTCATGATATTTTTTCTCTCTTCTAGGTTGAGAAATTGGGTTGACTATACGAGACATATTTGTAGCTTGTTCTGTTAGCTTTCCAATGCATAAAAAATATTACAAATCGGACGTTCCATTTGGGAGTTACGTATTTTAACTGAAACGTTTCAGTTAAAAGTTTATAACTCCCAATTGGAATGTCCGATTTGCAACATTTTTGATGCATTGGAAAGCTAACTAAACGAGCTACAAATATTTATTTTATAGTCAACCGGATTTCTCAACCTAGAAGAGTGAAAAAATATCATGAATCAAAAATTTTGCACCATCATAAGAACTGAAAATGGAATCAAAAAAACAAAACTTGAAAAAGAGGAAACTCTCTGAGATTTCAAGTTAAGGCTGTAATTGTTCAAGCTTAAATAATTTATCATCGGAAGAGGTAAATGTTTAATGTAAGTGTTTAGTTTTAATTCGATATTTATTTCAAATTATACATTTTTCGTATATTCGATGTAGATGGAGTAGTAGAACAATGGTGTTTACAACATGTATTTAACACTCCTTCACGAGGCAATTAGCGGCAATTTTATCATGTAATTCACTCTACAATCCTAGGTTGTGGATTCCATTAACAGGCACGGTGACCAGTTGTCATGAATTCGACTAACACTTCTTCACGAGGTATTTACCGACAATTTTATCACGTAATTCACTCCGCAACCCTAGGTTGTGGATTCACGAGGCAATTACCAATTATTTTATGAATACGAACTAACACTCCTTCACGAGGTAATTCCCAGCAATTTTATCATGTAATTCACTACACAACCTAGGTTGTGGATTCACGAGGTAATTACCGGTAATTTTATCATGTAATTCACTCCACAACCCTAGGTTGTGGATTCCATTAACAAGCACAGTGGCACGATAGTCAGTTGTCATGAATATGAACTATTGAAGTCTGGTCAGTTGTCATGAATACGTCTACACGACAAACTATTGTTGTCTACATTCATGAATACGAACTAACGCCCGAGAGAGCGTTTTCTTGCTAATCTTTCTTATCACTCACTAAAGGGAAAATCAATATAAAGTGGGGAAATAAGTTTGATTTTCCTGTTGTGGGATAACCATCATTCCATAGGATCCAAACAAGCAACTTTGAGACTCAATTTTTCATTCACCCATCAACCATTTTGGGCGTATAAAGAGTCATCTCAAACTTCTCTCGGAGGAGAATACGATCCAACTTTCCAATTTCATAATCGGGTATGGGACCCATGTTAAAAATTACCCCAAACTTGGACAAAATTTTAACATTTTCCAACAGATTCTTTCATTTTTGTTGAGTATATGGGTTGTTTTCTGAAAGTTTGTTACTCTCTTTGTCCCGGAACACTTTGCACCCTTTTTTGTGCACGGTTTTTAAGAAAAATTGAATGATTGCTTTATAAATGAGGGTATAAGGGTCAATTCTACTTTTTCTAATGGAGGGATTAGTTTGAATGTTTGTGAAAAAGTAATGGCATTGTGTGTAAATAAGTGTGTATTGTGAGGGTAAGAATTGTGATAAAATTTACCATTTTTGGGTGTGCAAAGTGTTTGAGGACAAACTAAAAATGAAAGTGTACAAAGTATTAAGGGACGGAGGTAGTATATCCTATAATAGAATGGTTTGATTCATTTTTAGCCCTTTACTTTTCCTTTCTTCATTTTCTAATGTGTTTGTGCAGAATTCGATCTTACTTGTTCTTGTTGGAAATGTGATCTTTTAATATGAACTTTTATGCATTGTGGAGTTTTATGTGCTTTATTCATCTAAGTTTCAAAAGTCCATCCGTATTCAGTTTGAGAAGATTGATCAGTGACTTATAGTATTTCTTCATGAGGAGGTATTATTATATTATGTTGAAGACTTTATGTTGAATTATAGGTCTATTTGATAAATAAGACTAGAGAAAAGTTTTGTTCAAAGTCAAGTTGTAGGAGATAATTATAATGCGTATTAGCTGCTGGTGAAACCTATTACTCCATTTATCTCGCACTATGAATTGTGTATCTTTGTTTGGAAATTGTCACATATGTATATACCTTGATGTTGTTTGTACATGCTATCATGTACAAAATATCTGAAGAGTGTGATTGTCTTATAGGACAAATTAGCATATTCTCGAATAAAGGAGCTATTTGTATCAAATCAGCTCTTGGACATTTTAAATAAAGCAATGTAATTAATGGTTTGTATTTTGGCACAATACCTTTTTGATAGTTTATTGGCTATTTGTTTTGTTGTTACTTGGTTTCCAAAAATCTAAAATCTGTTTAAACTTGGAATTTCATTTCTTATCTTGTGAATTTAGAAAGTTTGTTTAGATGGATACTATTTTTCTGGTGTGATTATTTACATTTTCCTATCTCACTCCAGTTAATGACATTGGAATTTAAGCATCAGTTTTTCTATTCTTAACATATATAACCCTGTTTTCCTCCCATAAATTTTTCTGTTATTTATCCTGACAAATTAGAATTAGAATTGTTGTTTATTTAGATAACATAGCTATCATCAATCTCATGTTCATATAGTGTATAAAGGAATTCCGAAAATTGGAGGCAATATATGAACAGAAACTTTCAATTATGTGTGCAGTAACATGAAATATTTTCTATATTTCTATATGAGCAGTAACATAAAGTCTCAAGTTATATCCTCCCATATATCCATCCAGTCTGAAGTTTCTCTTTCTTGTTCTATCAATGCAAAATTTAAAGTATGCATGTTAGTTATATATATATATATATATATATATGGCGAAACATGGGCGAGTGGAGTGTTCATTGACAAAAGATTACAAGGTTAGTTCTCTTGCTATTTGCATTTGTATGTATTTCTAAAGGGTTAATATCAAATTTTCTTATCAGTTGAGTGTTCTTCCACTTTAAATTTATTTGCTTTAAAAAGGAAAGTGTTTTTGTTGATTTGCAGCATGAGGATAAAAAAGGTGCATCAATTGATAGAATCAACATTCTACCAAATGAATTATTAGTGTTGATATTATCTTCCCTTCCTCTAAAGAAAGCAGTTGCAACTAGCATACTTTCTTCTCGATGGAGATATTTGTGGACCTTCATAACTAAGCTTCATTTTGATGGCACTTCATCAATGCTGAATATTGCTTTTGGAGAGAGAAGATTATCGGTTGATGAGGGGAGGTTGAATTATGTGGAATGGGTTAATCGTGTTATAGCATTGCATAAGACCCCCGATATTGAGGGATTCAGAGTGTTCTTCGATCTAAATAAGACTTATAAAAACTCAATTGATGAATGGGTTAAATTTGCTCTTACTAAGAAAGTTCAGAGGCTTGAGTTGAACTTGACAGCCTATGCTTCCAGCGGACGCCTATATAATGACTATTATACTTTTGATCCCTATAAACTTTTGAAGGGAAGTTTTTCTGACTCAACTGATCATGTTAAGTATCTTAAAAGGATATTTCTGAAGGATGTGAATGTCAGTAGTGAAGCCTTGGCATTCTTCTTATGCAACTGCCCTCTGCTAGAACATCTATCCGTTTCTAAATGTCATGGTCTTTCGAGTCTAAAGATTATTGGGCCATTTCCGTCATTTAAACGCTTAGAAATAGACTTATGTTTCGGCCTCAGATCAGTTGAAATTTGTGATGCGAATCTTGTTTATTTGAAGTATGTAGGCTTAAGGGTTCATTTTGTTGTTGAGGATCTTCCTCTGCTTGTCGAAATGTACATTGGGCCAGTGCATGGTGTTAGAGATGTCTTCTTGCCCTTCTCTAACTACATTGCACAGTTGGAGATATTAACATTGGATGGTCTCGGGGATTTCTATTATTGTGCAAGATTAAGATGCTTGTTTCTGTATTATCTTCAAGTTCATAACTCAGGTGGTGTTATTTCTTGATCCTTTTTCCTTTTTGTTTTTACTCCACAGTTAATTTCAGGGTTCAGTTCATCTGTGAAAATGAGCAATCTTAAGCAATTGACAGTAAAAGCAGTGATAGATTATGATAGCTTTCTCATTCTGCTTACTAATTTATTACAAGCATCACCTTGCTTGCAGACATTTGTGCTTGAGGTAACCTTTTTCTTGTGCCTATTCATCTTATCCTTATCCTATGTTATCTTGATTTTGCAATGGCGAAGTTCTTGTATTGTGTTTTTTGTTGAAGGCAACACATCCTCTAGTTATTGTGAGGAAGACGAGAAGTGTGTGGTTTCCATTTATTGAGATGAAGACTAGAAAGAGTGTGAATTTATATCCTCAGCTCAAGGAGATACAATTTGTCACGGTGTGTCAAGCGAACTAGAATTGCTTACGCATTTCTTGGACAATGTTGTTGCACTCAAGAAAATTATTGTTGATACGCGCAAACCCATTAAAAGTTGGGATTATTTGAGGAAAAATTATTTAGCCACTAAGAACAACGTTGATAAGAACGAAGTAATAGTAAGGAGTCGAGCAAAGGAGGAACTTCCAATAAAAGTGCCTCCAAAAGTAAATCTGAAGATTCTTTAGTTGTTCACGGAAACCCATGTGAGACCATTTCTTGAAATTAGATAAATGTTACAAGTCTGTTCTGGATGTATACACTAACTCATGATTGTGTGCATCTCTTTGTATTTTAGATGCAAGGAATATGAGAAGACGGACAAAGAACT